>OY292394.1:17355627-18654477 GCA_958496205.1 Idaea biselata
ATAAGGCTATAAAAGCCTTATTAATAAACGTGGATTAAGGTTGGAGTACTGAGAACGTGCTTTGTCCTTTTCCGTGACAAGAATAGTCCAGGATCCCTGGAACATTTTTTCAATTGATTACTATCAAGCTAATTTTTCGTGAGTAGCTTCATTCAGCTTCAAGTAGTAGTACAGATCCTACCTCTGTTATCTACCACAATCGAGAGTTTCGTATAGGAAATTGTTGGGTGTCTCATCAAAATGAAGCTACTCACGAAAAATTAGCTCGATAGTAATCAATTGAAAAATTGTTCCAGGGATCCTGGACTAGAACTTTTCAAGTTGACAGACAGAAACAAAAAGTGGTAAAATTATTCCAACCTTACTCCACGTTTATTAATAAGGCTATAAGAAATAATGTTTACAAGTTTGGAATGTGTCATCATATATTATAATAATTTCCATGTTATATGGAAAATTACAAGCCGAATTGTACTGCAAAGTTCGCCGGTAGATGTCACTACAAGGCCTTACTTAATTTCGGCTGGCGGGTCTTACCTGTGGTGTAGACGTTATAGCGCTGGAACGGAATACCAGTAGTCGTGGGATCCAATCCCGGGTGGGTGCTTACTAAAAAAATTTGAAAGCATTTTTTCAAAAAGTAGACATTAGTAGCTAGCTTTTTCGTATAAACTGCTATGAAGTATGGCTCACAGCCCAGAGCTTGCGTCGCTATTCCCCTAAACTACAACCTTTTAGTGAATTGGTTTAAACCGATATCAAAGAACTACGTGTCTAAATCACATTTGTAGATTGTAGATAACTTTTTAGATTTAAATAACCTCGACGTTACACCGGCCGACTCACAAGCAGACTAAGGATTAAGGTCACCAGAAGACAGAGTCTAAGGCACTCTAAGGTCACGAGAAGACAGAGTCTAAGGTCACGAGAAGACAAAGTCTAGGGTCACGACAAAACAAAGTCTTCTCGTGACCACATCCATAGTTCACTACGTTACACTAGGTGACTACAAGTCGCTTTCCAAGGGTGCCCTCTTTCGGTCGCATTTTCTTTTTCTTCATAAGATTTATTCTGTATGAACGTTATGCGAAACGAAGAGAATCCCAAAAAATCGTTATGCAGCCTTAAATTATGCCTTTTACATTTATGCAACCCAATATGGACCCACTTCCCATCAGGTGATTAGAGGTGTTTTCTTCAGTTCTCTTTGCTTAGCCGCTGAGTATATTTATTACAAGGAAGTAAATAAGCTGGGACTTGCCGACAAACACATTGCAAAATTATCAAGGAAAAATACATCACCAAAAATCCTTTGGTGACCCGATTAGAACCCGTGCCCCACTTGCCAAGCGAATGCTCTAAGATAACCATTAATGCATTTTCCTTTGTTAATATTTCTAGTAGAATGCCTTGAAATAATAAGTGTACACAGCTGTGTTTGTAAACAAGTGAAGCCAGGACAAATATATTCAAAACCTCAGGCACACTGTGTTTAATCAAACTGTTGTGTTCTATGGTGCATAATATACTTCAAACAGTGCGAGTGATTTATCTGATCCTTTACATACCATTTCTATAAACTGATTGTAGTGATAGCACACTGCGCGCAGGTGGGAACCGTCTCATGGTCATTGGGTGCCGATGGTTCACGGCTCGGACACCAGGCAGATCCGATGACAGCAAACCCGATCCAGAAATGCCTGAAATTTTATCTTAACATTATTTCTTAAAGTGTTTAACACACTTTGGAAATACTGCTTTTTGAAAAAAAATGCTTTCAACAATTTTAGTACCCCAAGCTCGAACCTGCGACTACTGGTAATACGAATGCTCTTGAATATGCCTGTAGTACACTTCTTCGCACTAATTTACGTAAGTTACACTTGCATTTAGGACTACCACGAATAGACGCTTATGTCTATAAACTGTCGGAAAAGTTTTACCTACACAAAAATCCCTGTAACGATAATTCCACTTATTAAAAACATTTGTGTCAAGAGTCGCACCAACAATATTTCTTATATCAATAAAAATCTATATATCCAAGCCAGCACGATAGCCGCTACACCACTGGTAAGCCTCTGAAAGCCGAAATTAAGATCACACTTCCTCATGTTCTTGGGAGTAAGATCTCGTAGCAACATCTACCGGCGAACTTTGCAGGCAAAATGACGACGAAGATTTTAAGGGGACAGTCTACCTACTCTTTTCTTCATACAAACTTCACAAACGTAGTCGACTGTTTTCTGCCTGGATAAAGATATTAGAAAAATATGTTTTGCCTTATGTTCTCCAAACCATGCCCCTATGTTTTGATTTTTTTCATTTTCTAATTTTTTGTATTTTATTTCTATTCTAATTAGAAAATTAAAAAAAAAAACGAAAACGTAGGGTATAGTCATGGCAGTTAAAGGTTCTATGGCGTTTGTATAAAGAAAGAGTAGGTAGACTGTCCTGTGACACGAAATAGTCGCGATATCGGGACTTACGCGGGCGATACCGCGGGGCGCAACTTGTATCTGAATATGTATCTTACCACGTGACCCACTGGAGCTAGAGGGCGCGGAGCGATTTCTTAAGGTGTTAACATCGCTCTTACGGTGAAGGAAAACATCGTGAGGAAACCGACATGTCCTAGGATAAACCACGGTCCGAAGGCATGGGATATTCGCCAATGCGGGGTAGGCTCCCGTGGCGTCTTAAGCCCTCTAAGAAATTACGTACAATGGCCCAATTATGAGGCTAAGTGCGGAAAAAGTCTCAGCGAAACTAAACACATGGGCTACTTTTTATCCCGATATTCCCGCGAGATCGGGATTTACGCGGGTCGCAGCTAGTATAGAATTTAGATTTAATCATCTAGTTCTATTGTTAATGAATAATGAAGTTATTGTAAGTAACATACTGCCTAATGATAGGTGTCGAATAAGGTTGACACCTGACGGGGTTGGATGGACTATTCAGGATAAACCAGAATAAGCCCCGGTCGTACTTGGCTTGGCGCCACGTGGCTGGGGCCAACTGGGCGGGCGTTAATCCTGGAACAATTATACAGGTACGTTAGATTTTTCTTCTGTTTTCGTGATGTTGTATTGAAATTAAAGACATTTTTCGGTTTGGATCGCGTGGAGCTTATTACTTTTAGCATTGTTACAACGCTCAACGGGTGATTTGTGCATAGTTAATAATAAATATCCGATCCGCTTCCGGTATTGTAAAGGAGAACACATACTTAAACAGCTGTCGCATTTTTAAAATAAAATCATTAGAAATACGCAAAAAAAACTCACTAGAAAGTCCACAAATTTCATCAATAACTATCAAGACACGGACAGTGATAATAAACTAAAGTGCAGGAAGTGAAATAAGTGAATAAAAAGCGTGTAAATATATTGTGCCGACACAACCTACAATTCGCCATTACTAAAAAATCGAATTATTGGATTGTAACTGCCAGACTACCTCCAAATAAATAAAAAATACTATCAAACAACTTCCGTCGTAACTTCTCGCGGTAATACGTCACTGTCAAAGCCAAAGTGACACTTTCCATTTGAGTTGCCAGACCAACAAATCAAATAAGTTCCAGATGGATAGAAACATGGAACAGTTCTTGAAAATTCTCGAGGAAAAAATGAACAAACAAACAGCAACAATTACAAATGCAGTGACCGAAAATGTGATGAAAGCTATCGACGAAAGGGTTAAAAACTTAATAGAAGAGAATAAACACCTCAAATCAAAAACAGAAACCCTTCAAAATAAAATCGATTTCATGGAAAAAGAAAAACGAATGAACAACATTGTCGTATTTGGATTAGAAGAAAACGAAAACAACACCTTCGAACTGGTGGATAATGTCAAGGAAAAAATCGTGGATAGCGGTGTTCACTTAGAAAGCAACGAAATAAACAGAGTCCAAAGAATTGGAAGAAAAACAAACGCAAACAAAAACCGTCCACTATTAGTTTGTCTCACTACAGCCTGGAAAAAACAACTTATAATGAGGAATAGAAAGAACCTACCAGAAACAATCAAAATAAAGGAAGATTTTCCAAAAGATGTGATGCAAACACGGAAAAGTCTGCAACCTAGACTTGAGGAAGAGAGAAAAAAAGGGTAACATTGCATACTTAAATTACGATAAGCTTATTGTGAAAGATAGTAAAGAAATTATCAGGGAAAAAAGAAAGAGTACCCTACATATAATTGCATACAATGTCCTATCGTTAAAGTCAGATGAAAAACTTACAGAACTCATACTCGCTTTGGAAAACATAAACTGGAACATCATTGGGCTTAGTGAAGTGAGACGTGGGGGCGAAAGTATAGAAGATTACGGAGATTTTATATTCTACCACAAAGGGGAAATGCCAGGTGAACGTGGCGTGGGCTTCTTGGTCAAGCAAAACATGAAGAAGTATATTGATGAGTTCATAGGAATATCAGAGAGAATAGCTATTCTAAACTTAAAAATGCCATCAAATGAACAATGGTCACTGATTGTGGTATACTCACCTACAGAACTGTCTTCTGTCACAGAAATAGACGCCTTTTACTCTCTACTCACTAAAGCTATAAAAGAGAATACACACAGTAATCTGATAGTAATGGGAGACTTTAATGCCCGCACTGGAAGTAGAAGAAATGGGGAAGATTTAATATTGGGCCCTCACTGCTCAGGCACAAGAACGCGAAATGGTGAAAAACTCATTCAGATGGCATACAAAAATAAATTAAAAATTCTAAACACTCAATATAGAAACCGGCCATCAAATAGATGGACTTGGCTATCTCCGGGTAGTCGTTACAGAACTGAAATCGACTATATTCTATCGAACAGAAACAATTTATTTCAAGATTGCAGAGTCATAAATAATCTAAACTTCAATAGTAACCATCGAGCAATCAGAGCAAAACTCACCCTCAATAATTCCATAAATAGTAGACCCTTTAAAGCTAAGCCCCAAAACTCAATAGCAAATATTGACACTGACCAACTAAAGAACAAACTAGTCCACTTCATTGAAAGCACAAAATATGTTAAAATACAAGAAAAATACAATAAACTACAAAACATACTGAATACAAAAACAAACAAAAGTAAAAGTACTGATATGGAAAAAAAAACATGGTTATCAGATGAAACAAAGAGATTACTGGATACAAGGGCAAAGTTATTTAGTATGTCAGTCAAAACAAAAGATACTAGAGAAGAAATAACAAAAATTTGTAAGCTAATCAACAAGAATATAAGAAGGGATAAAAAGCAGTTCAGACTACAAACATTAGAAGACTGTATAAAAAGGACTGGAGGTATAAAGAAAGCTATGAAACAACTAACAGATAAAAAGGATTGGATACCCAGTATGAAAGCAGCAGGAGCTAAAAAAGTTACCAGTAGACAGGACATAATCTCGACAGCTACAACCTTCTTCCAAAATCTATATTCAAGCCAAAATACTGTACCACCAACAAATTTGGATGGAGAAGAAGATATTTCAGACATAATGCTTTCGGAAGTGGAAGCAGCCATAGCTTCTCAAAAGAAAAATAAAGCCCCAGGTGCAGATGGTATAACAAATGAGCTTCTTATAGCAAATAAAGATACTTTTGCACCCATACTCAAGTACTTATTTAACGAAGTTCTGAAGACTGAACAAATTCCAAACCAGTGGCTGTCATCGACAATAACTCTACTTCACAAGAAAGGAGATAAAAACGACATTAACAATTATAGACCGATCAGCCTTATGTCGAACATCTACAAAATTTTCTCCAAGATAATCCTGAATAGAATGTCGAAGATACTGGATGAAAATCAACCCAAAGAGCAAGCTGGGTTCAGAAGCGACTACTCGACACTAGACCACATTTATGTTATAAAACAACTTTTTGAGAAAGGCAAAGAATATGGCATGGAGTTCTACTGCTGTTTCGTAGACTACCGCAAAGCATTTGATTCACTGGAACATGAAAAGATTTGGCAAGCCCTCAAGCATCAGGGCATCCCTCACAAATACATTAGAATAATCAGAAATATATATCAGAACAGTACAGCTACAATCAAACTGGAGAAAGAAGGCGAGGAAATTAGAATTAAAAAAGGAGTTCGACAGGGAGACCCACTGTCACCAAAACTGTTTACAGCAGTACTGGAGGAAGTTTTTCGCAAGCTAAATTGGGACTACCAGGGTTTAGAAATAAATGGAGAACATTTGTCACATCTTCGATTTGCGGACGACCTTATTATTCTGGCACAAACAAAGAATGAACTGGAAAACATGCTTAACGCCCTGGACAAAGAAAGTCAAGAGGTGGGATTAGTTATGAATACAGAGAAAACAAAAGTTATGACAAATGGGGTACCAGAACCAATCAATGTAAATAACAAAAAAATAGACTATGTTACTGAATACACATATTTGGGCCAAATTATTTCACCAGAAGACTTAACTCAAAAGGAAATAGAAATAAGAATAGGAAAGACTTGGAAAAGTTACTGGGCACTCAAGGAAATAATGAAAAGCAGAGGTAACATATCTATTAAAAGCAAACTTCTCAATACCTGCATTTTTCCCGTTCTCACCTACGGTTGCCAAACTTGGGCCCTTACGAAAGCTCAAGCAAAAAAACTGCAGACATGTCAAAATGCAATGGAAAGAAGTATGACGGGGAAGAATCTCTCTGACAAAGTACGAACAGAAATAATAAGAAAGTGTACAAAAACTAAAGAAGTAACATTAACAATAAGAAAACTGAAATGGAGATGGGCAGGTCATACAATCAGAGGGAAAGACAAGTGGTCCAAAACATTAATGACCTGGTATCCAAGAAACCTAACTAGAAAAAGAGGGAGACCTTGTAGAAGATGGGTAGATGATATTAAAGACCTGGTCGGAGTTACCTGGACCAGGAAAGCAAGAGAAAGAGAGACTTGGAAAGGATTGGAGGAGGCCTTTGTCAATGGACAAACGGACAAGAAAACAGAAAAAGAAAAAAATCAACAATCCAAAAAAATACATACTTAATATAAGATCAAAAATAAGTAGAAATTGAAATGTGAATGTAATGTAAAAATGTTGTCCGAATAAAAAAGGCTATTATTATTATTATATTATAATAATAAATAATAGTCTTTGCAATTTAGAGTCTGCGCTCTGCGTACACAGGAACGTTTTGATACCTTTTTAATAATTAATTTTTGATAAGATAGTTTCACTGTAACTTTATAATACATTAGAATGACAAATCACTCTTAGTCAATCTTTAAGAAGGGACCAGAACTTTGTAACGACTCCAATTGAATTGTTGGCATGTCAATGATCCCAGAGCTGGCAGACATCACGTATTTTCTGACGAACGAAATGTGGTCGATTGAGTAGTGTTAGTATGTATAAAGAACGTATGCCTACTTGCTAGACTGCTGCGACAGCCAGTTCTCAGATATCAGCCCTCGCGCTCCTTCCCACATATGCATTAAAATTGAGTTTAATGTATGATTGGCCACTTGGATCGGTCTGTCTTATTGTAAAAGGTTTTAAAATAGTTGTCTGATGGACATATTATTATCTAAAAATGGAGCATCAGAATTTAGGTGAAGTTAAGTAATTCTTTTGGGAGCTTTAAAGCGACAGTGAAGCAATACGGCCAACGGAGAGTGTCTGAGAGTATCGGCGACTTATTTTTAAGTATATTACCTAAAATATTAGTGTAAATCAGTTTGGAGAATTAATGTGATGTAAGTAATTTTTTACGTACCTTGATGACCTGATATCTCAGAATTGGCCGTCGCAGCGGGCTAGCAAGTAGGCATACGTTCTTAGTACATACTAACACTACTCAATCAACCACATTTCGTTCGTCAGAAAATACGTGATGTCTGGCAGTTCTGGGATCTTACTCTATTATGTTCATGAAATTGACATGAAAATGAAATTATTGACAATTTTGACTCGTAATGCTAATAATAATGACTACAAGAGGTATTAGAAAACTTGACTATTTAAAGCAATTCTGGTACAGTGAGGAGCACACAACAGGTTGTAGCCTACATCGCTTCAACCTGGACTTCACTGACAATGGCAAGTCCCGTGCGCCCCTCGCTTACTTAAAGAAGGCCACAAGTTTTAGTGATTTATTTCTTTACTACTAGTGCACCCCGGGCTCTCGAGAGGGATGCAACCGGGAGCATCACTCGCATGATGATGATTTTATTACTACTAAAGTATTTATTTAGCCATATGGTGTGTAAGATATAAAGTACCACTAAGTCCCGGTATTTCGGTCGGAGGTCTAGGATCAGAGTGCCGAAACGCCGACACATCTGGAGCGGTTGAAGTATTCGGCTCATCTAGATCGTCATCTGAAATAAGGTAATTAGCTGTGATTACATACCTATTCTTGCTAGTTATCGAAATAAAATGTCCATTTTAGGCCATTGAAGTGTTATCTCTGCCGACAAAGAGAGTAGAAAGGAATGTAGACATTGCGATTCAAAAACACCTGCAGTTTCTAAACGATATTTTTGTTTTATTGCGGTGGGTAATTTTTTAGGCCATCTGGCTTTCATGCCTACGAAAAATCTGGGAATCTACCTTCGGATGCGGTTAACACGATACATATAAAGTAAATGATAAGGAGATGCGTATTTTATTGGGCTGTGCCATTCGTGCATTCTTTCTTCCTACCTGAGCTCCAAGGATATTCCGTAATACCGAGTAATTTCTTCAGTGACTCCTTTCTACTGCTCATTCTACAATCTAAATTTATTACTTGAGATACGCGAAGTGCTATATTATCGAAGACAAACACAAAATACGGTAATGATAAAGATAAAAATCGTGAAAATTCGCACGACCTGCGCACAATTAAAAAAAAATAATACAATAAAAAACTTTTATTTTCAGTTTTAAACGATACTGGCAATTTAGTAATAAGCCAGTGTCACGTCAAGTATTTTACAAAGTACTCTAATAGATTTGGCAAACTATTTGTAATAATTAAAATCTATAATCATGACAAAATTAATCAAGTAACCATAATAAGTCGAGGGAGCCGTTGTAAATGGTTGCTATTTTACAACAACTTTTTACGAGATTTGGAAACTAAACTACGGAAAAGTCCATGTTTGGCACTGGTTTTCAATGTATTATATAAACCTCTGTGGATTTTCGCTTTCACTACACTTACTTGTACACTTTCACAAAACTAAAATGATTATTTTGCCACCGAAATTTAACTATTTACAAGCATTTTTACAATTACCTCTATTTTAAAAAACAGCTGTTTTGGAGCAAAAGCCAATTTAAAAAACGTAAAAAGTTTTTCGTCTAGATAGACGTGAACAACAACATATATTTTATGGAGTTGCTCCATAAACTCCAACACCCTGTATTTATACCAAGAGATCGAAGCTGTCTACCACCGACTAAGCCAAAAACTTTTAGAGGTTCTCTAGAAGTTTACAGAGACGTTTGTGATTTTTTACATCAATAGACCTATATAGATTTATTGCCGTATTGCCTACAAATTATTAGGCGCCTTTATAGAAGCGCTGAGGCGCATAACTACTAGGTATACCTAACTGTGTATTGGGACAGCACCTGTAACTTCAAATCTTTGGTGGAGAACGAAAAGAAGGGAAAGATAAGAACTTTAATTTAATGCTGATTTCATGTCTGTTATTCCCACGTCTCTGGCAAAGATGAAAGCGAGACCGTTATTATAGTTACAATAGCAGAAACATGGAATAGGCCGAAGGCAAGACTGGGGGTTCGTATGATACCTACGTCATACACCGTGGTAACACCAGACCTCGCGGTAAATAAATCTCATTGTTGGCTCCTGTGGGCCTATTATTATTATTGCGGCCAACGAACTCGGCATATATACGATTTTATAGGCATAAAGCTTTTTGCCTGCCCCATTCACTGACATAAAAAAAATGAAGTTTGACATTTCTATGACATTTAACCTCCCTCTCTCTCTGACTAGTATATAGATATCTGTGCTCTCTCTCGCCTTTCTTGTTCATCACTCATCAGTTGATTGATTGTGACTGGATTATTTTTCGGGCGAATTTGTTATAGAAATATCCTTCTGTGCCATTTATCGATAGCAAATACCCATTACTCGGCAATATACTAGCAGTAAATAAGGCTTACCTCAAAGTGTTTTGCTAGGCTTGAACAGGTAAATATACCAATCTTTATTACTTAAAAATTCATGCATACTTTATAGATCTGCGACGGAATCGTCATTCGTCACTACTTTTCTTCAGCAAACCTTACATTAAATCGATTAGCATTATAATATTATAATAGTACCAGTTGATTAGCAATAGCGCTGCGTCATACACTTATGATAAAGTTCATTTAGCAATCTATGTTCTTGTCCAAAACGTCCCAAAAAGTTTCCAAACAAAGTAACTAATTAATTATTTTATTGCCAGACAAAATGGAATCATATCAAGGAGGCGTATCTTATGAAGAAAACGGAGGAGACAACTTCCAGCGGCTATCTCAGACAATCGCTAGCAATATCAAGAAAATATCACAAAATGGTAAGTAGTCTTTGTTATACTTTGCTTTATCAGGTATTAGGTAAAAATTTATCTTTTGTATTTAGAAGGTACTAGCCAGGTAGACCTACTTTGTTTACTCATTGTGTATTTTGACATTACAAGTACCTACAAAAGTATTAAGTAAGTAAGTAAGTAAGTATAGTAAGTATTGTCACCTCCATATATCTGTCAAGAATGATTTAAATCGATAGAGAACACAGACATGGCATTACACCATTAAATGACTATTGTACTAATGCATGACACACCACCAACTGTTGTAAATGCATAAAGAGTATTCTAAAGTACCTCATCTGGTGGTCTTGCTATCATAAACATAATTATGTTATGGCTATGCCTCTAAACCTTCATCAGAAAGAATATGACTGCTTCTCTCACCGTGGCGCTAACTATAAGTAGTAGGTATATGGTACCTTGATGTTGATTGTTAGGTCCATTATTGTAATAAAATGAATACAGCATCCTTAATATTTACACTGTTTTATTGATGTTTAACTGTTTGTAGCATTCTAGTTTGTATCATAACAATATTATCCTTATCCATAACCATATTGGTGTGACTGAACCTGTGACAGATCATTTTATTCACTTTATATGTTTAAAATGATTAAAAGTGGCGCTCTGTCGCGCGTCGGGCGAGGACTCGACTGCAATTCAGAAGGTTGCGGGTTCTATTCCCACCTTTTTCAAGTATTTATGCTTAATAATAAATATAAGAGCGGTGTTGGTCTAGTGGTAGATACCGCGACTTTCATTCCGAAGGTCGTGGTTTCGAATCCAGGCCGACCGCGCACCAATGTCTTTTTCTTTAAGAAAAATTTAAGTGCGCTATTAACATCATTCTTACGGTGAAGGAAAAACATCGTGAGGAAACCGACATGTCCTAGGATAAACCACGGTCCGAAGGCATGGGATATTCGCCAATGCGGGGTAGGCTCCCGTGGTGTCTTAAGCCCTCTAAGAAATCACGTACAATGGCCCAATTGTGAGGCTAAGTGCGGAAAAAGTCTCAGCGAAACTAAACTAAACTAATAATAAATATTTGTTCTGGTCTGGGTGTTTTCTATGTATGTTATGTTATATAAGTAAGTATGTATTTACAAAAAAGAAGTATAATAATGTATTATATCCATTGGTCAAGTATCCATAGAACAAGCTTACTGCTTAGTTTGGGGCTCGACTGCGCTGTGTGTAACATCATGAAATATTTATTTAAACAAAAAAGTTCATAATGTACTATTTTCTTCTAACATCTCAATGGTTGTTTTTCAGTGTCTTCCATGTCTAAGATGGTTAACCAATTGCAGACACCACAGGACTCCCAAGAGTTACGGAATCAGCTGTAAGTAATTAAAGTCTTTATAATAACTAATTTTAATTTTTCACTTATCTAACTGATTTCTTCCTTATTATGAAGCACTAGCAGATTCCCGCGGTTTCACCCGCGTAAGTCCCGATCCCGTGGAAATATCGGGATCAAAAGTAGACTATGTTACTCAGGGTGAATGTAGCTTTCTAATGGTGTAAGAATTTTTGAAATCGGTCCAGTAGTTTCGGAGATTACCCCCAATATACATACATGTTACCAACTAGGGTATAGAACCGGGAAATCCCGGTACCGAAAATCCCGGGATTTCCCGGTTCTTTTGCTTCCCGGGAATAAAAATCTGAGAACCGGGATTTTCGGGATAAATATATTTCGTGTGATGTAAAGCAAAAATAATGTACTTTTTTTATCATTTTTACACTTAATTCTTATTTACTTGTTTTTATATTTAAACCATATTTTAGTACAAATTGATTTACTTCATTTAAATGATTAGTCTGATTTTAACTAGATTTTATGCCAGATACTACTAAATGATGAGAGACTACGCAATTATGTGATTTTAGAATTTGATTTTGTCTAGCTAATGTTAATAGAGACTTAATATTTGTTAAATTATAATTTGTGATTAAATTATTGATTTATGACGTAAAAAACCAGCCAAGTACGAGTTGACTCGCGCACAAAGGGTTCCGTACCATTATCACAATTGGGTAAGGAACTCTAAAATGAACACTGGACCAATCGAAATTCGTGAACGCAATGTTATTAATTCTACTACTGGCGCGAGTATATTACTAGATGGCGCTAGTGGTAAAAATAAATGGCACTAATGTTGTTGTTGATATAGCGGCAACGGAAAAACATCATGTATAAAAACTTTAACTGTCTTAGCTATCACGGTTCATGAGATACAGCCTGGTGACAAACAGACGGACAATGGAGTCTAGTAAAAGAGGACCGTGTTTACCCTACGGAAACCAATAAAAGGTTATTTATTTCAATAAAAAAAATGAAGCTAAATATAGCATCGTACAGATGTTACAAAGCAAATTTTGAAGCATCTTACAGAGGTTTACACAAAATCCCGAAAGTACCGAAAATCCCGGGAAATCCCGGTTCTTTCTTGGGCTGGTACCGAAAATCCCGGTTCTCAATAAAGTTCCCGGTTCTCGATACCCTATTACCAATGTTACCTCTTTATAATATTAGTATAGATTATAGAAGGAGACATGTACTCGCAAATACTCTTTTTTTAAAAGGTATATAACAAAGTGGCTCTCTGCATCTTCCTGTCCGTTTTTGTATGTAACTCTTAAACTAATCATCATATAAACAATTTGATGACGATTTAATTGTCACTTAGTGAAATTTTAACCGAAGGCTCATGTATAATCGAGACCTCTGCGAAGTTGGGTAGTATTATATATTGGTGTATTGTTAATAAAACTAAGTAACTTATAAATGTGATTGTTTAACAGCCGCCAAATTCAGAACTACACCCAGAAGCTAGCAAAGGATACATCATCAATGATTATGGAAATGATGAAGGTTCAGACGGATCACCCGGCCAGCAAGCTCACTCGTGATCGCCTCAGCGATGAATTCATGTCCACATTGAACAGCTTCCAGGTAACTTTGTTTAAAATGTAATTCTAATATCTATAATTTGATAAATCATAAAGGTTTGTGGATTGTTCTATTGTTATGGTTTTAGAATATGTATTCAAATTGTGTTCCAAAGAAGTCCATTATGTAAAGAAGGGCAATGTTTACTTTCCCCATCAGTTTGACTGTCAATTTTGTGGGGTTCATTTAGAATAATAAATGCAAATTTATGGCTGGCTAGCCATACCTACTTAACTGATTTCAAGCAAAACTATGTACCTATTGTTATACAAATCCCTGGAAAAACTTGTGTGTTTGTTCAAATCGTAGCCTGTTTTAGAATAGAAGGACAAAAATAATGAAGAATAAATTGAACATTTTAGATGAGTACCTGTAAATTGGCATCGATACTGTATCTGCTTTTGGTCCTCAATTACATTAAATAACAATAATAATTATCAAAACGCTTATCCCACATTGTGAGAACTTTCCAATTATTTATAATTAGATCCCTATATTGATAGTACATTTTCTAATCTGAGTTTTGTAGCTGAGTTTGGTCAAATAATAATGTAACTGACCTTGACAGCGAATTATACATATTTATTTTAAATCAGTAGGTACCTAGTATGAATAAATTCGTAAAAGATGTTTTTGCTAATATTGTTTTTGTAAATTGTGTAAAATCTTTATTTAGGCAAACATGCAATTAGATTGACTCTTGTATTAAAACCGTTTTGGTTTCGCACTACACTAACCTAGAGATTATTCTACTGTTGATTTTAAAATACATATACAAATGTTTTTCATACTGTGTGTAATCACTATGTTTACATTTCAAATAAATCAACTGTACCTTTTCCTGAATGTTATATTTACCTAGGATATTGAAACAATGACTAATCGATTTAAAACATTGATTTAATTTAGGTTGTCTCAATAGATTTGGTTGATGTAGAGTTCGAAATACCTACTTTTAATTTTGATTGCTCATGGCACACAACTATAAATATTACCTAGGACAAATATATCATCAAAATACCCAGGGTTCCCGTGTGGTAATGCATTGGTGATGCAGTTTTCCTTTATTATATTTCCATATTTAGAATATGCAAATAATAGATTGTTTTTATGTTAGGATATTAACCTAGTCACCATATTGCAAGCTTAGCTTGCTTACCTGGATGCTAGATAATACACACAGCATTACCAAGCATAGGATTTCATCATCTTGTCTTATTTTTGTTTCTTAGGCCACTCAAAAGTTGGCAGCACAGAAAACGAAAGAAGAAGTCAAGAAAGCCAAGTCTCAAAACATCAACATTGGAGATCCTTTCGCCCTGAGCAGTAAGTCAATTTAACTATGACAGACAGTAACAGTAAGTCAATTTAACTATGACAGACAGTAACAGTAAGTCAATTTAACTATGACAGCCAGTAACAGTTAGTCAATTTAACTATGACAGACAGTAACAGTAAGTGAATTTAACTATGACAGACAGTAACAGTAAGTGAATTTAACTATGACAGACAGTAACAGTAAGTGAATTTAACTATGACAGACAGTAACAGTAAGCCAATTTAACTATAACAGACAGTAACAGGGGTGTGGAGGGAGTGGATCGTATTTGGTACAAAGGAGTGATGAAATGTGATGAGACCAAAGGGGTGATGCTGTAAGCATCCTTAGTTCTTTTGCGCCGGGTACGATCAGGGGTGGTTTATTTGATTTACTATATTTGTTGATGTTATGTTGTTTGTATGACATTTTCTCTCAAGTGAATATATTAAAAGTATTTAGCTATAAAAGTTTTCAATATGCCTATTTCTCAGATTTGAAAACAAAAATGTAACTAACATCTACTTACATTTCACTTAATTTTTTAACATTTAATTAATAATTCAGAATAAACTTCACAACCGCACATTGTGGTAATAACAAACGGAATAACTTAATAAATTGTAATCCTACTGATACCTACGGGACTTCCCTTAAATAGAATTAAAGGAAAATGAGTAATAAAACTTTGTGTGACACATTTCATACATTTTGTATTTGACATCAGTTAATTAATAATAATGTATTTTGCGTCTACTGTTTCCATTCCTTAACTTACAACATCTAAACTAGAAATAAATTGGTTTTACCTTGTGGTAACGTGGCTTAGCTATCATAGAAATTTCAAGTAGTTCTAAGTTGTTCTATTGATAAGTTATAAAACCTCTTTATGCTCTTTACCGTCATTCTAAGATTATATTATTTATTATAAAACCTTAGTTTTCCATATTATTTACAATATATTATTATACACATTGGTTTATAGTCATAGTAATAAATATCTTGTGATTTTAGGTAACAAAGATCTGGTAGAGATGAATGATACTGACGTGAGGAAACAAGAGCAGCTCACAATGCAGACCGAGAGGCAACTGATCGAACTTGAAGAGAGGGAACGGGACACTAGGCAACTTGAGGTCAGTCTGAATCTTTGGGACCGCCTTAATGGCAAATTCCTAAACTATTATAGCCATAATAATGAACGTGGACTCGTGGAGTAGTGATAACATGCTTTGTCTTTTTCCGTGACAAGAACTTTCAACAGGCGGAAAAAAACGTGGTAAATTTACTTCGACTTTATTCCACGTTATTAATAAGGCCAGTTTGGACATATGGCATGTAATTATGGGGTTCTGCTTGCGACTCCAACATTGCAATCCTGCAACGCCATCAGAACAAAATTTTGAAATCGATTTCTAACACTCCATGGTTTGTAACATATACAGAAATTCAAGATTATTTGGATATTAACACGGTCACAGAAGAGATCAGAACGTCTGCAAAAAGATACCAAGATCGGTTGATATATTTGAGCATGTCTAATTGCTCCTCTACTATACCCTAGGACGAGACTAACGCGATAAGTTTAAAATAAAATAGTATTTGTCAATTACAGAACGACATAATGGACGTGAATCAGATATTCAAGGAGTTGGGCACGATGATTCACGCCCAGGGCGCGGTGGTGGACTCGATCGAGTCTCACGTCGAGTACACGGCTCAGGGCGTCGAGGCCGGGACACAGCAGCTTAGAGAAGCCTCTGGTTACAAGGTAATCTACACAATCTAAATGGCCGTGTAGCCCCGGCATAGAATAGGGTTACCCCATCTCATCCCGTGGGTGTCGTAAAAGGCGACTAAGGGGTCTGAGGGAGATTAACAAACCTTAAGTTCTCCCCGCGCGGTGTCGGATAAACTGCTTGATCCCTGAGAGGGTTAGTGTCAGGCAGGCGGCCGGCCGTAAATACATTGCCAAATCTAATTGCAGATGGTATGGTCAATGATGACTTACCGACTGCGCCGACCCCAAATAAAAAAAAAACAATTTGGGGTTTAGCAGACCCCGGGCTCCCGAGAGGGATGCAACCGGGAACATCGCTCGGATGAGAAGAATCTGGACAATCAAAAATTAATGCATTTATTTACCAAAAAACAATATACAATATTACTACAACGAAACTTATCACCAACTTATCAAATATTAATTAAAAAAAACTTAACTAAACAAAACAAAGAAAAGAAAATCACCAAAACTAAAATAAACCATCCAAAGCGTTCCAGATGCAAAGCGCCCAAAATGCTAGCAGCATTCCCGCATTGACCTATATAATCTTTATCTATAAAAGGCTTTGTCCTTACTGACTAACTGAACTATATATCAACGCACACCCTAAACCACTGATTATGAAATTTGACATGCAATTTGGAAATATTATATTCGGAGATTTCTTAGGGACATGGTCATGGCTGATATAAGTTTTACGGGATAAACATATTTTTTCTAATGTTTTTAACCAGGAAGGAAACAATCGAATACGTTTGTAAAGTTTGTAGGGCGAAAAAAGTAGGTGCCTATGGTTTCCTTTTAAATATTTTGCAGATAAGACATAAAATTAATGAACATAGATTGTATAGAAATTGACATAACAATGTCAATTGATCATTCAAATATTTGTTCAGCAGCAGTAATCGATCTCGCAACCATATCACCTAAGACAGACATTAATTCACCACGTCACGGAAGTCTTTTAATACATACTTTTTGTTTTCAGAATAAGCTGAGAAAGAAGAAGGTTTACTTGACAATAATCTTGATAATAGTTATATCAATTATCTTGATCATCATATTCAATCATTGATAAACAGAGAGGCAATACACCGTATATTAATATATTACCCTACTAATATTGTAAATCTGGTAGTTCACTTTTTACCCATTGCTCTAGATCTTATTTCTTACCGATTGACTGACAAATTCACGCGACAACGTAAGCGTATACTATCGTATACAACGACTATTTACCAATTTTACGTCGCGTGACATCGCGTAGCCACATTTGTCATTCACCTAGGACAACGGGTAATAGTTTAGTTTTTCACTCGTTGCACACAGGGTCGCAAAACGTGGGAGCGGAGCAGAGAGTATTTCGCGCTCTCTTACTCTCATGTGTCTTAAGTAGTGGTGCGCATTATTTCTATCGATATTGCAACATGCTCGTCGCTCTATTTTTAACCCTACTACGATTTATGACTGGTGTGCAGCGAGTGATTTTTTATACTAAAGTTTGCACATATGTATGTATTTGTATGTTGTTTCACACCCATTCATTCACATAAATACCACTTAAATACTTGGTATCTAGATAGCTATAGTTTTAAAATGATTATCTGGGCAATATAGTCCACACACTAATCAACTAGGCATGGAATAAATATGAGCTCTTAAGAGAGAATTATTTAAAATTATTAATTAATTATAAGTGAGGATTCATTTGGATTATTTACACAAACGTATGTATATCCGAAAACCTTTCTTTGGATGTATTTGTTATCTATAACTTGAATGTAATAAATAGCTTTGTATTTTTTAGAAAATCGATATTTTAGCTCTTGAGTATTTTTACATATCTCTTAGTGTTCTTGCTAGTTTCTTAGCACGCAGTTACACAGCTATAGCCTTAACAGGTCCGCTCGAGTCCTGGGATATGTGCTCTTAGCTATTTATTTTCGAAAATTTAGCCTAGATTGTGCTTATTTTCGATTTTATTTAGTATTTTTCTAGATTGTATTAAATATTTAATGGGATTCTTAGTAGTTTGTACTTGGAAAGCGTTTTATAGTTTAAAATTTGACTCTGAGAGCTCACTTGAAATAATCACAATCAATTAACAACAATAAAACATGTCAATTTCAATCACCAGAGGATTTTAGTAAACGCTTTAGAAGACATTTAAGAAATAAACGCCTATTTTTTATAGGCGTTTATTTTGAAGTTATTTTCTTCAAAATAAACGCCTATTTATTAACTTTCAATAGCTTCAGATGAACCACTATAAAGATATATAGATAAGATAAGAAATAGATTCTTCTTTTGGTTATCCCAATGCGTTGCTATTATTATAATTATCATTTTTCAACGTCCAACGTAACTGTCAGCGTTACTGTAGGTAGACTGTCCAGTCTACTTGTAATCATAAGTTGCTGTAAAGTCCTCAAAACGTCGGGCGTTGAGAAATTGATAACAATAAAAAAAGCAAGGGAGCCCCACTTAATTAATTATTTATTTTGTTTTTAGTATTTGTTGTTTTAGCGGCAACGGAAAATTTCAACTGTCTAGCTATCACGGTTCATGAGATACACCCTAGTGACAGACAGATGGACAGATGGATAGTGGAGTGTTAGTAATAAGGTCCCGTTTTACCCTTTGGTTACGGGACCCTAATAATACTTTAATTTGAGATATAGATATACGTTGAATATTTTGAAATGATTTTTAAACTTGTATAAGCAATGTTACTTCGCTAAAATGTCTAAACTTATATTCTAAAAAAGTTATATACTCGAACTCGTGTTGGCGCGCGGTTGTGTGTGTGCAGAAAGCCTGTTTTTGTACTTACCAGAATATCAAACTACGTTATAACAATTATGTAATAAAAACTCGAAAAAAATATTAGAATCATTAATATTTTTAATTATTAACCTACTTATCTGCATACAAAACAGGCATTTTTAAAAATGCACAGATATGACCACGACCTATCATGAGTTCAGAGATTTAGTAATTAGTCGTGTATAATTTGTGTAAAATTTTATATTAGTCATACTCATTAATCATGTTTATTATAACTAAACATTTATTTAAAATAAGTTGTACGTACAGTCCGGCAACAAAAGTGGATACCCACCATAGTTTTAAATCAATTGAACACATTCTATTTAAATTAAGCAGTTTTAAAGTTGTTGAACCAAGGCAATATTTTGAATATGTGTCAGTACCATTGATACTACAAGTAACACAACAATGTAACCTTAGTACCATTAATGGTACCAGTGACTATTATTTAAGATCAGTTTTAATAATAATTGGCCTTTTCATGTAATTTTTAGATGATTAAAGCAGCGCAAGCAACTTTTCCAACGCCATCATTTAAAAAGCAACTTTTCATTCATGCTTTTTATGGCGCTGTAGTGCCTGGGTCATTCTTTGGCTCCAAGATCAGTAGTACCATGAATGGTACAACTAAACGATTTAGTGCACATACGTCAGATTACGCTTTCGTCAGTGTTTTTTGCCTGTTTTGGTTCACATTTATCATGGACTGCCTAAAGTGAAAAACTGAACTGACTTTTTTTATTTTCCATCCAAAAGTTGCCTGGAAAAGATTGCTTTTAAGCGACAATGCGTTGGTTATATTGTATGTATTGTTTATTATGTGGTATACAATTCTCTTATTCATTTAACTTCAGAACTCGACAGTTGTTATCCACTTATGTTGTCGACTGTACTTAGGCACGAGTATTAGTTCATTCCACGTTATTATGATAATGGAAATTAAAATAATATGTTTTACTTTCCGAGTTTACTCGTACGAGTTGGCTGGGACAGTCTTTCAGTAGCTTCTTGGAAATCAAAGTGGCATAAGTATAAATCCATTGATCGTGTCACAATGTAAGATGTTAACTTAGATTAAAACAAAAAACTAAAGATACGGTACCTAGTCTCGGAAAATGAGACGATAAAACTGCGTCTAGCTGACGCACTAGCATCAGTCGTATGTCGAACCGTTGCCGCGTGAGCACGTGCTGTCACACTGCGATTATCTTTTTGACATCCATAAGAATGCCTTTTTGCTTATTTACAAAGCCTGAATCATTCTTAAAGACAATTTTTTTTATGAAAATGCATGTAGGTGTAGAATACACCTACATGCATTTTTCGAATACGCAATGTTAGCTCATTTTTCGAATACGCAATGTTAGAATATACCGTATCTACCTATTTTTGTTTTCATCTAAGGATGTTAATTAGTTTTTCGCGTCGATTATTCCTATATTGCCTTAGCCGCGTACAGACCAAACGTGCGAAAGCTAGCGAAGGCTAACGAATGAAAGAAAGGATCGATAGAGCGTGTGTCACCATCATCATCAACATCGGAATTTGTTCGGAATTCGCTGGCAGATATCGGCCTCTCACGTCTCCTAAATCGAGTGTCTCGATGTATGATGTTTCTGCCAGCTAACTCAAGTGTTAAAAATTGTATTCTGGGCATGTAATCGATGTATACATCAGGTGTATTAGCATTGTTGTACTTTTCTCAAAAACGGTTCCACAATTTATGTGAATTTGCAAAGGTCCGCTAAAGCATTGAAGTGTCAGTAATTTCTTGGAAAACTACCAAAAATTGCTGAATCGTTTTTGTGAAATATCATATAATGCTGAAGCGATGTAGAGACGTTTTAGTTACAGAATACGTGCCCTGTTCCTCCAGAAATCCTCTAATTCCTTTTGGTATTAGCAATACAATAGATATAAGTTATTTTATGTATTTCTTTAAATTGGTTTTTTTTATATTGGTGTTACAATAAAGAATTAATCAATCAATCAATCAATCAATATATTTGTTATGCATGGTACTGGACTTGTGTTGCTCGACTGTACCGGGGTCCGCTTGTGGTACTCGGAACACTCAAAGGGTTTACTTATATTTAACACAAAAGTGATTGGTGTTATAGTCAATTTGATATTAATATACCTGCCCTGTGGGAATAATACGAGCTATTTATTTTTTCAAATGATATACTCGTGAAAACCGGTGATAACCCATTGATAACCCTTGTTTTTGACCTCGAAATGGTATCGGAGTATTCGCCAAAAATCACAGGTATTTTTCTGCGCTACTTTGATTTGTTTAAATGGTGCCATTGTTCAGCGGTATATATGCATAACAAATATTCTAATCTTCGACACCAACGCTATCATTTCTAAAAAAAATGACGACTTGAGGTGATCGCACATTTATCAGCACCGTACTCGCCGCACGCGCCGTACTCGCCGCATTTTAGAATTCATTGTATGTAATGATGTGAAACCTCGCACGTTTCACCCGCACCGTACGCGCCGCATTTCGTAAAGTGTAGTCGAATACGGCTTGTGCGGCGCGTACGGTGCTGATAAATGTGCAATCACCTTTATTGCGGGGACTGTATAACATCGAAGCTTAATACATGTTTTGGAAAAGGCAAGCCGTTTGTGATGCGATCTCACGCAGCTGGTCTGGTGGAGTCTTCGTTGTACCTAGATGTAAATAAATGTCCATATTATATATATTTATATATAACTATAGTGTATGTTAAATTTTGATTTTTTAAATAAATAATAATCATTTTATAAACGCTTTTTACTTGAAATATCTGACGACGAACTGCAAAGCGAATTTAGATTTTATAATCCGGTCATTTTAGACATAAAAATAGTGATCAAATAAAGAAAATTCCGACAGAGCCAAATCTTCGTAGAGACCTTAGGTTTACCACAAGGAATAAAGTGTCAAAAGTCCCCATCAGTCCCATGTGAGCTTAGGGACTTATTCGGGGCCCAAGGTCAAAATTTTAGGTTTTTTGGATTTTTCTCGAAAACGGTAAGTTTTATCGAAAAAGTACCTCAGAGCAAAGTTGTAGATGTAGTTGTAGATACTTACTTTTTCGATAAAACTTACCGTTTTCGAGAAAAATCCAAAAACCTAAAATTTTGACCTTGGGCCCCGAATAAGTCCCTAAGCTCACATGGGACTGATGGGGACTTTTGACACTTTATTCCTTGTGGTAAACCTAAGGTCTCTACGAAGATTTGGCTCTGTCGAAATTTTCTTTATTTCAATTGTCTAAAATGACCGGATTATTAATATAGAGATGTTGATTAACTAAAAGAAGAAAGTCTATCCTGAAGAAGAGACCTGGAAAGGTCTCGAAACGTTGAGCGTTGTAACAATGCTAAAAGTAATAAAAACCAAGCGATTCAAACCGAAAAATGTCTTTAATTTTAACTAAAATAGATATATTCCCTTTATGTCGAGTCCCGGTATGTCGAGCCGAAAACCTTGTCTCGCTTCTATTACCCCTATGTCGAGCTTAGTTTTCTGTCCCGTTTCTATGCCCTTTATGTCGAGTTAATTTACCGCGCTTTTATTACCTTTATGTCGAGTTTAATAATATCATATTTTAGAAGTACAGTCACGTTCAATGAAATGTATACATGCACATAATTTAGAATCAATTTTTGCACAATGACGCATTAGTGATTTTACATAAATTAAGTACAGCTATATTAAGACGCGTTGTCGGTGTATCTAAAATAATATGTAAGTCATAAGCCATTTATTCATAACAAAATTACATTTGTGTTGAATATTTTGAAATAATATTAGGTCCTTACATATGAAATTGGCGTTTTGTCGTACTGGCCACTTTGATTTCAAATATCTCTTCTTTGGTTAAGGATTCCAATTTCAAATTTATACAGCTATTTATTCATACATTTGTATTTCGAAAACCGTAATTCATTTGTTTTGTCCTCGTTTGGTTTTTTCTTTGCGTCACGCAGTTTACAAAATGGAAAACTTGAAATATCGCGTTATTTACGAGTACGAGTTCCACCGTGATACCAATGCTGCAGAAACGGCTCGAAGGATTAATGATGTGTATGGCGGCGGTGTCGCAAAAGAAAACACAGTGCGTTTTTGGTTCCAACGTTTTCGTTCTGGAAATTTCGACCTGCAGAACAAGCCCCGTGGACGGCCGGAGACTAAAGTTGCTAATGAAGAATTGAAAGCTATTGTGGAAGCAGATCCATCGCAAACCACGTCCGAGTTAGCTGCAGGCTGGGGTGTTAGTGATAAAACTGTTTTAATCCACTTGAAGCAAATTGGAAAGGTGAAAATCCAAATCCTGCCCCAAGCGAAAATTGACTCAAAAAAAGTTACTTGTGAGCGTTTGGTGGACTAGTGCCGGTGTCGTTCACTACAGCTTTCTTAAATCTGGCCAGACGATTACAGCAGATATCTATTGTCAGCAACTGCAAACCATGATGGAAAAGCTAGCTGCTAATCAACCGAGGTTGGTCAATCGCTCTAGGCCACTGCTGCTTCAGGACAACGCTAGACCACACACTGCACAACAGACGGCTGCCAAATTAGAGGAGCTTCAATTGGAATGTCTAAGACATCCACCGTACTCCCCGGACCTGGCTCCAACAGATTACCATTTTTTTCGAAATTTGGATAACTTCTTGCAAGGGAAAAAATTCAACTCCGATGGGGCAGTCCAAAGCGCCTTCAAAGATTTCATTGATTCTCGTCCTAATGGTTTTTTTAGTAAAGGGATCAATGAACTACCTATGAGATGGCAAAAGTGCATAGATAGCAATGGTACATACTTTGATTAAATAAATATATTATTATAAAAAAAAGACTTTAAGGGAGGAATCCCTTACAAAACGCCAATTTCATATGTAATGACCTAATAAATAACAAAATTTATTTTACCTTCATAAATAATAATCATTAGTAACATAAACAGTGAAAGAAAAAAAAAATAACAAATTACACTTTAAAAACTTAAATAATTCAAAATCAAAATGTAAAAAAGTACAATACAATATACATATATAATACAATGTAATGTATATACATTAGCGCAACCCAAGTTCGAATATCAGGAATGTGCGAAAGAGAGGTGACATCTAAGACTTACTTAAATGTCACCTCTCTTTCGCACATATATACAAGGCGGAGAGGATAATAGCACATTTTTTTGAACTGGACATACCTACACACGTTCCCAGTCTAAATACCAAATTTCATTAAAATCGGTCGAGTAGTTTCGGCACAGGACACTATTTTTCATTTTTGAAATTAGTAACACGATGTATTTTCATACCACACATCACCAAGGGGTTAACGACCGGCAGCCTTTGGTACTGACACGCACCTACCGGGCTCTCGTGTTCTAATAATTTGTCACTCTATAATATACCTTATGTTCGATTAATAAGGCGATCGTTTCATTAAACAAATCGTGTAGTGTTCGGAACTTATCCTATCGCCGAAAAGTATGTCTATCCTTTTCCAACATACAAGGTCCGAAGATAATTAGTACTAGTAAGTAGGTCACTCAGTAGGACCCCGGGTTTCAACCTGTGACGTCGCGTCGCACGCGCTGCAGTGAAGCCGCCCGCGACGGCGCGGCCGTGGCGCCGCCGCCGTCCGCGCCGATGTGTTTGTTGTGTTTACGTAATAATAAATAACTTAATTAGTGCGTTAAATTAAATGTTATTGTGATTTTTGTGACACATTCATGTGAGACTAACAAAATAGGTATGGTATTTTGTACCTCGATTTGGTTACACGTCTATTGAATAGCTACCACGGGTACATGATATTAATTTACTGAAAAATGCGGTAATTTCCGTAAAACGCATCGTGAACGGTATGGGAAGTGGGAATACTCGAGTTTGTCCTATGTCCCACCGCCACCAACAGTCGGGTTATTGTACAAGCTGTCCAATGGATACAAAAAACTCAATCTTTTAACCCCAGTAGATACCTACTTACCTTTTGTGTCTGTGATTATAATTAATTCCTGCATACTATGATATTACATACCTACCTACTCGAACCGTTGATCTTTCGGTGGTGAAGATGTAAGGTACCTACCAAAGAGCGCGCGCGCGCCGCGGCCCAGGCGGGCGCGGGGCGGCGGCCGCGGTACGTACGTAACTACACTGTTGAACGTTGGCAGGTTAGTGAACCCAAATTACAAATGGTGTTCGTATTGGTTTTAATTGTTTAGGATATTTAGTTTGTTTGAAAATTTTACTTTTTTAATTTCAGTTCTCGGATTAATTATACAATTCCAAATAATTCAAACACATTTTAAAAACCCAGGGTTTTGTTTAATGTGATATCGTCCTATCCACCTTGTATATACTTGTCCCTCTTACACATTTATCAATCAATCAATTCATTTATTTCAGATAATACATCCATATAAAAACATTACAAATTACAAATAAATTCTATCTTAATAATAAAATAAAGTTTTAAATTAATGTCAAAAAATAATAAAATAAAGTTTTAAATTAATGTCAAATAATAATAAAATAAAGTTTTAAATTAATGTCAAATAATAATAAAATAAAGTTTTAAATTAATGTCAAATAATAATAAAATAAAGTTTTAAATTAATGTCAAATAATAATTAAATAAAGTTATGAATTTATATCAAATTGATTCAAAATTAAATAGAAATGTCCAATAGAATAATTAAAATAATACAAAATTTAATAAAAATGAGCAAATAAAAATAAAAGAAAATAATAACAAAAAATTATGTCACCAAAATAATGTAAAAATAAATATTAAATGTAAGAAGGACCGCTGGCGTGCAGCTGCATCCACCTCTTTAGCATCGGCGAGTCCCATCGATCGGACAATACGCTCAGGGTACCATTCGGGCTACCACGCTGACGCCTTAATAGCGAGGCGCACCTTTTTCTGATTACAGCGTAAAAATCGTCAGTATGCGCCTCAGCAAACATAGCGGAAGCACTACAAAAACGTGGGAACCCTACCAGTATCCTAAACGTTTAACAGCAGCAGTATCCTATGCTGTTTAACATTTGCAACAATAGTGATGATTAGATAAATAAATAAATAAATAAATAAATTCTGTGAACAACACACAGCGCCATCTAGCCCCGTGGTAAGCGACTAAGCTTGTGTTACGGTGACTAGACAACGGATATAATACTTATATTTATTTTTCTTTTGTAAATACATACATATTATACATAGAAGGACACCCAGACCAGACACAAATATTTATTTTTAAGCATAAATACTTGCACCCGGCGGGAATCGAACCCGCAACCTCCTGCATTGCAGTCGCGCTCTCGCACGACGCGCCACAGAGGTCGTCAATTATACTGTGATTTATTTAGATTAAGAAAGTATTTTTTTAATTAAAATTGAAGAATTGTTATATACGTGATGATTATACTGTGATTTATATGTTAAGATTAAGAAAGATTAGATACATATGTTGCGTCAGCGACGGCCGGACGCAACATTGTTTCGTCATCTTCGCTATTGTTCATTCTCACGATGGTGATTTATGGGTAGTAGGAATAAAACACTTAGTATTTCGCTGTTTTGGGCGGTCACAGACGAGTCTTTGGTGCACGTCCGCTCTCCACTAATGCTCGAAGATAACTGCCTTCGATCCACCGAGCGCACGCGCACCAAGGCCTTGTCCAGGCGCATCGACAACTTGCACTCGATACTACCTGCGTTTCCGCCCGTTTTAATGACAATTTAAAGTCAAATCACATTTCACAAACAAAATGAAATACACTACGTCCAAACAAACATGAAACCAAAACTAATTAAATTGTAATCAAATCAAAGTTAACGTTTAACATAATCAAAACAATTAAATGATGTAATTAAAATAATACAACTCCTATTTGACTATACTACGTCACTTGTCGGTGAATTTACTATCGCAGCGCCACCGATTTGCGATACATATATGAAAATAAAAGTAATAGAACAAACAATAAAACAATTTTTTATGCCATTGGTTTACATCCCTGACTGTATCTGTTCACCAAACTCGACATAAAGGTAATAGAAAGAATTTTTATATACGTGATGATTATACTGTGATTTATATGTTTAGATTAAGAAAGATTAGATAACATATATGAAAATAAGTAATAGAACAAATAATAAAACTTTACATCCGTGACTGTACCTGTTCACCATACTCGACATAAAGGTAATAGAAAGCGTAAATATCAATACTTTGGAGAACAATAGACTTCCAGACTCGACATAACGGGACTCGACATAAAGGGAATGAATCCTAAAATAGTTTTAAAACTTGTTTTAAGTACCTAATCTACCGATTGAGGAAGAAATAGCTAATGGAAAGGAATCCTAAACTCACTATATTTAGAGAATACAAAGGAACAAAGTATTGTCTTTACAAAAACACCTTTAATTGTATCAATAAATAATCACACGAAATGATAAAAACTAAAGTTTAAAGTCTAAACGGTAACAGCTACGTCGCAATAGATAAAATAATTTTCGAGATACATCTAAAAGCTCGTAATCAGATCTTTAACTACATTTCTCAACTACTAACTTCAAAGTTTACATACTACTTATATGATATATCATAATATCACTGTGACGGTAAATTAAAAAAATGAATCACAATTTATAAGTAAAGTAGACGAAACAAGAAACTTGTTAATTCATTTACGTAGGTAAGATCCAACTAATATTATAAAAGGCGGTGGTAAGTTTGTGAGGAAGTATGTAAGTTAGGCTGTGTGACGCTACTTCAGGCAAATACTGACCGATAGCGATAGAACTCGAAATGTTTATAACTGGAGATGTATCATATGGCCTCATATAAGTTTTTGATCCGGATATTACTCGTGGGATCTGAAGTTACGAGGGTGAAAACCGCGGAGCCCACCTCGTAAGTAATAAAAAATAGTCCAATTCCCCGTAATACAGGGACTTTTGTTTTTTTAATTTATCCGTCATACTAGTTCGTAAGATAAAGTTCCAACATACTATTTTGTAATGAATCTAGAATTTTATTAACGGCTGCGTCCAAACGTTTTTCTACATTTTATGTTACGTTCAAAACCACAAATGAGATTCTAATAAGAATATTACGTATGAAAGACAGAAAATTCAATAATATCTTTCATGCATTAAATTAGGTAGATACATGAAAATGTACCTATACATACAGTATTCAATCAAAGTCAACCCTCATCTAATGGCGCACTTAGCAGTTCGACACCCTGGAGATTTGCAGGGTGCGGGAACAAATCCCATCGAGGGCATTACTATTCCATAACTGTGAGGTTTATCTTCAATTTATAGTCAAGGTACGCTCACAAAGCTAGTAAAATTGTAAAGTTTCTGCGTAAGTTGGGCTATTCTTATTAGAATCACATTAAAACTAATATTCTATTGAATGCAAGTCATCTTAACTCTTAATAGAATCGGATATAATAATAATCATTTAGATTTACATCAAGCACGATATAACTACAATGATATAATATGTATTATCGGTTGCAGTGTTGTCTATTGTACTAGTAAAGAACGCACTATAAGCAGTGATAGTTAACTTTATACTTAGACTAATAATAAATAAATAATTACTAATAAAGTAAAAAAAAATACTGTTTTTATAATCACATAATATTAAAAAATCACGATTTCTAAACAATACAGCATATCTATAAAGAGGTTTTCACGTGGGCGATGGAGTCATGTAACTTCGTTAACATCAGTAAAGTTGATTTAGTAGAAAGTAATGAGCGTGAGCGGTATTGGTGCCACACAGTTAGGAAAAACACTACGCCTTATAAAAACTTAAAAGAACTCCAGTATGGAATATCGGAAGTAAACATTATCAATAGCTACACCCACTTGAAAACATCTATACCTGATCAACAATCATTTAATTTCTGCGAAAGTCACATTTATAGGAAAATAGAAGTGATATAAAACCTCTTTTTCAAGTTAAAAACTAAGCAATATATTTCCAAATCACAATTTTGAAAATCTATCTTGGTCTTTGCATAGCACCCAGCGTCATCCCACGAGGCGCGCCCACGAAGGGACTGCGGATTTCTCAAGAATAAAACTTAAGGTAATACATTTGTATGGCATCGGCGGCGGTGATAACATCGCTTTTAGTAAGCCTCATAAGGCGTTATCAACTTATCACACTGCCGTTTTGTGAGCGAAGCGGTCGCGCACTTACGATCCCTGTCCATCCGTTTTGTTTCTAAGTGTATACAGAACACTCAAAAACAAAACGGATGGATTCCGACGAGAAAACACTGCTGTTGGTTTTATAGCAAAAAGGAAGTCAAAAACATTTGACATGTGAGAGCCGTATATGGATACTCGCTGCGCGATCGTTTTGCTTTGAAATTGCTCACAAAATGCCAGTGTGATAACGCCCACAGAGGCCTTCCGAGATGTATATATCCACATTAGTACAGGCACAGCGCGAGCGCCGATACTGTACGTAACAGACGGAACACTCGCAAATCGTCGGGGCGCGCTCTCCTCACATTTCATTTATTTATTACTAAACAATTAAGCAACTGCAGTTGTACAGTCGCTCAAATAAAATAACATAGTGACATTACGTTAGCCTAAACTGATAAAAACGCACGATAGTGTTTGTTTACATTTACTTAGTGAGTTTCTAAGAATATACTTAAAGTTATGGTTCGTTTACACAGTGCGAGCTGGCGTACGAGACACACTGCCTAGTACATAACGATGTACGAGATAAATCGTACGGGGTGAGTGCAATGTATTAAATTCATGCTTACACTGACATTTTACCTAAAACAGGCCACTCCTCCTGCACTCATGTAAAGAAATTCGCGCATGTGTGCTGATAGGTGTGGTATGTTAAAGTGTCAATGTAGTGCCATCGTGTATTTTGAGCTTTACAGCTGAGGCGAGTCGAGCTACAGCGTACGAGTAGCTGTATACTGGTTAGCAGCTCGCACGCTAGCTCGCACTGTGTCAACGAGCTGTTATACTGATTCCATCCACTTATTTTACTTTCGACAGGTCGATTAGTTATGTCCTGTAAGCTCGGAACATACATATGGGAGCGGTCTGTGAAAGGCTCCCCCAATGCCGCTCTGTAAGTAAGATGGTATATACCTGTACATAATTACGGACCTTCATAGGCGAGCTTTTGTCAGAAATAGTAAATAGTAGAGTATTGATGGATCACTATTTTGAAAAGGTAAGACAGATCATCGAAAGATTACAAAGACTCTTCATGAAGGAAGACACTGTAATCTGTGATCAATCATAGATAAACTATAATCAGGCGTAGAAAATATTTTATGGCTAAGGTAAGACCTCGATTCTAGGGTTGAATCTCAATACAGATCATTACACTTCTTGCTTTCGCTTTATTGAATGGAATCAGTTGATTACAGTACACAACGATAATAGTAGATAGTTCTCGCTCGCGAGACGAGTGCGTCCGTCTGCAGAGCTCGCGTCCTTCAAACATTTCTTCAATACGAACATAATTTTGAACACTGATTTATTGATTCAACCTATCTAATAACCCGCAATTCAGGTTCCAAAACGGATATCTCAAACTACGGAGCTTCACAAACGGTCCGCTTCTTAAATAACTACTAATGTTATAAACTCGCTGCGTCCTGTGGTTTCACACGTGTAAGCCCGGTACGCCTCTTATTTATCTTTCACCGATTAGTGTGTGTCTATGATCAATTGATTACACCGAGATTTTCTAATAAGTTTTGTGTTTGGATAAGCAGACAAGAGTTACTTTCGCATTTTTGAGTCAAAAAATTTGCAATTGCAGTCTAAAATATAGTTTAATTGTGAGAGTATTGTTTGCGAAACTGATGGTGAAATGAAATGTTGGCCAATTGTAATACAGAAATAATAAATGCTAAAATTGTAATTAGATATTTCGTCTCTATCGGATCTGTCTGACTCGGGTAAAACCACGGGACGTAGTTAGTGATATAAGTATTTTGCGCTTGTTCATTGCTCCACCTAAGATATGTACAGCTAAATCATTTCTCGATGTCGAACGTTACAAGCCAATCTAGAAGCATCGGGTGTGGGTGATGAGATGTGATGAGACGGAGAATGTGGAATCAGTCAACAGGGAACCAGACAGTTTTTATTAGATCATTTACTTTTCGTAAACAAATAAATATTATTCAAGGAGAAATGCTCCGGCAGAAATCCTTCTGTGACAGGGTTCGAACCCGTGCCTCTAACTTGCTGGGCGAGTGCGCTAACCATTAGGCTGACACGGTGAAATAACGATTCTGCATCTCCCCTATTTTTTTTATTGTTGATAAAGTTAAGATAGGTTTTATATTTTGCTGGTTTAAAGAATTCACTAACTTTTAGAAATAATTATATTAGCAAAATCTTGCCAAATGACCAACAATTGTATAACAGGTTTCGAAAAGACATGAACTTTAAAATCTGCCTGACTTTGCTGACTGTACGTCCTTTCCCTTTAAACACTCCCTTTTGAGATCCTTGGGCTTCCATGGAACAACAACATTGTTATTTTTGAATCTTCTTAGTATAACCTGGAGTTTTTTTTAATTTATTCTATTGTAAATGTGACGGTAGTTATAAAAATTATAATAAATTCTGTGAACAACACATAGCGCCATCTAGCCCCGTGGTAAGCTACTGAGCTTGTGTTACGGTGACTAGATAACGGATATGAAATTAAAATTTATTTTTCCTTTGTAAATACATACATATTATACATAATGAGAAATCCAGACGAGAAACAGATATTTATTTTTAAGCATAAATACTTGCACCCGTCGGGAATCGAACCCGAAACTTTCTGCATTGCAGTCGGGCATTTGCACGCCCCGCGCCACAGAGGTCGTCGTCGACACAGTAATATATGTATCCAAAAGTAAGTATCCATAGATTCACAAAGAAATTTCAAAAGGTAGGTTAAAGTAAAAAGACCTGGGTCCCAAGTCTGCTCTCACTGTCTCAATAGAGTGACGATAGAATAGTAATTAATTGTCATTTTTACGTGTATTTCGTTTATTTATTTGGTTACTGTCGAGGGGATAGGGCCTGGTCGGAAGACCAGCGCTGTGGCTCATGTATGTTTGCTGGTCACAGCATTTTGCTGAAGCCGGCCCATTTAGGTATATTATGCGCACACGGCTTCCTTGAAATTTCTGTTTTTGTTATTTTTTAGAATGTAGAAATTGTTGTTATTTATTTACTTTTATTACTGTTATATTTTGTATTTCTTGTCCTAATAAACAAATTTACTTTCTTTCTCACACATTTGTCTACTAAATGCCTCAAAATACACGCCAAACTTTCAATTACTATTGTAAAGTTTACTAATTACTATTTATGGTTAGTTTCTTGATTATGTGAATCAAATTGTTTTGTTTTAGTTTCGTTTTAATTTTCATTATAATTGAATTGTAATCTGAAATAAATGATTACTATTGTGTATTGATAGTGAGCGCAGACTTGAGACCCTGAAGTGTTTCCTCTAGATATACCGCGAAGTTAGCCGAACACGAGAGGTTGTATTCGATGGTATCCTGCAGTGAGAGAGCAACGTTTAGCAGACGACGGCCTCCGAGATGGGGTTCTCGGTGATGCGGATGACGGGCGAGTGGCGGCACTGCCGGCGGCCGCGCCGCTCCGCGTCCGACAGCCGGCGGTACGCGTGGATCTTCGTGGGCGACAGTGGGGCCACTGCAAATACCACATATTACATTAAAAAAACTAGAGCCCTAGAGCAGTAAAAAAAACCTCTGCGGTTCCGTTCACACCGACCGGCTCGGAGAGGAGAGCAGATTTTTAGCACGTTTAAAATAAATTTTGGTGTTATTGTAATAAGGTTTATTTTTACATGTCACTTATTTCAAGGTTTGCTCTCAAGCAATCTCAATAATAAAAGACGTGTCTTGTAAAAATAAACCTTATTACAATAATTCAAAACTCTGTTTAAAACATGATAAATAATCGGCTCTATATGTGTGGTTCAAATTTTGTCTTTAAATCATATCAGTAAAGTCAACGGTTAATAAGTAATTAAATAAATATTCAAAAATTTCCAACTTTTTTTTGTTATATCAAGTTATTTACATAATATCTTTAGTACATTGAAATGTTACATTTTTTTGGGCTCAGATGTTACAATTTTATTTTTTAGATATCAAGGGGGGGTTAGTTTAAAGTTAAATAATAGTTTGTGGGGTTGTGGCTCTTGTCTCACGGCCGCCATCTTGGAAAAAGGGGTTCAAATGGTTTTTATGGTTTATTTGACGAACTATAGGTCTCACAAAAAAAAATAACTCCGGGATTTCTATGGACTGGTTACTTATAACCAGTCCATAGAAATACCAGGAACAAAGGTAGTTTTCAACTCAGATAGTATTTTAAAATCAAGGGGAATGTTTCTTACCTACATATGACTTACCTACTATAATTTATCCAATCTCGATCTCTCAAGTTACAAAATAAAATAAAATAGACAAACTTACTCTAGACATAGACAGGTATTGTTCTAGCTCTACTTTGGCAGAAACTACAGTGCGGGCTTCGACGGTGTCTGTGAAATATCGGAAATTCGGCGGAGTGCTATTTTTTGAAGCTCACGCACGGCTAAACAAACAAAAAATAAGGCAAATAAGGAACAAAATAAAAAAAAACGTGATAAAGCTGTGTAGATGAGTGAATATAGTCAAGTAACAAAAGTGCATATCCACAAATGATTTCTGAATTTATTTGTCAATTTTTATTTTCAGCCATAATAAAGTCCAGATAATTTGTTGTCTTTTTTTTTTTTTCTTTTCTTTTTTTTTCAATTTGTTGACTGACTGTACGTAGGTAGTACATGATAGTGTCGGTAAAGTTTTGTAAACTTTTTACCATTTTTCACAGATGTAATCAAACTTTATAGAAAGTTATTTAAAGAAATACTTGATTATTTATTTATTACCAATAAACAAAACAAATATAGGTACTACAAAGAAAGAGCTACTAAACTCATTAAGACTTTAGAGTTTATAAAGTAATACCTCATTCAAATTACAATATTTTACCGACAATCATTATAATGTATTTGAGCTTCAACTACAAAAACGAAAGTCACAAGAATATTACAAAAGAAACTTTAGCAAAGACATGAATATGAACACACTCATGGGGAAACGGGAGCATTTACTCCAGGGGCGGAAATAAAAGAGCCGCGGTTGTCTGCACTGGTACGCTCCCGTAAGCTTCCCGGCGTTGCAACATTCACAATGAGGGAAATGCTTTTTGCTCTTTCTTTATAACTTCTGTTCTTTTTAAATTTAAGAATTGTAAAAATATCAAAATTAACAAATTCATTTTAAGGTACTGATTATAGTTAACTTTATGTCTTTCGTTGCTAGACTAGATAGATGTCTATCGAAACATAACGGTACTAGAAGCCGTGCATTTCCCTCATTTTCACGTAAATTATACACAACACTGAGACAGCCACATCAAAAAAAGCTTACCGCATACATACCATAATTCGGGTTGACAGCAAAATGCATTCCACGCTCAAACATAACAGGGAAGAAATAAAACGCGGTTCAGACTAATTCATTAACAGCTTAAATAATATTAAGTATAAATAGGTAGGTAGGTAATTTAAATTAGTGCCACTAAGCTTCTGCTGGGTTTACAAAATTCGGCTCTAATATACAAATATAATGCAGTGTTCCGTGCAAAGGACACCTTGCAATCTGAATTACTAGTTGATTTGGAAATATATAGGTAGTTGCGGATACACAATTTGAAACGCTTTGTACAATTTGTTTGCGTTTTTAAACATGTTCTGAAACATTTGAAATTATAATCTGTAAAGATTTTTTTTTAATAATCTGAAACTTCTACGACGCATTCACGGCTCGAAATTTTCAATTCAATATTTTATTCAATTTTATTAATTTATCAGACAAATTTACAGAATAAAGTAGTGCAAAATCAATTAGATCATGTAATTTACATAATAATCATAGAAGTAAAAATGCAATTCATTTTGTCAGTTTATCAAATTCACTAAGCGTTTCTAATTATCCGTCCAATTGTACAATTATGATAGTCTATCCTATTATTACATAAATCTGTTGGGTTACTTACCGTAGCCTTCACCTTGCAGAAACAGCCTGAAAGCTTCGGAAACTTTGCCTGGTTGTTCGTCGAGTACCAGACCGCAGTCGGATATCTGGAAATTCAATGTAGGTATCTAACGGCTACTGAACCGCTACTCAGAAGAGACCCAGGTACTTAAACAGTTAGGCAGATGTTAAACTCAACAACAATTCCTATACTCATTTTGAATTTAGAATTTACTCAATTATTTCAGTAGCCCTCAAATTTAAAGTACTGTTTTGGTATTCAGCCGTAAAGTCATATTTTAAACATCTACTTCAACATCACTATATATTATAAAACACAGTCGCTTCCCGTTGTCTGTCTGTTTGTCTGTTCCTATGTATGCTAAGATCTTTAAAACTACTTATATGTATAATATACACCCGTGCGAAGCTGGGGCGGGCCGCTAGTTAATTATAACTAAGACTATTTTATTCTTATATTAAATAAATAGGGCAGTAATTAAGGAGATCGCTTGAGGTCGTGAAATAAGAGCTCTCCTCTTTGTATACGTAAGGATGTTACTAAGGAAGATGGGTTGGTACTAGTTAAACTGATATTGTCCTATCTTCAAGGCAACCGTCGTTAGTCGTGTTACATCTTAGACCACACATCGTTACTTTAGTAGACAAACGTAGAACATTATAGTGTTACGAAAGAAAAACAATATTCTTTAGAATAAGACGTAACAACGACGCAACGCGAAGGCTGTTCGTTCAGTGATCATCGTATGAGGAAAAATCATGTTTTTTTACTCGGGAGGTTTTCGTCATACTTACAAAGAAATTTAACTAAATAAATTTTAAATGAAAAAGTTTAAGTGTTCAAAAAAGTTGGTTCAATAACCAACTGTAGTCAAACTTAACAAGATTATACGTCGATTGCGGGAGTCCCAGGACAACACGTTGTCTGATATTTATCCCGGAATTGCGTGGATGAAAATTCTGAGTCCCAAGGCTGCTCTCACAATTGTGTCTCTCAAATATTTGGCGTGTATTTGACACATTTGGTAGACAAATGGGGTCAAATGTGTCAAATACACGTCAAATATGGCAATTACCATTCTATCGACTTTATTGAGACACGATTATGAGAGCAGACTTTGGACCAATAGACTGGGAGCCAATCGTTGCCAACCCTACCTCATCGAGTACCAAGTGGAGACTAATATGGTGATAAGAACATTAACAGTTATGCCTAAAAAACTCGACCAGCCGCGATTCAGCCTGGGCCCGCCTTCAGTCAGCCCGTTTTTAGAGATGCTCAGTCAATAATATAACATTTTTAAAGTTTATTTATTTGAATTCAGAACCGTCTACAGCCATATTGGACTCTTAAAACCATAAACAAATATAATCAAAGCATGTTTTGTAGGCCAATCAAATGCGTCCTTTCATAAAAGATTATTTCCAAGGGAGAACCTGTTGGGAGTAATATTTTATGAAAGGACGGCAAGCCTAATTGATAACTTTTATGATAAAATATGAGCCTTAAGAACGTGGCGACTGTTACCATTTCTATACAAACTTAATACCAAAATAAATTATGAGAAAATTAGTTTTCACCACACAACCTCGGAAAGGATCGTTTTGCACGCTGATTTCTGCGTGCAAAATCGCATTTTGCGCCCTAGCGTGGAAAGAGATTTTAAAATTCGAATTTGTCTTCTCGATACTTTTATATAGAGCAAGTCCTTTGAAAATGCGCTAACCGGAACCTCATTTCTTTTTTTTTTGTTCATGGCATCGAACCACGAAGTATTGTTGCACATTGCCAATGTAGTATTTATTGTTTATTATCATTAGTATCAAGCAGGTTTTTTTCATGAAATATTCAATTTAGAGATTGTTTGCTTATTTTTATTATTTACGGTACAATAAGCGGTATATAATGCCGAATTGAGTTTTCTACCGGAAAAATGCACCTAGCGTTATCCTTGCTGTAGTGAGGTGAAAAATTGTGTGTTTCACTCGGCAGCAAAGTTTTTTGCATCTCGTACCTTTGAAACCTTTGCGACGCTCAGCATTCTATATTTGCTTCGCTAGCTCAGGTTTCAATACAAGTACTCGCTGCAAAAACCAACTTTGCAGCCTTGCATAACAAATAACTATTTCTACCTTAATATCGATATTATTCGGATTAAGATTTTACTTTTATAGGGAGGAAAATTTAAACTACGTTTGTATGGAGAAAGAGAATGGAGACTATCCTCTTAAGTTAAAGTTAGCCAAGTAAGTACCAACTCATTGTTCTGTGTTATATAACAAGAGTTAATCCGGATTAAAAGATTTTATACAGTTTCCAATGAAGCTTTTATATTTCCGATTTATTGAGCTGTGAATTAAATATGAGCATCACTAGTTTCAGTCAGTTTTAAAAAAGAGAGAAAAAAGTGATTTTTAAACTTCATTTTGTTTCAGTTTATTAATGAGAATTCTCATCGATATCGATTTTGAGACGGTCGTGCTTCTTTTTGTATCATATCGTCATTTACCATCGGTTAAGAATAATATGCCGGGCCGTGTAGCCCCGGCATAGAATAGGGTTACCGCATCTCTTCCCTGGGATCCCTTCCCATCTGGGTGTCGTAAAAGCGCAACTAAGGGATTTGGGGACTAGCAAACCTTAAGTTCTCCCCGCTCGGTGGCGGATAAACTTTTTGGTTTTTCAAACCACTAAAGGTGAGCGTTTGACACCTTTAGTTTATACAAAAAAAACTTGAGAGGTGTCAAGGGACACCCGGATGGAACGAAGTTCCTTTCTATGAGAGAGAGAGAGAGAGAGAGAGAGACAGACAGAGAAACACGCGCACGCCGCACGGCTTACAACTATATAGCAAAAAGTGTCGTTACAACTTTTGGTCTTAATTTTTTCCGTCTACCCCCCTTTCGCATCGCGCGATAAGGAACTTCGTTCCAAAAAACCGGTTTCACCCGCGTAAGTGGGAATTAAAATGTAGCAAGTTGCGCTTTCTGCATCGCGCCATAGAACAATTACACATTTTCTACTAACTGTAAGTAAGTACTATAGTAGAACATGTGTTTGTTAATACAAACGTAAACAAAAAACCTTACCTTCATCCAAGTAGAATTATTCGGGTTAAGTCTTCCATTGAAGGTGACAGTATCGTCGATATGAGGCGACATGGCTCCCGTCATGTTCAGTACCGGCACCTTGACGGTTTCGGCGTCACGACAGATGCCGAGGTCGGAGCGACGGACATACGACTCGATCAACAAGGCCAAGTTGCCCGGGTTCACGTTGCGAGTGAAGTACGAGCGGTACATGTGTACCAAGTCTGGATTGCGTTCCTCGGGGTACTGTAACAACATTAAATGTTATATTACTCATCTTCTGAGGGAGCATTTGTTTGCACACTGCAGCGCATATGCCACTATAATATTCTTTCACAGATTCCTTTCGCTGGTTTCCAAGAACACGCTTAATATTAACCTAATATACATCTAAGTTATATGATTTATATAGATCGACAGCAGTCTAGCAAGTTTAATGCACGCTTTTGACCGCATTTTTGGGGGTCTTAAGAACGCGGCGACTGTTACCATTTCCATACAAACTTAATACCAAAATAAATTATGAAAAATTTAGTTTTCTACCTTAATGTCGATATTATTCGGATTAAGATTTTACTTTTATAGGGACCCCACCACAAGGTTTTCCAAAATATTCATTCGAAATGAAATAAAACGGAGAAACATTTTTTTTTCATTTTCACAGCGTAATTACTTTTTATTGGGAATAATATAAAACAAATGAGATGTAAATGAGATGTAAACTAGTAATTTACGCTGGAAAAAAGTAAAATCTTAATCCGAATAATATCGATATTAAGGTAGAAAACTAAATTTTTCATAATTTTGGTTTTAGGTTTGTATGGAAATGGTAACAGTCGCCACGTTCTTAATCGCGTTAACAAATCGTGTGAATTTAAATCGTTTATATTTATATGAAGTTCTTAAATTACATTTGTAAAACTAACCGACTACGTCCGCGGTGTTTAAAAACACAGAGACCTTCCGCTGTAAAAAAGTCCTAACTTAAACGGTCAAAGTACAGATAGTGACACTAATACTATTGACATTAAAGCAAGTCCTTGGTCTAAATAATAATTATGGCAATGATATTAAGGGCCCTATTCTGAAAAACTGAAAATCCATGTCGGGCGCATCGAAAATTGTTGATTATTTCATGACGGAATGTCGTAGACCTTTTTTTTGTGTACATATTGTAGGCGACATTGTTTCCGAAATTTAAGTGCAGTTTCCATACAAATATGTCGAAACGTATTGAAGCCTATCGACATTTTAGCCAAATCAGACATTTTTTGTCTAAATTTTTGGATAGGTTTTGCACCAATAGGAGGTTCTTGTCTTAAAACTACACCAAAATGTAGGAAACAATGTCACCTACAATCTGTGCACAAAAAAAAGTTCTACGACATTCCGTCATGAAATAATCAACAATTTTCGATGAACCCGACAGGGACTTTCAGTTTCAAGGTCGTTGGCGTTGATACTCCTCTTAAAACAATGCATGTCAAATAGAAATGTTGCAATTGTAACAATGTCAGGACAGTACAAGCACAAAGTACAGCCTCGACAGCGTACCTACCTACAATCCTACAATACAATTCAATAACCCACCGGTGTCAATTAGTTCATTAATAATGGAAGCATTCTACATAGGTTTTCGTGTCATAATTGCTCTCATTTATCCATAAAAACCACGTATGTATTTATGATATAGTACCTATACTATATAGTCCATAAATATCATTTTGGGGGTACGAGATAATGTGTACCTCCAAAGGGAAGATCTTCCACCGGGCGGTTGGTTTTTGTCCGGTAGGCCGCGGCCCGACGTTCTCTCATCGGGAGTTGTATATGAGCTTATCTCGGAAAGAATGTTGATAGCGCGATTCAGGATTTCATACTAGTAACGCCATCTAGTTGATTCTGTGGGCGTCCGCCACACTACTCCCCCTCGAGACCGGAGGTCGATGCAGATTGTTTTTGCCAGTGTGCCAGTTGTGTTGCGTGCGTCTCAGTGAGTCGAGACGGAATATCCCAGTGAGTCGGGATGCTGCTCCAGTGAGTCGGAGTCTTTGAATTCCACGGTGAGTCGAAAGATGCTGTTCCAGTGAGTCGGAACAGTGATGTCCACGGTGAGTCGGGACGTGTGAAGGGGGCATAGCACGTGATGATCCAGCGTGTCGATGGCCAATCGATGAGGTGCCGGATCTCGGAAGCGTGCTGCAGGTGCCCAGTTGCGATGCGGTGTAGCCGTTGGAGGGTGAACCAGTGCTTGTAACTACACAGGCGTCGTGGTCCAACCAATGTGGCTAGGAGTGGTTGTCGGCTGCTGCTGGCAGGATGCAGGGGGTAGGTGGGGTGGTGCGGGGTTGAAGCTCATGTCGGCGAAGGTTGCGCTCTTGTCCATGTGCGGGGTCACCAGTTTGGGGGTAACCAATTTGGAGGTACGAGAGGATGTGTACCTCCAAAGGGAAGATCTTCCACCAGGCAGTTGGTTTTGCCCGGTAGGCCGCGGCCCGACGTTCTCTCATCGGGAGTTGTATATGAGCTTATCTCGGAAAGAATGTTGATAGCGCGATTCAGGATTTCATACTAGTAACGCCATCTAGTTGATTCTGTGGGCGTCCGCCACATCATCATCATCCGAGCGTGGTTCCCGGTTGCATCTCTCTCGAGAGCCCGGGGTCCGCTTTCCTACTTTTACGTCTCCACTTCGCACGATCTTCGGCATCCCGTGTAGTGAGGCCATTTGCACGCATATCCGATCTTACAACGTCAACAAGCCAGCACTTCTTGGGTCTTCCCAATCTGCCGCGGCCGGGCGGAGGCGCCATGGCAAGACCATAGTCCTAGTCATAGTCCATAAATATCAAGCATATCAAATGTTAAAAGCTACTGTATTATTCCAACGCAGTGAAGAACATACTAAATCGAAAAGCAATCAAGTTAAATTTAGTACACAGCCCGTACACCGTACCCGTGCCCAGTGCCCCATATATCTAAGCTGCCTACTTGAGATATCGTAAAAGCAACTGTTTGTGCGTAACCTTCTGATTTGTGAATATTCTTAGGTCGTAAAGAAACGTCTCGGTCATTCACAGAAACATAAACTTTATATAAAACTAGCTGTCGCGATCTACCGATCCCGTTGGAATATCGGGGTTATAATGTATTAGATATTTAGGAGTTTAGCTATCTATATTGATTTACCCTCCTACCTATGGTTGGTTCTGTAGTTTGAGCGTCAAACAAATGTGCACCTATCTATGCACAGATATACACGTAACACTGACACACAAACCTTCGCATTTTTAATTTATTATTTACCTAATTGATTTAAGAGTTGTGATCATTTTGATCAACTCATTTATACTTTTTCGTTCGATAAGAAGTTGTTTGTTTGTATAGGGCTGAACTTGAAAATATTTGGAACTTTAGAATAAGTTATGAATATCAGTCTTGAATAGCGAAGCATTTTTTTTTAATTATAGGTTTTATTGCGTAAACATATATACTCTAATGCAGGGGTTCCCTAACTGGGGGGCGCGCCCCCCAGGAGGGGCGCAGAGATATTTACAGAGGGGCGCGGCCGCGGGTTTCCTGTGTAGTTAAGTTTAAAAACGTGCAATCGCTGAAAGAGTGCATTGCGGCTCGACTGACGGCTCGATACGACCAATGAAATTATTTGAAATTGACGCCTGTCAAGAACATAATATTGTTTCCTCAGAGCCAATGTTAGGATCATGTTAAGACCTTTTCAGCCTCCTCCTCACGGACTCTATCAAAGGTATATTTGGTACAACTTGCCAAATACCTTTTGCTTATTTTCAACACTTTTTTATTCTGGCGCGTCTCAAATAAGTTAGGGAACCCCTGCTCTAATGTCTTTATCCAGGGAGGAAACAGTCTACTACGTTTGTATGGAGAAAGAGAAGCTATACTTTCCTGTTAATGCTAATCCTTTCACATAATTGAAGATAGGTTTCCACAAAGTAATTGAAAGGTTTCTAATACAATTACGTATTCATGCAAAGGTTGATTGTTCAATTTGTTTTGTTTGTTAACAACCACACAATAACAACCTATCAATACAATATAAAGCCATGGAGATAAAAAACTACAGAGAAGACATTGCAAACAAACGCTTTGAGGGTGCGACATATGTGAAATGGCAATTTTTTCACGCATAGTGCTTTGATGAATTAATGTACCTACATTTATGAGTAATCATCGTTTTTACGAGAAATCATCGTTTTTTTTCATAAAATTTTTCAACCGAAGAAGGACAGGTAATTATCATCTATCCTCGTCTTAAAGCGAACCTGAGCGCCAAGCGCAAGAAACTCCGCCTGTAGGTAAGTCTCATGAGGCACTGTGTTCCACTAAGAAGTTCATAAATAACCAAGGAACAAGAAAATTGTCTCTATACGTACGTAATAACCTTAATATATCAAGCTCAGTCACTCAAGCACTCAGTAGGTACTTTGGGTCGAAATTACAAATACATGACGGGTAATTCGTTTCGATACGACACGACATTTTACGAGGAAAGTGGCGACTTAGCAAATTCGCGAAAAAAATACATTGTAGATTCAAACCGTAAAATTTCCATCTCGAATCTACGATGTCACCTATGCAGATAAACCAGGCGTAATTTGTATGATACATAATCCTCTGTTTGTAATGTTTTTAATATTTTTTTCATAGACTTTTCATATTTCCAAGGTATTTTAATTTAAAACATGCATGGAAAATCAAACAAATTAGAAACTGTCAAGTGGATTTATCTACAATCTACATACCTACTAATGCAAAAAGAAGAATGTCAACTGTTTCGGAGATGTCTATAATTGCTCCTATAACTACACACCTAAATTACGCAACGCGATATTGACCAGAACTTCGATATTTTTTAACCGACTTCCAAAAAAAGGAGAAGGTTCTCAATTCGTCGCGTTTATATTATTATTTTAGGGATGTTCAACGATTACTCGAAAACTTCGAAAACAAGGCTTGACCGATTGAGATGATTCCTTTTTTTAATTTATAGGTGGGAGTCATAACGGTCCACGGTAATTGGAAAGAATCTGAAGGGGATCTTCGGAGTGATGAACGGGATTCATGAAATACAGACTTCAAAAACGGAGATAAATATAATAAAAAATCGTAAAAAAAACGCCTGAAGTCTGAAATCGGGCAGATGAATTATAAACAGATCCTACGTAAAATTGCACGAAGTCAGACGTTTTTTTTACCTACGATTTTTTTTATTATTTTTCTCCGTTTCTGAAGCATGGGACGCTACTGCGTTTCTTTCGACCGAAAATTTCAGACCTTCGAAATTTAAATTTGTTGAAACTGCTGAAGAAACATGACGAAATAAAGTAGGGCCTCTGTTTTTAATTATTATTTTATTTGGTAAAAGGTTTAATGTATTAATTCTGACCCGTACAAAGCCAGGATTGCTAGTATAGCTATTTATTTGTACATTAAGCTCGTCCTTCGACATAATTTCCCTTGTGGTGTGGACTACTAAATGATATTGTTTAGGTTTGATTCACATTAAACGTTTTAACTCAGAAATGTGCGTGTTTTGGAGTCAGTAATGGTCGGTATAGGAAAAAAATATTGTAAGATTTATTTGAGCAGGAATTTGTTGGCTCACAAGCCCCCGAGGAGCCGTTATCCATAGTGTTAGCTAGAATTACACGAAAGGTATGTAGAACTAACTTGCGATTTGCCCGCGTAAGTACCTACTGCTCTCTTAGGAATATCCGAATAAAAGGTAGCTAGGGTTCTTTTTGTACGATAATCGTATAGGTGAACGTTTGTCCACTATCATCTCATTCGATGGTAAGATTTAAGGGCACGACCTATGTGAAATGACGATCTTAGATACAATTTTTCATGCCGAAACAAGCGACAAATAACCTGCTTTTTATATGTATTGATAGATTATCATTTTACTTTAAATGTCCTCTTCTTAGTAAAAACATGAAATTTTACATTTAAACGATAAAAAATAATCACAATGTTTCGTCTAATTTTTAAATAAAATCAATTTATTTTCAAATTTTTGCGTATAACTGAGTCAATATCTTAATATTTTAATACATAGTATAAAACTATAGTTTTATACTATGTATTAAAATATTACTATGGAGAGTACCTGAGTAATATACAGGGTGTCCGGAGACCAGTGGATGTCCCTGCACGGGCGGCTGGCGGGGAAGGGTTGGCCGCCCAGAATTTGTTTTTTTTTTTCTATCTCAAACGGTTCGAGCTGTACGTCACTTTTTAGTAAAAATTGAAAAATGACTATTTTTTGCACATTTCGGGGCATCACGTCCACAGATTAAGCGATAGCATTATTTTTTTTTTCGCCACGTGTTCACTAATATTGATGTTTGAAAATCACCTTATTTTTTTTAATACTACAGTTAGTAACTTACAGGATGTCCCCAAAGATAGATTTAGTTTTATAAACTTTACTTTCTGCTAAGTTTGAGCATCTGTGGTGTAAAAAAAGTGTATGAAACCTGTCTGGCCGACTATTGAAAAAAATTGCCTATTTCATAAGGATTCTAAAACAGTATTATACTAATAAATTTTTGTCAGAAATTACTAAGCTAGTGCTAAGAATGCATCGAAGGTACTATCTTACATGAAAAAGTTGAAACAAGTATTGTACAAAAAAGGACACTTATTAAGATTTAATATGTCATAATGTTACAGCAAATGCTCAAATTGTCCTCCTCTTGCCCTTATACAGGCCCTTAACCTTTTCATAAACGATCTCTTAAGGACACGATTATATTTTTTTAAGGCAACCTAAACGGGGCCAACTATTTACACTTTCTCCAAAACGAACTCCCGAGACTACTCGAAGAGGTGCCATTGGCGATCCGGCGAAGAATGTGGCTTCAAAATAACAGCTGTCCTGCACATTATGCCGTGCGAGTGAGAGAAACTATTTAAATGAAAGTTATCCAAGAAGATGGATTGGCCGATTAGGTCCAATATTGTGGCCTCCACGTTCGCCTGATCTGAATCCACTTGATTTTTTTTACTGGGGGTGCTTAAGAGAACAAGTATACAAAAAACATAACCACAATTGAAGACCTGCGTCTACGCGTCCACGAAGCGGCACAACAAAATAGGAGAAAAAAAATATAATCGTGTCCTTAAGAGATCGTTTATGAAAAGGTTAAGGGCCTGTATAAGGGCAAGAGGAGGACAATTTGAGCATTTGCTGTAACATTATGACATATTAAATCTTAATAAGTGTCCTTTTTTAGGGTTCCGTACCTAAAGGTAAAAACGGGACCCTATTACTGAGACTTCGCTGTCTGTCTGTCTGTCTGTCTGTCTGTCTGTCCGTCCGTCCGTCCGTCCGTCTGTCCGTCTGTCACCAGGCTGTATCTCATGAACCGTAATAGCTAGAAGGTTGAAATTTTCACAGAAGATGTATTTCGGTTGCCGCTACAACAACAAATACTAAAAACAAAATAAAACAATTATTTAAAAGGTGCTCCCATACAACAAACGTGTTTCAAAAATAACAAGGAGTCGCGGGACAGGAACAGGGACAGGAGGAGGACAGGAGGACGAGTTGGTCATGGAATTCAAAATGGCTGCCTTGTCTGTCAAATATACCAGTCTGCCTTCACTTACCAAAGAGTTTCTTTTATGTTTCAGATTTTCTTTGTGCCAAGGTTTTTTTTTTTCGAGTGATTCGGTCGTTTGATGGGAGTAAGAATCGAAGATAAATATTTCATATTTTCCTATAAAATTTAAAAATTGGTTGTTGTAAACCATTTTAGGGTTCCGTATCCAATTGTGATAGTGGTACGGAACCCTTTATGCGCGAGTGTCGCACTTGCCCCGTTTTTGTAGAATACTTGTTTCAACTTTTTCATGCAAGATAGTACCTTCGATGCATTCATAGCACTAGCTTAGTAACTTATGACAAAAAGTTATTAGTATAATACTGTTTTAGAATCCTTATGAAATAGGCATTTTTTTTCAATAGTAGGCCAGACAGGTTTCATACATTTTTTTTATACCACAGATGCTCAAACTTAGCAGAAAGTAAAGTTTATAAAACTAAATCTATCTTTGGGGACATCCTGTAAGTTACTAACTATAGTATTGAAAAAAAAGGTAATGTGAATTTCAAACATCAATATTAGTGAACACATGGCGAAAAAAAAAACAATGCTATCGCTTAATCTGCGGACGTGATGCCCCGAAATGTGTAAAAAAGTAGACATTTTTCAATTTTTACCAAAAAGTGACGTACAGCTCGAACCGTTTGAGATAGAAAAAAACACAAATTCTGGGCGGCCAACCCTTCCCCGCCAGCCGCCCGTGCAGGGACATCCACTGGTCTCCGGACATCCTGTATATATTACTCAGGTACTCTCCATAGTGCTTTGATGAAATAATGTATACATTTTAATATCAGTAATCATCGTTTTTACGAGAAATCATGGTTTTTACGTACAATTCTATACAATAAAAGGACAGATAATTACCATCTATCGCCGTCTTAAGATATAGCACGATAATACCATAGAGCGCCGATTAGGTAAACTGTGATAATACTTAGAAGGGTCACCGGGAAAGAGGTCGCAATCGAATAAATATAGACATAAGTAGGCAAAACTAAATCTATAACCACTTATAGACGAACCAAATCTACTTTGCCGAACACGGCCCTGCACTGTAAATATTTCAAAACAGGTCAAGATCTCTGTCTGAGTCAGTTTTAACATTAAGGGCTGTGACTTTATCGAATATCTCTAGCAATAATGGTTCTGTGTGACGGCTTCACTTTTATAACATTAATAAATAAACTAGTAGTTCTGCGAACATCATGTGAATACAGATCACAGTTTACCCAGTAAACGCGCGCCCCGACGCTCTCACATGCACACGATTTTCAACCACATAATCATAATTAAAAAATATTTTAATTCAAGTTAAATACTTCGAATTTAGGATCGATTAAAAACCTCTTTAAAAAACTGGTGTGGTGTTAAGAGGACAGCCTCCATTCTCTTTCTCCATACAAACGTAGTCGACTGTTTCCTCCCTGGATAAAGACATTAGAGCAAATATGTTTATGCCATAAAACCTATATCTTACATGACTATGCCTTTTGATTTTTTTTATTTTTTATTATTATTCTAATTAGAAAATGAAAAAAAATCAAAAGGTAGATGCATAGTCATACATGACAGATATAGGTTTTATGGCATAAACATATTTGCTCTAATGTCTTTATCAGGGAGGAAACAGTCGACTACGTTTGTATGGAGAAAGAGAATGGAGACTGTCCTCTTAAGACGTTTCTAATTTGAAATGACTCGACTTTTTGGCAAAATATTTTTTAGTAAATTAGAGAGAACATTTTTATCTAAAGAAAAATGTTTATTTCACTGATTATCGCATACACCTAAAATATCATTTACCTAAGGTGGTAAATTATTTTTTATTGACAGTCTATGTTTTCTTTTGGGAATAATTAACAAGCTATTCCAAGTTATAGTAAAAAAAACGAGCTTTTGTGAAAACCCTAAGTTGTCCCATTTGATTGACCTAAGAACGAAATGTCCTATTTCTCCAGATCGCAGCGTAAGTGGAACGTGATTTTTTTATCAGTGATAAGCCTTGTTAAGGGAAATCTCTCTGTGTCTCTAGTCACAAAATACACTTTTGAGTTTTTAAGCGATATGAAAAATATAAACGAAAATGGCTAAAATAACAATTACTCGGTGGTGATTTTTAGAAAACTCAAATTGGTAAACATGCGCCTTAGGATTTTCTATCAGACCATATTTAACTAAAATAAATAGGTATTTTCGATCGAGATAAGGTCTCATAATGAGATAAGGAGATATGGTCGAGAAAGACTCAGATTATATTAAAAGACAAGTAGCCATTTCGCTACATTATTTTTTTAAAACTACAGCCAATATCTTGGCTACCCAAAATGCTTCTATTGAGCATTGTAACCGACTTCAATATAATAATTTGACATTGGGTAATTGTTCATATCCACCTAATTTAAATTAACTTCTGAGACAAAAGAGGCACGCTCTTGCATTAAACTCAATGACATAAATGTTAGTTTGTCTAAAATAGATTCTGCGACAATGGAGGTATCCTCTAGCTGTAATAGTCAACTTTTAATTGCGCTATCCGATGAGTCGAATAATCATAATTACCTTAATAATTGCCCTCAAATAAAAAAATGTAAAATAAACTATGTAAGTAATATCAACCTGGTGCATCAGAATATCCGTGGCTTTGCAGAGGGCAAAAGACTAACACTGGAACTGTATATGAACTCTGAAAATATTGATATTGTGTGCTTAACTGAGCATCACCTCCGGGCTCACGAGCTCATGTTCAGTTTCAGCAATCACCAGGTTGGCAGCTCATTCTGCAGGGTAAATACGAAGCAAGGAGGTTCTCTTATTTTATTGAATAAACAGCTAAAATATAAAGAAAGAAAAGATATCGTATCTATGTCTGTAGAATGTGTAAATGAAATAGCTTGTGTAGAACTGGAGCAGTTAATAATAGCATGTGTGTACAGACGACAAAAGTCATACAATTTTAATAAATTTATTGACATATTAGATGCAATGTTAGCAAAACTACCAAAATCAAAAAAGCAATTGATTGTATGTGGGGATTTTAATGTTGATTTACTTAAAGTATCTTCTTCCTCCACCATACTTTTAAATTTGTCTCAATCACACAAACTAACTAATTTGTTTCTGGAGCCTACCAGAACCACTGAAACCACTGCAACCTGCATAGATAACGTCTTCATATCCGAAGATGTTACTGCTACTAGCAAATCTGTTATAAACAAATTACAATCAGATCATAGTGGCCAGTTAGTCAATTTTGTAATAGTAAAAAAACCAATACCCAAAAGAAAAATAACATATGTGCCAGTAACTGCCGTTCGACTAGAGAAACTTAAATTGAATTTGGCTAACATCATGCCATTTCTACCATGTGATATGGATGCAAACATATTATACAACAACTTTTTTTCGGTTCTTAACGAACAATTTCAATCTATTTTCACGTCCAGATCAATGGTGGTATCAGGCAAGCGTGAGTTCAGTGACTGGGCCACGGTCGGCATTCATAGAAGCAGACGAAAACTTTACCAGTTGTATGCAGAGAGACAGTTTCATACATCAGAAGAGTTTAGGGCTTACGTTAAAAATTACTCAAAGATATTTAAAAGAGTTTGTATACTAGCGAAGTCCTTACACATTAAATCTACAATAAAGAATAGTAATGATAAAATTAAAGCCACTTGGAAAATAATAAATGCTGAAACTGGTAAAGTCTTAAACAAAAATATTGATTTTAAGTTGGACATTGGCGGAAGGATGACAAACACTGACCAAGATGTTGCGAATGAGTTTGAGAATTTTTTCACTAATGTGCCTACTACTCTGACAAAAGCCCTAAACTCATCTACCCCCATTGCTAAATCTCTTTTAGAAGCAAATGTACCTGAATGTAGTAAAGCTTTTCAATTTAAATATGTTAAAAAACATGATATTTTAGTAATTCTTAAACAAATCAATGTAAAGAAAACTAAAGACTTATGGGGGATTTCTGTTCCTATTGTTAAATCCTTGATAGAAGTTATTGTACCTGAGCTTGTTATTATATTCAATAGGTGCATAGATTGTGGCGTGTTTCCTGATCAAATGAAATTTAGTAAAGTTATTCCATTATTTAAATCCGGTAGTACATCGGACCCCTCTAATTTTAGACCCATATCAGTACTACCTACATTAAGCAAAATTTTTGAAAAAATTATATTGAACCAGCTACTAAAGCATTTTGATGACAACAATATTTTACACAATAAACAGTTCGGTTTTAGTAAGGGTCGCTCGACTACTGATGCGGGCATTGCATTAATTGAAAACATATTTGATGCTTGGGAGGAGTCGCATGATGCATATGGCGTATTCTGTGACCTCTCCAAAGCGTTTGATTGTGTTCGACATGATACTTTGATCATGAAGCTACGACACTACGGTATCGGGGACAGCGCATTGGATCTTCTTTCTTCTTACCTGAGTGATAGGATTCAGTGTGTCGACATTAACGGTAAACGTTCCCCTGGATCACCTGTAACTTTAGGAGTTCCTCAAGGATCCATATTGGGACCTTTTTTATTTCTGGTATATATTAACGACTTACCTTTCCTCGTAAAGGAAAATCATGGGATAGTATTGTTTGCAGATGATACCTCATTGGTATTTAAAGTAAAAAGACGACAACCTAATATTGACGACGTGAACAATGCTCTCTCTAGATTAGTATATTGGTTTAATGTTAATAATATGCTACTAAATGGATCTAAAACTAAATGTATTCGATTCACACTACCAAATGTAAAACAAGTTAAAACCACTGTTAAAATTGATAATGAGGAGATCGAAATAGTCGATAAAGCTGTCTTTCTGGGTATAACTTTAGACGCTAAGCTTCAATGGGGCCCACACGTGGAAGCTCTGTCCAAAAGGCTTAGTTCCGCAGCTTATGCAGTTAAGAAAATCCGGGAATACACAGATGTTGAGACGGCCCGCCTAGTCTACTTCAGTTACTTTCACAGCATCATGTCATATGGTATCCTGCTGTGGGGGTGTGCTGCTGACATAGAAACCATTTTTGTTTTGCAAAAGAGAGCGGTGCGAGCTATCTACAAAATGGGCCCCAGGGAATCGCTTGAAGAAAAGTTTAAAGAGATAAACATTTTAACTGTGTACTCTCAATACATATATGAAAATCTGCTATACGTACATAAGAATAAATCAAGTAAATTTCACAAATACAGTGATGTCCGTCAGGTTAATTTGAGACATAAGGATGAACTGACTGTGCCCTATAGTAGGCTCCAGAAAATAAGTAAGTCGTTCGGTAGTACTAGTGTACTTTATTATAATAAACTACCAGAAGACGTATGTGACATGTCCATTACAAGATTCAAAAAATATATTAAGCTTAAATTGTGTAATAAGGCGTACTATAGCACGTCTAAATATTTTGATGAAAAGAATCCATGGACATGATTGTTAACTGCTCCTGTTCAAATTACAAATATCTGTATTATGACGATTGTAATATAAAACATGATAAAAAAAAAAATTGAAAAAAAACCCCATGAGTTTCTTGTGGTTCCTTCTCATCGGAGGGCGCGTTCCGAAACCTCGGTAAAATAAAATCTCGACGTTTCAAAACGTACGTATGTGTGTTTAATATACGTTCTAAATGAATAAATAATTTTGAGTTTTTTTTAGTTTTTTATAAGCTAAGGTTAATTTTCTTTTATTTAAAAATAATGGTATTATTACGCAGGTGTTTTATTCATGCATTTAAAATGCATTTCTTGATCGATTCATGCCACAAACAGCACAGGGATTTTGAGGCCGATCAAACACTGTGCGTAGTGGGCGAAAACACCTATCAAAAATCTCCTAAGACAAAAAAATTTATAACCTACCAGTATTTCCCAAATTTCGAGAAGGTCGGTTGAGAAATACGACCTGTATAGGAGAACCAACATACTAACAGACGAAAGAAAAATTTGCGAGACTTGAAGCAACTCGCTACGCTCGCTATGTCAATAAATACATAGAGAACAGATGTATTCATTCTCAGCGAAGTTTCATGCTTCTTCCAGATGTATTGATTCTCATAGAAATTATGCCCCTGGATAATAGGGAGGTAATGGGTTAAAATGATACCTAAATTACAGTTCACGGCTGTATGAGTGTTTAGAATCAATTTATATACGAATAATTTATAGGTGGATAAACACTATGTAGGCATGACATTTACGGCATTTTACCTGTGCTTCGAAATACATATTCGTCTGTAAGTCCGGCCTTTGTAAAAAGCCTAAAGTTATGGATAAACTGTGGCCAAAATTCGGCCCAAACAGAAATGTCAGAAGGTCACTATGATTAGAAAGTATTAACCTACATATGAGCCTATTAAGTCTGTTAATTTCCCTGAGAATTAAATTTAAAGAGAAAATGGGTTTTCATTGTCCAGAGCCAGTCTTTTAATTTCCGGCTTAAGGCATTTTTATAGGCGATAGATAATTTTAAATGGTTGGCAGTAGATAAGTAGAAGATTTCGCTTTCGAACAATTCGCAGAGGCTTTTTGAGACGTTTCCAGTCACATATAAAACAACTTATTCAGTAGGTACTTTTAATTCGCTTTACTGCTATTAAACATAAAATACACTTTGCCAGGGCTTCAGTCTGAAAACAAAACAAAACAAAATACAAATAAAAGTCAATATCCAGAATGAATTTTCTTTACAATAACACAACAAGAGGTAAAAAGAAGATCCAGACTTCTCTATGAATGACTTGTGAATATTTCAAGATAGATAATTTTATTGTGAAATGTTTACTTGTTTTTATTTTATTAGCTTTCAAATGTGAAACGTTGATTTATTGTTTGTTTATAAGAACACATCGCGTAGAGCCAACGTTGATCGATAGAATAGTTTGAAGTCACTTTTACTTTTTTGACCGTACCCTATCAGCGGTGTTTCCATTTGTATTTCTATTACCTTCCGGAATAATGTTTCTAGCTTTTTATATTAATTCAGCTATAATTACACTAATCTATTTCCTATTATTTTCTACTTTTAGCACAGAATACATAAATAGTACCTTTTAGTCAATAAAAAGCCTTATAGTTTCGTCAATTTCGTTATGCCCGTCTGTCCCTCAGTCCGCTTAGCTCAGAGACTCTTACTACTAAAAGCTGAAATGTTGTTATTTGTTTTTTTGTTGAGAATTTGAGGCTTTAATTAGGAAGAAATTAAAGTGAAAAAGAAATGGCACTCATAGATCTCACAGTCTTTAGAAGAATAAAAGCAATGTTAGTGAAGGGTGACACATTAGCGCGGGATCGTGTGAATTCCCTCTTACCTGCGGCACTCCGTGGCGCGCGCGCAGACGTTGTGGAACCGGCTGCGAAGCAAACGTTCTCTCCGTTTCCCGCAAGATAAATATCAAGAAAATAGTTCAAGAATGGCTCAATCTACACTATAACGCCTCTCCTGATAAGCTCTCACATTTAGACTGACAACTAAATACTAATTTACTATTAGAACACGTACCTAACCACCGGATAAAACGTAACACATAGACATATAAAAACTTTGGACAATTAACAATCAAATAAAAGTGCAAAGGTAATAGGGACACGAGAGCATATCAAAAGCGACACAATAGTGCAAATCAAGCCGGTATAAAGAGGTAAGTTCATGCAAAGAAAGACTCGTATAGGTTATCAGAGGTTAGCACATACCGAGAAGAATCGAGCAGTAGTTGTTATAGTTCTTACCCGACCGAAGTGATACCACATCAAGTAGTCGAGGACGCCTTGAGTCATGCCGCGGGAGCGGAGCGAACGACAGTTCAGCTTCTGAGAGCCCCACTCCATCCAGGAGGCTTGGCTTGACGAACAGTTGATTAGGACCAAAGCATCCACCTAGGAACATAATACAAACATATTACTACCTATCACCTGCATAACTTTCCATTTCGTGGGAATTTTCGAAAATCTTATCGCATGTCTACATCGTGTATAGAAATATTTCTTATCTGAGCGATGTTCCCGGTTGCATCCCTGTCGGGAGCCCGGGGTCCGCTTTATCCCCAAATTATTTGGGTTCGGCGCAGTAGGTAAGTCATCATATACCATACCAACTGCAAATGGGTTTGGTAATATTTTTACGGTCGGCCGCCTGCCTGATACCATCTCTCCTAGGGACCAAACAGTTTACCCGCCACCCCGTAGGAGGGACTTAAGGCTGGTCTCCCTCAGATCCCTTAGTCGCCTTTTACGACACCCATGGGAAGATAATATATATATATAGTGTAACCCTATTCTATGCTAGGGCTATACGGCCGCACATCGTGTAAAGAATACCTACTATCCAAATTTCAGACATCTACTATCAGCGGTTTAGCCTGTGCGTTGATCCATCATAGATGTTATTCTTATAGTAAAGTGAACCAAAATTTCATTTCATCATATTTTTTGTGACTGTAATAAATAATAATGTAATGTAATAATTGTGTGTTGTAATGTATTTTTGTGACATCTTTTATTTTATTTTTAATACTTATATTTTTAATTATGTACTTATATATTATATGGAATTTAATGTGATTCTGAAATAAATGACTTAATAATAATAATCACAATTGCAAAATATACACTCAAAATCACTAACGAAACCTGCTAACTAACTTGCAACTGAAATCGAAAATGTATTGACTCTAAAATGTATAGAAAAAGGTATTCAGAGATAATAATTTAATATTTTAAAAGAAAGTTTAATAAACATTACTATGGGAATCACCCCTCTGGACAAACATTTATACAAAGCATTTTATATATTTACGATGTTTGCACAAAGCACCATCTACTCGTAAAATAAGTTACCAGGCTTGTAATATGATGATTAAACGACGACGGATAGAACTATCTTTCTTTTATACCGCACTGTTATATTGAAACCGTTACTATCTACACGAAAAAAAAAAAACAAATTTTACAGGAGAGCCATTAAAAATTGTTCATATTAATTTGCATATAACTTTAAAGTAATTAAACTTATGATATTTATTTTGTATATAATTCTGAATTATGATGTCTTTACGTTGTAATATTCTAATAGACAGTGTCTTATATTTTATGGTATTTAAGAACATAGGTACTGTTAAAATTCTAATACAAACAAATACCAAAATATGTGAACATTATTTCTTAGAGAACCTAACCACACTTAGGAAACACTGCTTCTATTTTTTCAAAACTTTAGTACCCGGTGGGATGCAAACCCGCGACTAACTAACGTTTATGATTGAAGAGTCCGATATTTCTTTTTATTAAATACTAGCTGACCCGACAGACGTTGTCTTGTCGTTTAGTATAAAAAAATAAAATTCATCAAAATCGGTTTAGCATTTTTTCTTTCATAAGAACCTTCTCCTGACAATAGCAAACACAACAAAAAAAGAATTATCGAAATCGGTCCAGCCGTTCACGCGTGATGTCGTGACAACGGAACGGGTTTCATTTTTATATATATAGAAGATAGAAGATTAAGTAACAGTCGAACCCGCAGGTATGTTCATTGTTACATGCGATAGTAACTCAGGACGGGGTCTGAGACAGAGCACGCGTCACGAAGACACCCATTCACTTGCGACTTGGAAGACCCTAGTTACGACATTTTTCGATGTCGTCGTCGATTAGTCAAAACGCGTTCGTTCACCAATTATTTTAAAAGGGACCGAGAAAGGATCTCCTTTTATTCCTTTTGAAAACCACCACTATGGAAAAGGGCAATCACGATTCATATCGAGAAGACAAAAGCAAAATATTTTATGAATGAGCGACGCAACGTTTCAACAAACAAAAGTATTTTTAATATAAATTCATATAAAGTACCCACTTATAAAATGCCTCTTAACTTAAGTAAAATGGCAAGTTGGCGAATTTAGCGACGCGACGCGACGCTGTCACCACAGCTTACCTAATAGTTGGTTCGCCTCGCGGCGCTCTTACTGTCACGGGCAGTAAGTAGATATTTGAGTAAAAGGGGTCTTAGTAAAAGTCACAAGACCATTATTAATTTATAAGCGTTTGTTGACTTGCAATTCAAACATTTTACAGGAAAATAACATTATTTAATGGGTAATAAAGTTTTTGTCAAAATCGGGGACTAATTTTGATCCTTTACTGTCCTATCTTGTCATCGTTCGAGCTCAAACTGCTGGTCCTAAAAACATGAAATTTGGAAGGTGTGTTCTTTGTGGTGTGTTATCCACTAAGGATTTTTGCAAAATCCGGGTGAAACCGGGTTCCCCCTTTATAAACAAAAACAAAAAATGCTATACATAAAGATGAGTCTTTATCTGTCTTTTTTTCGATATGACTAACGGCGATACAAAGTACGCCGGGTCAGCTGATATTTTATTAATAGCCAATGTTGTTTTCGAACGGTAGTGACGTAATAGTTTCAGTAACCTATACTTCAGCCGTATCTAGGTGACCGAATTTCATTTCGTAGTATTTCACGATCGACGTTAGGTAGGTTATGATCATTTGTTTATTTGTTTCAAATAACGATTTTTACAATATTTCTCTTTTCATCCGAGCGATGTTGCAGCCCTCTCGAGAGCCCGGGCTCCGCTAATCCCCCAATTGTTTTTTTTATTTGCGGTCGGCATTGTAGGTAAGTCGTCATTAACCATATCTTCTGCACATAGATTTGGCAATATTTTTACGGGCCGGCCGTCCGTTATATCTATGTGCAGACCCCAAACCTCCTAGGGACTAAGAAGTCGTATTAAGTAAGAAGTATTCGCCGCCGCTCGGGGAGAACTTAAGGTTTGCTAGTCTCTCTCAGATTCCTCAGTTGCCCGACACCTACGGAAAGAGATTGGTAACCCTATTTTATGCCGGGGTTACAAATCAATTTTATAACATTTTTAAATTACTTAAATGTACGTATGATCAAATAGAGTAAGTTTCAAATAACTCCCCATTAGTGCACCTGTCTTAAGTCCCACTGCAAAGAAAGTTTCTTTAAGTGTTCCGGTAATTTGGCGACCTTGTCGGGCGAAGGCCCGACTGCAATGCAGAAGGTTCAAGTGTTTATGCTTAAAAATATTTTTTTGTTTCCGGTCATATGTAGGTATTTACAAACAAAAATGTATTACATGTTGTATATGGTGATCTATGGTACAGGCTCTTATGCCTGATTTAGACACCAGTTTCTGACAATTACATCAAACTTTTAAAATAACTTTGTTATATCTACCTATCTACCTTCCAATATCGTAAACTTTTGTAATTGTGAGTCGAAAAAACGTTTTTTTTATCCGTTGTCTAGTACCCATAGTATAAACCTAGTGATTAGTTTGGGGCTTTGTGCTTTGTGCTACGTCGTGCAATATTTATTTGTTTTATTCCGGCTATTCTGCTTCAGTTGCATCTAGATATTCAATTACCTTTGTAGGATGAGCGATGGCGAACTTGGCGAGGATGTGGGCGCCGGCTCCGACGCCGAACCCGATGAACGACTTGAGTCCAAAGTGCACCAGTACGTAGTTCAACTGGTTGGCCAACTCGTCCATTGTTGGGTACACGTATCTGTAACAATAACACACTTACAATAACTTTATATCATATCTATATCTACAAAACTCTTTGTCCTGAGTGACAGACTGACTGACTCACTGAGGGATCAACGCACAGCCTAAACCGCTGATAGTAGAGAGAGATGAATTTTGGAGGGTGTGTTGTGTATGCGATGTAGGCATCTAATAAGAAAGGATTTTTAAAAATTCCCATGGGATCGGGACTTATGCGGGTGAAACCGCGGGATACAGCTAGTGTAAATCTATTTCTATAAAAGGCTTTGTCCTGACTGACTGACTGACTGATCAACGCAAAGCCTAAACTGATGATAGTAGTGAGCTGAAAATTGGAGAGTGTGTTCTTTATATGATGTAGACATCCGATAAGAAAGGATTTTTGAAAATTCCCACGGAATCGGGACTTATGCGACTTATGTAAAGCCGCGGGACGCAGATTGTAAAATATAAAAGTAGGTATTCATTTTTTTCCCGCACCGCAAACGTTTGCTACTCAAAATACAGTGTTCGAGGAAAGTGTTGAATTTTGATGTAAAATATACCACCATCTTCATAGAAAATAAAGCTATCCAACAAAGTTTCTAACTCCTTGTTTCTAACAGAGACTGTCAAGCAAAATAGACTAACTGACGTGAATTTTACTACATTTATTGCAACATTACAAAGATATAAAGTAATATAAAACTTTCTAGCTGTGCCCGCGACTTCGTCGGCGTTGTTCGACCTCCTATCTATAGCTGTGCAAAAATCCACACTAATGCTGAGCCGAAGAGAATCATGGCACAACCTGTGTATGTGAGTATTGCACAGCGGTGATAAAATGCACGCCCTAATAATCTTTTAGATATCTATATATAGATGAAATTATAAGAAGTAGCCTTTGTCGAAAATATAAAACAGCCCTATTAAGAGTTTCCGTATGTCCTGACGGAGCCGGATGTGTTTGAAACCTGTGACTTCGTCGGCGTTGTACGAATACCTACCTACCTACCGCTGTGAAAAGATACATGTGATTTTTTTTTTCGATTTCTGCATTTTTCTTAAGATTTCAGTTATTTTAGGATATTCGGATTTATTTTTAAATATCCAGAAATAATGTTTTGATTCCACACAACTACTTCTTCGATTCGATTCGAATTAAGTAAAAGCAGAAAAAATACTATCTCCGGATAACCAGATCCGGATAAAAAGAATAGGTTAAGCAAGGTCTAAAGCTATCATCTCTCTGTCTCTAAAATTAGCGGGCACAAAGACTCTGTGTCTTTGTCTCCATACAAATGTAGTTTAAATTTTCCTCCCTGGATAAAGACCATAAAACTTATATCTGTCATGACTATGCATCTACCTTTTTATTTTTATTATTTATTTAAGTAAATTTAAATTAGAAAATAAAAAAATAAAAAGAAAGGTAGATGCATTGTCATGACAGATATAGGTTTTATGGCATAAACATATTTGCTCTAATGTAAATTATCCATGGAGGAAAATTTAAACTACGTTTGTATGGAGAAAGAGAATGGAGACAATCCTCTTAAAACAATAGAACCTACATATTTGCAGGTTTTCTGTTTGTCCGTGTCTTTGTGCCCGCTAATTTTAGAGACAGAGAGATGAGACTATCCTCTTTATAGATACCCATAAAATATGTATATTTTTTATATCTTTCTGAAACAGACATCGCTGAGCTACGATTTTTTTTTTTTTTTAAACAGTAATAAAACTTAAATAACATTCTAAACACCAAAAATCACTAAAAAATCATCTTTTTGCAGACGTTCCGATCTCTTCTGTGACTCTGTGACCATCGTGGATTGCTATATTTTTTTTACAAACCATTGAGTGTTTGAAATCGATCTCAGAATTTTGTTCTGTTGGATTGCAATGTTCGAGTCGCACTAAAAAATATAAAATAAAAAAAAATACTTATAAAAAGGACAAATAACCTTACCTACATACAGAGTCTGAAGTTGGTTTCTATACGTTACATAATTTAATAAATTCCCTTAGCCTGCTCCTAGCTTTTTAGCATTTTAGCAGTAGTAATCAGCAGTGCCAAAGCAACAACAACAGCTAAAGAGCGTGTGTTGTTTGTTTCTTGTTTTGCCTAATTTTGAGCGCATATTATTCCAACCTACTGTTAGATCATTTAATTACACTATTATTTCTTTGCTCTACCAAGTAGAAGTCTTACTTGATCTTTCTAAATAAGTACGTTTTACGTAGCCAGCACACATTCATTTAAAAAAAAGGTGGCCCACGTCTGCGACGCCAGTCTTACGTTACACCTTAGTTTAAGAGACATAACTAATTAATATACCATGTCCCGTCTGCCATCTGGCAGATTTTAAATAAGGTTTTAAGGCTTGATCCAACCAAACTAGAAGCAATGTATAACAATTATCCAAATTATTCGCCATTATTCGATTGAATGCAGTTCGAGTTTCTAGAACAAACGACGATTTATTCGTAGAATTGCTATTAGGCGCGTATTCCAGTTTTGTCGAATAATTATAATACGCAGTAATCATTATTAAGAGTTTAACCTAACAAAGGTAGGCGCATAACAAATCGTCGCACCTATTTGATTGGCTTTTCATATGTCATTGTTACATAAGACTGCGGCGCGGCGGCGGTAGGGTCAGTGAGTACGTAAATTATGAGAACTCACCTAACCTAATTAATTGCCGTAGTGTCGAATACGGTGTTATACGAGTACCTATTACAGTTACTGTCGAAAACTTTGGCAATGCCAACATAAGTACTCTTATTGGCAATAATTGTGTTGGTCTAGTCGTAGATATACCGACTTTCATTGCGAAGGTGATGGTTCCGAATTACGCCCGACTGCGCTGTCTTTTTTTTTTAAAAGTGTATGTGCGTATGTGCCTTCACCGTAGAAGCGATGTTAATAATATCGCTGTTAGGGTAAAGGGAACCATCGCGAGGAAACCCACGCCTTAAAGTCACGTTAAATGGCCCAGTTATAGGGCTAGTTGCGGAAACACACAACTTTTAACTTTTAGGTACTCGTATACTTATATGAAGTACTCTTCATATACCTACTTAAAATCCTACCTTTATAAAGTAAATAAATAAATAAATCGTCTCAAACTATAGCCTTATTCATATACATATCTACGTCATTCTAATATTAGTATTGACAGTAACTAGTTTTCAGTAAAATACTTAGTAACGAATAAATTTTTCCACAAGTCTATCTAAAATGTAAGTAAGTATCTACGTAATTGGTTGCAACCTAGATTTCTTGAATAATAAAGTATTGAAACATTCTGGAAATGGAAATGTTAAAGGTCAGCCATTTTACTTCCAAAGGGCATGAAATTCAGCATACTCGAACAACAGACAATGTAATAATGTGAGAAAACGAACTCTATTTTTATTCTTCAGATCCTTACGCAACAAATAAAAGACAAAGTAGTGTGAGCGTATCAGCGTATTTACAACTGTGTTAATTAAATTATATACCTCGATAACAGTAGTAAAGTCTACAAAGTTGCAAACAAAATGAGGGTTCGGACACGCAATCTTCAAATTAAGGAAATCGATATTTGACCGTATTCAGCAGGAGTGTTCTGTGATAAAAATGTGTGGGTAGCAGCGTCTTAGCGAAACAATTTTCCGGTGAGTGATTCCCAAAGTCCCCGAAGACATAAGGCCGTATGAGCAAACGACGTCGGCGGCCGGCGGAGTCGGGCGCCGCGCGCCGACCGCCACCGTCATCCAGCACGCTCTATATCGAGCGGTACGACCGTTACATAACACTGCGGTACCAGAACACGACGTCGATTCTATTCCCACTTACAAATAACTGAATCAGATTTTGAAGTTTTGCGAATCTTACAGTAAGATATCCTCAACGTATGCAGTTCATGTCTCGATACAAATACAGGACGAGGTGTAACGTCAGGAGCTATCCAATCTACTGTGCACACGCGGGACATGGAACGTGCTCAATTTTAACGAATCTTCACCTTATTAAAGTATGAATGAATATACGTTAAGACATTTTGTAAACTCGATGCGAAGTTATACAGACTAAAGTCAAGGATTAGAGATTAGATTCTTTAAAATATTTTTTATTTACATGTGATATAACGAAGTACTATTTTAGATTCCTCTTCAATACTTACAATAACACATACAGGATTAAGTACTTAGTATAACTTTATACACATATTTAGGTATAGGTACTATGATTTGATCTCTTCTTGAGCCCCAGTACCAACCTAAGCTTCTTTTGACATACATTTTGTTATATGTAGATTGTAGGTACATTTGTACAACCCCTGTCGGTGGCGGAGTAAATAAGCTTGTCAGGATCACAATACGTACAATAATAGTCATAGTTATGTGGAGTGAATCACAATCTGCGTCAACACTATTAAGTCTGTAAGGCAAAGGTGAAGGACACAACGAGATCAGAGTAAACGTTAACGAATAGACAAGCGGGCTCATACATTTTCATTTATGAGTATATACTATTATTTTAAAAAGAAGCAATTTTTTTGTGTCTAAGGAATAAGCTACATCAACAGTGGGTAGTTTTAGAGCAAAACAGTTACAGTGGGTAGTTTGGTATGACGATCCATCGAATTTTAGATTGTGTTCAGTTCAGCATTTCAACGAGTTAAACAGTGTGGGGCAGATAGTCAACCATAATCCAGTATGAAGAGTTCCAAATTATGGTAATGTACGTCAGGTGTCAGAAAGGATTTGTGTTGTGTGTGACGAGGTTAGGTCGACAGGCGGGCGCCTGTCTGGCGCGCCGAGACACTCCTTCGCCCGCGCTATTAATGCAGTTTGTACACACTGACGGAAAACACTATTTTCCTTTATCACGCCCCAGACAGATGGGGGCCGATTACTGCCAATCTACATGCTTTAGTCTACATGCTCTAGTGATCTATTTTTCCGATTGTTTGTTTGTCTGTGCTTTTGCGCCCGCTTCTCTCAGAAACGGATTATTCGATTTAAACTAAATTTGGTATACAGAAAGCTACCTTACTTAACATATAGGCTACTTTTTATCCGAATATCAAGTCCCGTTATCCGGAAATAGTGTTTTTTGTTTTACTTAATTAATTTGAATGTTGTATTGAAGAAGTATGTTGTGTGGAATCAACACATGAATTCTGTATAATATAAAAATAACCAGATATCCTAAAATACCGTTATTTATCCGGATCTGTCTGAACATACGGATATTCATCCGTATATCCGAAAACTAATGAAATACCGTATGTCTGTCCATATATCCGGATCCGGCTGGACATAAGGAAATTAGTTATATAGATATTAGTATTGTTGTTCGAACACCTATCGCTGTAAAAAATCCACACAGCGGCAGGTAAGATATTGCGCAAGCTATTTATTTTATAGATACCTATTATTAAAAGTAGCCCAAAAAAATAGAAAACTCCCTCTAGACCAGGGGTTCCCTAATTTATTTGAGTCGCGCCCCCCTTTCGACCATAAAAAAAATCCGCGCCCCCCCGTCCTCCAGTCCAGATTATCAGGTCAGTATAAAAAAGTGTTTAAAATAAGGATTTTTATTGCTCATTAATTTTTTTCATTCATACAAAAGGTATTTGGTCACTGCCAGCCCAGAGGCTGATATTGGCCGACTAAGGAAACAATATTTATGTTCTTCACAGGCGTCAATTTCAAATAATTTCATTGGTCGTATCGAGCCGTCTGGAATGCATTCTCTCAGCGATCGCAGGTATTAACTGTACAGGTGGCCCGCGCCCCCCTTGAAATGTCTGCGCCCCCTCTGGGGGGCGCGCCCCCCAGTTAGGGAACCCCTGCTCTAGACTTACAGAAGTTCTATATTTTTAGTTGTACCTACATTTTTGAGCATTATTCTATTTACTATTATAAAGCGGAAGAGTTTGTTTGTTTTTTTGTTTGTTTGAACGCGCTAATCTCAGGAACCACTGGTCCGATTTGAAAAATTCTTTCGGTGTTGGATAGTCCATTTATTGAGGAAGGCTATAGGCTATTTTTGATCCTTATATTCATACGGGATCGGGACTTATGCGGGTGAAACCGCGGGGAGCTGCTAGTTAAGTTATATAATATGGAAAATAAAAATATATACTTAAGGGTTATACTAAGTGAGCCACGATACGAAAATAATCTAAGTGTATTCTTCGTAAAACAGTACACAACGACCCACAACCCACACAGCACGAAAGGGGTAGACAGAAACGATTATAGGTATTTACGTATAATTGTTTCTGTCTGGTATTGTATTTCCCACGCGATTATACTTGTCTTGTAACAAAGTTCAACGTCTTGTAATATTTTTATTGAGTTTATATTGACACAGGAGAAAATGGTTGGAGATGCGTCAGCCACATAAGCCCGATATTGTTTTATTAGCTGTCTCAGGGTACCTACGAGCGAGGTAACTCGTGAATATACTTGTTCACTTTGCTCGTATCATGTGATTGTGATTTGTAAAAAACCGGTCAAGTGCGAGTAGGACTCGCGCACGAAGGGTCCGTACTATCCGTACCATTGGTCGGGTACGGAACACTAAACAAGCGAAATCAAATTCATGAACGCAACGTTAGTATTTTTTACCACTGGCGCCAGTATACCACTAGATGCTGCCAGTGGTAAAAATAAATCGCGCTATCATTGCGTTTAATATTTAAAAATCACGTTTGTTGTATGGAAACCCCACTTAAATATTTATTTCATTATGTGAAATACATTATCTGTGACGATTTCAACCGTCTAGCTATCACTGTTCATGAGAACAACCTGGCAACAGTGGAGTCTCGGTAGTAGGGTCCCGTTTTAACCCTTTGGGTACGGATCCCTGAATAAACCAAATGCTTGAAGTTGAAACTACTGTCAAAACTAATCTTTTGATGCTTACAAAATTTTATTTCTACGGTTGTGTGACTAGATATTGACTATTTTCCCTGAAAGAAGCATTTTCCATAACAAAAGGGAAGGATTCAAACTCATCAATACACAGTGGGACGACATACATTGATTGCTGGAGATACCATGGACGCTGGCGTACTAAGTATTTTTTTTTATATACAGGAATATACATAGGGGTATTAAGCCGAAAGGGGGTTGTCTAGGCAATCAACTTTTGTTCTACGAGTTTTGGAAATTCGAAGTAGTTTTCGAAAATGTTGAGTTTAAATAGCAAAGGACTTTCATAATTTTTATCATCCAATATATGTACTACTCTATTTAAAGTGAATAAATGATGTATGATTTTTATGATTTAAAGTTTGCATGAAAATCAGCTGTTTTTTAGAGTTTGAGGTCATTAGCCTTAAGGTGCCGTTTTATTTAGTTTGGACCACTACAATCTAAGCATTAATTGCCTTTCTTTTTTACAAAAACAGCCGTTTTTTTAGTGAAACAACTTTAAAATTTTCGGAAAAAAAGTTCTAATTGTCAAAAGTCGTAGAATAACAGTTGTTCACCTAGACCTTTAGAACAACCCCCTTTCGGCTTAATACCCCCTCGTCGAAACACCCTGTATATAGGTAATTGATATCCTGGACGTGTAAAACAATGTATACCGGGTGTTCCGGGGAGGGGGTATTAAGCCAAAAGGGGGTTGATCTAGACGTCTAGGCGAACAACTTTTGTTCTAAGACTTTTGGAAATTCGACCTTTATTTATAATTTTGAAGTTTCTAATAAACTGACTCTGGTCAGTTATTGTATACATTATTTATTTTAACTAAATAACAAAAAACAGGTAAGACATAGTGCCACCAGGATTCCTATCTTAACGATCGAAGTGAAGATCCTCTTCGGATTACGAAGTAGGTGCTGTAATTTATTAGTGGTTTACCCCCTTACTTATATTATAAACGAAGACTAAGTTTATGTAACGTTTGTTAACTTTATGTCACTGTAAAATTCGAACGTTACATAAGGATAGGATAACCCCATGTTACCCCCTTGGGTTAATTTATAAATATTTTAATGAGAACGTTAACCCCAATACTGCAGTAGACCATTCAAGTAACAAAGGCGATATTTGTTGTACACCGTTGGTACCATAGCAACTGCCTTCCAAATACATATTATATGTATTGGTTTGTGGGTTAGTACTTGCCTACCTATACATATACCTAAATATAGATATCAAAAACTGCTGCAAAGCACTAGACTAGAACACAACTAAATAATATAATTGTTTTATTTTGTTTTTAGGGTTCCGTACCCAAAGGGTAAAAACGGGACCCTATTACTGAGACTTCGCTTAAATATTTGTTTTATTTTGTTTTTAGTATTTGTTGTTGTAGCGGCTACCGAAACACATCTTCTGTGAAAATTTCAACCGTACAGCTATTACGGTTCATGAGATACAGCCTGGTGACAGACGGACAGACGGACAGACGGACAGACGGACAGACGGACAGACGGACAGACGGACAGACGGACAGACGGACAGACGGACAGACGGACAGACAGACAGACGGACAGACGGACAGACGGACAGACGGACAGACGGACAGACGGACGGACGGACAGACAGACAGACAGCGAAGTCTCAGTAATAGGGTCCCGTTTTTACCTTTAGGTACGGAACCCTAAAAAAGTAACAATAGCCAAGTCGTACAGAAGAATTTGAACTAGGACGTAAGGTCGTAGTACTCATAAATATTTAAGTATCCAGGTATACTGTCGTTTAGCAGAACGACTAACTTTAATTTAAAAAACGGGACGTGTTTTGTCAAACAGGAGTAGTTAGTGGCTTAGTGAGAGGTTATTTGACTTTTTACTAAATATTTTGCAAACTGAATAGAGCTGAAACCGAGTTTTAGAACTCAACACATTCCAAACGTATAAAGCTGGAGTGTATGTGAGTGAAGTAAAGTCGATTAAAACATGTTAAAACAAACTACCTATCTTTTAAAATCAACTCAATATTTTTGCTTTAGCGTACTGAACTTCCAGCATTAGTGACGGCGCGTCAAATTACACTATATAAATAAAGGTTTCATATGCAAAATCAATGAAAAAACATCATAAAACTTTTGAACAGATTCAACTGATTTTCATCATACATACAGTAACTAAAAACTGAAATTCAACTTTTATAAAAAAAAAGCGTAAAATTGATTTATTCATATCGGAGATCTACGAGCCCACGTGCAAAGACAGACATAAAGATAACAATTATATGGATGTTTTTTTTTGTTTATCAATTAGGTATCTATTGATGTAGGTACCTATTTATTATTGTTAAATTATATAGACAGACTAACGTAACGTTTGCTCGAAACGTTGTGAATCTGTAGTAAGGTCTCAAAAAGGTGACATAGCGATCGCTCGTTGTTAGCGTAATTGTATTCTAATCCCGAAGGAAATTACCGAGGTTTCTGTCACAACGTTAAATAGACACTTGAATTAAGTTAAACCATTAAATACCTGGGAATGATTTTTAAATAATTGATGGTTAGTTAAGTACTGAAATACTTTGAACAAAAAAACACACTGAAGGATAAAGAGCATCCTCAGGGATAAGGAATATGCCATGATCTCTCTAACTATAGTAAACTATTGCACCGTTGTTGATTTCCTGGCAGTTTTTTAATACAAGGCTTACACTCGTATTTATAGTCAATTCTAAGTAATTACTTGTCTAACGAATGTGTCTGTAACATTTTCGTTGACGTTAAAAATCACTAGTGTTTATTGGTATTTATAGACGAATTTGAGTGATCACTTTGGCTAAGTAATGCCCTGTCTCGCTCTTATTAGTGATTTTTAACGTCAACGAAAATGTGATAGACACACTACTTAGACATGTTATTACTTAGTATTCTACTAATTTTATAAAGCTGAAAGTTTGTGAGTATGTTTCTGTGTATGTATGTGTCTCAATCACGTAAAAACCGCAGAACCGATTACCATGATAACCGATAACTTGGTATGTAGATAGCTGGGGACCTGGAATAACACAAAGGCTACTTTTTACCCCGATATTACTGCGGGATCGGGACTTACGCGGGTGAAACCGCAGGGCGCAGCTAGTTGACTATAAATACGAGTGTAAGAACGAGACAGAGCCTTGTTTAGCCAAATTAATCACTTAGATTAGGTACGAGTGATTTTACAAAGTGCAAAGTAATTATGAATATGAATTCTCTCCTGTGATTTTAAAACGCAGTACCTACCTATCAGTATTTCACAAACTTTGACTGCTACAAAATAATACAAATGAATTATTTTGAAGCAATTAACATCGTATTTGTTTTGTACGTTTCGGTTTTAACGCGATGAACTGGAACAAAATAATTGTTACCTACAGTATTCGGATGGTTTATTTTTTTACGAACGGGATATTTTAACGAGACATAATTGGTCTGCCTCGTAATTATACAATTACATCGTGATAAATGTTTTTCTTTAGTTTGTTAGGGTTTCGTAGTCAACAAGTAACCCTTTGTGCGGCCTTCCATTGCAAGCGGAGCGGAGTCAATAATGTGCCAATTCAACATACAACGGTTGTTTTCATATAATAACGCAGCGTACTACGTGGACGATTGGATGCGAACGCGATCCGATCCGATGCGTTGCGGAAAAAACAAACAGTCGATAGCCATTGAAGTGGCCTACGTGCGTAAGCTGCGTTGCGGCGCGGCACGAATTGATGCGAAAGCGATCTGTCGACTTGACATTTATGTCCGAACTAGATGCGACGACGCCGCGCCGCCGATACGCGCGCACGTAGGACAGAGTCGCCGCGTCACACCGCACCGCACCGGATCGGATCGGATCGCAACCGCGTTCGCATCTAATCGTCTACGTAGGACGCTGCGCTCATTCGCGCTTTGGAAACGATCGTTGGATGTTAAACTGACACATTTTTAACTCCGCTCCGCTCGCAATGGAAGGCCGGCATTATAGTTTCGTCGTGTCTGTCTGTCTGTCCGCGGCTTCACTCAGAGACGCTTTGTATGAAGAAGCTGTAACTTTGGATGAGTATACATATTGATCATGCCGACAAAGTGCCACAATAAAATGTCTCACCCAACAAGTAAAATGAAGGATGTTTATTTTTCTCGGGAACTTCATCGTGTAAGGTAACGTTAGACAGGTCTTTTGAAATTATTATGGGTTTTGAAAAGCCATATAGTACATTGAAAAGTTACATTTGAGTGTGCATTTGTCAGTGGACGCAATTTTATTTTTAGATATCAAGGGGGGGTTAGTTTAAAGTTAAATAATAGTTTGTGGGGTTGTGGGTCTTGTCCCACGGCCGCCATCTTGGAAAAAGGGGTTCAAATGGTTGTTATGGTTTATTTGACGAACTATAGGTCTCACAAAAAAAAAATTACGTTTTGTATTGCAAATAAGATTATCTACAACTTTCATATAGTAACTTTTAGTGGTAGAACTAAAAATAAAAAGTTATAAGCGAAAATCCATGAAAATTTGAGAAGTTAAATTCTATTGGTCATTTATAAACCGATTTTGATGATTATTTTTTTATTCGGAAGGTGTTTTATTTCATCCTTTTTTGTGTACCTACTTTCATCTACCACTAAAAATCATTAAAATTTTAACCATAGCTTTAATCATTGAGGAGTTCTCTGATGAGAAGGTGGTTACAGGTGCTTCATCAATCCCTAACGGTCTGATTCTACTGGTAAAAGTCCACTACCTTCCGAATAAAAAAATAATCATCAAAATCGGTTTATAAATGACCAATAGAATTTGTTTCTTAAATTTTCATGGATTTTCGCTTTTAACTTTTTATTTTTAGTTCTACAACTAAAAGTTACTTTGCGAAAGTTGTAGATAATCTTATTTGCAATACAAAATGTTAATTATTTTTTTTGTGAGACCTATAGTTCGTCAAATAAACCATAAAAACCATTTGAACCCCTTTTTCCAAGATGGCGGCCGTGGGACAAGACCCACAACCCCACAAACTATTATTTAACTTTAAACTAACCCCCCCTTGATATCTAAAAAATAAAATTGCGTCCTCTGACAAATGCACGCTAAGCCCAAAAAAATGTAACATTTCAATGGATCTATAATAATTATTATGGGTTCTTTTTAGATCTCCGTTTTCCAAATGTTGAGCTCTAAATTGCTGTTTTTTTTTTCGAAAGCCGCCCCTTTTGGGTTACGCACACGGTTTTCTGAAAAGCTAATGTTTTGTGAAATTGTTTTTTTAATTTTTGTTTCTGTATCTAACTATATTTTGTTATATCAATCGTTTAATCAACCAACACCTGAATTGGACTTACACCCACAATTAACAATGATAAATTCTTAAAAAATATATATACCTATACTTAGGGTTTAATATCAATATCAGTTGATTGTCGCCGCAAAAAATTGTTACGGTCAAAGAAATTTTTATGTGTGCTATTGTATTGTAACTCGTATTGTTTTCTAGGAAAATAACACTGTAATCTCATTGTAATATACGTTTCCAGGTAGGTGTATGTTGGTATTACTAATGAATAAGCCATTAGGAGATGAGAGGCGTTTAGTTACGGGTGCGTGAATCGTTATGTACCTATATACCTACAATAGTATAAACACAGTAAACTATTATTATCACTATCAATTATCTTCTATCTATTTTATCTATCTTCTATCTATCTAAATCTTCTATCTATCTATTACTATTATAAAGCGGAAGAGTTTGTTTGTTTGTTTAAACGCGCTAATCTCAGGAACCGCTGGTCCGATTTGAAAAATTATTTCAGTGTTGGATAGTCCATTTATTGAGGAAGGCTATAGGCTACTTTTAATCCTGATATTCCCACTATTATAAAGCGGAAGAGTTTGTTTGTTTGAACGCGCTAATCTCTGGAACCGCTGGTCCGATTTGTAAAAATCTTTCAGTGTTAGATAGTCCATTTATTGAGGAAGGCTATAGGCTACTCTTAATCCCGATATTCCCACGGGATCGGGACTTACGCGGGTGATTACTGATAAAACAAGTTGACTTGCGTTGACAGTCTCAGCGCGTCGTAGAAAAGAGCAAACATATATTTCGATAATTTCGACTTAAAAAGCAGCTGTTTCTTAGAGTTAGAGATCTTAAATCCTAAGTTTCCCTCTCATTTAGTTTTGACTACTAGTATCTATTGCTATGTTACCTTTATTTTCGAAAAAACCTTTTTTTTAGTCAAATATCATATCTCAAAATTTTCGAATAAAGCTCTAATTTGCGAAAGTCGTAAAACAAAAGTAGTTAGCGTAGACGACTACAACAACCTCCTTTCCATTCCTTCAACCACACTGTATACGGCGTGTTATAGTACCACACTGTATACGGCGTGTTATCTCCATTAGGTATATCTAGCGAATTGCATATCAACTAGGTAATCTGGAATTCTGATAATAGTATCAGAGTTCCAGATTACCTAGTTCATTACCGATTAAAATCTTAATCAATTATACATAGGGAGTTAACTCGGATACAACCAGTTTTTTAAACGCTTAAGTAATTTGTTAACAATTATTATTATATCAATAAAAGCGCTCTTCTTAAATTTGATTTAATCCATGACATGGAATTAAAATGAGCGGAAATACGTAGATACTTACTGAAAATGTAATGGAAAATCAATTAAGATTCCATCGCGAAGGTTAAAATACAATATAATCTTATTTGACAATAATAAAAAAACTTGAGTTAGATGTACCTATCCATGGATAAAACAGCAAGTATGAGCAATTCTGCATTGCTCATACGTTACTGGGTCATGTATCAATCAAGGGGCGTCCTGTGTCCCCATTCTGCGTCTCCAGATATGTAGGCGAGTCAAACAATACAACAGAGTCTAGACTTCCTGCAGTAGAGCAAACTGTCTAGCCAGGCGCTATTCAAAATGGAATTGTTTTTCGCAACTAGTTATAAAATAAGAAAACCCATGTTCGTAGCTGGTTATAAAACAGAAAACGAATGCGAACGAGTAGCCGCGCTGAGATCAAGTAAATTCAAAATGTACCCAGTTCATTATTGGAACGTTCTAATTACACAAAGAGGTACTATGAGGTTTTCTTTATAATTATTTAGGTCGCTGCCTGGGGGTTACGATTTTATGCGAATAATTCTTATTCCAACGCAAGTCGAGAAGGACTGGCGTCTGAAGTTTTAATTAAATATAATGCACTGTAAATAGAAACTACATAAACAGAGGAAGGACTAAACGATAAGCCAACTTGTCTAGACAGCCGACAACGCAGTAACTAGCCTTTGTACCTGATGGGTAGGTACTATTTGTCGCAACCTAGACTTGTCAGCAACGCAGCGATTGTTTTATCATTTTTATGACAGACCATGGTCTTAACAATATTGTCAGCGTTGCAGCGGCTTTTTATATTCATTTCGAGTATAAGGAACATGGAATAGGTTTCAGACATCACCTCTAGTACTCAAGTACATCACATACATATATTATGTGAATGTGAAGGCAATGCAATGTGAAATGGCCGCCCGGGTCGGCTAGATGGTATTTTAAATATTGAATGAATTCAGTCAATCAGATAGAACAGTGGGTAAATTGATCACGTGACTAGCTACGAGTTGACGCATGGTCTGAGGTAACTTTAAAGTTCAAACACTAGTTATATCTTGTACTATTTACTACTCAAGTATATCACATTCATATAATATGTGAATGCAATGTGAAATGGCGCCGGGTCGGCTTGTTGGTATATTTAAATATTGAATGAATTCAGTCAATCAGATAGAACAGTGGGTAAATTGATCACGTGACTAGTCTACGAGTTGACGCATGGTCTGAGGTAACTTCAATGTTCAAACACTAGTTATATCTTGTACTATTTATGGTTATACCTATTAGGAAATGATGTTAAGTAAATCTTTGTACCTATCAATTACCAAATTAAAAGTGCTACATATTTTATCATCTTCTTGATTTTTTAAAGCATGTTTGAGACTTAATAAAAACCTTGCTGTGGAGTTTTATAAAGTAACATAAAGAACGGTAAAAGTCGTATAACGCTTGAGTTATACACTTGTATTTATTATTATTTATTTATTTTATTTTTATTTAATAGGAAAACAAACAGTTATACATAACAGCTCCAAAACTAAAAAGTACAACTAAAACCAGTAAACATGTTTTCACGTATAGGAGACTAATAAAAAATAAGCTTGTCAGAAATGATGTTACGTAACAAACTAAAAACAAAAATTTAATTTGAAACTACCATATACTACGAGTGTTTGTCGAACCAGTGTCGCACCAATGTATTTCTAATCGTAATCGGTTTAGTGTCAAAGACATCTATTTCAGAGAGCAGTCAGCCCATTGAACGCATCAATTAGGGGTATACATACATACACCCCTTAGTTCCTGTGTTGAATTCAATTGGATAATTTGTCTCAGAAATTATTAATGAAATTCAAGATAGGTACCTACTTTGGTGTACGCTAGTTAAATAAAAGCAAAGATAAAGATAAAGATAAAGATAATTTATTTGGTCAAGAATTTCGTATACAAAGGTGTTAGAATATTATCATAAAAAGTTACAGAAATTCTGCCTACAGGCGTCCAAATATTTTAATTTAGAGTAAATCTAAGCATAGTCTACGTATGAATAAAATTTATATAAAATCAACAATTTAACATTAGGTTCCTTTATAATATTAACTTAGTGAGAATTAGAAATATACCTTATGAAATAATAAAAATTCTTCCACCGAGTAGAAGGAATGAAGTAAGAGATATTCGTGGAGTTCTCTTTTAAACACGTTAAATGGTAAATTTTTGAATCTGTCAGGAAGGGCGTTATAAATCTTTATACTCATAAAATACATATTTTTTCTAAAAACTTCTAAATTAGCTTGTGGTAAATATAAGTTGTGACCATATCTCCTACTGGGTTGTCCCATTTCTAAATTAGTCTTAAACAACTTGGGATTCTTTATTACAAAAATACATAGTTCTTCAATATATAAACTTGGTAGAGGGAGAATTTTGAATTTTAGAAACAAAGGCTTACATGTTTCTCTAAATTTTGCCTTACCTAAAATTCGAATACACCTTTTTTGGGCTTTAAATGCAAATGAAGCTTCAACAGAGTTACCCCAAAGTGGAAGACCATATCTCAGTACTGAGCTAATATATCCGTGGTAGGCACATAGGGCAGCATCATTTGAAACTGAATCCCTTATGCGCCGCAGGGCAAAAAGAAATTTGTCAATTTTACTACAAACCGCTTCAATTTGTTTCTTCCAGTTTAGAAACTTATCTATATATATGCCAAGAAATAAAGTATGATCCAAGACTTCAACTGGTTGTTCTTTGAAAACTACACTAAATAAACATTTTTTTGAGTTATTGGTATGGAATGGAATTATTTTCGATTTATTAACATTTAGTTTCAAATTATTATTTTCAAGCCATCTACTAACGGTTTCTAAAGCATTCGTAATTTCATTGGAAAGATTAGTGGATACTGTGTTTTTAACTATAATTGTGGTATCATCAGCATAAAGTATACATTTCTGTTCAGTTTTGAGTTTATTAGGTAGGTCATTGACATACAGAAGAAATAAGAGCGGGCCCATAATGCTCCCTTGCGGTACGCCAAATTTGTTATGCCTAAAATTAGATCTGTAGCTTTTCTTGGTATGACCAGTAATTCTACAGGTCTCTGTGCACTGTAGCCGGTTAGTCAAATAGCTTTTAAACCATTTATTTACAACACCCCTAATGCCATATCTATTGAGTTTTTCTAGTAGTATTTCATGGTTTACATGGTCGAAAGCTTTCGACATGTCTAAAAGGATGGCCGCAGTTTTGATTTTGTTGTTAAATGATTCTGTGATATCTTTAATAAGAGAAAAACAAGCAGTGGTGGTCGATTTACTTTTACGAAATCCAAACTGGTTTTTATTTAATATTTTGTTTTTAGCTAAAAATGAATTTACTCTTAAATACATAATTTTTTCATAAATTTTTGAAATGATTGGAATTATAGTCAATTCAATTCAATTTCAAATATCTTTATTTCACATAAAATTTACTGTTTTTAACTATGCTAGTGTACATTTATTCTAATCCTAGCAGTTAACAAAATATGTGTGTTGTACGCTTTTCGAAATAAGTACATATCAGCACATTCCATCAAAACTTTTGGCAAAGAAGTATTTTTATAGTAAACAATGTTTTTTTTTTTAATTAGGGATTAAGTAGATTAAGATTGAGTTTATATAAGCTTTAGGGATAGCATTACATTTTATATAGTTGAATAATTTGGAAGAGTAAAACAATATGAAAAGAAGGTAGGTAAACAAACGGCGCGGCCGTTGGAATTATAGTGATCGGTCTATAGTTAGCTATCTCTTTACTGTCTCCTTTTTTAAACATTGGTTTAACAATCGACATTTTCAGGCGGTCAGGAAACACGCCTTGTTCCAAAGACAAATTAATCAAATAAGAAAGTGGAAAAGCAAGGTTCTCAGCATTTTGTTTAAGAAGGTAAGTGTTTAAGTTATCTAGGCCAGCACAGTTTGTATTATTTAAACTTAAAATTATCTGTTTAACCTCCTCTTTATCTGTTGGAGTAGCGTACATTGAATATAAATTGTATGCTACTGAGTTTAGATTAGAATTATTAATTTGGGCTGAGCTGTTTTCTACTTCCTCAATAAAAAAGTTGTTAAAAATATCAGAAATTTGGTTTGGATCAGTGTAGCTGATATTATTGTGGTTTATTTTATCGATTTCTTTAACAACATTTTTAGTTTTTACGTTATTATTAATGAGATCCCATGTAGCTTTACATTTATTATTTGCTTTAGCAATATATTCAAAATTGTTAATTTGGTGTGATTTGTAGATGATTTTTCTTAAATAATATGTGTACTTTTTATAAATTAACTGATGTTCCTCTTTATTCTCTTTACAATTTTGGTATTTGTAATATAGCTTACGCTTAGTTTTACAACACACTTTAATGCCTTTGGTTAACCACTTGTTTTTTATAGGTTTTAACACAGCAAACGACAAACGACAGCAAACGACAGGAGCAACAACCATTTTTCCTTGGCTTGTATTCTGTGGTTGGCGAAATATTTTTGTAAAAAGAACGCTTATATTTTCTTGTATGTAGATAGTTGATCAAAGAATTGGATAACCTTTAATTTTATAAGAATTTCTTCCGTATAACTTTTTCTAGGAATTAGTCTGCTTTGCTAAATGTAAGTACTTTACTGAATAAGTACCATTATTAGGTCTTTTACCTCTTAAAATTATTGTCAACGGCTTTATAATTAGGTATAACATACCTACTACTTACTTACGTACGTATTTACTTGCGTAGGTACCTAATAATATTATAAGAAAAAAAAAGATTAAAAGATACTACTTAAATACCGACCGATGTTTTAGGCGGTTTGTGTAAAACATACAATTTATTTATGACATTTTTACTGGAAGGCACTTGGCTTTAAAATTTCTAAGAAACATTACGACGGATAATAAAGTAAACCGTTTTCATCTGGAGAGGGTCTTACCTGAGCCATTTCATGTTTGATTGATTTAGAATTAAAATATATCGAAGTAAACGATTTTGACAGCAATACTAAGAAATTCATAAGTTACGGCGGAGATTTGTAGACAGAAACTACACAAACCGCTATCAATTCACAGTGTGAGTTCATAATAGGGAATAGTGGATAGAATGATAGGTACTAATGTTTTTATTTTACACATGCTCATTCATTTCCAATCTTTAGGGTTCCGTAGCCAAATGAAAAAAAACGGAACCCTTATAGATTCGTCATGTCTGTCTATCTGTCTGTCCGTCTGTCTGTCCGTCCGTATGTCACAGCCACTTTTCTCCGAAACTATAAGAGCTATACTGTTGAAACTTGGTAAGTAGATGTATTCTGTGAACCGCATTAAGATTTTCACACAAAAATAGAAAAAAAATAATGAATTTTTGGGGTTCCCCATACAAATAATGGAATGATAAAACTAATAAAAGTATGTGATGTACATTACTATGCAAACTTCCAACGAAAATTGGTTTGAACGAGATCTAGTAAGAAGTTTTTATTTAAAACGTCATAAATCGTAAACCGCAATTTACCTTTCAAAACAAAATCTGTTGTATAGATAATGGTACGGAACCCTTCGTGCGCGAGTCCGACTCGCACTTGACCGGTTTTTTAATATTAATATGATAGAACAATTTGTGGGAGCTTCCGAAAACCGTGATCAGTTATCTGTGATTTGTTAAATTACCTACTTTAAATCAGCAATGTGTTTTGCACATTATGTTTATTGGGAATGTCCCGTGCAACCGCAACTATTCCTGGGAGGCTTTCGTTCTATTTCAGAAGAGTCATAAATCTTAAAGGTAACCTTAAAGGTCACTTATACCTTATAATAATACGTATTTGTTTCTAGTCTGGGTGTATCTCTAGCTATATTATAAACGTATTTACAAAAGAAAAAATAATATAAGTATTATCTCCGTTCTCTAGTCACCGTAACACAAGCTTAGTAACTTACGACGGGGCTAGATGGCGCTAAGTGATGTTCACAGAATTTATTTACGTATAACATGTTTTAGCATTAGGCACCTCACCTAATAACATTACAGGAACGTTCTTAAAATATCGTGTAATTTAGACATCGGGAAAAATGCTAATTTTCCAACCGGGCTGGGGTGTGCTGAATACTAATGTAATGTAACCATATCGATTTCTAAGAGTGAAATCTAAATAAATATTGTTCCTTCAATTTAGCTAAGATTTCAAGGTTTACTATAACGAGAAACCACATGTATTTGTTATGTGCAGTATATAGTGCGTATAAAGTTGCAAGCTCCTAATGATGATCTCTGTAGTGGGGTAAAGAAAAATGTAAAGTGGTGTCAACATGCACGACGCTGGTGATTGCGAGTTCGTATTTACAAAAGTATACAGGGTGTGGCGTAATGGATAATCCTGCACGTGCGTGTGAGGGGGCGAGGCAGGGGTCAACCATCTGAATTTTAGTTTTTATTCCAAGCCGTTCGCTCTAGGCCCCTTTTTGTAGTTAGTTTGTTAAAAATAACTTCATTTTTTGAACAAAATTCAGTGTTTTGTATAATGTATTATTGTACTTATAATTTAATAAAAAAGCTTTTGCCCACTTCCTGCTCGTAAATGTAAAAAAGCATCTGGACATGGGTACGGCACTTCGTATGCGGTAACCAAGACCAGCCATTTGGCTATTAAAGGGAGGGACACATAACTCTAAAAACTGGCACTTTAATAAAGCTCAATATTTCTAAACAGAACTTTTAAATTAAACGAAAAAAAACCTTTGTAGTGCCAAAATGTTGAATTTCTTAAAATTTTGAATTTTCCAAACTTTCTCAAAATAAAATCCATCCTCCATTTTACATGTTCTATGTTGGTGTCTTCAACATATTGTTAATTAGTAGGATTGAAACTTTGCATCCAGTAGGTAGGTACTCATGCAAAGTTTCAACTTCTTAATACTAAGCGCCTCTGAGCTAGCCGACGGACACTAGACGGACAGACTGACATCACGAAATAATATAAGGGTTTCTTATTGACTACCAAACCGGAGTTTTTACCCCCGCTCTATTACGACGCAAAGCGAGATGATTGATTTCGAAAGTAAAAAGGTAAGTATTTCGGGTATAACTTAGTCGTACACGGAGGCATGCGCCTTTCAAAAAAAATCAATACAACCCTCGCTGCCCCGACTCGCTCGCGCTCGCAAGGACACCAAAGTTCCAAAAACTTATGTCACCTAATTGTACAGAATCTCGGTATGTAATTAAAATTGGACGTGTGTGCGTGCGAAAACGTTTTTTATACGAGTATTTCGTCACACAGAAACCCCAAAAATAACGCATGAGATTCGCAGATTCAAATATATTTATTCATTTAGAACGATATATTAATTACATACGTACGTTTTGAAATGTCGAGATTTTACTGTGGTTTCGGAACGCGCCCTCCGATGAGAAGAAACCACAAGAAACTCATGGGTTTTTTTTTATCATGTGTTGTTATATTACAATCGACATAATACAGATACATGGTCTGGTTTTCTATACCGATTCATTACTAGCTCCATATCCCGTAAGGAGATCGGGATGGCATATCAATGTTTATTGCAACCGGTTCGGTAGTTTTACTGTAATGGAATAACCAACATTCATACATAATAAAAAATACACACGTTCTCTTTTATATTATTAGTAGGTAGGTAATAGGTATCTCGCGGGATAGATTTACGCGGGTAAAAGCGAGACCTAAAAAACCAAGCTAGTTTTTCTTATACCTACATATATCCTCTGAATATTATATTATAAAGGTGAAAGTTTGTGAGTGAGTTTGTTGCTTCTTTACGCAAAAACCGCTAAGCCGAGTACAATGAAACTTCGTATGAAGATAGGTGAATTAACAAGTAGGCTATTTTTTATCACGATACTACCTTATATTCTGGGGAATCTCCTTCCGTAGAAAATACTTGACCATCTTAACATCGTAAAAACTCGATTATTAAGAGTCTGTCGGACAGACTCTTGCTGACCGCAACGTATAGACGCTGGGTAGATATAGCCCACTAAAATGTGTAATTTTTTTTATATATTTTATCATATACATTGCTATTGTATTGTATTTTCTTTGTTCTAGTTTAAGTTGATATGGATCTTGTGTCTGCAATAAAGATTTATTATCATATTAATGACCTTTACTTTGATAAACTATTTATATTTAAAATGTGAAATCAGGCGCACGAGAATCGCCCTCCAGATTAAAATTTTATTTTAAAACAGTCGGGAACGGAACTAACGCGGGTAAAACCGCGGAACTCAGCTAGTGTAGTAATAAAAGTGAACCAACATTCGTTCTGGTAAGAAAAACGGTTCGTACTCCGATTTTATTTGTTCAATTACCTGAAACACTTGAAACGCTTTATTCAGTCTGACCCTTGTCGGGGACCATGAATGTAATGCTTTCAAGCGGGCTTTCTTTGTCTTTCACTTTTCATAAGATGTATTTTGTCTAAGTTCAGTAAAACTTTTCTTGAAGCGAGCACTTGAGCCTTATTATGATAAAAATAAAAGTAGAAAGAATTTAATACCTACCTATTCCTCACACAGATAATTTCAAAGGCCAAATACTCGTACTAGGCACATTATTTAAGACTAGCTGCGTCCCGCGGTTTCACCCGCGTAAGTCCCGATCCCGCGCGTTTTTCCAAAAACCCTTTCTTAGTAGATCCCCACATAGACTTACAAAAAAGAACACACTATCAAAATTTCATGTACTATCTGGGACCAGCGCTTTGGATTTGCATTTATATTAAATTGAGTCAATCAGTCCAGATTGAATTTTATGTATAGATATTCATATACAATGTGTTTCAGAGGGATTTTTCAGGTCTAGGTAAACTACTTTTGCCGTCCGAACTAGTTAATTATAAATTTAAAATTAGAAGATTAAGAATTCAAGCAGCTAAACTTTATCGATTCAAACCATTTGTCAAGGCTATTAAATTCAGGTTAGTAGACCAACGAACTCAGAATATATATTGTTACTCGTAGGGCTAGACCTTAATTTGTCTCGTCTATTATTCAGTCCAGCGGTCGGCAACGCGCGGCCCGCGGGCCGCATGCGGCCCTCGGACGTCTTAACTTGCAGCCCGTGAATGTTTTGTAAGCAGTTCAGCAATTCGTTACAATATTTGGTAACACTTATTTATGCGAACAAACTTTTTCAATTGGTAATTACAGAAAAAATAAATATGCTTCTCGTCTCACAGATGAGCATTTGCCACAACAAAAATATGACAGCTGTTTGGGAAGTTCCAGTTAGAAGGCGTTTTTGGGTTGTAACTTATTTAATAGCAATAAAATACATAGGGCAAACAGCCTCAATGGAGTCTTCGCTTGTAGATTCTTAAAGGAATGAATGAAGTGTGTGACGTCACGACCGCTGTACTGCATCGACACAGTACGCGACGGACAGTCGGATGGACGGACGAACGAACGGCGCGAACAACAGCTAACATACAACAAATAGCCTCGCAAATTCAACCGCCTGAGGTTGAATTTGCGAGGCTATTTGTTCATCACACTGAAATTCATAAAGGTGGGTACTTAATATAATTTACAAATAGGTATATTTTGAACTGGGTAATAGTCGTCATCTTCATCTTCCTCAACGGGAGGTAGTCCGGCCACCTTGAAGCACAATTGATTGACATTATATTATTTTATTTTATTTTTTAATTTATTAATTTTGAACTTAGTTTCCATTTCTGAATATTTTTTACGATGGTTCATTTTGTAATTTTAAAGCTCAAACATACTTATATATAAACATAATGTGAGAGTGTTACAAATTATATTCCGCATAATTTAACAATTAATAATAGATTTGTTATATGAAATATAACCAATTATGGCTAGCCCTCAGTGCCGGCACGGCAGATTGTACTGCGGCAACCCGCAGTGACTCGTGGCATGCCGTAGCATCCCAATGAAAATCATGCCGCGACATTGTGGTATCGAAATAACGTAGCTAACATGAATTCTAACTTCATTGAAATAAGATTCAAAATAACTTGATTAGTAATAGTATCCCTTGCCATGCCACCGCATGCCGTGCCGTCTGCCTTTACTTTGGCCCGCCTTTACATTATGTTGCTACCTTGTGGGCCTTGCCTTTCAAAATGCTGCCGACCGCTGATTTAGTCTAATCTAACAATATAAAGTTTGGTAAAGCTAGTTGGCTGCGACACAACCTCTGACGGCCTCTGTTCGACTACAATGTAGAAGGTTGCTGGTTCGTTTCCAACTGGGGACAAGTTTTTATGCTGGCCATTATATATGTTGGTTTCTGGTTCTGGGATTTTTTATATGTATCATATCACATGTATGAATTAAAAAAGAATTATAGGACTTAATATGCAGTAGATATATCCATTGTCTAGTACCTATAGTACAAGCCTAGTTGCTTGGTTTGGGGCTAGATTGCGTTGTGTGTACTGTGTAATGTCCTGCAATATTATTTATTTTAAAATTTATTTATAACAAACATTAAAGATCATCCCAGAACTCCCTGTATCTATGTTCTAGTGTCATGATAATAGAACTTCCCCAGTTTAGACATAAACACAATCTGTAAAGTTGTGCGAACATTTCCTGTTCGTAGATACAACGAACAAGCCAACTCCCAGTTGGAGTTGAAGAGCCCGATAGCTATACATCTCCATTGGACGGGAATATGGAAGATACTACACTCTAACTTACATCGAAACTTTAACTGAATGTTTTTAACGTTGAAAGGTTGGCATATTCCACAAATCCCCTTACATGATCCCCTGCCCAGGGGATTAGTAGACTTTTTGTCCACAAATCCCCTGGCGGCGATACGGTGGATTACTCAGGGGATTTGTGGACAAATAGTCTACAAATCCCCTTAATTTAAAATTATATTATCGTTTTTTTAATCATATAAAAACAGTGTGTTAGATAGCCTCAGTCTTCATGTAGCATGTAGAAGTACCGTAGCTTTATTTTTTGTAATGTGTAATGCCACTAGCACCACTTGAACTACCAGCCATATTTATTAACTAGCAGTGCCCCGCGGTTTCACCCGCGTAAGTCCCATTCCCGTAGGAATAGTTAGTTCCCGTCACCATCACTGTCAATAGTAAACAGCGCAACATGGCGCAGATCAAATAGGCACAGAATTCAGTGCGCTATCCCCTGTCCAACGACTTGTACCGTGGAGGTCAGTGGTTGCAACATATGTACTTACATTTTTAATATCGCGATATCTTTTTAATGAAATGTCCGAATTAAATCATTCAAAAGGTTCTAGGAAGGTATTGAATTCGTCTTGAATATGAAGTAATTTATTTTGATAAGGCTTTATACCAAGGTACAAAATAAAAGGTTATTAAAGCGACGGCTTTTTAATTATAAAAAAAATAACAAAAACACTTATTGTGAGATAACTACAATAGTTAGACATATGGTGTAGCGATGTTTTTTGTAGACAATCAGATGTTCTACAAAGTTATAGTACATAGTTTTGTTCTCTATCCAATAGTTTTCGCAGCGCACGCGATGTAAAGAATTTAAGGGTAATTTTTTTTAACACCTTGTGTTACATTATTGGACTTTTAGTAAGGATCCCTATTTTTTTTTAAATATAATATAACCTATAGTCTTCCTCAATAAATGGACTATCCAACACTGAAAGAATTTTTCAAATAGGACTAGCGGTTCCTGAGATTAGCGCGTTCAAACAAACAAAAAAACAAACTCTTCCGCTTTATAATATTAGTATAGATTTAAAGAGTCGCAAAAATGCACCGTATTCCGAAACAGGTAATAACAAACCGATAAAAAATGCAAATTTCCTCACAATACTTAGAACAATAACAACCCTTTGAAAACCGGTTTAAAGCCGACAGCATTGTGTAGGTATTTATTTTACAGGATTATGGAATTTATTGTTATGCGCATTGAGGGCGAATTGCAACAAACTATAATTTTCGCCTAGTTCCATAACAACTAACTTCTCACAAATAATAATACCATAGGAAAATGCTACTGCCCAATGTACATCTCACTAATATTAAAAATGCGAAAGTTTGCAAGTACATACACTTGCAAACTTTCGTATGTAAATTTGTTACACTGCCACGCAAAAACTACTGAACCGATTGCAATTAAACTTGAAATATAGGTAGCTGAAAAACTGGAATACTTTTTGTACATAGGCTACTTTTTATCGTGATATTCCCGCGGGGACGGGACCTACGCGAGTGTCCGTGTATGGACTCGGTCGGCCGCTTAGTGTCGATTGTGTACAACGCTCAATTCTTTCATCGTCAATGTGTACGGACAGAGGACCAGTGCACATATAATTACGCGTCTTAATTACGCGATAGTCTAACCTAGAAGAATATTTAACTAAAATTGCATTACCTAACTAGTCTACGCAACCTTTATAACTTGAAAACGTTTTTATCATAAATGGACTAAGACCTGTTTTTTGTATCTACCCAAATCCACCTGTAATATTATTAAGAATGTTTTGACATTTAGGTTTACTATTTAACAACTGTCTTATTTTATTATTAGAGAAAGTACCTGCCGTGCTGGTTTCTCATTTTTTGATTGGTTCGATAGATATGCATCTTACGCGTATCGATAGACATAATCTAACTTTGTTTCTTCCGCATTTGGTATTTATTTCTTTATTTGTAACATCTTCGCAGATTACAGTATTAGCATACTACAAACCTTAGTGATTTTTAATGCTATGTAAAATAAAATCATGATTTTTAAGTTTTAATTTAATAATAAAAGAAAAAAAACCGCGGGCGTAGCTAGTTTATTTATACGCCACACGTATAGTGTACTTCGTTTCTTTCGAAACTTTAATTATTTTATTTTCATTTTGTGTATATTGTATTTTATTTATAGACTTACACCGATTTTAAATATCGGTAAGGGGATTTGTAGACTTTTTATCCACAAATCCCCTGGCGGCAATACGACGGGTTTGCCAGGGGATTTGTGGACAAAAAGTCTACTAATCCCCTGGGCAGGGGATCATGTAAGGGGATTTGTGGAATATGCCGAAAGGTTAAGCGTTGAAACAATGCTACAAGTAATAAAAATCACGCGATTAAACATGAAAAATCATTTAGTTTGAATGTTTTATTTTAAAAGTTTAGTAGTTTCAGGAAATTTGGCTGAAAAAAAAACAATGATTGCATAGTCACACAATAAAATGCAATTACTGAAGTACCTACCTACATATAATATGGGCCTTAGAAGCCTGAAGTAAATGGTTTATTATTATTGTTATTTTTCAAAAACATTTTGTTTATCTCCCTTCTTAAGAGGATAGTCTCCATTCTCTTTCTCCATACAAACGTAGTTTAAATTTTCCTCCCTGGATAAAGACATTAGAGCAAATATGTTTATGCCATAAAACCTATATCTGTCATGTCATGACAATGCATCTACCTTTTTTATTTTTATTTTCTAATTAAAATAAAAATAAAAATAATAATAAAACGAAAAAAATAAAATGGTAAATGCATAGTCATTAAAGATATAAGTTATATGGCATAAACATATTTGCTCTAATGTCTCTATCCAGGGAGGAAAATTTAAACTACGTTTGTATGGAGAAAGAGAATGGAGACTATCCTCTTAAGGGGTAAAAGAAATACGGGCCAAGCAAAATTTTTAGGTACCAATAGATGAAAAATTGCGGACAACTATTTAATATTACTGCCTTTTGCAGCGATAAATATGTTGACGGGCTAATATTTTACGAGCTCAAACTATTGTGCAGTGTCTTTGGTATAACGCCTGTGCGGGATAATGTCATTGGGATAGTTTTATTATTATAAACTTTGCACGATTTGAACTCATATTTAAACGCGACTAAGACTATTTATTGGCTTCTTGCGACCAAGACTATTTTTATTAATTTACCTAGTCATAACGTTTGTAAGGTAACTTATTTTTTTAGGAAATTTTAAAATATTTTTTGAACCTACTAATACTAAAGTAGGTAGGTTTTTATTTTAATAATTGAAATTAAATGAAATTGGATTATTGAAAAATATTGCATTTGGTTGGCAGTATTCGAACTTTTATTCTAATACTTTTGGAACAGAACTTGTTAATCTATGCTTTGCCGAGCGCCGATAACAAGCCTATAGTTAGGATTTTTGATTGGTGAGATATTCCTTCCACAAATGGGGCTAGTCGATATTTTCAGCATACGCCTAATAATAATAACCAATGTTAATGATTCATTTTTTATTTTAAAAGATAGTATACTTTCTGATATGATCAGTATCTTCGGAGAGGTACCCATGGCCTTTTAACTTTATAGATGTCGCGCCTGGAACCACCTTTTCACCAAAAACTCTTCAATAGGTACAGTAAAGGTTGTATTCGTTTAAATATTTAGATAGTACTAAGCAATACAGATAGTGCTCGCGACTCGCGAGGTCTACTGTTTGCAGAACTTCTACTATTGTGTAATTGGCAGCTAATTAAGTACAAACACAGTATACAGAATATTAGTACATGGTACAGGTGAGATACGTCTGTGCACTATAATTGCATCAGTTGTGTAATCTGATAATAATCGGATTACGTAGTTATATGGTTGCAGATTTCCATAATTATTAGGTAAGGGTCAATTTATACTAGCGCAGAGGCGAAGAGCATTGTTATATTTATTTATTGTCAGTTAACACGATACAATTATTGTTATCATTTACATTAATTGACAGAAAAACATTCACACTACAGATTCTTGTTAGAGATTTCTAACATCTATATATAGCGAGCTACCGGGACCCGCGCGGTACGCGGGGAGCGGCGCGGCGGCGCAGGCGGCGCAGGCGGCGCGGCGTGGGGATGAGATGACTCGTCACCTTTCTTTCGATAGACGAAGCGACGCCATTACATCGCGATCGATGTTTTTATTTTATTATTAGTTTGTTAATTTTTCTTTATATTTTGTGGCGAGATTAAACCAGCCTATAGTTTACAGTCCGCCTTATATTACTAGTCCAGTAGGACCCTAACACGCACACACACAACACACCAACACCGGCGCAGGCTAATTTCCGACTGATGACGCGTAGGATCGCTAGTAGGGGCAACCAATGAATTTGCGAGAATGTGCGTCACATGCAGTTAAAAAGACGCGCGCGGTAAAAAAGACGCACGCGCGCTTCGACTCTGCGCTAGTATAAATTGATCAACTCATACTCAACCCTAATTCAACTGCAACGATAGGAAGGGTTAATCAAAACTTTGTTATTGTGCAATAGCACAGAATACATAAATAGTACAAGTAGCAATAGTAACAAAACAAGTTGCAGCATTTGACTATCGTAGCACAGAATAGCGTTTCCTTTAGTGATAAGTGCATTTTATAATTAAAAGTCATTAGTAGGTACATCTAAAATGGCAGCGCGGTTATGAGCTAAAGTTATGGCGTCTTGACTTCTTTAAAGTTAGAACGTTTCTTATAACTTGAGCTTATGAGCGCGACCTTAGCATTATACGCAAGAACTAATAAAATAAATTAAAACAGGGGTTCCCTAACTTATTTGAGACGCGAGAGATAAGGGGGCCTTAAGACCATAAAAAAAAAATCCGCGCCCCCCATCCTCCAGTCCAGATTGTCAGGTCTGGTCTGTCAGGTCATTAAAGTTTTACAAAGTCATACAGAAGGTATTTGATAAGTAGTATTTACCAAATAGGAAGGTACGTTTAGAATTGTTTTACGTTTATTTACGTAAAATACGTTTATTGATAAGAATCAATATTATGTTCTTGACAGGCGTCAATTTCAAACAATTTCATTGGTCGTATTAAGCAGTTGCGACCGCATGTGGCCTGCGCCCCCTGAAAAGGTACATGTCCCCCCCCCCCCGCCGCCCACTCCTATTATTAAAAAAAAAGATAGAAAGGTAGGTAGGTAGATATTGCAAACATCAAGAAAGATCTCCAAAGATTTCAGCTCATTAGCGCTTTAAAATTTTCCGTCAGTGTGCTTCGGTGGGGCACATACACTCATTCTTCTTTTCATATTTCATTTTTCAGGACTAATTGCGTAAAATAATGGCAGGTCTGCGTATTTAATGACCGTCTTAATTGCACAAGGAAATCTATTTTAAGTATGACTACTGAATGTTCATAAAGCAAGACTTAATTGCCAAACTTGCTGCAATAAATGGGTATGTGCCGTTTGAGAAAATTACAGTCAGTGGGAGCTAGTCGGTAATTATATTCTGCAATAAATTGCGGAAGTTAGTTGTCAGTTCATTCTGCGTTTTACAGATACAGACCACAGTCCACCTAGTAGTTAGTTAGAGTGTGGTTAGTTAGTTAGTCCACCACAACTATCCAAGGCCCGCGCTAATAGGTAAACTGTGATAGATTTATATCTGTCGTAGGATAATTTGATGAACAAGATTTCCACGAAAATCCTAGGGATTTCACAAAAACACGGATAATTAGACAAAAATCGTATGAACTAAGCGCACGGATTAGTCGATCGGAACACCCAAAACAACATCTTCTCCGATTGGTTGGCGACTCGACGTCTCTTTGTGAACCCAAAAAGCTTTTCTGTCATGGAAACGACACCAGTTTTCGAAAAAAACTGCTAATCAAATAATCCTACGACATATCTTTGGTTTCGTTACAAGAGACAAAGATATAACAATTTGCTTTGACATCTGAAAGTCTACGATCTGCGACAACCCTAAAGCAAGTTGTTATTTTGGTTGTTATATTATATTAGACTTTTTGAGAGGGATAGTTAGAAGCTGAAGTACTTAATAAATCCTTTGAAATGCCATCGCTCAAAAAACAAAGCAAGCTTGTTACGTAGAGACATAACTAAGTTTCAGAGGTTATTTCTTTTCACAGCTGTATGACAAAGGTTTTATTTTAAAGGATCATTCATACATTTTTCTATGTAAGAGGGTATTATTTTCTAAATAAATAGAAAGAAGTAACGACAAGAAGAAATATATTGAAACTAGTTTTGAAAGTATATTCTAGGAAATCGTGTACATTTAACACTAACTCTTCAATTAGCATCTGGTTAGCTGGTAAAATTTTAAGTGTAAGATGTGTGTAAGTGGCCAAGGTTTGTGTAGTTATGATCTGAATTGTTGTTTACAGTCTATTCTATAGGAGTCAAAATTTAATTTAGAGAACCGTATAAATTTTCAAGCAAAATCATTTCAGTTATATTTTAATTTCACAGCCGTTGTCCTCAAAGTTGGGAGGTTGCCTCGGTGATAATTTTCTTAATATGGAAGAGGCACGTAGAACTTCGACGTTTCGCAAGCGACTAACTGCTAAAACTTTTTCAGTTCGGATATTATAACTAACCGAATAAGTGTGACCAAAAGTTATTATGATAACTACCAGCTTCGCTTGTAAATAAAGTATGGTTATGGTTTCCTCAAATTTAACGCGGTAGCCTTTGCTTAGCTACAAGAGCGGCGGCGGCGCGGGCGGCGGTCGGATTGGTGATCAGCAGAGCGTTTGTACGTACAGTCTACCTACTCTTTCTTCATACAACCATAGTGGACTGTTTCCTCCTTGGATAAAAACATTAGAGCAAATATTTTTATGCCATAAGTCCTATATCAGCCATGCCTATGCCCCTAAGTTTTAGTATTTTACATTTTCTAATTAGAATAGAAATAAAATTTAGAAAAATTAGAAATTGAAAAAATCAAAACAAACATATTTTTTCTAATATCTTTATCCCGGAGGAAACAATCGACTACGTTTGTAAAGTTTGTATGGAGAAATGAGTAGGTAGACTGTCCCCTTAATAAAACTCCACCAGGCCCAAGGTCCTCTATATGTTCCATTCAAAAGCTTTGTAGTTATTATGTTGACAACGTAAAGACATATAAGTTAGTGGCTGAGATAGGCACTATAATGTGATAACATAAAACCTAGCAGCAGGGAGCAAGCGGCAGAACTATAACTAGATATCCGAAATTTGGATGTTCTCGCGCCAGAATTCATAAGCGGATCAAAGGCTGCTGCCCATCTCGGAAATTACTCGAATACAGTTTAATTTACGGGTCAGGCGCAGAACGTGCACTACACAAAAGTTTACCCGAAGAATGGAGATTATGCAGTTGGAGTACTGAGCAAAACGAGCATTTCGTATAATGAGCATTTCTTGGAATGGCTAATTAGGTTTATACCCAAAATATCAAAACTCAAAACTCAAAATAATATGTTTATTCAATTGGATATTAACATCATACCACTTTTAAACGTCAATTATATAATGTAATCTACTGTGTCTTCGGAACGCGACCTCCAATGATAAAAAGACAAAAGAAATTCATGGATTTTTTGTATACGCGTACTGTATGCATGTGCATAATAAATCAACAGAGGTAGAAGAGAAAATTAATGGACTTTTTTTGACTTGCTTCGAAATCTAAAGAAGTACCTATCGCAAAAGGAAGTAAGAAGTTCCTTTTGCGAAGTACACATTATAATGAAATGTGAATTTCAGCAAAAGCTTATGCGAAGTGCTCGTTTTGTTTAATGCCCCAAATGCGAAATGCACGAGTGTACATTTTGCGTAGTGCACGTTCTGAATCAGACCCGAATACACACATAGAGTGAAAACTCAATTACGTCCTAGTCCTAGTTTCGCATTCAGCCGTTCATAATTCCATTTCAATTATTCGGTTGACAACGCAAAGCGACAAGTGGCGCGTCGACAGGATTTAGTAGCAAAACACGACATTTACAAGCAACACAACAAACAAAATTTTCACTGATGATATTTAATTATAGATTCTGATAATATATATAATATATATAAGATTTGATTACGTCTGACCGTTTTATGCCAGACGTAATTAAATCGTTTGGTCAGTTCTTTAGAAAATTACATCCAAAAAATACCTATAAATAGAACATAGTTACAATAAGGTATGGTTTTATAAAAAATGAAAAGAAAATGAAACAAGGCGAGTAGTCACGGAACATAACGACTTTAACAGTCGGGTCAGTCACAAGCAAACAAGTATTCCTGAGACTGACTACCTACGAAATTAATAAGTAGCCTGACTTGACACTGTGTTCTAAACCAAAATGGTTCTAGTAATGCTCTAAATACCAAATATCACGCTGGTTGATCAACCAAATCCATCAAGTAGCTTGACCGTGAAAAAGGAACATTTGTTCCCTTTTCACGGTCAAGCTACTTGATATAAATTGGTTAACCTGTCTGTATATTTATACAGACAGGTTAACCAATTTATAAACACTCATATAAGTGAGGATTATTGACACAGAGAGCGGGCTCGTGTTTGCGTTGGTGCGGTGGAGAGGGGATATACATTATTGGCAATGTCAATATAGTAAACGGTTTAGCACATATCTACAAGGGCGAATACAGATTATAACTGGTCGAAGACAAGTTCCAAATCCACATCTGACATCAAATTGAACGGTGGACGAGTTGATCTGCGATAGCCCTTACAATGATGTCTAGGGAAGCCTAAAAGGTTCAATCTCTGTTTATCGGTTAAGTTATTGTTATTGAACGAGGACGTAGGGAATGTTTTGTATTTTCCGTTTACATTTGTAACAAACGTTCAGTGTTTCCCTACAGGTCCTATCTTTGTTTTATACGATAATCGTATGGAAACAAATGTTTAAAGACAACAGTGAATTATTATACCACTGCACTGTTTAGATCACAGTAGTAACTATGTATGTTTGATATTGACTATTCCATTACATTTGGTGGCGTTTTTCGTCAAAAATTTGTAAGCGACGTCAGTTTTATAGATGAGGAAGATCTCATCTGTTCTGCTCCAGCTAAAAATCATCAGCGGTCGGAAAGAATGAAAGAAACCTTAAAGCTCAAAATACACGATGACACTTACACTTTACCTAAAACTGACCACAACTACAGCACACATGCACGAAATTCTTTATATGGCTGTTGTACGTGTATAGTCTGTTTAAGGTAAAGTGTCAGTGTACGTGTCATTGTGTATTTTGAGCTTTAGAGTGAGTCGATAGAACGTGTCATCGTGTATTTTGAGCTTTAGGGTAAGTCCATAGATCTGTATCGGTACAGCGACGGTGCTTTACCCTAAATTTGAAAGTTAAGCTAAGAAGTCCGTTTTTTTCAGAGCGATGTTGTCGGCGTAGACCCTAAACGTGTTCGTTATTATGTTACGTCTATCAAACGTATTGACGTAATAAGCCACTCCCGCTCTCCTGTTGTTTCTAATAACGGATATGGTCATCGAAAACCCAAATTAGTAGCGGGGTTGCTCTTTTTATTGTGATAAATATTTTATCAGCAGACAGCTAACGTAGAACAACTTAACACTTAGTTATGAAACAGTCGTGTTCATTAAAATGCAGGCCGAATAAGAGCCTTTGGCCCTACGGCCATGCTCAGTTTCTGGCTGAAATTTAGCCTTATTTATAGCACAGCTTTTAGTACTATAAGCATGTATTTAGGTTATTTCCCATAGCAAAACCCCACGGTTTCACCCGCGTAAGTCCCGATCCCGTGGGAATAATATCGGGATCAAAAGTAGCCTATGTTACTGCACGATAATGTAGCTTTCTATTGGTGAAAGAACTTTTGTGGTTTTGGAGATTACCCGGAAAATACATACGTATATAAATCAAACCATAAATGTTACCAATGTTGGAAGTTGTAGATGGCAATTATACCTAGTATTATTTATATACTGCTTAGCCGCTAAGAATCTAATATTTTATAAAAAATACTCACTCCTCGGGCAAGGTCTGAGCACCCTCCTCTTGTCCCGGCGCAGTCACGTGGTACACGCAAAAGTTCTCGAGCAACACCCGCATGTCCACAAAGTTAAAGAACGGTTGGAAGCCCATATCTGCAAACAAAATGTACAAGTTTAAAATACTGCAAGGAAAGTGATCACGCGACTTCACACGAGCAGATTCAGACTTTCGATTTCTCATGTCTCGCCTTCAAGTTTGGGGCTAGTTCTATTTCAAGGCATGACTATCCGATTTCTATTTCTTGGCTGTAAGAATAGATCTTCAATGCTAACCTACATTAGTTTACCTAGAGTTGGCGCCTCGACGATTTACTGATCAAAAACCAAAGAACTATGACAGATATTTATTTCTTTTAGTGTAGTGGTGTGGTTCACCTAGTGTTAGAGTTTTCGGGTCGCTCTAATTCCTCTAGGTAACTGGACCTAACGACTGCTATCAGAGATGGGCCATTGGCCATCAGGCCATTGGGCCTGCATTCCCAATTGTGATTCTGTCACACAAATTATTGGTCACCCATCCAAGTAATGACCGCGCCAAGCGTTGCTTAACCTGCACGACCATTTAAGATCGGTATTTGATAATTTAGATATATATAGACAGAAATTTGGAATATCGATAGTAATGATACCTTAACTTTGAACATAAAGAAAAAAAAACAAAAAATATAAGAAAAGAGATTGAAATATTAAATCTGTTGAAACTGAAAGCGCGTGCTTATGAAATACTTTCGCAATGCAGTATGTTGAAGTCGCCTTCGTTAAATGCCTATTAAATTGTTAAATCAGTTCGCCGCGGCGTGGGTCGCATAGCTGATCGCATACATGCATAGCCATTTTAATCGAGTCATTATCCGGAGGAGAACTATTTGACGGGCGAATCGAGGCGTGCTTCTCCATATAACAAGTAAAAGAAAAATCTTTTATACCCCTTAACATTATCCGATTTTAGTGTTTTTTTTTTGTAGGTACCTCAAGACTTGGTTAAGCATTTTAGTATCTATTATATTCTTAATTTATCTCCATTTTAGGCACTTTAAGAATCTACTTTTACTTTTACCTTTTTTAAATGAAAAAAAAATCGAAAACTTACAAAGCTTATTTTTTTGTAAGATAATTACACCCTAAAAAACTACCTGAATAAGATAATAATAAGGGGTGAAAAAATAGGTTTTTCTATTTATATGGGGATTCACGTGACCTCTGTGGAACGTTATTTTAAACAACAAAGTTATTCTGTAGGTGTGTAGTTATCCTCACTATTCACAATTGTTCAGGCAAATATAAAAAAGCGAAAGTTTGAGAACGAAAGAGCGAGTTCTGTTTGCTACTTCAATAAGTAAGCAAGAACAGCTGAACAAACTAGAATAAAGGGACATTTATTTCTCAAAGATTTCAAAACGGTAACATAAAGTTATTGTAGCGTCTTACATTTCTGTGTAAAGTTACAGTTAGTTAGCGTAACACTCGCTACTCGTCGTCTCGTAAATACATCCTTTGATATACGTAAGAAGTCGACAATTTGATGTACCTACCTATGTAGCAGCACAGTAGAACAGCTATGTATGATTCAGCACGCTAGAGAAATATTGGAGATTTTTGGCTTGTATTTTTTTAGCTTAGCTTAGGTATCTTTATTTGCTAAAAAAAAAGTGGGGTAGTAAACATAAGGTCCTTTTTAAAAAGCTTAGGTTTTAGTTTTTAGGGGATAAAGTAATAAGCTTACTGTATATTTTTAATATTTAGCAGGTTAGTATTAAGCGAACCTGAATAGAAGCAAGTTTTCACTGTTTCTGATCTGATTCAAAATTCAAACACAATCATACAAAAAGCAATTGAAGTATTCCAACTAACGTCACAAGAGTAAATACAAACTAAAGCATTTTAATCGACCGATGCTTTGCAAATTGAAGGTAACTTTTGAATCATCCAGAGGAGTATTCGAGAGTTTCGGTTCAATTCCAAAGCTTTTAGAATATCCCGGTCTCTTGTACTCAATCAAAGTCCCTCATGCCGCCCGTGCTCCCGCCCGAATGTGTACACAGTAATTTTGATATTGTTGGCATGTATTTTAATTTATTAATTTAGTAAATATCCAATTATAATCAAAAGGAAACTTTATTAAAAAGGAAACATTATGAATGGACAGTATACCGCGATAAGGTAAGTGTTTTAAAACGTGTTTCGTCATTTGCTTTGAAGCTGAAGTGAATTCATTGGACGATTCAGTAGGATGTGGTCTAAGTGATTCATAGTGTACAGCTATTGATGTGAAGGGATCTAATAGAACCACGGAATAGAACCCTTGTCCAGAGCGCATTTTCAAGGGAACGAATGTTTAAGGGTACATTTGTGAATTAATACAGAGCACGTGTATTGATTCCCAAATGTTCCCTTTTCAATAAAGCAATTATAATATTTCACTCGATACCAATTTGCCTTCCACTAAAGTCACAGGTTGTAGTCAAAGGCGATTTATTGATTTTGTACAGGTGACAACAATCTGACTGAAAAAACTAACAATATAAACTGATATGCATCAACTATAATGTTTCCGTAACAAAAAAACAGTAACACGATTCTCAAAGAAACTTGACTAAAGTAATACTTCCTAAAATAGAGGAGAACGCAGCAGTTATAGCGAACGGATTCCTGAATCGGATCAAAATACTGTATTAAAAACTTTCTACAATCCCTACAAAAAGAAGAACACTGCTGCGCGGTGTATGAACTCTGGATCGTAGTATTTTTCTTTCCTTTTAGACAGACACTTTCAGACAAATCAGATAAAACAAATGCATTTTCAAATTCAAAGGGTCGAATAATTGTTGATCGAAAGATCCACTTCTCATTCGATAATTGGCCGAAGAAACGATAGAGCCTTAAGAGAACAGTCTCCATTCTCATTCTCCATACAAACGTAGTCGTCGTTTTCCTCCCTGGATTTAGGTATTAGAGCAAATATGTTTATGCCATAAAACCTATATATGTCATGACTATGCATCTACATTTTGATATTTTTTTTAATTCTAATTAGAAAATGAAAAAAATCAAAAGGAAGAACATTTTATATTTATCCCAATCTGCCACAACGCGTTCTTGTATTGTAACAGCTTTAAAAGTATTGGACAGAATTTATAAATGGCTTAAGATTTTCTGAACATTTTACGATTTAGCTCCAGTCGGATATGATTCACAGAGTTTTGTTGTTAACATCCGACGGAAAAAGAGGGTTTTGACGAGTCTGTCTGTCAGTGTATCTGTTTGTGGCATCGTAGCTCACGAAGCATTTTTTTTCTTTCTATCTTTTTTATTGATAGGTAACATATGCGCGAGTGTTCTTAGGTATGATTGATCGAAATCGGCTCAGTCGTTCAAAATATATGTGAGGTCAAACTCGGAAATAAAAACCGAATGTTTTCAAATATGCCCGAGTGTAACTTAATGAAAAATATTTTCGCGTGAAATATTGGTAACTAGGTATAAATATAAATGTCTCTAAATATAAGATTTCATTTCATTTCACATCACTCGCTCCCTTAAATGTTAGCTATTAGCCAAGCCATACTCGTAGGTATCTAATAACATTTAAGGTTATGTTACACTATATTCGAGATTAAAAGAAAAGATTCAGATACTGACATGTTGAATTTCTTTTACCACGAAGGAAACTAATTTTCTGTTGAAGTGGTAACCTCAGAATAACCAACCAAGAAGCCACTATATTTCTATCCGAGTTTCGTTCTCATTCGAATCCCGGAGACACGGATTACGTAACAGTTTCACCGCGACCTCGGCTCGCCGCAACATACCTAACTAAAGACTTGCTCTTTTTAAGTTGCTTCTTTTTGTATCACAAAAAAACACGTTTGGGACAATTGGGTAAGAAAACTTTTTGGTTTATTGGAAAGTCGGTTGTGTGAGATGCTACTTGCGTTGATATGCTGGCGACTTCACCCCTTAGTTCCAGTTTCGGGGAGTCGGTGGAACTAAGGTGGCGGCGCGGGCGGCAGATATGGTAAAACGGCGGAAATATGCATTATGCATGTTTCATATTTCTGCCGTTTGCAATCGAAGTTTGACTCAGAAAGAGTTACTCGAGATTATATGGTGGACTAATCTTGGTGTCGTTCAGTACAGATTTCTAAAATCTGGTGGAAAGATTATGGCAGATAACTATGGTCACCAAATGCCAACCACGATGGAAATACTAGCTGACAATCGAGGCCAGTCAATCGCTTTCGGTCACTGCTTCAGGATAGCATTTGGGGACATGATCGGTCTATAACTGATCCGGGACTGTTTCTCCTGGGAGTGGCCCAACGGTACAGCGGACCCCTTCGTTTATGCCTGTTTCCAAGATTCGATCTCTATCAGCAACACTATCAATCGGTACAATAATATAAGGTTTTATATTTTTGCAAAAAGAAAAGGTTCAATTCCTGGCTAGGGCATGGCTAGGGTAATAAATTTTTCAAAAATCAAAATATGCCATTTTAGTTTTTGTCAAAATCGGGGACGCAACTCCTTTCAGCATTTTTCGCTACGCTGAAGGCCCGTTTAATTGGTTCGTCCTGTAGAATGTAGATCGGTTGTGGCTGGGGTGCTGCACAACAGACGGCTGCTAAACGAGGATCTGTAATTGAAATGTCGCAGACATCCATCGTACTTCCCGGACCTTGATTCAACAGGCAACTACTTTTTCCGTAATTTGGATAACTTCTTCCAAATATTAAAAATCAACTCCGATATGGCAATCCAAACTGCCTTCAGAGAGTTTATTGATTCTCGCTACCATGGGTTTTTTTTAAGTAAATCAATGAGCTATCTATGAGATGGCAAAGTGCATAGATAACAACGGTGCATACTTTGATTAATGAAATATATATTTCACATCAAAAATCGACTTTGTATTCCTCCCACACAAAACTCCAATTTCATGCAAGGACCTAATATTTATTAAAACAGCATGTAACATTCGTTTCCTTTATAAGTTTTCCGCTAGACATATATAGATAGACCCGGAAGAGTGCTTTGTTTTATAACATGTAGTAATTAAATACTACGAATAACTAAAAGGCGCCGAGGCGCACTACTACTATGTAAACTGCGGTTTAATCCATCCTTACTTACGATTCAGTAAGGATGGATAGAGTCGACTGGAAACGTTATACCAACACGCAAGGTGGACGCAAACAAAAGCATATCGATTGTTTGAATATTGGGGTCTCAGTCCAATGGATCAGTTAATTAATGTCTGCCTTTGTGATGCTGTGATATATTGTGTATACACATACATACAATGTATATTAAATTAGTCCAATTAATTAGTCCATCGTGGTTCGACAAATATGGTATACAACTGTTCTTAGGGTTCCGTACTCAAAGGGTAAAAACGGGACCCTATTACTGAGACTCCGCTGTGCGACTCCGACGCCGCCGCCGTGCCGCTCCAATCTTAAACTTATTCCTTCTCCATCTAACTAATCTCGTCCTTCATATCTTATGATGTCGTCCTTCAATCTATTTATTTTTGGTGGTCTACTCCGCGGCCTAATTTATGTACCTATATCTTTACTAATATTATAAAGGGATAAAGATTTGTATTTTTGTGTTGTGTGTGTGTGTGTGTTTGTATGTTTGTAATGAATAAACTCAAAAACTACTGAACCGATTTCAAAAATTTCACCAAAAGAAAGCTACATTATCAACGAGTAACATAGGCTACTTTTCCGATTATTCTACAGATATTCCCAAGGGGTCGGGACTTACGCGGGTGAAACAGCGGGAATCTGTTAGTTTATATATAAACGATGTATACTTTTTCTCAAAGTCTTGCATCAGGCATCAGGATTCAGGTAAAAACTATTTAAGAATACTCATACAAATAATAAAAGGGAAAATTATATGGTTTCTATATTTTACGGTGATGTCATGGTCGGTTGGGTCGCAATCAGCTTTAGATCAAGAAAAGGAAATTACTTTTCATTTTTCTTGACAGAGCTTCCTACTATGAAAGCGCCTTTAAACTGTAAATTGATTTTCATGTTTCATTTTGAAGTAGATATTAAACAAGTTTCTATCATGACCAACATAGCCAACTATGACGTAGACCTGTGTAGCCATATAAATAAGTTTGTATGAAAAAAACTAAAGACACTAAATATAAAAGGTCCATATTCTACCTTAGTAGGGTATAAGCAATTATGTATATTGAGTAAATTTAGTTTTATAAAGGAAACAACTTAACAATAACTAGCAAATAGGATCAAATCGATGGAAAGTTTTGTTGTGTCAGTGTCCCTTTAGTTTCGAGGTACACGCAAACTTGCGTAACGCGAAGAATCAATATAATGTACGTAACGTACCTTGCTATGAAGACGCCCAATTCTTAACAAAAGTAAACTTCTAAGTACACAAAGGTATTTGTTAGTATTTTAATTACTTTACGGATAACGTGGAAAATGTTTGACAATTTATTAATGGAATGTGGGTTTCGTATCTTGAACTTAATGACTCGACATTAGCTGTAAAATGTAGGAAAAGAAAGTAAGATTTCAGATCTAAAGAGACAACATCTAACAATCTGCTAACATGTAACAATACATTTCACAACACACACGCTTCAGAGCTTAGATAAGCAATGATAGAATTATACTGAGCGCGCGTACATTATGTAAATAAATACTGAGGGATAATTTACACAATACATTTGCACACAAAAATAAGGATTAAGTAATTGGTAATTAATTAATTAATTACACATCCATCGTTTAACGTTGGTGTCAAAGAATACGATTACTCAATAGTGCTCACACTGTCCAGGGCTTGGTCAGGTGGCGGGCGGTTATTCTCTACTATTCTGATGCGTCACAGGATTCATAACAGTATATACAAGTAAAGCCGGGCGTTAAAACACGCAAGTGGCCGTTAAGTCTGCCTGCATAATTCTCCACGGATTTAACAAACAGAAGGGGGCGTCTCATGTGGACTGGTTTTGGTCGCCCGCATACGCTCGCATGAGCGGATATATTCTCCTAAGCTTTGGTTTATTTTTAAATAGCACATTGTTTGTTCAGTAAAGACAAATCAAGAACTCAACTGTGTTTAGCGCGCACTTTCAGGGAACTAAGAAGACAGTTCGAACGTCAGGCCAAATGTAGCTATTCTATATTGTCTCGGACCTCGGTAATAAAGCTTGTCTTTAGACTTGGGCGGCTTGAATCCCATTCACTCAGGATTCTAGCTACATAACTCCGTCGCTTCGCTCAAGGGTTAAATTATTAACACCCTCGCTACGCTCTGGAGTTAACCCTTGCTACGCTCGGGAGTTCACTCAAGAGTTTTTGGCTATGCTCAGGATTCAATATGATGCCCACTTCATACAGGTACAGAGCTTTAGTACCTCGGTGCATAATAGTAATTTAAGTCAAAATAAAAATTGAATACTACGAACCCAATTTTCGTTTTTTTGTGTTATGTCTATAGTTTGAAATGGCCGTATGGTACCACGAAGCTTTCATGAATTTCAACGTTCGAAATTCAAAATACTTTAAACCCTAGGGTTTAAACAGCGCGCGCGACTAATGACTTGCTTGACATTGACTTTTTAGTCAGATAAAGTAACTTTGTAGAGCCGTAGATTTGTAAACTACTATTATGCAGATTCGTCTTCAGTTACTCTACGTACTCAATGTTTGCTCTAGCATATTAGCCTTAGTTAACAAACAAGCTTACTCTACACTCTTCAGAGTACACAAGAAAATCTTATTTCATAAAAATTATGTGTGCCGCGTTGGGTCATGAATTAAACAACGAAGCGTGTGGTACACTAGGGTGTGGTAAATGATAGCTAGTTTGATGGTAATACACACCTCGATAGGACACAGGACAATATTTAAATCATTATGGTAGGTTGCAATTTATGTACGGCTTCACTTTTTTATAGCATAGATTTTACACTTAAGCAGGGTTTGTGGCATGTATTTTTAATTTTCATAATAAAGTTGGGTAGACCTCTGTGTCTACGACTCTATGCCTCTGTGTACTATGATAAAGTTGCTTCCAGTAACTCCTGAGAGACTGCTTTTTTTGAATGCCACTACTTTCGTAAGGTAAATCTTGCTAACCAATCCCATTTCTAGAACGGAACGCAATGATACACATTGTGTGGTACATTCAATCTGAGCGATGTTCAAGGTTGCATTCCTCTTCGGAGCCCGTGGTTAAACACAGTAGGTATTATATTACTAACCATACCTACTGTGAATAGATTTGGCAATATTTTTATGGCCTGTCTGAAAATAATCCTCCTTGTGACAAAGAATTAGTGTAAAAATAGCCTACAAACATTTTATTGCCCGATTACTGTCCATTGTTGCAATTAAATACGGATGTTCTTCGTTCAGCGTAAATATCGACTGGTTTAAAGTCCTCGGTCTGAACTAACACACATATTGTTTCAATTGATTATCCCTATCGGTGGTCCGAACAATGGCGCAGCAGATACATTGTTAAGTGTATTTCGAATAATTTATGTGTAAGTATATTCGTAGTCAATAAATATAACACATTCATCAAAATCGTATACCTATTAACAATAATCTACCAAAGAGAGGTACAATGGGACAACAATGGATATGCTTCAAGTAGTAAAACAGCTATTATCAGGATTGCTTCGTGTCGCTCTTTGAGTTAACATTCAGCGAAACTATGACACAACATTGCACAGAAGCTTCTCTGTGAACGTTATTATAATTTGAATTGACGTACAAATAATTCGTGAAATCATAAGTACCTACTCGTAACGAACGTAAACTACAAACATTTATCAGTGGCAGTGAGACTTAGATCAACTATACCCTACCCTAGGTACCCTACTTCAGAAACTTAGATCGAAAATGTAAACAAAGAACTGACAATTTTAGAAAAAAAAAGTAAATAAAGAGCTGTCTCTTTCAAATAAATGTATGAGATTTTTATTTTCATTTTTAATCCGAGGTTCTGAAAATAGTACAGAGATACAGATAATCTGTACAGAGGATCGGTGGAAAGAATCAGTCAAATGTTCAAACATATTGCTGACATAGAATGAAAATTTAAAAAGCTTTGAAAATGCTTTGAAGCGATATTCGAATACACCAGATGTTACAATAGGAAAGGTTCCCAGAGACAAACTTTTAAAAAGTTTTTACCATTTGTGTTACAACGAATGACATGTTTTGGCTCTCAATGTTGCTTTGATATTCTACACGTTTGTTTTCAAAACAACTAAGTGCTTTCGAGTGCTCTTACATAAAAATCGACACAAAACCTTAACTAATTCATTAAGGCTCTTGAAACACTAAAACGAGATCTCGCAATGTGCAATATAACTATTTTATGTCGAGCACTTAGACGACTTTTTGCAAAAAGAACATGGCTATAACATGGAGTTTAATTCCACATTCGCTGATTCGAAGTGAACTAGGTAGGTATACTTACTTATATGAGAAAGGAATTTCGTGCCCTAATAAGGCTTTTATTTTAATAGTAAACTAGTCCGCCTCCGCGTCGCTTTTGTACATTATATAGTATACTATATTACATAGAAACCTCTCGGGCTAAACCCTCTTAACTAAATGATGAATGAATTCAAATTCAGCCGCAAAGTTTTTAATATTTGTCCATTTTATACAATTTCACTATTTTATCACGAGTTCACAGCCGTTTAATTAATTGAAATACGGCCGCGCCTTGGTTCTTTGTGATGAAGCAACGAGAAATATTTTTGCTACATCGAACAATAAAATTGAACAGATTAACAGCTTTGAGATTTACTTCAAAGAATTTGATCTGCCCTGAGTTTTTGTATTTCATTTCTTTTGTATCCGTATATGTTAGGTGAGATCGTTGTTAAATGTAGTTTTAGAAAAGAAAACAAGGTACCTAAGTAAGTAGATATACGGGGATCAAGATTAAAAATTCTGGCGCTGCCGCTGGCATGTTTTAACTCTTTTAAAAGCGGCGGGAAAAAATATAAGTAAAAAATAAAATAAAATAAATAAAAATAAATAAATAATTTCTCCGAACAACACACAGCGCCATCTAGCCCCGTGGTAAGCGACTAAGCTTGTGTTACGGTGACTAGACAACGGATATAATACTTATATTTTTTTTTTTTCTGTTTTTTTTTTTTTTTACTTCTTTTTAAGTACCTATTATCTTGGTCTGCAGGCAGCGTAGCGTGAACACTAGCGGGCCGCTCGCTGCCAGCGTGAGCGGGAACTCGTGCATGCTACTACTACCTAAATAACACTATGCCAAACGATGTTCTTTGTGTTCTTATAAGGGTTCCCGTTTTTACATTTTTTAGGCACGAAAACCTAGATTTACAAAAGTTTGTGTTTTAGTATGTTTGTTTCCTGTACTATGGATAGGTTGATAGATGTCATTAACTGCTTTTATCTAAAAGATTTTATTTTTATATTTACTTAGTTAGTATTTAAATAATTTAACAGTCATATTGTCCTACAAATTGCGTGATACGTTATCCAGGTCCTACGCTCAAAAGTAGTACAGATCCTACCTCTGTTATCTACCATAATCGAGAGTTTCGTATAGAAAATTGTTGGGCGTCTCATCAAAATGAAGCTAATCACGGAAAATTAGCTTGATAGTAATCAAAAATGTTCCAGGGATCCTGGACTATAATTAATTATACGCCAGGAAAGTAATATCAGACGAAGAAAACAAAGTCAAAGAGCTTTCACTGCTTTCAGTTGGCAGCTCTACGTAACCGGAACTTAGAAAATACCTACTGAACATTTTTAAAATAGTTAGGAATGGCACAGGACGGCTACCTTATTTTGTTTGACGTTTTTTTCCTCCTATGGTTCTATATGTCTTTACGCAATGGCGTAAGAACGAAAATTGTATGACGTAAAGGTCGTCACACGTTATTTACGTCAAATTACGTTATAAAATTTTCGGTATGTCAAAAAAAGATTCAAATTTTTTAACTTTAAGAGGACAGTCTCCATCCTCTTTCTCCATACAAACGTAGTTGAGTGTTTCCTTCCTGGATAAAGAAATTAGAGCAAAAATGTTTATGCCATAAAACTTATATCTGTCATGAGTCATGACAGATATAAGTTTTATTTTAGTTTTAGGGGCATAGTCATGACTCATGACTTTTGATTTTTTTCATTTTCTATTTTTTTTAATTACTATTCTAATTAGAAAATGAAAAAAATCAAAAGGTAGGGGCATAGTCATGACAGATATAGGTTTTATGGCATAAACATATTTGCTCTAATGTCTTTATCCAGGGAGGAAACAGTAGACTACGTTTGTATGGAGAAAGAGAATGGAGACTGTCCTCTTAAGATTTCGCGATTTTAAAATACTCTTTCGTTTATTTATTCATATTTTTCTCAGTCCTTTCTTTATCAAAACGACTCAAAAAGACAGACAAATAACTTTATAAGACTTGGTGGTCCGGCCGTCCGCCTGGCAAGCCCATCTGGCGGCCAAACTTTAATTTTAAATGCATAAGTAATTCCCAAGATATCTTAAAGCCGCTAACGACTCAAGTATTCTTGCCAGATTGCAGCGGAGTGCATTGTGCAATCGCAGTCCCATCTCGGGATTCAAACAATCAAATTAATTCCTTGTCTTTTACAGTCGCTGCTATAAAGACGCCCTCGCGCATTTAAAAGCAATGTAAGCCCAGACACTCGAACTTTAATTAAGAATCATTGTTCGATCGTAAATACTAGTTGAGAGTAATTTGTAACTTTAAAAAAGTTAACTCCGACCCACTCTAGTAGGTCACTGCAGACAAATAGGTACAACGGTACGTTCACAAGGAGCCACGTTTTGCCGAATCTTATTTTCATTGGATCTGGGAAAACCAAATGTTGTACCTATTCACACAGCACATCTTACATTGCCGTATCCAATGGCCTCGTGTCGAGATAACCGAATCTACCCCTGCGTGTATCGTATTCTCATCCGAGCGATGTTCCAGGTTGCATCCCTCTCGGGAGCCAGGGATCCGCTAAACCCAAAATTATTTTTTTTTAATTGGGGTCGGCGCAGTCGGTAAGTCATCATTGACAATGCCTTCTGTAATTAGATTTGGCAATGTTTTTACGGCCGGCCGCCTGTCTGACACCAACCCTCTTAGGGATCAAGCAGTTTATCCGCCACCGCGCGTGGATCTCCCTCAGCTCCCTTAGTCGCCTTTTACGACACCCACGGGATGAGATGGGGTAACCCTTTTCTATGCCGGGGCTACACGGCTACCCTGCGTGTATCGTATGAACGCATGTATTGAATGCGCTATATCACTGCACCGGATCTTACATTTAGCAGTACGGCCGGATCGGTTTGTAGTCGCAAAATTGGATGTCAACTTCAGCAAGATTCGGTTTTTTTTGCCGTGTCTTGAAACTGAATGCATGTGTGAACTCATTAATTTAAATACTGTTGCCACTAAACCGAATCCCACAAAAAACCGATTCGGTAGAGAAACACTCAACGCCGCCGCCGTGTGAACGTACCGTAAGCATGTGGCGATAGAGTTGTTTATTTTACCGAAAACTTTGAGAGGATTTCGATTTCTGACGAAATGTGGTGCTGAATTTTCATTTTCGATAAACCTAATTATCGATTAACCCCGGTGGCAAATTAATTAAGTTATTTTCATGAGAGATAACAAATGTGGTGAAAATGAAAAACAGTGCCAAACACAACATTTTGTCGTTTAAACATTATTTCTTAATGTTTACAACATAAGGTAATAATGCTTTTTGAAAAATGCTTTCAAAAGCCGCCGGCCTACTAAAGTTTTTGAAAGCATTTTTTCAAAAGGCATTTTGTCGTTTGCTCCAAATCTCTAATAGGCTTATTAATAAATGTGGAGTAAGGTCGGAGTAATTTTACCACTTTTTGTTTCTGTCTGTCAACTTTGAAAGTTCTTGTCACGAAAAAGACAAAGCATGTTCTCATTACTCCAACCTTATAAGTACTCCACGTTTATTAATAAGGCTATTAAAGGTTTGTAGAAAACTATTAGCCGCCATTTTGCTGTGACTTTTCCTCAAAGTCTTGACTGATTTTGTAAAGGGTTAATTAAAATGAGTTTCCTATGATGGCAAATCGGTTGAGAAATAGAGACCTGTACTGTAGAGGAGAACTAACATACTGACGGACGAAAGAACACTTTTTCAGACTTGAAGCAGAGACACTTATGAACGCATACGTCCATCTTTCTCCACGAGAAGAAATAGTTATAATGAAGCTTCTTAAACATCATATTATGTGTGTACTTACAGTTAAGTCCTAAATCGTGGTAGGTGAGAATCGCCGGCTTCGCCCGATCGCCCTGCAGCGCCACGAGCAGGTCACCACGATCAGTTCGCACCCTCATTTCCGAGCAGCCACTGTCGCTGAAACGCAGCGACGACGGAAACTGCAGCTGTATGTTCTTCAATTCGACGTCGTCCATACTGCATTCAAGAAAATTAGTATTAGAAAGGACGGACAAATAGTCGACATAAAAGAAGAGCATGTAGGAATTCGGCTTTTTTAATAAGTAGTTAACTTATTCATGGAGGTACCACAGACTTACATATAGTTAGACCACGCGAATTCATGTCCTTCGCGTGTTAGAAAAATGTGAAAAACCCTGACAAAACGTCGCGGTAGTGGTATTAAAAGTCGGCACAGTCGGTTTCAATACAAATCGAGGTACATGTGACGTCTAGTATATACATACTATATGTCTGTGGGAGGTACACAGAATAAAACAACAAAGTTACAATATGAAGATTCATATTTAATTTAAAATATTTCTAGTAAGAAAACACTAACAAATATTTTATTAAACTAGGGACACGAGGTCACAAAATGGCCTGCTGTTAACTAAGTGTAAATAGTTTTATTTCGGCTTATTTTAAAATAATTAATTTAGTTCCGTAAAAGCGTGCGAATGGAGTGAAAATGAAAACCAGCGCTAACGTAGACATTCCACGTTGCTTTCAAATGTCGTTAAGAGAATTGTTGTAAAATTCTTATCCGCTATCACTTCCTCGACCTGCATGCCTGCAGTTAACGGTCGAATACAGAAAGTTTTAAACAATTTTATACTCGCGACGCTCGGCATTCAATTCTAGAGTCCTATGGATTAATTAAGGCGCCCTCCTATTCATATTAATAATTTAAAGCATTTGTTTCATATCCAAAACAAATCGATGTTTTCACAAAAGTACTACCTACTAGCTTTTAGCTTCTACGAATATACTGCACGTTGCGAACTGTGTGACAAATACGTCCTATTTCGAATTCACAGGTAAGTGAGAGGAGCGACGAAGTCGAATCTATTATTCAAGTATGATTTGAAAGAGTTCATTGAAGTGTTTCGAAGTGATGTACTGATGTGATGTTATCGGTCATTGTCTTCTTTCTGAATACAATAAGTAGGAAAGCTGAACTGCGGATCATTTTAATAGAGCAATACAGACCGCCTCCATAAAAACAACAAGTCGACAAAGGCCAAGTGGGCGTCGTTGCTCGTCGGTCTAGCTATTCTAGATTCAAGTGTAGGTACTAGTGATCCGGTCCGGTCTCAGCTTCACTTTCATATACTCATACCAAAATAACACAATCTGAAACACAATCTTTTGTACACAATCTAAAACTATAATCCCTTTTAACAAACTTAAGTACAACATTCTTAACAAAGTTTAACAGGATTTAGGCGAAGTCCCGGAGAGTACTTCAAATATTAACTAACTTTGTACGTAGACAAGATTTGGCTATTATCATGTCAAAAGACCACAAACCACTACGTACCTAAAATGAGGCAAGTGCGTGCCTTGTGTGGCCACGCGCAGTTACGGGTTTCGTAGTTTCTATAAAATTACACGGATTGCAATTTGGAAAAAGTCGTTACAACTAACAGCTTAACTACCTTCACTTTAGAACATCATGTGATGTTATTTTCTGTTTATTTAGGTCTCCCCTATCCAAATATACAGGTTTCGTTGCCTGATGATAAGACATCTCATACGTGGATTTAAGGGTATACCCTTGGTTCATGTAACAACATTTGCTGTATTGTTACTTAATGTAACAACGTTTAAGATATTGATCCTTTGTATTATATCGATTAATGTAATTTTTAGTTCGTTTCCTATTCATTTGCGGTAATGATCGTAAAGTATAATGTTCATTTAATGTAATGTTCAGATGGTATAACACGTATTTTATCTATTGGTATAATGTAGTGTAGTAAAGAAAACAATGTAAACATTTGGACCTTTTTAATTAAAAAAAAATACTAAGGATAATCTTTACTTGCGATCGCTTTAAGTAAATGCGATTCTGTGTATGTTTCATTCAACCTACTACAGTCATCTTAACGCGCTTTTTACTAGAACTTCGAAAAAAACTATACGGATTACCCCGACTAGGGTAGGTTAGGTTATACGCAGCGCTTCGACGAGCGAGCGGAGCGAGCGTGCAGCGGCAGCGGTCGGCAAAGCGCCTTTAAAAACATACTTTGTGATGTTATGCTTCTTGATTATTATGCGATAAAAGTCTTGTGCCTTAATGTTTTATGCTTTTTGTTCGTTTGCCACGCATATAACCAAATATATATTCCACTTGCATCGACTTTATGGCGTTAGAAGTCCAAAATGAATATTTTTTGAAATTGTAATTGAATTAAGATCAAATGAATAAAAGATCAAATGAAATTCGAGCAACTAAATAAAAGACCTAATGAATAATTATATGACATGATAATAGTGTAACTGAAATTCGTCAAAGTGACAATACATCAAAGGTTGTTACATGAACCAAGGGTAAACCGGATTGAAGATCTCCATTACTTTTTATTTCTTTCATTTACTTGGAAATTTGGAGACTTTGAGTAGGTACAACCATTTGGCTGTTAGGGGGGGAGGGGTACATATGACAGTAAAAACTAGCACTTTAAAGCCCAATATTTAGAAAACGACACCCTAAAATGAAAAATGTTTTTTCAAAACCCATAATGATTTACTCACGATACCTCACACGACGAAAAAAAAAACCATTTTACATATGGAGGAGATACTTAGGTACCCTAAAATATGTTTATTTTTATTGTACCTACTACTTTGTCGGCGTGATAAAATGTATAAGTCGTCCAAAGTTACAGCTTTTTATACAAGTAGTCTCTGAACTAAGCTGCAGACAGACTGACGGACATGACGTAACTATAAGGGTTTCTTGTTGACTAAGAAACCTTATAAACACAGAACTTGGGTGTTTTAGAACAAACATTGAAAGCGGTTTTTTATTCAGAAAAATAAAAGTCTAAAATCCATTTAGAACAGACCTCAAAGTGGGTCACTAAACATTTTAAAATGAAGCCTCGAAAAATATTAGGACCTTCTGAGAACTAGTAGGTATATAATATAGTATGATGCCATGTCCATGCGAATAGTAAAAAGTCGAGTAAATAAATGAAATAAAATCGTTCTGTCTGTTCATTCTCAAGAGCCCCTTTTTAAAGGCGGACGAGGATGCTGTTTGCGTTGGGTTCGTCGACTTAGATGGGACTCAAATTGACTTGTAAACAGCTATTAGACAGCATGGCGGTCCTCAATTTAATGTATCGTACATCGAACAGCTAAGTATGGAATGGGGGCGGATCGTCTTACATAATTTTTTAACTCCTAACATCGGAGGTCCGAAAATGTTTCACATACCATTTTAAATCATAATGATCATTCTTCATATTGTTTTTTAAACATAAAATTTAAAATACATAATCTATCCTTGAAATTCATAATATCACTATTATGAATTTCGTTTTTACTAAAATTTGTTTTAATAAATTTCTTAATCATAAGTTTTTTATCCATAATTATTGAAAATTATAATGTCTAAATTAATACATTTGTTTCGCCTACTATTGTTATCTCAACGCACGTTGTACTCGAACTTGGAAAAAAATACACGGAGCACACGGACTCGGATAGGTTAGGTTTATGTTAGAACATGATTACACGCAGCGCTTTGGTGAGCGAGCGTAGCGAGCGTGTCGCGGCAGCGGTCGCCAAAGCGCCTAATACTATACATAAAAAAGCGTTATGTATCTTAATCATAAGTGTTTTTATGAAGATCGACAGAACACAAGTCAAAAACAATCGAAAATTTCCGTTAGAGTTTGATAATGGGGTTTTGTTACAGTTGCCTTTATTAATATAAATAATCTTAGTAACACATTACGAATTATAGCAATATGATCATGAATGTTATGAAGAAAAAAAAATCTGAAAAATAAAATAATGATTTTAAAATGTTCTTGGTAGTAACAGTATGAATAAAAAAAATATGATCACTAATTGTTATGAGCTCCGATGGTAGTAATAAAAATGTCTGAATAAAAAAAGTATGAAAAGTAAAAGAGTGATTATTATGAACACAAATCGATAGTAAGACAAAGAATATGACTTAGAATTTTATGTGAGCCAATATGGACCCGTATGGAATAGGTACCATTTCCGTCTGTGAACGACAATAACTTCCTGAACTCAAAAAATCGTAGAACATTTCTACAATTATCGCGTTAGTATAATATGGTGGAATGGTGGACAGAAATAAGAAACGATTTCCATACAGTTTGTAGGAAAGATTGTTTCTAAGATATGTAAAAGAAGGACGTAAGATGCGACTATGCAACATTTTAGAGCGTAAAATCGAATGGAAAAATTTGCTAATTATAAGATAACAAAACCTTAACTTTGAAGTTCAAATCATATACGACATGTATTGAACTAACTTTTCATGTACATGTTTTGACTACTGCAATTTTTTATATCAAGTTATTTTTCAGGAATCGTGTTTTATTTTATCACCATATGGCTTAGTCAATAACCTCAACATTAATAAGCATTGTTTCCTAACTTTTATTTCAAATTAATTTTATAGATAATTATTCAAAAAAATTCAGTTCTGAAATGCAGAGTCTTCAGCTAGCCTGTGTAATGGGTCTAACTAAAGTCTAAAGATTACATTTTTCCTAGATTTTCTCTCGGATCGGATAAAAACTTGCTGAATCTAGTTATCTACGTTTCTTAATTTAATTATGGTGAGTAAAACGTGGCCCTGACCCGCCTTTCCGAAGGGTTACCTCTCGGCAGTTCTAGGTCGTTACAACGGCCCGACAATATATATCTAACTTTAAACAAATATTCGCATTGGTTTAATTCTTTGCTTTTATACCCTCGCAACGCTAAAGTAATTTCATCGATCTTTTGGTAGAATGTATATAATAAAATAAGGCGATACAATGTAAGATTTCGGTTTATTTATTGTTTCTTTCTTTATTATTTTATCTTTTCTTGTATTTCATTATTTCGCCTGGAGGTTCGGTACTGAAGGCTCCTGTAGGCGCAACTTATGCCGAGGCAGATCCTCGTTGACATTGCACAAGGCTCCTTGGTTTTATGATAAATGGTTTCAACGTTTCCCCCCTAATGTTATTTTGTTTGATTTCTGTTTTTTATTTTGTGCTGTGTATTTTTTGGGTCAATAATATACTGTCTATTCTATTCTTTTTGCGTATATCACTGGTATTCAGTACTTATCTATTGCTGTTAGGTACCAGATGAACCGTGACGTGAGTTGTGTCTTCTATTTTAGTACATGACGAGACTGGGGTGAATTAAAACTGAAAGTGTCATACATTCGTTTGGAAATAAGGTCGAGCCGGTGGAAGAAGGCTGGTGTTCTACCCTGGGCGTGCCCCCGCAGGCCGGAGCGGGGGGCGCCATCGACCGTGTTTCTTGGCAAGGTGCCAGGACTTTGGAGACCGGGACAACGGCGCCACTTTCAATTGGTGAACAACCGTACCAAGTACGACCTGTACCACCTTATTTTAAAGTGAGTATACCTGCCTAGCTACCTTGTTACTTTCTGATTAGTCTGACTTAAGATAGGTATATATAGCTCAAAATACACGGGCGACACTGACACTGCAATAGTTTTATTTACTCTAATATACTAATTTTACTTTAATTTATATATTTTCTCCAATGTTTACCTTTACTTAGACATACCAATAATATTTAGTAAGTTTGAATTTGTTTCTAATTATAAGTGATAATTTTAGTTTCTATTGTCTGCCATTCTCGCCTGAGATACAGGATTTTCCTAGTTCAGGCATTTGTGTAATTTAGATTTAAATCAAAATTTGACTTAAGTTATTTTGTACACATTAATTTGGAAATAAATTTATTTATTTATTATTTTTATTTAATAGAGCCCACAACTACAGCACATTTGGACGAAATTCTTTATAATGTGTATTGTAGGTTGTTGGTACCCGGAAAGTGACGGATTCAAACACACATTATCAGTGTAACAGTTTTAATGACCTCATTATGTTATTACAGATTTTGGCTTATATACAAGATCTAACAGGAGTGGGGAAGGGTCGATACTACAATCGGCAAGTTACCACGTTTGCGACGTGAGATCGTTAAACACAGCTACAATCACGTAGATCATAATAGATACATGTAACTCCGATTAACCTCGCATCTGTATGACCGCTTCATAGGTATTTATGTAAAGTTGCAGTGTCGCCCGTGTATTTTAACGGTTCTGAAACTTTTTGGGGACGGAGCGCTTTTGTCAAACGGAATATTCGACGAAGCCTAAAAAGCTAGTTTTTGTGCATTGTTTGTTATTTAAATATTAAAATGTAGGTAACAGTAATGGAAGTACAGACAGGGTGTATATTTGAAAGGTAACCAGTAAAGAGAGGTAGGTACCTAGAACAGCTTAAACAAGCTCTGTGCCTTAACACAATTTGCCATTGTGATACTGATGTGATAAGGCACAGAGCTTGCGAACGCACAGCGAGTTCGCCGCGTCAACACTATTATTGGTGCTGTGCTGCATTAGGCACTAAGAAACATTTACTTATTTGTTGAATAATTCACATCGGCATTTTTTAATCCGATACAATTAATTACCTACAGCTGAGAAAAGTGTTTTGTTTGTAAGGGTTTTTTTAACTTTCGAACAAATTCCGTTACCTGTTACACATTAGTTAGTTAAGGTTTTAGTTATAAGGACTTTCCAAACTGCAATCTCTGTTATTTTATTGAAACTATGAAACTGTACATTGCGCGTGGCTCTACAAGGCACGCTAGTGCATCATTTTTCTTGTTTTTTTAAGTGTAAACTTCTTTTAGCGAGGTACGCATATTTTTAGATGAGATAATATCTCTGGACTCGCGACACCGTTACCTAGACGCAGCTTATCTGAAAACTTATCGCAGCTATAGTGTGCGCATATATGCACACTAAAGCTGCGATAAGTTTTCACTTCTGTCGGCACTCCCGGAGTGCAGTTATTTTTATAGTTATGTTTTCTTGTATATTCGCAGGAACCCTGACAGAAGCCGCAGAAGTAAGGGCTCCGCAGAGCATGCTTTGAGTATTATAACTGATCTACAAAATCGACAAAAAGACGCATGTTTAGTTACCACAACATTTATGGGCCTTTCTCTACTAACCTGTGTATGGACAGTTGTCCCAACCCTATTTTTCTAGAAAATTAAAAAATAATATGTAAAGTCGATAGATAGTTATAATATAAATACATATAAACAAGAAACCATTGTAATTTTCCCTTATTTTTCGAATTATAGACAATTTTGTAAAAAAAAAATGCGGCAGAGGATTGTTTTGCCACCCAGAGGACTGTTTTTTCCACCTAGAGAATTGTGACAGCGGACTGTTCAAAAATGTGTGGACATAATTCGAACACTAGTATGCTTGGACCATGAATTTCCATTTAGTAGAGAAAGGCCCCTATAACAAATTTATAGGTAACGCAGTAGAAGCTTAATAAATGAAAGTCTAAGAATCAAATGCTAATGATTTTTTAGTTTTGATTCATATACAAGTATGTATGTACACAGGTTATGTGTGCTATGAGAGACCCACAAAGAGTCAGGAACATTCTAGACTCAAAGGGAATTAGTAATCTACTATATAGGGCTGCCACAATAGACCACAACTGGTTGATGCGGCATCTTAAATAGCCCACACAAACAATAATAGCTGGTAGCCAGACAAGCCACTTTACACAGCTACGTAAAAGTTAGTGCGAAATAGCAAGTTCGTGGAATGCACCGAGCGAGCCGGCCGACGGCAAGCGGTGCTCATAAGGAAATGACGAGAACACGAGATAGCGGAAACATTACAGGTGTTAATAAGCCAGGGAATAGGCTATGAATGTTCACTGTTTCGTTTAGTCTCTAAGTACCTAAAACGCAGTCTGTCAATTTCGCGTTGTGCCATACTGTCATTTAAAATGTGCATTTAGTCTAAGTCGCTATAGGTCTACTTCTTGTAGTGACACGACTTTGAATCCTTACTTAGGTACTATTAAAGAAAAATGAAGATATTGCCCCGTAATAAAAATGTTAACCTATACCTATAGAACTAGTTATACAAATTTGAATCTCAAGTACCATTATTAGTAAAATAAAGATATTCCACGTGATTGAAAAACTGCGAGACAATATCAAACACTACAAAAAAGCATAATTAACATTAAAATAATAAAAACTAAAACATTTTTTTTTTTTAAAAAGGGAAGAGCTTTTTTTATTTTTGGGTTTTAGGTCTAGGTGGCCAGTTCGATTTATGGAATTGATGGATGGAACTAACGGACTAAACGCGCAATTTATGTCATAGAGTTAGTAATAGGCCTACTAGTCAGGGAAGCCGACTTCACTGAGTAGTCAGTAGAAGCCAGTAACAATTATGCAATAAAACCAGTTTTTATTGAATTAGTAGTACAGTTTGATAGTCAGAAACACGACGGAGCCTCTTAAAAGTCTCAATATGAACCAGCTCTGTTCTATGATTGTCGAAAGTGCCTTAACAATTTCTTGGAAGTTCTGATGACGGCAAACCCGAATATCTCCGAATAATAATGATTTGGATTGCCGATTAGTCGGCAACTTTAAAACCGACTAGTCGGCTAGTCTGCAAAAACCATAGTCGGCCCATCTCTACCATAGAGACGAAAAACTTTCTTAACAGTGACTTTTTTGGTCATATAAAGTAACTTTGTAGAGCCGTAGATATGTAAATAAATTTACATAATACAAGATACGCGCGAAAAACATAACCTTTCCTTGGCAGTCGGGTAAAAACTGCTGCTGGTGGTGATGGTGTTACTCTGGTTTTCTCTGCTTAGATCGACATCCGTAGAATTTCTTGCATTGTCTTCCACTTTGTCATACTTTGGTTTACCTTTATAGGGGACTCTAATTAAGTTTTAGTATGTACTTACCCAAGAAGAGCGGTTTCCTCCATACTTTGAGAAGGCATGACGATCTGCTGCCTGACTTCTACTGGAACTGCTTTGACTCTGGAAAAGTGCCAAGATTGTGATTTATCATATTAGGGGGTATTTTACCACTACCATTAGCATAATAAAACAGAAATAATTCTTGAATATAATAGCTAGCTGTACTACAATTCCAAAAAGGTATTTTTATTTTCTGCAGACATTTTTTTTTAATGTGTAGATTTTCTATATCCATATACATCTATCTTCTTCTTCTTATATATAAAAATTAAACGTTTTCCGTTGTCACGACATCGCACGTGAACGGCTGGACCGATTTCGATAATTTTTTTTTTGTTGTGTTTGCTATTGTCAGGAGAAGGTTCTTATGAAAGAAAAAATGCTAAACCGATTTTGATGAATTTTATTTTTTTATACTAAACGACAGGACAACGTCTGTCGGGTCAGCTAGTTACTAATATAACCTTAATAAAAAGTAAGTAATTCACTTTTTTATAGTTTTAACCAAGCATTAGCTATACCTAGTCTAACAGCTTCCTAATTAAAATTTGTGAGACCATTGCATTTGACCATAAATGGGTTTATGTAAGTAGTTCCACCATGGTTTAACTAGCGTAAATGCTTTTCTTTATTTGTTCCATGAAACTATGGTAATGGAATTAGAGATTTTGTTCTAAATAGTATTTTTGTGTGTCTACAGCTTAGTTCGACAAATATCTAACATGATATTAAGTATTAAGATCAAATCAAGCAAAATTTACATATACCTATTGGTATTTAATTAAATGTGTAAAAATAATCAGTTCAATTTAAAATTCCAGTAACTACCAGTGATACTAATGTTAGTCTTATTATATCAGTTAAAATAGTACCTATCTACATCTTCCTAATTTTAATTTTACTGAAAGAAATGTTCCAAATGTGAAGTCGGCCAAGCCATGATTGATAATAATTTTGATTAACCCCTTTAGTTATAAACACTAATTAATAGCTGCATAAACTAAGTATTGTTGGTCTTTTATATGAGTCGTGAAGTTTTAAAGTTGACAGACAGAGACAAATGTTGTTTATAAGTAAGGAGTAGATACTTATGCTAAGCAATTACAAACTACATAAATAACTATGAATTTAAAATAAAATAAACTATAGCACTAAATACTTTAGCTGAAGTGGGTGGAGTGGAGTGTAATAGGTACAATTTATCAAGTTTAATATAGCATTAAATAAGTTATTAAACGATATATGCAAGACTTACGTTTCCTTAAAATAAACATTGATATTGCCACCCTTGAGACGTCTTCTGACATCATCAAAGCCACTAAAGTTTTTGAACTTATTTGGTACATTTCTTGTGATACGGAATAGTTCATTTGAGTACATGTCGTAGAATGGAGTTATCTATAAGATTTTCTGCATACTCATAACACTACAAATATTACAGCCACATAAGAAAATGAAAACTTTGAAGCACTTAACAAACACTTGTGCTTGCGATACAGGTTAGTAAAGTTTGTTAAGAAATAAACTTAAATTGAATCACACAAAATAATAAAGTTTAATTTAACCTGGGAATAGCTTACCTGTTAAGGCGTGAGGATCACGTGAGACCGACAATTGAACACCGAGAACCAATTAGGTACAATCGCGAATTCCTGCCGGTAAGAACTAAAGTCAGGCAACTGAGGGAGTCGTGCTGTCTTCACTGCAGTGCGAACGCTCTGAGCGGCGAGCAAGTGGCGACTTACTTCGGTCGGTCGTATTTTACACCGATATAGCTGCGCATGCGTAAATCAAAAGACAAAACCGCGAACTGAACACCTTACAAGTAACTAAGATAGGTTCTTCGACAAACTACCAATTCAGATTAGGACAAATTCAACCAACCATCTAAGAATCGCACTTTTTTAATAATAACTGTTTATTCTTCCAAAAAGGGAAGACCATTACAATGATGAAAGCAATTTTTATACTTAGTAAAAACAAAACAAAGTCTCAAAACTTATTTTAAAGAATGAAAATTCAAATCCAACTAAATTCCAATATCATTTGTTATTGTTTTTAGATTGCTGAACCGATTGTTTGCTGTTTGAAAAATAGCCAGTGTCAAGTATATATATTTGCAAGTTTTTTTTTATTTTTCGTGAACCGATTTAGCCGTTTGGAAAGTAGCCAGTGTGAAGTATATTTATAAACAATCGTGTTGTCGTATGTCTAAGTCAAGTCGCGGGAGTTATTGTAAATAGTGGCTATTTATAATTACTTTGTACATTATTTTTTGGCAACTACTTGAAAGTCCGTATTAAGCACTGATTTTTATTTTCTTTACACTCTCAGGAAACTAAATTGATTAATATGCCTCCGAAATGAAACAATTTACATGTATTTTAACTAAGGTTTCAGGAGGGCTACTGTCACCCTACTATCAGAATGTGACAGTAGAATCATCGTATGACAGTATCGATGTCGTATCGAAACGAACCGAAGTAAGGGGCAGAAAATGAAAATTCAGCAGGACATTTTCCCTTAACGCGCACCCGCCAAAATGTTTTACTGCTCGACAGTGACAGATGACGACACAAACGTCAAGCTGAACAAGCGTCACTGTTGTCAGTGTCTTTAGTGACAGACAAACGATAGGTCCTTCTTTGTTGGCGGGAACGCATTTTCCGAAGGGTTTTATTTTGAGGACAAGCGGACAAGCTTGTAATAAGGAATATTCAATAGTTTTATGCGAACTAAAAGCCGTGGTGATAGTCTGATAGTATATTCGTCCTACGACTCTAGAGTCTAAAATATTCAATGTTTCCTTTTTTAAAATTGATAATAAGTAGGTATATTTAACATAGTACCTACATACTATATGGGTATTGTGTTGGACTAGAATAAAGGTTCCCAAAGTGGGCGATATCATTCTGTAATTTTATAGCGTACGTTCTTCTACTTTGACTTATATTATTACTAGCTGCGCCACGCGGTTTCGCCCGCGTAAGCCACGATCCCGCGGGATTTACGGGATTAAAAGTAGCCTATGTCCTGCTCCAAGGTCTTATCTATCTCTATACCAAAATTCATCAATATCGGTTAAGCGGTTTAGGCGTGAAAGCGTAACAGACAGACAGACGGAGTTACTTTCGCATTTATAATATTAAGTAAGATAAGATAAGATTAGACCGCGAACTACTTTATATGTCATTTGCGCCATCTAGTTTATCGCATAAGAACTAGTGAAAATGAGGTTCATTTTCGACTGTTTTCGACGTGTTTTGGTTCGTAGTAGAATGAATAGAGGTCACTCGCTATGTTTCATAGTAGTGTTCTTTATTTGGATTATCAAGAAAAAGGACAAAAAAGATGACGACAACACGTCCGGCAAAAAAAAGAAATTATTTTCGAATTACACCCTTCCTGTCCCAAGCGGTGACCTCTAGGATGATACTTGAAGGTAGTCCCTTACCTAGTAGGTATAATATTATCCTCAGATATCATCGTAAGTTTAGTAGGCCCGTGTTCTGACTTGTAGGTACCTTAACTGGTGCAGCAAAGGACGCACAATGAGAACTTCGCAAAATGCGCACTTGACAGAATGATAACCCACTTTTTAGGTTGACCATCAAAAATATGCAAAAAGTCTCAAAATAAACAAAGTCTTAAAGTTTATACCTAAGTATATAATTCAAAATACTGGGGAGAATTACTAGGTAGGTCCTACTTAGATAAAAACAAAAATAGTAGATACGGTATATTCTAACATTGCGTAGGTATTCGAAAAAATGAGTTAGAAACACCTACATGCATTTTCATAAAATTATTGTATTTAAAAACATTTGTCTTTAAGAATGATTAAATAAATACGTTTAAATAAGTAAATATATTTACATTTGTAAATAAGCAAAAAGGCATTCTTATGGATTTCAAAAAGATAATCGCAGTGTGACAGCACGTGCTCACGCGGCAACGGTTCGACATACGACTGAGGCTAGTGCGTCAGCTAGACGCTGTTTTATCGTCTCATTTTCCGAGACTAGGTAACGTATCGGCTGTTTTTTGTTTTAATCTAAGGGTAGGTACCCTTTCTTTTAGCTTCGCCGTAGTCGGTTAAAAATGGATATGAACAGATGTCAAAAAAAAAAGTTTTGACAAAATATAAACCCGAGTTTATATAAAATATAAACTCGACTAGGTACCTACATAATAAGGGGTGTAAAATGACGAAACAAGAAAATAATTCAGATAGAAAAACCAGAAATGCATACCTATAGGCGCAAAAAAGCTTTGTTTTAAAGTAAGGTATAAGGTGTACACCTTATATCGAAATCCAACAAGTAGTACCCGAGTAACCCACGAAAGACAGCCAGCCACCCGCCCATGGGTGTTTTCCACTGGATCAAGATTACTGCCATCGTGCATCGTCACTGCCATCAGGTGAATGAGATAGTGGTCAAACACTGACCTACCACAAAATTGGTACCTACTTGCTATAATATTAAAAAAAACTTACACTCCATACACGGACACCACAGCAGCTGTAGAACCACATACCGCCCCACATTTACCTAACTTAACTTTTACATTGCCCACTACGGGCAAATTTTCATCTACTGTGAATCCAATGTTGTCCATTTTTAACACAGTTTGAAATAACGCAACGTGACGTTGAACAACTTTAACTGGCTTCTGTTTTTATTTAGCACCGGCACGGGGCGATTCCTGTTAGATTAAAACGAAACTTTAAAAACGATTTTGATTTTTCCTATGTTTGCTCTTGACGTGTCCTAGATTGACGAAAAACGCAGGTATGTGATTGATCAGGATCATACGAGCACTCAACAACAACTTTTCAGTTTAACTAAATTGTATTTCACATAACCATTCCTTCCAACCTACCTCTACCTATTGTTAATCAATCAAGTGGAAAAATGTATAAAGCCGTGCCTAATGATTTCTATTATGAATACAAATACTTACAAATGTATTTACTATCCAAAATAAAACATATATTCCTATACGAATTACACTTTTGTAAGTTCGTTTGATCACCTTTTGCATAGCCTACTCCTCGTTCGACTTGGAAGTCTTCCTATTAGATACACCGGGATCCAATGTAGACAGAAGCTAGCAGAACCAATGACGAGAATGAGATACCAAATAAAGTAGGACTAGGAACTATTTGATTGATTAAATCGTTTCTAAAACTATCTTTAACCATGAGGTGTGGATTTCCCGCGACCCCTAAAAACTAGAATAAATGAAGCTGTAAGAATGGGGTCGTAGCTCTTACGTGTCGGTTCGAATATGTTCATTAATCACGCCACTAGAATCCCCGATCACGCGTACCGTAGGTAGGTCCCTACTTAGCTGAAACATTTCGTTACATCGAGGTTATGGGCGGGTCTTAACTTAAAGTGATTGAAAGTTGAACAGGTGGCTGTGCCGTGTGCCCCAAGTTGAAAACTTAAGCGGTGAGGTTACTTTTGCTTACGATTGGGACTCGGATTTCAGGGTCTTCAAGTCTCGAACACTGAACGGAACTTTCTAGGTGAGCGGGCTCGACTGCAGGTCGCATGGTCAATATAGGTCACTTACAGTACGATCGCCTACTCTTTTCATTTATTAAATCTAAAATCTTCGAATTAACCAACTCATATTTATAATGATCGAACTTCACAATAAGTTCGTTTGATCACCTATTTATTATCCAACATAACAATTTTATGTCCTGGTACATTACTTAAATAATTAAGCAGCTTCTAAAATAAAATAGTTATTTAAAATTACGAATTTATGAGTTTCAGAGCTTAATTGTTTAAGTAGAACTCAAAATTTGAGTAGCGTTTCTACGCTATTCAAATTTTCTTAGTTCAAAGTTATAGCAATATAGAATCCAATTGACATAATAGGTAGGTAGTAGGTACTAGTACCTAGGTATCATCTGCTCTGTGATAGGTATACAAAGTTTCAGGCCAATCAAATACTGGAAAGTGGTTTATTTTACTCTCTAAATATAAATCATTTGAAGCATGCCAAAATACGACGAAACGCTTCTATAGAAAAGATTATCTAGGTAGCGCCTTTTTGTTCATCTTGGTGAGGTCGAACCGTGCCCTCAGATAACTTGAACCACAAAAAAAGGAATTCTTGCAGAAAAACTTACTACATCCATCCATTTTATTTTGTTTCATAACATTCCTGTTATAGAGGTTCATTTTATCTACTGAATGTGCTTTTCAATATTGTCAATGGCTGTATATTGTGGTTTCATACGCTTACTTATATATTTTTTAATATTTGCACATATAGGTAGGTATCTAAAAATAACTCGATCCCGCCCGTGGGAATATCGTGATGAAAATAAGTCTTCGTGTTATTCCTGGTCTTTAGCGTTGTTGCGTAAAGAAATAACAAACCTGGATGCACAAATTTTCAAGAAAATTAGGAATCTTGGTATCCACATTATCAATAACAGTAGCAATTGACAAATTGTGCACAGACATACATACCTACCTAGTACCTACGCGTAGAATTCTCGATTGAATAGCGGCGCTTGGGTAAGCTTGTGTTGGCAAATACCATAGCAAAGGAAGCTGAACAGCTCCTAGGTGTGTCTCCATGGCCTTCTATGAAGTACCTACTTTAGTTCAAATTTAATTAACGCTAAAGCTTTGATTCTCTCTGAACTAAATGTGGCGTGCTTTCGCCGCTTTAAGTAGGTCTAGGTAGGTACTAGGTAGTCGTTTTATAGTGGAATATTGGATTCAACATTTTTAAAATTTTTATTAATTAAATTTATTAAACTAAGTACCTATGATAAGGTAAGTATAGCTACAGATTTTTTTAAATTATTCTTTTACAAGAATGCGTTCTTAGCTTTTTCGTAAATTAGATAGAAGCTTTCTGTTTTTGCTTCGTAAGGTTCCGTACCCTAAGGGTAAAAACAGGAACCCTAGCTCTAAATAATGAGAAGTTTCCTGACGAGAAGGTGGTTCTATGCGCTCCATCAATCTGTACCTAGTTATTTAAGAGAGCCGATTTGAATCAGTAATTTACTGCATTCTGGAATGCTATTTAATCATTCCAAAGGTTCTCATCAAATCTGCACTACCTTTATATAGGAACAACTAGAAGCTACAGAAAGAAACAGAAAGAAGTAGAAACAGAAAAAGATTCATCGCGATAATCACCTCCTATGTTGGATTTCGGTTAAAAATGTCATTGATTTATATTATACCATTTATATACTCACGTTGAATAAAATATAGATAAGTAAGATAATAAAAATAATAAGTGTAGGTAAGTTGATACTTACTTACATAGCTGTACCTTCCCTCAGAGCGGTGCATCTCAGAGGACGGTCCATTGTTGGTTCAATATTAACATTGTCTTAGTCGTTCTTCCTATAATTGAATGCAGCGAAGACCGCAGATTGTGATCGTTTTGTTTGGTAGGTATATTCTTAGAACCTACTTTACATATACGACGACCTCTGTGGCGCGTCGTGCGAGAGCGCGACTGCAATGCAGGAGGTTGCGGGTTCGATTCCCGCCGGGTGCAAGTATTTATGCTTAAAAATAAATATTTGTGTCTGGTCTGGGTGTCCTTCTATGTATAATATGTATGTATTTACAAAAGAAAAATAAATATAAGTATTATATCCGTTGTCTAGTCACCGTAACACAAGCTTAGTCGCTTACCACGGGGCTAGATGGCGCTGTGTGTTGTTCACAGAATTTATTTATTTATTTATTTATTTATATAACATCCAAAATGGCCATTAAAACAACAATAAAACTAAAATGATCTCAAGTTTTACAAATTGACAACCTATACCTACCCTATTTCAGAAACTTAGAATAAAAATGCAATACATTTATTTGCAAGTGATAGCTCTTTACTTACTTTTTCCTTTAAAATTGACAGTTCTTTGTTTTCTTTATTGATCCAAGTTTCTGAAATAGAATTCAAGAACCTTACAGTTAAATTGTTCAATGGTTCGAAACATTAAAAACAGTTTTTACAAACTGAAAATTACCGACACCTTGCCGGTTGCACATTAAAAATAGAAAAGCGGCTAACCCCGCGGCTAGCGGGCCACTCGGTTAACTAAGCTACACATAATATACATTTACTCACAAAACGCCAGTGGGATAACGCCATTTCATAAAAAGTACGGTCAAATAGTAAATATCCACTTTTTCCCTTGAAGTTGTTTATTCTACTAATATAATAAATGTGAAAATTTGTAAGTATGTTTGTTACTCCTTCACGCAATAACCACTAAACCATTTGCGATCAAACTTGGTATGGAGATACCAGCTATTTCTGCATATCATCCCAAGTTTCTGGATCTGGCTTAAGGACGATTTTCCCGCGGGATCGGGACTTACGCGGGTGAAACTGCGGGGTGCAGCTAGTAAATTATAAAAGAAGCGCGATAAGCACACTATAGCAATAGCAAGTGAGTGAGATCGGTACCTATTTTCTTTTTACGTCAATCATTTGTGACCTACACGTATGTCGATACTTTATCGCCTTTTCGCTTCTTAAATAATAAAATAGGTTAGGTTAGGTCACATATTTTTACTATAGTTGCAACTTACACGTCACCCTAGTTTTTAGACGCAATATTGGAAAAATAATGTAAAAAAAAGGCCAAGTGCGAGACTCGCTCATGTACCATTATCACAATTGGGAACGGAACCCTAAAATAAACACAGGACCAAGCGAAATCCGTGAACGCAACAACAACGCACGTTTGCATTTTTTTACCACTGATATCAGTTTATCACTAGATGGCGCCAGTGGTAAAATTAAAACGCGCTTACGTAGCGTTATTTTTTAAAATTCATTGTTGAATGGGATTTTAAAATTTGTCTAATTTTGTTTTTTGTTTAGTAGAATTTGTTATTATAGCGGCTACAGAAATACATCATCTGTGAAAATTTCAACTGTCTAGCTATCACAGTTCAGGTGACAGAAAGAACAGCCAGAAAGACAGCGGAGTATCAGGTAAAAGGGGGCCCGTTTTTACCCTTTGGGTACGGAACCCTAAAAATTATATGTAAACACCGTGTTAGTAAACCCAGGGAGTTACATTTTAACCTAGTCTTATCGCAAGCCCGCCACTATTATTCCTTTAATTTAAACAACATTACAATTATTGCAAACAATACACTCAAAATGAAACTATAACCTGTGCTATAACTTGCAACCGGACTGCAATCGAAACTTTATTGCCTCAAAAATGGTATGTCGGTATTTTACAAATAAATTTAATCCAAAAATGTCATATTTGTCTTTAGTTGAGAAACGTCATATTTTATGTTACTGACTGCAATGATATTGAAATTATATTTTGGATAATTAATTTTATAACGTGATTTCAGTGACTAGGCCACCAAAGCAAAACAAACCAAACTTTTTATCAAAGCAAACTTTTTAGTTATCATATCATAGTTGATTAGGTAGGTGCATGAATCGCAAACTAGTATTACCTACACTATCTTTGGTGTAAGTTTACACCAAAGATAGTGTACCTAATGTTTTCATTTTGATCGGCTTTTGTTTCCGTTCGCCCCTTGTTTCCGTTTCAATCGTCTTTAGGTTTCATCTCAATCGTCTTTTGTTTTTTTGCAAGCAAAATGGCTTGTGATGTGAGTCACAGTCAAGTCAATAATTGGATGATAGTTAGTCGGGTCACAAGTTGTGACCCAACTAACAAGCATCCAATTCTTATAATTTATTATCAGGCCAATCTGCAGGGAATTCACATTACAAAAGGTGGTGTAACAAATTTTATGATTTTATGTTATTTAGCTAAGTTAGCTTGATATAAATTCAATTTCTTGACCTTGGGGCACGACGGGGTAGGAAGCTCTCCCTCACCAGCCATACTCACCAGACCTTCCACCTACCGACTATAACTTTTTCCAAAATGTAGACAACTTTTAAGTAGGTAAAAAATTCAATTCCCGAGAGGCGGTACAAAATGCCGGTGAAGAGTTTTTTGCCTCCCGTCCAGTTGATTTTTACAAGAAGGGCATCGATAAATTGCCAATGCGTTGGCAAAGATGTGTCGATTGCATGGGTAATTAATTACTTTGAATAACAGAAATAAAAAAGTTTGAAAAAATAAGTGCTTTCACTTATTCCATACAAAACGACAACTTCATAGGTAAAGACCTAATATTAAACGCGAACGTTGGTTGCGAATTAGGATAACTATGTTACTCCGTCACCCGAAATCTACTGAACCGATTGTGATGAAACTTTGTATGGTTGGAAAACTCGATTCACACGATTTATCTCGATATTCCTCCAGGATCGGGACTTGCACGAGTGAATAAATAAATATAATATAATGAAAAGCGAAAACTTACGGTTTGGTAAGTAATTTACACTTAGAACTTATGTAGGTAGGTATACCTACACAAGTTCTAAGTGTATCTGTCTGAAGAAAACAAAAGCTGTAGTTAAAACCGATTCGGCTGAAAATTGGTGGGGAAGTAGCTTAGAACCAGGAAAAGAATATAAGATACTACTTTTGATACCAGAAGTCCCGCGGGACTATTGCGGGTGAAACTGCGGGGCGCAGCTAGAATATTTTAAAAAACCCGGCCAAGTGCGAAACTCGCGCACGAAGGGTTCCGTACCACTATCACAATTGGGTACGGAGCCCTAAAATGGTTTACAACAATTTTGATTCAAAGAAAATCTGAAACTTATAAAAAACTCTTTGGACAGTGAAGGCAGACTAGTATATTTGACAGATAGGGCAGCCATTTTGAATTCCATGACCAACTCGATTTGACTTGACCAATCAGAAGCGACCTCGACTACGCGACTAGAATTCCCTTGTAGTTTTTGAAACACGTTTATTGTATGGGAGCCCCTTTTAAATAATTGTTTTATTTTGTTTTTAGTTGTTGTTGTAGCGGCAGCCGAAATACATCTTCTGTGAAAATTTCAACCTTCTAGCTATTACGGTTCATGAGATACAGCCTGGTGACAGACGGACAGACGGACGGACGGACAGACAGACAGACAGACAGCGAAGTCTCAGTAATAGGGTCCCGTTTTTACCTTTAAGTACGGAACCCTAAAAAGTAGTTTTAGTTACACTATTTATAACTCAAGAATGGCTGAACCGATTTGGCTGAAAATTGGAGTGAAGATAACTTAGAACCAGGAGAAGGTTGTCATAGGATACCTTTTTTCTATTTTTTTTCCTCTAAGGTGAAGCAAAGTTTGCCGGGTCAGGTAGTATATTTATAAACACATTGTAGTAATTAAGCAGCTGAAAAATGAAGCTAGACCAGTTGCCACTTACTTAATTTGTTCAACTACTAACCTTTAATATTATATGAAACCAACACATTAGTGAGAACCACTAGTACGGTGAAGTTTGATTGAGTAGTGCAGGTTACTTACTACGAGTAGAAACCTACACTCCAACTACCGATTATAACCTCGTCGCGGTCGCATTAGTTATTCGATAGTGTAGTCCGGGAGGAGCACCTAAGTGAATACCAAACAGCCTAGTCTACGAATAGCACCTATGAATATCTTTTGCGGGTGCTCTCTATGGATACAAATTTATTTAAAACTAGCTGACCCGACAGACGGTGTCCTGCCCGTTAATATCTATAGGTATATACCAACATTCATCCAAATCGGTTTAGCATTTTTGTCTATCTTAAAAACATTTTAATTGAATTAGCGAAATCGGTCCAGCTGTTCACGCGTGCGTGGTACCGTGACCAAGGGAACTAGGGATTGATTTTTTTTATCTAATAAGAAAATAAGATATATCTTGGACCAATCGAAAAGCACCTTAGTGAACAAAACCTAGCCTATAGTCAACGAAGGGCATCTCGTCAATCGAGAAAATATTTCTCGTGAAGATGCCTACCACTGCAGAACAATAAAATTATTGTGAACGTAATTATATTTGTGATCAGATCACTCAGTTATTTTTTATTTTTTTATCTTTTATTTAATAACGTCTTGTAAAACAAATATAACCCACCACTCCACTATTTAGTTGTAGGTGCTCTTCGTGGACTATAGGCTATTTAGTCAGGTGCTATCCGGCCGGTGTTCTTCCCGGACAAACATGAAAAACTAATTTGTATCCGGGAAGAACGCCTGTAAAAAATATAAGTAGGTACCTACCTAAATAGTTGCCCTTCATGGACTATTCTAGGTGTTATTAGCTGGGTGCTCTTCTCGGACTACTCAGTTATTCCATGTTGTCGGTAAATAAATAGGCAAGTTAGTTGGCTTGCTAAACTCTAATAACATCTTAATAGCTTACCTACTTAAGTCAGGCAAAGTTCAGGCGTTGTTTAATGTATGTATGTAGGTGCCTGAGGTAGGTGCCTACAAAGATAGTTAACTTTAATTTTACTCGTGAATAACGAACATTAACCAGTACCTTACCTTCTTTTTACTAGCTCACTGGGGTAGTAAAGTTGGTCTGATTTAAAATTCTTCTCCTAGTCACCCCTTTTAGTCAAATAATTTATTAAAAATATATTTGATAAGTTGGCAAGTTTTGGTAAAAGTGGAACGCGACTAGAATGAGGATCACGTCATCGTCACCGGTCGCGTGGCAAACGCGGGGAGGCGCCGCGTCATCTGCACGCTGGAACACGACAGCTGTATGCCGGTCCTCGTCGCACCCGCCACAGATACGGCCTCTGACAGAGACGGCCTGCGTCCAATACCACCAGCGAGCGAGCGTTACGAACTACGTACAGCAGCACCAGCAAACTTTATAAATCCGAATTCCAAATTGGCGCGCCGGCCGCCGGTACAGCCGTAGTCAGTCATTCAGTTACCGCTCCGCTCGGCGCACGTATCCCTTTCACTTAGCTATTACTTTTCGTAAGTTTGCCATGACGTTGCGCTGTGTGTTTGCGGTGCTCGCGCTCGCCGGGGCCACGTTTGCTGGCCCGGAGGTCACCGAACTCAAGGTCGACGTGGTCAGCGTGCCCGAAGGATGCACCACCAAGTCGAAGCACGGCGATATGCTCACGATGCACTACACAGGCACACTCGACGATGGCCACAAGTTTGACTCCAGGTACGTAAACAATGCAACTAACTTAATATTTACAGCGAATTCCATAGTGACTGGAGAAACTTTTTAATGTAATTCAAAAATAGCATAATGTCGCATGTTTTTTCTTGTAAAATACATGACCAAGAAGTTTATTTCGCAATTTGTGCCAAGTAAGTTAATTTACAATGTGACTGACCCTGATATTTTAAGAACTTTGCTTTTTTAAATACTATACAGTCACGATGCGGATATTATTGAGAAATATATAGGTAGGTAGGTATAGTATAGTATAGAGGTGAACCTATCCTAGAAGATTTTTATACTTATTAAATTTAGTGAATTAGCAATTCATCAGATTATGGTTCCGGTTTATTTTATGGATTTGCAGCGTACTACTCAACTAAATATATGTACCTACGTCACCATAACTTATAGCCGGCTATAGCTTAAGGAAAATTCACTCCTTTGTAACATATGTGCTAGGTAACAATGATTTCGGTCAAGATACAGACTAGGTATAATGTTATATTTTAGTTTTTATTTTATTAGTTTTTCCACTATCCATAGAAAATACGAACCGGAACCGTTCTCCCCGTACGTAGATACCTACCTATGGCCTATCTCTACGTAATACCAAAAGCATATGGTTGAGATGAATCACAATACTGTTTGTTGTATTCATCTATCTTATCTAAATTTATTTATACTAATCTTATAAGAAGACGTCGATTTATACCTAAGTCTGATACTAGGTAGTACTTGTAGCAAACACCTCAAATTTTAATTTTTACATAGGTAAGTAAGGTAGTTCAGTAGAAACCAAGCCCTGTAACTTTTAGAGATATTCCAGATAAAATGGGCTAAGAAAATTATTAAAATGTCACACCTATGCCTGTGGTGATAACTACTGTACCCAGTACCCACCCAGTGTACCTATTTACATTTTACATATTTCCCGGACGCGAAAGAGGTTCCTTTACTTATAATGTACCTAAGTAGACGCGGTAGCGCATCAAGGTTGCTAGTTAATATTATAAACGCGAAAGTTAGCAAAGTATGTAGGTATGTAGGTATGTGAATCTGAATTTGTAACTCTTTCGCGCAAAAATTACAAAACCGATTGTGATGAAACTTGGAGCGTAGACAGCTGGACAGTGGATATCTAGAATATTATACTTACAGGATACTTTTTATCCCGATATTCCCGAGAATTTGGGATCAAGAAATATTTTTCTTGGTAATTCAATAGATAGGTAGGTACTTAACTGGTAAAATTTGACTTCTTGCTCAGTAGTCAATGAACGAAGTTCAAACTGTAATTTCCTATTCAAAAAAAATAAGCGTAAATATCGACTTACACTGACTGACAGACAACTGAGCGAGACTAGCTAACTCGCAAAATCGAAGGGCAACTAACGGTTTTTGCGATGATCACATGGAATAATTGTTTCTAGGTAGGTACCTAGGTAGTATTATACCACAGTAGACATAATTATACGGTGGTAAATCTTGAATAGCTTCAATTAATTATACTGCAATAAGCAATTACTGTGATTAGGGGGCGGTTTTATTTAGAACTATATGCGCTCTGCGGTGGTTGCACCCGCGTAAATACCGATCCCGCGGGAAAATCGGGATCAAAAGTTGCCTATGTCTTTCTCCAAGGTCCCATCTATCACTATACTTACCAAGGTATATCAATATCGGTTTAGGTGTATTAGTGTAACAGAGTTACTTACGCGTTTATAAAATAAGTAAGGATATTCCTCAACCACAATATAAAAGTAAGTAGGTACTCGTGGCAACAATAAGATACTAACACAGCAACACCCACGACATACACGAATACGATAAAACCGTTATCTTTCTCGCTCATTTTAGAACTAATAATAATTGTTTTCAACAGAAATATTTTGATGATAATAATTTTGATAGGCGTTATTATTGTAAGACAGGATAAGTAAGTGATAGATAATTAATTATTAAAAAATTAATAAGAGCTGCTAACTTTTGGTGCAATCAATCTCACGTGAGCGGAATAACCCATTTTTATTCATATAAAGTACCTTAGAGGCCTTGGATGCGATCGTCAGTAAACCTATCTCATCTGAAGTAGAGACTATAATAATAGACCAAAAGTTATGCTTACAAAATTCGGTCAGCCGCGAGTCAGCCTGTTCGTTTCTTTATTCAGCCCAGGTTTACTAATCTTAGATACGTCATACTGAGAAGTTGTAACTTTGCCCGACAACATAAATATTATGAACCAAGTTGACCAAATGATAAATTGAAATTAGTAACATTTTAAGAATATTAGGGCGACCAGTAAACTTTTAACACTAGATGAGCCACACCACTAAGTGTACGAAAAAAGAAGATTAGTACAATTCTGTGCCTATTTTCGGTACTGTATATTTAGGCGGGTTTGCACCAGCACAGAAATCCCAGAGTTTGCTAACGCGGTTTTATTTATTTACATGTTTGACACTATTGTGTTAAAATAGAGACATTTCGTACGAAGTTTGAAATAAAATTTTTAAGAAACCACTTTTTAATCACAGAAATGTAACAAGTACCTTTCACTCTTATTTCAGAACTCAAGGTAATTTACCCTCACTTTTTGTAGCCATGAAAAATCAACCATTTCGCGCTACTAAAACTACTCATTTTACCATACCTACATAGTGCGTGGTTTGGTTAAGCCTAGATGAATTCAAAGAAAAAAATAAAATCTTTAAACAAACAAGAACACTTAAACTTAATACGTTCTCGTATGTACCTACTTATGAACTTTGAATATCAAGAATTGTACGGAAAACCTCTAACGGAAGGCTTAAAAAGTGTTGTTGTATTTTCCGAGACATGTTGTTTAAGGCCGCAGTAAAATAGGGTCGGAATATTTATTGCTTGATACGACACCGTGTCATCTCCGTGAGAATAGCTCTAGCTCCGGCGACTCTATAAAAATGCAGTATGAGGGGAGAAACAGTTTAACTATTAATGGAGTATTTTGTCGGCGAAATCTATCGCCTTTCGCCGACAATTCTTTTTAATGGCTTAGATTTTTTTTATTATTTCTTAATTGGTTTTGTGGCATAGTCTTAATCTACTAGCCTTTTTCTCAGACTTAAATGGGACGGCAATCGGCACAATATATTGTTTCCCTTATTCACTCTTGGTAACCTTGTAGGTAACTCCCGTTAATTTCTGTCCCTTGATAACGCGATAGTCAAGTTTCTACTTATTTTTAAAAAAAGGCGGAAAAAATGTAATAGCTGCTTTTTAATCTAGAAGTGAATTAAAGTATTGTTTTGTGTGCATCACAAATTAGTAACTCTCATTTCTAACTAATGGAAATTGTCGCTAGTTGGCCACACAGAACTAACGTACCTAAGTAGTTTATTTATTTTATTAAAAATCGACACTTATCGTCGATAAGTTATTTATCGCACACCTGGCTATAAAATTTAAAGTCCTGCTGACTGTTAAATTGATTGACTGACTGAATGAAATATATTTAAAAGTAGGTACTGCCTTAATCGCTGGACTTATGCGGGTGAACCTGCTGAACGTTGTTCTGGTGGTAACTTATAAAACAGTAAAAAGTAAGATTCAAAAGGCCACACTTACATAAAATCTTCTTCCTTCTGAGCGATGTTCCCGGTTGCATGCCTCTCGGGAGCCCGGGGTCCGCTAAAACCCCAAATTATTTGGGGTTGGTACAGACAGTAAGTCATCATTGACCATATACCTACTGCGCAAATAGATTTGACAATATTTTTACGGAAGGTGTTGTGTGTCTCTCCCGGATCCGTTAGTCGCGTTTTGTGACACACAGCCAGAATACACGGTTACCCACTTACATATTGTACCTTATCTCATAAATAATAGAAAACATAGATTCTTCTTCTGTTTTCGCGATGTTGTATTGAAATTAAAGACATTTTTCGGTTTGAATCGAAAAGTAAAGTTTCTAAAGTGACTGGAATAATTTGCATCCGTTGACTTCAGGTAAATTGGAATGACATCACGACTTTTATAATTAAGCTCTCGCTTCACTTATCGTTTGTGTACCCTTTAAAGCGTTACCGGTATCAAAGAAAATCACTTTGATATTTTATGATTGACACATTAATTTAAAGTTTGCCTTTTAAGACTTTTACCCACTACCACTGCTACCAACACACAGCAGGAAGTTTATCTTTCGCGATTATGGCTGTGATGACGATCTTTTATTTAAAACAAAAAAAAATATCTCGACGAATTGAGAACCTCCTTTTTTTTGGAAGTCGGTTAAAAGCAGGCTCGGTGTCATTTTAGCAGGCGAGGGCCACATTGAAACAATGTGAGGCAGAGGCTAAGCGGGATGCTTTTTTATATCACTTCTTGATACTACTCAAATATGTACAAAACCTACTAGAAAATTTTTCACAAAAAACTTTTTTGAAACACATAAGTAGGGATAGGATAGGTTAAAATCGTGAATAAGTGGCATGAGTTTTTTTTAATTGTGCGAACTGGGTCCGATCCTCTTTTTAATACTAAAACAATTATAGTAGGATCATAGTAGAAACTTCTTTTTTGGTTGCGGCCGGGCCGCGCGGTCGTTCTGCGCTTTTCCGACCCCTAATTTAGACAGGGGCGGGCGGTGCCGATTTCAAGCCATTCCACAAAAAGCCTCGTATAAATAGATTTAGTCCAGTGCATTAAATTGCCACTTCGTTAAATTGGAAACCGTTTTGGTCTGGCTTAGCGGATTTTCTCAGAACAAATGGCTAAATGTCTATCTAAATTGTCCACGTAAAAGTACACACCAGATCATTTCCGTTTCAAGAAGACAAACGTTCACTATTTCCCCAGTACCTAAGTAATTTTAGGTACCTACCTACTGGTGAAATAGTGAATGTTCGTCTTATTGTCTATAAGACAAATAAACTTATTATATATACCTACCTATTTAATTAAATAGGTAGATATACCTATATATACCTCATTATTAGAATGAAATAATGGTATTTAAATTCACTGAACTAACTATAGTCTGGGTGTTTTAAATGTTTTTTAATTCTGTTGTGTTGTTAAATATGACAGTTTCTAATCATATAAGGAAAAGATATTCTAAAGAAATAGTAAACGTAGGTACTGGTTATAATCTCTTTGAAAATATATAGAAAATTAAATGAGGAAAAATTTAATTATAAAACGATGTTTCAAAAACTCTTTTTTCTCATTAGTATAGGTTGGATATCAGATTTACCCCCGTAGCGGGCAAAAATCATACAATAGTTATCTGTTATGCAAGGCTGCAAAGTTGGTTTATGCAGCGAGTACTTGTATTGAGACCTGAGCTAGCGAAGCATTCTCGGATTCTGTCTGAGCGTTGCGAAGGTTTTAAAGGTACGAAATGCAAAATATCTTTGCTGCCGAGTGAAACACACAATTTTTCACCTTCCTACAGCGAGGAAAACGCTAGGTGCATTTTCCGGTAGAAAACTCAATTCGGCACAACTCGCTCGCGCTAACTCGGTTACACACGGTCTGTCGGACACAGTTGTTAATATCTTCGTCGCTGCTGGACTCGCTCATATTTAATGAAATATCGATTTTAATTAATATAAATTAAGGAAGGTGAATTGATAGAGAGAAGTTTTTTTTAAATTAGTCCAGTGCTGCGATCTGCGGCTGGCCAGTGCGATTACCTATTCATAAAAATGAGGTTTAATTTGTACATACTCCTGAATCCCATTAAAAAATTTCGTTAACTCAACAACTGCCTTAGGTATGTGTGGTAAATAATTACAAAATCGAATAATTCATGAAAAAACCTGCTTGATAATGACAATAAATTACCACATTGGCAGATGTGCGAATACTATATACCTACTTCGTGGTTTAATGACATGATCAAAAAAAAAGAAATGAGGTTGGCGCATTTTCAATGAGCTTGCCTTAGAGAAAAGTATGGAAAACACTGATTCGAATTTTGAAAACTCTTTTGTAAGCTAGCGCGCAAAATGCGATTTTACACGCACGCAAATCTGCGTGCAAAACAGAATATTTCCGAGGTTGTGAGGTGAAAAAGAAATTCCAGACTAGCAGAGACGCTTCGCTCGCCCGGTCAATAAAACAAATGGGTACTTTCAAAAGTGTTATATGTAAAATAAATAATGTAAATGCACATTTATTATTACTTTAGTGGACGTTAAAAAGACTTCAACGAGGTTTATCCTTTGGTAATTTTGCCTCTGTTTGCCTCATATGCGTTAATTGAATTGAATCAGGAAGAAACTTGCAAAAACCTTCAACCTTGTTGCAATACTTAAGTTGAAATGTTAATCTGTTCGTAAAGTCAACAGCCCGCATCACGACCGCCCCTTTTTGCGACTTGCGTGACGAGCGAGCTCCATGATCATCGCAGTTTTAAGCAGTGCATAGTATGAATTACCTACAAAGTGGCATCATTTGTAGGTACCTCCATACTTAGCAGTAAGTACCTACGTAGGTAAGGTAGGTTACTCGTTTACCGCGGTATGCTTACACCGAGGCTCAGACAAACGTGTGATTTAACTAACAAAAGTTATACTCTTGTTCTCAAACGCACGCTTAAACTTTTGTTATTACTGTTTATGGGCCGAGAGAAAATTTACCGTTTAATTATCTACATTCTTAGCAACTCACGCTCGACTTAAAAGATTTTACTCATTTCATTTATCCCTCGAATATTGTACAACACTCTGATTGCGGTTTTGATCTTCTCACTTTTGTGTTTACTTTGAATGTTTAGATCGAATTTGTTAGAAGAACCGATCTCAAAGGTCTTTTATCGTTATTGTTTGCAATTTGTTCTAAGAATGGTGCGAGCTTGCTTTGGGGTTTAAATATAGACACGTTCTTCTTAGTAGGTACTTATGTAATTTCTTTTTGTACAAGTATATTTATAGATGCATTGTTAGTGACAGTACCCTGAGCGCCCTTCAAGTAGGGGGCACAAAATCCCGTCTTATATTACTATCCCCACTAAATGGAGGATGGATTTCAGCATTTCGGCAGCTCATTAGTGAAAGATAAATAATAATAACTAGAAGGCGAGATAAGTTATGAATAATGATAGGATCTACGACCCCCTTACTTATAACGATGATTAAGTTTATGTAACGTTTGTCTTTTACTGTGACGTGAAGTTTCAAAGTTAACAGACGTTACATAAACTTAGTCGCCGTTTATAATAAGTAAGGGGGTTTTATAATACGTCTGTCTAGTCTATGTTGTGTAAAATATGCATAAACATACATACGTGTGTATTTTATACCGAAAGACGACTCGTTCCGATATTAGATTTCAAGGATGTTGACGACTTTCTCTACCGATACGATTTGTTACGACAACAACTTTCTTTCTCTAAACAAATATAAATGTGCCATACATACATTTACATCTCTAGCTGCGTCGCTCGGTTTCACCTTCATAAACGTCGTGGGAGGAGCATTTGTACTAGATTCCAGTTGGATTTAGCTAACTATATAACAAAAATAAAAAACGAGACTGCAAAAAGTAGGGTACTTAAAGCATTAAACAAGCTCAGCTAGACAAGTTCCTGCTAGCCTTTGAAGTCTAAAGCAGCTAGGATGACGGGACTTGGCGGGACCGTATGTTACTTGAGAATTTATGCATTTCAAAAAAAACTTATAAAACCCTTTTATTTGATACCCCATTCGATATAGTTCGAGATCGTTAAATATGCACCTGTCATAGTTCCGCGCGATGCTTTTCAAATCTACATTCAGACCCGCCGAGCAGATGTACAGCTATTATGACTGTGGCAAAAAGCAGAATTGCTTGCAGAATCTGCCAAACTACCTCTTTAACACTGAAGATTTCAGACTCATATATTTTCTTATACGTTGTCTGATCCCTCATTAATTTCGGGACATGAAATTTTTCAAATATGTGTGTTTGTATGTAACTTCGTTACTTACTCCTTTACGCAAAAACTACTGAACTGAATGCGATGAAACTTGGTAGGTATGCAGATAGCTGGAGATATGGATTAACACATGTTACACGTGTTAATCCATATCTCCTCCTATCTGCATACCAAGTTTCATCGCAAGCAGTTCAGTAGTTTTTGCGTAAAGGAGAAAGTAACAAAGTTACATACATATTTGCTAACTTTCACGTTTACAATATTAGTAGGAAGGAGGGTGGAATAAAAATAAAACTATAATTTGCGTCAATCAGACGTCTAGTCTGTCATTCTTTACAAAAGTACAAAAGTAACATTTCTATTTTATGAATAAAGAAGTCAATCTTTAAGTACCCCCCGTTCAAAAGTGAGGCTCAAAAGAAGTTGATCGGGTAATCTATGACATATAATAACACGCCATGCCAATCACGGCTACTGTGTTATTCTTTTTTTAAATCGCATTTTAAACAAGTGAATTTAAGAATGTAACTGGATCATAATTAAACTTTTATATCCTCATCGAAACAAAGTTTATGTAGAAAACAGGTGTATTATAATATTTATTATTTCTAGTCTACAACTTTCCAATTGCAATTTTGTAATGAAAATTTAGACCCCATATTATCCAGTCTAAATACTGCCATATTGTTTTTTTTATATTGCTTAAAACCACTTAAAACACCCGCGTTGTCATTACGAATCTAATGACACCTCATTATGCTAAAATCCATTTATATTAACCGTTCAGAGTACAGACAGTCACAAACGAAAACAAGTGACGAGTGGATACATGGGGTACATTGGGGGATACATTGGGTATGGATGTCCATACCCAACCACAGACAGTCGGGGAAAAATACATCACCTGTGGACATTCAACTGTGTAGCTATCACGGTTCATGAGATACAGCCTGGTGACAGACAGTAAGACAGTGGAGTCTAAGTAAAAGGGTCCCGTTTTTACCTTTTGGGTACTGAACCCTATACATTTACATAATTATATTAAATTAGTTATAAACTTATCTTACATAGGGCTCTATACATGTACGAGTACGTACGTAGAGTTTTAGAGTGTAATGCAATAAAATTAAGCGAAACGTGTAATTTATTTTGTTGCGGATATTGTTCAAGCCAAGTTTAAGAAAAGTTAGACTTTCTCTCTGATTTTATCATACAATATGGAGGAGCACATCTTGTGGCAGATCCCACATAGTCGAGCCGTCCACGCTGCTCGGAACTTTTTAATTGTTTCCAAGAAACATGTGTTTCATTTATTTTAATTTTCTTATATAGTAGGTATAGTGTTGTATTAATATTCTTCATTTCTTATTCTTTATGCTTTTCTACTATAAATAAAAATGCAAAAGCAATTTTCAAAAACTGTTAAAATGATTGTGATGCATTAGGATATTTGAAAGCCATCCAAATCAACACCGACTTCTTTCATTTTATTCGCACGTGGACAAAAAATCCGTGAAACAAGGACACTACGATAGGTGAAACTCAGGCACATTTACAATATTTAATAAATACAAAAATTAAAAATAAGTATAAATGCAAATAAGCACAATGCCCATAATAAGGCTGACTGTGTTGCCACATTTTGCATGCCGATTAGTTTTTATAAAGAAGCAAAATTAATCAAAATTGCTTATTAAAATTGCTGACCTTTAGTTGGAAGAAACTGTAGTTGAAGGGTTTCAACTAAAATTGCTTTGATTCAAATCAATGAAGTATACGTATTACAGTAATAGATGTGAAATTAATTAAGTGCCTACATAAAGTCGCAATTACACCGTTGTTAAAGGCAACGTCACAGTGAAAGTGCATTTGATTTCTAAAACAATGGTGAAGTAGTACTAGACGGCATGGCACGACAAATCTTAGCTATCTAACTGCTTATTATAACAACAACGGCGATACAAATGGAACAATTTCAAAGCTGGCTGTTTACGTTAACTTAATTAACTGACAAAATTCGTGTTGTAGAATTCAAGAATTGCACTTACCTATGGGTAAACTGAATTAGGTATACTGTTTCGTTTGGTATTTGGATTTTAGATTCCTTGTGAATACTCGCAAGCTTGCGGGTGAAAATGAGTTAAGTACCTATATTTTGTCGGAGTCAAACCGACTAAACACTCCAAGTGGAATCCCATTCTAACTCTCCAGGAGGGTTACTGCGGTTCGTTTCGACACGACAACGATACGATAATTCCAGGCGATACGATGATTATTCTGTCACACTGTGATAGTAGGATGACAGTAGAATCATCGTATCGGCTGAAATTATCGTATCGTTGTCGTGTCGAAACGAACCGCAGTAACCCTCCAGGTTCCCTTGGCTAGTCCAAGCACCCACTCTGAACGCTAAGCGGAACCGTATCCTATTACGTCTGCATATTCCACAAAACCTTAAAAACTCGGCGTGCTAACATTTAATCGTCTAGCTAGCTTACCTTCCGGGGAGTTGTAAAGATTCTAGTTACGTTATTTTTAACACAATGATATCAACCTCGGTTATCGTAATTACCATCGTCATTTAGGTAACGCACAAGTGTTTTAATTACTTCGGCACTCACATACGATACGAACGAACACGTTAAAGTAATGAATATTTTTTTAAGAGAGGCTTTATTCGGATTTCTTTTTAAGAGCTTGCACTAAGCTAGGACCTTGTAGTTCATCAAAAACAGAGTGTATTGGCGTACCTACTCGTATGTATCAATATCAATATTGATAGGTACCTGCCTAGTGTGTGATGTGTCTATCCTATATGCGTTTGTTTGTTGTTGGCTGCTAATAAAAATAGGGATGACGGGAGTATCGCGACAAACTAACAGGTCAATAACTAAATTCATTTCCTATTTTAGTAGAATTTCAGGTTTTAGAAAGTGCGTTTTGCTTGCAAAAATAAATATTCAGCAGGGACACATCTCAACAGACATAAATAATTAGGTAAATATCTGCAAGCAAGTAGCCGCAAAATTAATAAATTCTCTTCTACGGTTTCATTATCAATTTTGATTACTTTATATTTGTGTTGTCCACCAGATAGAGCAGAAATTAAACGAAGACTCGCTTGCTTGAAATAAAATTAAGTTGAGATATGAAGAGCTCGCCTAAAACGATCTACGAATTAATTGAATAAACACGAATAGTCCATACTCTTCATTCCAGTTTTCCAATTAAAATTAGTCCGTCCGGTAACTGTTTCATGGTTTTCCATTGAAACAGTTACCGTATTAGTATTAACAGAAAAACTATATCTATACTTAGGTACCTAGGAAGATCAAATCATAGTCTCCAATTAAAAAACGAAGTCTAAGTAGTTTTCTATTAAATTCGTGTAGAATTTTGTTAAAGTAATTAAAATACTTTAGCTAAATTCTATTATAATCTAAAGTGTTAGTGTTATAGCCCGCTTTCTGTTTTATTTATTTTGTGACAATAGAATGCAATGTTATGATTAATTCATTAATGAATGAGTTGTGCAAATGTAACTGTTTGTTTTACAAATACTCTCATTATATTATGTGTGAGAAACACATTTCAGCCTTATTTTAACACCGCTTTCGCATTCATTGTACCTACTCGACACTTATAAAGATACGCGTATGTGTGACCATTGTTTAAAGAAACAAAAGCCGACGTTCTCAGGATTTGATAAGTGTGTAAATTTATATATTATTCAGAAAAAACTAAATATGGGTTGTAAAATGTGAGCTCTCAATTGCTGAACTTACGTTATAATATATGACGACAGTTAAATATTTAGTTTTGTGATATGTGGAAGGCAAATCAGTAACAACTACGCCTTTTTACCGCGATGCGAAAAATAGAAGGGCTATGTGTTTATCAGACTTTGTATGTCTGTTTTTATGTGGCGCTCCAGAGGTCAAACGGATAAAGGTCATTAAGGATATAAGAGTTATCAAAATCATCTAAATAGGTATATCCATTTGGCCCCTGTAGCGCCACTTAGGAAAGAACATACAAACATAGATAGAATGATAAATACATAACCGTTCTTTGCGTCGCGATGTCAGGTAAAAAACACGACAGCCAAAAAACTTTTGTTAAAAATTAGCTGATAATTAAAATAAAACTATAAAGAAAATAAAACAAGTCCAGTCATGGGTCGAGACCTATTATTGGAAAGGGTTATGTATATTATCGCCGCGAGGCGTACTATGAGGTAAACTGTGGTACGAGTGACTGGGATTTTCGTGACCCGTCGTCATCCGACACTAAGCAATTTGAAAACAATTGTATTGTGGCCGGAAAATGGAAATGCTTAGGTGTTTTTTTGCTGTTTTTTTGGTGACGGTAAAAATGACTAAATTCTTATAGGTACTTGTATAAAATGAAGACATGGCATGGGAAATTGTAACTATTATTAAAATATATAGACACGCCATTAGTTAACGTACGACTAAGTGTCATAGGCTCATGGGCTTACTGTATACGATTATCTGATCTAAAACTCTACTGTTCTAAGCCTCCAGTTTGTGAGAATTGCTAAAAAAGCGGAACTTTGAAAAAGGGAATAAGTGGAGACGCAACCAAAAAGTAGGTAGAGCATCTACATGTTAAGAATTTTTAATATAAATTTACTAAATACTCCCGCTACGGTACCGTCTAACTAAAATATGTATAAAAAACGCCACCGGTTTTATTTAATTATTGTACCAATGTAGTTTTGATATTCCAATTATTTAATATCGTTACGATTTTTAACTTCAGAAGAATTATTATACCTTTGTTTATTAAAATTGTATGTACCTAGATTTAAATATTAAATTTCATGTAATAGAAATACTTATTCTTTAAATTGTTTTCTTATGTAAGTACCTACCTCAAATAGAAGCGTGTCGACGATTGGCGACGGGCCTATATTGCTGATAAGTGTGGTGCTGCCGTAACTAAACGATTAAACCAGGTTGCCATAAACATCGTGTAACTGACGTGTACTTCCAATATTGGGAACACGTATGATAAATCTAAGTACCTATATGTGTTAGGTAGGTAGCTATAGCTACAAGTGATTTGCAACGTGCGTGGTCAAAATAAACTAATGAAATATCTGCATTCATTTTTGTTCTCAATCGAACATTAATTAAATATTGTTACTCATCGAAAATATGATGTTATGCAAATACATGATCGTTTTGAATAGTTGAGTTATAATGTGTGGTTTCGGAACGCGCTAACCGATGAGAAAAACGACCACAACTCATGGGGGTTTACTTTTTTGTAACCATGTTTTACATTACAATCGTCTTATTATTATTAATACTAGCCGTGCCCGCGACTTCGTCCGCCTAATTTTTTTGAAATATAATGTAGCGGACTAGTGGTTCCTGAGATTAGCGCGTTCAAACAAACAAAAAAAACAAAGAAACTCTTCAGCTTTATCATAATAAATAGAAGATAGATTAAATCTAAAAACTAGTTGTGCCAGGGAATGGCGGTCGAAGTGTTAAATAAACACTATGCTATAGGTACTGTTGTATCGATCGATACAACCTTGCATTTCCACGACTTAATTGAGAACCTACCATTTTTAGGTCGGTTATAAAACGACATGACCGAATTTAGAAAAAGAAAACTTGAGAGGTGTCAAGGGACGCCCGAATGGAACGAAGTTCCAGGCAAAAAAAAGTGTCGTTACAACTTTTGGTCTTAATTTTTTCCGTCTAGCCCCGTCAGATAAGAAAGCAACACTTATCTGATGCAACTCTCCAAATTTCAACTCTCTCGGTTTAGGCTGTGTGTTGATCAGTCATTCACTCAGGACAGGACAAAGCATTTTATAGATGCAGGGATGGCCAAAAATGACGACGTAAAAATAAATTTAATAAATAAAGTAGGTTATCGACAATGTTTCGTTGCGAGGCTGTTATCGTAACTTATATCAAGTTTTCGGTTGCATTGTTACGTAATACCTACTGGATGAGATACAGCTCGTTTGACCTCTAAAATAAGTAGGTTCATATATACATAGATACATTATGTATACAAGACAGTCAGTTTTAAATCTTTAGAGAATGTAACACAAATAATTTACCTATTACCGTCTGCTCTACTAAATAAAAGGTGGGCACAACCTAGAACTGTTGTAGCTAAAACCGTTGTAGCTAATTATAAAAAAAAAACATTTATTTTAGGCATCGAAGGCCAAAAAAACACATAAGTACCTTAATAGACTAACATACCTACATCTAAAAATTTCCATGTCACAATGTTAGTTACCGTATACTCCTCCGTAACGGCTTTACCGATTTTTACCAAATATATGCGTATATATTATACTATCTACTATCTATAATTTATAAGGCAAAACAACGTTTGCCGGGTCAGCTAGTATTTTATAATATTTGATACAAATATTGTAAAGTTTCTATATCTGAGAAGTTTGATGTGTCGCTTGAATCCCAAGACTTGTCCTATACACCGCTCGAGAGGTCGCGTCGTCGCGTTGTGGCTCGTGGCGTGTGTTTGTACAGCTCTATCAAACTTGATCACTCTGTATATCATACAGAGTTATCAATTTTGTTGTGAAAAAAACTTTTTTTACCTACATTTTTTTCCATTTGTAAGATAAACTCCTGCACTTTGTGCATCTGTTACTTTGTGGTGATTATTAGGTCACGCAACAATGATATTCGTTGAGATGATTTGAAATCAGGTGAGATAGCGGTCAAACCCAGGCGTAGGTATTTTTTTAAATTTTAATACATTTATTTTAAGGTATAAATTAAGGTCTAAAGGCCCATACATTCGCTTATCTGAATTAGCCTCCCGTGGCGTCCTACTGCTACTGCCTAACCTACTGAAAGGAGGCGCTTATTGTCCTACAGTGGGACAAATTAGAGGGCTTACACAAAATAGAGTTATCATTTCATTAGTTAGGTAATTTAATAACAAATCAGTAGAGGGTACTTAATCGATAAAACCAACGGATAAAACTGAGGGTTTCTTGTATTCTACGTCACTACGAAACCCTAAAACTGAGAAAAGATAAAATGCAACTAGCTTGACATAGGTACGCAACAGTTTGGGATAGTCCGCGATTGCTGTTAGCACCCAATTCCATGTTAACATGAATTATGATCGAAGTTGTATCCGAACATATCTCATTGTGTTGGCGTCGGCAATTGTCTTTTTATTTTCTATTTATGTTACGAGAATTCAGTTACGGATTTTCTTTATTTTGAAACAATTTTACTTAGTTAAAATGATATTGTTTTTAGCAGACTTTAGGAAGAAGGAGATGTTGTTATTGTTATTGTGTACGAGACTAAAAAGTTTTTCATCGATTTTCGTGTTTTATTTTTAACAAAAATACTGTAAATAAATAATGAAATCGAATGCCTCTATCAAAAAGCATACAAAACCAATAAGCTCTGCGAATTTTTGCCGCTGCGAATTCAATGGCTGGGCATTTTTACGTGTAATATGATAACATATTGAGATGTATGCTTTTTGTTAGATGGCGTCGGAGCCGCTGCATACCGGTGCCCTGAACGCCGATTTCAAAAGGTAGGTATTACGAGCTTAAATCTTGCTAAACTAAAATAATCGAGTGTTTACTATGTTCGTTTTCCCCAACGTCAAATTCCATCCAAGTCGACAGAGCATTGTCAAGGGTGATGCAAGTGAACAGTATGTCATTGTATAGGAGTCCCTTGTTTCAATAGCGACCCGAGACTACGGGAGAATCTAAGCGGGGAGTGATAGAGATTGGACCTGATTTATGATCGTAGTTTGCCGGTACGAGCTCTGGCCGTGTTTTGAGACACACCTTCTCTAAAAATACAGTCTTTCTGCGGATTACATACATTCGAGATTGTCGGGAATAGGCGCGCCAATGTTTTCTACACTGAAACGCTAGTGATGTACCTACCTTACCTACCTACTCGTCAAACTTAATCGTATCTAGATTTTTCCACTCATTTTAATGCTCGAATACTTACTTAATTAGATCAACTCGTCCACCTGGCTGCACATAAAAACAGAAATTCAAATAAATGAAGAGTAAAGAAAAACATCGACAAAATTAAGAGTGACAGAGTGACAGTTTACTGGCGCGGTTATATACGCAGCCGGCTTTATAATCTGTTTAAGTTTTACCGTAACATTGCTTCAACGCAGAGTAGAGACGTATCCACGCATAGAAAATGAAGAATGAGATAATATTCAGATTAAAGTAATTATTTATTCAATTAACTAAAGTAAATCAAGTTACAAACAATACACCATTAAATAAAATAATTATCTAATAGAATCTCTCTTTATTTAATGGTAGGTAGGTATCTATTTATATTATAATTAAACTAATCATCACATCATCATCATCATCATCTTAGCCTTTATCCATCCACTGCTGAACATAGGCCTCCCCCATACGACGCCACAAATAGCGATCGCGAGCTACCTCCATCCAACTAAATTAAACTAATAGAACTTTGTTTATATAAACTGAACTTAGTTCAATCTGTGTACGATATGATTTGAAATTCAAAATCAAAGTTTTGTTATTTTGTGCAATTGTTTGATTTAAACTAAATACGTTCTAAATTTTTGCATATTCGAATCTTACGTTCTTCTTTTACACATCTGAAATTCGCTTTGACAGGGATGTCACGCTAATAGTATAGTGCACTCTTAAAAAGAATTGTCTTCATGAAGACTTTAGCTTCTCTCAGAAAGAGTAACATAAGTTTTATAAACTTTTGTACAGTAAGGGCAAAAGGAATGAACCAAAACCACTTACAAAATTAGTGCGCACTCGCAATCTCTCTCAAATCTCTCGATATATCTTAGGTAAAAACTACCTCGGTGCTGCTGAACTACGATACACACTATTACACACCCATTCCTCCCCGTGACTTGCCTAGGGGAGGTCAGGAGATATCTTGTAGGACCATACTTCCGCTTTTGGTTACAAACATTTCGGATGTAGATAACTACGCGAGCGACACCTTGTACCTAATTGGTCGTATTTATATCAAGGTATCATGCATGATATTACCTACATAATATTAGGTTAATAACACCGTCTGGTTTAGAACACCTGGCTCCTGACTACACCATTTTTGTGATCCATTCAAGCAACTGTGACAATCTCCATTTTTGCAGAGCGCAACACTAGTCAATAAAATAAGATTGTCGGTTGCGGGTAAATGCGAGACCCAGGTGATACGTGTGGGCCGACTTTATAGCTCGGGTGAGGTTTGCCGCCCTTTAATATTTAATATTGAAAAAATATATACAAGCTATCCATCGTTGTGTCCAATCGAAACTTGTTTATTGCCACATCCGGGCGGGCACCGTCCGATGTATCTATCGCTGGTTCACGCGCGGAATCGAAATAACGACTTGGCCTTTCAAATTCACCAGGCTAAAGTAATTGAATCGATAACGACTATTGAATATTTCTATTGCATGTATTTATGATACATACCTACCTGCCTTCTTATTTGCAGATGCTCTAACTACATTCAAAAAGACGATACGACTTGGATGACGAAATAGGGAAAGCTCTCCTTCTAAAAGAAAATATGTTTGCGAAATAAATTCTGATCCACTTAGCGTCGTCGGTGCAAGTAAAGCTAAGTGTATGTATACCGATTCCCGTTATCCCTTGTAAGATGTTAGATAATCGAGGCTCCTCTACATCCGAGGCTGCTCGGAATAAGTACTTTCGAATAGTGCAACAGTCGTAAACAGTATACACGGCCTCCGCCAACATTCGTTTGGTTATTATGTTGTTCTAGATACGGTATGAATTCACTTTACAATATTGAATGAAACCTAACAAACCAACTTAGTATACCAACGAGTACATAATATAGTCTTTAATCATTTTCGGAATGTAATTGTTGACCATTTTTATAAGTAGGTACTTACACACTTGAACCAGGACAAAAGTCTGAAATTTTAAAATACCGAGTTACCAGCGAGAGGATGCGTTACAATGACATTTTTTCAATCACTGATACAACTATTTTATGCATTGAAAATTAAGGAATTCTTTATAAACTTCCCAGAGACCTAATTATTTAGCTGTTCTGTAATGAATTCCCAATGGATGAATAAAAGTAAAGATTGTCGTTTCCAGTGTAAGTGTATGTCTGAGAGGCGTAAGCTCGCAACGCGATGGCGATGGCGTGCCGGTAACGATGCGGTCTCCCTCTCCGGCGCTGAATTATTAACACGTGCCATCCAAGAAGTTGAATCGACAGAATTAAAACTTACCGAGCTGTTTCATATTTCACCTACTTACGTCCTTGCCGGCAGTAGGCCTCAGAGACGTATTGTTTGTGAATAGCCTCGTCTCGACCGCAGGCAGGCTCGCCCCGCAACGTATCAACGTAATTATCTCTTTAGTCTCCCAAACTGCTATAAGTATAACATCGCAACGTATTGAACTCAGTTTTTTGGCAGCCCGCGAAATTTAATAATTCATACACTTACCAACTAAAGTTTTTTCCCAGTACATTACAAAATACGATTCCTCCCCGAGGGGCCGTAAATAAAACATTTGCATGTGTATAGAGCATATAGGGTATGTTATCTGGATGCGTAGATGTAATATTTTACACTTCGATATCTTAAATGCAAGCATGTTTTACGTGCGTTACATTGCCGCCAAGCGGTTGGAAACTTAACGTTGCCAAAGCCTCATCGTTATACACAAAACTTTTAGTAACTTATCTTCCGTCGTACAAGCATTCGATGTATTTTATTCCAGCTGACCCGGTATAAACCAGAGTTATAAACTCGTATATCAAGCAAGTGACAACAACCCTTTCTGCGGGGTAGTTTTAAATTCATCATCGATGTTCCCGGTTGTATCCCTAGGGGTAGTTTTTATAAATTATAAGGGTAATATTAATTTGATATAAGTACTGATCCCGTGGGGATATCGGGATCAAAAGTAAAGTAGCTGTCTATTGATGAAAGATTTTTTGAAATCGGTCCAGTAGTTTCGGGACCAATTCATTACAAACAAACAAATATTTCCTTTTCATAATATTAGTATAGATTTTTGGTCTTCATAACAAAAACAACATAAGCTTTAATAATAATAAAACCTATTAATAACTTAACTAACTACCTATAAAATAAATACCTAGTAAGTACCTAAAAAATACATTTAATTAATAACTATTAGTTCATGGTTATATTTATGCCAATTATACCTATAGCCATCACCATTCATCGTGGCAATGCCACTAGTGTCATGGGAAACTTTGCACAAGGGACGGGTATATTTGTTGATTAAGATTACATTTTCATTATTTTATGCACCATTTTGCATTATTGACTGATTTTGATAAAATGATTTTAAGTTATTTTGTAAAATATTAAGAATTCGCTCGAAACTGTAATTGCATCAGACAAACTCAGTTAAAGGTAGGTACCCGGTCAAAAAATATTTTACTTGGGTTCGGGTCTGCTCACTTCGCAGCGCCAAGTTGATCTTTCTTGGGTTGTCGTTATTGGCAATTTAGCTTGCTTGAGGTGTCTCGCAATATTTGGCCACTAGATCGAAAGTGGGCGGCCTCTTCCTCTCTCTTAGAGCCATTTCTCTATTTCAGCTATGTAATGTATTTCGATAGCAAAATAACTAGAATAAAACAGTACCTAAGCTATTTTATTTCATCACAATATTACATTTTACTATCTGAAATAATTAAATTTAGTTTACCACGCTACCGGATGGAATCGGAACTAGCCGAATACCGACGGGTTTCGGGCAACAGCTAGTTAACAATAAATAAAAAAAAATGAAAATATTTTTCTTTATTATTTTTAATAACAAAGACAAATCCTATATTTCTTATCTTTATTTACGCGTTCAAACTAAGCGTGTACGCTTAGACATAATATATAATACAAGTATAATATAACATTTTTGTGCAACGATACCTCCTCTTTTTTAAAAGCTTTTTCTCTATCGAAAGTTCAAATATTTTTAGCAATTAGGAAATTAGAACAATAGTTTCATAATTCCTGTCTTTTGAAATATAGTAGGTACATTATAAACCTTCCTCTCCTCATGAGTCATGCATGAGCATGACATGAGTCACTGTTTATTGACTGCGTTTTAAAAATGTAGTGAAAATATAGCTTACTAGCTGACCCGGCAAAAGTTGTTTTGCCTTATAAATTATAGATAGTAGCCGATTCTCAGACCTACTGAATACGAAAATAAAATTTCATAAAAATCGGTCAAGCCGTTTCGGAGGAGTACGGTAACTAACACTCCTCCGAAACGGCTTGACCGATTTTTATGAGATCGGTTCAGCGGTTTAGGCGTGAAAGCGCTAGCTGTTATCTAAGTCCCGATCCCGCGGGATTTACGGGATCAAAAGTAGCCTATGTCCTTCTCCGAGGTCCCATCTATCTCTATACCAAAATTTATCAAAATCGGTTTAGCGGTTTAGGCGTGAAGGCGCTGTTACCTAAGTCCTGATCCCGCGGGATTTACGGGATCAAAAGTAGCCTATGTCCTTCTCCGAGGTCCCATCTATCTTTATACCAAAATTTATCAAAATCGGTTCAGCGGTTTAGGGGTGAAAGCGCTGTTACCTAAGTCCCGATCCCGCGGGATTTACGGGATCAAAATTAGCCTATGTCCTTCTCCGAGGTCCCATCTATCTCTATACCAAAATTTATCAAAATCGGTTCAGGTATACGACCTAAGTCCCGATCCCGCGGGATTTACGGGATCAAAAGTAGCCTATGTCCTTCTCCGAGGTCCCATCTATCTCTATACCAAAATTTATCAAAATCGGTTCAGCGGTTTAGGCGTGAAAGCGTAACAGACAGACAGACAGAGTTACTTTCGCATTTATAATATTAAGTAAGGAAGTAAGGATTAAAGTTACACTTCGAAGTTTCTATGAAAAATTAGTATTTACAGCGGCAGCGTGGAAGTCTGACCTCGCTCATTCGTTACTATTCAAGCATATTCTGAAATGCAACATTTCATTTAAAAATACAGTTACAGTCGGTGTATGTAGCACGCGCTCGCCCGTGAATTGTCAGTGGACACCATGTGCTCAATACCACTCGGCCTGAATAATACAAGAACACTGTTTGAGGATGCGATCTTTGCCTATTTTATTGCGGACGATTGGCTACAGGCACATTCTTGTCTCTCCACTTCTTTCCTTGATTTAAAGATACGTATAAAAACGGGGAAAGACGGTAGGCAAAAGCATCTCAGGAAAACGTGGAGGTAGGTATTTTGTACGGTTGGATGTACAGCTTCATAGATTGTGACGCGTTTACGAAGTGCTCCGACTGCGTAAATAATTAAGGGCACTTTTCCACGCGACGCGGCCCGCGTCCTCGAGCGGACGTTTCACCGAATGACGACGACGACGAAACACTTTGTGAACGCGACCACAGATGAGCAGCATTTTTTTAAGAATCTGTTAAATACAGAAATGCGCTTGATTAATTTCAAAATAGACCACAAGAATTTGTTATAAACAACAGCTAACCACTAAATAATTTCTTTATTATTTATAGATTTTATAAAATTTTGTTCAATTAATGAGTTATTAAAAATGACTTAATAATCAATCTCTTTTAATGCAAGACTCTAATGATAGGATGACTGAAGAACAATCAACAACAACAATTAACATCACCTTGGTAAATCGATACCTAACCTACTAACAACAAATTACACCTTTACTAGGACAGGTGAGCTATAAAAACTTTGAATATTAATACTTGTAAATCAGTGTAAGTACGTACATTATGTACAAACCGCAGACATTCAAAGAGCGAAGGGGTACATTTTTTCTCTTCCATACATTTCCCTACTAAGTTAACATAAGCCTGTCTTGACAAATGTTTAAGATGAACGGTTATTTTGCACTCTGTTTATGTTTTTTCTACCGAAAAAAGTACCTATCTTCTCGCATGTAACATCAAGAAAAAATAAAAATATGGCCTTAACGTCGACATATTGTTCATTTAATGACAAGGTGTTTTGTTAGCTGGATTTAAGAGGATATCTTTGTGTATAGTTCATATTTTTATTAGGTATGCACAGCCCTGTGACGGGAATCGTTTCCCTACCAAATATTATAAAATATTTAACTTTGTATTGGTCTACATTATCCTTTATATATTGTCTCGGCTGCTGATAAATATTTCAATATATTGTGAGTAGGTATAAATACTGAGTTTATGATTTCTACTATCAATTTTATTTCATTCTTAAAAGTTCTGTCTTATTCGTCGGGCGGGTAGGTACTCTCCTAAGATCCTTCGCTCGCTATATAAAATTCATATAATTCCATAGGAATTTAATTTTGAAAATTGGTCGAAGGCGAATTCTTTGGTCGCTTTTCATTTGATTAATCGATATCCTTCTCTCCAATAAATATTAAATAAAGCAGTGGGCAATTTGTCTGTCTCGCTTAGTTACGATGAAATGATACATTAATGCCGAGAAAAGATACATCGGTTTCTCAGTTATAGCCTCCGAGAACGTGACGCGCCGGCGTCGGTGGCTACGTGGATATTTACTAAAAGCACGTTGCAGAATTCCAACTACTTAAGTAGTGTAGGTTCTATTTTATATCAATAATTTAGTAGAGCCCTAAATATTAATAAAATACTTTACTTGACGCCTTCCTTCCAGAACTTATTTCAAAAACGGTTATTGTGTTTATAACATTTCTTAATAATTTTAAATAAATTTCAATTTTATGAATTACTAGCTGCGCCTCGCAGTCTCACTCATGATTATCGGAAACAAACACTCTCCATCACTTAATCTATCCCTAAAACTATTTTTTGCAGTGAGATAGCACTTGAGTTGAAAATATGCTTTTCCGATATTGCCAAAAACCCTAGATGTAGGTTTGAACTACGGAAGGGCATCCGGTTCCAAACCCCAGGTACCTATTGAGATTGGGAAAACATTGTTTTAACAGTCTGTTTTAAAAAAATGTCGTTAAAAGGACAGTCTCCATTATCTTTCTCCATACAAACGTAGTCGACGTTTTCCTCCCTGGAGCAAATATGTTTATGCCATAAAACCTATATCTGTCATGACTATGCATCTACCTTTTTATTTTTTATTACTATTCTAATTAGAAAATGAAAAAAATCAAAAGGTGGGGCATAGCCATGAGAGATATAGGTTTTATGGCATAAACATATTTGCTCTAATGTCTTTATCCAGGGAGGAAAACGTCGACTACGTTTGTATGGAGAAAGAGAATAGAGACTGTCCTCTTAAGTATCCATATTTCAGTAAAATCGTCTTGTTCTAGTTGACATGAAAATAAACACAAAAGACAATAATTTTCGTGTACGCAAAAAGCGCGACGCTTCCCATCGAAATAATGACTGATAGCTAATAAAACTGTAATCAAAAGTATAAATAGTAAAATATTGGACTATCCAATCCTACTGGATTTGCCTCACAAGCCCTGAACAAAAGTCGAAGTAATTAATACGCACGTTCTATTGTGCCACCTTGTAAAAGCCAATAATGTTATCAGAACACCGGAATATTTTCCGAAATAACGAAAAAGCCTTTTCATTTTCATAAATTTTAATTGATAATATGTTACAATTATCATATTGTACCTATTTATTTCATCATGTTTACTAGTTGGTGTCATGTAACATTATTAATTTTATTAATATCCCTTTGTAAGGCTATAGGCACCAATGTGCACAGATAAGTTGTGGCGAGGGCGCGTCGCGCCGTCGTAGCGTCGCGAACTCCGTTCTATGTTCATGGCAAAAGAATTCCAGACACGCGGCGACGACTAGGTACACGTCTCCGCCACACGTAAAGCCTTAGACAGTAGAGAATGTAGGTAGGTAGGTACTCGTACCAACGAGAATGTGACATTTTTGTACTCTTTTCTCCCTTATTGAGTATATCAGAAAGTCCTTGTGAGTCCACTACGCGACGTTGAAACAAAGTTATCTACTGGGCAAAGGACGGAGGATGAGAAATATGTTTTAAAAGCGTAAACCTGACAGTTTCATCGCTATTGAGGCGATCGTCCACTGCGAATTAAACTAAGTCTTTAGCTTGGTTTTGCCTAGTTGAGACGGTTAATGGTTATACACGTGTGTGCGAATGCAAACTATGCCAGATATGCATATTTGTTTTAAAAATTGACGTGCTAAGTTAAACTAATTTATATAGCTAGAATTTTATAATAATTATAGTGCGTATTACCTACTTAGGGAAACTTATGCAAATCAATAAAAAAATGATAGGTAACTTCTTCTTTACTTCGTAACCTACTATTATTATTTTTTCTATCCAAATTCAAATTTCTGCTAATTTTAGAGTCGGCCGCTCTGAAGCTGTACAGAGAGCTAGCTCAACGTTTGGTGGAGGCATCGGGTGACCGGAATGCTGGCTTGTATTTTGCCCAGAAAATAAGCTGTATTTGGATACAACGAACGAACGGGGCAATGCACCCAGTATTCTGGGCATTTTTCCCTCCACCAAGAGTTTAGATGATTTAGATTTAGTTTAGTTTTTAGTTAGGTTAGGTTTTAGTTAGTCTTCTGACACTTGGGAATGGTGTGTGATTAAATATTTATTTTATCACTAGCTGACCCGGCAAACGTTGTTTTGCCTTATAAATTACAGATAATTAAATTTTTCCTGAATTTTCTTTGCTATAAACCTCACGGAGCCCGAGACCTTTCCAACGAATGCAAAACCGTGGAAATCGTTTCGTGCGTTCTGGAGTTATAGCGTCAGGAAGGAAAACCCGACTTATTTTTATATAGTAGATAATTCTAAAACCTTTTGGAGGTATTTTTATTTGATGCTATATTTTCTTGTTTTCATTCGAAATAAGAAAAAAATACAGGAAAATATCAATCCGTGCAATATTTTCACGTAATTGTCCAGTTTTGGCCCCGGACTAGAATATGCCATCCCCTTCTCATAGCTTAGGGTGTCGTAAGAGGCGATAAATGTTAGGTATTGTATTCTGCAGGACATCATGCTGAACAACTTCTTCTACAAGACGAATTTTTAACCCTTTGTTGTGTTAACTGTGGACCTTGATTTTAATACAAGTAATAGAGACTATAGACCTCAGGATAAGGTTTTAATTTCGATTCAATACCTCTTCGCGTTCTCGAGTTACAGGCTGGGGACAAAATAAACGGACGGATGAAAAATATATAAAAAAAAACCAGAACAGTATCTTAAAATCAGGAAATCTCAGGTTTTGGCATAGGTACCAAAGAAGGTATGACGTAAATATCGTCACAGCAGAAGACATTTACGTCATACACTTTTCGTTCGTACGCAAATGCGTAAAGAAGTAACCTAACCATGGTAGGAAAATACGAACGAACGTCCGAAAATTAAATATTTCTCAAACAAGGTCTTGATTTACGAAAAATAATTCGGTATAGTTAGAATAGTAGACCAGTCTACCGCTACACCCACTAGGATACCCAAAAACATGATAGAAAGGCGATTTAAATTTTTCAAAGTTTCATTTCACGCTTATTTACCGCGTCTCGGCAAAATGTGCAGACTCTATTCCGATGATGATGCAATTCACTTTGTGAATTCATTTATGTGCCTCTTTCACTTTAGCTTTTTATAGGTAACCTCTTGCTTTTCAATAGTTAGATATAGTATACCTGCATCAACGAAATGAAAACGTTTTCTTTTACTTTTTCATCTTAATATTTTTACCAAAATCATAAATAAATAAATAAATTCTGTGAACAACACACAGCGCCATCTAGCCCCGTGGTAAGCGACTAAGCTTGTGTTACGGTGACTAGACAACGGATATAATACTTATATTTATTTTTCTTTTGTAAATACATACATATTATGCATAGAGGGACACCCAGACCAGACACAAATATTTATTTTTGATCATAAATACTTGCACCCGGCGGGAATCGAACCCGCAACCTTCTGTATTGCAGCCGTGCTTTCGCACGACGCGCCACTGAGGTCGTCGAAAATAATATTATATTATATCATAATATTATATTCCCATTTTGTGCGGTTTTCCACGTGTCGATCTCGATTTCGTTGAAATTATAAAATGTAAACAATTTGGTAAATGTCCTTTAAGTGTAATCAAACTGAATACATACTGCTGACTTGCGTTCTTAAATAAATAAATAAAATAAATAATAAATTTTTCAAGACGTTAGACACAGCGCAATCTAACCCCAAACTAAGCACTAGGCTTGTACTATGGGTACTAGACAACGGACATACAACATATTATATTTTTTGTAAATACATACAAATTATACCAAGTAGGTATACGTTTTAAAAACGAAGGTGGTTGTTTCAGATATAAATATTAAATTTGCCGTATTCTGCGAGTTTGGCCACCGCATTTGTATCCCACACTAACCACGCCATTAAAAATTCAACGAAATGTTATCGTACAGCTTTTGTCCTGGATCCAGGCTGCGATCGGGATATAGAAAACAACGTATAGTACCTACATTTTTTGGTTATTTAAGATTATGTAGAAATTATTATTAAATAAATTAAATGATTAGAAATTATTATTATTAAATTATTATTATGTAGAAACTATGTTTAAAGTTTATTAATATGTTACCAATACCTATATTATCGAGTTATAACGGGTTATACCGGCCGTGGTCCCGAGAAAACTCTTGGGACCACGGCCGGTATAACCCGTTTGCCGAAACGTCGAGGTATATAATAACAGTGATTTTATCTATAACGCGATCTAGACCCGTGTCTAATAATAATAATGGACGGAAATCGTGTAAGTTTAAAAAGTGTGATGTTTATGTTATATTTATAAGTGTCAAATATCAGATAAGTATTCGCTCACATAATCGGTCTTTTTCCATTCTCCATCTCTTTACTCGGGTGCACAGTACAGGGGAATTTAAAAAAATAGGTTACAAGATTTCCCCGTTCTCAGAAGTGAATTTCCAAAAACCCCTTCGTATTAACCATCCTTTAGATCTCATGTCTGTAAGCCTAATCAGTCTTTTATACCTACGGGTACTTCCTATGTGTATGTATAGATAGACCTGTATTTATTGCCAAAAAGAGCCTAGGTATATATAATGTACATAACACTCTAGTTTACAAAGTTTTCTTAACAAGCGCCGAGGCGCCACTATACTAGGTGTACTATGGTTTTTAGAATTCCGTACCATAAGGGTAAAAACGGGACACCAAAAACGAGTCAGGGTAAAAATTTAAATAAATACATGTATAAAAATACCTATATTTAAATAATACATATAGGTTAGGAACAATACTTCTGCATAAACACAACGCATGATCGACGGAGAGCGGGGTTCGAATTCGCGTTGTTGGTTCCTTTAAAATATTTCTAAGAAAGCCTAGTGCAGACTTAAGCACTTAAAAATAAAATATAATATAGGTAGGTTAGTTAGAAAAGAGTATGGATCGTATCACTTAATTACCTCATATTTCATTTCTTTTTATTCGTATCAGTCAAATGATAACTTTATTCATCGCTTAATGGGATGATCGTCTCTCGGCCTCTGCTTTTAACATAAATTAAAACTAGCTACGTCTGGCGTCTGGCTGAAGGAAATTGTGCCAGTACTGCCAGTGTGCAACGTCGAATCATCTTTCATTTTGTACACGAGTTCCTTGAATAACATTACATTTTAATCTCATTATCTTTCGGTAAGTACTTTATCTTTTTATTATTAGGTAAGTACTTATGATTACTATCTTGATTCTTGTTATTCAATTTAAGTGTAATTTGGCATAGTCAGCCTATTATATCTTAAGATAAATTATTTTAAACCGGCAATAAACAATGCCCCGCGGTCACTTAGGAATATTCGGGTTTTTCTAATGTCATGTTTTTTTTTAAATTTGCTGCTAAAAGTTAAGTCAAGTCACTGGCTTTGACTTTAAATATGAACTATACAACTATACATATTATACCTATATACCTATACTTGCGGTTATAGCCGCGTAAGTCCCTATTCCTCGGGAATATCGAAATAAAAAGTAGCCTATGTTTTCTAGGTCTCGCAGCTATCGATATCCCAAGTTACATACTCGTAAATATTTGCGTATATATTATTAAATAGGTCGACGATGAATAAGTTTTATTAGAAGAATACTGTTTACCTACTCTAGACTCAAAAGACTTTTTACGATGAGAAGACGCCATTAGGTAGAGATCCACTTTATAGCAGTTCGTATGTACGGGAAGAAAGGTACGTACCTCTACGAGAAGAAATCTACTTTCGAAAATGCAAGTGTGATATGTATGATAACGCATTGCTTAATAAACTGAGTTACGCTTAGCAACGTTTGTGAATGCTGCCGAACATTTTTTAAAGTAGCAAATTGACCCTTAAGAGGCATCTTTAATTATAATCATTACGTGTTAGTGTTAGGTTCACGTACGCGCTTACGTCCTACCTACTTTCAATCGTGTAGTAACTTTCTACCATTATGCAACTAACATTGAGGGATTCTCAACAATTATCTTTATTAAACCTCATAAGAACTGCTGCTCAGAAGAACTGGTGAAATAATGATGATAATAAAAATAAATCCGAACACTTTTCACAAGAATCAAATCACATATTTATGTACCTATATACGTACATACATATAGTTCTTATACATCCTACCTGCTAAAAACGATCGCTATATTTTATTCTCCGAGCACACAAAAACAGTAACCGCAATAGCTCCAAGATGTTCCCAGCTAGATGTCCCGAAAAAGTGAAGTTTATACCCATTTTGAAATGTGACGAAGTCTGGGCGTATGTTTTATTAACTAGGGGTGGCTCTGTGGGGAAAGGGGTGTGAAAAATTCATCATTCGGTAACCGAGCTTCGGTTCTTGTAAGACGTGGTACGTATAGTCTGTTTTAATATGTATTTTATGCCAACAACCACTTAATGCCGGTAGATAAAATGTGTGACATGTCGTTGGGCAACTTCGCTGTTTTCTATGTGGGTATTTTACTCGATTCTTCGTTATATCATTTATTGAAAAATAGTTTTACCATGTGGTTTTACCTATAGGTAAGTCGACTCTTGTTAATTCTAACCTGCGATAATTCGAACCTCTCTATAATTCAAATCACGAGTTCCCTGCAAAATTTCTTTATAATTCAAACTAATTCAATACATTTGTATGCACTTGGTAATCAGAACGAATTAGTAGATTGTATGACAAGGGAGAAAAATAGTATTTTTACGGCGAGGGCGTTACTTTGAATCACGAGCAAAGCGAAGGATTCTAACGTAGAACTCTGAGCGCAGCGAGGGATTCAAAGTATACATCGCCCGAGGCAAAAATAATTTGCTCTCGAGGCATATACTCTACTTTTCATCCCCTTTCTATGAGAAAATAAATAAGATACGGTGTTACGTAATTGAATAGATATACTTATTAAAAAAAAATATCACGTTTACTATACGGGTGCCAAAAGGCAAACCATGGTTGATCTTTTTTTATGTATCTTATAACACCATTAATTGTACCCATGTTTACAAGAAATAAGCATCCTATAAATATTTGTTGGTTGTTGTAGCGGCTACAGAAATACATCATCTGTGAAAATTTCATATAAATATACTAAAATAAAATAAATAAAACAAATAAAACAAATAAAATAAATAAAACAAATAAAATTAATAAAATATATAGAATAAATAAATTCTGTGAACAACACACAGCGCCCCGTGGTAAGCGTTGTGACTCAACACATATCAGCCAATGAATATGAATGATACATTTATGTTCCAAATTCAAATTTACTTTGCTCCCGGCTGTTTTATTTTGCTCCCGGCTGTTTTACTTTGCTCCCGGCTGTTTATCTCTTAACAGAAAAGAGCTACTTTGATCGCACTTATAGAGGACCAAAGCGTCACTTTTTGAATAGAAGGGATGAAAAAATCATTGCTTTAAGAGGATAGTCTCCATTCTCTTTCTCCATACAAACGTAGTTTACATTTTCCTCCCTGGATAAAGACATTAGAGCAAATATATTTATGCCATAAAACTTATATGTGAGTCGTAGGAGAGTAGGTATTAAGTAGGTACTTACTATTCAGTTTAAAAGTAATTCATTATTTGGCGTCCTAGAAAGTTCTAGGAAATTCTAGTATTAGCAGAACAGGTACCTAACAAATTAAATCTTAATAGCGAACGCTGGAGCTACGTCCGTCCATATTCAGGAAAATCCACTTTCACCGCATGCACGTATAATTCCCGGAAACTTATATTAAACGCTACACGAGGTATATATAAGAGTTAGATCAATCAATATCACGAAGTTTAATATCTAAATATTTCTAAACTATGTAATACACTCGTAGACGCGATAAACATAGTGTAAAACAACTTAGTGGCTTTCGGCTTCTAGCTAAACGGTTTAACCGCTAACTTCTCCTTACACACAAATTATTTTGAAGCTATTTTCGATATTACTATTCAGTTAGTATTTTCAGAACGTCCTGTGTTTGTGTGGTTGTATTACCTAGAAGATTCGGCTTCATGAGTATCAACTCTTTCAAACCGGCCATTAATCTTTCTTTAATTTTTTCATCACTGGACATTTTCGGAATTGCAACGTACTGTGCTCAGAATTGCCTTCACTCAAAAATGCGATTCGACTCCCATAAGAGCTGGAGGGTTACTGCGGTTCTTTCGACACGACAACGATACGATAATTCCAGCCGATACGATGATTCTACTGTCAACCTTACTATCACAGTGTGACAGTAGAATCAAAAGTCTCGAAAGAACCGCAGTAACCCTCCAGAAATTAGTTTGGTACTTTTTTGAAATAGAAATAAACGGGATTGTTTGCCTACAAGTTTACAAATAATGACTGTAAATGGCAGTAATTTTGCTCCACCGGGAGTCTAAAGGCCGGTCGCCACGCTGCGTAGGGTACGTCTACGTCTACGATACATACCTACCAAAGTTTCATCTAAATTGTTACACCTCGACATGATCTTAAACTTCTTAGCTGAACTTCGTGCGATGTACCCAGTTCGTGCTAAATTGCTATACCGATCGATATATTACTTAACCAGTTCTTGGAAATAATTTTTACGATGTCGAGCTACTGGATACAGAATCGTTTTTCTAATATTAGAGTTCATTACCGAAGACTGCCGGCAGAAACTATTAATAGTACTACAATGTATCATATTAATTAACGAGAAAGTTAGCCAATGAACAATGACTGCCTAGTTTTTATACCATACGTTAATTAAGCCGTACCTACTAATACGCTTTTTAACTACTTATATTGATACGTTTCCCTACATTGTTTACATATTATAGGTACAGGGCGTTTGACGCATGAACCGACAGAATTTTTTGAGGGGTTGGGGAGGTTATTCACTAGTTTTATTAAGCTAAATTAATTAATTTTTCAATTAATTTAGGTGTCACTTTTCAAAACCATTTACGCAGATTTATAACTTTGAAAGCTCAGAAGTTTTTTTCCTGATGTTAATCGTATCAACTAGCTAGTATCAAGTAATGTTTTATTTAAAATAAAAATACATTGCAAAATACAAGCGTAATATTTTTGTGGTGTTACAACAACAAACAAAAAAGTTAGGACGATTTAAAGGCAAGATTCGGGCAATTTTTCAAAAAAAAAAAAAAACACATATCTTAATAACCGTGACACTTAGGAAATAGGGTCTACCGGGGAAAACTAGCGCATGACCCCACCAACTCCCCAAAAAATCCTGTCCATCCATGCGCCAAAAACTTTGTGTATTTAAAAGTATCAAGATGGTATAACCCGATTACCCAATGAAAACTAATATAATTTAGTTCGCGGTAGACGATCGACTTTAGAATTGACAGGCATTAACTCAAATGAACTGTTAGAAACGTAAGGAAATATCACAGCTGAAACAGTTTGGTAAAGACCAATTTATCTAGGTACCTATTTATAAAATTTAATTTCTAGCAACTTTAGGATAAACTGCCATCTTTGTTTAGGATAGACTTTCATCTGAATAGATGGCTATGAAGTAGAGATGGGCCGACTAGTCGGGAAAGCCGACTAGTCGGCAGTTCAACCGACTAGTCGGCAAATTATGCCGACTAGTCGTCAACTAACAATTATGCAATAAAACCAATATTTAATAGAATTAATAGTTCAGTAAGAAGGTGGATATTCAGAAAAACGTATACAAAACACGTCATACCCCACATACATCATCTTAACATCAAACATCTAAAATGTCTAACTATGCCTCAGCTCCATGAATATTTTTATTCCATCTTTTAATTTTATTTTAACATTTTTTGGAAGTTTCGTTACAGCTTTCGAAGTGCAAATTTATCCAAAAATACCAACAATCGCCGAGTAGTCATGATTAACCCAAATATCTGGGAATTATAAAGATCTGCATTGCCGACTAGTCGGCAATTTTGAAACCGACTAGTCGGCTAGTCTGCTAGTCGGCAGAGCCCCTAGTCGGCCCATCTCTATTATGAAGTTATGACTGTCTGTCTTACGCAGCGTACTACGTGGACGATTGGATGCGAACGCGATTGCGAAGCGATCCGATCCGGTGCGGTGCGGAAACAACAAACAGTCGATAGCTATTGAAGTGTCCTACGTGACCAAACGCACGTATAAAGTGCGATGCAGCGCGATTCTCGACTGTTGCTTGTTTCCGTACCGCACCGAATCGGATCGCTTCGCAATCGCGTTCGCATCCAATCGTACACGTAGGAGGCTGCGTTAGACATCTATTATATTTTAGGATGCCGTTCGCGTTCTATCCAACCTAATGCCTTCGACATACTTTCCATTATTATGATGCGTATTTATCCCATATTGAAAAAAAAAATTTAATATGTACCTAGTATATCCGTTGTCTAGTACCCATAGTACAAGCCTAGTGCTTAGTTTAGGGCTAGATTGCGCTGTGTGTAACGTCGTGCAAATATTTATTATTTATTTATTGAAGGTCTTGGGAAAACAATGTGGTAGTGGTTGTAGTATTATTGTCCGCAGAAGTGATTTCGCAGGAGCGCAAATGTGTGAACAACATGTCTAAATATAGGCAGCAATCATATTTATGAGTAGGTATACCTATTATATGAGAAAAAGATGAAAGTTGGTAAGGAATTGGTAAGGACACATGTAGTTACCTACATCCCCACAAACTGTCTCTTGATCAAAGTGTTGGTTACACTTTCAAACACCGTATTTTCGCGCTGTTTAGGTACCAATCTTATAACGAGATACATATAAACTTTATACTTAGGTATATGAGTAATAAATATGCTATCATCATCATCATTTCAGCTGTAAGAAGTCCACTTCTGGACATAAGCCTCCCTCATAGATTTCCAGATGCTTCGGTCATAAGTGGCCTGCATCCATCGTGAACCCGCGGCCTTAACTAAATATGCTATACTTAAAGTTAATAAATAGAACGGAAAATTAATAGTACGGATTTTACTAATTTCATTACACTATTATTATTTTTTATTAACCAGTTATTAGTACGAGTACGTCTCAGTCAGGATATCACAGACTGGTGAAACCTACATGATTAAAACAAAACTAAACTTTAAAAAGGTAAAAATAATAAGCCGAAAACAAATTTCATGTCCCTGAGTACTGAGTAGGTATGTGGTACCTTACGTTCCCGCGTCGGGGGACGGGGGAATGTATCACAGAAGTTGATGGCCTAGCTAGACCTAGCCGTGCTTATAGTATTTAACGTTTCCGCGACCCCCGTCGTGGGAACGTCAGGTACCACATACCTACTCAGAGACATGAAATTTGTTTTCGGCTTATTATTTTTACCTTTTTAAAGTTTAGTGTTTTAACCTGGAAGATTTTTTAAGTCGGGGGTTTTTTTTATTTAAATTTTTAATTTAATTATTTTATTTCACCCTTTTTGTAAGAGCGATTTTGATGCATATGATGATATGATGATAAACATGCATATTGTTGTCACAAAAGTTACGTTCTTTCATTTGATACCCCACTCGGGTGTATTTGAAAACATTCATTTTTTATTTCCGAGCTTTGAACGGCTGAGCCGATTTTGATTAAACATGCATATTCTTATCACAAAAGTTATGCTCCTTTATTTAATACCCCACTCAGGCATATTTGAAAACATTCGGTTTTTATTGCCGAGCTTCAACCCACATATATTATGAACGGCTGAGCCGATTTTGACCAAACATAGCTAAGAACACTCGCGCAAAAGTCACCTATCAACCAAAAAAACTACACTGAAATCGGTTCATCCGTTCGTGAGCTACGATGCCATAGACAGATACACACACACGCAGACAGACAGACACGTCAAACTTCCTCACACCCCTCTCACCCCAAACACCCCTCTTTTTCCGTCGGGGGTTAAAAATGTTTTTGAATAGGCATTCAAAAACATTTTCACAGGCGACTCGGATTAGCCCTACGGACACAGAGCAAATATAATTATAGGGAGTATCAGGGAGAGAAGTAATATCGCTACGTTTAGTTATGTTGACAGGTGTTAGGGTTTTTTTGCCTTACTTGCTTCAAAAGTAGCGTTTAGTCGCGTCCGATAAACGGTGTGTTTTTTTTTTTGTTTATTCCAATATGCCAAGAAATGTGCAGTGATTACGTGTATAGAAATGAGAGTTCTACTAGTAATTAATTAATTTAGTAATATATTACAAAATGTTAAATAGTACAATGTCACAAAACAAATAATCAAACAAATACTAGGCCATTAAACAATCTGAAATACAGCAACCCGTTCCACGACTTCTACGCATATATGTTATAGCGTCCCAAGCTATAACCAGCTAGGGTATGAAGAGATGGGTCCGCTGTTCCGTCCGGCCACCCCGGAGGGCTACCGTGCGGGATCAGTTATAGACAGATCGTGTCCCCAAAACGCTAGTTTCGGTTCTCTAATAAGGGAGAGCTTCCCCGTGCCCAAAACGGCACTACCAGATTGTCCAGACTGGTACCGGAGCAATGAAGCCGCTCACCACTCGTTCCTCGGAAGAGGAGCTAACGACAACCTCGCTGGGGCCGGTAGAGAGGCCACCTACCACATTTCCATGTGTGGTACCGGAGCTGTTAAAGGCACGCTCACTTCCCGGCATGAATCCACATGCCTACCAAAGAGCCTATAAATCCTGGTAAGGACCGGTCTTCCCTAGCGTAGAGACCTACGCTTTCTGGCACAGCGCAGCCGGAGATGCGGCACCCCGAGAGGCACCACTAAGGCTACTCCTGAGCCTCGCGCACTCGTCGAAACGACGTGCAAAGCGCTCGCCGCGTATGAGGACGACCCCCGGTGACAAGCATACCAGAGTTGACAAACGTGCCGTCCTCTGCGGCTGAAAACCACAAACCCCCGCGAGGCCAAACCCAAGTTGGGCGACATCTCCTTACTAAGCCACCGATAGATGTGGCCGTTCTGGCTGCCGGGCTAGCCCAACCCCGCGGTACCCTGATCCAAAGGAGGAGACCCTTGGTTCCCCTCCCGAAACCCACTTTCCTCGGGTATGTGCAAGCGGGCAACAATCTGAAATACAGTAGGTAATGGATAAATCTCGGGTATCGCATCTCGGGTATCCGGGTAGCATTCATTTCCATCGGAAACTAGTCGTCAACGTAGCGCCATTCATCAGTCATACCGAAAAATAAAAGTAACGGGAAAATATAATAACATTTCCAACGGGACAAATAAGAGGTAAAATAAATTAAAAATGGTCGACACGCGCGGTAACCGAAACGCGACAACGACGCGAAGGGCCCACATAATATACTTACTAAAAGACTCACTTGTACATCTATCTAAAACGGATAAACTAACTAGCCCGGATTAGCTAGTCTTGAGCATCCATGAAGTACGACTTTCATCTTTGATACCTACCTACCTACTTAATTAAATAGAACCCTAAAAGAAATTATTAACTTTATGTAGATAGTACCTACATAAAGTTAGTGACGCAGTAGTAAAAAAAATGTTTATTTACCAATAGAAAATACAATTAAACGCTGGTGTATACTCCGTCAGTAGTTTATAACGCAGTAGTTTTGCGGCTAGTCACCTGACGCGTACAGTCCGAGTGGCTGGAGCTGCGGCTGCGGTTGCGGTTGCGGTTGCGGGTAAAATAGCAAAGTAAGCCGCGTTAGAGCGAAGAGGTTACAGGTTGTCGGTGTGTGGAGGTCCTGTACTTCGTTAGGGAGATTGATCGCGAATCAGGGTGAGCCCGGAGCGGTGAAGGGGTTGGATTACCGCTCGGAGTCATTCTTGTTGCAGAGGCTTGCCATCGCGATGCAGCGGGGTAATGTCGCGAATGTGATGGGGTCCTTTGCGGCTTGTGTGTCCCTTGGCGGTTTATTTCATAGATTTTTATTTAAGTACTTATATTTTTAATTTGTATCTGTAACTGATTATAATTGAGCAGATAATTTATTTTATAATGTTTCCCAAGTATTAATGGATTCTATCATATCTATCCTATATGAGGGATACGAACGAATATCACAATATCACACCACACTGCACACACCATCCAATCGGTCTACTTGTTTTTTTTTACGTGTTTGTATTTCGAACTCACACAACTTCGTGAATATACTTACCTAGCTATAGCCCGCGGATTTTTCCGCGTTGTTCCGCGTTGTGAGAATACCGCAATGAAAGTTCACCATATGTTATGTTAATCTAGCTAGGTTATAAACTACCTGTGTGACAAACAGTCTAATCCTTTGACTACGCGTAACGCAACGAATTCTAATAGCGCTTTCACTAACATTTAAAGAATACAAAACAAAAAACGGGGCAAGTGCGACACTCGCGCATAAAGGGTTCCGTACCACTATCACAATTGGATATGGAACCCTAAAATGGTTTACAACAACCAATTTTTAAATTTTATAAGAAAATATGAAATATTTATCTTCGATTCTTACTCCCATCAAACGACCGAATCACTGAAAAAAAAAAAAGCTTGGCACAAAGAAAATCTGAAACATAAAATAAACTCTTTGGTAAGTAAGGCAGACTGGTATATTTGACAGATAGGGCAGCCATTTTGAATTCCATGACCAACTCGATTTGTCCTCCTGTCCTTCTTCCTGTCCTTACTCGACTCCTTGTTATTTTTGAAACACGTTTGTTGTATGGGAGCCCCTTTTAAATAATTGTTTTATTTCGTTTTTAGTATTTGTTGTTGTAGCGGCAACCGAAATACATCTTCTGTGAAAATTTCAACCTTCTAGCTATTACGGTTCATGAGATACAGCCTGGTGACAGACGGACAGACGGACAGACGGACGGACGGACGGACGGACAGACAGACAGCGAAGTCTCAGTAATAGGGTCCCGTTTTTACCTTTAGGTACGGAACCCTAAAAACGAATAATACCCAAGCAGAACCAGGGCAACTAGCTAGTATGAAATAAATAACACAAGGATATTAAAATCACATCACTTTTACTTATGCATAGACGATTATGTAAACGTTTACGCCATACAACAACCTCTAGTCGAATATCGCTTGTGCAACACTAGGATAAGCGAATGCTATGAACTTTGTACTGATGAAAGTGTACGTAAAGAGGTACTTGCGTATGCGCAACGCGGGCGAGTACCTACGAGTGTGTATGTATGTATACCACTAACTAGGTACTTGAAACTTAAAAAAACTGTCATGTACGAGAACAACTTATGGACCTTTCTAACATGATCTGCGCAATCATTCGCTAAAAAAATATTATTTGCTACGTATCACGAAAGGTCATTTAGCACAAAGTAGTCTTGTTGGTACCTACTACAAAGAATACATTGTTTTGTACAAAGGTATAGAAACGCTCGGTACCAGACACAAATTTTAACACATTATCTGTACTTACTTTTATTATAAAAGTCGGTACAAACGAATATTAACTTTTGGACCAGAGCAGGAATGAAATCCCCGACCCCTTTATTCTAAAGTCTAAACACAAATCAGTCTAGCTAGCCGATACAGTTTGATTAAAGTGTTGTATTTAGAATTGCTGGAAGATTAGGAAATTACAGGCTACATTTAACTAAATTTTGATTTCGATTTCCTGCAATATCAATTTACGAGGCAGTAAATATACGTGTACATACATGTCGTAGTAACAGGTATGTAGGAAACTTGTTTAATGCCACCATCTCTGTATGTAGGTCAATGATGTTGGTGCAAAATGTAAACATTGAAGATATAAAATATTTCAGAAGTCGGACTGAAATTTAGTTAGACTGTAGACTGTACCTCTACCAGGGTCGTCGTGTCTCAATGGAGTCTCGATACTTTCCTTTATTTCTGAATTATTTCCTGTCAGAAGAGTCAAAACTCTTTCTAAGAAATAACAAAACACTCAAGGAAATAATTTTATAGGTAACCGCCATCGATATTACTAACATACAGGATTGAGTACTGTTGCCAAAAAAACGTGCTACAGTATAATTAGCAATTTTAACTAAACTCTTTTAAATGTACACGGTTCCAGTAACTTAGACATAGGTCAAACAGTTATCGCTCGCGAGATAATATCCTACCATTCATAAATTCTAATGTAATTTCGTTATGGCAATAGTGCGAGTGTGACCACCACCTCTGGCTAGTAACTCTCACTCGACACGGATTTTCTAGATGCTTATATCAATGGAATATAAGTTTTATTACAAAAACAAAGAGTCTAATATTCAATAATGCAAATTTGGTTCGTATTCAATCCTTTATGTGTTTATGTGTATTTTATCATAACACCACTATTGCGATTCAACTGAGACACCACCACCGGTTTAGCGGAATAGCGCCCGTACCGTGCTGTATACGATTATACCTATACTAATCTAGAAATAGTGCACTTTATACGATAATAACTGAAAATCCCGATAAGCTCGGAAATAACCAACCTCTCATTAATTAAGTTAACGTTATAGCTTAATTATAATAACATTTCGTTACTATATCGTGGCATTAAACATCGTACTACGATGCAACGCGAGCCTTCACGAAATTGGTTATAAATATAATGTTATAACCTTAGATGAAAACAAAAAACAGCAGATACGTTACCTAGTCTCGGAAAATGAGACGATAAAACAGCGTCTAGCTGACGCACTAGCCTCAGTCGTATGTCGAACCGTTGCCGCTTGAGCACGTGATGTCACACTGCGATTATCTTTTTGAAATCCGTAAGAATGCCTTTTTGCTTATTTACAAATGCCTGAATCATTCTTAAAGACAAATGTTTTTAAGAGGATAGTCTCCATTCTCTTTCTCCATACAAACGTAGTTTAAATTTTCCTCCCCGAATAAAGACATTAGAGCAAATATTATGTTTATGTCATAAAACTTATATCCGTCATGAGTCATGACTATGCATCTACCTTTTTATTTTTTTAATTTTATTATTTTTTATTATTATTTTAATTAGAAAATAAAAATAAAAAAATGTAGATGCATTGTCATGACAGATATAGGTTTTATGGCATAAACATATTTGCTCTAATGTCTTTATCCAGGGAGGAAAATTTAAACTACGTTTGTATGGAGAAAGAGAATGGAGACTATCCCCTTAATTACAATAATTTTATGAAAATGCATGTAGGTGTTTCCAGCTCATTTTTCGAATACGCAATGTTAGAATATACCGTATCTACTATTTTTGTTTTCATCTAAGGTTATAACACAAAGTGGGGAGCTATGGGGGACTAGTTAGAGGTGACTTTCCGGATTACTCTATGCGTCTACCTAATAGCCATTATATAAACTCATCACTCGAAACTCAGATTCGATGGTCGGGAAAATGTTGCTATCTTTGTTTAGGCGAAGGACTGACACCACGGACGAAGCGGCGCGGCTATGCCATGAGCCACGATGCAGTAAAAAACTACTCCATGTATGCCATTCCGGCGGCAACAGATGAAGTCATTCTGTAGCATTTCAATGGATGCGCCGTTATCTGTTGACATCGGAAATGACCGACCTGACCGATCATAGGTTTGTTTAGCTTGATTGAAATCAAAAACAAAATAAATTTCAATCGATAAAAAAAATATCAAAAGAATATCGACAAAATAATATCGAATTAGAAACAAAAGATGATCGATACAAAAACAATCGTTAATCTAAAAACAAAAGATGAACGATAAACAAAACAAGACGATCCAAAAAATTAAAGACAATCTCAATTAAAGACTCTGATAGTTGAGAGCTGTCAAACTAAAAATGCATATACCTCGAAACCACACTGATCCTAGGCTATTAGTTTCTTTTCTTTGCAAAAGTGATAGAATGGGGTGCCACACGCAAAGCTGTAAGTAGATGGCGCTGGCATCAGATGATCTTTTTTTTTTTTCGATGATGGTCCTCCACCAATGGAAACGCCGAGTTTTTTTTATTCTTTCGGTCTCAGACCGATATGGCCAATTTGGCGCCGAGAGTTGTAAAAAAACGCCTGTTTGACAGTTCTTAATTCAAACCTAAGATTAGTCGACAAACGCCCTCTGCCGGGATAAAAAGTTAGTGTTCCTCCTCATTGAGATCTCCATTTCGGATGACAGCTGTCAAACTTAAAATGGAACATCTAATTCGGAAACTATTGATCCTACGCGACGTTACAAGTTAGTTTCTTTGCAGAAGTTATAGTTTAAATCGCCCGAAGTGGCACTACTAATTCAAAAATAACGGTCCGTGTTCTTTTTGCCAGCGCTTAAATCTGCATCAAACTACTCTCTAATTATTATATTCAACCATTTCTGGAAAACACCAAATCCAACAGACTTAAATTCGATTCAAAACATTATATAATCATGTCTCGGCTTGTGTATGATTGTGACAGATTTACATTTATGAGGACGACAATAACGCTTTAATTAATTCAGTGAATGAAACAAAACAATAATAGTAGGATGTCGAATAATAAGTACTGAAATATTATTGTTACGGACTGCGGAGGCTGTGCCTGTGTTGGTATAAACGGGTGTTTGTCAGACCAGTCTAGCCAACGGGAGGAGCAAATCCTGATAACCGTTTATTTATTAAATATTATATTTTTTATTATATTATATTATTTATTATATTATTGACTTAGGTATGTTTTTTTAAATATACAAATTCAAATAAAGTCAATAAATATAGTTTAACTTATGTGTTACTTAAAATAAAACTTAAGATAATAAAAAAAGTTTCTGTCTTTGATGGCAAAAAGAAAATCAAATAAAACTACCTAATACTTTTGTAATAACACGATAACCAAGAAAAAGTTATCCGAACTAAGTTAATTTCCCTATTGTTGGATTTATACTAGTTGAAATACACAGAAAACCCATTATTTTACCGCTTTGAATAGATCTTTTTCTGTTTGTTTTAGCTATTTGCAAAAAAGCTAGAATTACAGTTATGTTTCGACTTTATTACAATTCCTGGAATAATACTCGCACGCAGAAATATTGTGTTTTGATGAAGCTTTCCAATTTGCTTTCGGTACATTTATGCACCTAAAGAAGTCTATTCAATTATGATTCAATTCACTTGGAGGTGAAAGTTTGGATACAAGTCTTGTATTACGTATTGTCAATGGTGAATAACATGTTTCGAATAATGGTGTTTCGTGTTTGGATTTTCCGTCGAGATAGGTTTACCTTGTAACTAGATTTTACTAGATAGATTGAGTCTGCTATCTAGCTAGGTGTTAATACACAGCTCGGAAGTTTATAATTTCGTTCTTGACGGGCCAAAAGCAATGCAATAAACCGTAATGGACCACCAGACAAAAGCCATTGTAATAGTGTGGCTCCACGAGCGAATTTATCTGATGGTCCGGTCACATCGACCCGATATATGTATTATGGATATTGTGCGGCGCTGCGCCTGTGGACACGACATGTCGCCGAATTTTGTTCAAAATCTTGCATCTTTACGCAATGCGTTTTTTTTGAGGTAACAAATTGTAAGTAACCATCACTTTTTATTTATTTTTAACAATGCACGATGACATGTTCCGGCTAGGCACGTGGGGACTTTTCGAAACTACACATCGTTTTTTGAACCATTTTAAAACATAGATCATGTATAAGTAAATAATCGATCACTTAATTCTAAACGAAAATAAATATTTAACTATTCATTATTAAACGACTCTCTGGTTTCGAGGACTTTCTGGTTTTTAGGGTTCCATACCCAAAGGGTAAAAACGGGACTCACTATTACTGAGACTTCGCTGTCTGTCCGTCTGTCACCAGGCTGTATCTCAAGCGTAATAGCTAGAAGGTTGATACAACAAACGTGTTTCAAAAACAACAAGGGATTTTTATTACAATGTGAGGTCGCTTCTGATTGGTCGGAGTCAAATCGAGTAGGTCATGGAATTCAAAATGGCTGCCCTGTCTGTCAAATATACCAGTCTGCCTTCACTTACCAAAGAGTTTCTTATAAGTTTCAGATTTTCTTTGTGCAAAAGTTTTTTTTTTTTTTTTTTTTTTTTTTGAGAGATGCGGTCGTATGATAGGAGTAAGAATCGAAGCTAAATATTTCAAATTTTCCTATCAAATTTATAAATTAGTTGTTGTAAACCATTTTAGGGTTCCGTATCCAATTGTGATAGTGGTACGGAACCCTTCGTGCGCGAGTCTCGCACTTGACCGGGTTTTTTTTTCTTTTAAATGAATTCGACAGCTACGAACCCCCTTTTAATTATGTACCGACTATTATGTAATACAGTTGCAGTTCGATCGTCTGTTACGCGACTATTAATAGTTTTACTGACTAATCAGCCGTTTCTTGAAATAGTCACAAAACTCAATGAGGTGAATAATTCAAATCTTTAAATCAATTTCAATTAACCTTAAATTTTACGATCAGTCTAGACGAAGAATATCCACTTTTAGCCTTATTAATAAACGTGGAATGAGTTTGGAATAATTTCACCACATTTTGAACTACACACAACTTTGAACGTTCTTGTCATGGAAAGAGACAAAGCATGTTCTCATTACTCCGACCTTACTCCACGTTTATTAATAAGCCTATTTTAGAGGATAACATTGGTTATATTGTACGTTGTGAAAGTGAAGACAGCTATAGCTTCGGGTACATAAGTCAGGCAGGGCCTATCTACGGGCAGGGAAGTGATTGACGCACATTCAGAACATGCATATTATTATGTATATCCAATGGAAACCTGTGGAGCACAGGAGTGTTTCTGCCAAGATCAACAAAGGGCGCTCACTACCTTACCTAGGTACCTTGTCAAAGCATACCATCGTATTTAAAATACCTAATTCAGATAGAGCTATACCTACTTGGAATCAGCTTTCTACGCTCATTCAATACTTTCACAACATTTATGAAGTGTTCTGTGATCACTTCAATTAAAACCGATGATTATTTTCGATCCTTAATTGTTTCGTATCAATTTCTACAATCAACCCCCGGGCGAACAGAATGCGTGTATCTCTGAGGTTCCTATAAGTTGAGATGACGCTCTACTCAAGACTATCACATCACATTGGAAAATTCCTTTTCCTAATGAGCTTTTGACCGCAACTGCACTCATGCAGAATAATTTAACAACGACGAAGAGTCTAAAAGGAAAGTGTAGTTCGTTAGCAGATGTCCATTTCACTAGTTGGTTGGCCGATTATTGTTTCGTTTAGCTGTTTGTCGTGTTTTATTTTTATACTCACTTTTAAAGAAGGATAATATTTTTGTTTACATTTTCTTATATTACCTTAAATAACCAGTAAAAGGTAGGGGAGAGAGGGGCAAGACGGGGTTGCGGGCAAGACAGGGACTTGGCCTTAGAACACAAACCAATTGACCAATAACAATCGTAAAACCGCGAAAAGGTGCAACGGGTCGGGGGTCATAGTATGACGCAGTGTTTGAGTGATAAAACCACGAGTATTTTAATTTATTTGGATAAAACTGATTTTTGTCGATCACCTTGTGATTTTTACAATTTCATTAGATCGTGGTTGCATTAGACACAAGAGCATTTCAGATTAGGTTAAAAGTGATTTGTTTGTGAGATTGACTACTACAACAGGTAGGAACTTGCTTATCTTCGTATAGCATGGCAGTTTTGTTCGGTACGATTTTTAATTTAAAATGACCGGAGTGGGCATAATGGGGTATAGGGGTTTCTTCTTTATAACTTCTTCACAATACAAAAATAGTTTGGAAGAAATTATAAAGAGAAGAAACTGGCGAAGGAAAATAAGCACAAAAAAAGAATAATGAGAACTTAAGAAAATTGAGATGATTATAAACCAAAACTACAATCACTAAAAAGAAAAGGTCCAAAAAAAGTATTGGTTGAGCCATCACCATACAAAAGTGATTCTACGAGCCTCGGTATTTGAACTACAATAAAGATTATGCTGCTTTTCCTGTATGCAGCAAATGGGCTCACTGTAGCTGTGTTGGTATGATCAATACAGATAATGAAGCACCTGTAACTTGTTGTACCCCATTATACCCCGAGGGTAGGGCAAGACGGGGTGTTAGGCACTTTCCTAGTTTTTTACTGTTTTTCATTAAATCCATATTATAATGTGGCTATAAGTACTTAATTATTAAATACTGATTGCCAACGATGATTGTGTGGATAAAATAAGTTATGAAAACACAATACTATCAATGTTATTGAGCTTCAAACCTTAAGGACCCCATCATGCCCCCCTCTCCCCTACCTATACTAATCTTAAAGGATTATTGGGTAGAACGAACGGCTTAGGTAATATACGTTAGCATGTTCAACCTTATCTCCACTAATACATACCTACCTACGTGCAGTTTAATATGATGTAGATACCTACATATATGTAATATTTAAATGTAGATATGTCAGTAAGGTAGGTACCAACAATACGAGTAAGACTAAATGCGCATTAATAAGTCGCGTCGCCCGTCGCGCGCCGCCGCCGCCGACAATAAAAAAGGTACCATGTTCTGAAAATGACAAAAGTCTACCCAATGGGTAATAAAGTTATAATTATAATAAACCGTTTTACCTACTATAGAAAAATGGATTGAAACATTAATATTAATTTAAATTACTGCTCTGCGGTGCTGCAAAATAAAATATTTCGCGTTGAGTGCTACAATATACTTAAATCATTCAATTGTATTTATTTTAGGCGGGGTGATAAGGCTGCCCTTTATGCCCCCTTTTTTAAGTTCTTAGTTTTTGTATGTACCATAGAAATTATACAATTTCTAATATACAATTTCTATGGTGTTGGTTCAATTAACATACCTACGTAAAATTAATAAGGCAAATTTAGTCTTATTAATAAACGTAGGGTAAGGTCAGAGTAATTTAACCACTTTTTGTTTATTTCTGCCAAGTTTGAAAGTTCTTTTCACGGAAAAAGACAAAACAAGTTCTCACTACTCCGACCTTACTTACCCCACGTTTATTAATAAGGCTAAATGTGATCGTGCTATCGGTTAATCCCAGTCTATTGTGAATTCACCCTAAATTGGTACCTACTACCTATACATACATACTAACTACAACTAATTAATTAAAATCCAGCAAGTTTCTCATTAGTTCACTTGAAAGTAGTTTCCTTTATTTTGTGTATCGTTCGTATTGTTTTAACTGTTTCAGTCTGTACTCCTTACTATATACAGTTAATTAAACCGGATTAAGTATTGCTTTACGATAAGGAATTCGAAAATTAGAACTTTATAGTCTCAAAATCTCTTTGTTCCGGGATTTAGATTTTTATTTACATACTAGTATACCTATTTTATTTATCTATACCAAATCAGTTAATAATTTAAAAAAATCATTGGTCAGACTATTCATCTATATTTTTTATTTTTGTTTGTTGCCCATCGTGTGGGGTGGTATCGTTATTTTTTAAATTATTTTCAAAGTAGGTTATCAAAAACTGTGTTTCATGGGCTGGTTTTTAGAGTTATGTATACCTACCTCCTAACAGCCAAATGGCTGTACTTGTACTTGGATACGTAATGAAATGTTAGTATACGATAGTAGTAATAATAATGAAGTTTACAGGATCATTAACATAGCTGAGCAGTTTTTTCGAAATTAACTAGTAAGAGATTTAATAAACCGATGAGTAAAACACTGCATAGATAGACGGTAAATTGATGGTAATTGTCAATTTTGGTTTGGGGTCTCATTACCTCCAATCTATCTAGGTGCAAGTGATCAGTCCCGCATGACTCGTGACTAGCGAGTCAAACTATTGCGTCGCTTATTACAATAGTCTAAGTAAGATTTTAAAATGCTGATAACAGCGTTGTGGTAATAAGTACCTTTTTTTCAATAGAAAAAAAAAAGCTTTTCACCATATTATATGGTAGCCTGGTTCAGTATTCTTGTACCTATGCTAATTTAATTTATGTAAGACTAGCAGATCCCCGCGGTTTCACCCGCATAAGTCCCGATCCCGTGGGAATATCGGGATCAAAAGTAGCCTTCCTCAATAAATGGACTAACACTGAAAGAATTTTTCAAATCGGACCAGTGGTTCCTGAGATTAGCGCGTTCAAACAAACAAACAAAAAAACAAACAAACTCTTCCGCTTTATAATAGTAATAAAATACTAGAAGATAGATAGATATTAGAGTTAGGTGGCGAATGGGCCCCTTCACAACTGGGACCAGGGCCCAGTCGCCACTCCAAAATTTTGGTGGCGTCGACTGGGCCCACATCCTAAGTATACGTGGGCCCAGTCGACGCCGCCAAAAATTTTGCAGTGGCGACTGGGCCCACATCTAAAGTAAATAAAAAAATCGAAAGACGATCGAAACGAAAACAAAAGACGATCGTTACGAAAACAAAAGACGATCGAAATGGAAACAAAAGACGATCGTTACGAAAACAAAAGACGATCGGAATGGAAACAAAAGACAATCGAATTGAAAACAAAAGACGATCGAAATGGAAACTGATGACGATCGAAATAGGCACAAAATATGACAGCCAGACAGCCTGTCAAACCGGAACTGATAATATCTCGGAAACTATTGACCCTAGACCACTACTTCCTTAGGATAAGTGATAGTGCTCTTCAAGATCTTCATTTTATTTGACATCTGTCAAACTTAAAACGTTAATATCTCGGAAACTATTGACCCTAGACCACTACTTTGTTAGCATAAGTGATAGAGCTCTTCAAGCTCTTCGTTTTGGATGACAGCTGTCAAATTTAAAAAGTCAATATCTCGGAAACCATTGACCCTAGACCACTACTTTGTTAGCATAAGTGATAGAGCTCTTCAAGCTCTTCGTTTTGGATGACAGCTGTCAAACTTAAAACGTCAATATCTCGGAAAGCATTGACCCTAGACCACTACTTCCTCAGCATAAGTGATAGTGCTCTTCAAGATCTTCATTTTAGATGACAGCTGTCAAACTTAAAACGTTAATATCTCGGAAACTATTGACCCTAGACCACTACTTTGTTAGCATAAGTGATAGAGCTCTTCAATATCTTCATTTTAGATGTCAGCTGTCAAATTTAAAACGTTAATATCTCGGAAACTATTGACCCTAGACCACTATTTTGTTAGCATAAGGCCCTTCGCTGCGTTAAGCGGACGTACGGCGCGGACGCCCGACGCGGGTGTCCGCGCCGTGCGCCCGCCTCGCGTTGGTGTACAGTCGATACCTATGGATTATTTATTGATATACCACTTAGCCAAAAGACGACGACGTGGACAAAGGCGGACCGAACGAGCGCGCCCCGTCGCCCGCGGGGCGGAGACCGCTGGCCGCGCCGCGTGCGACGGATCACCGTCGCTCGCAGCGCTGCTCTCACGTATCTTTTAAAACATACACGCGAAGCGGGTACCCGCCACGGGCGTCCGCGTAAGGCAGCGACGGCCCTTAGTGATAGTGCTCTTCAAGATCTTAATTTTGGATGACAGCTGTCAAACTTAAAATGTTAATATCTCGGAAACTATTGACCCTATACCATTATTACCTTAGTTTAAGTGACATGCCGGTAGTTTTCAAGATACTGACGTTTTAAGTTTGACAGCTGTCATCCGAAATGAAAATCTTGAAGAGCTCTTTCACTTCTGCTAAGGAAGTAGTGGTGTAGGGTCAATAGTTTCAGAGATATTAACGTTTTAAGTTTGACAGCTGTCATCTGAAATGAAGATCTTGAATAGCTCTATCACTTATGCTAAGGAAGTAGTGGTCTAGGGTCAATAGTTTCCGAGATATTGACGTTTTAAATCTGACAGCTGTCATCTAAAATGAAGATATTGAAGAGCTCTTTCACTTATGCCAAGAAAGTAGTGGTCGAGGGTCAATAGTTTCCGATATATTAACGTTTTAAGTTTGACAGCTGTCATCTAAATTTTAAGATCAAAAAGCACTATCACTTATCCTAGGGAAGTAGTGATCTAGGGTCCATAGTTTCCGAGATATTATCAGTTCCGGTTTGACAGGCTGTCTGGCTGTCATATTTTGTGTCTATTTCGATCGTCATCAGTTTCCATTTCGATCGTCTTTTGTTTCCAATTCGATTGTCTTTTGTTTCCATTCCGATCGTCTTTTGTTTTTGTAAAGATCGTCTTTTGTTTCCATTGCGATCGTCTTTTGTTTTCGTAACGATCGTCTTTTGTTTCCATTTCGATCGTCTTTTGTTTTCGTAACGATCGTCTTTTGTTTTCGTAACGATCGTCTTTTGTTTTCGTAACGATCGTCTTTTGTTTCCATTTCGATCGTCTTTTGTTTTCGTAACGATCGTCTTTTGTTTTCGTTTCGATCGTCTTTCGATTTTTTTATTTACTTTAGATGTGGGCCCAGTCGCCACTGCAAAATTTTTGGTGGCGTCGACTGGGCCCACGTTTACTTAGGATGTGGGCCCAGTCGACGCCACCAAAATTTTGGAGTGGCGACTGGGCCCCGGTCCCAGTTTTGAAGGGGCCCATTCGCCACCTAACTCAGATATTGCTGTGAAGGCACAGTTCCAGCACGATTCGCTCCAGTTTGACTAGTAGTTATAGGGCGAGTAGATATGACTGTCTGTCTCAATTTACAACTTGCTCAGACTCTACATCCATACATATAATTCATATGATTCATTGAAGTAAAATTTCAATTACCATGTGCCTACCTAAGATTTCTTGCTTACCATTATAACTGCATTATAATCATAATTCACATAGTTACATAATGCTTCCCTACCTCTACCCGCTACAGTGAAACATGGTGAAACGGAGAATATCGGATCAATTCCTACCCTGTGGTGGTAATTAAACCAATATTCTCTGTTATTAAGGTATCAGGGGTCAGTCTATATCTATTCGTAGAAATAGAATCTGCTTAGGTTTCCGTGAACGATGCCTGCCTAGCCAGATAATTAAATACCGACAATTAAATCACAGTTTACATAGTAGTTGTGCGCCTCGGCGCAATAGATTTCCTATTGAATTAGAGATAAATAAGTGCACAAAATTATACCGATCTAAATAGACTTATATCTACTTGATGATTTTATTAAAACACCCTTATAATCTTTACCTCTGTCTCGTTCCAGTTATGACCGGGATCAGCCTTTCACTTTCCAAATCGGCGTGGGTCAGGTCATCAAGGGATGGGACCAGGGTCTCCTCGACATGTGTGTCGGTGAGTTCAATTTGTAGGTGCTAATTGTCTCCCAAAAAACAAAGTGTTCATCATACTCGTATATACAGTAATATTTTCCTTAATACAAATCTCCTACACAACACCGATTATTTCGATTTTTAATTGGTAAGATACCTATTTTTGCGAAAAACGAATCGGTGTCGATTTCTAATTGGTACCTAATTCTATCGATTTTGTCTGTAATTGACGTCATTGCTTGTCTTGCTTGCATTGTTGTTTGTTGACGTGATGCGTTTTACATTTCAGGTGAGAAGCGTAAATTGACGATTCCCTCGTCTCTGGGTTACGGCGAGCGCGGGGCCGGCAACGTGATCCCGGCTCACGCCACCCTCCACTTCGAAGTCGAACTGATCAACATCGGCGACTCACCACCCACTACCAACGTGTTTAAGGAAATCGACGCCGACAAGGACAACATGCTCTCCCGTGAAGAAGTGAGTATAGAGTTAGCGTTCCAAGCGATGGACGTGGATGGAGACAAAGAGCTTTCTCGCGAGGAGGTCAGTTTACTATTACCCCCTTTTAATGCGGTGGTCGGTCGGGTTAATCAACGGTGACAGTAAGACAGCGCGCGGGGTAACTCTGTCCCACAGAGTCCCACTAACCTCTTACATATTCGAATGCAACCCGAGTCTCTCTGCCTCCGCTCTGATTTCTATAAATTATTTTACACAGGTACTGAAGCTTTTTTATATTTTCCGTGCATGCCTAGTCTACTTCAACGCTACACATTTACAAAAACAGCAATCAACTTTGAAAGTTGAAACTATCCGTAGTTTATTAATTGGGGCTAAAAGTTTTGATGAATTTGTTCCGTGTACAGAGGGCCGGCCGCGTCCGAGCCGGCTTGTTGGTAAATAATATAAAAAGTGAATGTATGACTGAACTGTTCATAACATATGCAATCGATGCTTCAAAATTAGTTATATAATTTTTAAATATTTGCTTTTACCGGAATGATAAATCAAAACACAAAATCGACGAGTGACGAAACTAAACGTACCTACCTACACGTTTGTAAGAAACGTAGGTATTTGTAAATATTCGGCATTAATGTAAATACTATAATGAATTACTTAAATTAACAATTAGGTAGAGACCTAAGGTTAGATTTTAGACCTACTAGCTAGACTTCGTCGGTACAATACGTTATGTGTACATACCTACCTACGTAGTGGGACACATTAGAAGAAACCTCCAAATATTTTTTGATCAGCACGATGACCTATAAAGTAGCCATTCATGTTTATTATATTCCCTATAGTTTTCAATATTATAGGTAGTTTTATATAGGTATTATAGGTTTATAGTTTTTTATAGTAGGATATATCAAAAATAATAATACGTACCAAAAACATAAAAGCATCCCGAATACGGATCCTTTGAAAACCTTTTACCTAGGTACTGATATTCGTTGAAAGTTGTTTCCCCGTTTGGTTTATATTCCTATTCTTCTGTTACCTACATGTTATTTTTGCTTTTTTATCATAATCATAATATAAAAATCTAAATTAATCGGTAGGCTACAACTAACTTATATCATGCAGATTCCCGCGGTTTCACCCGCGTAAGTCCCGATCCCGTGAGAATATCGGGATCAAAAGTAGCCTATATTACTCAGGGTGAATGTAGCTTTCTAATGGTGAAAGAATTTTCGAAATCGGTCCAGTAGTTTCGGAGATTACCCCCAATATACATACATACATACATGTTACCAACGTTACCTCTTTATAATATTAGTATAGATAGGTAGCTACTTATGTAAATTAAAATTTGCATTATTAATAATAACTGACCTCTGAAATTATTTTCTTCAGGTGAGCGATTATCTGAAAAAGCAGATGGTGCCCTCGGACGGTGCCGAGCCCAGCGAGGACATAAAACAAATGCTCGAAGGACACGATAAACTCGTCGAAGAAATCTTCCAGCACGAAGATAAAGACAAAAACGGCTTCATCAGCCACGAAGAATTCTCTGGACCAAAACATGACGAACTTTAAACTTATCTAACTTTAATCTAGCATTAATTACCGTAACTATATAGGTACACACATACTCACCCCCGCGCTCAAATTGTATCTAAGTAGGTAATTCTCGATACCGTTAAAACGAAATAATATGGAATAATGTTATTACACTTATTACTATTACTTACTATGTTGTTAACTTCTAACTTCAGCCAGGTTAATTTGTGTATCGGACTGAAATTACTTTTATTTGTCTTTGGTGCAAATCACAAAATGACCAGCAAATATATAATTCAGGGCTGATTCTGTTCTATTCCACTTACTTTGTAGTTGTTATTTTGAATCACAGATATCTGTATACTGGACTTTGCTCTCATGGGAACCACTCCCGATTTAGTTTTAAATATTCTTTGGTTTGTATATAACCTGACAATGTTGACAGTCCGAAGTGTTAAATTTCTAAGCCGTCTGTCCATCGCAGACTATGAGACTACTCTAAGTTAGTTTAGCTTAGCTCCGCTGGCTTAGTCAAGCCAGTTTTCCATGCAAGTTCGTCAGCAGGTGTCAACTATTGACTTGATAAACTGGCGAGCCAAGATAAATAAAGTTAGTTTAGTTGGCGGTGGTCGGTTTCGGCTTTATCTTGGAATCTTGTAAAAACAGTAAATATGACATAATTAATCGTTGTAACAGAATCGAGTCCCTGATCCTCGTTAAACACAATGTATACACTTTCCACTTAGAAGTAGGTACCTACACAATAAACATTTTAAGAATATCTCATCATGAAACAGTAGCAGTGGCGATGTAGAAATAAGCCAGTTTCTTTGTGAACTCGTTATTGTACTTAGTTCTAGACTTGTTGGCATTAAGTTTTGTTGTAATTTTTGTGTTATTTACTGAGTTTTTTTCATATATACACAGACACACGTTGTATAATACAATACTTAGGTATTTACTTACTTAATGTCTTTACATCTTTTTGATGTCGAAATATCTATTTTATGTCTATTTATATTATTATTAAAATATCTACTTTAACTGTCATTATTGTCTCAAATAATAATAAGGGAGAAATAACTTATGTATTTTACTAAGCTGTGGCGGCGTTAGGCGTCAGCCTATTTAAGGGTCTGTTTATAAAAAAAAATGTCACCATTTAATTTAGCTCATTGACTTCTTGGCTGAAAAATGGGATGTTACTTGACGTGCGCGGTCAACTCAGGGGATGGCGCCGCCACTTCTTTAACTTCTGTGTTGGTTTGGTTAGGTTAGGTATACAATAGTACCTACCTACCGCTATATACTTAATTATGTTAAGTGCTTGGCACAAACTTGTTCTGTTCGCATTTTTTTTGAATCGTATTGATAGGATGTTAGACTACTTTACTGATTCATTCCGTTGTCGTACATTAAAATGTATTTATAATAACTTGTGGTAGTTTCTTTTTTCAAGTAGGAGTGTAGGTACCTAAACAGACTGCCATGATTCTCTTCTGGTCAGCAATAGTTCTTCTCTGGTTATCCGTTTAAGTGTAGACTTTTGCACAGCGATAGGTAGGTGTTCGAAAAACGCTGACGAAGTCGCGAGCACAGCTAGTGTGATTAATAAGTACCACAAATTTACAAAGTGTGTAATTAGCAATCTTTTACTTATGGACATACAATAGAGGCCATCAATGTTCGATTTTCTGTAAATTAAGTAGCTACCTATAATTTAAATTGATTTTGCTAAATACATTTTTAAATGGTCATATGCAATGCAAGTCGCCCTAAGTAGTGATTAGTGGGTCGTAAATAAAATAAATAACATAACATAGAAAAAAGGAGCAAAATTTCTAACCTGTATTTGCAAGTCGGTTAATCTAATAATATAGGTACATTGCAGGACAACCAATTTAGTTAGGTTTTTTTAGTCACGATAAATAAGTGTTTGCCCACTATCTCACCTGATGGTAAGTAATGAATAATGATATGGTCTAGGATGTAACACGCTCATCTAGAAGAATGAAGATGGCAGTGGAAAACCATTCGATTCGTCTCTCTTAGTGGCTGCACCGGCCAAATTATCGGAGCACGGACGAGTCCACTTGGCGACACGACTTAGACCGGTAGATGGTAACAAGCCGCGGCCGTAGCCTCCCACAAAGAAACCCTTTTTGGTGTTTTTGGACGTTGCACACAGCTTAATCTAGCCCCAAAGTAAGCAATAGGCTTGTACTACGGGTACTAGACAACGGATATACTACATATTATTCTTTTTTTTGTAAAAACATTCATAAGATACATAGAAAACACTGAGACAATGAACAAATATTTATTTTTAGGCATAAATCCTTGCACCCGGCTGGTATCTAACCCGCAACCTTCTGCTTTGCAGTCGAGCCTTCCACTTATAGTTTATTGAAATGTTACATTTTTTGGGCAATAAACAAATTGTATGGGTATCTATTAAAGCATAATTTATGCTAGACCGGGCCGTGTCAGGGCCGGGGCGGAGACTGGCTACTTTTGTATGAAGACAGCACGGACAACATGCAAAACACAAGGTGTCTTACAAAAGTAGCCTGTCCCCGCCCCGGCCTGGACACGGCCCGGTCTAGCATACATTTTTCTGGTTGTCTGTTTGTCTGTGCCTTTGTGTCCCCTAATCTTAGAAACGGCTTATGTGTGCTATCAGCTGTGTAGCCCCGGCATTGAATAGGGTTATCCCATCTCATCCCGTGGGTGTCGTAAAAGGCGACTAGGGGATCTGAGGGAGATTAGCAAACCTTAAGTTCTCCCCGCGCAGTGGCGGCTTGATCCCTAAGAGGGTTGGTGACAGGCAGGCGCCCGGCCGTAAAAACATTTCCAAATCTAATTGCAGAAGGTATGGTCAATGATGACTTACCGACTGCATCGCCCCAAATAAAAAAGGGGGTTAGCGGACCATGGGCTCCTGAGAGGGATGCAACCGGTAACATCGCTCTGATGAGAAGAAGAAGAAGAATCTTAAAGACGGCTTATCCGATTTTAACCAAATTTGGTATGCAGATAGCATTAGTTACGGTTGTTACGGGTTCGATGTCTGCCGTTAAATAAACATTTGTATAAGAAAAAAAGCTCCGGATGTAATTAATGCTATGTGTTAAATGACGTTGGGTTTTGTTTGGGACAAATAGCGATCAGCCTCGCTGGTGCTCCGGTGCCCTCTGCTATCTTCATGGGTAAGGCCACTGCAGTACAACCAAAATCTGCAAAAAAAAATATGCAGGATTTACCAAGTCATTTATCGCACAGCGCCATCTAGACATGAACTTATCTTACTACTCTTACTTTTTACTGATATTATAATTGCGAAATTAACTCTGTCTATCACCAGGCTGTATCTCATGAACCTTGATAGCTAGTCTCAGTAATAGGATCCCGTTTTTAAGCTTTGGGTACGGAACCCTAAAAAGAAAGAAGTTACCTACCTACTTTAAAAAATCAATAAATCACTTACCAGGTATATCTCGATGCAAATTAATATTCTCAATATGATAAAGGCCTGCTCCCAACAATATCTTGTGTACTGGGAAGTCGGTTGATGAACCGGGATCGACAGAGGCGACATCTACACCTACTCCAACCACATTTTTGTGACTTGACACTATCCATTCTGCTATCTCAGCACCTAGACCTGAAACAAAATAGTGATGGGTGGGTCTGAATCAAACTTGGATCGTTAACCTTTTGACAGTAAGATTGGCAAAGGTAGGTATACTTAGTAGACGAAATATACGTTAGCCGTGTAGCCCCGGTATAGAATAGGGCTACCTCATCTCTTCCCGTGGGTGTCGTAAAAGGCGACTAAGGGATCTGAGGGAGACTAGCAAACCTTAAGTTCTCTCCGCGCGGTGGCGGATAATCTGCTTGGTCCCTAGGAGGGTTAGTGTCAGGCAGGCGGCCGGCCACACAAATATTGCCAAATCTATTTGCAGAAGGTATGGTCAATAATGACTTACCTACTGCGCCGACCCCAAATTAATTTGGGGTTTAGCGGACCCCGGGCTCCCGAGAGGGATGCAACCGGGAACATCGCTCGGATGAGAAGAAGTAGACGAAATATACGTGAAATATATTATTTATTTATTTTATTATTGTTTTTTGAACCCTACGTATCGAAAGCATTACAGCTTCCGGGGTCACATGCAGACTGTGGTGCTTTTTAATTTGAAACTGTTCCTGGTTCAACGTGCCGTAACCGACGACACGTTACTGTTTATGACGATGCTGCTCGATATGCCCATCAGCTTCACAATAGAAGTTTATCTTACCAACATTTGATGATTCGCGAATCGAACATTTAAGTTTCGACTCCTATAACGTTCGCGCATGATGGAATACTTACCAGGAAAATGAAGCGTATTCGTCAATTTGTCTTGACCCATATACATGTCGGTATAGAAATATTTAGTCCATCCAAATTTGAAGACTATCAAACACGGTTGTCCCATGTTATCATTCAAGATATAATCTAGGTGATGTTTCTGGAGCACGAAGTTGGGGTCTTCATTTACTTTGGAACAGATGTCTACAACGATCACTGAAAAATAAACATACGAGTTAACGGAACCCCGCATTAGCCTGCTAATAAGTATCACGGGGTTATGGAGCCAGGGAGCTTTGGAAGGTGTCCGTAGATCCAAATAGCGAATATGTAGAGGTGTCTTTCAGTAACCATTTTAATCGCAATAAAATATGTTGGTAGATAGACATCAAGCCGGCGATTATGCCTAGTTTGAACTCTACTCGTACAATTGAAATTTCTCAGTACACATACCTACTAAACCGTATAGACGTATCTAATATATAAAACCATGTCACAGTGTTAGTTACCGTACTCCTCCGAAACGGCTTGACCGATTTTTATGAAATTTTGTATACGTATTCAGTAGGTCTGAGAATCGGCTACTATCTATGATTTATAACGCAAAACAACGTTTGCCGGGTCAGCTAGTATTTATATAAGTATAGACAAACTCTCTTATTATTATATATCTTTTTCGAAAACGGTTCAATAGTAAATTTGTCATTAATTTTGCAAGAAATCACTAAGGTACTTTAAGTAGGTAATAGAAATTCTGAAAAATTACCTTCGAACCTTGTAATACATATAGCTGCCACAGCACAGACCAAGGTTAGGCTCCTTTTTGGCCAAATCCCGTACTAATACAGTTTGTTCTGAGAACAGTGATTAAGGCCTAAAGAGATTGTTCTAAAGGTGTAAGCGAACAACTACTAGAGAGCGCCGCGAGGGGCCCCAACTATTAGGTAAACTGTACCACTTGGCTAAACTTACAAGGAACAATAAGTTTTTCAGGCGGTATCTCTCCAACATGCTTCCCATCTAAAACAAAGTGAAACGGAGCGTCAATGTGCGTTCCCACATGCTCTCCAGTTGCGAGGTCGTATGATGCGTACCTGAAAAAACAAAATGTTTCTTTAAATACCCATAAATAGCAGAATGCTCCAGAACACTAGAAAATATTGGTTCAGGACTCCAGCAGAAGTATTGACATCTCGTGTAAAATAGAGGTAGCTACTCGTATCTATATTGTTGCCTGGATACAGTTCACGACAATTTATAGACACTCTTATCTGCGCAGTGCCCTACCGGACTATGGTACGGTCAAAGGTGATCTCACAGTTGTCAACATCATCAGTAAGTACTTATATCCTGTGGCATCGTACGCGCAACAGTATTCGAATGGGCTAGGTACTTAATTATACGAACTAAGCCATTTACGTCTTAGATCTTGCTATAGGATAAAAAGCTAGTAGTAAGATACTATTTCAGAAACTTAGATCAAAAAGGTAAACAAAGAATTTTAAATCAATTTTAAAGAAAAAAGTAAAAAAAAGTATGTCTCTTTATGTGAAACTAGCTGCGTCCCGTGGTTTCACCCACGTAAGTCCCGATCCCGTATGAATATCGGGATCAACAGCCTATGTTACTCCTTGATTCTGAGCTTTCTTTTGATGAAAGAATGTTTGAAATCGGTCCAGTAGTTTTTGATGACTGACCTACTGCGCCGACCTCAAATTAATTTGGGGTTTAGCGGACCCTGGGCTCCCGAGAGGGATGCAACCAGGAACATCGCTCGGATGAGAAGAAGGTCCAGCAGTTTTTGAGTTTATTCATTACAAACAAAAAAACAAATCTTTCCTCTTTATAATATTATAGTGTTGATGTAGGTATGGGATATTTGGATTTTTAGTTACCTACCTTTTTGATCTGAGTTTCTGAAATAGGATATAGTTGTAACGTTTTTTTTCCAAATTGCAATCCGTAAATACGGAACCCTACACATGTTAATGTTAACTACGGAACCCTACACATATTGATGTACACTACGGAACCCCACACTGTTTGTGCCCCGGCTATGGCACGCACTCGTATATAGCACAGAGCGCAGAGGTTACCTAATAGTCGGTGCGCCTTGGCGCCTCTTCACTGGTTGCCTACCTACTTACCTATCTCCAGTTTTATAGATTACAAAATATTTGACGGGTTTCAAGATAAACCTGTCAAAATCGGCACCCTGCGATTGTTTCATTGTTGACTTCTATCACAGATTCTACTTGATATTGCATAATTTTTATCTCAAATACCTACCTTAGTGCCTATATCTTTTACTAGCAGCTCCCCGCGGTTTCACCCGCATAAGTCTCGATCCCGTGGCAATATCGGGATCAAAAGTAGCCTATAGCCTTCCTCAATAAATGGACTATCCAACGCCGAAAGAAGTTTTTAAATCGGACCAGTGATTCCTGAGATTAGCGCGTTCAAACAAACAAAAAAACAAACAAACTCTTCCGCTTTATAATAGTAAATAGATAGCAGCTCCACGCGGTTTCACCCGCATAAGTCCCGATCCCGTGGGAATATCGGGATCAAAAGTAGCCTATAGCCTTCCTCAATAAATGGACTATCCAACACCGAAAGAATTTTTCAAATCGGACCAGTGGTTCCTGAGATTAGCGCGTTCAAACAAACAAACTCTTCCGCTTTATAATAGTAACTAGCAGTGCCCGCGACTTCGTCCGCGTAGAAAAGTGACTTTCAGGATTTGTTTATTTATTTCTTCTCATCTGAGCGATGTTCCCGGTTGCATCCCTCTCGGGAGCCCGGGGTCCGATAAACCCCAAATTGTTTTTTTTTATTTGGGGTCGGCGCAGACGGTAAGTCATCATTGACCATACCTGCTGCAATTAGATTTGGCAATGTTTTTACGGCCGGCCGCCTGCCTGACACCAACCCTCTTAGGGATCAAGCAGTTTATCCGCCACCGCGCGGGGAGTACTTAAGGTTAGCTAATCTCCCTCAGATCCCTTAGTCGCCTTTACGACACCCACGGGATGAGATGGGGTAACCCTATTCTATGCCGGGGCTACACAGCTAATGTCGGGGCTACACAGCTAGATTTGTTTGTTTATTATTTTGTACTTATAACATCTGTACAAAAAATTTATAATACAAAATCCAATTAGATACGGAAATTGACAACAATAACTAAAAAAGACGTTTGTTGTATGGGAGCCCCTCTTAAATTTTTGTTTCATTTTGTTTTTCGTATTTGTTGTTGTAGCGGCTACCGAAATACATCTTCTGTGAAAATGTCAACCGTCTAGCTATAACGGTTCATGAGATACAGCCTGGTGACAGACGGACAGACGGACAGAGGGACAGACAGACAGCGAAGACTCAGTAATAGGGTTTCGTTTTTACCCTTTGGGTACGGAACCCTAAAACAGAAGTATTAAAAAGTATCGCTGAGCACAACCGCTTTGCAAGAAGCCGACCGCGCTCATACGTGCGCGCGCAATACTTAATACTTATTTGGTTGCAACATACTTACATTTTTAATATCGCGATATCTTTTGAATGAAATGTCCCAATTAAATAATTCAAAAGGTCCTAGAAAGGTATTGAATTCGTCTTGAATATAAAGTAATTTATTTTGATAAGGATTAATACCAAGGTACAAAATAAAAGGTTATTAAAGCGACGGCATTTTAATTATTTACAAAAATTACAAAAACACTTATTGTGAGATAAATACAATAGTTAGACATATGGTGTCGCGATGTATTTTGTAGACAATTACATGTTCTACAAAGTTGTATTACATAGTTTTGTTCTATATCCAATAGTTTTCGCAGCGCACGCGCCGTAAGGAATTTTTTGGTCATTTTTTTCACACCTTGTGTTACATTATTGAACTTTTAGTAAGGATCCCTATTTTTTTTGAAAATATAATATAGCCTGTAGCCATCCTCAATAAATGGACTATCTAACACCGAAAGAATTTTTCAAATCGGACCAGTGGTTCCTGAGATTAGCGCGTTCAAACAAACAAACAAACAAAAAAACAAACAAACTCTTCCGCTTTATAATATTAGTATAGATAGATAGATAGATACCGTGGTTTTGGTATATTCCCAGTAGTCCCCTTTAGCCCTGTCCCCCGGAGTGACGGCTGGGAATTTTCTTCCCAGTTGTCTCCGGGGTGACAATTCGTGCCAACTGTTCCCTTTGAAAGCTGACTAGAGGGAACAAATGGGAAGTCTGTTTCCCAGTTGTCACCCCACCGGTGACAACTGGGAAACAGACCCAATTGCTACGATTCCTTCCCAGAAAAAAACATGTAATGTAACCAAAGTTCAGATTTTTTATTTGTGTTATTTTGTTATATATGTCGTAGGATAATTTGATAAACCGAATAAATAGATATCGGCTATGATATTTCTGAAATAAGTTAGGATTTTTGCAAAAAAAAACTCATTGCTTTGGTCACATTGCGAAAATAGTCGTTGGCTATCATGAACTAAGCGCACTGATTGGTCGATCGGAACACTCCAAGCAACATCTTCTCTTCTTCTTCTTCTTCTTCCTTCCCTTGTCCCAGTTTATCCGGGGTCGGGTCTCCTCGTATTTTTACGCCAGGTCGTACGATCCTGGGTTGTCGGCTGGTCTAAATTTTGTGACTTCATCAGCTTTGACATGCTTGTCCACCATGTATCCGGTGGTCTCCCTCTACCTCTCGGCTTCACGGGGATGTTTAGAGCTTTGTGGACAGCGTGTTCATCTTCTCGTCTTGATATGTGACCGTACCATCGCAGCCTATTTTCTGTTATTTTCTCGGTAATCGGAGCGACTTTAAATGATCCTCTAACATACTCATTCCGCACTTTGTCCAGGCGAGTAACCCCACCGGCCCATCTCAGCATCTTCATCTCGTTCACATGCAGTTTTTGTTCGTGAACTTTTTTGACAGCCCAACACTCAGACCCATACATTAGCGCCGGCCTCAGCGCCGTCCTGTATATTTTTCCCTTTATCTTAAGAGGCATTCGAGGATCACACAGGACTCCCGAGAGCGATCTCCATTTGAGCCAGGCAGCGTTTACACGGTTGGTGACGTCATCATCGATGCAGGCATTAGCAGTGACTACCGGTCCGAGGTATCTGAAGTGCAACACTTTTGGTAATGGACTGCCCTCTACGTACACATTTTGCCCGGTTTGTTCTTGACCTCCATAGTCACACTCCATAAACTCGGTCTTAGTTCTGCTTACTCTTAAGCCAAACTGCTCAGTCTTCCCTATCCACTTATTGAGTGTTTGCTGCAGGTCAGAAATGGTTCTACTAACGAGCACTACATCGTCCGCGTACATAAGACACCATGGAGTTGGGGCTTGAATATCACGTGTAATGTAATCCATGCATATGTTGAAAATTAAGGGGCTTAAAGCAGATCCCTGATGAACTCCAACTTTAACACCAAACGGCTTGCTTAGTCCTGCAGGACTCTTTATTTGTGTTGTGATGCCGTCATACATATCTTGTATCACACTGATATAATGCTCCGGTATGCCCTGAGCTTCCAATGATTTCCAGACCAGCTTTCTCGGTATCCTATCAAACGCCTTCTCGAGATCTATGAATACACAAAACAAGTTTTCCTTATTGTGGCGATGCTTTTCCATTAGGATCCTAAGGGCCTGTATGGCATCCGTGGTGGATCTTCCATACGTGAAGCCAAACTGGTTTTCCGATATCTCAGTGAGGGCTGTAAGACGAGCGCTTATCACACGTTCCCACAGCTTCAGAGTGTGTGATGTGAGTTTAATGCCTCTGTAGTTATTGTATTGAGCCACATCTCCCTTATTTTTGTATATTGGTGTTAAGTAGCTAGCTCGCCACGCCTCTGGAATCCTTTTCTCTAGCAAGATACGATTAAATAATTCTGTAAGCCACGGTAGGGCTCTTTTCCCAAGTTTCTTCCAGAGATCCGCTGGTACTCCGTCTGGCCCCATCGCTTTGTTATTTTTCATTTTTAATAGCGCGGTCTGGATTTTCTTAGGTGTAATGAAGTCAATTGGCCCTTGAACAGGGGTACGAATTGGCAGTTCCGAGCTAGGGTATTCTTCATTAAGGAGTGCTTCGTAGTATTCTTTCCACCTGTCATTGATGGCTTCATTAGATGTTAGTAGAACGTCCTGACCATTCTTGATATACTTGTTAAACCTGATATCTTGAGTAGATCTTTGTCTCTGCTTGGCAATTCGGTATATGGCCGTTTCATCCTCGGCAGTTTCGAGTTTTTCGTATATGGCCTGCCTAGATGCTGCCCTGGACTGAGCCACCGCTTTTTTGGCAAGAGCCTTGAGTTCTTTATAGTGATTGTAATTCTCATCCGTTCTAGTCTTCTGCCAGACCTTGAATACCTTCTTCTTCAAGTTAACAATATCTTTCACACCGTCATTCCACCAAGTGGGGTCTTTTTTTGTGCTGACTCCTCCCTTTGAGACTCCCAGAATCTGTCGCGCATATAAAGACACTCTTTTTCGAAGCCGGACCACATATTGGTTGCCCTTTTATCGTTGGGCAGGTCATCGTCCAGATACGAGTTGATTTTGGTTATGAATTCATAACCTTTTGCTCCATGGATCTCTTTCCATTTGGTTCCTAAAGTTTTGTCTGGCCGTGTTTTTATTGGTTTTGGTAGGCTCAGAACTGCCAATAATAACCTATGTTGAGATGTGATCGCTTCGCCCGGTATGACTTTACAGTCCTTATAGTTTTTCAATATCCCACTATTGGAGAGTATGTAATCTATCTGTGTTGCCGATACAGATGTTTTATACGTTATAAGGTGCTCTGGTTTCTTCTGGAAGTACGTGTTAATGACCCTGAGATCAAACTTTGTTGCAAAGTCTAGTATTGTTTGCCCTTCCGTGTTTACAGTACCGTGACCGAAGCCCCCGTGGACTGCTCTGAATTGAGCTGAGGAACAACCAACATGCCCATTTAGGTCCCCCCCAACATGGATAATTTCTTCAAGTGGTATGTTCTGCATGATTTCTTCGAAGTCCTCCCAAAACTCTAGTTTTTCGAGTTTTGTGCAGCCGGTTTGAGGAGCATATGCCGAAATGATGTTAATGACAGGTTGATCCTCTAATGCAATCTTAATGGAAATGAGGCGCTCACTCTTCCTTGTGATGTTTATAATTCTTTGACGTAAGTCTTTGTCCAAAGCTATAGCGACGCCATTTCTCTGTGTACTGGTCCCATGGTAGACAAGCTGGTAACCCAAGCCTATATCCCTTGATTTAGAGCCCTTCCATCTGGTTTCCTGGATACAGCATGCGTGTATCTGTCTCTTATCTAGGATGCTACTGAGCTCACTGCTGCGTCCAGTCATAGTTCCGAGGTTCCATGTTCATAATCTTAATTTGCTAATTGTATGTTGCGAACGTGAGTTATTGTCCCTTCCGTCGCTTCGGGGGTACGCCCTAGTATAGTCTTCTGAAGTCGCATCCATCATTTTCTTTGAAATTGAAACATCGCCTCCGGGGGCGCCCTAACTTTTACTCTTACTTTCTTTGTTTGTACTAGCATTATTATACGAGGAGAAGTTTTTGTAGGCTTTAGTTTTACGGCCGGTTGCCACCTGACGCCAAGAATGTAGCTCATTGTAACAATGTTACAATGAGTTTATTTTTTGCAAAAAAACCTGTTTATAAAATTATCCGACATATATAACAACTTAACAACACAAATAAAAAATCTGAAATTTATGGATACATTACATGTTTCTTTCTGGGAAGGAATCGTAGCAATTGGGAACAAATGGGAAGTCTGTTTCCCAGTTGTCACCGGTGGGAACAAATGGGAAGTCTGTTTCCCAGTTGTCACCGGTGGGAACAAATGGGAAGTCTGATTCCCAGTTGTCACCCCACCGGTGACAACTGGGAAACAGACTTCCCATTTGTTCCCTCTAGTCAGCTTTCAAAGGGAACAGTTGGCACGAATTGTCACCCCGGAGACAACTGGGAAGAAAATTCCCAGGCGTCACTCGGGGGACAGGGCTAAAGGGGACTACTGGGAATATACCGTGGTTTTGACGATCGCTCCGGTTCCTTTCTGGTGCAAAGATTGTCCATCGCTATTCAGCGTGGTACGGCGAGCATTTTGGGCAATTTTGCACCGGGAACTCTGGGTGGTGGTCGTTTAGATTAGTTATGTTTTAGTTTTAAGTAGAATAATTAATTAATTTGGGTTTTTTATTTTTTATTTTTAAGTTGATTGTAATTTTAATGTAAGCTTTAATAAATTCCTAAATTATGTATCTTTTATATAATATTTAATAATATATTATGATAAATCAAATCATACGTTACATAACTTGAACGAATTGATGGTTTCCAAAGTTAGGTTTTTTTACCTAAATACGAATTACGATCTGAGTTCTTTACGAATTATGTATAGGTAAGTCCTCGGATTAAAATTATTCTACTAAAATTGTTGAAAGCATTTCATCAAAAGCATTAGGTACCTACTACCTACCTACCCATTTCCTAAACGTAGAAGAAACTTTGAAAAATAAGATGTTTGGGATGCGTCACCTTGTAATAATAATATATTACGTAATTAATATATTATTATTACAAGGTGACGAGCCTAGTTGAACTACAAAATTCAAGTTCCGCCGGGTAGGTACCTACTAACATTCGAAAGTGTTTCTACAAAAGCATGATTAGGTAGTATAGGTAGGTACCTAATTCTTATATGTTTTTAAACCGTTAGTCCCCTCCAAGGGCGTAGCGAGGATTCTATTTAGGGGGGGGGGGGCAGACGAAGAAAATCTAAGACTATTTTGTTTTAATCGCGGTTTTTTACATATGAGTAGAGGAGATTGGTAGTGGAGAAAAGTAAAAATACCTTTATTACTTGACTAGTAATCTGCGCGGTTCTTCACAAAATCTATTTAAAACTTCTCTTACAATTTTTTTTAGACAATTTTCCGGCGTACGTTTGTTATGCAAGGCTGCAAAGTTGGTTTTTGCAGCGAGTACTTGTATTGAAACCTGAGCTAGCGAAGCATTCTAGGATTGAACCACGAGCGCAGCGAGAGGTTAAAATATAGAATGCTGAGCGTTGTAAAGATTTCAAAGATACAAAATGCAAGAAACTTTGCTGCCGAGTGAAACACACAATTTTGCACCTCACTACAGCGAGGAAAACGCTAGGTGCATTTTTCCGGTAGAAAACTCAATTCGGCATTATGTACCACTTCCACTAACTCTGCAGTTGTTAAATTAATATCTTCGTCGCGGCTGGCCAGTGCAATTCCTTTCTCCTCAACCTATACTATTATTTTATTTCATAAAGTGGGTAGTTATATTTTTGTACGCTATACACGATGTTCCGAGATGGGGGTATTAAGCCGAAAAGGGTTGGGTTTGTTCTAGACGTCTAGGCGAACAACTTTTGTTTTACAACTTTTGGAAATATAAAGTAGTTTTCGAAAATGTTGAGTTTGCATGAAAATCAGCTGTTTTTTAGAGTTTGAGGTCATTGGCCTTAATCTGCCCTTTTATTTAGTTTGGACCACTACAATCTTAACATTAATTGCCTTTATTTACAAAAATTCTGTTTTTTTACAGTGATACAACCACAAATTTTCGAAAAAAAGTTCGAATTTCCAAAAGTCGTAGGACAAAAGTTGTTCGCTTAGACCTCTATAACAAACTCCTTTCGGCTTAATACCCCCTCCTCGGAACAGCCTGTATATAGCGAAAAAATCATATATGATTCCTCGTTTTTGTAAATAAATAAGCAAACAAAAAATCTAAATCGAATAATTCACGAAAAAAACCTGCGTGATACTAATAATAATAAACAATAAATACGACATTGGCAGATGAGCAACAAGACTTCGTGGTTCGATGCCATGAACAAAAAAAAAGGAATGAGGTTGGCCCATTTTCAAAGGACTTGCTTTAGAGAAAAGTTTGGATAAGACAGATTCGAATTTTGAAAAGTCTTTGCACGGTAAGAAATCTGCGCGCAAAACAGATCCTTTCCGATGTTGTGCGGTGAAAAAGACCTGCAAAATCACATTTTCGCTACCGTGCAAAGACTTTTCAAAATTCGAATCTGTCTTTTCCAAACTTTTCTCTAAAGTCTCTAAGTCCTTTAAAAATGCGCCAACCTCATTTCTCGTGAGGACACTATACCCGAAAGTAGTTTTTAATTTTTTTCAGTTAATGAAAAAATATCTAACTTACAAAACGGAATATAACTTCATTTTATAATCTGCGCAAATTAAACATTGTTTCATAACATAACTAATACTAGCTTAGTTGATTGACCTTTGCAACTCTTTAGGATTCTAGTTTTCCAATCTTTTAAACTCGGTAGAGATCGTGTGCTGCAAACCGCGTGGTTTGTTATGCCTTATACTGGTGACCGACCGCTCTTCTAGGGGGGGGCAGCTGCCCCCCCCTGCCCGTACCTCGGTACGCCCATGGTCCCCTCCCTTAGGATATCAGGTAGGGTAGATCCTCCTTAGGATTTACAGGTAGATAGTCAAATTCACATAAAGTATTTGACTTTATAACGTCCGTCGTTTATTCTTAGGATTCAGCTTTAACTTTAGGAGCTATGTGGGAGCTATCGTCACAATTTTATACCTATACCTTAATTGTAAAGGTATTTATGTTAGGTATTTTGATTCCTTTGGCAAATTCCAAAATCACTATTTTCTATCGTTAACTTATTATTGCAGACCAAATGTGGCTCGAGAGTCGGTTATACCTACAGTTTAATCGGTAGCCACAGCTTTATTAAGGGCTCATGCGCAAAATGTCTCTTTTGCTATTCGCAAAACGTCTCTTTCGCACAATGTCTCTTTCGCAGAAGGTCTCTTTCGCACAATGTCTCTTTCGCATATTGTCTCTTTCGCAAAATGTCGCGACGGGGACTTTGAAATAAATTGCGTTTTCGCAAAATGTCTCTTTCGCACATTGTCTCTTTCGCACAATGTCTCTTTCGTACATTGTCTCTTTCGCACAATGTCTCTTTCGCAAAATGTCTCGATAGGGACTTAGAATAAAATTTCGATTTTATCAGAAAAATCATATATTAAAGTTACATAGTAAAAAAAGTACAGTGTGTTTCGGGAACGGTAATTAAATAAAAAGGGGATTGTTCTAGAGGTGTTCAAAAGTTGTTACAACCTCCTTACGGTTTAAATCGCCGGCCTCGAAACACGCTGTATAGTTAATAAAATGTTGTACCAAACAAAATATTTTGATTAGAAAAATCTCAATATTATCAGAAACATAAAATATCTTTTCATTTTGGGTATAAAATTAACTTTGATTGTAAACAAAAAAACAACTGAAACGTAATTTTACAAAAATAATCATAAATTATCGTCATTTTAGCAATAAAATATTTTTTACTTCTAAAATTACTTTTGTTGAAAATGATAAAAAATGATAGATTGCCAAACAAAAAAAATCTAAATTTTAATTAATAGAATACAAAATGTACCTGTACCTACTTATTTACTATTTGAACATTTGTAAAAAAATATAATTTTAAGCTTTTGCATAGCTTTTATCGCGGGCTTTGAGCTTGGCGACCGAATCAAGAAATTCCGTAACGAAAATAAAACCTTACACCCCTCACTCCGCCTACCATGTATCGCGGTAAAGTTATTGCATAGCAATCCCCGACAGTCCCCGAGTGCCAAAGTGTTTTTTTTGCTTAACATTCACGTATTTTTTATTAGTATACAGGATGTTTCGACGAGGGGGTATTAAGCCGAAAGGGGGTTGTTCTAGAGGTCTAGGCGAATAACTTTTATTTTATGACTTTTGGAAATTCGAACTTTTTTTTCGAAAATTTTACAGTTGTATCACTAAAAAAAATAGCTGTTTTTGTAAAAAAAAAGGCAATTAATGTATAAAATGTTGTGGTCCAAACTAAATAAAAGGGCACCTCAATGCCAATGACCTCAAACTCTAAAAAACAGCTGATTTTCATGCAAACTTTAAACTGAAAATTTTCGAAAACTACTTCGAATTTCCAAAACTTGTTGAAAATTGAACAAAAGTTGTTCGCCTAGACCTCTAGAACAACCCCCTTTCGGCTTAATACCCCCTCCTCGGAGCACCCTGTATATTATTCAACGCTCATACCAAAAATATGTCTTAAAATTGTATAAAAAAACGAGTCACCTGTGACTCCTGAACGTATTCCTAAAGTTCAGTATGAGTCGTATGTGACTCACTGGACAGTTAAGTTGTTAAAAATATTTTTTCTGATAAAATCGAAATTTTATTCTAAGTCCCTGTCGAGACATTATGCGAAAGAGACATTGTGCGAAAGAGACAATGTGCGAAAGAGTCATTGTGCGAAAGAGACATTTTGCGAAAACGCAATTTATTTCAAAGTCCCCGTCGCGACATTTTGCGAAAGAGACAATATGCGAAAGAGACATTGTGCGAAAGAGACCTTCTGCGAAAGAGACATTGTGAGAAAGAGACGTTTTGCGAATAGCAAAAGAGACATTTTGCGCATGAGCCTTATTAAGTAACAAATAGTATAGGTTTCTACTTAAACTTGTTATTTTTTTTAAATATTTAATCAATCAAAAAAAACACTTATAAAACATAATTAAAATTAAAAACTAAATTAAAACTAAAACTTATTAAAATAAAACTAAACTAAAAACTAAAAAAGTTATTTATTGTTATTTAATAAGTCACCATCAGTAATTTTACTGCGGTTCTTTCGACACGAATTTGTCAGTAATTTGTCACTTACCATGAGTTATCAGTGGTATCGAATTTCTCTTGCTTCCTTGTAAACACAAATCTCTGCATACCGGGCCAATACACTGTGTTGTTGTCATAGGAATGAGTCAAATCTATGAACTCATAGTCACCATTGAACAATAATTTGTTTAAGTTATTATTAGCGGATTGCACTGTAGCAAATAACACAATTATTAGGCACACGTTTAGTAAGGGAGACATCATGACTGTGAATGTCGAACCTACGAGACTCGTAACCCTCCGTGCTCGTAACCGTAGGTGATAAATAAGTATATGTTACCGAAATATGTAGGTATGTAATCCATCATTCTAAAGAATTCCTATAGACCATCTATATAGGTATTAGGTAAGTACGTAGGTATTCACAGGAAATACCTAGGTACCTATATGAAATTATTTAAAAAACAACTTATTTCGGTAACATTGAGAAATATCTTAGCCAATGTCTAATTATTCGTTTTTTTGCAAAAAAAAACCTAGGATTTTCGCAAAAAAACCTGTTTATCTAAATTGCCCAACGACATAATATACAAATAAACTTTTGCCTTTATATTAGTAGAATAGAAGTACCTACTTAGAAAGTAGGATTCCTAGAAAATGTGTAGGTAAATGTTACAGGTAGGTGCTTACTATTTATGTATTCTGTGGTTACAGTTAAAACCCGTTTTACCGAAACCCTTTGTTAAAACTAGAATTTAATAATGCTCAAAATTATTATCAGTTAAAACTAGTTTTTTACGCGTTATCTATTTCTTATACACATATTTAGCGAATTCATTCGCGACATATGGCGGCGTTTTGTACTCTTTATAACTATCTATCTGTATAACTTTGGAACAATTTCTTCAAAACTTCATTGATCCATATCTCCGGAACGAACGTGTCACTTTAGGACATCATGTTATGGAATATTTTTTGTTATCGCCGTCCGCCACTTACCTACCTCGGAGCTAGAGGGGATTTTGACCTGTTTTCGAGTTTATCGACCTAGGGAATGAAAAAATCCACACCATAGAGCGTCTACGCCAGGAGTTCCCAAAGTGGCAAAGTGGCGCTGCAGGCAAAAAGGGAAAGGTAAGAGACTTAGAAATAAAATGGGGGCATTAAATATGTCATCTTATAAATATGTTGTCCAGGAGATAACAAACAAATATAAAGGCAACACATTTTCGCATTTTAATAATTATTAGTATTCCTAGATATAAGATCATTTTTGTAGGAAGAGAACAATTGATCGTATCAAGTAATAATTAATTAAAAATAAAAAGACATTGCAGAATACAAGCGTACCTACTTATTTTTGTGGTGTTACAACCAAAAACAAAAAGTTAGGACGATTTAGAGGCAAGATTACAGGTGATGTTTCAAAAAAACTAAAAAATCATATATCTAGACTTAGATGAAAACAAAAAACAGCAGATACGTTACCTAGTCTCGGAAAATGAGACGATAAAACTGCGTCTAGCTGACGCACTAGCCTCAGTCGTATGTCGAATCGTTGCCGCGTGAGCACTGCGATTATCTTTTTGAATTCCATAAGAAATAATAAAAATGCCTTTTTGCTTATTTACTGAAAATGTTTTTAAATACAATAAACTCAAAACTCAAAATTATTTATTCATTTAGAACGTATATTAAACACACATACGTACGTTTTGAAACGTCGAGATTTTATTTTACCGACGTTTCGGAACGCGCCCTCCGATGAGAAGAAACCACAAGAAACTCATGGGGTTTTTTTTTCAATTTTTTTTTTTATCATGTTTTATATTACAATCGTCATAATACAGATATTTGTAATTTGAACAGGAGCAGTTAACAATCATGTCCATGGATTCTTTTCATCAAAATATTTAGACGTGCTATAGTACGCCTTATTACACAATTTAAGCTTAATATATTTTTTGAATCTTGTAATGGACATGTCACATACGTCTTCTGGTAGTTTATTATAATAAAGTACACTAGTACTACAGAACGACTTACTTATTTTCTGGAGCCTACTATAGGGCACAGTCAGATCATCCTTATGTCTCAAATTAACCTGACGGACATCACTGTATTTGTGAAATTTACTTGATTTATTCTTATGTACGTATAGCAGATTTTCATATATGTATTGAGAGTACACAGTTAAAATGTTTATCTCTTTAAACTTTTCTTCAAGCGATTCCCTGGGGCCCATTTTGTAGATAGCTCGCACCGCTCTTTTTTGCAAAACAAAAATGGTTTCTATGTCAGCAGCACACCCCCACAGCAGGATACCATATGACATGATGCTGCGAAAGTAACTGAAGTAGACTAGGCGGGCCGTCTCAACATCTGTGTATTCCCGGATTTTCTTAACTGCATAAGCTGCGGAACTAAGCCTTTTGGACAGAGCTTCCACGTGTGGGCCCCATTGAAGCTTAGCGTCTAAAGTTATACCCAGAAAGACAGCTTTATCGACTATTTCGATCTCCTCATTATCAATTTTAACAGTGGTTTTAACTTGTGTAAAACAAGTTAAAACCACTGTTAAAATTGTTAAATTTGGTAGTGTGAATCGAATACATTTAGTTTTAGATCCATTTAGTAGCATATTATTAACATTAAACCAATATACTAATCTAGAGAGAGCATTGTTCACGTCGTCAATATTAGGTGGCGTCTTTTTACTTTAAATACCAATGAGGTATCATCTGCAAACAATACTATCCCATGATTTTCCTTTACGAGGAAAGGTAAGTCGTTAATATATACCAGAAATAAAAAAGGTCCCAATATGGATCCTTGAGGAACTCCTAAAGTTACAGGTGATCCAGGGGAACGTTTACCGTTAATGTCGACACACTGAATCCTATCACTCAGGTAAGAAGAAAGAAGATCCAATGCGCTGTCCCCGATACCGTAGTGTCGTAGCTTCATGATCAAAGTATCATGTCGAACACAATCGAACGCTTTGGAGAGGTCACAGAATACGCCATATGCATCATGCGACTCCTCCCAAGCATCAAATATGTTTTCAATTAATGCAATGCCCGCATCAGTAGTCGAGCGACCCTTACTAAAACCGAACTGTTTATTGTGTATAATATTGTTGTCATCAAAATGCTTTAGTAGCTGGTTCAATATATTTTTTTCAAAAATTTTGCTTAATGTAGGTAGTACTGATATGGGTCTAAAATGAGAGGGGTCCGATGTACTACCGGATTTAAATAATGGAATAACTTTACTTAATTTCATTTGATCAGGAAACACGCCACAATCTATGCACCTATTGAATATAATAACAAGCTCAGGTACAATAACTTCTATCAAGGATTTAACAATAGGAACAGAAATCCCCCATAAGTCTTTAGTTTTCTTTACATTGATCTGTTTAAGAATTACTAAAATATCATGTTTTTTAACATATTTGAATTGAAAAGCTTTACTACATTCAGGTACATTTGCTTCTAAAAGAGATTTAGCAATGGGGGTAGATGAGTTTAGGGCTTTGTCAGAGTAGTAGGCACATTAGTGAAAAAATTCTCAAACTCATTCGCAACATCTTGGTCAGTGTTTGTCATCCTTCCGCCAATGTCCAACTTAAAATCAATATTTTTGTTTAAGACTTTACCAGTTTCAGCATTTATTATTTTCCAAGTGGCTTTAATTTTATCATTACTATTCTTTATTGTAGATTTTATGTGTAAGGACTTCGCTAGTATACAAACTCTTTTAAATATCTTTGAGTAATTTTTAACGTAAGCCCTAAACTCTTCTGATGTATGAAACTGTCTCTCTGCATACAACTGGTAAAGTTTTCGTCTGCTTCTATGAATGCCGGCCGTGGCCCAGTCACTGAACTCACGCTTGCCTGATACCACCATTGATCTGGACGTGAAAATAGATTGAAATTGTTCGTTAAGAACCGAAAAAAAATTGTTGTATAATATGTTTGCATCCATATCACATGGTAGAAATGGCATGATGTTAGCCAAATTCAATTTAAGTTTCTCTAGTCGAACGGCAGTTACTGGCACATATGTTATTTTTCTTTTGGGTATTGCTTTTTTTACTATTACAAAATTTATCTTCAAAATCATTTTATGATAGATAATACAAGTACCTAGGTGTTTCTGTCTCATTTTTCGAATACACAATTTTAGAATATAGTCCCTACTATTTGTTTTTCATCTAAGTATCTAGACAACCGTGCAACTTAGAACATTGGGTCTACCGAGGAAAAATAGAGCATGACCCCCCAACCCCACAAAAAATCCTGTCGGTCCATGCGCCAAACGCCGGTATGTATACTTATACTAGCAGCGCGACTTCACCCGCCTATTTTTTTAATATATAATAAAGCCTATAGCCTTCCTCAATAAATGGAAGTATTTTTCAAATCGGACCAGCGCGAGCGGTTCCTGAGATTAGCGCGTTCAAACAAAAAACAAACTACTTAGGTACATACACATAGCTATGTCCGGGCTCCAGCTAGTAGGTTAGGTGTAATACTATAATACTATCGTTTAGATATGTCTATCTTTTCTACATAGGTAGAAAACAAAGTGTTTTAACTGACTTCAAAAAAAGGATATGTAGATGTGGAGGTGCACGGCAGTGCGGGTATAGGTAGGTAGGTACTTAACTATTTGGTAGGTATTCCTGATGTAAAATCAAAGATAATATCCTTTAGTTCACACACTGAGTTTATTTGGTAAGTAGATACTTAAACTAAACATTTACACGCACTTAGCACGACTACTGTACATACTTGTTATAATAGTACTTTAATGGAAGGAGTACGGGAAACAACTGTTCGTAATTCGCGATCGGCGATTTAGTCGGAGGTATACGAGCGCACCGACGAAGCTCCGGCAATGACTGGCGAGCGATGGCGGGCGGAAGGCTCGCGCGAGCCGCGGCGTCCGCGCCGGCCGAGCCGTTTCCGTTTGTTTCCATTGCTCGCACCTACATCGCGTATCCATTGCGACAGTGTAGTAAAATTGTGTTTCTAATTTATTATTATGATACTATAGAATATTTACTTATATTATTTATTTATATATATATATGTAATGTAATAGTATAATTTATTATGTAATACATATTATATTATTAAATGAATTGTTTTTGTGTAGGTATATATTTATATAGTATTGTTGTGTTTTTATTTAAGTAGTAGGTTAAGTATGCGTGTGTGCGTGAGGATCCTACATCACTCCCCCACGGAGACCGTGACTACGGGCGTAAGTAATTGGGAAATCGTACTACACGACCGGAACGAGTCTTCGTGCCGGTGTCGCGAGTAGGATTTTCGCGCCTAGTAGGTGTGGTGTCTAAGGGTGGGTTAGGTTTGGGAGTTTGATTAGGTTTAGGAATTGGGGTAGGTTCAGGATTTCGTAAAGGGGAGGGGTCTACTAGTATATAGGCTGGCTTAAGGCGGTCTATGGTTACTGTGACGGGCTTACCCTTGACGCTTATTTTAAAATTCTTGTCTCCTCGCTCGAGAACTTCATATGGGCCGGAGTAAGGAGGCTCTAATGCACCTCGTAGGGCGTCCTGCCTAAGAAATACGTGACTCGAGTGTGATAAGTCTTTAAAAATGAATATTTTGTCTTTCCTATGCCTTGAGGCTGGGGAAGGTTGAATTTTAGAGACAATATTATGCAAACGTGTTGAAAAATCTGAAATGTCCGTGGAGTCTGGTAGAGAAGGCTGGAAAAATTCTCCAGGCAGACGAAGGGGTTCCCCATAAACCAACTCGGCTGACGTACTTTGCAGGCTGTCCTTGTAGGCAGACCTGACACCGAGTAAGATCAAAGGTATTGCGTCTACCCAGTTGACATCCGCGTGGCACATAATTGCAGCTTTAAGCTGGCGATGGAATCGTTCGGCAAGACCGTTACACGCCGGATGATACGCGGCAGTTTTGCGATGTTTGAATCCGACCACCTTTCCAAGGTATCGGAAAAGGGTGGATTCAAACTGTCGTCCGCGATCGGTGACGATATCAGTTGGGCATCCAAATCGGGATACCCACGATAGCAATGCCTTTCCGACGGTCTCTGCGGTCATGTCAACCATGGGTGTAACTTCGGGCCAACGCGTAAACCGGTCAACTATGGTAAGACAGTACCTTTGACCTTGTGAGGGTGGTAGAGGCCCTACTATGTCCACGTGAATAAATGCAAAACGTGCGCGGGGTAACTCGAACGTGCCCATCGGTGCTGACACGTGGCGACTTACCTTAGCGCGTTGACATGCCAAACAGTTACGTGACCAGTCTCGGCAGTCTTTGCGCATACCAGGCCAAACAAATCGCTCTGATATGAGTTTGGTTGAGTGTTTGGGACTGGGATGGCTAAGGTTATGAAGACTGTCAAAGATCTGTTTTCGAAACAACTTAGTCACGAATGGTCTAGGTGACTTAGTACTCACGTCACAGTATAGCTCCGTCTTGCTTTCGGGAATTAGCAGTTTCTCTAGGTGAAGTGAGTAATCGTTACCTAGAAACTGTTTTATTTCCGAGTCGGAGGCCTGCGATTCTGCGAGACGGTCCAAGTCAATTGAGGTCTGCAGCTCATCGACGCGTGACAACGTATCGGCAACAACGTTATTTTTGCCTGATATGTGTCGAATGTCGGATGTGAACTGCGAGATGTAATCAAGGTGACGGTACTGTCTCGGAGAGCAGTTCGCTTTGCGGTCGCGAAAGGCGAAGCAGAGGGGTTTATGATCTGTATAGATCACGAAGTGACGGGCTTCCAACATGTGGCGAAAGTATCTTATACTTTCGTATATGGCAAGTAGCTCCCGGTCGTACGGTGAGTACTTTTGTTGGCAAGGACTAAATTTCCTAGAGAAAAATGCAAGTGGTTGCCATACGTCGTCCTTAAGTTGCTGCAAAACTGCACCCATGGCGAGATCCGAGGCGTCTGTAACCAGCGCGAGCGGAGCCTCACAGTTTGGGTGTGCGAGTAGTGCTGCATCAGATAAGGCCTTTTTGCAGTTTTCGAAGGCTTGTAGAGTTTCTCCTGTTAAATCAACGGGATGGGACGCTTTTACTGTACCTGCTAGTAATGCGTTGAGTGGTGCTTGTATGGTGGCGGCGTTTGGCATAAATCGCCGATAAAAATTCACCATGCCAAGGAAACGACGCAGTTGCTTGATGGTTTTAGGTGGGGGGAATTCCGAGATGGCCTCGACTTTGGCTGGAAGCGGCTTTGTTCCTGCTTCTGAGATGGTGTAACCTAGAAATTTTACCTCGCTAACTCCGAACGTGCACTTTGAAGTGTTGATCAGGATTCCGTAGTCTTTCATACGGGTGAAAAGCTGATGTAGGTGCTGCTCGTGCTCGGCTGCGCTGTGCGAGAATACTAAAAAATCGTCCAAATAACAATATACAAAATCGAGGCCTCTTGTCATCTCATCCACAAAGCGTTGAAATGTTTGACCTGCATTACGTAGGCCAAACGTCATAGCTGGGAATTCGTATAACCCAAAAGGTGTTGTAATAGCAGTCTTCTGGATATCGTCCCTATGGACGGGTACCTGATTGTACGCGCGCACGAGGTCAATGACCGAGAATACCTTGCAGCCAGAAATACTATGGGTGAAATCGTGGATGTGCCTAATCGTGTAACGGTCGGGGACCGTGCGTGCGTTAAGTTGCCTATAGTCGCCGCAAGGTCTCCAACCGTTGTCCTTTTTAGGTGCAAGGTGCAGCGGGGATGCCCAAGGACTTTTTGAAGGGCGCGCTGTGCCGTTGTTAAGCATGAGTTCAAATTCTGCCTTAGCAATTTTTAGTTTGTCTGGTGCAAGTCTACGGGGGGTGCATGATATAGGGGGGCCTGGTGTCGTTGTAATATAGTGTTTAGTGTTGTGCTTTGGATACGTGATAATGCCTGAAGGGCGGGTAATTTCCGGATACCTACTCAGAACTTCGTGGTACCTGGTATCCCCAGTAGCAATCTTAACTGAATGTACATTGGTTACAGCGAAGCAAGCGTTACATGAAAGGCTAGTTAAATTATCTATTAAACGTTGATTTCGACAATCGACTATTAAACTAAAATGGCTTAAAAAATCGACGCCGATAATAGCTTTAGTAACATTAGCTACAATGAATCGCCATTGGAAGTTACGCCTTAAGCCTAGGTTTAAATTAAGCTCTATGAAACCGAATGTATCTATTGTAGTTCCATTTGCAGCACATAACTGAAAGTCAGTCTTAGAACGACGGTCGCGCAGTGCAGTACGGGGGTACACGCAGAGGTCACTGCCCGTGTCCACCAGAAATTGGGTGTTCGTAGCGCGGTCAGTGACGAACAGGCGACGTGAAGAAGCCGGGCAATCGTCAGCCGCCATTAGCGACTGCCCGTTGAGTTTTCCGCGTTCGCGTCGTAATCGCACGGCGTGATGCACTTGTGGGCTTTAGCTCCATATTTCTCGTGGTACCAACAGAGGGGGTACTTGCGATAGTTCGAAGCTGAACGGGTGCGGCTGCGGCTGCGGTTGCGGTTTGGCGCCGGCGATCGGCCGCGGCGCTGCTGTGGTGTTGAACGGTCGTTGAATTGTCGAGTGGCGCGGGTGTGCTCATCCAACTTCATCGAAAGGCGCTCCACCATGTTGCGTAGTTCCGCGATCTCGCTGGTAGGGGCGCTGCTACGGTGTACTGGAACTGAAGTAGAAGCAACGCTGCCAGGTGAGGTAATCTCGTTTATACGGTCGGCCAGGTCGGCAAGCTCTTCGAGTGAGTAGCTCGGTTGCGAAGCTAAGATGGTCTGGATGCTGCTTGGAAGGCGGTTTATCCAGACGGATCGCAGGAAGTCATCAGGTACGGAGGATCCACCGAGGTCCTGTAGGTGTCGCAGGAATTCTGATGGTTTTTGATCTCCAAGTTTCTCCCGGTTAAGTAGTTGCTCGATTTTTTTGTCTGCCGACACGGTGAGTCGTCTTATCAGCTCGGTTTTCACCTTCGTATATCGATACCGGGCGGGGGGGTTCAGTATAATATCTTTAATTATTTTAGCCGTATGTACGTCCAGGTTAATAACGACGTTATTAAACATAATTTCATCGTCTGTAATTTTATGGACTCTGAACTGGCCCTCGAGTAGTGCGAACCATATTTCGGGATCTTCTGCAGAAAAGGGTGTTACCTTAATTTCCGTCTTAGTAAATTGTCCTGTGGAAACGCGCTTCATCTTCTTTACTTGAACATCTGACTTCGAGTCCGAATTCGGCTTGTCCGGTTTGTCGGTTCGATCGGGGTCAATGGAAACGCACAATTTTGGTTTCGTCGATGTACCGCCTCGTGGTTTCATATTGACATTGCTCGTTCCTTCTCCGGGATCAGAATTCTCTTGGGCTGTGCCCACATCTGAGTCTGAACTGTCTCCCATGGTGCTCGATAGGGGTCACCAGTGTAGAAGTGGAGGTGCACGGCAGTGCGGGTATAGGTAGGTAGGTACTTAACTATTTGGTAGGTATTCCTGATGTAAAATCAAAGATAATATCCTTTAGTTCACACACTGAGTTTATTTGGTAAGTAGATACTTAAACTAAACATTTACACGCACTTAGCACGACTACTGTACATACTTGTTATAATAGTACTTTAATGGAAGGAGTACGGGAAACAACTGTTCGTAATTCGCGATCGGCGATTTAGTCGGAGGTATACGAGCGCACCGACGAAGCTCCGGCAATGACTGGCGAGCGATGGCGGGCGGAAGGCTCGCGCGAGCCGCGGCGTCCGCGCCGGCCGAGCCGTTTCCGTTTGTTTCCATTGCTCGCACCTATATCGCGTATCCATTGCGACAGTGTAGTAAAATTGTGTTTCTAATTTATTATTATGATACTATAGAATATTTACTTATATTATTTATTTATATATATATATGTAATGTAATAGTATAATTTATTATGTAATACATATTATATTATTAAATGAATTGTTTTTGTGTAGGTATATATTTATATAGTATTGTTGTGTTTTTATTTAAGTAGTAGCTTAAGTATGCGTGTGTGCGTGAGGATCCTACAGATATTCTCAATTCGACCGGTATATTGTTTGTATGTACCTACCTAGGTATGTATGTGGATATGTGTGCGACGTAAATAAAGTCCGATTTCGATAATTCTTTTTTTTATTTGGAAGGTGAGATTCCCGAGTTGGTCCCATAAAAAATAAATATTGATGATTATCTGATAAGTACCTACCTATCTTTGGAATGATGAGCAGAATAGCATCCTAGAATTCCCAGAATGCAGTAAATTACTCCTTTATGGACTTCTACCAATAGAAATAACTAGTTACAGAATATAAAAGAGCACCTAAATCCAATAGAAAACTCCTCGATGATTAAAGTTATGGTGACGATTTTAGTGATTTTAGTGGCAGTCAAAACCAAAAAAACCCGAACTTCTAAAAGGCGTAAAATAACCTCATCTACTTATCTGCCACGGGCAGTTTTGGGTGGGTCCAGATTGTAATAGTTTGGCTGCCCGATTTCAGATTACAATAGTACCTACCTAACACATATAATAAGAAGAAGAAGCTATTTTACGCTTTTTTGAATTTATTAATATTTTTTTATTTAGGCATAATTTATGTGGGTCATGTGGACCCAGAGTTCCATATGCGCTTGGCAAACTCCTTTGGAGAGTGTGTTCTGGATGTCAATTTCTACTGGTGTGTGATATGTATGATGGAGGCATCCAATAAGAAAGGATTTTTAGAAATGAGGTGGAACACGCAAAGCTGTGAGCAGATGGCGCTCTAGTCGACTGAGCGTGGTCTCGCCTGTACTGTGAAGTCAAGTTGGAGTCTTGGTGTTTTAGTGTTAAAATAATCCATTTATGTCGGTGTCTTGCTTAGTTTCAAAGGAAAACATCGCAGGAAAAATGCTCAGTCCTACTACATTGAGGGTTTATAATTAAATAAAAACGTGAACATAAATGAAACCGCCGAGAGTTTTGAAAATACCTACTATTTGACAGTTCTTATTTACTAACTTAGATCAGTCGAACATCGCCCTCTGCCGGGATAAAAAGTTAGTGCTCCTCCCCATTCCTACGGGATCGGGACTTACGCAGGTGAAATCGTGGGATACAGCTGGTAGGTAGGTACTTAGAATACAAATTCTTTGGCACAAAGCACAAGTCGTGCGAAGCTATAATCTGAAAAGTAATCTTCGTTCGGTCAGTATTACTGTCAACTGTCAAACGAAGATTACTGAGAAAAAAAAAGAATTAATTCAAATAACGATTTCGGGGACTTGCGAAATTAGCAGTGCAGCAGCAGCTTTTAGTTTATGATTACGAAGCACACATTGTTATATTTTTGGGACAAATACAATTCTGTATTCTGAGATTTATGATACTTAGTTAGACACAATTGTTGAATGTAAGCTTCTGTGCTCAGAATGATAGTGCTCCTTTACCTTGGCGAACGCTTTTATCATCAGTTTTGAACCATTTTCCCATCATTTAGTGTTTATCCAAAAACCACCTGTGAAAACCATAGTTGGTGGGCTTAAAATTACATTACACCTACACAATAATAGGTACATAGACCTCTAAGGAAGATGCCACTTATTTCATTAATAACAATGTCATTGTTCACTTTTGTGCAGTGTGATGAGCAGATTCCGCCTCCTTATTCTCAAGGTAAGATAATAGATGATAGTATCTATAAGGTTTTTACTATTACTAAACTGTATAATATTTATTTACCTTTAATTAAATACACATAGTTAACAAAATAATACAAAAAAAACGAAGCTAAAATTAAAATTACTAAAACTAAACAATAAAACATAAAACTAGATAAACTCAGCCAAACAAGCCATCCCGTAATGTTCCCAATACAATGCTGCCAAGCAAACTAGCCGCGGCAATAGACAGTCTTTGCACCAGGAAAGCCCCAAAACCTGTGTTAAACAATCTTCTAAATCAGAGTGATCAATCTGGCAATAACTACTTATAACTTATTAAATAAATAAATTCTGTCAACAACACACAGCGTCATCTAGCCCCGTGGTAAGTGACTAAGCTTGTCTTACGGTGACTAGAAAACGGATATTATACATATATTTATTTTTCTTTTGTAAATACATACATATTATACATCGAGGGGCACCCAGACCAGACACAAATATTTATTTTTTAAGCATAAATACCTGCACCCAGCGGGAATCGAACCCGCAACCTTCTGCATTGCAGTTGTGCTTTCGCACGATGCGCACACAGGTTGTCTTATTGTAACTACTTATTGGATGTAGTCATTCATAGTCTTAAATTACAACTTGTCAAGTTAACTACATACTAATTTGAAATGACTGAACATAGAACAACTGCATTCCAACAGCCGTATTCACAAATGACTTTTGGTGTGACCTTATGCTATGTCTTGCTCATGTGAGTGACAATTAACATCAGTGATATGTGACAAAAGCTGAGTCTACAGATATGGCTGTATGTTATATTAGAATCAGTTGAGGTGTTCCAGTTGTTTGACCAACATTATAAACAAACACATTTTTTGCATATTAGTGCATTTAGATTTCAATCTGTGTCATACCAATGAATATATGGAGTGCATACTGTTAGTAAAGACATTTCTTTTATTATAATGTAACTTCCTCGGTCTTGAGATTTTATCCGCCTGAGTTCTGATATCTTATAGGAATGTCCAAAAATCCTTGTTATTGGCTGCTTATGCCTACATCATATGAAGAACACACTCTCCAAATGTCAGCTCTCCACTAACAGCAGTTTAGGCTGTGCCTTGAACAGTCAGTCAGTCGAGACAAAGCATTTTATAGATATAGATGTCTTAAATATAAAGAGATGCAGCACATGTACTGTCACACAGATATGGTATGCCATCTCTTTTTCAATTTCCAACAATGTAAGAGAATTGACTTAGAAATTACAAGTTAAAAATTTATTTTTTTGGTTGTTTTTTTTACAGAAGAGTTTAAATGTTCACTACCTGATGTGACCAGCATTGATACCAATTTGGATATTACCAGATTTAGATCAGATTTTTCTAAGATTTCTGAGGTAAGAAACAAGCATTTTTTAGGGTTCCGTACCCAAAGGGTAAAAACGGGACCCTATTACTGAGACTTTGCTGTCTGTCCGTCCGTCCGTCCGTCCGTCTGTCACCAGGCTGTATCTCATGAACCGTAATAGCTAGAAGGTTGAAATTTTCACAGAAGATGTATTTTGGTAGCCGCTACAACAACAAATACTAAAAACAAAATAAAACAATTATTTAAAAGGGGCTCCCATACAACAAACGTGTTTCTAAAACTACAAGGGAATTCTAGTACGATGTGAGGTCGCTTCTGATTGGTAGAGTCAAATCTAGTTGGTCATGGAATTCAAAATGGCTGCCCTATCTGTCAAATATACAAGTCTGCCTTCACTGACTAAAGAGTTTCTTAAAAGTTTCAGATTTTCTTTGAATCAAAGTTGTTGTAAACCATTTTAGGGTTCCGTCCCCAATTGCGCCCAATTCCGTGGCACGGAACCCTTCGTGAGCGAGTTTCGCACTTGGCCGGTTTTTTTATATAAAACACACTACATTACATACTATACCTAAAATCGGCAGAAAGAACTGCCTCTAGAATTTTCTAAACTCACATTTTTAATTTCAGACTATGATCCGATGCTTTGGTTATTTGTATTTGTCATTTTTTCTTCAGGAAGATGTGTCAAATCACAGTCTACAATAAAAACACTAAGTATAAGCCACTAAGTATAAACACTAAGCCTGCGACATATACATTACACTGTCTACTTATTTGTTTTCAGGTTAAGTTTCCTGGACTTATTGGACCCCTGAATGAGAGACTGATTTGTAAGATAAAGTGCATTGATGGTAATTGGGTTGGTCCCCTCTGTTCCAACACACCAGGTAATTTAAACAATTACTTGCATTAATTTTAAAATATAATGCCGTCTGTATGCATGGTTGCCATCTATTGCTGTTCTATGTTTGTTCCCATTGGTATAATTCTCATGAGTTCAGAGTTTGTTCAATTGTAATTGTTATTAAGGATCATCACAGTAATAAAAAGACCAAATTTTTTGATATTTCTGCAACAATGGTGCCAATGTAGTGGACTGTCTCTACTTACACCATGATTTTACGGTTCTGTACCCATAGGGTAAAACGGAACCCTTTTACTAAGCCTCCACTGTCCATCTGTCTGTCTGACTCAGGCCATTATCTTCTTCTTCTAATATATAAAATTTCCATGTCACAATGTTAGTTACCGTACTCCTCCGAAACGGCTTGACCGATTTTTATGAAATTTTTTATGCGTATTCAGTAGGTCTGAGAATCAGCTACTATCTATAATTTATAAGGCAAAACAACGTTTGCCGGGTCAGCTAGTAATCTAATATATAAAATTTCCATGTCACAGTGTTAGTTACCGTACTCCTCCGAAACGGCTTGACCGATTTTTATGAAATTTTGTATACGTATTCAGTAGGTCTGAGAATCGGCTACTATCTATAATTTATAAGGCAAAACAACAGCTAGGGTCAGCTAGTAATATATAAATAAAACCTGTGAACAACACACAGCGCCATCTAACCCCGTGGTAAGCTGCTAAGCTTGTGTTATGGTGACTAGACAACGGATATAATAGGTACTTACTTATATTTATTTTTCTTTTGTAAATACATACATATTATACATAGAGAGGGATACCTAGACCAGGCATAATTGTTTTTTTTGAAGCATAAATACTTGCACCCGGCGGGAATCGAACCCGCAACCTTCTGCATTGCAGTCGGGCATTTGCACGACTCGAAACAGAGGTCGTCTATATTAATTCTAGACTGACTTGCAAAATCAATTTTAATCTATTACCAAACATCGTTTATAACCGTATTTCGGTACCGTAAAGAAGATCGTCAGAAATCTGGGCGGCACTATGGATAGCAATCTCACATGGGTTCCGCAGCTGTCTGGGTTGAGTCAGAGGATGTTTGCGTCTAATGCCTCGCTCAGAAGGTTGCGGAATTTCTTTCCAACTGCCACCGAGGTTATGCTTACTAAATCTCTTGCTTCCCATTCTTGACTATGCAGATGAGTGCTTTCTTGATCTCACTGAGGAACAGCTAGACAAACTTGAGAGGCTCCAGAATCTTGCCATTCAGTTTGTTTATGGTCTTCGTAAGTTTGATTACGTGTCGGAATTTCGCAGTGTACTCAAATGGTTGCCGATTCGTCTGCGTAGAAACTCTCACTTCTTATCACTACTCTACAGATTACTGTTTCTATCTTCATCTCCTTCTTATCTTAAGACTCGGTTTCAATTTCAACATTCTCCTTCCCAAGCTGTCCGTTCTTCAACAGCCCTTCTCCTTAGAGTTCCATCTTGTTTTTCCATTTTTTATGGAGATTCCTTCACGGCTCGAGCAGTGAAGTTGTGGAAAAAGATATGAGGAAACTTACATTTTCCCGAAATCTCGAAATGTACCCTAGTTTTCGGATTTTTCCCTTTATTACTTGTGCTTGCGTGAGACCTTAGTATTTACCAAAATTTACAAATCTAGTTCAACCGGAAGTACACTACCTATATTTTTTGGGTCGAAACCCAAGATGTACTTTCTGTTGACCTGGACCTGGGTCTACAAAACCAAGGTCTTGTAGCGCGAATAAAGGAAACAAAACTCGAAACCTGTGTCAGTAAGCCTCTGGACCGAATGAGCGCCTGGGTCTTTGATTGCTAGTCATCAATACAAAACAGACCCACATACAGTCATACACGAGCAAAGAACCCCCGACTCGCACTTGACTGGTTATTTTACCTCTATTTATGCTAAATGCGAATTTTCATTTACAGATGGCAGATTCCAGCCTATACTTCGTGAATGTTTATATAAAAACGATCACCCATTACTTGCTATTTCATTTAAAAACTCTTCAATTGATGTGAGTAAAACATATTATAACTAGTAGTTCTGCGAACAGTAGACCTCGAGAACATCATGTAAATAAACTCCTATTATTGACCATATATCCCAAGTTTCGTGAAGATCGGTTGAGAAATACGACCTGTGGAGGAAACCAACATACTGACAGACGAAACAAAAAATGCCAGACTGTAGCAAAGATGCTTCGCTTGCTCGGTATAAATAATGGCTTTAACTCGTATTATTAAAAGAAAAGTCTGGACCAGGACGAAGTCTACATGCAAACAATAAAGTAGTCTTAAAACCAGCAGTGAGATATAAATGTTTGTGTTTGTTGCAGAAAGACACCCATTTTCCCCACGGTTCGATAATAGTGGCTCGGTGTAAGCATTTTGGCCTGTACAAGTTGAAAGGTGATAACATGTTGAGATGCGAGAATGGGGAGTGGTCACCCAAATTCCCAGAGTGTGTACCTACTACGGTCGTCACTAACTTTACTGGTAGGTGTCTATGCACCAACTATTCTTATTAAATCCATAATGGATCTAGTGAGAAAAAAATTACATTTAAACAATAGTATAGTAAAATTTAAATTATATTTAAAAACAAAATTAGGCGGAGGAAGTCCCGGCATTGCTTTAGTATTAATAATTATAAAGAGGTAATGTTGGCAACATATTATGTATGTATGTTGTTTCCGGGTAATTTCTGAAACCACTGAACCAATTCCAAAATTTCCTTTACCAATAGAAAGCTACATTATCGAGGAGTGACATAGGCTCCTCATCAACATCATCATCATCCAAGCGATGTTCCCGGTTGTATGCCTCTAGAGAGCCTGGGGTCTGCTTTCCTACTTCTATGTCTCCACTTCGCACGAAGTCAAGCCAGCACTTCTTTGGTCTTCCCAGTCTGCCGCGGCCGGGCGGAGGCGCCATAGCAAGACATTTGTTTCCCACGTAACTAGCCGGTTTCCGTAGAACGTGGCCGTACCACCGTAAGCGGCATTCTTGCAGTTTGTCTGCAATGTCTCGGACATGAAGGCTGCCCCTGATGCGGGAGTTTCTGACGCGGTCTTTTCGCGTCACTCCACACATCCAGCGCAGCATCTTCATCTCCGTGACATGCAGCTCCTGCTTATGTCGCTCAAGCACTGGCCACGCCTCACTACTATACAGAAGGTCTAATGATCGGTGACGAGAAGTAAGGCTACTTGTGTTTATTATAACGTGGTTATTTGTGTGATGGTACAGGCGACGCGCCCCCCACGATCCAGTACACAATAGTGAGCGGGTCAGGCGTGGTGGAGCCGTCCGGGGAACTGTTCGTGTTCCCCGACAGCACTCTTCGCCTCGACTGTGTGTCGCCGCGGCCCGCCGGCGACCCGGATTGGAGCTGGACGCAAGCCTTCGGACATTACACTGCAGGTGACTGCTTACACTTAGCTAATTATTGTGTTTTTCAGTAAAAATACACTTATATGTTAAGTTATGTTTCGCTGGGCCATTTCCGCACTCAGCCACACAATTGGGCCATTGTACGTGATTTCTTAGAGGGGTTAAGGTGTAAGACGCCACGGGATCCTACTCCGGATTGGCGAATGTCCCATGCCTTCGGACCGTGGTGAGTTCTAGGACATGTCGGTTTCCTTAAAAATACACTTAATCTAAATATTATTTCTTAATGTTTACAGTGGCCGGCAAATAAGTTGAAAACATTTTGACGTGGAAGGGGAAAGTTCGCGCTGTACTTTTTACATGCGACTTCTATGAAAAATCGAATTCTGCGCTTCCGCCATTTTTTTTAACTAATCTGCTGGCCACTGTACCACACTAAGAAAATCAGATGAGAAGAAAATACCAGGTGGATTCTACGAACGAACGAAAGAATTCTTTCTTTCATCCAACCTTCAAAACGATGGACGACAGATTTTCTTCTGGAATAATCGTTTCGTTTTATCGTTCGTTGAATTAAAGTAGAGGCCCCGGATATGAATGCACATACATACTAATGAAATACAAATCTCGGTTGTTTTCCACAGCGTGGTCGAGCGACGACGGCGAGAAAGAGACACGATATCGACTGACGTTAAGCAAGATGTCGGCTCGGAACAGTGACCAGTATACGTGCACCTCGCCCGGCGGACATACCAACACTGTCCTCATTAAAGTTGTTAGTGAGTTTTGTGACATAAGACTGGTTTAAGAATTGTTGTCTATTATGTACTAAATTACTAATTATACTATCTATTATCTATCTTCTTCTTTCTATCTATTTACTATTATAAAGCGGAAGAGTTTGTTTGTTTGAACGCGCTAATCTCAGGAACCACTGGTCCGATTTGAAAAATTCTTTCAGTGTTGGATAGTCCATTTATTGAGGAAGGCTATAGGCTACTTTTGTTCCCGATATTCCCACGGGATCGGGACTTATGCGGGTGAAACCGCGGGGAGCTGCTAGTTACTATTATAAAGCGGAAGAGTTTGTTTTTTGTTTGCTTGAACGCGCTAATCTCAGGAACCGCTCTCGCTGGCCCGATTTGAAAAATTATTTCAGTGTTGGATAGTCCATTTATTGAGAAAGGCTACTTTTGATCCCGATATTCACACGGAATCGGGACTTGCGCGGGTAAAACCACGGGCCGCTGCTAGTATTACAAATAATCCACTAATAGCCAAATACTGACACGCCATTCAAAATTGAAGGGCTACACAATTAAGGGAACAGTCTACTCTTTTATACATACAAACTTTACAAACGTAGTCGACTGTTTCCTCCCTGGATAAAGATATTAGAAAACATATGTTTAGGTATGTCATAAGTCCTATATCAACCATGACCATACCCCTACGTTTTGATTTTTTTATTTTTCTAATTTATTTGAATTTTATTTCTATTCTAAGTGGAAAATAAAATATATGAAGATATAGGTAAAGGTTTTATGACATATACATTTGCTCTAATGTCTTTATCCAGGGAGGAAACAGTCGACTACGTTTGTATGGAAAAAGAGTAGGTAGCGTGTCGTCTTAAATTGTACCTAAGTACTTATTTTACATTTCGAAGCTGATTAATTATTAAAGTAGCTCTCAAATTTTAAGTGGCGTACCCGACTGCAATGCAGTAGGCTGCGAGTTTGATCCCCGGATTATTTGCCCCTTTACTTATAAACGATGATTAACAGATAACTAAGTTAAGGTATGTAACGTCTGTTTCTGTCTGTCAACTTTGAAACTTCATATCACAGTAATAGACAAACTAGGTTAATCATCGTCTATAAGTAAGGGGGTTAGTATTTATGCTTTAAAATAATATTTGTTTCTGGTCTGGGTGTCTCGCTGTTCTTAATATGTATGTATTTACAAAAGAAAACAAATTTATGTATGATATCCCTTGCTTAGTCACCATAACACAAGCTTAGTAGCTTACCATGGAGCTAGATGGCGCTGTGTGATGATGGTCATTATTTTTACTTATCTATAAAAATATTATAAAGAGGAAAGATTTGTATTTGTGTGTGTGTCTGTATGTTTGTTATAATTAAACTCAAAAACTACTAGACCGATTTTAAAAATTCTTTCTCCATTATCCCTTCATTCACCCTGAGTAACATAGGCAACTTTTGATCCCGATATTTTCATGGGATCAGGACTTACGCGGGTGAAACCGCGGGACGCAGCTAGTTTATTTATAAAGTCGTAACGTCGGTAACATGTATGTATGTTGGGGTAATCTCCGAAACCACAGGACTGATTTTGATGAAATTTAATATGTAGATTCATTGAATCTTTGGATTATAATCGAGACTTGCGCGGGTGAATCTACACTAATATTATAAAGAACATAGATTTATTGTCTGCGCAGCATTTTTGTGTGTCTGTATGTTTGTAATGAATAAACTCAAAAACTACTGTAGGTAGGTATCGAATACAAAAATTCTTTCACCATTAGAAAGCTACAATCACCCTGAGTAACATAGGCTACTTTTGATCCCGATATTCCCACGGGATCGGGACTTACGCGGGACGCAGCTAGTTATTTATAAAGACGCAACGTCTGGGGTAATCTCCAAAACCACTAGACCGATTTTGATGTAATTTAATATAAAGATTCATTGCATCCTTAGGAGTAACATGGGCCATGTTTCATCCCGATACGTTCACGGAATCGAGACTTGCGCAGGTGAATATAAAATACTAGCAGATTCCCGCGGTTTCACCCGCGTAAGTCCCGATCCCGTGGGAATATCGGGATCAAAAGTAGCCTATGTTACTCAGGGTGAATGTAGCTTTCTAATGGTGAAAGAATTTTTGAAATCGGTCCAGTAGTTTCGGAGATTACCCCCAATATACATACATACCAAAGTTACCTCTTTATAATATTATTAGTATAGAAAGAAACCGATATAATTGTTTCCAGACGCGGTATGCCCACCGATAAACGCGTCTTCATCGCGACTGCGTCAGTTCAGTCAAGGCTCGAAGCTGGGACACTCGACTCACTTCAGCTGTCAGCCAGGGTTCCACCTTAATGGCTCAGCTATACTCACCTGTATGGGAAACGGTATGTACAAAAGTATGTTACAGTTAAAATCCGTTTTTAGTTTGACCGCGTTTTTCCAATTATGCGGATATGACTTTAGAAATGATGAAAGTTTTTCTATTGCTATTTTTATCTATTCCTATTTAGCATAATGTTTATTTCATATAAAGTTCGATTTCTATACATCATGCTTATTTAGGGTTCCATACCCAAAGGGTAAAAACGGGACCCTATTACTGACGCTCCGCAGTTCGTCTGTCCGTCTGTCTCATGAACCGAAATACCTAGGCAGTTGAAATTTTCACAGAAGATGTATTTCTGTAACCGCTATAAAAACAAATACTAAAAACAATACAAAACAAATATTTAAGAGGGGCTCCCTACAACAATCGTGTTTCAAAAACAACAAGCGGATTTTATTACAATGGCCGTATGGCCTCTATTGTCCAAAAACCAGCCCACGGCTGTTACAGCAGCGTTCGCCACTCCACTACATGGACCTGGCGAGACTTCTCCCGCCGCTCCTCCACCTGCCTGAGCGACGGGCGGTCACCTCGGTTTCGCGCTTCTTCGCGCCACTCGTAGAGCGACGCGAGGGCTCTCGCGTCTATGTCCCAGAATAGAGATCCAGCTGCTTCCCCCGACACCGTGCGGCATCCCCGCGTCACCCGGATGGCCATCAGCCTCTGCACCATGCGGAGTGTGCCGATGACGCCATCCGGGAGATTGGCGGCCCACACGGGTGCGCCGTATAGTGCCATGGACCGCAAGACGCCTAAGTATAGTCGTCTTGTAGAGACGCTCGGCCCTCCCAAATTTGGTAGGAGCCGGGAGAGGGCCCCGGCCGTTCTTACCAGTCGCGGCTCCAAAAGGGCAAAGTGTGTCCGCGACAGGAACGTGGGACCCTCCTACGACCAGGTGGGGGTGTCTTGTTTCGCGGGCCGTGGAAGCAGACGCATTCGGTCTGCTTCCACGGCCCGGCATTTGCCCGGCCCGGATTTGCCGCGCGGCATCCCAGCATCACACACTTTGGTCATGGCTCTGGTGAGCCACTCTTTCTCCGCGCTGACGTCGTCCAGGTCCTCCGGCACGGGCACCCACGCCTGGACGACGCCGGCCTCCTCTAGGAGCTCCCGGTCGAGATGCTTTAGAGCCCATTGGGGGCGGTCCGTCCGCGGGGATTGGGCTGGAGAGGTCGAGGTCTGGGTGGAGATCTGGAACCGAATATACTGGTGATGGGAACTAGACTCCACCTCCTCGACAATCCTCCAGTCGTACTCTCTGCGTGCAAGTGCGGGGGATGCGAGTGTGACGTCCACAATCGAACTTCCCCGCGGGTGTACGCAGGTGTGCGTCGATCTGCGATTTACGACCTCAAGGTCGTGATCGTAGATCCAACTCCCTGGGAGTTGACCCCTGGAGTTCGGCCGTGCACTGCCCCACCGGTCGAGTGCGAATTCAGCTCTCCCAAGATGATTGCCGGACGAAGCTGTATCCGGTCCAGAAGGGTCCATATTGGCTCACATAAAATTCTAAGTCATATTCTTTGTCTTACTATCGATTTGTGTTCATAATAATCACTCTTCATAATTTTATTTTACATACTTTTTTTATTCAGACATTTTTATTACTACCGTCCGAGCTCATAACAGTTAGTGTTCATATTTTTTTTATTCATACTGTTACTATCAAGAACAGTTTTAAATCATAATTTTATTTTTCAGATTGTTTTTTCTTCATAACATTCATGATCATATTGCTATAATTCATAACGTTGTTACTAAGATTATTTATATTAATAAAGGCAACTGTAACAAAACTTTTTTATGAACTACCCCATTATCAAACTCTAACGGAAATTTTCGATTGTTTTTGACTTGTGTTCTGTCGATTTTCATAAAAACACTTACGATTAAGAAACATTACGCTTTTTTTATTTATAGTATTAGGCGCTTTGGCGAGCGAGCGTAGCGAGCGTGCCGCGGCAGCGGTTGCCAAAGCGCATTGGCTTGCGTTACGCTGTAGGATTTGGTGGATCCGGGCGTGATCCATCACGATCTCAGGTCATCTCCTCCTGTCTCGTTCTCCTGAGACTTAGGGGCGACGGTGCTGGCTGTGGCCGGGGTTGTAGATTCGGCTACAGCTGCCTTCCTGTCTTTGGGCTTGGGAGCCGCGCACGCTTTGGTGCCCACTTGGTGGCTTGCTGGGAGCCCGGCCTCCACACACAAGGGACAGCGTGGGGCGGCGGGCGGAGCAGTCGCGAGCCTTATGACCGAGCTCGCCGCACCGGTAGCAGCACTCGCTGCGGTCGGTCTCACGCACGTGACGCACGCACGTGTCCGGGCAGAAGGCACCGGAAGCACCTGAGCTCTCTGGGTTGGAGTAGCTTGGCGCTAGCCGAGACCCATCCAACTAGAAGCCGGGCTCTATCTGCGATCCTCTTGGCCGCGGCGACCGGGCAGCGGCGCCCATGCCACGAGAGGATTGGCGAATGTCGCCGACCTTCACTGACTCGATTGAGCAGTTCCCTTCCCTGGTTATAGCCGCCCAGAGATCCCCCTTGGAGACCGAGTCTTCCAGCCCGGACACTCTGATCTCCGCCGTCATGGTAGGTCGGTGGACTTTGACGCAGTCGCCCATACCGACCTCGCCCTGCGAAATTACAATTTGCTACGCCAGTGCATCAGCCTTCACCGCATTTTCGGGTCCTGACCTCCAAAATACACCTCCGAAATACATCTTTTGTAAAAATTTCAACCTTCTAGCTATTACGGTTCATGAGATACAGCCTGGTGACAGGTCCCGTTTTTGCCCTTTGGGTACGGAACCCTAAAAACATATTAGTAGGATTATAATATTGATTGTATTGGCAGGTCGGTGGTCATCTCCGCCCCCGCGATGCGTGGAGACATTCTGCCCGGTGTTAGGGTCGCTCGGGGCTCACCTGAGCGTCCTCGAATACAACTCGTCGTCGGGCGGGCGCGCCGTCTTCCAGTGTTCCTGGGGCTACCGGCTCATTGGAGCGCCCGGACTCGAGTGTGAGGCTGATGGGAACTGGTCCGGAGAGGTCCCTGTCTGTTCACGTTAGTTTATTGCTCAAGCTAATTGTATATTATAAGAGACAAGCAGAGTCCCGCAATTTAACCCGCGTAAGTCCCGATCCCGTGGGGATATCGGGATCAAAAGTTGCCTATGTTACTCCTCTAAAATGTAGGTTTCTATTGGTGAAAGAATTTTTGGAATCGGTTCAGTAGTTTCAGAGATCACCCGGAAAGTACATGCATACATAAATGTTACCAACGTTACCTCATTATAATATTAAGACCTAAGATAAGATAGAGAAAGATTGATAGGTAGATAAGATTTATTTATTTGTTTGTAACGAAAAGGCTCCGAAACTACTGGTCGGATTTCAAAAATTCTTTCATCAATAGAAAGCTACATTATCGAGGAGTAACATTGGCTACTTTTGATTTCGATTTTCCCACGAGATCAAGACTGACGCGTGTGAAACAGCGTTTTTTTTTAATTATATGGTCAAATATTTTGCTTTCCAAAAGGGTTCCGTCACCTTAAAAGTTTTAGAACCGCTTGTCTAGACTAGGTAATTTGGGCTTGTTAGTTCAATGTCTATAGCTGTGCAAGTGAGCCAGATTAGATAGGGATTTGTCTTGATTTCCCACACTATGTTTCTTTCCAGGATTTGATTTTTATCATCAACACTATCGATCGTACAATAATATAAGGTGTTTTTTTTTTTGTAAAATGACAAGGTTCAATTCCTGGCTAGGATAACGATTTTTTCGAAAATCTAAATATGCTATTTTAATTTTTGTCAAAATCGGGGAAGCAATTTTTTTTCAGCATATTTTGCTATCTCTTATAGTTTAGTTAGAGTTTAGAATATTCCCCTGAAGGCCCGTTTAAATGGTTCAACCTGTATAATATCCTCTCTTCTGGCAGACGGACGATCTCAAAACCCCAACTGCCCGGTCGGCTCAATGGTGGGATAAGACATAAGCACGATTTTAACGGCTAGTTTTGTTCTATTACAGCAATCTACTGCCCCGACCCCCTGGTACCAGAAAACGGACGGCTTCTCACCGAACCTTCGTCCAAACATGGGAAATACGTAGTCGGAGATCTGATGATATATTCCTGCGATGACGGCTACAAAATGCTAGGTGAATCGTCTATCGTTTGCACCGAGAATGGATTCTGGTCTCATCCACCACCCTTTTGCTTTCCACCATCGGAAATAAGAAAAACTGATACGATCTATGTTGAAAATACTACCTTTGTTCATGTTGAGGAATAAGTTTTTTTAATGCGTATTGTATCAACTTTAACTTAAGATCTCATAGAATTGTTGATGATTTTATTAACTATAGCAGCTCCCTGCGGTTTCACCCGCATAAGTCCCGATCCCGTGGGAATATCGGGATCAAAAGTAGCCTATAGCCTTCCTCAATAAATGGACTATCCAACCCCGAAAGAATTTTTCAAATCGGACCAGTGGTTCCTGAGATTAGCGCGTTCAAACAAACAAACAAACAAACTCTTCCGCTTTATAATATTAGTATAGATTATTGCTTGTTTAAAAATTGTATTCATATAATGTCTTATGGTTGTAATTTCTGTTTCTATATTGTAGAAGATAATGCTATGCAACTTTGTATACGCCATGTTTATTTAGGATAATGAGAAATGTATATGCAAGTATTAAATATTTACCCGTATTTTCATAAACGTTTATTTAATCTAACGTTAAAAATAGGTGAGACCTGTTTTGTGTTATTCAGAAGTCTTTTGCATTCGGCAAATAAATAAAATAACAAAACTCATAGATTATATATGAGGTTAGGTTAAGGTTCACTAAAAAATTTAGATCTCCATTTCTATTTGTTACTTGTAGGGTTAGGTTATTAATTTAGTTTTATTAAAATACTCAGTGCAGACGATAATTAGCTAAACGCCATAGCAGTGTAAGATCCATACAACGACCTTCACCGAGCTAGTTAATTAATGAAAAGTATTTTATATTCAATTAAATATTTTGCAAATGGATTGTCTAAGAAATTTCAGTTAATACTTTTTTTTCCGTTCATTGGTTTGGTTAATAGACGAATTCCATACCAATCGAAAGTACGAAGCCCATGCAATATGCAAACGTAAGGTTGACTAATTTTTCACGTCACAACTCTTGGGTAGGTAGGTAAAAACAGGTATTTAAATCGATACTAGTCACTTGCACCGGTCTGGGTAAAAAGTATATTTTATATTTAAATAAGTAAATACAAATAAAATATATTGCAAATAAGTAAAAAAAAATTATAAAAAAAATTTAGTGTAAAATATATTGTGTCACCGCTTTCTATACATACTTGAAAATTTTTAGGGCTTCTCATTCAACAATTTTGACCAAAATATTTAGAAAAAATTAAGTAGTGAGAAATGCACTTCTATAATTTTAAAATTTCTAATTAAATTTGCTCGCGCTGCGACAAGTCAGTGCGCGTGTTTTATTTTTTTCTGGGTCCATAGCACCTAGTACTTTATCATACCAAAAGCTATAGTACTAGGTGCTAAAGCTTAAGGTTTAAGTGCCTTTTTTCACATAAAGAGAAAAAAAAATGTAAATTTCTGCATACATGTGGTTAGGGTAAACACGTAAAAAAAAATTGGCTCGCAAATCTCACTTTCATCCATATGGGGCGATATTTCCAATCCGGGACCACTGTGCGTCGCCGGCCTGGCGGAAAAAAAAGGGTCGTCGCTACGTGCGCGCGCACTTTCATACTAACCCGTAGACTTGATACAGCAACAAATTAGTTGTCAGGCAACAAAGTTGCTCGTGCACTTGTTGATATATAGGCCAAGCAGCAAGGAAATCACCTCTTACGTAGCCTTGCAAAAGGTGGTGTAACAAATTTTATGATTTTATGTTATTTAGCTAAGTTCATCATCATTTCAGCTGTAAGAAGTCCACTGCTGATCATAAGCCTCCCTCATAGATTTCCAGATGCTTCGGTCATAAGTGGCCTGCATCCATCGTGAACCCGCGGCCTTAACTAAGTCGTCCGTCCATCTCGTTGGTGGACGTCCAACGCTGCGCTTTCCGATCCGCGGTCTCCATTCGAGAACTTTTCGGCCCCAACGACCATCTGTTCTCCGTGCTATATGTCCTGCCCACTGCCACTTCAAAGAGCTAATCCGTTTGGCTATGTCGGTGACCCTCGTTCTTCTACGTATCTCCTCATTTCTGATTCGATCTCGTAGAGAAACCCCGAGCATAGCTCTCTCCATAGCTCTTTGAGCAACTCTAAGCTTATTCATAAGGCCTATAGTGAAGCACCACGTTTCGGATCCGTATGTCATTACTGGCAACACACACTGATTGAAGACTTTCGTCTTAAGGCACTGAGGTATTTTAGACGAAAAGACGTTGCGGAGCTTCCCGAACGCTGCCCATCCGAGCTGGATTCGACGATTGACCTCTTTCTCGAAGTTGAACCTACCTAACTGGACTGTCTGTCCTAGGTATACGTACGCGTCAACAACTTCGAGAGCCGAATTCTCAACCATAACAGGGGTAGGTACAACATGGGCATTAGACATGACTTTCGTCTTGTCCATGTTCATTTTAAGACCTACCCGCTGGGAGACTTGATTGAGGCCTTCGAGCATCGTACTGAGTTCCTCCATCGACTTTGCCATGACTACAATATCGTCGGCAAACCGAAGGTGAGTGATGTATTCGCCGTTAATATTGATACCCAGTCCTTTCCATTCCAGAAGCTTGAAGGCGTCTTCCAAAGCGGCCGTAAAGAGATTCGAAGATATCACGTCTCCCTGTCTTACGCCTCTCTTCAATAGAATCGCCCTCGAACTCTGTTCCTGTACTCGGACCGACATAGTGGCGTTTTTATACAAACACTTCAACACTTCGATATACCGATAGTCAATATGGCATCGTTGGAGAGACTCGAGTACCGCCCACGTTTCGATCGAATCAAAGGCTTTCTCGTAGTCCACAAACGCTAGACAGAGCGGCAAGTTATACTCTTCGGTCTTCTGTATAACCTGTCGTAGCGTATGTATGTGGTCTACAGTACTATAACCTTTTCGGAACCCGGCTTGTTTGGGAGGCTGGAAGTCATCAAGCCATTTAGCTAAGTTAGCTTAACATAAATTCAATTTCTTGATCTTGGGGCACGACGGGGTATGTCCGATATTTTGCTAATATTTCGTTTTTTGCACATAGTGCCTCGATAGTAAGTGATATCACAAAAGTGTCTAACAACAGTATGTAGAAGTTAAAAACTCTTACATTCTGTCCATACATGTCAATTCTGTAAGTCTTACAGGTAAAAAGTTAGGTAGGTTAGGTACAATCAAAAAAAGAAAAAAACACATATAAAATCAGTACAGATTTCTACGACAATTATTTTTTAATCGTTTCAATAATAAGCAACAACAAATTATTTGTGATGGCCGCCTACAAGATGGCGCTAGTAGTACGACACGGTGTCCTAAATGGCGCATTTAACATTTTTCTTCTTTTGATTGTAACTTTTTACCTGTAAGACTTACAGAATTGACATGTATGGACAGAATGTAAGAGTTTTGACTTCTACATACTGTTCTTATACACTTTTGTCATACGACTTAATAACGAGACACTACGTGCAAAAAGCATATTAAACTCAAAATATCGGACATACCCCGTCGTGCCGCAAGGTCAAGAAATTGAATTTATATCAAGCTAACATATCTAAATAACAAAAAATCATAAAATTTGTTACACCACCTTTTGTAATGTGATTTCCCTGCTGCTTGGCCTAATAGTGTATTGTACTTATAAATTTTATGAGATTGGTGGTTGCTTATTAAATTAAAGATGATTGGAGTTTTTCGTCCTATTTTATACCGATTACAAATTACCTAGCGCTCAGTCATTGATCTTTGTCCGTAGCTAACGACATCTAGTGACTTTTCAAGCGAACGTTAAAGACTTTTTACCATGTATAGTTGGCAGCACTGACTGATGGCAACACTGAAATGAGACATGCGCTTTCCGAGTGAAGCTTCCAGTCCAATCGATCAATAACGGACAAAGAGATTCGTTTCAGTCTCGGGTAGTGATGTGCCGAGTCGCTGTTTTTGTGACTCGAGTCGACTCGAGTCGGTTTATACGGACTCGAGTCCGGACTCGAGTCCGGGCTCGAATCCCAGACTCGAGTCCGGACTCGAATCCCTGACTCGAGTCCGGACTCGAGTCCGGGCTCGAATCCCAGACTCGAATCCCGGACTCGAATCCCGGACTCGAATCCCAGACTCGAATCCCAGACTCGAATTCCGGACTCGATTCACCAATGTGTGTCAAGCGACTGTTATTCCTTAATCCCCAAGATTTATTATTGTTTTACAACATTTATGGTTTTATTCAAAGTTTAACTGAATTGAACTGCCACAAACAATAATATTGATTGATTGGACTACCACAGACAATATTATTCTTGAATAAAAAATCCCGCGTCATTCGTACGGACGGACAGTCGAAGTTTGACGGTTTGGCGGGAGCTATTTTTTTCAAGTAAATGTATGTATCTATGGAAAACGAAACATTGCGTGGAGTGAGTGGAACAGAGATCGAGAACGAGCGAGTCAACTTACTCAAGTCAGTTGGAATCGCATAATAGAATCGAGTAAGCAGTACGGAATCGAGTCCCGGACTCGAGTCCCAGAATCGAGTCCCGGACTCGAGTCCCGGAGTCCCAGAATCGAGTCCGGTACTCGAGTACGCCGGACTCGAGTCCCGGACTCGAGTCTGCGGACTCGAGTCAAAATAAATTTGGACTCGAGTAAGCGAGTCCACCGAAAGAATCGAGTCTGACTCGAGTCAAGCCATACTCGGCACATCACTAGTCTCGGGACCACGGCCGGTGTGTCTGACCCGTTTACCGAACGTCGAGGTAATTAATAAAAGTGATTATCTATAACGCGATCTAGACCCGAGTCATTCGCTTACATTTACAAATGGAATTCAAATAAAATAACAGTGGTGTGCATAAAAGGAATTTCTTTCTACAATGGGTTCTCCGACGCGAGTCGCCGTGAGTGCATTGATTACTTTGGTTGTTTTAATAAAACAATCAAGTGGTCACGAAGTTTTTGAGGAGGCAGAGCCTGAACCATCTGGTGATCTCGAACTTTATGAGGAGGGCGAGCTTGAATACAAATGGCCAACTGTGGGGATATCCATTTTAATACGTAATAAAGGAGATTCACTGCCCTATTTTTTCAGTTGTCTCTATCAACTCGCATATCCGAAAGACAGATTATATGTTTGGTAAGTGTTTATTCTTTGTTTTTGATCATATTTTCATGTAAATTGGCTCAAAAATCTCACTTTCATCCCTACCTAAGGGACGATATTTCCAATCCGGGCCCTCTGTGCGTCGCTGGCCTGGCGGACAAAAAGTGTCGTCGCTACGGGCGCGCACTTTCACACTAACCCGTAGACTTGATGCAGCAACAAATTAGTTGTCAGGCAACTAAGTTGCTCGTGCGCGCATAGGTACACCCTAAATAAACACTTGTTGATATAGTGTATTGTACCTACTCTTAAATTTTATGAGATTTGTGGTTGCTTATCAATTTATCATATTATATTCGGGTTCCGAAAAGGTTATAGTACCGTAGACCACATACATACGCTACGACAGGTTATACAGAAGACCGAAGAGTATAACTTGCCGCTCTGTCTAGCGTTTGTGGACTACGAGAAAGCCTTTGATTCGATCGAAACGTGGGCGGTACTCGAGTCTCTCCAACGATGCCATATTGACTATCGGTATATCGAAGTGTTGAAGTGTTTGTATAAAAACGCCACTATGTCGGTCCGAGTACAGGAACAGATTCGAGGGCGATTCTATTGAAGAGAGGCGTAAGACAGGGAGACGTGATATCTCCGAAACTCTTTACGGCCGCTTTGGAAGACGCCTTCTAGCTTCTGGAATGGAAAGGACTGGGTATCAATATTAACGGCGAATACATCACTCACCTTCGGTTTGCCGACGATATTGTAGTCATGGCAAAGTCGATGGAGGAACTCAGTACGATGCTCGAAGGCCTCAATCAAGTCTCCCAGCGGGTAGGTCTTAAGATGAACATGGACAAGACGAAAGTCATGTCTAATGCCCATGTTGTACCTACCCCTGTTATGGTTGAGAATTCGGCTCTCGAAGTTGTTGACGCGTACGTATACCTAGGACAGACAGTCCAGTTAGGTAGGTTCAACTTCGAGAAAGAGGTCAATCGTCGAATCCAGCTCGGATGGGCAGCGTTCGGGAAGCTCCGCAACGTCTTTTCGTCTAAAATACCTCAGTGCCTTAAGACGAAAGTCTTCAATCAGTGTGTGTTGCCAGTGATGACATACGGATCCGAAACGTGGTGCTTCACTATAGGCCTTATGAATAAGCTTAGAGTTGATCAAAGAGCTATGGAGAGAGCTATGCTCGGGGTTTCTCTACGGGATCGAATCAGAAATGAGGAGATACGTAGAAGAACGAGGGTCACCGACATAGCCAAACGGATTAGTTCTTTGAAGTGGCAGTGGGCAGGACATATATCACGGAGAACAGATGGTCGTTGGGGCCGAAAAGTTCTCGAATGGAGACCGCGGATCGGAAAGCGCAGCGTTGGACGTCCACCAACGAGATGGACGGACGACTTAGTTAAGGTCGCGGGTTCACGATGGATGCAGGCCACTTATGACCGAAGCATCTGGAAATCTATGAGGGAGGCTTATGTCCAGCAGTGGACTTATACAGCTGAAATGATGATGATGAAATAAACACTTGTTGATATAGTGTATTGTACTCTTAAATTTTATGAGATTTGTGGTTGCTTATCAATTTATCATATTAAAGAAGATTGGCGTTTTTCGTCCTATTATAAACCGATTCCGATTTCAAATTTCCTAGCACTCAGTCATACTAGCGACTTTTGATCTTTGTCCTAGTGACGTGCCGAGTACGGCTTGACTCGAGTCAGACTCGATTCTTTCGATGAACTCGCTTTCTAGAGTCCCGATTTATTTTGATTCGAGTCGATTCCGGTACTCGAGTCCGGCGTACTCGAGTATCGGAATCGAGTACGGCTGACTCGAGTCAGGAAGAATCGATTCCGTACTCTCGTACCTACTCGATTCTTACGCGATTTCAACTGAATAAAGTTAGTTGACTCCCGCGTTCTCGATCTCTGGTTCAATCACGCAACTTTTCGTTTTCCATACGTGCAAACATTCATCTTATTGGTCTGTGCATACATCTAATTGGAAAAAAATGACTCCCGCCAACCTTTAAACTTCGACTGTCCGTCCGAATGACGCGGGAATTTTGTTCAAGAATAATATTATCGGTGGTAGTTCAATCAATCAATATCATTGTCCATGACAGTTCAGTTCAGTTAAACCTTGAATAAAACCATATGTTGTAAAACAATAATATATCTTGGGTTTTAGGAAATAAGGTCTACAGTCGCTTGACACAATTTGGATCAGATCTGAGCAAACACGATTGATTTTAAGATTAGTTGATTGTTTTTTTTTTAATCCCATAATGACGAGTCTGGGATTCGAGTCCGGGACTCGAGTTAAACAAAGAACTCGAGTACTGTGCTCGAATCGTGGAATCGAGTCGGGATTCGAATACCATATAAACCGACTCGAGTCGACTCGGCACATCACTACTTTGTCCATAGCTAACGACATCTAGTGACTTTTTAAGCGAACGTTAAAGACCTTTTTACCATGCATAGTTGGAAGCACTGACTAATGGCAACACTGAAATGAGACATGCGCTTTCCGAGTGAAGCTTCCAGTCCAATCGGTCAATAACGGACAAAGAGATTAGTTAGAGTGACTCGCTTACATTTACAAATGGAATTGAAATAAAATAACGGTGGTGTGCGTAAAAGGAATTTCTTTCTACAATGGGTTCTCCGACGCGAGTCGCCGTGAGTGCATTGATTACTTTGGTTGTTTTAATAAAACAATCAAGTGGTCACGAAGTTTTTGAGGAGGCAGAGCCTGAACCATCTGGTGATCTCGAACTTTATGAGGAGGGCGAGCTTGAATACAAATGGCCAACTGTGGGGATATCCATTTTAATACGTAATAAAGGAGATTCACTGCCCTATTTTTTCAGTTGTCTCAATCAACTCGCATATCCGAAAGACAGATTATATGTTTGGTAAGTGTTTGTTTTTGATCATATTGTCATGTAAAGTTTTGTGTTTTTGTCGTTTGATCAGTCACAATATCCCACGATTAGATTATATTTCTGTAGATATCCTACCCCATCGTTGGTCCGTGAGCGGGCCTTGGCATAGGCGTCGCGCGTCCCGCATCGGCAGACATCTTGATTTGTTATCGATCTCTTGTCGCACGGTGAAACCTATTTATTTGGATAGAGGAGACCGAAAGAGAAAATACTCCATCGCATGATGTACTAAAATGACATGTTTCGGAGATATGGGCTAATGAAGTTTAAAAAGGAAATTGTTCAAAAGTTGTTTAAAATGTTATGTTGCGGATGGATTCATAAACCAATCGGAAGAAGACATCAAAACCAATGAATCCTTGCCTTCAAACTAAGTCACTGATCTCCACATACAAGTATGCTGGACAGGAGGTTGCACACTAGGCCGGGTCAAAAAAACTTTTTTTCGATATTTGAATTCTAATAGCGAAATTATTTGTCTACTATGGGCTAATACCACGTATGCAAAATATTATTGCAATAGCTCAAGTGCATCTGCCTCCGGATTGACCTCAAAATTTCGTTATTTTGAAAAAAAATTACTACTAATGAAATGGGTATTAGGACACTTTAAATGCATTGTGACGCCAAATAAAGCCTAAGTTAAGCTTATATTTAAGATAACTTATCAATAAACTTCGAATTACAAAATAAAAATAATATTGGTAGGTGAAAATAACTTTTGAACTTACACTGAAAATGTGAGTATTTTTGTACTGCGGCTAACTAGAACAAAAGTCGTGTAATTGTAATTTTTTGTTATAGATTGTACCCGTAGTGTGTAAAATTGTTCCGTATTTCGTAATATAAATGATTTTAATTATAATTCACTACCAATCTATCATTCATTAATAATAATTTAAGGAGTTGATGTGGCTTACGTTACAATATAAAAATAATTCAAAAATTCTAACTTTTGCAAAAGCAGCTGACATCGTTATTGTTAAAATCGTTGTTACAATTTACAAATGTGATATATGACTTACCCTATCGTAGATTAATACCAATTTTTGAAGTTTATCACTTAAAATCTCAATCAAAATACCAAAACAACAATTAGAACGTTTTCGAGATTCTGGCTAACTTTTGTTTAATATTTGTTGATACTTGTGGTGCCTTACATGGAAAAATATTTAATGTTGAATGCCATAAGCGAGCTGATCAAATCATTGGGTTTTTACTTTCAACACCGGACCTTCAGATAGTCTAATAATTTCAACAACGTATGTTGAAAAAGTGTACGCTCTAGAGGGTTTGCTTATAATCCCACCCTACTTGTGAAGATGAAGGAAACGGGAAATATTCTTTGGAATTCACTTAATTCCAAATTATTTGCCAATATTGATATCATCATTGAATAAAGAAGCTATCACATATCTGGAAAATCCTACAACAATGCTTTTAGATTATGAAAATCTTTTTAAAGTTTTAAACGTATTTTAACCTTCTTACTTATTCAACTTTTTCTATTCAAACACGGAATTGAGGCTTATTTTGGCACCAGAAATTACCATGGATGCATTATTTTATTAATTCCATATCGTAATTGGTAAACCCAAATTCATAAACCTGTAAATTTAAAAGAAGAAACCCGAGTATATTTCTTAGGTTTACCTTTTCACACTCAGGAAGTTGAAAGGGCAGTAAAATTAGTAACTAACTGCAGCAACCCTGACCACAAAATCAGCCATCCAGGGTTTCGATAAAGCACAGATAGAATTGCATAAACTTATACAACAATTTTGAAGGTAAGAAGAATTTTCGATTGGAATGAGAGGCCTATGAATTATTTTAATTAGTATTTTTTTCTCCCAAACTGTTATTTTTTTATGAAAAAGAGTCTATTATGGGTGATTTGAGTTAATATTTTTAAGTACAAGAAACGTTAATTTTAAGATTTTTTCGAAAATTCAAAGTCGATCCGGAGGCAGAAGATAATGTCCAAATGGTATGAAACTTTATAAAACATCGTTTCTGATCACATAGCATATTTTAAGCACTATTACAAAGAAAAAAAAGACAAAAAAAAAATTCCATACAACAGTGGCCCGGCCTATTGCACACTGAATTTTTACCCAGCTGCAAGGAAAGGGTTATGTTTTTCACGCCTATCATGTATGTTTGTAATATTCTTTATTCCCTCGTATCCTCCAAACCACTCAATGGATTTATTATGATTAGGGTATCGTTAGATTTGTCTCATCCCTCCAATGCTTCATAGATAGGTGACATCAAATTAAATTCAAAATGGCGACCACCAGACACCATATTATCAAAAATAAAATTGACTGACTACGTCGAATGGGGTATTGTCGAATAGATATTTATACTTTGTCTAATTTATGAACCATCTTTTGGCGGGTGCCAAATATGTAAACAAAGGCACACAAAGGGATGCTAGTATTTAATCAGAACCAAAACTATTTGATTAACGATTATTACTCTGAAGAACTTACAATTGATTATTGCTAATTATTATAAATAATAATAAATAAATATCTTGATTGAGTTACACAATAACAATATCTAGTTATATAGGTAGAGCAGCCGCTGTCTTAGCTAGCTCCGTCCTTTGGAACCTCGACCCTCTCACGTCACTCTACGAGAATGCGCGAAGTCGGGGCGATCAACCGGCGCAATAGAGGTTGAACAGCTCCGGGAAGAGCTCCGGCAAAGGCCAGTCCTCGGCTACAGCAACCAAGGGCCGGTCTTTGGATGAGAGTCGGCGTTTACTAAGGAGACTCTGAGTCGTAGTCATAGAGCAGTCTCATACCGCCTCACCTACATGGATGCTTCGGCAAATTCCTGTGCCGTATACGCAAGGAGGCGGACGACAGCTGCCATCACTGCCCAGTTAGCTGACAGTACCGATCATACTCTCTGTTAGTCATGTGCCAACTCCGAATAAACGTAACTCTAGTCAACTCGAGTTAAAATGCACGTAACCCGAATTAACTCGAGTTGGTAGGCATGAGTAACCCAATTAATTATTTTATATACTTTGCCGCTTTACGCCAAAAATACCGAACCGATTCTAATGAGACTTAGTATGTAATTAGCTGGAGACTTAAAATGTTACACAAGCTATTTTTATCGCGATATTCCCACGGGATCGAAATGTAGTTTTATACATTTCAATCCTTCAGTCTGTCCTTACCGAGATTATGCAATAGGACCGAAATAAAAAATAATTTATCGAATAAACCGAGTACCTATACCAATTCCAGCGTACTTGTATAGTTTCATTTCAGTGATTCAATATGTTTGAACTTATGCTAAGTCATCATCATCATAGTGCTAATTGCTGTAGAATTGTTTTAACAAAATGTAAAGCACTGTACTGGTACAGTTAATCGTGGAAATTAAAGATCCCACAGTTACAAAACAAACTTAAAAAAAACCCTAATTATGACCTACTAGCTGCGCCCCGCGGTTTCGTCCGCGTAAGTCCCGATCCCGCGGGAATTACGGGATAAAAAGTAGCCTATGTGTTATTCTAGGTGTCCAGCTATCTATATTCCAAGTTTTATTGCAATCGGTTCAGTAGTTTTTGCATGAAAGAGTAACAAACATCCTCACAAACTTTCACATCTATATTTTCTATACTAATATTATAAAGAGGTAACGTTGGTAACATGTCTGTATGTATGTGTAGTGCTGATAAAAAAAATGATTTTGTTACAGGATTTACAGCGACTATAACGTAGATAACAGCGCGAAAATAATTGAAGAATGGCAGAGGAATTACACAAAAGACTATAATGGCGTGTTTGTCACAATCAATAAGAAAGGTGGTCGATTACATAAAGACCAACTTTTGCCCGGCCAATGGACTCCAGAGCGTTACAAACATGTGATTCAACTTAGAGAAAAGGCAATCGATTTTGCGAAGAAGATGTGGACGGATTATATTTTTGTAAGAATTTACTTTCATTTGTTATGTTCTATCACTCAATGAATTATCGTTTAATTGAAAGGTCTCTTACAAGTGAACTGTTTTTAAGTTCTTTTGAGAATAAAGATATTTAACCATAATCTTAAATAAGCGCCTACCATTTGTTGACCAACATAATGAGCGCACTCGCCCGGCAAGCCAGGGGCACTGGTTGGAATCATGTTACAGGAGAATTTGTGATGAAGCATTTCTCTTTGTAAAATATTTCAACTAAAAATGTCTTGAGCAATAAAAACAATAAATATTTTACTAATAAAATAACAAAAATAAAACTTTATAAACTTTCTTCCCTGATAAAGTTTAAAATCAAGATTCACACACAGTTAATTATTTTTAAATAAACGTGTTTTTTTTAAATAACTGTCCTTTTGGCTCTAGTTAGTAACAGATTTCTTGAAATGTTTAGTACCTAACCTACCCAGGTACTAAACATTTTTTTTAAAACAATACCCAATTCCAGGTACTCGGGTGGAATACTCTACCTACCTACACAGTTAGACTTCATTTTAAATCTACAATTTTGTTGACAGATGCTGGACGCCGATGTGTTTCTCACCCATCCTGAAACACTCAAAAATCTGGTACAGAAGGAATACTTAGTAGTAGCTCCAATGTTGCTATCCGACGGGATGTATTCTAATTTCTGGTCAGAATCCACTTAGAGATTTATGCATGTAGCATGAATGTCGTTCAAGGTTCTTATGCTTTATGTTTTTGAGTTATTTTTGCCACTAAACCTTCAACACCATTATTTCCACAATATTCCAAATGTTATAGTAACCCTGTCTGTTACATATTCCACTACTAAACCAATTGTGATGACATTGGTACAATGACGTGATTTTTAATATAGCATATTGACTTTTTATGTTGTTACGCACAAGCCACCGCATCGTACAGCTACAATGTCATACCATAACTATGAGAAGTAAACTGAGAAAGGGAGCGCATTCGCATTTGATTCATGCCTTTATAAACCTTAGGTACTAGTTACACATAACCAATGAAGTTTGCAAAGTTTGAGCTTTATATAGGAACGTGAGTTAGCATCACTTCAGGTATAGAAGAATACTCCACTCCATGGTTCTTCTTCACTTAGGTGATTACTAGGGCATGCAATATCGGAAGGTTTTCAATCCCGGGGCGATATCGATATTAAGAGCTCAATCCCGGGATCCCGGGATTGATACTAGGATTTTAGATATCGTTAAAAAAGCGAATTTAATACAATAAAAATGTGTTAAATATAAAATATTTAATATATTTAAGACTCTAGTGGTTTCATTACGTAAATAAGTTACCCCGAGGGCCGTCCACCCCATCATTTTGGAAATATGGCGGACAAATAGCCTAAACCCGAAAGTGTCTAAACTTTCGCGCGAAATTCTAGGCGCACCACTAAAATGATGTTAGCAGAAAATGTTTGCATGCGAGCTTGTATAAAAAATACTTGTCTTAAAAATTGCAATGAATCACGTTACTTTTATTGTTTTAAACATTTTACCAATTCCCTACGCTTCTAAATCTTTACAGATCTCTTCCTCAGGGGTACACTAATTTGGGTTTAATTTTAATAGTTCCATTCAATCATTCCATGAGGAAAAAATAGCTAAAAACCTTAATTTAGACCCAAATAGTAAATTGCTCAAATCTCGATATCGGATCACTCAATCCCGGGATTATAATATCGAACTTTTGCGTCCGAGATCCCGGGATTACGATATCCCGGGATCCCGGGATTCATGCCCTAGTGATTACCTCAGGACAATGATTAGATACTTAATTATTTTATTTTTATGATTGCATGGCAAATTTTAAATGTTGTTTGCTATTTATGATGCAATTTTGCAAGCATGCACTGAGCATTATTTCTTAACTGTGTGTCTTACACTACTAAAAAATATTTTTTTTGTTTCAGGGGCGGTATGACAGAGAGTTACTTCTATTTAAGAACTGAAAGTTATAAAACTATTTTAAATCGAAAAATGGTTGGATGTTTCCATGTGCCAATGGTTCACTCGGCGGTCCTCATGTCTCTCAAGACTACCCCTTCGGGCAATCTCACTTACGATCCCAAAAAAATATCAAAATATGACGGTCCGGAGGACGATATTATCGCGTTTGCTGTTAACGCAAAGTTGAATGGTATTAAAACATTTTAAGAGGATTGTCTCCATTCTCTTTCTCCATACAAACGTAGTTTAAATTTTCCTCCCTGGATAAAGACATTAGAGCAAATATGTTTATGCCATAAAACCTATATCTGTCATGACAATGCATCTACCTTTTTATTTTCTAATTAAAATAATAATAAAAAATAAAAAAAAATAAAAATGAAAAAATAAAAAGGTAGATGCATAGTCATGACAGATACAAGTTTTATGGCATAAACAAATTTGCTCTAATGTCTTTATCCAGGGAGGAAAATTTAAACTACGTTTGTATGGAGAAAGAGAATGGAGACTATCTTCTTAATTGGCGCAATGCGACATGAATGTAAAACACTAGGTGCGCTTCGTGGTTTCACCCGAGTAAGGCCTGATCCGGAAAGAATATCGGGGATTTCAAGTAGCCTATGTGTAAATCCAGATCTTCAGCTATCTGCATACGGAGTTTCAGAGCAATCGGTTTAGTAGTTTTTGCGTGAAGATGTGAAGATTTACATCTTCACGAGGGTTTTATATTTCCTGAAGAATTCTGTTTTTATGTAGGATTCAATGGACTTTTGTCCAGAATTCTACATTTAATTCATATGCCATTGCATATGGGCATATGTGTACGGTCATCATCAATATTCGATGAATGCATTCTGATCGTTATTACATCATAATTATGGGGTGTGAAAACAGAACAATCATTCCGAAAATATCTTTCTATCGCTTCCTTTATTCTAGTTCGAAGCATTATTCAGGAAGTAGATAGGGAAACCTTTAATTGTATGGAGATAGCGTTTAGCTTAACATTAAGTTTATCATTTTTAGGTGTGAATCTCACAGTCTGCAATGATCTTGATTATGGTTTCGTGACGATTCCTGTTGAAGATAATGATACCTTCACGACCGAGCGAGATCAGGTCCTCAACGTGAAGATGGAGGCTCTAGGGCGCGGGAAAATCATACCTTTTAACAAAGAGTTTAGCAGATTTGTGTCCTACCCTAAAAAATCTAAGTATGGCGTAAGCGAGATCTTCATGATAAATTTGGAGCGAAGGGCCGAACGGAAAAAGCTCATGGAGCAGAGCTTTCTGGAGCTAGGCATGGACGTGACCCTCTTTAACGCCGTTGATGGAAGGTGAGTCAAATAATTTGGTAGAGAAGTAGACAGAATTTAATTCTAAGTAATTAATCAATGACCCCATGTTATCATCCACATCGAAGCGATGTTCACGGTTGCACTACTGAACTAATAGGTTCTATTTGCGGTAGACAAGTCTTATTGACCTTTACCGACCCGCCTTCGCATGGTGCATATATTATACATATGCACCGTGCGAAGTCCATATCCATGTATTAACCTTCCTCTCGAATCACCCTATCTAATTTAAAAAACACATTAATATGCGTTGCGTAGTTTTATAGATCAAAGGATACCATCGGGACTGACAGCGAGAAGCGACTTTGTGTTATACTATGAATAGATTTAACAATGTTTTTACAGCCGACCGTCTGTCTGGCCCCAACCCTCCCTGGAACCAAACATTTTATTATTATTCTATACCAGAGCTCCACTGCAATGACCCCTTATTAAATTTTAAATATGATAATTTTATTTTAGAAATCTAGACCTCGAGGATTTGCATGAAGTGGGAGTGACTCTCTTGCCGCATTACGAAGATCCCTATCATAGACGGTAAGTGCCTAATGCAATCATATTTTTTCATCCCTTCTATTCAAAAAGTGTCGCTTTAGTCCTCTATAAGTGGGAGCAAAGTAGCTCTTTTCTGTTAAGAGCTTTTTAGCAGGGAGCAAAGTATAATTGCCGGGAGCAAAGTAAAATTGCCGGGAGCAAAGTAAATTTGAATTTGGAACATGTATCATTCATAGAAATCAAACGCAAATTTTATTATGACATGTCTTTTTAGGGTTCCGTACCCAAAGGGTAAAAACAGGACCCTATTACTGGGACTCTGTCTGTCTTTCCGTCTATCACCAGGCATTATCTCGTGAACTGTGATAGCTAGACAGTTGAAATTTTCACAGATGATGTATATCTGTAGCCGCTATAACAACCAATCAAATATTTATAGGGGGCTCCCGTATAATAAACGTGATATTAAAATTTTAAACCCAACATTTTTCATTAAGTAAATAGGTATATTCATTAATTACATAACACCGTATCTTATTTATTTTCTCATAGAAAGGGGATAAAAGTAGAGTATATGACTTGAGAGCAAATTATTTTCCCTCGGGCGATGTATTACTTTGAATCCCTCGCTGCGCTTAGAATTCAATGTTAGAATATTCTAGGATTCTCCCCTTTGCTCGTCATTCAAAGTAGCGCCCTCGCCGTAATAATACTCTTACTATTTTGCTCCCTTGTCACACAATCTACTATTTCATCCCATCTATTCGAATCTGCTGCTGATGTTCCTAACAGGCATTTTCATAGCGTTTTTCCTCCCTGTTAACAGGGCGATAATATAGGATTTGAATTTGGAATGTGGATAGTTTTAAAAAGTTTCAATCAACAAAGAGTTCCTATCACCGTATCGCGTGTCTGATAGGTAAGTGATGGGACTGATGTGTGATAAACTGAGCAGGTTAAGCAACACATGTCTGATAGGTGAGCGATGGGTGTTTGACCGTACAGGTAGAATATTAGTAAAATGGAGGGTTTTGGTAGAAAATGGTAGGATTTGGTAAAAAATGGTAGGGTTGGGTACTGTTGGTAGAAATTGGTAGGTTTAATGAAAAATGGTAGCTATTGGTGGAAATAATAGTGTTTGGTAAAACATTGTAGGTTTGGTGGAAAATAGTAGGATGTAGTAGAAAATGGTAGTTATTTATGGAAGATAGTAGGTTTGGTAGAAAATTGTAGGTTTGGTAGAAAATGGTAGGTTTGGTAGAAAATGGTAGGATATGGTAGATATTGATAGAAATTGGTAGTGACTGTCAGGCGCGAACAATGGTCAAAGTACGTTACTCATTTTCTCATAGAGGGTGATGAAAAGTAGAATGTTCACCTAGGGAGCAATAGTAGATTGTATACCTAGCGGAGTAAAGACTATTTTTCCGGCTAGAGTGTTTTTTGAATCCAGAGAGGAGCGAGGGATTCTTAAGTAGAATCCCGAGCGTATCGAGGGATTCAAAGTACCTCACTCGAGCGAAAAATAGTTTGCTCCTGAGGAGAACATTCTACTTTTCATCACCATCTATGAGAAAATGAGTAACGTACTTTGACCATTATTCGGGTCTGACAGTAACTACCAATTTTTATAAATACCTACCATTTTCTACCATATCCTACCATTTTCTACCAAACCTACCATTTTCTTCCAACATCGACTATGTTCTATCAAAACCTGCCCTTTTCTACCAAACTACCATTTTCTACACAAACTACCATTTTCTACCAAAACCTACCATTTTCCACCAAACCCACAATTTTCTACCAAATCCACCATTTTCCATCAGTACCTACCATTTTCTACTACATCCTACTGTTTTCTACCAAAAACTGCCATTTTCCACCAAACGTACCATTTTCTACCAATACCTACTATTTTCTATCAATACCTGCCATTTTCTACCAAATCTACCATTTTCTACCAAACCTACCTTTTTTTACCAAACCTCCCATTTTCCATTAATACCTAGCATTTTCTACTACATCCTACTGTTTTCTACCAAAACTACCATTTCTACCAAAAATTACCATTTTTAACAATAGCTACCATTTTTCACCAAACCTACCAATTTCTACCAACCCTACCATTTTTTACCAAAATCTACCATTTTCTACTAAAACCCTCCATTTTACCAATATTCTACCTGTACGGTCGAACACCCATCGCTTACCTATCAAACACATGTGTTGCTTAACCTGATCGGTCTATGACCCATCACTTACCTATCAGACACGCAGTACGGTGATAGAAACTCTTTGTTAATTGAAACTTTAAAAAAAAATCACATTCCAAATTCAAATGCAGCGGCAGGCAGCGGCAGCAAAGCGCTAGTTTTTGCCCGGGGATTAGACAGGGATTAGACAAACTCTTTTCGAATAGATGGGATGAAAATCCTATTATCGCCCTGCTAGCAGGGAGGAAAACGATATGAAAATGCCTGCTAGGAACATCAGCAGCAAAGCGCTTAGCTCTTTTCGAATAAATGGGATGAAATAGTAGATTGTATACCAAGGAACAAAAAGACTATTTTTCCGGCGAGTGTTTTTTGAATCCAGAGAGGAGCGAGGGATTCTTAAATAGAATCCCGAGCGAATCGAGGGATTCAAAAAACACATTCGCCGGAAATCTTTCTTCTTTTCTCCGCTAGGTATACAATCTACTTTTATTTATTAGGTACTTATAGCTAGTATTTTCCGCGGCTATGTCGGCGCGACGTTAGTCTCGGTTAGGGCTTGCATTATCCGTTAACTTTTGGCTATCCGGATAATCCGGATATTAAAATTTCATTATCCGGATATCCGGATATCCGGATAATTCGGATAATTTGGATAATTTTTGAAATTTAATAAAATTAAGAAAAAAACCTTACTACAAAGTTTTAATTAATAAAAACAAAGGCTTTTAATAGATATATACGCATATTATTATTTATTTTCTTACCTTGACGTTTCAACCACGCGACCCTCGCGACCAAGACCATTGTAACATGGTTGAAACGTCGAGGTAAGAAAATAAATAATAATACGCGATTAAGACCCGAGAAAATGTAACTATGTTAACTAATCGTGTGAATTTACAAAGTTTTTATACGCATAATAATATATCGATAGTTGAGAGATCTCGGTCGGCAATTTTGATTTTTATTTCGTATTAAGCTGTTGAAGCATTTGCTGAAACTCTCGAAAAGGAAGTGTTTTCCTCGGGTCCGTAATTTTTATGCGAAAAACATATGCTCGATTCATGGATGATCGACTGAACGATTGTTCGAATGGACTTTAGTGCGAAACAACTTTTTGCCGAAAATCGCTACATCGAATGAACAATTTATCTAAAATTTATTGATCGAGGGACTGCTTTTTCGAAAGTTGATACAAATGTTGTCATTAAGACCAAAATGTTGCCTATCTAAAACGTTCAACAACTGTGAAGCTGAAATTGTGAAATTTACATTAATAGGTAGTTTTAGGAATGTAACTAATACGTCCACAAACACTGCCATATCCTTAAAAGTGTCTCCTCCCTAAGGGTCCGTTCACACAGACCGGTTTGAAGAGGAGAGTCGATTTTTTATGCTTTTTAAACAGAGTTTTGAACTATTGTAATAATGTTTATTTTTACATGTCACTTCTTTTATTATTGAGATTGCTTGAGAGCAAACCCTTACAATAATACAAAACTCTGTTTTAAATGTCATAAAAATCTACCCTCCTCTCCGAGCCAGGCTGTGTGAACGGACCATAACTCGCCTACGGCGTTACGTTATTGTACATCGCAATAACGAACGCAATAGACGAGTAATCTGTGTAATTCTGGTAAAATATTAAACAAGTCTGCGGTAGCCGCTGTATCGAAGCTGCTGAAGCTTCTCTCGACAACTCAGTATGATTTTTGTAGGCACCCTCAATATTACATAAATCTTAAAAATATTATTGTTATTCTTTAAGAATATCTGAAGTGCAGCAAATTTTTGCAGGCTTTATTGAATATGAGCATATGCTCCTGCTTAGGATCGCCAAAAGGAAGTCGATACAATGATCCTTACATAATGTGTGTTTTAGCTTTTTGGGTGAGAAAATTAATCATGCTAAAGAATCTTGGAGCACAAGCAATAGTAGAAAAAAAGTAATTCGAAACTTCTAAATCTGTGAGACCATTGGTGACAATTTACACTATTCATTAATTTACATTCACGTTGACCTATTCTTGAGATCTATTTTTTACTAGCCAGCCAGCAACTAGGTTGTAAGAAATTCTGTATCTATTTAACATATGTTTTGGGTACTTCTATCGGTTCAACCGTTTTTAGTCGGAAAGTTTTTCAACTGGGTTCTTAATCCAGGACTCTTAGTTGAATTTTGTCTTTTCCGGTCAGGTATTATAACGTAAAAATTACGAGAAAGCGTTTGATCGCGTCAAACATGATATACTGTTGCAGCGCTTGATCTACGTTGGTTTGAATGGCAAAGACATACTAAGATTCATTAAGACCTTGTTTTGGAACCAAAGGGCTGCGGTCCGAGTCAAGGACTCATAAACAGAACTATTGAAAATACGGCGTGGAGTCAGACAGGGCTGCATCTTATCTCCCCTGTTGTTCAATTTGTACTCGGAGGCGATAATATCGAAAGCGCTAGAAGAATATGAGATCGATGTTAAAGTAAACAGAAAAATCGTGAACAATTTAAGATATGCCGATGACACTGCACTTGTAGCCTCATCAGAGCTGGACCTGCAGATATTATTAGACAGAGTTAATGAGTACAGGTTTAAAGCAGGGTTGAGTATGAACGTATCTAAGACTAAATTTCTGGTTCAAGTTTTGCGACACGAGAAATACGAGCTTCGCCAAATAATAATGATGGGCAAAGTCGCAGGCAAGAGACCCGTTAGACGAAGAAAGAAGTCGTGGTTGAGAAACATCCGAGAGTGGCCAAACATTTCCAGCGTGAAACAACTTTTTCGCTTGGCACAAACCGGAACAAGTTCGCTGAGCTGACGGCCAACCTCCAGAGGTGGATTGGCACCAGAAGAAGAAAAAGAATGGATATATTAAAGTGGATTTTCGAAAGAAACGGATACACGACACCGATAAAATAACTAAAAACTAAAATACTAATGAATTGCAATGATTGTCAACTTTGGATAATTCTTGCATTGTCTGATTAAGCCAGCGAGCGAAGCGTCTCTGCTTCAAGTCTGGCAATATTTGTTTTCTGTTACAGTTGGTTAATTTGTTACTTCTCCTCTACAGGAAGTATTTTTTAATCGACATTGATGAAACTTGATATACAGATTCTATGAGCTTTACAATTTTTTTGTGGCGGGGGATTTTAAATTGGTCGAGTATTTCTCCCACAAAGGGGGCTTCTTGATATCTCCCCTCCATGAGATCCGTTTTCAAAGATTCTTTTTATTTATAAGGTATTTTATTTATACCTACCTTCAAATTAGTCCCATAAAAATATGATGAAGATCTAATTAGGATCTTCGGAATGATGAACAGGATAGCTCATCCAAATACAATAGATTGCTCACTTATCAACTTCTACCTCTAGAGTCTAGAATAAACTCTTTATCCACAAGAACAACATGATACTACATAGAAGTCGCTCCTGGTACTACTTTTTCATCACAAACTCTTCATATTTTCATCTTCTATCACTTGTTTTTTAAGGTGTCTATGTAAAACCTATGTAGGTACTCCTAATAAAGTGCTCGCGAGGTCTACTGTGCGCAGAACTACCAGTTTGTATTTGTTTGTACCTGCAAAGTAATTATCCGAAAAAAATCCGAATTATCCGGATAAAAAAGTCAACTAAATCCGGATATTAATTTCGACGGTAATATGGATATCCGTTATCCGGATTGCAAGCCCTAGTCTCGGTCATATGGCCTGAAACGCGTTAAGCGAAAGCTTGCGCCTGTCTTGAATGAAACATTATTTATAACATCTAACATCCAGACCTCATAGAAGAACCTGGTTATCTATCTATATTTATAAAAGGGTTTGTCCTGACTGACTGACTAATTGATCAACTCACAGCCAAAGCCGCTGATAGTAGAGGACTGAAATATGGAGAGTGTGTTTTTTTTATGCTGTAAGAAAGGTTTTTGAAATATCCCACGGGATCGAGACTTATACGGGTGCCGCGAAATACAGCAATATACAGGGTGTCCTAGAAACGAGTGTTAAGCGAAAGTCCAGAGGTAGAGGACCTTAAGGGGTACCCGAATCACCCCCATGTATGTTCCGCGATTTTTCGTAGTTTAGAAGTTATGGCCATTTTTCTAATTTTTCTACTAAAATGTCCTCTACCTCTGGACTTTCGCTTGACACTCGTTTCTGGGACACCCTGTATATGACCATATTATAATCATACATTTTTATGGTCAGTCCGACTTGCACTTGGCCGGTGTTTGGTTTTACTGATCGAATCTAAACTGCAATATTTTGCAATACAAATGTTAAAGTATTTTTTTGTTATTTTAGACCGATGAAGGCAGGTGAAGTCGGGTGCTTTCTGAGCCACTATTACATATGGAAAGAGGTAAAAATCACGATTTTATTATGTTGCTGCCTTTATTTCTCTTTAAATTTTATTGCTTGATAGTTAGCGCCAGATAAGTTTGCGAACAACATTGTTAAGTGACAATTGTTATACCATTTGTCCAAGAGAGGAGAGGGGTCGGCAGAAACATGAAACATTTCTTTTGCGCACATTGTGTCATTGTCTAAAAAAACTTATTTTCTCCTTGTTCTTTTTCATTTGTTGTCTTGTCTTTACGCAAAGAAAACGAAAATTTAAAAAGGAAAAAATAGATAATGTTTATGGCTTAATCAGCAGACATTATGCCCACAAATGTGAGAAAAAGAAGGATTATTCAAGTTTCAGACTAAATTGTTTAAAAATCTCTTTGGAGTAAAAAAATAAAATTTAGAGGGGACAACCTCTGACCAGCCCCAGCACACGGACGTATAAGTTTATTCACCAATTCTTAGACAACCTTTATTTGACATTGAAGTAATTTCAAAACTGTAGTAGTTATGCGAAGTAAAAATAGATCTTAAAATTTTTAGTAAAGTGTCACATTCACTAAATTTTTCAAGATAAACTTGAGCTGTGCGAAGTAAGTAGGTGATTATTATTTTCTAAAACTGTGCGAAATTGTGAATACTTGTAACCATGCAGTGCGAAATATAGGTTAATATCTACTAGTCACATAGTAATGACTATCTATGCCAAAGCTGAACAAAATAGGTATATACATATGTACTGAACCGATTCTGTGCAACTATGTAAATATCTACTGAAAAGCATCAGGCTTTGCGAAATACATAAATATTTGTTTAATCGATATTATGCAAGTAGATAAATATCTACTGTACTGATGCGATACTGTGCAATCAGGTAAATAACTACTGTACTGATGCGATACTGTGCAAGTAGGTAAATATCTACTGTACTGATGCGATACTGTGCAAGTAGGTAAATATCTACTGTACTGATGCGATACTGTGCAAGTAGGTAAATATCTACTGTACTGATGCGATACTGGTGCGATACTGTGCAAGTTGGTAAATATCTACTGTACTGATGCGATACTGTGCAAGTAGGTAAATATCTACTGTACTGATGCGATACTGTGCAAGTAGGTAAATATTTACTGTACTGATGCTATACTGTGCAAGTACGTAAATAACTACTGTACTGATGCGATACTGTGCAAGTAGTAAGTAGTGTCTCGATAATAAGTCGTATGACAAAAGTAACTTTTTACCTGTAAGACTTACAGAATTTACATGTATGGACAGAATGTAAGAATTTTTGACTTCTACATACTGTTCTTAAACACTTTTGTCATATCACTTACTATCGAGACACTATGTGCAAAAAACGAAATATTAGCAAAATATCTGACATACCCCGTCGTGCCCCAAGGTCAAGAAATTGAATTTATGTCAAGCTAACTTAGCTAAATAACATAAAATCATAAAATTTGTTACACCACCTTTTGCAAGGCTACGTAACAGGGAAACTCCCTGCTGCTTGGCCTAAAAACATTTTTCGCATAATCTTCTTTTGGCATAAAGTTTTTACTAGAGATGGGCCGACTTGGGGTTCTGCCGACTAGTCGGTTCCAAAATTGCCGACTAGTCGGCCGACTAGTCGGCAATGCAGATCATTATAATTCCGAGATATTTGGGTTAAACATGATCACTCGGCGATTGTTGCTATTTTTGGATAAGTTTGCACTTCGAAAGCTGTAGCGAAACTTCGAAAAAATGGTTGAAATAAAAATAAAAGTTGAAAACAAAAATGGAGCTGAGGCATAGTTATGACATTTTAGATGTTTAGATGATGTATGTAAGCTATGACGTGTTTTGTTGACGATTTTCTGACTACCCACCTTCTAAACTGTACTACTAATTGAATAAATATTGGTTTTATTGTATAATTGTTAGTTGCCGACTAGTCGGTTGAACTGCCGACTAGTCGGCTTTCCCGACTAGTCGGCGACTAGTCGACCCATCTCTAGTTTTTACCATAAATATATTTTTTAAAAGAAGTTATCGCAATATTCCCATAGTCTAAAAAAATTTGAAAACTTCAAGCGTATTATTAACGAACACATTTGCACTTTGTTACAATATACATTTCTGGTATGGAAAATAATGAGACCGAGAGGGAATCGCTCGCTTCGCTCGCGTGTCATTAATCACAATATCTAATCTAACCTACACCTATTATTTTCCTCTTAGGTATACCAACCTAGAAAATTGTATCATGATAAGGCCAAGAACTTCAATAAAATGTAATTTTGCCATTATAGGCCAATAACTGGAGAAATTCGCCTTGCAAAAGGTGGTGTAACAAATTTTATGATTTTATGTTATTTAGCTAAGTTAGCTTGACATAAATTCAATTTCTTGACCTTGGGGCACGACGGGGTATGTCGGATATTTTGCTAATATTTCGTTTTTTGCACATAGTGTCTCGATAGTAAGTGAACGATTTGCACATGAAATACTTTTGCTTTGCACATGACATACATTCGCTTTGCATATGAAATACTTTCGCTTTGCACATGACATACATTCGCTTTGCACATTTAATACTTTCGCTTTGCACATGAAATACTTTCGCTTTGCACATGACTAGGGAATGCAATCCCGACTCGAGATCGTAAATTCGGGATCCCGCGGGATTAGAAATATCAATCCCGAGTAGTTTAAAAAAACCCGCCCAAGTCCGACACTCGCGCACAAAGGGTTCCCGTACCACTATCACAATTGGGTACTTAATCCTAAAATAGTTTACAACCAATTTTTTAATTTTATAGGATAATGTGAAATATTTAGCTTCGATTCTTACTCCCATCATACGACCACATTTCTCGTTGTCATACGACTTATTATCGAGACACTATGTGCAAAAAGCATATTAAACTCAAAATATCGGCCATACCCCGTTGTGCCCCAAGGTCAAGAAATTGAATTTTTATCAAGCTAACTTAGCTAAATAACATAAAATCATAAAATTTGTTACACCACCTTTTGTAATGTGATTTCCCTGCTGCTTGGCCTATTAATCGAAAAGTAGGAGACCCACCAGGAATTGTGTACCTATCTGAATAATACTAACCCAGTTGGATAGGTTTAGGTTAGATCTTTTGATCATATAGGCGCAGTAAAGCGAGCTTTTAGGTAGCGGCTCATATCATTGTCTACGCTAAAAGGCATCATGTATGTATGATACGACTGTTTGAATCATGTCATTGTGTTAGTATGTTATGCGTCTACTGATCCAATACTGTGCAAGTAGGTAAATACGAAATATATGTTATGTGCAAAGCGAATGTATGTCATGTGCAAAGCGAATGTATGTCATATGTGCAAAGCGAAAGTATTTCATGTGCAAAGCGAATGTATGTCATGTGCAAAGCGAAAGTATTTCATGTGCAAAGCGAATGTATGTCATGTGCAAAGCGAAAGTATTTCATGTGCAAATCGTTATTCCAAGATATGTATGTACTTTGTTAGAAAAACAAATTCAACGATAGTAAGCTATGCGAATGATGGTAAGTTACATTTTTAATCTATTTTGCATTGTAAATAATTCGACTGTTGTGTGTGAGGTTGTGGTGTTCTCGTAAACGTAACGCATAGCTTAGAGGTGTAATGGGGAGAAAGAAAGTTTGTTTTTGCACGGTGTAACTGTAAATTCATGCTGTAACAAGACAACTTATTACCAAACAACAACTCGACGCACACTACTGCAAACACGCACTCATCGAGCGACGTCACGCGTAAACAGCATCGAGTATACCGGCCGGCCCCTATAAAAGGAGCACTGGCCGCTTACAAGATTCATTAGCTCGCCAGCCGTCTCAGAGTACGATAGCCCCGCAGTCTGCTCTGACGACAGTAAGCTTAGCTTGATCGATGCCACGCGTCATCAAGTTAGGTGTTTAGCTAGGTAGGAGAATCCTACCGTAGGCTCTCATGTACATAACACTGTATGTTGTTATATTTATTATCAATAAAGTATATAGATCTACATAACGTGCTTATCATTGAGTACACAGCCTTACAAGTGGCGCCCAACGCAAAAAATAGTGTTACCGCATCGCATTGAACTATCGGTATCCAAGAAATTTTAAAACTACCCTCAAAAATTAAAATGACTGAACGCAATACGAATAACATCACGATGAGCGAGGAACAGCTCAGTCGACTGATACAATCGTTAACGTCAACATTGCAAGCAACTGCTGAAGAGCATCTGGAACGTATAACACAATCCTTTGCCTCACTGTCTACTTACGAAAACATGCCCCGAGCAAGCTTTGCTACGTGCACGGCCCGCTTCAAGGGAGAAAGAGATTTCGAGTTGGTTGAAGAATTTATTAACACTATAACGGTCTTCAAGAAAATCGAAAACATCTCGGATTTAGATGCTACGGAAGGACTAGCTCTGCTATTGACTGGAAAGGCGGCTACCTGGTAGCAAAAATCAGAAGCAAAAACCTGGGATGTGGCGCTAAAACTGATAAGACAGGCGTTTGCTCCCAGAAGGCAACCACATGATATTTATATCGATTTCATTACTACACGGCAGGGTCTGAAGGAATCCATAGACAATTTCCTTTGTACAAGAAGAGCGCTGCTCGCACAATTGCCCACAAAAAGACACAAGCAAGAAGAACAATTAGACTTCGTCTACGGTCTTATGAACAAAATAATTAGAAAAAGTGTCGCAAGGTCTGACGTAAAAACATTCTCAGATCTGCTGATAAAGGCAAGACACGCCGAGGGGTTGTCGGAACCAACAACAATGAAGTACTGCGCCTACTGTGGAAAACGTGGGCATCTGCAAGAAGAATGTCGCAAAAAGAAGGTCGACTATGACGCAGAAGACAAAAATAACATAAAACGTTATGGCTGTGGTACACCTGGCACATACAGAAGTAACTGTACTACGTGTAAAAATAAAGAAACATCACTAAACTCTGTAGAATTATTTTCTATATTGACGACTCCTATAGACAAAGGAGTTAAAATACCAACAATAGAGCTTAATATAAAGGGCAAAAATGGTTATGCACAATTGGATACGGCGGCTCGAACAAGTATTGCCGGGGTTACATTGTACCAATTCCTCAAAACATCAGGACCTGTCTTCAACGAAAAAGAAGCGGTAGTATTCCTAGCAGATGGGAAAAGGAAACAAGTCAAAATGGAAACCACCACAGTGGATGTAAACATTGGCAACCGTTGTTTCTGACGTAAAATATTCTCAGATCTGCTGATAAAGGCAAGACACGCCGAGGGGTTGTCGGAACCAACAACAATGAAGTACTGCGCCTACTGTGGAAAACGTGGGCATCTGCAAGAAGAATGTCGCAAAAAGAAGGTCGTCTATGACGCAGAAGACAAAAATAACATAAAACGTTATGGCTGTGGTACACCTGGCACATACAGAAGTAACTGTACTACGTGTAAAAATAAAGAAACATCACTAAACTCTGTAGAATTATTTTCTATATTGACGACTCCTATAGACAAAGGAGTTAAAATACCAACAATAGAGCTTAATATAAAGGGCAAAAATGGTTATGCACAATTGGATACGGCGGCTCGAACAAGTATTGCCGGGGTTACATTGTACCAATTCCTCAAAACATCAGGACCTGTCTTCAACGAAAAAGAAGCGGTAGTATTCCTAGCAGATGGGACAAGGAAACAAGTCAAAATGGAAACCACCACAGTGGATGTAAACATTGGCAACCGTTGTTTCCCGCTAACTATATCGGCAATACCAGAAGCACAGAATACAAGAACCTTATTGGGAATCGACTTCCTAGAAAAGGCAGGAATCATTCTTAACTTACTAAAACGTTCTTGGCACTTCATAGGTGCCCCGAAAACAAAGTATCCATTTCTACAATTAGAATACGATCCACAGATACCAGGAAATTCACTTGAGCCCCTTCCGGAAATGGCGCTTAGGGACGAAGAAGCAGAATTTTTAAGTAATAAAGAGACGTTACAATTAAATAGTTCGATAGCTGATTCTAGTCAACATACTACAGGGACAACTTTACTGCAGGGGGAGGGCGTAAACGAACAGCCAGTTAAATATGCAAGTAGATTATGGACCCTGACATGAAACAATACGGTTACCGAAGAAGAAGCCCAAGTTCCAAAATACAGTAAAGGAACAACAAAGACTCTACAAATGTATGCTATTGATCTCAAAACAGCAACAGAAAACGTAGAAAAAATGCAAAAATATTATCGGTCAAAAGCAAATGAAAAACGAAGACCTAAACCAGGCTACAAACTTGAAGATATAGTTCTTGTCAAAGCCCACTCATTAAGAAATAAAAGCAAGAATTATACAAAGCTAGTACCAAGACGCGATGAAAAATATCAAACTTCAGCACTAGCAAAATTTGAAAAACGAGAAGAAGATGCTATCCCAAATCCAGTACAGCCAATAAAGAAGAGAGGCCGGACAAGAAAGGGTTCCTTTAAACCAAGTCCTGGTACTCACATCGGGACGATTTTATGAGTACCAAAGGGGGAGACTGTAACAAGACAACTTATTACCAAACCACAACTCGACGCACACTACTGCTAACACGCACTCATCGAGCGACGTCACGCGTAAACATCACCGAGTGTACCGGCCGGCCCCTATAAAAGGAACACTGGCCGCTTACAAGATTCATTAGCTCGCCAGCCGTCGAGTACGATAGCCCCGCAGTCTGCTCTGACGACAGTAAGCTTAGCTTGATCGATGCCACGCGTCAAGTTAGGTGTTTAGCTAGGTAGGAGGTTCCAGGGTTGCGATGCCACGCGTCCGCCTGTGATCCTAACGTAGGCTCTCATGTACATAACACTGTATGTTGTTATATATTATCAATAAAGTATATAGATCTACATAACGTGCTTATCATTGAGTACACAGCCTTAAAATGCTAATATTTAAATAATTATAATTACGACAGAAATGTCGTCGACATTTCTGCACACAAAAATGGATTGCATTACATGATGTCGATATAGTATATTGAATTATATTCTTGTGTACGCTGTTGCTCTTTATTTACTTTAGCTAGATTCCGTTGTTCTAGTTTTCAACCAAGATTACTTCAGCGCGAATTACTAAAACAGACAATGCGTCCTAAATCCATGTCTGTTAGACCGATTATAGCATAGCTTTTATTAATAAAAAAAAACACTTTACTGAAGAACTTAAGCTCTTTACAACATGTCAATGGCTTTCTCATCTATTTGACATATAAACAAGCGAGTGTACATTTCACGATTGTGAATGTTCATTTACAAATAACTAAAAAAATATGCTTGGAGCAATCAATTATGTACTAAAGTTTCTTTCTTCTCACGGTGTTACCTTTACGAGTAAGATGCCGTTAGAAAATTGTGTTTTAATTATGATTTCACATTATAATTTAGTAGACCGCGAACGTTTTGCATGTAGAAATTCGTTTATCTATGCGACCGTAATGTACCTTAATATAATTATGTATTAACGCAGAAGAGTCAACGATTCAGAGATATTCAGAGTTAATGCGAAATTCTTTGTGCAAAGCTTTATATACCGTAATTGAGGGTCACTAGCCAAATTTTTGTAAAGGTTTTACTAGATGCTCCATAACTTTTTTGTAGTCGATGCAATTGGTTGTAATTACTTTGTTTAGATGCTCAGATAAAAACAGATAACAGACAAGGTGACATTCCCATTTTTAAAGAAAAACATGTTTAGGTTATTGTTTTTAAACTTTGAAATTTGGACCAATGTCGTTCTTTAAGCAGGGTGACTTTGTCTGGTGACTTTTTTTTGGCAAAATAAGGGGTAAAATCGTTTAATGGGTTAAAATAACCACCACAGATTGGCTGGCCATCTAACTAAAGTTTAATGCTAGAAAATATGAAGAGAAATATAAAAGTCGAATAATTAATCAACTTTTTTTATTCATGAAGTTTTACACTGCTAATATATACATAACAAGAACATAAGCAGTACAGAACGAGAACTTACCAGTATACAGAGTTCCAGGAGAAGTTCCCGGAAGAAAATTTTTAAACAATTTTGATATATAATTTGCCAGTAGTGCCGGTACTGACTGGTATGAACTTAGGGGTAGGGCGAAATAATTACACTGTAAAAACACGGCCGTAGTACCTTCTACAGATCAGCGGTAGAACTACGACGATTAATCAAGCCATCTACACTACCGCGGATGTATCGTCGCTTTCAACTGACAGTCGACTCGCTGTTAAAATGACAGTTGACAGCATACAGCTGCTCAAAAGCGTTCCGTTTCACACTTAGTTTCGAGACACTTATTTACTGATATTTAATGAATAGAATGAAATATATTTTAAATACTTTTATATGGAAGTAATTTACATTTTTTAACAAATAAAATATCAATTGTCTTTTCTATACTTTTTAATACATAAATTTGTAATATATTATATTTAGAATATATTTCATTCTATTCATTAAATATCAGTAAATAAGTGTCTCGAAACTAAGTGTGAAACGGAACGCTTTTGACCAGCGTTTTGCTGTCAACTGTCATTTTGACAGCGAGTCGACTGTCGAGTTGAAAGATCCGCGGTAGCCTCGCATATCGACGTGCCATGAATTTATTTTCTTGGTTTGGGCCAAAGTCAACTCCCAGGGCTAAAGCCACCCTCAATTACGATATCTTATTTATAAATGTTACCAGGTTTTATTCGAGTATTGTTATTTATTAAATTCTCTTACAGTGGGCGGCAGTTTAGTTGAAACAAAATGGCGGATGCGCAGAAGTCCATTTTTCATAGAAGGTGCATGTAAAATGTACTGCGCGAATGTTCCCCTTCCACGACGAAATGTTTCAAAATATCTGCCGGTCACTATACCTCGACGTTTATACAAATTTACAATCACATACTATATTGGTCTTGACCATATTACAATAGTCTTAATTGCGAGGAGACTGCGACCAGTTTCTTCGACAAGACTGTTGTAATGTCGAATCGTCGAGGAACGAGAATTTCAAAATAACAATACCTGGGAAAAATGAAAATATGACTACAAATAGTGTAAGTTTAAAAAGTTACATAAAATATTTACCAATGAAATATTTGTTTGTACAGATAACAAGGAAGCATTTGTCAGTTACCCTGGTTCTGGAGGATGATATTCATTTCGCGCCGTACTTCCAATATCAATTCTATCAACTGCTCGATGAAATCAAAGATCTGGATTGGGATTTGGTGTAAGTATTTTTTATCTTTTTAAACATACATACTCTCTTTCCAGAAGGTTAGAGGAGCAAACTTGTAGCGCTCACCTTGAACATACCCTTTCACCGTAAAGGTTTATTTTAATACCAGCACTCTCAGAACCGTTTTTTTATTTTGGACCTAACCTTTTGTCACACAGCACATTTTGTTATACCCTAGAAATGTTACACATTGTGCGATTTGCGCATTTTGCGAAATGTTCAGTTTGAGAAGTGCCCCTTGTGAGAAATATACCTTCTGCGAAATGTACATTTTGAAGAAAGTGCTAATTTACCAAAGTGCACCTTCCATTCATTCGTGCATTCCAAGAGCAGTGCTGAGTTAGAACTAGGTTATCTCAGTGTCGCTCAGCGCGATCCAATATGACAGTGCCAGGTATGGCACGTAAATCATCGGTTTCAGACCGAACTTCTCTAAAAAACCCTTCTGTTTTCCTGACAAATCCGCTGAACGATAGGACTTACGAATGTCTGCCAAATCGTGTTGAAGGCTCAGTTTAAGTTTCTCTGTAAGTTTTACTTATGAGTATGCTAAACCATCGTGTATAATTTTAGATACATTGGACGTAAAATCCTGCTAGATGGGAAAGAAGAACGCGTGACTTCTTTCACGACAAAACCCCTGTATTCGTACTGGACCCTCGGCTACTTGATCAGCGAGATCGGAGCTAGGAAACTTATAATGGCTGAACCACTCTCCAAGATGCTGCCAGTTGATGAATTTCTGCCTATTATGTTCGATCAGCATCCTAAGTATATATACCTCAACCATTCTTAAGCCGTATACAGAAAGAAAGCTGGAAACTTATAAGCGCTGACAAGCTGGCTGGTGACCCGCGCAGGAAAATGTATGAACCCGCGCCGATAAGCACTGATCGGTGCCGACAAGCTTCAACACGCGCTGGTCAGCGCTGGGCTGCTGACGTCATAACATCGTCCGATGAGTCCGACATTCTGCCTCAACCTGCTTCTTTTGTGTAGAACGGACCAGCGCTGACAAGCGCTGGTTATAAGTTTCCAGCTTTCTTTCTGTATACGCACTTACATATTATGCTTGTGCTGTATAATATAACTGCGATCATTATTTTTTTAAATAAAATACGTGTCTCTTTCTGTCTGATACGTTTCCTGGTTTATACCACTTAACAAATTGTTCATTGCGCAAAGGTTCAAAGAAGTTATCATTGACTTTGGATGAGGACCGTTTGTTACATTTAATTATGATCCCAGAGTGTAACTAGTCAGTGATTTCACTCGCGTAAGTCACGACCCCGTAGAATTATATGGGAAAAAAAGTAGCGTAAGAAGTTATTAAAAGCAAACATACATCCCAAGTTTTACTTAAAGAACAACAGCGGCAAATTATTTGCACTACAAAAATTCGAGAAATAAAATCTTTTAACCACATATTTCTTAAATCAACTTTAGAGGATCATAATGTACATTTTATGTTTATAAAAATATTTAAATCCATATAAATTGATGTATGGGGATTTGCCATTATTCTTTGTACTCTTGGATAGTAAAGAAGTATGAATAACTACAGGGCGAATTATTTTTTCAGTGCTACATGGAAGACTTTCTTTCCCAACCGTACTTTGAAGGCGTATTCAGCGGAACCACTGTTAGTCCACCCCACTCATTACACCGGCGAAGAAGGCTACATCAGCGACACCGAGGATGTCACCCCGGACACCCCTACAACCGAATCCGCCCCGTCTGTCAAGGAGGAACCCCGCAAGGAGCTCTGACAAAAGGCCCTGGTAATATACCTGGTGATAACGGTCATCTCCTGGAGTATATTCTTTGCAGCATGCTCAGATCAGCACTTCTGCTATCTTTGCAGCCGATTGTAAACGGTTCCATACTATTTTACTTTAATCACCAAGACATTTTCTTGGCGCATTTAATCATAGAGTAAGATGACCGGCGGTAAACGGTTCCATACTGTTTTACTTTGACCACCAAGCCATTTTCTTGGCGCATTTAATCATAGAGTAAGATGACCGGCGGTAAACGGTTTCATACTGTTTTACTTTGACCACCAAGCCATTTTCTTGGCGCATTTAATCATAGAGTAAGATGACCGGCGGTAAACGGTTTCATACTGTTTTACTTTGACCACCAAGCCATTTTCTTGGCGCATTTAATCATAGAGTAAGATGACCGGCGGTAAACGGTTCCATACTGTTTTACTTTGACCACCAAGCCATTTTCTTGGCGCATTTAATCATAGAGTAAGATGACCGGCGGTAAACGGTTCCATACTGTTTTACTTTGACCACCAAGCCATTTTCTTGCCGCATTTAATCATAGAGTAAGATGACCGGCGGTAAACGGTTCCATACTGTTTTACTTTGACCACCAAGCCATTTTTTGGAGCATTTAATCATAGAGTAAGATGTCCGGCAATTGCCAATTTAGATTTAATCAACGCTATTTCCATACAATTTGTATCCCTACCCAAGAAGTAATCTGCTTTTTTGTAGTTCATAAATGTGTAAAGAAATCATTGATTTCTCTTTGACTTAACATTGTGTACCAAAGACACCTTGTCTCTCGATAATGTATCGATTTGTAGTGATGTAAGACAATATTTAAGCAAGTATTTACTGTGTAGTTTTATCGGGTATTTTCAGGTTTAGAATTTTAGATCCTCTCATATTTACAACTGTACGCACTACTATATTGTGTGCCGTAAGTAAAATCAAATAATTTATTTACACTGTTTATTTAGGCAGTGTTTATCTAGGTTTCTATCTGTACCGTTCTAAGGATTTCTACAATCCTTTCACTTGATCATAATTACATTTTAAGTGAATGATTTGGATAAATAACACCTAAATATAAATGCATAAACATAATAAGATGCAAAGAACATTTTTCGTAAATATTTTTGTGTTACATTTGTATGAAAATTAAGGGGAGATTAATGCCTACGTGGGCCTTGAGCGACGATTTGACGATTGGGAATGTAACGGTACATACTACCGTTTTGAAAGTATGTACATCAATGAATTTTGATAAAAAAGTTTATGAAATACCCATAGAACATTAGTCTTGTAAGTGATGTTAGGTTTAAGTCTAATACCATTCCAAAACCTTCATTGTGTGCTAGTTATAAGTTCTCTAGTGATTCTACTTTATTTTAGTAATTCATTGATTAAATATATCTAATGTCAATTCATGGAATGAACGGAAATGTGTGTTCTCGAATGCTACGAACTCGGAATATAAGTATTATCCATTTAAAAAAATGTTCCACGAGAATGGTGACTGGCGTGGCCTAAAAATGACAACTCGATCGCCGGAGAGTGCACAGACGAAGTAAAGTCTAAGGCCGGGCGCACTTTGGATATGTTTTCGAATTAATATAGGTACGTACGTCTAATTCGTATGCAGTTTGCGCGCTTTCAGAGTCTTTGGAAGGATGGGATTGTTTGTACGTCGCCGTACCTTGCACGAATAAAATTCGGACGAAAACGTATGCAAAGTGCGCGCGGCTTACAATTGAGATAAAAATAAATGACTGATCCTCTTCAGTATAACACCATCCGATTTGGCCGTACTTATTGTCAAAGACTGTCAGTCAATCCAGTGCGCGGAATGTCTGCACGAAGGTTGACTTTGGAACATGTGTTTATCGTATTCAAATTTATATCTCAGTTTCTATTTGTTCCTCGTAGCTGGAATGTCGTATCTCTATATACGAACGATGATTTCCTTTTGAGTAAAATATCTATCTTTTATTAGGTACTATTCAAATGGAAAAGTTCTGCGTATATGAGTATTCTCTAACGTTGTGATGCGAAAATGATATTGAACTTAATTGAATAGAATATAACTACTTTTTTTTTGATGTGACTACGAGATCAGGGACTGAGCGCGTAAAACTGAGGGTATAAATTTTCGAAATTATATATTGCAAAATATTTGCGGTGACTGAGAAAAGAATTGTGATATTACGGCATGTTTTAATGAATTTTGCTATAGGTATTATCTTTGTTTACTTTCAACAATTGCATTTAGTAAGTTTTCTTCAGGTGTTAAGATTTAGTTTGTTGACATAAAACTGTCATTTACAATAATTGTCAACAACAGTCAAGCCGAAACATAATAAAAATGATTTATTAATTGAAAATACGGATCTATCATTCAAAATTGATGGATTCGTGCTGAATTGCATTTATAATAAAAAAATTGCTGATTTGAATCATGTTTGTATTGATATTCTTAGGGACAATAAGGTACGAAGTACGATGTTGGGCTATCCTACAAGGATTTTTTCTTAATGTTCTGAACATTATTATATTTATTATTATATTAATAAATATTTTATTATTATTAATTTTAACTACCTTGCTTATGCACTCATGTTGAGTGCCATTTAAAATGTTTTTATAATTGTTCTTATAATGCATGATAATACTATGTTTAAGTGAAATTAATATATTTTGGATTACTTTGCCATTTATGTTCCTTTAATAATACTTACATAATAATGTTTTTTTTTTAATATAAGTAACTTATAGAAAATAAACGTTGTGAGCATAGAATATGTTTTATCTTACCATCTTACACATTAGAAAACCTCTAACCAACAATCAGCCATCCTAAAATAACAAATTTACAAAAAAGTTCAATTATTGATTGAAATCTTCTGCCGCTGCCGATTAAAATGACAAGGATTTTGTATGTACCATTATCAATCTTAATCTACACTAATATTAAAAACAGGAAAGATTTGTATTTTTGTGTGTATGTGTCTCTGTCTGTTTGTAAAGAAAAAAGTCGAAAACAACTGCCGATTTCAAAAATTCTTTCACCATTAGAAAGCTACATTCACCCTGAGTAACATAGGCTACTTTTGATCCCGATATTCCCACGGGATCGGGATTTACGCGGGTGAAACCGCGGGACGCAGCTATTTATCATTTAAAAACACTACCCCGAAAGCCGCCTGACGGTATTATGGCGTTAAAAAAAAGTCTAAAGTAGATCCAGATTGTAGTATGGCTCGACTTCAGATCATATAACAGATATCGATATCGTATTCGATATCAGTATGTAGGTAGGTGATGAAATCCTTTTTATTAGAGTTTCGTAGTCAACAAGAAACCCCTGTCATGTCCGCCTGTCTGTCCGCGGCTTAGCTCAGAGACGCTTAGTAGGTACTTAGAAGCTGTAACTGCATGAGTATACACTATACATGTTAATCACATCGACAAAGTGCTTCAATTTTTTTAAAAAACAGTTTTTTGGGCACTTCCCTACGTTTTAAATGGGGGATGTTTTTTTTATTTCTCGTATCATTATGGGGGATTTTTGAAATCATTATGGGTTTAGGAAAACCTTTTATAATTTTAGAGTTCCATTTATGAAATATTGAGCTTTAAATTGCTATTTTAACGGTAGGTATATTTCTCACCTAACCCGAAAATAGTTAAGTATTTGTTATGCAAAGCGGCAAAGTTGGTTTTTGCAGCGAGTACTTGTGTGAAAAAAACCTGCTTGATGCTAATGATAATAAACAATAAATACGACATTGGCAGATGTGCAAAAAGACTTCGTGGTTCGAAGAGATGAACAAAAAAAATGAGGTTCCGGTTGGCGTATTTCAAAGGACTTGCTTTAGAGAAAAGTATGGAGAAGACAGATTCGAATTTTGAAAACACTCAAACAAACACAGCGCGCAAACTGCGATTTTGTGCGCAGAAATCTGCGTGCAAAACGATTTTTTCCGAGGTTGTGAGGTGAAAAATATATTATTTTCATTCCTAACCTAACTCTCTTTGGAACGTAACCCGATTTATCGTTCCTAACCTACCCCAAATCGAGATACAGGTCGCAATAACAGGTTTAGGAGTATGAGGTCAAAAAAGAAATACATACGGTTAATGGACAAATTGTCAAAGCGCATAATATCAACAAATCTACTTAAGAAAGTGGGTACTGTTACCATTTCCATACAAACATAATGCCAAAATAGAATTATGAAAAATTTTGTTTTCTACCATAGTATTGGTATTATTCGGATTAAGATTTTATTTTGACAACCAACCACAAGGTTTTCCAAAATATTAATTCGGAATGAAATAAAACGGAGATACATTTCGTTCATTTTTACAGCGTAAATTACTTTTTATTGAGAATAATATAAAACAAATGAGATGTAAACTAGTAATTTACGGTGTAAATGCTGTAATGAACGAAATGTATCTCCGTTTTATTTCATTTCGAATGAATATTTTGGAAAACCTTGTGGTGTGTTTAAACAATAAAATCTTAATCCGAATAATACTGATATTAAGGTAGAAAACTAAATTTTTCATAATTCTATTTTGGTATTATGTTTGTATGGAAATGGTAACAGTACCCACTTTCTTAATCGTGTTAACAAAAAAAGACGATCGAAAAATAAAAAAAAACAAAAGACGATCAACATAAAACAAGACGATCGTAATTATTAAAAATCTGATAATTCGACAGCTGTCATCCGAATTGAAGATTTCGAAGAGCCCTGTCACTTTAGTTTATGGCTTTTCTGCCAGCATTTAAGGGCAACTTGGGCTAATATCACGTGAATATTCTAAATGTCTATGTGACATTTAGAATTTGCAATGCGGGTAGGAATGTACAATAAAAATGGTGGCGAATTTTATTGCAACTCCATGTGAGCATCTGTTTGTTACGCGATAATTCCGTGTTCGGCACTGTTATTTTATTTTTACTACACTCGTTATCTTCCATGAAACTAAATTGATTATTTTGCCACCAAAACTAAACACTGTGTGTAAACACAAATAACTAGGTTTCACGATAATAAAATTCAGGCGTCCCAAACAGAACTCTAGTCTGTGATCAAAACTTTCCGAGATATAAGAATTTCAAGTTTTTCAGCTGTCATCCGAAATGGAGACCTCGAAGAGCCCTGTCACTTCTGCGAAGAAACTAGTTTTAACTTGGTAAATTTATTAAATCGGTGGTTAAAAAATAAGATTCAAACGTAGGCCATCTTTAAATGGTTATACTTGGACAGATCATAATTATGTTTTCACGATAGTAGTACATTAATATAATTACGTTTAAAGGAAAATTATGACAGCTGAGCAATCTTTTCAAATTTACGAGTTATCTAAGAACTAAAAGTTAAATAGTGAACAAATTCCGTTGAAATTGGTAATTAGTAACGACTTTTTCCAAATTGCAATCTCTGTTATTTTATGAAAACTACGAAACCCTACACTGCGCGTGGCTCGACCAGTAGGCCGATTATGTACGCAGTGATAATCACCGAAGTGAGTGGTTTACGCTTGATTTAGCAACTCCGAAACGTCAAACACCTACTTTCGTATGACGTATCATAGAAACTCCACTGGGTTCGGTTATAATCACTTCGTACATAATAGGCCTACAGGACTTGCCCAGTTTTTTTTACGATACGCAGATACGGTGCATGTATAGGAGTGTGTGTGGTTGCTGGTGTACGTGTGTGAGTTGGGGTGAGAGTGCGAATACGTCTTCAACGCACCGCTTGATCTATGAATTTCAAAATCTATTATATCTTTTTGCTATTTAAAATATTTGGATTCCGATGGAATTGGAACTAAGTGAAACCTGGTTTCGCATAACAGCTAGTAACTAATTCGTACTTATATTATACCTACCACAGGTTTATACTATTACACTTTTTTATTTTTAGAATTATAATATAGGTAATAGGTAAATAAATGGTTTGACTATAAAAAAGTTTATTGCAGACTAAACTTTAATATTGGGTGGGTACTTTACAGACTGAACCATTAAAAAAGGCCTTCAGGGGGATATCTCGACTAAAGTATGAGAGATAGCGAAAAATTATGAAAGGAATTGGGTTCCTCATTTTGTGAATAACTAAAATAGCTTATTAACATTTTTTAAAAATTCGTTATCCTTGCCATGAATCGAACCTTGTCTTTTGCAAAAAGTAAACTTGTTTTACTGAAATACCAAATTATGGAAACAAATCGAGGAAAATGACTATTTTTAATCAAATTTGAAAAGTAAAGTATGCTGTACCTACTTGTGTGTTACCCGTATCTATTACAACGACCTACTCGATTATTAACGGTTATTAACGCTAGCATTTTATCGTCATTACAGATCATGTTACAATTTTAAAATTTTTATCACACAGTACAAAGCATGGTTCAAACATTGATCTTAAGAGGAAAGGATACCTTCTCGTTCACCATACAGTAGAATCTAGATACGGCATCAGTACAGCACTACTAACAGTAGATACAGCATCAGAAGGAAGAAAGTTAAAACACGTAAGTTAAGTCACTGAAGTAACGCTACCTTAAATTCGATGATACACTGTGATTTAAACACGGGACTATGAGTGGCAATTAATTGTTCCAAAACAGTGCTAGCTCATCTAGCGCCTGTCTTATTCGAAGACTATCATGGGCACAGACCCCAACCTGATAAAGTAATAAGTTATGCGTCTGCGCTAATAGTTGGATGTCTATCTTATAAAATACTGATCTTATAATTTCCATACATGTACTACTTATCTGTTTTAAGAACTCGGATACAACTTTGCATCAACAGAATTCGAGAGTGATAGATATCATTACGAGATTAAGTTTGGTGAAATTAAATATTTTTATTTTAAATTACGCATTTCTCTTGATTTACCATAGATTGCTTTCGTTTCCAGGATTTGATACTTAGGTATGTCTGTAACAGTCTCGATTGATACATTAATTTTAAGATGTTTATTTATTTTGCAAAAAGACAAGGTTCGATTACTGGCTAGGGTACTTAATGAATTGTTCAAAATCGGAATTATGTCATTTTAGTTTTTGTAAAAATTTGGGAATGCAACTAGGATGCAACTCCTTTCAACATTTTTCGCTCTGTCTTATATTTAGGAAATCCATTGCATAACAAACACAAGAACATTTACAGTTATTGAGCTTTGTGCATTTGCTTTATAAATTCAATAATTGTTCGTGTAGGACGACCCGTCATGCCGCGATGAAGATACGGATAATCGATACCTTTAGTATGGGCAGTGTTGTAGGTGTCTAAGTGAATCCATTTACTATCGCAAACGAACTGTTTAAGGAAGGCGGCGCAATTCGGAGAATCACCAAATCTGTAACGTCCGGTATTAGCGAGATCTGTAATTTCAATATCTTTCAGACGGTCCTCGTAGAACTTCCACAATGGCATTCTCCATATGCGATCACCTGTTGTACTGCTGGCCGCCTCGAGCGAGCAGTAAAGATCGTCACTGTTAGAGTAACAGCCAGACGCGCTGCCATCTAGAGTGTAAATCATTTCCTTCGACATTGTCCCGATGTCAACTATGAACTTTGGCCAGTAATTTCGAGCGTATACCAGACTGTCTGCAATGAGGAGACGCCCCTCTCTCGACGGTAATCGAATGAAAATGGTCTTGCCGGTTGCGTTGCATACGACGTCTCCAAACTTCGGACTTTTCCCGCTCATCATCAGCTCGCAAAGTGGTAGGATACCGCGAATGTTGACAGGTAGTTTGAGTTTAGCCGCAGCTCTAGTTACAGCGACAACACAAGCTGCACCCGCCATGTCACCTCTCATGTACTTCAACACCTCTGGTGGCTTTAGATCTAAACTGCCACTGTCGAATGTGACTCCTTTACCGATGAGCACTATTGGCCGAACGCATTCGCTAGTACCCTGGTAACTAATCTCCACGTAAAGTGGAGGTTGTACAGATGATTGACCCACAGCGACAAATCCACCCATTTCGTGCCTTGCTGCCCAACCCTTTGTTTTGACTTCGACATTAATATCAAGGTCACACAATAGATCGACAGCAGTTTTAGCGAATTCCGATGGAGTCAAAATATTAGCTGGCAACTCTTGCAAAAACCTTACTAGATTCTGAGCTTCTGCTTTAAGTTTGCCCAGATGGAAACCTTGAAAATCACAATCATCGTAGAGTTGTAAGGCAGGTGGGGCTTGAATATTGTTAAATTGAAAAGTTTTGTACTTGTTGAATTCCCACACCGCTAGAGCAGCCCCTTCGGCTGCTGCTTCGGCGTTCCCGAATGATTCTACGTCTATTTTACTTGACCGCAGTTTCTTCAATTCCGTTGCACCAACTCCTGCGGCAATACGAATTGCTTCTCTACTTTCATCTAATCTTTCATTTTCATTGTAACGAAGGCATTCAGATCCCAGTCCTACTACTGCCACAAAGGCATAGACGGGGTCTAAATCATAAAATACTCTGCATTCGCCGAGTTTTGGTATCGGAGACATCTGTAGCAATTGCCATAATCGTCCGTCATGTTTTGTGTTGTAATGTTCGGCACTAGCTGTGAGAATTGTTGGGTTTCCAGCAACGTTTTCGTTGTAGTAAACACCTAGAACGAGTCCCGAATCTTTGACGCGGCACTTCGAATCGTAAGTATTTACTACTTTTCGTCTGGGTAATAATGGTACACAATCATTGTGCGGTATCCTGAATTGAGAGATGTATCGAATATGTTTTTGTAATTTAGTAGCTAACATTTTATTAATTTTGAAAAAAAAAACAACTAAGAGAGTTTGAAAAAACTGGTTTAATTTTGACAGGTTCTCATAGCCACCTAGTTTTGCATACGTGGGTTTAGTAAGTATATTCAAAAGGTTTCATATTATATAGACATTTATTTTAACATAGAAGAAGTATTAATACACATTATCATCACACAACACACAATTGTTCACAATTCAATCAGTATTCCACAACATGTCTTTTGAAAAAGGTCAAGAAGTCTTCTTTTTGAGCCAACTTGGAGTATGTTGCCTGAACCATTCGGGAATAAAAGTTATTGTCTCTTGAAGCTGCCTATAAATAATTAAAATTAGGAAAGGAATCGCCAGTTTTTCATCTTTAAAGAAGTAAACCCAAAAAGCCAATAAAAGCAGGCATAAATCGACTGTGTAGTCTATAGCAGATCGAACATTTATTTTTGCTTTCTTTTCAAGTTCGTGGTAATCAATCGGTATTACTATAGTTGCCCTTTCTGTTTTCTTCAGTAGTATTTGCTGGGTGCTGGTTTTGCTTGGTTTGATTTGTTTTTCTTGGCTATCAATAGAGTCGGCAACTTTATTATTATTTGCTATGATTTTCGATTGTCTTTCCTTAACTTTAGGTAGAGTTTTGGTAACGGAATTTGCTATCTTCATTTTAGATGTTGGTTCTTTGGCGATCTGTTTCTTTACCTTTGTTTTTTTCTTGCCCTCAATGATTTCTTTTTTTTCCTCTAATTGTTGCTTCTCAGCGACAGTCTTTAAGTCTTCTGTATTAAGATAAAGAGGGGTAATAGGCCTCTTATTACTTCCATACTCTTTAACTATGCTCCCATAATAATCAATGACCGTTCTTCCTTCTTCGGTTATTTTGTCTTGAACAGGCTCCGGTTTCTTTACAGTTTCAGTGTCTTTATTTTCATTTGCAACTACCTCTGGTTCCTTCTTACTCAAAATTTTTGGAAATGGAAACGATTTCTGTAAAGGCATTTTTGTTATTTTCTTAAGCATTGGAATTTTGTCAGACTTTTTTAATTTTTCGTCTAGTTTTTGTTTTTTATTTTCTTTTAGGGGTTTTAGTTCTTCTGGAGCTTTAATTTGTGGAACATCTCTTCGCTTTAGAATCGGTTTAGGCACAAAATTAGGATCTGGAAGAGGTATTGGCTTTACTGCCTCTTTTTCTGATATTTCTTCATCTTCTTCCTCAATCGTTTCTTTAAGAGGCAAACAATGTGCCATTTTGTCTCTTGGGTTATAAGTTTCTTCTTCATTAAACAATTGATGCCTGTCGTTGTCTCCATCGAGGCTTCCATCGTCTGAATATTCACCATCAGTCGAGACAGTACTAGCCGTGTAGTCTTCTTCGAAAGATAAATGTTGCCATTTACTGCCCGACGCTTGAGAATCTTGAGAAGATTGACGTTCATCAAATTTGTACTCTGTATTATCAATAGAATCACTTTTTATTATAATTTCTGGTAGTTTTACATTTGGTGAGGGAACGACGATTTCTTCGAGTTCTTTATAATATTTTTGTGTTCTATCTTCTTCGATACTCTCGTAGTTAGTGTTATACGGAATGTCATTGTTTTGTTGTTGTTTGGGTGCTTTTTGTTCGGTCTTCTTGACTTGTTCTTCCTTCATCTCAACAGCTTTGTAGAAGCGTGCCATGGCTCTCTCGTGAAGTAGCTCAGTGGAGCTGACGGCGTGACGAAGTGCTTTGAAAGGCACAATGCTGCGAGTGCTGATATCTGGTGCAGAAAGTGATATAGGTGGTGGTGTCAATGAATCCAGATCCAGCTGGAACGATTCTCGTTTCTCTGAAAAAAAAAAACATAAGATTAATATGAATTAGCAACTTAATATTACACAGCATGGGAACGTAAAAACATTCGCTTTGTTGCGCAAAGCATTTCGCTGGTGCTCACCAAACAGTAGACAAATCGCAAATGTTCGTGTTTAACTAAAACATACTGCTAGCTTAGTATTAACGCAAGCCGTTGTTCAATGCCTAGTAACAGTAACTATGGGCTGTGCTTATTTATAGAATAATGTGATCAGTTTCACAAATCTCTCTATACATGCATAGTAATAGTATACAAATATCTATGCATGTAAAGTAGTGAATCTATGGATATACGATAAAATAAAAGAATAACCTCGTTCTTTTGAAATCGTTAAAAAGTTATTCTTGTAATTTGTAATGTAACGAAAAACTCTCTTTACCTACATTACTAACAAAGCCAAATACGATAAAAAAATAAATATTACACGACGTTACATACAGCGCAATCTATCCGCAAACTAAGTACTGGGCTTGTACTATGTGCTAGACACCGGTTATACTACATACTTCTTGGCAAATAGATACATTCATACGATACATAGAAAACACCCGGACCAGAAACAAATATTTATTTTTAAGCATAAATAATTGCACTTGGCGGAATCGAACCAGCAACCTTCTGCATTGCAGTCCGGCCTTCGCACGACGCGTCACAGAGGTCGTGAAGATAGTCACTCAACCAACAAACATTGTGTGTTTCACGTAAAATTCACATGTAAAATTTAAATCTATTTAATTTTAAACAAACAACATGGTACCTAAGGTACTCAATAACAGTAAATTAGTCAAATAATCAAAATAATATGCCCACCTTCTTTAGTCAGATTGTTGGGTTCGGGATACAGCACGAGCATAAACTCGTTGCTGGTGGTGCGTTCCGGATACGTGGAGACGGAGCCGGCTCGGTCGCGGTCGGCGCGCTTGCGGCGCGGCGCCCGCGCCGGCGACACACGCTCCTCGCCGTCCTGCCGCATCAGCTCCTCATTGATTATCCGCGACTCCACCGCCAGGAACTCCATGTCGACGGCACGCCCGGGGATGCGCACGGGTGCCGATTCCTCACTCGGTGCGCTCATCCCATAAGGACTCTCTGCCTTTACGCGAAATCTGTACTCGCTACCTTCTATCAAGTCGAACAGAGTGACGCTAGTCTTTCTGCTGGTGGTCGCCTTTAACCACACGTTCCAACCGTGTCGGTAGTACTCGATTACATAATTGCCTATGCGGCAACCGCCGTCATCCTCGGGGGACTGCCAGTCGAGCGTGACCGACTTGTCCACCTGTCGTGTCACGGACACGCGCCTTGGTGGGTCCGGAGGCGCCGTGATTGTCACAAGGAATGCGGCTGAGTCCTCCCCTATAGCATTCTTTGCGTGAACTTGATATTCACCTCGATCGCTTCTTCTAGCTGAGTGAATTTTCAAAACAGAAAATTTTGGCGCATTAGATAATTCTATTCTGTCATCGAAAGCTATAGGTTGTCCGTCATGGCGCCATTCTATTGTCGGTATCGGTTTGCCCACAATTGTCGTTTTCAAGAACACTGTTTCGTTTACTTCGTAAAGTAGGCCATCCTCGTATTGACGAGGATACCGCAGTTTCGGTGCTGCTTCTAGCGAGAGATGGGCTCTCGTTACTGCGTGACCACTTCTGTTCGTCGCAGTACACCTTATCTCACCCTCATCGCTAGGTAGCGTCTGGTGAAAACTTAAAACACTCGAACATTCATCGGTAGCAATTGCTGTTCTTCTACTGCTGAAAATTTCATAGTCATCCTTGAACCAGGCTATCGTCGGCAGAGGAGCACCTGTAAACGTGACGCGAAACTCTGTTTTATCATTCTCGAGCGCAGTAACGTCCGCGAGATGCTGTATGAAGAGGGGAGGCGATAAAGAGGGCGGATCCGGGCTGACCGTGAGCACGTCCGACAACTCGCTGTAATCAGAGCGGCCGACGGCGTTTAGAGCGGCGACGCGGAACTGGTACCGGTGCGGAGGGTCGAGCCCAGACAGCACCAGCTCAGGGCGCAGCACGACGGGGGGCGAGGTGCGGATCCAATCTGCCGACCCGAGTCGGTTGCATTCGACCTGATAACCGCGTAGCGGCGCACCGCCGTCGTGCGTGCCTGCCTTCCATCGTAGTGTGATCGCATTCGGCTCTTCCTCCGAAGATATCGGTATAATGTCAGGCTTGCCCGGCGGTGCAGGTCTTCCTGAAACGTAAACAATAACTTTATTAGGTACGTTTCGTAGTGTAACCTTACGACGCGGACGATCAATTGTTTAGTCAAAGACGTAGGTTAAATTATGTAGGGCTGCTTGGCATTAAACTTCTTTCAAAATTAGACGCATGATAATCGTTACATGAACGCGGTCGGTCTTACGATTTGTTTTGTTGTGCCACGCTTCGGGAATCGCAGCGCGCAGTCTTTTTAAAAATAGATGTAGAGACGGGGGCCTCGTTTCTAGCTGCCGTTACGGGTTGGAATCGGGCGGGCAAGACTACGGCAAAGGCAGCGCGCGGTCAAGTAACGTTCGTCCGGTACCTGCAGACTTCCAGTGCACGTTCTTCCGGGGCTTGAGGGTGTGGTGTGAGGCAGAGTGGTGGTTGCCCATGGCGGCGCGGGCGGCGGCGCGCGCCGACACACTGAGCAGAGTGCGCGTGCGCCCCCCGCGCGCTACCCCCGCCCCCACCTCTCTCGCCCACTCCCGGGAATAACTCGGCAGAGAAGAGCGCGCCGCCCGCCCGTCCGTCCGGATGCGATCTTGATTTGTTTGATCGATAGGTGCTCTTAGAGATGTTGTAGAGCTCATGACCTTTGGCGCATAATACCCAACGATGATCATCGTTACCGAATGCATTTGCCAAATATGATTACTAATTGATGAATAAGTATTTGTTTCTTTGAAATAAGATTGTTTGAAAGAAATAATGAAACATTTTAATAAAAACATTACTACGTTATTTATCAGAATTTTAATGATACCTAGGTACCTATGTAGTACATAAAATTATGAAAATAAGCCCAAGATTAACTCTCATTAATAATTAATTATTAATGAGCAATCATTTATTATAATAAATAAGACAAGTTAAATTTAAGAGTTCAAGGGAATTAATGGCACATTAGACGCCTTAGCCCCTTAGGGCGGCCTACGCTACAACACCAGGAAAGCTATTCTGCAACTAAACCGTGTAGATGTCGTGTAGCTTCTACACGGTTCGATTTTACGCCTTTTAATATTCTAGACGCGATAAATGATCACAATTTCACTTGATATATCCATTAAAAATAATAATAATTTGAAAAAAATATTTTAAAATTATCTTAAAATTAAATTATAAAAAATATTATAATAAATCCGCACCTTGAGGCGGGGTGTCGGGGAGTAGCGACCTCGCGGCCCCCCGAGTGATCCAGAGGGAAGTTACAGTTCTTCACCTCCGGCTTGTCTTAGTTGACAGGTCGGAGTGAACACTTATGAGAAAGCCTCTGGCTTGCCTTCACCGGCCGGTCAGAGTGGAGTCGCGAAAGCAGAATGCTCGGAGGATTTATTACAAGGTTGGCAGCGTTATAAATAGATGTTAATTTTATGCAATTATTACCAAAGAATGATTATTAGAAGATACCAAATGATTCTGACTAAATGGTTAATTTTAATTGTACAATTATTACCAAAGGATATGTTACTAAATATTGCGTACCTATGGTAAAACTGATTAATTATGTATCTCTTAGCAGCACTATTTATTGAAGTACTGTAAAATACAGTCGTAAAGAAATGCTGATTGAATTCAAGAAAAAAATCACCGTAAGTAGGTTTCTAATTAGATAAATAATGAATGATTATTTTTAGTTTATTTACTTTTTACTAAAAAAATCTTTAATTAAGTTGGTATTTTGTTGAAATTTCTAAAAATCCTGAGATTTTAAGAGATTTGCGAAATCCGCCCGCAATCCTGAGAAATGTTCAAAAATCCTGAGATCTCAGGAAAAATCCGGAGATCTGGTAACCCTAGGGACACCACTAATATAAAGATACGAATAAAGAATGTTACCTACGCAAGAGTTTTTCGAAGTTTAATAATTATTGTAGTGATATAGTAGGGTTCAGTACCTCAAATTTTACCTTTTTAAAATAGATAGATAGATACAAATTTTATACGGAACCCGGTACGGAACCCTAAGATAACTGTGTTATTATTTGTATGACTAGTTGAAGACGAGTTGTATGACAAGTTGGTTCTAGCCAATTAACGTATTAAAAAAAACCATTACAATGCCATCTATCGGCACTGCCCCAAACAATTTGGATCAGGTTCAAACTATAGTTCGGATTTGTGGAGGAAAATTGAACCTGAATCATAAATTATTTTTAGGTATAAAGAAGTACTGCTTTAAAATCAAAGATGGCACTTAAACTATAATCTTATAATGTCGTCTAAAGAACGCTTTGTCCTGACCGATTGACTGACTGACTGATCATCGCATAGCCTAAACCGCTGATAGTAGAGAGCTGAAATTTGGAGAGGGTGTTCTTTATATGATGGTGGCATCCGATAAGAAAGGGTTCTGGAGATATGCGGATAAAACCGCGGGATACAGCTAGTATAATATGTTAACGATAATAATAAATTCCCGTGGGTTACAGAATGGGGAGGACCGGGTCAAACCGTGAGGAGAAAACTCGACATAAAATAATTAATCTTTCTTTCTATTCCTTTTTAGTCATACTTTAACAAAGCTTTATCGCCTCTAATAACATTTTAACTTCAAATTTTTTTAAGTCAATTTGCATTTAAATTTTATAAGTAAAACTAATTTCAAACAAACGATTTCATACTTACTCCATTGAAATATTAGATTTTTTTGGGCTCCGCGTGCATTTGTCAGAGGACGCAATTTTATTTTTTGGATATCAAGGGGGGGTTAATTTTAAGTTAAATAATAGTTTGTGGGGTTGTGGCTCTTGTCCCACGGCCACCATCTTGTAAAAACGGGTTCAAATGGTTTTTATGGTTTATTTGACGAACTATAGGTCTCACAAGAAAAATAATTAACATTTTGTATTGCAAATAAGATTATCTAATACTTTTGCTAAGTAACTGTTAGTCGTAGAACTAGAAATAAAAAGTTATAGGCGAAAATCTATGAAAATTTGAGAAACAAATTCTATTGGTCATTTATGAACCGATTTTGATGATTATTTTTTTATTCGGAAGGTAGAAGTCCCAAAGTGGCTCCATAAAAAAATTATACGGATCGGACGAGAATCTTCGGAGTGATGAGCAGAATAGTTCCTCAGAAAGTAGTAAATTACTTACTTTTGGACTTTTATCAGTAGAATCAGACCGTGTGCTACTGGTAAGGGATTGATGAAGCACCTGTAACCACCTTCTCATCAGAGAACTCGAAGATAGAGGAAGATAGAGGCTATCGTCGGCAGAGGAGCACCTGTAAACGTGACGCGAAACTCTGTTTTATCATTCTCGAGCGCAGTAACGTCCGCGAGATGCTGTATGAAGAGGGGAGGCGATAAAGAGGGCGGATCCGGGCTGACCGTGAGCACGTCCGACAACTCGCTGTAATCAGAGCGGCCGACGGCGTTTAGAGCGGCGACGCGGAACTGATACCGGTGCGGAGGGTCGAGCCCAGACAGCACCAGCTCAGGGCGCAGCACGACGGGGGGCGAGGTGCGGATCCAATCTGCCGACCCGAGTCGGTTGCATTCGACCTGATAACCGCGTAGCGGCGCACCGCCGTCTGCGTGCCTGCCTTCCATCGTAGTGTGATCGCATTCGGCTCTTCCTCCGAAGATATCGGTATAATGTCAGGCTTGCCCGGCGGTGCAGGTCTTCCTGAAACGTAAACAATAACTTTATTAGGTACGTTTCGTAGTGTAACCTTACGACGCGGACGATCAATTGTTTAGTCAAAGACGTAGGTTAAATTATGTAGGGCTGCTTGGCATTAAACTTCTTTCAAAATTAGACGCATGATAATCGTTACATGAACGCGGTCGGTCTTACGATTTGTTTTGTTGTGCCACGCTTCGGGAATCGGTGTTTTATTTCATCCTTTTTTGTGTACCTACTTTCATCTACCACTAAAAATCATTAAAATTTTAACCATAGCTTTAATCATTGAGGAGTTCTCTGACGAGAAGGTGGTTACAGGTGCTTCATCAATACCTTACCAGTAGCACAAGGTCTGATTCTACTGATAAAAGTCCAAAAGTAAGTAATTTACTACTTTCTGAGGAACTATTCTGTTCATCGCTCCGAAGATCCTCGTCCGATCCATATCATTTTTTTATGGAGCCACCTTGGGACTTCTACCTTCCGAATAAAAAATAATCATCAAAATCGGTTCATAAATGACCAATAGAATTTGTTTCTCAAATTTTCATGGATTTTCGATTATAACTTTTTATTTCTAGTTCTACGACTAAAAGTGACTTAACAAAAGTTGTAGATAATCGTATTTACAATACAAAATGTTAACTATTTTTCTTGTGAGACCTATAGTTCGTCAAATAAACCATTTGAACTCGTTTTTCCAAGATGGCGGCCGTGGGACAAGAGCCACAACCCCACAAACTATTATTTAACTTTAAACTAACTTTTTATCCCGGCAGAGGGCGCGAGTCGATTAATCTTAGGTTTGAATTAAGAACTGTCAAACATGTGTTGTTTAAAACTCTCGGCGCCAAATTGGCCATATCGGTCTGAGACCGAAAGAATAAAAAAAAACTCGGCGTTTCCATTGGTGGAGGACCATCATCGAAAAAAAAAAGATCATCCGATGACAGCGCCTCTGCAAACAGCTTTGCGCGTGGCACCCCATTAATACTAATATTTGTGGTAAAAATACGCTTTGTTAAGAAAAAGCTGCAATCTCAAAAAACACAGACATAGGTAGATTATATGTCGGTGTATCTTTAGTGTTCGCAAAATACAGCCGAATGCACCACCTCCTTCTTTTTTGGAGTCAGTTAAAAATAATAATAAAACAAGTATAAAATTTTCCGATATTAACCCAGTTACAAAATTATAACACATTTCGGTTGGCCGCATCTCTTCGTGTAGGTGCTTTCTGTACAGCTCCTCACCGGTGTGATTGCGGAGAGCCGGTAGACCGGTTCGGTCACCACGGATTATCCTGCCCAAAGAGTGCGGGCAGGATACCACGGCACTCCAGCCTGAACGATGTCATCCGTCGGGCCTTCGGCAGTGCCGGCGTCCCGTCAACTTTGGAACCTAACGGACTTTTGCGAGACGACGGCAAGAGACCCGATGGAATGACTCTCGTTCCTTGGAAGATGGGTAGGCCCCTAGTTTGGGATGCGACTTGTGTGGACACGTTGGCTCCTTCCCATCTTCCAGTAACCACGGTGCGGGCAGGAGCTGCCGCTGATAAAGCGGAAAACCTTAAACGGCACAAATATAGTCATCTAGATAGGGGTTACATGTTTGTGCCGTTTGGGGTGGAGACTTTAGGTCCGTGGGGGCCGGCCGCTCTGGAGCTGTACAGAGAGCTAGCTAAACGTTTGGTGGAGGCTTCGGGTGACCGGAATGCTGGCTTGTATTTTGCCCAGAAAATAAGTATTTGTATACAACGGGGCAATGCAGCCAGTATTCTGGGCACTTTTCCCTCCACCAAAAGTTTAGCTGATTTCGATTTATTTTAGTTTTTAGTTAGTTTTATTTTATTCAGTTTTAGTTTTAATTTAGTTTTTAATTTTAATTATGTTTTATAGGTGTTTTGGTTTCATAATGAATGTATTTTTATCGCGTCTTGTTACAAAATAAACGTCTGAAATAATGTTGAATGTAGCTGCATGTGTAACATGTATGACGAGGGTTGCGTGGGTTGCGTGGGTGATCGCTGAAATATGGAGACCGATTCGGTAACGTTGAATCTGTTTGCCCAAAGCTTGGCGAGGATTGTTCTCATGAACACAGACTCTCAAAAAGACATATTCTCAAAAAAAACAGATTATCAAAAGAATAGCTTCCCAAAAGTACTTACAGAGTAGGTACATACTATACATAAGTAGAAAAACAATTAAAGTTTTTTTTAAACTAAAAAATTTTAAGCGCATTTTCGGGTTACTTAAAAAAAAGTAGTCAACTAGGGTTCCGTACCATTATCACAATTGGGTACGGAACCCTAAAATAAACACTGGGCCAAGTGAAATTCGTGAAACAATTTGATAATCTTTGATAAACGGATTATTCTCATATAGTCTTATAGACAGATTATCAGGCCAGCCTGACGTCAGAATGGCCGGCCATTATCTTTAATATTTTACAATAAATCGAGATACTAAATATATGAACAAAAATACAAAATAGTACTAGATAATAGCGTAGTTTGTGGTAAATCTTTGACCTGGTCCGGCCACTCTGACGCACTCAAAAATCGACAGGTTAAACACACCACCTAAAGTCTGCCAGTCTTCAAATGGACGGTATAATATATCACTCATCTTAGTTTCGTATTCACCCAGTAGTGGAACCATAGAGGACACAACTTACTAGCTAATATGAAACCCGATCCTGAACCTGGGCTTACCGAGGGCAATAGTTTAAGTAATTAATAGGAACCACTTTTAAATGACCTAGTGAGCTACAGGATAAATAGGACAAATCCGAAGTAGACGGCGCGTGCGTCAGCAAAGAGGTCGGATGCCAAACGTGAAATTGCATAGATACAGAGACCAATCACCCGTCGGACGCCAACGTATACGGAGGAACAGTTATGGACGAGACATCCACTTGACAATAAATAACTGAGAGAGATGGATTGATTTGATTTGATTGTGAAATGAACAAGAGGAAGCTCATCTCTCATCATCATCCGAGCGTTCCCGGTTGCATTCCTCTCGAGAGCCCGGGGTCCTCTTTCCTACTTTTACGTCTCCACATCATTCGATCGGTAGGAAAATGAGTCTAATTTCAGTACAGAAAGTCACTCATCGTTATTTCAGGCGCTGTACGCTGACAGCTCTTCCATCCTGGTCCTTCGTCTATGGACGCGGAAAAGGAATTTAGGATTGTTTTTTTTATATTATTATGTAGGTCGCCAAATTGAAAAAATAAACGCAAGTAAGTACTAAAATATTCCAGTTACAAATAGAAATGAAACATGACTTGTCATATCTATAAGTACTAAAAGTAAGTCGTTCTGTAGTACTAGTGTACTTTATTATAATAAACTACCTGAAGACGTATGTGACCATAACAAGATTAAAAAAATACATTAAACTTAAGTTGTGTAATAAGGCGCACTATAGCACGTCTAAATATTTTGATGAAAAGAATCCATGGACATGATTGTTAACTGGTCCTGTTCAAATTACAGATATCCGTATTATGACGATTGTAATCAATCGATAAAAAAAATAATTGAAAAAAAACCCCATGGTTTCTTGTGGTTTCTTCTCATCGGAGGGCGCGTTCCGAAACCTCGGTAAAATAAAATCTCGACGTTTGAAAGCGTACTTATATGTGTATAATATACGTTCTAAATGAATAAATCATTTTAAGTTTGAGTTTGAGTTTATGTGATACTTTGTTTTTAATTGAATTGAATTGAATTTATTCAGATTTGAAACTATTCCAATTTAAAATGTAATATTATGTTGCATATTAAAAATTGCACTTTTAATTACTGCTTTTAATCTTAGTCTTGTGGTCTAAGATGAGCACTGTACTGACCACCCAAGTTTCGTGCCTTATAAACTGGCAGGCGAAGTGGCAATTCTGGACAAGAAAACTGCGCACCTATGCTATTTCGTAATCTACCGAAGCATACGAAGCATTAGGGTCAATTCACACGTACCACAACCACACCACAGCCACAACCACACCACAACGACGCCACGTGGTCGGGCGTATATTTTGTATTGAAAATGAATATTGCAATTCACACGTACCACATTTTGCCGTTATTTATCGACCACCTGTGTAATACGACCTGTTATAAACTCACCCTGTAGAGTAAGTTGCTGACGGTGCTGACTCAACACTCTCAGGCTGGGAGTGGCGTTTGGACAATATGTCAGTCTGCTTTCATCTTTCGTCCTATTCGCATCCTTATTTACCGCGTTTTTATTAATTGTGTTATTAATTAATAAATCATTTCTTTTAGCTAATAAATTTCTTTTTTTTAAAAACGAACTTTCCACTGGCGCGGTAACAGACCACATCGCAACCACATCGCGACGGCAACGCCACCACCGGCGGCGGCACCGCGGTCACATCGCCACGACATGACAGGGTCAATTCACACGTACCACAACCACACCACATCGACATTTTGTCGGTACCACAACGCAACTGCAAAAAGTCGCTGCGACACAATTCACACGTAACCACAGCTTGACCACATTTTGTCGCTGCGACGTGGTGTGGTTGTGGTACGTGTGAATTGACCCTTATGTATTGTAAATAACCATGGATTACACCTTTATCAGACAAATCAAAATAGTTAATTTTCTCTCTTACATTGATAAAATAACACAAGAAGTGGGAGTTCCTCTAGGAGACAAGTCATAATTGCTTATAAATACATTACTAATGAATAAGCAATTCTTAAGTAGCTATTAAAATAAGATTGAAGTTTTGTTTTGCGGGACTTATCTAATTAATTCGTTTAGAAAAGACAAGGTGTATGGCTTTCGAAGACCCGGAGAGAGCAGCGATCCATAACCTTGTGGTAATGAAGATGAAACTCTCATTACCACAGAAAAGTAGTTTTAAATTAGAATCACTGTCTCATAAATATTCGTGAGACCTTGGCACCGGTCGAAAAAATAGATAAAATCTAAAACAATAAAAACCGACTTCAAAAAAAGGAAAAATAATAATTGCAACTGGCTACATATTTTTTTTTTACAAGGGTAAATCTGATTAATGAGGATGCTATTTATCAGCACCCGAGGGTTAGGGTGGAGAACCAAGGGTTTCCTCCTTTGGACAAGGGTCCCGCGGGGTTTGGGCAAGCCCGGGGTCCCAGAAAGGCTGCATCTATCGGTGACTGAGTAACATTTTCGACAGCTACTGAAAATCATCAAAACTGTAACCGAAACTTTAATCATTGAGGAGTTTATTGATGAGGAGCTGGTTTCAGGTGCTCCATAAACTAGTACCTAGTTTTTTAGAAGCCGATTCTATTGGTAGAAGTCCAAGGAATTTACTGTATTCTGGGATGCTATTCAGCTCATCATTCCGAAGGGACTTATTATATCTTCACCAAGACACTATTAGCCTCATTAATAAACGTGGAATTAGTATCGGAGTCATTTTACCACTTTCCGTTTCTGTCTGTTAACTTTGAAAGTTCTTATCACGGAAAAAGTCAAAGCATGTTATCACTACTCCGACCTTACTCCACGTTTATTAATATGGCTATATGGGACCTTCTCGAGACTCTCACTTTCCAAACAAAAAAAAATTATGGAAATCGGACTTCATATGACGGAGGACGGCGTGAATAGATAAACCAACAATATACCGGTCGAATTCAGATTCCTTTTTACAAGTTCCTTTATATGAAGTCGGTTAAAAGCTTCCTTTAAGTCCCAAATTCTTCAAATTGTAACCCATAATGTTACTAATTTAGGGTGACTCTTTAATTAGTAACCTGCACGAGAAGGTGGTTCCGGGTGCTCCATCAGTCCCTAACATAACATCTAGTTCTACTGGTATTAGTCCAAAAGAAAGTGCTTTCTGTGTTTCTGTTCAGTATGAATCTGCTCATCACTTCCAAGATCCTCGTCAGATCCTCATCAAATTTTTCATGGAACCACTCTTGTACTTCTTCCAACAAAAAGAATAATCACAATCGACAAAGCCGTAATCGAGTAATCGGCGAACATCCATAAAAAATAGCCACAAACGAATCGAGAACCTCCTCCTTTTTTGAAGTTGGTTCAATAACAAGAAAAAAAATTAAGTATAGAAGAATAACATCAATAGATTTATTGATTCATAGATGGAAATAACTGTCCTTAAAATTTGTTCTTTAGGTACATAATATTTGTAATGGAGCCAGAAAATCTCATCGCAGATAAATTTGTGTGCGTGTATATTCTTAGAAATGACAAAACAATTGTGCGGTGGCCGAAGAGGCACGGAATGTTCCTTTTTAAATATCACACACTTGTTTGTCTCGTTATTTCAGAAGTAAAGTTTTGACGCGCTTATAATAAGTCAACGTTGATTGATTCTGTGGGGAAATCAATTGATAAAGCCTTTCACAATTTCTAAGACTTATAAACTCCTAAGGCATCAGTAGTTTTTGTGTGAAGAATTTAATGGCATACCCATTACCCAATATTAGACTATTAGTGAGTACGAATACTACCTTCGAAAGTCCAAGTAAAAATGTTCATATATTAACCTGGTATTTTAACCAAATATACAGTAGACCTCGCGAGCATCATGTGATCACAGTTTATCTATTACCAACTAGGTAGTTCACGTTCTGTACCGCGGGGATGTAGCAGTCACCAGGCCTACTAAATGCGTGGACATACGTGTTTCTGGTCTGGACGACTCCGTCACCGCCCTGCAGGTTGCCGCTGCCATCGCTAAGGCTGGCGGAACTACGGTCGACAGCATTAAGACCGGTGAGATTCGGCATTATCGGTCAGGCCTTGCCACGATTTGGGCTCAATGCCCGGTAATTGTGGCCAAAAAACTGATGGAGGCTGGTAAGCTGTTAGTAGGCTGGGTGGCGGCAAGGGTAAAAGTTCTGGATCGCCGACCATTGCTCTGCTACCAGTGCCTTGGGCGTGGCCACGTTGGCAAATGCTGCGGTGAGGAAATACCGGCCGGCGGCTTATGCTTTAGGTGCAGCAAACCAGGCCACAAAGCAGCCAGTTGTTCTGCAGAACCCCACTGTGGACCTTGTGCCAAAGCCGGAAAACCTGCCTCACATACGGTGGGTTCCGCCGCTTGCAAGGCGGAAAATAAAAGGATCGGTAATAGGACTCAGTCCGGTTGGAGTGCTCCAACGATTGCCAATCAGTAATGGCCATCTCCGTATTGCAGGCGAATATCAACCATTGCTTAAGGGCACAGGACCTTCTGATTCAGAGCGCTGCGCAATGGTTGATCTCGGTGGTGGTGGCTTGCGAGCCACTCACAGTTCAAAACCGCCAGGACTGGGTTGCGGATCTTGATGGGGTAGTAGCCATGACCTCGAGGGCTGCAGTTGGCTCTCCCCCCTTTGCACATGCTGTGAAGGGTCGGGGATGTGTTGCTGCAGTAATGGGCGAAGTCGCGTTTGTGGGCTGCTACTTTTCACCTAATGTCAATAGGGAGGAGTTCCGGGCATATATCAGGCAGTTAGACAACATGGTGCACCTCTTCCGCGCATACCCTGTGGTAGTCCTTGGAGATTTTAACGCAAAATCGACAGCGTGGGGATCCCCCAGGACACTGCCGAAGGGTCGTGACCTTGAGGACTGGGCCCGGGAGACAGGACTTTTGTTGTTAAATCGCGGAAGAGTAGCTACGTGTGTGAGGCATAACGGGCAGTCGATTGTCGACTTAGCATTTGCGAGTCCGTGCCTGGCTGCGCGTGTCATGAATTGGAGGGTTCTAGAGGGAGTAGAGACACTATCCGATCACCGTTACGTTCGTTTTAGCGTCTCAGCTCAGACCTCGACACCTTCGGCATATGTCTTGTCTCGTAACGAGAACCCCCGATGGGCTCTCAGCCGCTTGGACCCCCAGCTAGTAGAGGAGGCAGCACTAGTAGAGGCGTGGCCAACTGCGCCTGATAGACCGGTGGATGTCGACTCCGAGACAGCATGGTTTCGGGGGACGATGACTCGCATATGCGACGCATCAATGCCCCGTTCCGGACCCCAACCTCCCAGGCGTCGAGTGTACTGGTGGAATGCAGACATCGCACAGCTTCGTAGAGCCTGCGTGGTGGCTAGGCGTCAATACACTCGACACCATAGGAGACGCCGCCGAGGAGACGACTTCGACGAACGAAAAATAGCTATTGGCGAGGCTATAAAACCAGGGCCAGGCAGGAAATGCTGGAGACTCTGAATGGTGATCCGTGGGGGCGACCGTATCGTATGGTCCGGGGCAAGCTGCGCCCGTATGCTCCTCCTCTCACTCAGAGTCTTCAGAGTTTGTGGACAGGGTAGTGGGGACATTGTTCCCGGACGGTGGCGACATAGTCCCTCCCGCAATGATACCTCCAGAGTATAACACATCGGAGGAGACTAGTGAGTCAGTTGAGGTAACACCTGTAGAGCTTAGGTTGGCAATTACCAAGATGCGGGCCAAAAATACCGCTCCCGGTTGGGACGGTATCCCGGGCCGAGTTTGGGCTATAGCCCAAACTCGGCCCGGGATCAGGTCCTAGGGGCTTCAGAGCTATAGCTCTGAAGCCCCTAGGACCGCGGTTTCTCCGCTTATTGAGCGCATGCATGGAACGGGGCCAGTTTCCATGCCTTTGGAAGATTGGGAAACTGGTACTGCTGAAAAAAGGAGGTCGCCCAATGGAGTCATCGTCCGCGTACCGCCCTATTGTGCTTCTGGACGAAGCGTGCAAGCTCCTCGAACGAGTCGTAGCTGCACGCCTTGTCGCTCACCTGGGGAGAGACGGTCCGGATCTGGCAGACTCTCAGTTCGGGTTTCGTAGGGGCCGTTCAACGATCCAGGCCATCACGAGAGTGAAAGCGATGGCGGAAGAGGCAGTAGCCCAGGGTGAGGTCATATTGGCGGTGTCACTAGACATCGCAATGCATTCAACACCCTTCCCTGGGTCGTAATAACGGAGGCCCTTCGGTTCCACCGAGTGCCACCTTACCTCTGCCGCCTTATCGGCAATTATCTAAACACTCGTAGAGTGGTATACCCGGGGCGAGACGGAATGTGCAGTAGAGAAGTGTCGCGTGGTGTTCCACAGGGGTCAGTCCTCGGACCTATCCTGTGGAACATCGGGTACGACTGGGTCCTACGGGGACATAATCTCCCGGGCGTGGGCGTCTTCTGTTACGCAGATGATACGCTGGTAACCGCCCGGGGGAGCACATTCTATACTGCGGCAGCTTTGGCGTCGATTGGGGTAGAGGACGTTGTAGATCGAATCCGTGTTTTGGGCTTGGCGGTTGCTCCGGAGAAGTGTGAAGCTATCAGCTTCCACAGCCCTCGCCGAGCACCTCCTGGGGTACTCTGCGTCGATGTCTGTGGAGTACGAGTGGCTGTGAAGTCGTCGATGAGATACCTAGGTCTTGTCCTCGATTCGACTTGGAGCTTCACGGCGCACTTCGCAACGATTGCCCCGAAGCTCAACGCGGCTGCATTGGCCCTTTGCGGTCTACTGCCAAATGTCGGAGGCCCGTCAGTGTCGTGTCGGCGATTGTACGCTGGCGTTGTACGGTCGATGGCGATGTACGGGAGCCCGGTGTGGGCGGATACTCTCACGGACCGAAATCGTGCCGTGCTTCGACAGTCACAAAGGCTAATGGCCGTGAGAGCAATACGCGGATACCGCACTATCTCCTATGAAGCCACGTGCGTTATGGCCGGGGTCTTGCCATGGGACTTGGATGCGCGGGCCCTAGCGGCAATGTTTCGTTGGCGCGAGGAGGTACTTGAGCGGGGTGAACGACCGGCTCAACAGGAGGTGGAGGGATTCCGGTTGGAGCTCCGTCAAATAGCGATGGAAAGATGGGAGCAGTGTCTGGATCGGCCCACAGCTGGTCATGCCACAATTGCGGTAATACGTCCAGTGCTGGACGAATGGGTAGAGCGACAACATGGGGTTCTCACGTATAGACTGACGCAGATACTTTCCGGGCATGGCTGCTTCGGAAAGTATCTGTGCCGCATAGCGCGTAGAGAGCCCGATGAGAGATGCCATCACTGCTCAAGCATCATGGACACCGCTGTTCATACGCTTGAAGCGTGTGTGGCGTGGCGCGAACAGCGGGAGGAGCTGCGATTGGTGGTGGGAAGCGATCTGTCGCTCCCCACGATCGTGTCGCTAATGGTAGCCGATGGGGAGGCCTGGAACGCCATGCTGCGCTTCGCCGAGACCGTCATGTCGGCCAAGGAGGAAGCGGAACGGGAACGGGAAGTTACGACTGACCTTCCCATAAGGCGCCGCCGTTCGGGAAGACCCGGACGCGGAAGGCGCCGAGGTCGTGTAGACGACCTTATGCCGCCATAAATGGGCCCAAAGGCGACAGACTCGGGGGGGTTTGTCGCCATGTAAGGGCCCGAGCGAGGCGCACGTGGTTTCAGTGCGCCGCTCATGCGGATAAACTCTGGGAGAGGGGGTCTGACAACAGACCCACGTCGTCGGGACGCGGACGAGTACGAACGTGTCCCCGCGTTCGACCCCGACATCAAGGCGTGCGAGGAACCGGTGGAGTTTTAGTGGGTAAACCACTGGCCACCTACCATCCCTAGGCCAGTAGGGAGCCCCACACACCGCGCCGCTCTCATCCGAGAGTGGCGTGAAGGCTGCATTTCTCCACATAAAAAAAAAAAAAAAAAGGTAGTTCACGCTACTCGAAAGTGGAAATGCACTCCATTTCCTATTAGGTACTTTGGTAATTCCATATAAGATAAGTACGTGCTGTTTACACTATAAAATGCAGCCAAGGACAACCCTCAGTTCGGATAGAACTATTGTGTAAACTACGGGTGAAAACTACTTGGTCTATGGAAATGAATGGTAGGGGATTTGATACTGGGGGGGAACTACGGGGACTATGGCGCCTGCAGTAACAATATTCAACAAACACGTAAAAATGGCAGACGGAGACTCGCCAACTCACAATCTGGGCCACCCTAAATAAAGCCGAGCAAATTACAGCCTCTCACGCCCCTGTTGCCCAGGGGCGTGAGAGGCTGAAGTATGGAGGGAGAGGCCTCTCTGGATTTTATACTCAGGTCACGGGCTCCCTGAGGGTGAGCCTACCTGGCCTACTTATCACTTACGCCATCCATCCTTCGAGTAGAGTGTGAGCTCTGCTGTCGCTACTCCACTCTGACCGGCCGGTGAAGGCAAGCCAGAGGCGGGGGACCGCATCGTCGTCAGTGTTCACTCTGACCAGCCAACTAAGGAAATCCTAAGGTGAGGAAAGGTGACTTCCCCCTGGATCACTCGGGAGGCCACGGGGCAGCTATTCCCCGAAACCTCGCCTCAAGGTGCCCTGCGAGGGAAATAGGTATTATTATTATTATCGGTTAAGAAATGCGACCTGTTGAGTAAAAGGAACATACATACAAAATAAACTGTTGCCTGACTTGAAGCAGAGAAGCTTCGCTCGCCCGGTCAATTATAGATTTTTAGGGTTCCGTAGTCAAATGGCAAAACCAAACCCTTATTCTTAAAGACTCTTAAAGATTCGTCATATCTGTCTGTCGGTCCGTCCGTATGTCACAGCCACTTTTTTCCAAAACTATAAGAGCTATACTGGTGGTATTTGGTAAGGAGATGTATTCTGTAAACAGCATTAAGATTTTCACGCAAAAATAGAAAAAAAAACATTTTTTTTTGGGTTTTTGTAAACTTCCACCGGAAATTTGCTTGAACATGATCTAGTAAGTAGTTTTTTTAATACGTCATAAATCGTAAACCGCAATTTACCTTTTAAAACAAAACCTGTTGTATAGATAATGGTACGGAACCCTTCGTGCGCGAGTTCGACTCGCACTTTTTGCATGAAATACTTAAGTAACGTCGCGCTCAGAACACATAACAGAACAAAAGCGTCGCGACGTCTGTCGGCGATTTCAGGACTTTCATCAGGCGCTGAAGATAAATGCAGGTCCCTAATCATGATCAGCATTTACATAAATCTCATTCGATTTATGTAAAATGCACATATTTTAAACTTAAATTAGTTGGGTAACACGAACCGGTCAAATGATTGGGATACAGTGCAGAATTTCTTCGCGATCATTGACTCGAGTTGCAGTGTAGTGTCATATAGGTATATCATCGTTAAGAAGTTTATAGCGCTGACAGTCGCCGCACTGCGGTCGTCGATATTCAATCGTTATCGATGTTATAGTGCCAACAATGCTGTAGGTAGGTACATATACTATAAGCTTTTTTCTCCTCCTTTTACTCTTATCCTAAATTATTTGGAGTTGGCACAGAGGGTAAGTCTTATTGACCATACCCATACCATAATCGAAAGGGCCGCGAGGCGCACCAACCAGTAGGTAAACATGGTATATTGCCAATATTTTTACGGTTCATTAGTCTCCTCCAGATCCCTTTTACAATGCCCACGGGAAGGGTAGCCCTTAGCTTAGATTAACTACATGGTGTGTGTTCTATCTAACAACGACGATCGAATTTTGATCCGTCTTTTTTATCAATCGTGACGGCAAAATAGAAAATATAGAAATAAAAATAAAAATAATAGAGTTTTCTTCTGTTTTCGAGATGTTGGAATGAAATTATACGCTTTTGCAAAATTTGCAATTACAATTAATTGCATATGCAAATTTTGGAACGTTAAGCTTGAAACAATGCTAAAAGTTATAAACACCATGCGATTAAAACCGAAAAATTAGTTTTATTTTATAATATTTTTGAAGTATTTTATGATGAGTTAGAAAGTTTAACTTACGTTTGGACTATATTGTATTCGATTTTAAATTTACATGGTTGTTTTCACTACAAATATTAAATAACGGTGTATTTACCATGTTTAAATTTGTTTTTTACCATGGTAAATACCCTGTTATTTAATAATATTTGTATTATGTATTCTGTGCTTAGGTGGGGAATGTGGTGGTTTAACATTATCTCTTGCGGTTCTAACAGGGTTTCACCGAACCAACACCATAACGAATTATTTGTAAAGGAGCAGTGTCTCCTGAACTTTTGATCTTGGGACTGTCAAAGTCGTAGTTAGAGTTTTGTCAATTGAAGTCTGCGGAACCAGCAATTGTTTAGGAACCTGACGGTATTAAGTGTTAACCGAAACTACAATAATTATCGATGGGAAAAGTTTATCGACCTAAAAATAAGGCTTGTTGAAAAAGCAATACAATTTTTGCATAATATATTTCATTATTTTCCTCTTCAGGTCGGGTACTTTTGGGACTAGTAACCGAATTCTCAATTAGTTTGCCGTGCAGCCCCAGCATAGAATAGGGTTCCCCATCTCTTCCCATGGGTGTCGTAAATGGCGACTAAGGGATCTGAGGGAGAACTTAAAGTTTGCTAAACTTTAAGTTCTCCCCGCGCGGTAGCGGATAAACTGCTTGATCCCTAAGAGGGTTTATTTCAAGCTGGCGGCCGGCCGTAAAAAGATTGCCAAATCTAATAGTAGAAGGTATGGTCAATGATGATTTACCGACTGCGTCGACCCCAAATAAAAATAAAACAATTTGGGGTTAAGCGGACCCCGGGCTCCCGAGAGTGATGCAACCGGGAACATCGCTCGGATGAGAAGAACCGAATTCTCAATTAAAATAGTTTAGAGCGCCGATTAGGTAAACTGTGGTTATACTTGTAACTAATTATACGTGTATAACCATATAAAATAGATCATACCTATAACCAATTTTGTACGCATGAGTTTATATTTTGGTCGATTTCGAAAAATCAAAGTGCAAATGCACTTAAAAATGGAACAAATATCTATGTTTTGGTTATTGCACCAGTTTCATATGGAGCTTTCACGCTTTACGTGACAAAACATGAAAATATATTTCAGTTGACCATCCCGTCAGAACGCAAAATAATTTGAACCAATGCCAAGTTAGCGGGCAATTTTCCAATCCTAAAATTCGACGAGGAGTGAAATTCTCAAATTGCAAGAAATACTTAATTTAGCATCAATTACAACTAGCATGTCGATTGTATGAACATTTAAATTTTCGTTAGTCAATATCGACATCATAATGTTGTCCTACATTATAATAGTCATTTATGCACCGAGGTACTAAAGCACAGTCTTATGTCATAATAGCGAAGCATATTACCGAAGCGTTACGGATTCTACAGTTTTTTTTTTTCAAAAAATAATTTTTGAGCGAAGCGAGTAATAGTAGTTTTACCGAGGTGAATAGCCTTGTACTTTTGAAATGTTTTACACCCTCGCTACGGTCAGGAGTTAACTCTAGAGTCCTTCGTACGCTCTGAATTCAATAAGACGCCCTGTCTACATGAGACAGAGCCTTACATTAGTACCTCGGTGCATACACTACTATTAAAGTTTTAGTTCTAAGAAACTTGATATCTGTGGGTGGTATGGCATCTCACCATGTTTAAATCCGGACTTAGCATCTAACACACTTATTTACATATATACATACTTAGTTCTAGGTTATAAACAGGAGTGTAGAATGAAAGAAAACACGCGATGCTTTACGCCTCCGCGCTAATTCAACATTTTATGCGTTATTTTTCACATTATTTTCGTTGCACAAACACATTTGATAGTTGTTTTTAGCATTTACGAGAAGAAATTTGACCACATTTGCTTACATTTCGTCTGACTTTAATTTCTACAGCTTCACAAAAACTTGTTTATACAGCGTTATTTTGTTCCAATCAAAAATCGTGCAGTACATGCGGTGAGTTTTGTACATCAAAACGATGTCTTGTTCAACGACTTTTGGAAATACGAAATTTAAAAAAAGGAGGTTATGTTTCACTACCTATACCCATTTTGAAAGTAAAGTCAATTAATGTTTAGATCAATTGTAATACCAAAACCAATCAAACCAAAAAAAGGATCCACTTAAGGTCAATTACTATTTCTTACTCTAAGAGACAGCTAATTTTCAAGGAAACTTAAAACTCAAAATTTTTGAAAGCTTTACTATAGGTACTACCTACTAGTACCTACTTTGTATTTCGAAAAGTTGTAGAAAAAAAGTTTTTTGATTTGATGTAGAAAAATACCTCCTGCACAGTTTTTGATACCAATAACCCTGTATATGAGGGGATTGGTACTGGCATAGATACAATTCTGAACAATTTATTTCGAAAGCGGTTTATCATTTTTTGGAAATTTAGCAAGGTTACGGTAAAGATTTTGAGATGATTGTGATTTTTTTAAAATTACCACAATTGCTAAATGTTTGTGAACTTAGCAGAGCATTGTCCAGCAGATCAAAAAATAATGTGAGTTCTATTCGCATGCAGTCGAGTTCTATAGTTCCTGATACTTTTTATAAATAGTTCTGGCTCTATTGCCTTGAAATTTTTTTTTGAAAATGCTGCTGGAATTGATTTGTAAGTCGTAGTACTATCCCGAATCTGTTTAATAAGCATGAGTTCTAGCCTCTGCCGACATCTGAAACGACGACAATAGCATATTTCGTTTACTTTGATGATCTGGTATGCTCTGCTGGCAGTAAAATGTGAGTTCCGGACTGGAATCGATTTGTAAGTCGAAGTAAAGTCCAAGATCTGCTTAAATCGCATGAGTTCTAGCCCCTCTGCAAATTTGGAACGAAAACAATGGTATTTTTTCAATACTCGAATTTGACAGAATGCCTTTTTTTGTCTACTTTGATGATTTGCTATGCTCTGCTGGCAGTAAAATGTAAGTTCCGGACTGGAATCGATTTGTAAGTACTATCCCGAATCTAGTAAAAAAGCGTGAGTTCTAGCCTCTGCCAGCACTTGGAACGACGACAATAGTAATCGACTATTCAGATTTGCTGGACAAAATGACTGTCGAATTTTTATATTTGATTTTTTTGACGAAAAACCCCAGAACTATTTCTAAAAAGTATCAGGAACTGTAGAACTAAGCTCTATTCAAATAAAAATCAAATAATTTTGTGATCTGCTGAAAAATACCAAGAAGTTAGCAGATCATAGCAGGCAATAGAGCCAGATCTATTTATAAAAAGTATCAGGAACTATAGAACTCGACTGCATGCGAATAGAACTCACATTGTTTTTTGATCTGCTGGACAATGCTCTGTTAAGTTCACAAACATAATTGCTAAACCGTTTTCGAAAAAAACAGAGCCGAGGCTTAGTTGTTACATTATAGTTTTAGAAAAAGGGCCCTTGTTCCGCACCGTAGAGTTACAAAATTGCTAATGACATAGCCTTATTAATAAACGTGGAGTAAGGTCGGTGTAGTTTTACCACTTTTTGTCTGTCTGTCAACTTTGAAAGTTTTTGTCACGGAAAAAGCTAAAGCATGTTCTCACTACTCCGACCTCCGTTTATTAATAAGGCTAAGAATGCTTTTTGAAAAAATGCTTTTAAAAACTTTAGTACCCGGCGGGATTCGAACCCGCGACTATTGGTAATCCGAACCAACGCGTTAACCGCTTCGCCATGGGTAGCCCTCCAGCCAGGTCGAATTTAAGAAAGCACCTCTTCGTATGTTCTTGCGAGTAAGGCCTCGTAGTGACATCTACCGGCAAACTTTGCAGATCGACTCGGCTTGTAACTTCCCATATTACATGGAAATGATTACAATATAAGGTGACACATTCCAAACAACGGCACACGGTGTGGATTAACACTAAGAAATAATGTTTACAAGGCTAAGAATGTTCTGTTTTAGTAACTTTAGTGTCTAGCTTGATTTGCAGAATAATCAGATAAATTGGATTTGCAGGATTATAAAACAATCTGATAAACTGACAATTGTTAAACTCTCGACCCCAGAAACCGGGAAGTATGAACACTATTTGCCGGTAAATTTCAAATTTTCGAACTTAAAGTTACTTCAATGTAATTTGTAAACAAGTACGGGATAAGGTGAATGTTTGAAGTCTCCTTCAAACATTCATGTTAAAAAGTATATACGTGAAAGAAATTGGCAATAAATGTATGTTAGATATGCGTATCAACCAACCTACATTTGTAGTGATCTTTCATATTAATAATATCCTTCGCATCACATTATCGGGGATGTACGTCATAGGACATAATAAATATACTTACGACTCAAAATAAATAGTCCAGTAGATGTTAGTGACGTGTCAGTTATTAAACACTTTATGTTCAAGGTATTGGCTGCCAGTTAGGTATTGCATTATATGACTCCCATAGTTGTGTAGTGGTGTAGCTCACCTAGTGATAGAATTTTCAGGTTTTAAGCCTTCTGACTTGACCTTACGACTGCTAACAAAGATAACAACAACCATCTGCTTAACACACGCACACATACACTCCACACTCTACACACAGAGAGGTCTTTCATACACCTAAATATAAGATAGTTTTTAACTCATTTTTTTGTTTAAGTATTTTTGTGGTTGTATAGTAAAATTGTTTAACTCTTCTTATTTAGATTCTGTTAATTAAAAATACTTCATAGTCAAGTTATATTAAGAGGAGTATATACGCCAACGACCTTGAAACTGAAAATCCCTGTCGGGCTCATCGAAAATTGTTGATTATTTCATGACTGAATGTCGTAGAACTTTTTTTTGTGCACAGATTTTAGGTGACATTGTTTCCTACATTTTGGTGTAGTTTTAAGACAAGAACCTCCTATTGGTGCAAAGCCTATCCAAATTTTAGACAAAAAATGTCTGATTTGGCTAAAATGTCGATAGGCTTCAATACGTTTCGACATATTTGTATGGAAACTGCACTAAAATATCGGAAACAATGTCGCCTACAATCTGTACACAAAAAAAAGTTCAACGACATTCCGTCATGAAATAATCAACAATTTTCGATGCGCCCGACATGGATTTTCAGTTTTTCAGAATAGGGCCCTTAATAACGAATATAATAACAGCTGTAACAACTACATAGATAAATAGGTACAGTTGATCTAATAAAATTTATAAGTCTGTGGGGTTGGCGCTGGATGCTGAAACACAAGCTCACGCTTAGTTCAGCACCAGAGGCTTGAATACTTTTAGAAAATATATGTATGTATTTTAGTTTACTACCTACTATGTTGTCTTTATCTGAGAAATAAACTATTATTATTATCTGTTATACGTCCAGTATCACGGGGCTATGGAGCCCCGGACTTTTGGAAGGCGTGCGTGGAGCCGAAGCCAACACGTAGACGCCTTTTTCAATAACAATTTTACTCGCAAACAATGAAGTGGACACCAAGCCGGCGATTATCCCTGTCTGCACTATAAAATGCAGCCAAGGACAACCACCGGATCGGATAGAACTATTGAGAAATCTACGGATGAAACAACATCAGCTATAGTGATGTGATGGTAGTGGATTAGCTACTGGGGGAACTATGGTGACTATGGCGCAATGTCAAATAAACACGTAACAATGGCAGACGGAGACTCGCCAACTCACAAACTGGGCCCCCTAATCCAACAGGGACGTGAGAGGCTGAAGGATGGAGATACCTCCCTGGATTTTAAGTCATCACTGGTATGCCAGAGAGCGGGCCAACTCATCACTGACATGAGGTGTCCATCCTACGAGCATTTCTGCTCCCGCGACTCCACTCAGACAAGCCAGTGAAGGCAAGCCAGAGGCGGGGGACCGCTACCTCAACAATGTTCACTCCGACCAGCCAACTAAGACAAGCCGGAGGTGAGGAACGGTGACTCCCCCCTGGAGCACTCGGGAAGCCGTGGGGTCGCTACTCCCGACACCTCGCCTCAAGGTGCCCTGCGGAAGGTCCGCAGGGCACCTTGAGGCAAGAGATTATTATAACGGACCTTCCGAAGCATGGCAAAGCTCGAGAAAACGATGTTGTGCTACACACTGGATGTGTGTCCAAGTCGGTAATTACCACGCCAGGCGTTGCCTAACCCGTACGACTATAGAGCGGTGTTGGTCTAGTGGCAGATACCCCGGCTTTCATTCTGAGAGTCGTGGGTTCGAATCCAGACCGACCGCGCACCAATGTCTTTTTCTTTAAGAAAAAGGTATGTGCGCTAATAACATCGCTCTTACGGTGAAGGAAAAACATCGTGAGGAAACCAACATGACCTAGGACTCACCACGGTCCGAAGACATGGGATATTCAGTGTTTTCTATGTATCATATGTATGTATTTACAAAAAAAAAAAGTATAATATGTAGTATATCCGTTGTCTAGTACCCATAGTACAAGCCTAGTGCTTAGTTTGGGGCTAGATTGCGCTGTGTGTAACGTCATGCAATATTTATTTATTATACAAGATCGGTTGGCGCAACTAAGGCGATAAGCTCCTTATAATCATACCTAATAGCAGAAGAAAGAAAATTACAACAACCAATTTTTTAAATTGATAGGAAAGTTAGATATATTTAGCTTCGATTCTTACTCCCATCATACGACAGCATCACTAAAAAACTTTGCCACAAAGAAAATCTGAAACATATAAGAAAATCTTTGGTAAGTGAAGGCAGTCTGGTATATTTGACAGATAGGGCAGCCATTTTGAATTCCACGACCAACTCGATTTGTCAGAACTCGACCTATCAGAAGCGACCTCACATTCCCTCAAATTCCCTTGTTGTGTTTGAAACACGTTTGTTGTATGGGAGCTCCTCTTAAATATTTGTTTTATTTTGTTTTTAGTATTTGTTGTTGAAGCGGCAACCGAAAAACGGTCCATGGGCACATCGAGTCGCATCGCATAGAGTTCCCAGGGCTAGCGCATCAAATATTTTTTACTGACCCCGAGAATTGACGCCCTGATGCTGATCAATTGACTAGAAGTAACCCGGGGTCAATTATAAACAGTAATCTCGAAAAATATCATAAAGTTGGCAGTTTGGAAGCTGTCAAAAAAACTGAAATAATTATTCTGTCGTGGGTTTTGTTTTAGAATTGTTTATGTTCCGTGGGTGCACAATTGTGTATTGTATGCAGGTGAGGAGATTTTGCCCTTTTTCAAATCGATAGTTTAATTGTACACTTTGGAGTATCACTTAAATCCTTAAGAACGTGGCGACTGTTACCATTTTCATTTAAACTTAATACCAAAATAAATTATGAAAAAATGTAGTTTTCTACCTTAATATCGATATTATTCGGATTAAGATTTTACTTTTAAAGGGTCCCCCCACCGCAAGATTCTTCAAAATATTCATTCGAAATGAAAGAAAACGGAGATTTTTTTTTAATTGAAAAATGTTACTCTGTTTTATTTGAATGTGAAAGTTTGTGCGTGTGTTCCTTCCTACTAAATGCACTTAGCTATATTTTTTTAGTATCTAATATGGAGTTTAGAGTTTTTCCGTTACAATAAGGTCTTGCCATTCACTTCCGATTTACACTTGACCGATTTTTATCATATAGGTACTTAAAAAAAAACGATGAATATGTTCTTTGTCAGTGCTAATGAAAAATGTAGAAAAAGCTTTTGTCAACTATGACGAGACTATTAATACTTTATGACCCAAATACCGCGGATGATTTATGACTCGTTTATGTTTATTTACCGGGGTTATTGTACATTTGTCACAAAGTAAATTCTTCAAGAAAGAAAGTAAGTATGTGCAAATTTGCCACTACTCAATGTTAGGCATGTTTTACTTGTTTATCATTTTAAACTATTGTAAATTCTTCACAATGTTTTTAACGTATAGTTAGTCGGCAGAAATATTAAACAATAATTTAAATAAAAACGTTATTTAGTTTTCATTAGTCCCGATTTAACGCTACAAATTATCGATACTAAGTATTATCTATATATTCGTCTATATATACGTCTGTCGGGTCAGCTAGTTATACAAATATAAAACAAAGTCGTGTTATATAATGTACAATAATTACAACACTTACAACTGCAGAACAGCTGGACCAATTGCAATGAAAATTGATATGTAAATAGCTGGACACCTGAATTACGATATAGACCAATTTTATATTCAAATTAGCTGTGCCCCGAGGTTTCACCCACGTAAGTCCCAATCCCGCAAAAATGCTAGGGGTGGACAAACTGGACTACTCTTATCACTTAAGAACCATGGTAACAACTATCCACCCTCTTAAGGGTATGAAAAATAGACAAAAAAGTAGCATATTCTTAGACCTACTCCATGGGCTCTCTATTGAAATCACATTTGAAAGATAGGTTGCATATAACAATAAATAAATAAGTAAAATTCTGAAGTGACTGATTTACTCATCGCAATATAAAAAAAATAGATTTAATTTAAAAATCACGTTTTAATTCAATTAAACCATTAAATAAAATATCTCAGTATGTATAAATCACATAAATTTACAAAAAAATATAAAAAAGGTGAAAGCTACAGGTGAATGTAGCTTTCACCATTGGAAAGCTACATTCACCCTGAGTAATATAGGCTACTTTTAATCCCGATATTCCAGCGGGATCGTGACATACGCGGGCAAAACCGCGGGACTCTGCTATATCCTGTAAATTCATACTTAGTTTTAACACATATTATTCCTTTTTTATTTTGAGCACATAATTAACATGCTAACTGAAAATGCATGCATAAATGATGTAAAATTAAAGTTTGTGACAAATTTACTATGTGGCAAATGTACAATAACCCACTTACAGAACGTTGAAAATATCCTTAAATAACTCAGTAATTGCAAATGACGCAAGTGTAGGAATTTATGTAAAAGTACGTCGCACTGAAATAACTTGAGATTTATTCAACAAGTTCTTAATTTGTAGCCCAAGTCATTAGAAATTAGAAAATTCGCAAGTCTTGCCAGGCCCATCATGGCCTTCTAGTAGCCGATTTTTGGCGTTTTTTTTGGAGAAAATAAATGTCTATTATCCAAACACTTAAGCAACTTATGTCGTCAAAATTTTATTTTTTAGTGTTACCTACACTTCCGGGAAAGTCCTGTAACTTGAGTTCATTTGGTTACCGCGACTGGCTAGAGAATGGCCCTGCCCGTCAGGCTCGTGGGTAGGGAACGTCGAATTTTGGAATTAACATTTTTTTGCTAAACACCTACGTCCCAAAAAGAACCCATACAAAATTTGTGCCTCCTAACATTTGTAGTTTCTGAGATTTCGTGATAAGAGAGTCAGTGATTTTCTCTTTGATAATGAATGCATTTTTAAAGAAACCATATAACAAGCGCCCAGGCGCACACAACTGATAGGTAAACTGTAAAAGTTTATTAGGTTCTAAAGTTCCATTAGGTTCTGATTTTTCGGAGAATGCTCAGACTTTCATAATTTCCCCAAACAAAACGACAATTTCATATTGTATCCGGACAAGCATTTCCCATTGCAATGTGTAAATCTCACTTTTTCGGGGAATATATATTTTGAGATCCAAGTTTTATGGTATAAGTAGGTACAATACAGATATACTTAGTTTCTACAGTAGGTAGGTAGAGGTAGGTAGTAGGTACCAACACATATTATGTATTCATTTCATAGCTGCAGCTGAAAATTACAATGTTTGCAATAGAACAGGTAATCTTGGCAACATTTCACCAGTAGGTGGACGCTTGTAAGAAGAAAAACGTAAAAGTTTCATTAGAATCGCCCACGAGCGATGAAATCTCTCGCGCTGACTCCCGCTTTGAGGAATCCAATGAGTAAACGTTTGCGCAATACGTATGACCTTCTTTTTGAATAATTCTCGGGTATAGATAGGCAACGTTTGACAAGTATAGATAGGGTCTCTCAAAGTTGAGCAGTTTAGAGTTGAGTAGGTACCTAAACTCAACTGGACCTCTTTTTATGGATCAACAAAGGCTGACTTGCGCAGGCCGAATTCAACATTCTGGGTTTGTACCAAAATGTAATTTTCATATATGTTTAAATCAACTGTATAAAAAAAAATAAGTTGAATAAATCTAAGTCTAGGGTTAGAACTGAGCTCCAGCCGAATGGAGCTAACTGAGACAAAGGTACAACAAAAACTTCGCGTCCTAATGTATCATATAAAAACGTCTAAAATTACATTGTTCTTTTTGTTTAAATATAGCAATAAAAATTGCTAAGAATGGTACCTTGTGAAATATGATGCTTTCTCGTGAATCCGAAGTGGGTTTAATATAGCCGTCGTATTAATACACGGCCCACCTAGAAACTCGCGCCACTCGTACACCTGTACATTCGTAACACTCCAAAATAACACGCGAATAAACAATTCTTGATGTTAGAAAAATAAAATCGGTAAAATGTATTCTTGCTTCTATGCTAATCAGCAGAAGTGGGTATCGATAATATGATGTTTAATTAAGAAATTAACAGATGCCGCATTTAATACAAACTTGTTTGTTATCATTTTATTTATTTAATCGAAATAAACGAAATCTGATATGAAGCGCATAAATCGTTGCAATAGGAAAAAAAACCTCAAAAGGTATATTTTCTCAAAACTTAATGTAAACAATTAAGAGGAGTATATACGCCAACGACCTTGAAACTGAAAATCCCTGTCGGGCTCATCGAAAATTGTTGATTATTTCATGACGGAATGTCGTAGAACTTTTTTTTGTGTACAGATAGTAGGTGACATTGTTTCCTACATTTTGGTGTAGTTTTAAGACAAGAACCTCCTATTGGTGCAAAGCCTATCCAAATTTTAGACAAAAAATGTCTGATTTGGCTAAAATGTCGATAGGCTTCAATACGTTTAGACATATTTGTATGGAAACTGCACTAAAATATCGGAAACAATGTCGCCTACAATCTGTACACAAAAAAAAGTTCTACGACATTCCGTCATGAAATAATCAACAATTTTCGATGCGCCCGACATGGATTTTCAGTTTTTCAGAATAGGGCCCTTAAGAAAGTACTTTCTTTATTTCTTTTGATTTAATGAAGTAGGAACCTGTCAAATTAATAACCTATTTAATTTTAAAATAATTTGGCGTAGGTAGGAATACGTTCAAACAAAATAGTCAATAGGTATAAGTGATATCTATAAATATTGTAATATTTGCAAGTAATGGAAAATGGTAAAGGCTGTTCCCTCATAATCCTCGTAACTTGATTGATCATTTTCGAGAACCCTACCTGTCAAGTTTAAATAATAAGGGATTAAGGATAGAAACTGAATAAAACACTTCTCCTAATGTCAGGGATACGTTCATACAAAATACTCAATAAGTGAATATCGACCTGCAGGTGAAAGAAAACAGTCAAAGGTGTCCCCCATTAGCCCTCATAATCCCCCATTTCTCAATAAGTGAAACCCGCGAAAGTTATGGCCGATATTCCACAAAAATTCGTCACTGGCCACTATACGTCTGACTCAATTAAAGTTGTTGGGGGGTAAAAATAGAGTCGAAAAAAAATATGCCGGCTGATATCGGAAAATTCTGCTCACGTTTTCTTTTTTTCTTTATATAGGTCAGAGCCCTGAGGACATTTTTTCGGATTTCCAGATGCATTTTGGACCGGGAATACTCATTTGAAAAATAATTTTCGCCATCTGAATTTATTTTCTAATAGTGGGCAGATACGATGTTTCAAGAAAAATCGGTCATAACCTGGCGGTTGTCACTAGGAAGTTCTGCAAATTAGCAGGGTCATTACCGAAGACCCCAACTATCTTTCATCAGCCGCAGATAGTTACTTATTAAGGAATGGGGGTTTATGAGAACACTACTGACCAATTTCTATCACTTGCAGATCGATATATTTACTAATTGAGTATTTTGTTTGATGTTTCCCTGACTAATAGCAGTTAGAAGTGTAAATACGTTTTTCCGTCCTGAATTCCTTCACAAAACATTAAGCTGCCAAGGTTTCATTGTCATAGGCATGCATAGGTAGGTTTATGATGAGTTTATGACAAATGAAAGCTAAGTATAGAAACTATGAGAAACAGTCACGCATGAATCCCGTTTGTTAATTAACTGGGATTGAGCCAAGAAGCTTACTTGTATTAAGCGGGCGAACGTACATATTTCCCTTTAGATAAAATATTGTATAAAGCACGTAGAATTTTACCTAATTATTGTAACTAAGGGCCTCGTGACGTTGAGAACCGAGAGACGAGTACCAAAACATATCACCGGACCTACGTAGGTGCGAATTTAAATTAAGAGCCCTATACTGCCCGCCCTGTTGGGCGGGTTGTGTGTTTGTGGATGAGATAGTGTTTTAAGTAAATAATTTTTTTTATGTTTATTATTTTGTATATTATAACTTATTTGAACAGATAGACAGACAGACAGAGTTACTTTCGCTCTTGTAATGCTAGTAAGGATTATTATAGCAAGTATGGATTATTGCTCCATTTTCACTTTTCTTCAATAATATTATATATGCGACAATGTAAATCACATGATTACTGCAAAAAAAATATACAAAAAAAAACCCCATGAGTTTCTTGTGTCTTCTTCTCATGTCATGGAGGTCGCGATCCGAAGACATAGTAGAGTAGATTAAATAAAAAAAAAATGACATGTCAAAGAGATATCTTGCTAATATCCGAATGAATAAACGTACTTTGATTTTGATTTTGATTTTGATTTTATAGCCGCTAAACTCAAAATCCCTGTCGGGCTCATCGAAAATTGTTGATTATTTAATGAAGGAATGTCGTAGATTTTTTTTTTGTGTAAGGATCTACATTTTGTTGTAGTTTTGAGTTTAGCGGCTATTGTGCTCTTTAATCATCGTTTTATATTCCCACTAGTTGCGTCCCGCAGTTTCACCCGCGTAAGTCCCGATACCGTAGGAATATCGGGATCAAAAATAGCCTATGTTACTCAGGGTGAATTTAGCTTTCTAATGGTGAAAGAGTTTTTGAAATCGGTCCAGTAGTTTTTGAGTATATTCATAACAAACATACAGACGCACGCACACACACAAAAATACAAATCTTTCCTCTTTATAATATTAGTATAGAAGTATACTACCCACTGACTGGTTTGACTGACTACTATCGGGTTTTGTGACACTATGTGTTTGTTCAAGGCTGTGAGCTAATTCAGCGAATACTTAAAAAAACACTTACTAAACGTCTATTTAAATTATTAGATCAATAAGTGCAATAAACACCATACTATCAAAAAGTAAGCTAGTGATACTAAAAGACTAATTATCTAGCATCCGACACGCACGCTAATCTATTGAGATTCAAAATAATCACTTCAATGGGTGCACCGCAAATCGTAGTGTTAATTATCGCTTCAAATGTATTTTAACACGCCAACACCTGGCTTAAAGTGCCATTTATCATGCTTTGTACTATTTACAAACACAACAAGTAGGTAACTGTTTAGAATAATTACTTTGCACGTATGTAATTAAAGCACTAGCTTATTAATGTAGGTACTCATAAGCTTCGTAGATATTGAGTCACACACAGCATCACTTGCCCCCGTCGAATAAGTTCATTATTTTTATGTTGCATTTACAAATTAGTAGAACAAATGCATAAACTTTCTTTTCTAAGTGATATAAAGTGATATTAGATACTAGCTGTGTCCGCGATAGGTAGGGTGTCATTTATGTGAATGATTTCCTTGCAAACGTCTACAAAAATATGTAAGTACTAGCTGCGCCCCGCGGTTTCACCCGCGTAAGTCCCGATCCCGCGGGAATTACGGGATAAAAAGTAGCCTATGTGTTATTCTAGGTGTCCAGCTATCTATATTCCTAGTTTCATCGCAATTGGTTCAGTAGTTTTTGCGTGAAAGAGTAACAAACATCCATCCATACAAACTTTCACATTTATAGTAGGATAATTGATCTTTCTTTCTTTCTTTTTATAAAAGCACTCGCTGTTTTGTTTTTTGATCACTTAAATTACGAGAGTCGCCGTTTTTTCTTCTCTAATTTAAATTAAATATAGTGGAATACTCATTGATTCATTCATTACACAACAACTGAAAATGTTTAAAGGTTGGTTGGTTGGTTAAGATTATTTTAGCTTTTATGTTTCTACCGTGTTTTCATAGCAGAACAGCAAACAATATGTACTTACATATTATTTAATACTATTACATGCAGCCGGGATTCGTTGGAAAAAGTCAGTACAACATTGTGCAACAAATCACGAGATCAATTGGGAAAATATATTCACAATATAGGTATTAGTTGCATCTGACCGCGTGATGTTTTGGAGACTTTCTGCATTATCTATCAGATGTGAATGATCATAAACTGATCATAATAATATGATCCATTGAGTCCCAACGAATCGCGCCAATTTTGATTTACCTACATGAGTACATGTAGGTACACGTTAGTTTTCATAGTTATATACGAACAAGCAAAATAAGGCATGATTATGCCTTATTTTGCCTTTTATGGGTATTAGTTACTTTCGATCCAACATCATCAAAACTCCGGTAAGTATATCGCCAAACCAATTTATATAGTCGTGCTGCTTCATATTTTTAACCCCCGACGGAAAAAGAGGGGTGTTAAGTTTGACGTGTCTGTCTGTCTGTCTGTCTGTCTGTGTATCTGTCTGTGGCATCGTAGCTCACGAACGGATGAACCGATTTCAATGTAGTTTTTTTTGGTTGATAGGTGAGTGTTCTTTGTGTTCTTAGCTATGTTTGATCAAAATCGGTTCAGCCGTTCATAATATATGTTGGTTGAAGCTCGGAAATAAAAAACGAATGTTTTCAAATATGCTCGAGTGGGGTATCAAATAAAAGAGCATGACATTTGTGACAAGAATATGAATGTTTAATCAAAATCGGCTCAGCCGTTCAAAGTATATGTAGGGTCAAACTCGGAAATAAAAACCGAATGTTTTCAAATATACCCGAGTGGGGTATCAAACGAAAGGACTTATCTACACGCAGAGAAGAATACCCCGAAAGTTATAAAATGGGTGAAATAAAAAAACTAAATTAAAAATTTAAAAAAACCCCCGACTTAAAAAATGTTCCAAGTTAAAACAAAACTAAACTTTAAAAAGGCAAAAATAATAAGCTGAAAACCAATTTCATGTCTGTGACGCGGGACCGTAAGGTACCTACCACATACCTACGTATGTGGTAGGTACCTTACGGTCCTAACGTTAAATACTATAAGCACGGGTCGGTTACCATCAACTTCTGTAACACATTACCGTAAGGTACCTACCACATACCTACTCACAGACATGAAATTGGTTTTCGGCTTATTATTTTTGCCTTTTTAAAGTTTAGTTTTGTTTTTCGTATAGTGGCTTATTTGGTGTTAGAGTTTGCAGGTCGCCCTCTAACTTGTCCTAACGACTGTTGTCAGAGACAACAATCGGGACCAACTGCTTAACATGCCTTCCGAAGCACCGAGGAGCTCGAGAAAACGATTTTTTGCCACACAAAATATCGGTCCCCATTCAAGCAATGACCGCGCCAAGCGTTTCTTTACCAGCAAGACCGTTAAACAACCGTGGTGTTGCTTTCTCGGGACGATGTAAAGCTGCATTCATAATGCGCAAAGTGTGCCCGCAGAGTCCTGTATTTCGAAACGAAAATAGATCTCGATGCGTCATCGCATGACTGATCTTGAGATCACTTATTAGATTATTTCAGTCCGCATACACATACAATGTGACAACAACGATGAATCAATAACAGATAAATTTATTTTCTCTGACGCACTTCCCACCATGATTATTCGAGCCATATTAAAGCTAAAGGCAGGAGTTAGTTGTGGTGTACTTAGATTACTTTCATATTAGTTGCTACATTGTAAAGGACTTAAAAGAGACCCTATGCTCCAATAGTAGAATCCAAAGTTTTTCGCACCACCACATAGAATGTTTATCCTAGTTGAAAGATATGGTATGTAGGTAGGTGGTAAATAGGTCTAAGGAAACTCTAATTAGATATGATTGAATCATCGTACTTCACACGGAGCATCCAAATCGAGATCAGAATTAGGTACGCGTTGGTGTTATTTAGAGTCATTTCATTCATTCCGATTCATATAAGAATTTCGGTTATTTAAGTATAATATGTAAGTTAGGTATTTGTACCAATGTAGGCTGGAAAGGGCGTGTTATATGCAAAATTTGCAGGCTGCGGGAGGGCTCCGCTGCGCTGTGGGTGCGTACCGCTGCGTGTGGGGGAGCGGGAGTGCGCTTGAAATAACCCGCGTATTTCGGTCGCGCCCCCCGCCGCGCGCCGCCTCGCTGCGCCCGCGCCGCGATCGCTGCGCTCGCCTGACACTATCCGCTAACTATTCGCAATCGACCGACGTCTTGGTTGTTGGACTTGGGTTATAATGACTTGACTTCTGCTAAATGAACCCGTGGACTAGTATAAGTTATTCGCAGTGGCGTATTTATTTCTTATTGAGCGAGCGCCGAAGTGCCGATCGTCCTACGATAAGAAACAGTAGCATCGAGTGAGAGTTTTTGTTGTGCGTTGTGCTGCGGTGGCGGCGTGATGGAGAAGCAATCAAGGTGGACGGAGCAGCGCTCCGAGCAGCGCTCCGAGCGACGCGAGCAAACAGTGCAGCAGCAAGAGAGCGTACAGCGCACCGAGCACCACTACAGGCAGGTGCTCAGCACCCAGCAAGGTGAGTTCTCACTTCTAACTTGTATCACCTTCATATCTTGTCGTAATTTTTTTTTTAAATATATTTTGCGACTGCGAATTTTACGCCGAAATGTCTACATCCTGTAATTCATGAACATCTCATAACGTGTGTTGTGTGGCTGTGAGAAACGGCGGGCGGGCGGCGACCGACGGCTACGGCGGGCGGCGGCGTGCGCTGCCTCCGGCGCGGCCGGACAGCGCCCACGCGCGCTCCCCAGAATAGCAGCGCTATCTCGCTCGCGAGAAAAACGCTATGCACAAATAAAGTTACCATCAGGAAGAAACCAAAGACACTCGCTAACGAGACGCCGTCCAAACCCCTCATTGCTACAAGCGGTGCGCCCGCGCACCAAACCCGCCCTTATCCGCTCGTCGTTTCTCTAATGCAATGTTTTTTTTTAATTATGAAGCGAATTACAAGTATTTAGCATAATTAGAACAAACGACCTCGCACACCGTCGTACCAGCTGGTGATGCTGATGCGACCTCGATCCGATATTTTTTTACCACTATGTAAAATCCTAAATGGCAAGCCGGTTCGTGTACCACGGTGTGAGTTCGCGCGTCTCTCCATCAAGGCTGCACTGCGAGCGCATTCAGAACTTGTTTACGTATAAGGCACACACCGTGTTCACAATAAGGAGTCTGAACAAATATGTTTCCATTCAAGGATTCGTTTTACTAAGAACTTAAACGAGAGTTAAATACTTACGAAATCGAGACGAATCTTTAAGGTTTGTTAGAGAAAACAACTACCTTAACAGCTGTTCCAAGTTTTGATAATATATTTAATATTTAGATCTAAGTACATACATACGTATTAAACATTGTTTAATAGGTAACCATTTGGGAGAAACATGATTGCGTGCTATTCTTGTTAAGTACAACTCTTTGCTAAAAGATAAAAGCAAAATAACTTATCGTGACTATACATTAAGTTTTGAGACTTGTACGATATCTGTGGTATGAGTTGATTCTGGAGAAAACGAATGTACTACATCAATAATAATAGAATCATAGATTAAATTAAATAAGCTTAATTTATCTACATTATATCAACTGCACCAAACTGCATGACCGTTAGTCGGGATTAGAAACATTCTTAATCTGTTTCGTACTTAGATACTAAATAAATAACATTAAAAAAAAAACAACTCTTCTGTCGTCAACACAAAACAGTTGTTCAAACAACTCAATACTACTTACTTCGGTATCTACCTACTTCATTAAATTATGTTGAATATTCAGTCAGACCCATCTGATGTGCATCTGATCACGCAGACTATGATACAGACAAAAAATTGCGTGACTCATTTCATAACTGAATTAATTTGATATCTTTTTACAGTCGCGTTTTATCACGAAACCAGAGTAAAAGAAAATTTAATATAACTTTGTTTCACGATAATAAATTATTCTCAAACGTACCTATTCAACAAGATTTTGAGAATGTCTGACTTCGAAGCGAATTAGACGTTCAATAAAAACTTAGGTCGAAGAGTTTATAAAACAAATAGGTACATAGATAGGTACACTTTCCCATACACTTTCCGAATCGAAGTCTTACAAACACATTATAAACAAACAGTATCAACTTATTCTTTATTACCCAAAGCAATCATTATTTATTAGGCATTTTAAAATTGAAATAGGTGGTGGTGACGTTTTTCGACGACGAAAATAAACTCGGCTAGTTGGTAATTTCATTTAGACCGGAATTTTACTAGATAGATAAGGTACCTATGTCTAAAAAACTGGCTCGGGGAGGCTAAAAGGGTTTAGAAGCCCATTTTTTTAAAGACGGACCTGTCGAAATTATTGTGGATTTCTTGTTAACTACGAAAATTAGAAATTGACTACAAACCCTTAACAACGGCAAGAGAAATACATCATTTGTGAAAATTTAAACTGTTTAGCTATCACGGACCATAAAATACAACATGATAGTCAGACCGACGGACAGTGGAGTTAGTAAGAGGGTCCCGTTGTTACCCTTTGAGTACGGTACCCTAAAAGGAAACAAAAAGTTGATGCATTAAAACTCACGTTGCTAAGCTATTTATTAGATAGGTAATTGCTATTTTAATCTCACGCGATTATATAAAACAGGGTGTATGCAGTTTTTCGCTTCATAACTCTGAATCGCTCGTTTTCTATTGACGTTACTGAGAATATAGGAATAATGGCATCATTATAGTTATGGGTGAAAAACAGTCGTGTGCCAGCATTGTCGTTTTCACTCTTTCACGACCGACCGGTGTCTATGAGTAGGTATGTAGAAACTGTGTATGTCTATTCACATTCGCTTTTTACTTATTGGTAATCAATTCATAATACGATACATTACATAGGTAGGTATACATTAACCCCCTTACTTATAAACAATGACTAAGTTTATGTAACGTTTGTCTGTGTCTGTCAACTTTGGAACTTTATGTCACAGTAAAAGACACGATAAGTTTATGAAGCTGTATATAAGTAAGGGGGATCATCTACAAAGACCAAAGTTATTTTATCGAAACAATTTAAATTTATATCAGGTCGTCATGCATAAAATTGAGATTAAAGTATAATAATAATAATATAATATTGATTGAACGACGTTACACACAGCGCAATCTAGCCCCAAACTAAGCACTAGGCTTGTACTATGGGTACTAGACAACGGATATACTACATATTATACTTTTTTTTTTTCTTGTAAATACATACATATGATACATAGAAAACACTGAATATCTCATGTCTTCGGACCGTGGTGAGTCCTAGGACATGTTGGTAAAGTAAAGTAAACAAGCAAAAACAGTACATATGGCAGCAGTAAACTTTAAAAATCACGTTATTATTATTTTTTCAAACCTCGAAGTTTCTAATAGGCACGAGATTCCATCCGCGTAGGTCCCGACCCCGCGGGAATATCTGGATAAAGATAGTCTATGATTTAATACAGATCCTCAACTATATGGATACCAAGTTTCATCGCAATCGGTTCAGTAGTTTTTGCGTGATTGAAACACAAATATCTAAACTTTCCCATTATTAATTTTAGTGTAATCAAAATTTTAGAAGCTATAGATAAAAATATAAAAGATATACATACTCGTAAGCATAGAAGACCTTACATATTAAAGGACCATAGGATTACTATACCTAGGTATTTCTATTATGGGAGCAAGTGATCTGAAATAACGATCTTAGCTACTATTTTTAAACGCGAAGAAGCCACAAATCACTTATCTATACTATTACTAACTGACCCGGCAAACGTTGTTTTGCCTTATAAATTATAGATAGTAGCCGATTCTCAGACCTACTGAATACGCATATAAAATTTGGTAAAAATCGGTCGCGCCGTTTCGGAGGAGTACGGTAACTAACATTGTGACATGGAAATTTTATATATTAGAAGATTATAAAAGTTAACGTTTTATACGAAAATAAACATCACAAAGTTACGTGTAATTTTCAATTAAAATCAATGAATTGCCAAATCGTATATATTCGGATAACTACTTATATATGTAACCGAGTCAATATTTTTAATACATATTACTAGCTGACCCGGCAAACGTTGTTTTGCCTTATAAATTATAGATAGTAGCCGATTCTCAGACCTACTGAATACGCATATAAATTTGGTAAAAATCGGTCGCGCCGTTTTGGAGGAGTACGGTAACTAACATTGTAACATGGAAATTTTATATATTAGAAAGAAAGATAAAACTGCATCAAGGGACTCTTTTTAGGGCTTTGATGAAAAACAAAACATTTTTCTTAGTTTTTACGAGAAATCATAGTTTTTTCCTATAATTCCATCTCGCTCTTTTCTATGGAAACGGACAAGGACCGATAATTATCATCTATCGCCGTTTTAAGTATAACTAGCGGCATATGTCGTAGTGAAAACTGGTCTCGGCATCTAGTACTACCATTGCTAACTGTAGACCGTCGCGGTCTTTGCACTTCGCTTATTTAAGACAAGCAAAAAATATAATATTCTTTTAAAAACGGCTACGATGTTATATACCTACCTATGATGCCGTTAGCGCATAGAAATGGTACCTATTTAAAAATAAATAAATAAATACATACAAATCTTATTTTCTTCTATAATTACTAAGAAGGTACTTACGTGAAGTAAGAATGTATGTTTATTTATTGATCGGTGTAACTTGACGGTTAAAACACGGGGGAATACCTGAATTAACTCACACGCTAAATGCTTCTTATCCTCTCAAAAAGGATCAGGATTTGCGAATTATGAGTTTAAAATAGCAGAGTTTAGGATTTGGGCACGGTGCGAGCGTTTTCATTCCTGCAACTGCCCCGCTCTTACCGTGCCCGAACCTTTGGCTAGTTCCCTTATAATAACACCTTTTTAAGTATTTATCGATATAAAATAATCCATTGGGAGTAGAGAAAAAAGTGTAAAAAAAAAAAGACTAAAATAAAGAAAATATTTAAATATCCATATGTACCATATGTAGAGGTACTTGATTTAAACAAGTGAATAAACATCAAAGGCAACGTCACAATAATTGCATTTTCTAATTAGTATGCCTACAAACAAAATGATTGTTTTGTAATATGCTTTACACATCTATAGGTCTACAATAGTATATTATGCAACTAGTGAATAAAAGACGGATTTAGTGCGAGGGCCGTAGATGAATCACGAGCAAGTGAAGGATTCTAACGACTGAATCACGACCGTAGGGAGTGATTCATGATGATTGAATCACGAGCGTAGCGAGGGATTCAAGTGTTAGAATCCTGAGCGACGCCAGTGGTTCATGGCCCTCAATGTAAATCCGTACTTTATTCAAGAGTTGCATACTATACTTTATACCATGACTACGAGAAAAAAAACCGGTCAAGTGCGACTCGGACTCGCGTCGCGTACGAAGGTTTCCTTACCACTATCACAATCGGGTACAGAACCCTGAAATGAACACTGGACCGGCAACCAATCCGTGAACGCAACGCGTACGTTAAAAAATATTTTACCACTGGCGCCAGTCTCAATTCATCACTTGATGGTAAAAAGTGCTAGTGGTAAAAATATATCGCGGTATCGTTGCGTTTTTATGTTAAAATCACGTTGTTGAATGGTCCCTAGATGTTTTTTTTATCTATTTGTTGTTATAGCGGCTAAAGAAATGCATCTACTTTGAAAATTTTAACTGTCTAGCTATCAAAGTTTATGAGATAAAGCCTGGTGACAGACGGACAGACAGACGGCAAAGTATCAGTAAAAGTGTTCCGTTTTTATCCTTTGGGCACGGAACCCTAAAAAGAATTTGTATGTCGAGTATTCTTAGCGCAAGGAGTTTGTATCAAGTTTTTTTTCACGCAAGGAGGTTGTATATGCATTTAGTTAGATGGACGACGAGTAAATTGTGTTCTAAATTCAAAATTCAAACAGCGTGAGTAAAAGTCCTTTTTATTAACTGTTTTGCGTGAATAAAATAAGCTTTTAAGTGTGTGAATGGTATAAAGTTATTTTATTTGACTAGAAAAGGCAACGTAACCAAGCCCCTAAGGAATTAAATTACGGTTTAAGTACTATTACCTAAATCCTCATTTTATTTCTTAGGGACTAAATATTTTATTCCACTAATTTATTATTAGGTACATTTTAATTAATTATTTATTTAGTTTTTATTTTTAAATTAATTGTAATTCTAATGTAAGCTTTTAATAAAACTTTTGTACTTTTTTAGTTACTAAAAGCATAAAATACTTAATTTAACAGTGGAATTTGGAATTCATAGAAATGAAAACTCTTAGCATACGGGCATTGTATAGAAGAAAGTTTATTCGATAAATCGAACAGGCTTCCAAAGCCAAACATTAAAAAAAAGTTGGTATCTTTTTTTTTCATTACCTATTATTTTGACGGAGGGGGGTAATGGAAAATAGTAATTTTTTTTTAATGGCCTCACACTGAAATGTGTGCAACAACCATGCATCGTAAAGTTTTTGTAAGTACCTAACTACTTTCTTAAAAGAGTTTTTACAGAGTATGGCTTTTGCAAAAACTAAGGTATGACTATTTAGTAGGTTTAATTTTCGACCAAAGAATTTTTAAATAAAAATTTTGATATGATCCTCTAATGATAAACCAATAAAATGAATAGGGTAGATACCTAAAGAAGTACGGACCCACCCCAGCTAAACTGGGAAGAGGGGTGGAGATAGAAAGAAGAAGAAGAAGAGCTAAAGAAGTACGGAAGTTTTTGAAGTTGGTTTGAATAAAAAAGGCGAGTTTTCTTTTAATTGCTCTCTAAAGAGTTTATAGCGTTTTATCAACGCTCTCTTTATGAAATTCATTTTTAATTTGTAACAGTTTGGTTAGTGTAACGCCTTTTTTTTGTAACAGGTAACATGGCCCTATTATTCAGCTTCACATTTGAAAAGAAATTAGCCAATTATCTCAATTATTGCAGTTAGTATGACCAAATAGGTCTCAGTGGTCGCATTTTAGTAGAAAATGAGAAAAAAGGCCATAACTCCTAAACTACGAAAAATCGCGGAACATACATGGGGGTGATTCGGGTGTCCCACAAGGTCCTTTACCTCTGGACTTTTGCTTGACACTCGTTTCTGGGACACCCTGTATACTAATTTTACATAATCTTTATGTTTTAGTTTTGGGAAAAAAAAACATTTTATACACCAGAAGTCGGAACATTTTTTTATTTTTCAATTGATATTTATGGCCAGTGAAACAGCAACTTAATAACTTGGTGCATAAACCAATATTTTCGAGGTGGGAAATCAGAAATGTTTTTCAAACATTTTTTAGCAAGATAATTAATCTATTAATATTTTAACTGAACGTTTGTGGAGGCGTTAGTTGATAATGATATACTAATTTAGGTGTCTTACTCTTACAAACACTACAACACCGATTGCGATGAAACAGGGTATTTACTATGCACACTTAAATTTCATAATGAAACTGCAAGTTCAAACTTTCGATAGCTACGATAAGAGTAGTCGAATCAATATTTATCTCATACATGTCTATGGCTGAGTCATTAAGGTTCTTATACAACTCTCAGATCGACTCGTATTACCTATACATATAACATTTACGGATGTTCAAAACGGGTCGCAAATATTCGATATGAATCAATTAAAACTTGGATATGAAGCGCGTTGAAATCTTTTATGGGCTTCTACACTACTGTTTTTTAAATTGTTTGGTTTTTAAGTATATCATTATGGATAAAGGAACTTTACATGTAGCAGATAATCGAAAGTATACAACCTCATTGACTTGTAAATTATGTTTTATTACAGGGCTCCAGCAATCTCATAATATAAACGTTTATTGCAATCGCTTTATTTTTTACCCGACTGCATTGTTTGAAGTAGTAACAATTAACAAACTCTCCCATTATTTAGACAAATATACCTATCCTTTTACAAAAGTCACCGTATTTTCAAACTATAAAATCTTCTTTAATTCAGTTTAAAGTCGTAAACACTGGAAAGTTTAAAGTGAAATAACAATAAATTTAAAGCAAATATAAAACGGAGCAGACTTCACAAAGACGCTTTTACTTCGTCTTATCTTGGAATTCATAACTGGGTGAACAGTTAAAAACCTCGTTACTTTCGCTTGCCGTTTAATGTGTAGGTATATTATTATGAGACTTGTTTTAAATAATTTCAATTAAAAATGCTTAAATTGTGGTATAAATGTAGGTAGGTGATATAAATCTTAGGTATCTACGGTACATTTAATAGACGTACCTATAATTACTACCTATTCAATTTATAAATAAAAGTTTTATATTAGTCACTATGTACCTAACCAATAACGATCGTAAGCAGTTTTTCTGTGGTATAATTTGGTATACTACAAGATTTTATGGGACCAAATCGGGACTTTCACCTTCCAAATAACAAAAGAAATATCGAAATCGGACTTCAAATGCCGCCGGAGTACGGCTCGTGAACATATCCATACATACAAACAATATACGGGTCGGTTTGTGAACCTCGTCCTTGTTTGAGGTCGGTTAAAAATGAACAATACGTCATTTACATGACGTATTGTTCACACACACAAATCGTAATATGAAAATTAATTTGATTGCGCTAAAGAGTGTCTTAAGTGTTTAAGTCGGGTATAGTCTATAAAGCAATTCTGGGTCTACGAGATAATTAGAAAATAATATACAAATGCAAAATAGAAAATAAAACAGAAAATATGGTCGGTAAGATATTCTAAGCAGTAAGTATTCAATAACTTGATCACTCCACATAAATTCGACTGCGGTATAGTTCGACTATACCGTCAAATCCGTAAATCGACGTGCGTCTTGTGCGTGCGGTAAAAGATCAATGTCCTCGTCCTAACGTTTTTGTCGTGTTGAGGAATGTGAGGAAGGTGCGAGGCGGAGCGTTGTGCGTGACTCGAGATTGCGGTCCAGGTTATGCTACCCCACAATTGAAGCTAAACTCGACTCTAATCGTTACAAACCTAAAGGCTTAATGTGCCCTAAATTCCATTCCGTTCGCTAAGGCAACATAACTTTGCTATAATCTGATCTTATGACGACGTAATGTTGTTCGTGTTTGTAAATTATGTAAGGTTCTTCGTACTATGGTGAGTTGGATAGGTCACCGAGATCAATAGGTTAAATTCTTGTGTAGTAGGTGAGGACGGGAAAGCGAAAACAATGAGCACCGAGTTTTATTTGCCTTTGGTTTCTGTCTCGATTATGTTACAAAGTTTCAAATTGCTGTTTGATTTGTGACGTGTTCTTCTATATCATAACTTTTGATGCATCCAATTTATTCCAAATTTATCAATACATAGATACTGTTAACTTGACAGATGCGTTTAATTATTTTTTTCAATCCCGTTACTTGTCTGTTATGGCTACGCTTCTAAGAAAATCATTCTAAACACCGCACGTAAACTTCAACATTCTATTGAAGAGTTAAAGCATATCGGTAACTGTACATAACTGATCTGATATTTGATATGAAAAGATATAAATACCTACCTATTAATTATCGGCAAAATGTATGAGCATATTCTTACATAGGCAGTCAAACAAGATCCTATCAGTACATTTGGGAGAGTCTATGAGCTCAATAAAAACAATCGCGGGGAGGTTTGGCAAACTAACCAATGTGTTCACCTATATTTATGTAATTGCAAAAATTTATAGAATGAAATGTATTAAAAAAAATGCTTGAAAACATTGATACAATTCTTCAAATTACGGCAGACGTTTTTAAAGTTGTAAAATGTTGTCTAGAGATTTAAGCGACATACAAGTAATTACGTTTTATGAGCGTATGAAGTAGTATGAATCAGTGCGAGGGCCAGTGACCATATGGCGTTTACCACGAGCACACTAGGTCAAGTGGGTACCTACTTACTTACCGACCGTACGATAGAGGTGATTTTATCAATTACATAAGTACTTAGTTTTTCTTAGTTACTAAACATAGGTTGGTTATGTGGACCATTTTTTAATCTCGAAAATTAAAATACCTACGTTCAAAACATCAATGTATAAAACATCTTAAATTAAAATATCGATTGTGTTTATGTAGCGAAAATCATTACGCCTAAGGTTAGAATGTCAAAGATTGAAATTCCGGGTAATAAAAATATCGAATGTATAGAAATATCGAAAATCATTACACCTAAGCTTAGAATCTTGCTATGGCTATGCACTTAAGCTATGAATATGATTGATTTACGATAGGATTGGTATAGTATTAGGATTATCCCGCCCCCTACCGTATGTGTACCAGTTTTCATGACTTTTAATTAGATATTTATTTCATTAAAAATATCGATATTTATTTATTAATATGAAACTTATTGAACATCAGGTTCCTTCCTGGTGCAAAGATTGTCCATCGCTATTCAGCGTGGTAACGCTGCGAGCATTTTGGGCAGTATTGCACTGGGAACTATGGGCGGTGGTCTTTTAGATTAGATATGTTTTGGTTTTAGTTTTAATTAGATAGGTATTAGATATTTCAATTTTCGAAATTGAAATAGATAAGTATGTATGTACCCTAATTATTTGATCGATCTACATATTATCCAGCTAGAATGTAAGCATTATGGTAGACATATTCATAAGTAAAAGCGCGACGAAATCATATTTACTTACCAATGTTACACACAAACAGAAGTTTGCGGTTATACACGTCGTCGGACTCTGGTAGATAAGCTGCTGTTCTAATTTATTATAATTAAGTAGGTACATATATGAGTCAAATTATTATTATATGTAACATGATATCATTCGAAAGTATATTATAAAGCGGTAAAACCCGCGTAAGTCCCGATCCCGTGGGAATATCGGGATTAAAAGTAGTTTTTAAACACGACACACACACACACAGAAATACAAATCTTTCCTCTTTATAATATTAGAATTAGCCTATGTTACTCAGGGGCAATGTAGCTTTCTAATGGTGAAAGAATTTTTGAAATCGGTCCAGTAGTTTTTCAGTTTATTTATAACAAACATACGACCACACACACAAATACAAATATTTCCTCATAATATTAGTGTAGAAGTGTAGATTAGTAAGCATGCGTTAAATAATTAAAATATTCGTACAAATCTAACAAAACATTATAGGTCGGCGTATCTGAAAACTATTTAGGTACCTACCTATTGTGGTAATTTAATAAAGAGAAATTGCTTTTTCACACCACAACCTTGTGCAACCAAGTGCATTTAGTCAGCTAGCGAGAAAAAGTTTTTAAAATTCGAATTATTCTTTTCTACATATACTTTTATTTACTTTTTTCATTACTTTTCTTCGAATAATAGCGTAGTTTTGGGCAGTAATGTGTTGATCAACACATAATTGACCAAACCGTTCCAGGTTCTTTTTGTAACGAACTTCAAAAAGAACCTGCAACTATATTTAAGTTTTACTGCTATTGTACTCAAAAGAGTGGTTTCAAATCCTAACTAAAGTTAAAACACCTGAAAAAATATGTCTAGAACATGATTTTCAGCAATAGCAAAACATTACATTAAAATTTGTTTTTTAACTACGCCATTTATGAAAAAAAAAAACTGAGAAAAGTTTCGAAATTCGAGTAATTATAAAAGTTTAGGGATAATCAGTAGGTATAAATAAAACCTTTAGATAAAAACATATATAGTCCATTGAAATATTACATTTTTTAGGGCTCCGCGTGCATTTGTCAGAGGACGCATTTTATTTTTTGGATATCAAGGGGTGGTTAGTTTAAAGCTAAATAATAGTTTGTGGGGTTGTGGCTCTTGTCCCACGGCCGCCATCTTGGAAAAGGGGGTTCAAATGGTTTTTATGGTTTATTTGACGAACTATAATAGGTCTCACAAAAAAAATAATTTACATTTTGTATTGCAAATAAAATTATCTACAACTTTTGTTAAGTAAAATTTAGTCTTAGAGCTAAAAATAAAAGTTATTAGCTAAAATCCATAGAAATTTGAGAAACAAATTCTATTGGTCATTTATGAACCGATTTTGATGATTATTTTTTTATTCGAAAGGTAGAAGTCCCAAGGTGACTCCATAAAATTATATAGATCGGACGAGGATCTTCGGAGTGATTAGCAGAATAGTTTCTCAGAAAGTAGTAAATTACTTAATTTTGGACTTTTACCAGTAGAATCAGACCGTGTGCTACTGGTTAAGGATTGATAAAGCACCTGGAACCACCTTCTCATCAGAAAACTCCTCAATGACTGTATGTAGGTGCGGTTATTTTGTTTTTTTGAAGTCGGTTTTTATTTCTTTTTTATTTCATCCTTTTTTGTGTACCTACTTTCATCTACCACTAAAAATCATTAAAATCTTAACCATAACTTTAATAATTGGAGGAGTTCTCTGATGATAAGGTGGTTCCAGGTGCTTTAACAATCCCTAACCAGTAGCACAAGGTCTGATTCTACTGGTAAAAGTCCAAGAGTAAGTAATTTACTACTTTCTGAGGAACTATTCTGCTCATCACTCCGAAGATCCTCGTCCGATCCATATAATTTTTCTATGGAGCCACCTTGGGACTTCTACATTCCGAATAAAAAAATAATCATCAAAATCGGTTCATAAATGACCAATAGAATTTGTTTCTCAAATTTCCATGGATTTTCGATTATAACTTTTTATTTTTAGTAACTATGACTAAAAGTTATTTAACGAAAGTTGTAGATAATCGTATTTGCTATACAACATGTAAAATATTTTTTTGTTGTGAGACCTTTAGTTCGTCAAATAAACCATAAAAACTATTTGAACCCCTTTTTCCAAGATGGCGGCCGGGGGACAAGAGCCACAACCCCACAAACTATTATTTAACTTTAAACTAACCCCCCCCTTGATATCTAAAAAATAAAACTGCGTCCTCTGACAAATGCACACTCAAATGTAACTTTTCAATGTACTAATAAGTATTTTTTTGCTATGAGAATTGATCCTTTTCTTGTAAGGTATTTAAAATCGGTTTTAGATCTTACTAATAATATTATAAAGCTGAAAGTCTGGGAGTATGTATTTGTGTGTTTGATACTCAATCTCGTAAACACCGCTGAAACGATTACCATGTACCTAAAAAAATAGTTTATTTTATTTCTCAGATAAAAACAACATAATTGGTACTAGTAAACTAAAATGCATACATACATTTTCTAAAAGTATTCAAGCCTCTGTTGCTGAACTAAGCATGAGCATGAAACTTGGTATGAGACCTGGAATATTGAAGAACTATGGATCGGGACTTACGCGAGTGACTGCGGGGCGCTGATAGTACTTAAATAAAAGTAATTTCTAAACTAATCTTTGTGTAGATATGGTTACCAACCTAGTTAATGCTGGATTAGTAATTGCATAACAGTTTTTAATCACAATACATGAGCTATTCGCTTGCTATTCGGAACGTTATTTCATAATAGCAAGCTTTCACAGGCCCGTCGTGAATATTTTGGTTAGTTGCCAAGATTCAAAGCGTGCTCGTTCGTCTAACGTTTCTGAAATAACAAGATCTTTGAACGTGCCTACTGCTAGTTACGAGTAGGTACCTAACTCTCGCTAGACATCTATTTGCCAGCTGTTTTCTTCCTAATAACTATTATTCTTTAGGGAACAAGACTGGTGCGAGTACAAATAAAGATTGGCAAATTAAATTATTTTATGCTCTAAGCTTGTACTACTGTCTGAGTCACTTATTCTGCTCGTTTTAACATAAAGTATCTAATTACTAGTCTAAATTGCTTCTATAAGATTTGGCTGTTGCGATATAGTTTACAAAGCGAATTGTAACTTTAAACGATTAAAATTTTCACAAATATACCATACAAAGTATCTATCTATTACTAGTAAGTACATATCTACTTACTCGTAAGTAAATGTTATATTATAAAGATAGGTAGTTGGGTGTGGTGTTGATTATATTACTTGAAAATTTAGAAGTAAATTATGAGTCCCTTTTATTTATATATTAAACAGAATTATGGTGTTTGTAAAATTTTATACACACACCATAATTCTGTTTAATATCACCGTGACCTTGACCTAGAAACATCAAACCTTGTGTCTTTAAAATAGAATAGTAGATAGGTAAATAATAAATATACGATCCGAGCTATCTGACCTATCATTCTAAAAAAAATAAATGAAATCATTTAATTTAAATTACTAAACAATGTTACATACTATCTACGTTCTTGGAAATCATTACGGATGTGAATTTCGTATATATTTTTTTACTTAGTTAAGGTATTATTTTATAAGCTCAAAGTAAGTTTTTTTTAGGATTACGTACCTATTACTGAGACTCCGCTGTCTGTCACAGATGCTGTATTTCTGTTGCCACTATAACAACAACAAATACAAATGAAAAATAGAATAAAATAAATAATATATACGTGGGGCTGCTTCACAAAAAATGCGACATTTTATGAAAATTTTACGGAACACACAGGCCGGTTTTAGAAAATATTGTAACACATTTAGATATGTACTTGGATAAAGATTTAGTACTAAAAGCCGGGATATTTTTTTATAAACATCTATATTCATTCTCGATAGAAAAACTCACGCCAAATGCTTCGATTGCAGTAATCATGTTTTTTACAAAATTCACGAGTTAGTCCACAAAAATGGTGATCGTAACAAGATACGTATGGTTACTAAAATAGCCATTGGAAACTCTGGCTCGCTTTGCTTATGAGTCACGCGCTTGTTCATCCACCGGGCAACATGGAACACTGTCCTACTCCTTCCAGGAATGTCTTATTTATTACAAAACTATTTTTGAAGCCAGTAACCCAAATAAACATGCAGAAAATTCACACCTACACTTTTACCTGTTTATTTAATGAACAGCTGTAGAAGTTCATTACGTATTAAATACAATTTGGGCATTGGTTTTAAATTAGGTAGGTATTGACAAGAAAAGTTTATTCTTTTTGTTTTACTTAGGTAGGTACTACTTTTTCAAATACTTTTTTATTACTACTTAGGTATCTGCACAATTTTATTTATTTGACTCGGAATTCGGATATTAAATATTAATTTTATTATAGCTTTGATTTAGTACTAAGTACAAATAAATTGTAATTCTATTAATTTAATTAGAATTCTAAAGTCGGGCTTTCATTTTGTTACAGTTGGGGCTTCTGGGGGACCTTTGCCGATCGCCTCAGGTAGGCCAGGTGACCCCTCTCCGCCGATATTCGAGCAAATCTTCAAGAATGCGAGGTTCGCGCAAGGTGGAAATGCAAAATTCGAAGGCAAACTCAGAGGAAACCCTACACCCGTCGTATCGTGGACAAGAAAAAAGGCACCACTGGTCGAGTGTAACAAGTACAGCATGAGCTACAACGAACTAACCGGCGACGTTTCGCTTCTGATCAAACAGATAGGGCCCGGTGACGAAGGAGAGTACACGTGCACCGCCCGTAACCAGTATGGAGAGGCGATTTGCTCGGTGTACATCCAGCCCGAAGGCGTGCCAGTGCCTGCGCAGCAGCAAGCTCATCAGCAGAGCTACCGACACACTAGCGAGAGCGTCGAACACAAGTCCTATGGAACGCAGGGGAACACGACTGAACAATCACGACAGACACAGAAAACTACCTCCTACACGAATGGTACTACTGACTCTTCTTCCAGGGAAGATTTTAAGGTTGATACTTTCGAATACAGATTACTTAGGGAAGTATCGTTCAGAGAATCTATCACGAAGAGGTATGTGGGAGAACAAGATACTTATGTCAGCACTGAAATTGATAAAACTTTAGGACCTGTGTCACCGCCTAAAATTGCACAAAAGCCTAGGAATTCCAAACTGCAAGAAGGTGCTGATGCACAATTCCAAGTACAATTATTAGGTAACCCCAGGCCGCGTGTAACCTGGTTTAAGAACGGCCAGAGGCTCCTTAACTCAAATAAATATGAAATCATTAACAATCACAATCAAACAGTACTGAGAGTAAGGAATACCCAAAAGTCAGATTCTGGCCACTACACATTATTAGCCGAAAATCCAAACGGTTGCATTGTCACATCTGCGTACCTTGCTGTCGAATCTCCTCAAGAAAGTTATGTTCAGGACAATAAATCACAGTACATTACAGATACTAAACAAGTAGAGACTGAAGAAAGAGTAGAAATAAGTGAAAAAGCTCTCGCTCCACAATTTGTTAAGGTCTGCCAAGATAGAGATGTAACAGAAGGAAAAATGACGCGATTCGATTGCCGCGTTACTGGCAGACCGTACCCAGAAGTCACGTGGTTCATTAACGATAGACAAATACGAGACGATTATAATCATAAGATATTAGTAAACGAATCGGGTAATCATGCACTTATGATTACAAACGTTTGTCTCAATGATAGCGGTGTAGTGACATGTGTCGCACGCAACAAGAGTGGTGAAACCTCATTCCAGTGCAGGTTGAACGTAATCGAGAAGGAGCAGATGGTGGCTCCTAAGTTCGTTGAAAGATTCAGTACACTGAGCGTGCGCGAAGGCGAGCCAGTAGTGCTGAACGCGCGTGCCGTGGGCACACCTACACCCCGTATCACATGGCAGAAGGATGGAGTTACGATTATACCCAATCCAGACTTACGAATTAATACCGACGGTGGGGCCTCGACGTTGGACATTCCGCGAGCCAAGGCGTCGGATGCGGCATGGTACCAGTGCACCGCGCAAAACGTCGCAGGTTCCACAGCTACTCGGGCCAGGCTCTACATCGAAGTACCGAAAGAGCCTCCGCCCGAGCAAAAACGTCTGCACTTACCCAGGCCTACCAAAATTATCGAACCAGAGTAAGTACTTATCAATCATACAACTTAACCACTGTCAAATCTTAAATTTCACACTTAGTAATGACGAACGGATTAAAATCTTTGTTTCTGCTTGTAGGCCAGCACCTGGACCAGAAATCATATATCTAAGGCATGTGGAAAGGGCACGACCCTACATTCCCCCAGGCGAAGAAGACCGTGTGTTTCCACCACCACAGTTTATTGTGCCACTCAAGAGCGTTACGCAGATGGAGGGTGGCAAAATTCACTTTGAAACGAGAATAGAACCGGTCGGCGACCCTACGATGAAGATAGAATGGTTGAAGAATGGTCAAAGTATCGAAGCAAGTAAGTAAATAGAGATAAAAAAATAAAAGGTCCACTAGGTCGCCTATGTATGAATAGCAAATTAATCATGCTAGATAGAATATATTTCAAAAAGCTTATCTTTACAGGTTTTTTAAAGTCTGAATTATTTTTTTCAGGTTCTAGGTTTACGTCAATATTCCGTTTTGGGTACATATCATTAGACATGCTCAGTTTAAATATACCAGATAGCGGAGAGTATACTTGCCGAGCTGTTAGTGCGACAGGAATGGCCGAAACGAAAGCCACGTTGCATGTAACACCTCGTGCAACTATCGAACGAACGAGTCAACACCCAGAAAGTTTGCAGTATATACAACAACTCGAAGACTACTCAAGATACCAACACCAAGAGTCAATAGAGGAACAATCTTCTCAGAGGCCACAATTTATAAGGCCCTTACAGGATCTTGGGGAACTTCAAGAAGGTAGAAATGCTCATTTTGAAGCTCAATTGACCCCGGTCAGTGACCCCACGATGAGAGTGGAGTGGTACAAAGACGGCAGACCAATAACAGCCAGCTCGCGAATCACGTCAATCTTCAACTTCGGTTACGTCTCCCTTAACATCATGCACCTACGGGCTGAAGATGCAGGTTCGTATACAGTGAGGGCTGTTAACAAACTAGGAGAAGCCGTAAGTACCGCGTCGATTAGAGTAGCAGCGAGGAGCACAGTCACTGCAGACTTGGGCATACCGGAACAGCGACGATACATTGAAAAGACTGAGCAGTTAGAAGCATATCAACAACAACAGCATCAGAAATACTATCAAGAACTACCTGAAAGTACACAAAGGCCTGAGTTCAAGACACCTATTAAAGATCAAATTAATATTAAGGAGAGTGGATTCGCGCACTTCGAGGCTCGCCTTGAGCCAGTGGGCGACTCGACCCTCAGAGTCGAGTGGTTAAAGGATGGACGACCAGTCGAAGCTAGTTCGAGAATTACAACATTCTTTAACTTTGGATATGTAGCACTAACTATCAAATCGGTGACCGTTCACGATGCGGGACACTACACTTGCAGAGCGTACAATGCTGTCGGCCAAGCTACGACCAATGCGAACTTGAGTATTGTCACAAAGAAAGATATCATAGCAGAATCTCAACACCCAGGTGGGTTAGAGAAAATTCAACATCTAGAAGATTCCAGCAGGTATTCAAAAAGAGCCGAAGAAGAGGTTAAAGTTACACAGAAGCCTCGTTTCTTGGGGCCTTTGAAGGGCACTAACAAGATTGTTGAAGGACAGAGTGCTCATTTTGAAGCAAGAGTAGAGCCGCAAAGTGATCTTACCATGTCTATTGAATGGTATTTCAATGGAAAACAGATTAAGAGTGCTAATCGCATCCAAACATATCACGACTTCGGTTACGTGGCACTTGATATTTCGAGTGTTCGCGCCGAAGATACCGGTGTGTACACCGTTGTAGCCCGTAATGCTGCGGGTGAAGCACAGCTGAGTGCCTCGATGACAGTTGAAAGTAAGTATAATTTTCTAAGAGATGTTGCACCCTATTATCAATTATATAAGATAAGAAAAATAATTATATTTTTATTTCAGCGCGTTCAAGTATTGACACGTCAAGCATTCACCGTGGATTGTACGAGAAGACAAGGCAGATCGAAGAATCAAAGTTTGTGGAGCCTATGTATGAAATCGAAGAAATATCGAAATCAAAACCGATATTTGTACAACCACTTTCAGACCCGGCACCTGTCTCCGAGGGGAAGAACATCCACCTCGAATGCAGGTTAGAGCCTATGGGTGACCCAACAATGCGCGTTGAATGGTTTCATAATGGCAGGGCTGTTACTGTGGGTTCCAGGTTCAAAACCTATTACGACTTTGGATTTGTAGCTCTTGATATTATCCATGCTACATCCATCGATACCGGAGAATACACCGCCCGAGCGGTAAATCATCTAGGATCAGCTCACACATCCGCAATGGTTCGCGTCATTGAAAGATCAGATATCGTCACTGATACTCAGAATGAACAAGCTGTTGAACAAATTCAAATGCTAGAAGATGCCGCTCGGCGGACCAAGCAAACTCACGAAGATATTACTGTAATGCAAGCACCCCAGTTTTCAAGAGCACTGCATAATATTGAAACTGTTGAAGGAACTAATGTCCATTTAGAATGCAGATTACAGCCTGTCGGTGATCCGACTATGAGGGTTGACTGGTTCTGTAACGGGCGGCCGGTCAAAACCGGTCATCGTTTTAGGCCTGCTTACGAATTTGACTACGTGGCCTTAGACCTCTTGAGCGTGTACCCAGAGGACTCTGGTGTCTACACGTGCCAAGCTACAAACCAACTTGGTGAGGCGGTAACTTCTTGCGCATTACGTGTAATGGCGAAGAAGGACCTAATATTAGAATCTCAGCATCCATCAGGCCTTGAAAAGATTCAATACCTGGAAGATGCATCAAGGTATAAGAAGACCGATGTTATCGATGAATCTATTAATATTAGGCCACATTTTGTTACAAAGCCAAAGTCGATTGAAAATGTTAAAGAAGGACAGCATGTGCACTTCGAGTGCAAATTAGAGCCAGTTACTGATTCTAACTTGAAAGTAGAATGGTTCAAGAACGGACAGCCAGTAACCATCGGTCACAGGTTTAGGCCCATTCACGATTTTGGTTACGTTGCACTCGATATCATCGACTTGATCGCCGAAGATTCTGGAGTTTACACTTGTAGAGCCGTCAACCTAGTCGGCACAGACGAGGTGAGCTGCAAGTTAACTTGCCGCGGAACTGCCGACATTGTTAGAGCCACACAAAACGAAGCAGGTTTAGAACAAATTCAAGTATTGGAAGACAGATCAAAATATCACAGGACTAATCTGGTGGATGAAATTACTACACAGGCACCTATATTCACAACATCTTTAAAAAATGTCGAGATCAAAGAAGGACAAAGAGCTCATTTCGAATGCAGACTGATTCCAGTGTCCGACCCAACTATGAAAGTAGAATGGTATCACAATAATAAGCCTCTAAAGAGCGGCTCCAGGTTTACGGAGACGAATAACTTTGGGTTCGTCGCCCTTGACATTATGTCGTGTTTACCTGATGATTCCGGCACCTACACTTGTAGAGCTATCAACGCTCTCGGTGAAGCAGTCACTTCTGGAATCGCTATCGTACATTCCAAAAAATCTATTTACTTGGAGTCGCAACATGAAGGTGCTTTGCCAAGGCTTCATCAACTGGAAGACACTACGAAATACCAGAGGCACAGTGCTCAAGATGAATTTATAACACAAGCTCCAGTATTCACTATGCCTATAAAAGATATTCGAGTAGCAGAGAATCAAGCAGCTCACTTCGAAGCTAGACTTATACCTGTTGGAGACCCCAAACTACGTGTACAATGGCTGCGCAATGGAGTTCCTATTGAAGCCTGTAAGTATATTTTTTTAACTTCGATAAATGATTAGTGTTATAAAGAACGTAAAACTATTGTTGCATTCCCACAGCAAACCGTCTTACAACAATGCACGACTTTGGATATGTCGCTTTAAATATGAAGTACGTGAACCCTGAAGATTCTGGTACCTACACTTGCCGTGCCATCAACGAATTAGGAGAAGCAGTAACTTCATCGACATTGTTCGTACAATGTGAGTATTTTTTTGCAATGAATATAATAATATTTAACTACGTACAGATCATTATAATTAACCAATAATACTTACCTTTTTTAGCAAAAGCCTCACTTCAACTAGAGTCACAGCACGAGAACGCATTGCAGAAGATACAGCAACTGGAAGATTCTTCTCGCTATCAACGCAAAGAGGATGTTGAAGTCGCAGTGAACCAAGCTCCGAGATTCATTACTCAATTGAATGGACCTACGAAGCTAGTTGAGGGCCAAAGCGCTCACTACGAATGCAGAATTGAGCCATATCCAGATCCTAACATGCGAGTCGAATGGTATTTCAATGGAAAAGTTTTGCAAAGCGGTCATAGATACCGCACTGCCTATGACTTCGGGTTCGCAGCCTTAGATATATTAACAGTGTATGGTGAAGACTCCGGAGAATATACTTGCAAGGTTATAAACAACCTAGGACAAGCGACTTCTTCAATAAAACTGAATGTGCAATGTAAGTGTAGTTTAAAAGATAATTCATAAAATATAAAGATTATCTCACATAATAAACCACTTTTGTTTTACAGCTAAAGAATCAATCATCCGTGACACACAGCACGAGAGCGCGCTAGAAAAGATTCAGTACCTGGAAGACGATAGCCGAAATAAGCGCGTAGTTCGCGATGAATCATTCGTCGCGGAGAAACCGCAATTCGGTAAACCATTGAAGAATGCTGAAGTTTCAGAAGGAAAACCGGTACATCTCGAAGCTACTCTGACTCCAGTTAATGATCCCACTATGAGGGTCGAGTGGTACTGTAATGGCAGGCCTATCCAACAGGGCCACAGGTTCAAAACTACTTACGATTTTGGTTACGTCGCGTTAGATATCCTATATGCTTATGCTGAGGACAGTGGTACTTATATGTGCAAAGCTACAAACGCTGTTGGAGAAGCTGTAACTACGAGCGCTGTTAAAGTTAACGGTAAGTGTTTTAATTGAATATAATAATAATGTAGTGACAGATTATTTAAGATAACTTATTTAAATATAACTAAACTTTACTTAATACTTGCAGCCAAAGCAGGACTATACTTAGATACGCTTGATGAGCAACGATTGAAGAAGATTCAAGAACTAGAAAAATACGAGAGACCTAAGGCAGTCGAAGAAGAGCGTGTTGGTCAGAGGCCAGTGTTCCTCACGGCTCTTACCAGCCTCGAAAACATGAAAGAGGCAGACCACGCCCACTTTGAATGCAGAGTCGAACCCATCAATGACCCCGATTTGAAAATAGAATGGTTCCTAAATGGCCAGAAAATTAAGACAGGCCACAGATACCGAACCACCCACGACTTCGGCTACGTGGCACTCGATATCTTGTACTCGTATGCTGAAGACTCCGGAACTTACATGTGTAAAGCCACCAACAAACTCGGTGAAGCTGTTAACACCTGCACGTTGAAGGTTGCAGGTATGCATCATCGCTCTTAAAATGAATTAAATACATTGCACTTTTGACTTTAATCCACTTTAATCTAACCATTATTTTCTTTTTTAGGGCACAAAAATATTATTTACGACACTCAACATCCTAACGGTCTGGAAAAAATAAGACTGTTGGAAGCACAAGGCCATCACACAAGAATGGAAATAGAAGAACCGAAGGTGACTCCCCCAAGGTTCGTTACTGAACTAAAGGGAACAACCCACGTGTACGAAGGACAGTCGGCCCATTTCGAGTGCCAAGTAGAGCCCGTACACGATCCGAACTTGCGCATCGAGTTCTACCACAATGGCAAAGCCCTGCAATCTGCATCACGGTTCCATATCACTTTTGATTTTGGTTATGTGTCATTGGATATTCAGCACTGTGTGCCCGAAGACGCCGGTGAATACTCAGTAAAGGCGATTAACGCGCTCGGCCAGTGCACTTCGGCTATATCAATGAAGGTAACCGCAAAAGGCAGTATTATATCGGAATCTCAGCGACCAGAAGGTTTGGAGAAAATCCGAGAGTTGGAATCGGCGGAACCGTTTAAACGACCAGAGATTCCGGAACCGGTGACTCGGCAGCGACCTGTGTTTACGCAGCCGCTGCAGAATATTGACAACATTCAAGAAGGACAGACAGCACACTTCGACTGTCGTCTCATCCCCGTCGGAGATCCCACGCTTAAGGTGGAGTGGTTCAGAAACGAAAAGCTCATCGAGGACAGCTCGAGAATCACTAAGACTCACGACTTCGGATACGTTTCGATGACGATATTGCATGTGCGGGATGAAGATGAAGGCGTCTACATGTGCCGAGCATCCAACTTGCTCGGAGAGGCAGTTACTACAGCCGCCATGAAGATTAAAAGTATGTATAAATTAAGGGGTTCCTTAATTTATACATATACATTCTTAATATACGTTCTAAAACTGTTAATAATAACAAACATTATGTTACAGCTAAGGCAGCCATTCAAATGGACACTCAACATCCCGAAGGTATGAAGAGGATCCAGCAGCTCGAAGAACCTCAACAGAGAAGAACCGATGAACCGGAAAAAGAATTTGAAAAGCCAATCTTTACTCAAGTGTTGACGGGACCATCAGAATTATGGGAGGGTCAGCACGCTCATTATGAAGCTCGAGTAGTGCCCGTCGGTGATCCTAGCCTCAGATTCGAGTGGTATATTAACGGCGTAGAACTTAAAATGGGTAGGTCATAGTGATCGTTGATTGTAATGTAGATATTTAAAAAAAAAACCGGTTAAGTGCGAGTCAAACTCGCGCGCTGATGGTTCCATGCTCATGTACGATTGTATGTGTGTCTGTAATTGATGACCAGAAATTAAAGAAATTATGGGTGCTCTTTCGAACCAGAGGCCGACGAAATATTGGGTACTTCCGGTTGGCCTTGATTTGTACATTTTGGTGAAAAGCAAGATCTTATAGTATAAGAAAACAGTAAAGTCGAAGTTACAAAAAAAAAGGTATTTTGGTACTAACAAGTTTTCGCGAAAGTAACGATTTACCCATAATCTTTTTATCGTGTACCTACCTTAATTTTTATATACCTAATGGGTCTTAACAGACGGACGGACGGACAGACACGGACATCAAAGTGATCTTATAAAAGTTTGTTTTATTTTGCCCTTTGAGAGAACCCTAAAAATACACAAAATACCAAGATTTTCATTATATGTTTTTTTGCTTTCAGGATCAAGATTCCGTACAACTCACGACTTTGGGTTTGTCACGTTGGACATCAATTCTGTAGTAGCAAACGACGCCGGTCTTTACATGTGCAAGGCCATCAACAAAGCTGGCAGCACCGTATCATCGACATCGCTGAAAGTCAAAACAAAGTCTACTATTGTTGATCAAACCATGAGACCTGAAGCTTGGGAACAGATTCAGCTAAAGGAAGCCGCTATGAACAAAGTACCAGACATGTTTGTCGACTCTGGAGTACAACAGGCTCCAATCTTTACAACTCACCTTAAGAGTTACGACAAGCTCGTTGAAGGGCAACATGTCTACTTAGAGGCTCAAGTAGAGCCCAGGGCTGATCCTAACCTCAAGATCGAGTGGTTCAAGAATGGCGTAACTCTCACCACTGGGGCGAGATTGAAGAGCGCCTTTGATTTCGGTTTAGTGACGTTGTCTATTAACGGACTGAGAAACGATGATTCCGGAATTTATACTTGTAAAGCCACTAACTTAATAGGTGAAGCTGTTTCAACAGCTTCCATAAAGATCGAAGACCGTCACTGGCTCCTCGGAGAGTCTCTTCACCCTCAGTCTTTGGATCGAATCGGCGCTTTAGAGCAACCGAAACCGGGTAAACCTGATGCTCCAGAGGCAGTTTATGAAACTCCAGTGTTTATTTCTCATCTTAATAACATAATTTGCAAAGAAGGTGATAACATCCATTTCGAATGTAATGTAGAACCTTCTCGTGATCCTACTTTGAAAATCGAATGGTTCTTCAATAGCCAACCTCTACCTTCGGGAACTAGGTATAAAAGCACGCACGACTTTAGTTATGTGGCGTTGGACATCACTCATACTTACGAAGAAGATTCTGGTATTTACACCTGCAAGGCTACAAACAGCAAAGGTTCAGCTACAACGTCCGGTTCTCTTAGATGCACTGGTGATATCAACATCTACTTGGACACCCAGCATCCTCAAGGAAAGGCCGGTTTGGAAGCAGTAGAACAAGCCGAAGAAGCGAGATTGGCCAAATCAAGAAAATCTTCTGTACCAGATGTAGAGTACGCAAAGCCTGAATGGGTTGTTCCAATTACTCCGGAATACCAGCTTGTTGAAGGGCAGCCTCTTCATTTCGAAGGTCAAGTAGAACCCAAAAACGATCCCAACTTGAAGATCGAATGGTATTTTAATGGCAAAGTGCTCGAGCAAGGATCTAGATTCAAGCTCACTAGTGACTTTGGTTTCGTTACATTAGATGTCACCGACGTGTACGAACGAGACAGTGGCATATACACCTGTAAAGCATATAATAAGAGGGGTGAAGCGTTCACTTCCTCCACTGTGTTCTGCACTAGCAAGGAAAATCTCATCGAAAGAACCCAACACCCTAAGGGTACTGAAGGCTTGGAAAAGATTCAGAATCTCGAAGATTCTCTTCGAAAAGAGCCGGGTGCAATGCCAGACGATGATACCGGCAGGCCTCCTGAATTCACTACTGTATTTAAGGACATTGTCGATATCAGTGAAGGACAGATTGCTCACTTCGAAGCTTCGCTGATTCCCACCGGAGATCAAAGTATGGTCATCGAATATTTCTATAACGGAAAGACTATCGACGCTAGTCATCGCATTCGTACAGTGTACTCATTCGGTATGGTTATTTTGGAAATTCTAGGAACCAAAACCACCGACTCAGGAACATATTCTTGCAGAGCTACAAACAGATGGGGACAGGCAGAGATCAGTGTCAAATTAGAATGTGTGGACAAGAGCAAGGGACAGAAACCAAAGTTTACTACCCACATTCAAAATCTAGAAGGTCTTAAAGACGGACAAGCCGCACACTTTGAATGCACTGTGATACCAGTAGATGATCCCGACATGGTTATCGAATGGTATCATAACGGTAAGCCATTGCGTCACTCGAATAGAATCAAGATGGTGTCCGACTTTGGATTCGTGGTGATGGATATAGCTTACACGCTAAATCACGATAACGGAGAATACGTATGTCGCGCTTACAACAAATACGGCGAAGATTTTACCAGGGCCACGATCAACTGCTTCGGAAGAGGCGGAGTATATCTGGACAGCTTGCAGCCCGACTCGCTCGCCAAGATCAGAGAGCTAGAGAGCTTGCAAGGGCAACAACAACAGGCTCCGGCTGCTGCTTCGGCCGTTCCACCACAGTTTACCACACAGATCCAAGATGTCACGAAACTAGTTGAGGGACAAAGCGCCCACTTTGAGGCTAGATTAGTGCCTGTCGACGATCCCGAGCTTAAAGTAGAATGGTTTTACAACGGCAAGAAACTTCCTCACGGTCATCGTTACCGTACATTCCATGACTTTGGTATTGTTATTTTAGATATATTGTACTGTTACGAAGAGAACTCCGGTGTATATGAATGTGTTGCGACTAACAAACTGGGGACAGATTCAACAAAAGCTACGTTGAAATGTACTTCGAAAGAAAATTTGATCTTGGACTCGCAACTCCCGCGGGTAAGTTACATTCCAAATCTACAATTTCATTTAGGGCCTGTACGTCCAAAAATAGAAATAAACCTACCTATGCTTAATTCTATAATCATGAACTCATTTTTACAGGGCATGGAAGGAGGGTTAGAAAAGTTACAGACACTAGAAGATTCTATGGTACGAAGAAAAGACGACGCAGTAGAAGAAGAACGCGGTAAAGCTCCCGTGTTCACTGTTCCACTATCAAATATTGACAATCTGAGAGAGGGTGAAAATGCTCATTTTGAAGCTAGATTGACACCGACTGACGATCCCAACTTGAAGGTATAAAAGATATTTTATTCAGTGAAATTCAGTTGCATGAACCACTTTGACAATATATAAGTTTGATAAAAATCTGCATTGCAATTATTATTAAACACAGTAATATTTATTTACATTTTCAGGTGGAATGGTACTGGAACGGCAAGTCTCTGAAAACAGGATCCAGATTTAGAACCTTCTGTGACTTCGGGTTCGTTATTCTTGAAATATCGCCCACTTATCCTGAGGATTCGGGTGAATACTTGTGCCGTGCCTTTAATAATTACGGTGAAGCTGTCACCACTGCGGCAATGAAGGTTCAAGGAAAACGTAACATTATCTTAGAGTCCCAATTGCCAAAGGGTATGGAGGGCACTATCGATAAAATTGCTGCCCTTGAAGGCTACAACGGCAACGTTGACATGTCGACGCCAGAAGCAGAGACTGGAAACCCACCGGAGTTTATTACCACTCCTTCGGATCTTATCTTATCAGAAAACTCGTCGGCTCATTTCGAGTGTCGGTTAGTTCCAGTGAATGACTCAAGTATGAGAGTAGAATGGTATCACAATGGCAAACCGCTCTTGACTGGGTCCAGAGTCAAGACCATAAACGACTTCGGTTTCGTCATTTTGGAAATCGGAGGAGTTTATCAACGCGACGCTGGTCTTTACACTTGTAAAGCTACGAACAAGCACGGCGAAGCAACGGTATCTTGCAAGTTGCAAGTTAAAGGAAGACAAGGAATCATTCTGGAGCCCCAGCTACCAAGTCACTTTAAGTCGGGAACTGAGAGCATCCAGAAATTAGAAGAAACGCTTCACAAGCGCGAAGAGATCACGATCGAGGATGAGAAACCTAATCCTCCAAAGTTCACAGTCGAGATCAAGGACAACTTGGACGTGCCGGAAGGCGGTCCGATTCACTTCGATTGTCGCGTTGAGCCAGTCGGTGACCCGACCATGAGGATTGACTGGTTCTTCAACGGACGTCCATTTGCTACCGGCTCACGTGTACACATGCTTAATGATTTCGGCTTCATTGCCCTCGATATAGACTATATATACGCGCGTGATGCAGGCGAGTACACTTGTCGCGCCACTAACAGGTGGGGTTCTGCTACTACCACCGCTAAAATCACGTGTAGTGCAAAGCGCGACATCGTTCTTGAATCTCAACTGCCGCAAGGCATGAGCGGTGAAAAGATTAAGGAGCTCGAGAGGGGCCGCATCAGTGAGGCTCCTAAAGAAGAGCCGGTTGTGAGTTCACCGCCCAAGTTCATTACTCAGATTCAATCGCATACAGTCGAAGAGTCAGAAAGCGTGCGCTTCGAGTGTCGTGTCGAACCTAAGGAAGACCCGAGACTGCGCATCGAGTGGTACAGGAACGGCAAACTCTTGCCTTCCGGCCACAGATACCGCACCGTTTATGATATGGGTTTCGTGTCTCTTGACATTCTTTATGTGTACGCTGAAGATTCAGGGGAGTACGTATGCAGAGCTGTCAACGATTTCGGCGAAGACTTCACTAAGGCCACAGTTTCTTGCAAACGTAAGTCTCATGTCTCAGATTGATTGTTTTATTGGCATATCTTTAGGAATTTCAATATTCTATTATTTATATTTTTGTGCAGAACTGCCAGATATAATTCTCCAGAACCAAGTGCCTCGTGGTATGAAAAAGTCCGAAGCTCTAACACAGATGGAAGCCACCATCAAGAAATACACATCTGAAGTGTTCTTGACTGAAGACGATCTTTACGATGCTGACAAAAAGCAACCACCACGTTTCGTCACGCAGATCCAAAGCCAAACAACATTGGTTGAGATGGAATCCACCAAGTTTGAATGTCAGTTGGCGCCAGTCGGAGATCCAAACATGAAAGTGGAATGGTTCTTTAACGGCAAACCTTTGCTGCATAGTGAGTTTCGATACATATTTAGTTGATTCCATGATTTATTACGATTTGTCCGATTTCATTTACATTTATATAATCTTAATTTCGATAGATTTTTGATCACCCGTGGAAATCCTAATTCCATGGGATTTCTAAAAACACTCCCTCCCTTAGTAGATATCTACCTACACACACGCCACTAAGAACCCTTCAAATGAAATCTCTCAAGGAGAGGAGCAGCGGTTTAGCAACGCTGTACCTTTATGTACAGTGTGTTTCGAGGACGGTAATTAAGCCGAAAGGGGTCGTTCTAAACGTCACGCGTCGTGCGAACAGCTTATGTTGACTTTTGCATATGTTTTATTTTGTGGTTTGACTGCAAAAAGTAAAAGTGCAAAGTAAACTTACCTACTTGAAAAATAAAAAAAAAATAGCTCGTATTCCCAAAAGTTGGAAACAAAAATTGCACACTAGACGTGTAGATATACTAGCTAAAGCAACCCCTTTTCACGACAGGCAGAACTTTGAGTTTTACGTGCATAGATTTATTAATAAATATTTATCTCACCCTCAGAGAACCGTTTTACACCGATTTATGACTTTGGCTACGTTGCAATGAACTTTGGCTGGGTATATCCTGAAGACAGCGGTGAATACTTATGTAGGGCCACCAACTTGTACGGAATGGACGAGACCAGAGCTGTAATTAAGACCGCGGGTAAACCTGGTATCGTGTACGATTCACAACTTCCTAAACACATGAAGAGTATTGAAAAGATCAGGGAGATGGAGGCCTCATGGTTGGTGTAAGTATTCGTGTCAAATAGATCTACCAAAAGGTTTAAAGAGGTACTTACTCAAAAAACTTTATATAGCTTCCGAAAATTAATCTTAAATGTAAAGCGTTATGAAGTTTTATAAACTTACTTTTAAAACTCCTTCATGAATTCTGCAACAAAAAAACATCGAGATTAGAGATTTATTTAAACACTTGAACTAAATCAGACTAATATGATGTCCTCAAGATTTAATCATACAAAACAAACAGTCACTGTGGAATAATTTAAATGGTTTTATATTTGAATTTGTAATGGTTTACAGAACACCGGAGCAAGTGGTTGATGAAACCAAGGCCCGATCGATGCCGGTATTTGTGAGTCGTCCAGACCCAGTCACGGTCGAGGAGGGCGAATGGGCACGTTTTTGCTGCCGTGTCACCGGCCACCCCAAACCCAGGGTTATGTGGGTAATGAACGGAAATACAATCGTTAATGTAAGTACAACTGAAAATAAATCCCACTTGTGGCACCATTTTTAATAATCATAGTTATAAATAAACCAACAGAATTCGTTTGTTTGTTTGGAATAAATAAAAAGACTTAAAACTACCGAACCGAAGCAATTTAAACTCATAAAATAACTTAAACCAAAAACATCTACTTAACTAGATTATAAATCAACAGGGTTCACGGTATAAACTAACATACGATGGAATGTACCATTTCGATATACCAAAAACGAGACAGTATGACACTGGTAAAATAGAGGTGATTGCTCGAAGTTCCGCTGGTGAAGCTCTAGCCAGTACCGAACTTAAAATTATTCCGAGGCATGACGACTATAGAGGTGTACTAAAGAACGCGCCGCGACGTGAGTATTCCACAATTATTACAGACAGATTACTTCACGCTTGGAACGCGCACACCATTGCCCGCGTATAGGCTGACAAATCGTCAAGTACCTACTTGCGACCGGTGTGCGCGCCATTTACTGCACCACCACACGCAATTTGCACACAATCCATTGAACGGATACTGATTTTTTTTGCTTGGCACACGCCACACCCACACACACACACGCTTATGCACAACCTCCGCTTCCCTCCTCACCTCCTCTCCATAAGACGAAGCGCAACTATCACCTGCTTCTGCCGGCTTTACCATCGGGATAATTGAGGTACGTCGCACGTCATGTTACTTTATCACTAATCAAATTGCAATATTAAAAAGAACGAATACTTTTAGCTTGGTATGATGAAACTACGCAATATCAGCGAAATGATACTGAATTGGAAAAGACTTTCGAGGAAAGGCAGACACTGCAGAGGAAGGGAGTTATCGATCATAGGCCTGAACTTAAACCTAAAGTGATTAAGGAACCTGATACGGAATGGCAACAAACGGTGAAGAAGAAGAAGGGCGAAGAGTATTACAACAAGCTTCAGGAGTTAGAGAACGAACAAGTGACAAAAGAAAACAGGTTCAGGGAGTCCTCTCACCAGTACACTATTCCCGGAGACAAAATCGCTAACACTTCGGTAGCAAGGGGAATGGCGCAACAATATGAAGATAGCTTGTGAGCATTTTAATTTACATTATTTATTTATACAGTGGTTAGTTACATTATTTTACAGTAGGTACATTGGCGCAGTGACATTTTGGCGACATTGCAATCTAATATAAACACTTGTATTTGAAAAGAATCTGTCTTGGCAACTCAACTGAGCTTCTACCAATCTTCTATATGTATTATATCCATAAAGGTAAAATTCTTTGTCCTGACTGACTGACTTACTAACCGATCTATCAACGCACAGCTTAAACTGCTGATAGCAGATAGCTGAAATTTGATGTATAGGCGTCCGATTAATTTGATTTTTAAAAACTCCACCCCTAAGGGGGTGACAGTAGTTGTTGCGCTAAGGAGCCACAAAGTCATATACGTACAGACATACATACTACATTCTTCGAACTTTCGCGTTTATAATATTAGTAGGATTGTGATAGGTTTATTTATATTTTTCATCCCATCTATTCGAAAAGTGCCATTTTGTTCCTCCATGAGTAGGAGCAAAGTAGCTCTTTTCCGTTAGAACTTTTTAGCGGGGAGCAAAACAGTGTTTAATTTGGAACATTTATCATTCATAAAAATCGAACGCAAATTGTATGAGTTATTGGCTGGTACGTTTTGGCTACACGGCGCGGCGCGGCGCTCTGCGCAAGTCCGACTCGCACTTGGACGGTTTTTTACCAGGTGTTGGGTTTTATGGAGTCGAAATTAAAAAAATCATTATTTTAGGTGAATGAAACAAATGAATAGAAACGAGTAATATTTTGTAAAAAATGTATCTACATTTTGTTTTTCAGGGAACAAACGGAGGAGGTTGTGGACCAACAAACTCAAAAGAAAGTGGTTAGAAAGCCACGAATTCCTGATCCGTCCGAATCAGCTGTCCATGGCAAGGAGATACATGTGGCCAAGCAGAAGCAAATTCAGAAGGAGGTAATCGGCGACGCAGAAATCACTCGCAAAATCACTTCGACTGAGACCACCGAGATGGAGCATAAGGCGCGAACACATGAACGTGTTGTTGACCACCCGGCTGCGCCAGCGTCGCCACCCGTGTTCACTAAGAAGATGCAACCTTGCCGCGTTTTCGAGCACGAGCAGGCACGTTTCGAGGTTGAGTTCGACGGCGATCCGCTCCCTACCATCAAATGGTACCGCGAGAACTTTCCCATCAAGAACTCAGCCGACTTCCAAATACACACTTTCAGCACTAAGTCAATCTTGATAATCCGACGTGTGTTCGTCGAAGACTCAGCCGTATTTGCGGCTGTTGCCGAGAACCGCGCCGGCACTGCCAAGTGCAGTGCCAATCTGGTGGTAGAGGAACGCCGGCGGCAAGGACGCGGAGGTGTTGTACCACCTAGCTTCACGCTTACTGCCAACAACGTTGCTGTTGCCGCAGGGCAGCTAGTTCGCTTTGACACGAAGCTTACTGGCACTAAGCCACTAGACGTCTACTGGCTCAAAGATGGCAAAAAGGTTCAAGCCGATATTAGAAACAAGATTCTCGAAGAGGACGGCACCTACACTTTGCTTATTCTCGAGGCGTACCCACAAGACTCTGGCAAGTACGAGTGTGTCGCGATCAACAGCGCAGGCGAGGCGCGCTGCGACGCCGAGTGCGTAGTGACCGCGCCTACGCCCGCAACTGCACCCGCCGACAATCAGAAGCCACAGACGAAGGCGGCGAACGCCGCTCCTGAGATTCTACAGCCTCTCAAGGATAAGTCCGTAGCGGAGGGTCAAGCGATAGAGTTCAGCTGCAAGTTTACTGGCAAACCCGTCCCGACTGTACAGTGGTACAAGGGCGAGAAACTGATCAAACCGAGCAAGTACTTCCAAATGTCGCGAACGGCAGATGAGTACACGCTACGCATATCGGAGGCGTTCCCGGAAGACGAGGGCCCTTACGCTTGCGTGGCTGTGAACAACGCCGGACGCGCGCGCGCCGCAGCTAAGCTCACCGTGCTGCAACCCGACCAGGCGGATGCTCTGCCCGCGCTCACACCGCTGCGGGACGTGGTCGTCGCCGAGGGCCAACCTGCCCAGTTCAAGACAAACATCACCAGCAAGGCCAAACCTACTATCCAATGGCTCCGGGAGGGTGCTCTCATACCATCCACACCCGACTTCCAGGTAAGCTTTGCTGTAAATGTTGAGCCCAATATATCGCCTCTATTAACTGTTATGAATGTATGTAATCAGAATAATTAGTCAGAGATATAACTTTCTGTAATGTAAGTCAAATACAGTCAGTGTATAATAATAACCTTACTCTGCGCACTGTGCATGCAACCGCGACATATCTTTTTCATTAAAAATATTGTTCCCCTGAAGCTTGAAACTTCCATATTGGTTGCGTTGATGAGTGCAATGTATGTATACTAATAAAGTATGTATCGTGTGTGCAGATGATCCACGACGGCAACAACGCGGTGCTGCTTATCGGCAGCACGTACGAGGAGGACACAGGCACATTCACGTGTCGCGCGACCACAGCCGCCGGACAAGTCGAGACCTCCGCTAGACTAGTCGTCAAAAGTAAGACATAGATACAGGCAGCAAACTCGCGTACAACTCTTAATCTATTAATGTAGTGTTTCTTTGTTTCATTTCTATACCTACCAGAGATCGGGTGAAAACTACTATAATAATCATTATTAGAAAGTTGACAAGCGAATCTTTACCATTTCACAATCGTAGCGGTCACCGCAATAACGAACGCCCGCTTTGAATACACACTCACGTACGAATAGTCGCGCCGCCGCGCGCGCCGCCGCGCGCGCCATCCGTTCGCGTCGTCCCACCGATATCACCGAACAACAACCATCATCGCCTCGACCGCCTGACACCACCGCACCGCCTGACGCCACCGACCGTCGACTGATTTATATCTAATTCAGTAGCGTAATTCGGGCGAATTTTATCGCATCTAACAACGCTGTACATTGAAGCTTTTTGTGTAAATATACCTGTATACTAGTGGAGAGATGGCCGCTCCCGATGCCGGCCGACACGTGACGGAGAAGAACGCAGCGCCTCAACCCTGAGATGTTACATGGACACACGTAACATGTGATTAACACGTACCTACACGAGACATCTTACGACTTGTTTTGTTTTGCTTTACCGCTACGATGTTTACTAAATGATGTAAGATCACATTGTAAATTGTATAAAAATGAACAATGTAGCAGAGTAACGTCTTAAGACGTGCCGTCAAATGTATTTTTCACCCAATACTCTCATGAAATAATTTTTTAAGCCTGCGCTTAAGTTTATTTGGCATATTAACATAAGTATTAAAAGTTTTACGCTTTTTGTGTTGAGATCTGACCTTTGAAACTCATGCAAACGATCTCAGTAATATTATGTAACGTCACGTGCGATCATTATAATATCATTTTTGACGTCATCAATAAATTTGTCACCGAAACTGGGACTTGCGTCAGCTTCCGTGGTCCGGTACGTGTAGCCCAAGAATTTGTAAATAAATGCAACATTTTTATTTTGATACCGACCACAAAGTAAACGAATGCAGAGTCCCCGCTTCAGCTTTAACCTTAGCATGATCTGTTCAGTTTCGAGTCAAAAATAGTACCTAAGCTAACATTAGTGCACGTAGGCCGCGGTGTGACCCGCACTTGTAATTCTCAGTCTCACCTAATTGCTACGACTAACTTTGTTATTGTAATGGAGTAGGTCCGGCCCGGTCATGTCAGTGTCACTCTACCCTACTCGCGTCTCGCGCTCGCGTGACTAGTTGTCCTCGCGAACCGCAAAGTAATTCGTGGTTGTTTTTCCGACTCCTCGGATACGCTGTCAACTCTCATTGCGACAAAGAAACAACTAAATTCGCCATGCACATAAGTGGTGAATTATCCTAAAGCGATTAAAGATCGCACGCAACTACTTGCCTTGCCAGTTTCTATGTTTTCTTGAACACTGCCGACGTTGATTTTTTTTTTAGTTTTCCGCAAGTACAAATCCAAATTGAATGAGATTTTATAGTGTTACGTTAAAGTGATCTTAACTTAGTTTGAATATAAGTGCACGATATTGTTAAAATTGTGTTGAATGTTTCACCTTAATTGTAATAAGTTATTAGGCGTGGCAGTTTTTATCACTAAATACTATATTAGTTTAGATAATAATAGCTTAAACCTATTTATGAAAGTAATTTCTTGTATGTTACCTATATGTGAAAAGTTTAATAAACGCTATTTTAAAATTAATAATATTTGGCATTATTCTACACACAGCATTCGATCGATAGGTCCGGTATTGTCTATTACAAATATACGCATACCGCCAAGTAATAGGACTTGGCTATAGACACACGACTCACGAGTCAGCAACTCAGTAACGAATGGATAGGTCACCATTCAGCTCCGCTTCACATCATCAAACGACACACCTCTATCTAAACTCTACTTTCTTCATACCATTTGTATGGCAGTTGTGATTTAATTGATTTAAAAGTTTTTTTTACTGTCGTAACTAAACAGATGATTAACTTTAACGCTAATGAGGTTTTATTTTGCCAATAATCTTACTATTTGTATGAATACTATAGTAAGCGTTCTTATTCTGATATTCTATAACTCACATTACTGTAATTTAAATATTTTTTTGCATAACTCAGTCGCATAAAGACTTCTATCTAGGTGAAGTATTCTTTATTTAAGGTACTTGTAACTAATCACAGGTATATTCTAAAATGGTGTTTAAATTATTTAATAAGATCCTCAATCACAAAAACTGCAAGTTGAATGATGTCAGTCCAATTGGTGCAAATGAAGAGACGTCTTTCCGAAATACGACCAATAGAGTAAGTATTATTTTTATGTTCGACACGCAAGAAGACAAATGAAAATCCACATCAAGGAAAATGCTTTGAACATAACAAAAATGTTAATTCGTTTACCAAGTAGGTACACGAGTAGGTATGTATGGTTAAGAAAAGTTGTCAGTAATAATCAGTATTTTTAATTTATATTCAGGCATCTGGAACGATTAAATCCATTGACTCCTCGTTAACAGACACGAATTATATATTGAAATGCTGACAAATATTAGAACTGCTTTGTTATTGGGAAGGAAAAACATACAAAACATAGCTAGGTACTCCAACTTCAAATAAAATCAATAGCCACTATCTCACGAGATATACTAAGGGTGATCACACGCACTCGTAACAGCGCAGCGCTTAGAGTATCAGAGAGATGTATCTTGGTCTTACGTACAATTTTATCAACATCGGTTTACTTGTTATTCAGTAATTAAGCGACAACTTTCTACAGGACGATAATCACAAAACTGCTCCAAACGTTGCGGAAGACATGATTTATAAGTACGACACAAATATACAACATCTTATTTTTTCAATGTGTTGACCAACTCTGAGACCTAATTATATAGGTATGTAAAATATTCAAACATAATAAGGACTAGGTTTCTCAAAATCATTTGTAGCCTTATTAATAAACGTGGAATAAGGTCAGAGTTGTGAGAACATGCTTTGTCTTTTTCCGTAACAAGAACTTTTAAAGACCGACCTTACTCCACGTTTATTGATAAGGCTATTGAAGTTTATAGAAACTCGAAACATAAAAATAATGTTCCTTATATTCAACCCTGTGGCTTGAAAATACTTGGAGCAGTTAGTTAGCGTCCCCCGCTCTAAAGAAGCGGAGGTCGGCGGGTTCAAGTCCTGCTTCCTGCATAAGACCATGAAATAAAGCGCATGACCAGAGCCTGCACGTCAATGAGACGTAGATGTTAAGATGGGCAGGTGGTGTAACCAGAGTCGACCGAATACGTAACGAGTATATCCGAAGCTTATTTAAGGTAGCTCCAATCCCCAGTAAACTTCTCGAAAACCGATTGAGATGGTTTGGCTACATCCAACGAAGAAATAACAACCACGTTGTAAAAACTGCCTTACATCTCCCCGACCATCCAAGGGGGAGAGAACGACCAAACTGTACGTGGTGGTCCAATGTCATGAAATACCTTATAACTCTAAATATAGACTGAGAGACAACCCAGGACTGGGCGTCCTGGCGCAAGATGATAAGGAGACCCGACCCCAATTAACGGGAAAAGGAAAGGAACAAGAAGTATGGAACACATATATTTAAAACAAATACGTGATGTCCTAAACTCTTAGCTAAAGTGTTAGGTTTATAAGCCACTCAAATCGTCCTGAAAATAACGGAATAATACGAACGTTTACCAATCGAAAGAAGACATCAAGTCGTGAATTCGTGAATACAACTTTTGTCGAAACCGTCAAGGAACTAAGTTACTAACCATCTGAAGGAAGAGTTCCTAATATTTCGATTCCGGTGATTGACACATCGGAACGTTAAAAATTTAAATTCATGACGTTCCGGTTGTTCGGTACACACAAAATTAAAGTAGAAACAATCGCTACTTTCTACTTTGATTGAAATTCACGTTCTACCGTCGTCGTCGGTGAAACTAGAAACAAAAGATAATCGAAGTGAAAACAAAACGACGATCAGAGTTGAAACAAAAGTCGATCGAAGTGATAACAAAAGATAATCGAAGTGGAAGCAAAAGTCAATTAGAGTTTTTTAGAGTATAGAAACAGAAGACGATCAATTAACTAATTAATTTATTTCCTTTTTTAGGGTTCCGTACCCAAAGGGTAAAAACGGGACCCTATCACTGAGACTTCGCTGGCTGTCCGTCTGTCCGTCTGTCACCAGGCTGTATCTCATGAACCGTAATAGCTAGAAGGTTGAAATTTTCACAGAAGATGTATTTCGGTTGCCGCTACAACAACAAATACTAAAAACAAAATAAAACAATTATTTAAAAGGAGCTCCCATACAACAAACGTGTTTAAAAAACTACAAGGGAATTCTAGTACGATGTGAGGTCGCTTTTGATTGGTCGAGTAAAATCGAGTTGGTCATGGAATTGAAAATGGCTGCCCTATCTGTCAAATATACTAGTCTGCCTTCACTGACCAAAGAGTTTCGTATAAGTTTCAGATTTTCTTTGAATCAAAGTTGTTGTAAACCATTTTAGGGTACCGTACCCAATTGTGATAGTGGTACGGAATACTTCGTGTGCGAGTTTCGCACTTGGCCGGGTTTTTTTTTTCATTATTTTATTTTAAGATTATAAATTATAAATAATATTAAGAGGATAGTCTCCATTTTCTTTCTCAATACAAACGTAGTTAAAATTTTCCTCCCTGGATAAATACATTAGAGCAAATATGTTTATGCCATAAAACCTATATCTGTCATGACAATGCATCTACCTTTTTTTTTTTTTTTTCTAATTAAAATAATAATAAAAATAGTCATGACAGATATAAGTTTTATGGCATAAACATATTTGCTCTAATGTCTTTATCCAGGGAGGAAAATTTAAACTACGTTTGTATGGAGAAAGACAATGGAGACTATCCTCTTAAATTATAACGTATAACAGACAATAAAGGTAAAATATGTTAGGTTGTAGTCTAGGATCAATTGTTTTCAACATAGAGCCGTTTGAAATTTGAGAGCAGTCTTTGGAATGAAAATTTCGACGTGCTCTTAGCACTTCTGCAATGATATACTAGTAGTGGTTTGCAAGATAAAATCGGTTCAAATTTGACAGTTGTAATACGAAATGAAGATGACGAAGTGCTGTATTACTTCTGCATAGTTATTAGTAATCTTATAATCTATGATCGATCCATTATTTCCCATATTACCCATTACCAGAGAAGTTTCAATTTTGACTTCAACTGTCAGATTTTTTTAATTGCGATTGACGCATTTTTCTATTCCGATTGTCGTCCCCGAGACCCGCACTAGGCGTTGCTTCGTTATTCCTCGTTCGCACCGCGAGTGATTGAAATCAGCTACCTACGTCTGTATTTCCTGGCGAGTACAATTTGGGGGTCTTCAAGTTGCGTGTGATTAGGTAGCTACTTGGTCAGCGTGCTTCATCTTAGACTGCATTGACACTTACCAACAGGTGTGATAGTGGTCAAACGTTGGCCTATACACAATCATAAAAAAATAATAAAAAACTGACGAAGGCGTCTAGACAGGTCAATCGTGCAGGGTGTGCTGAACCGAAACGCCCGTGTCGAAATGAAAACAAAAGACGATCGAGACGAAAGAAACAAACAATTATAACAGAAACAAAAGACTATCGAAATGAAAACATATGACGACCGAAACGAGAACCAAAGACGGACAAACAAGAAAAAAACGGTGATCGAAACAGTAACAAAATCCGATGTTGGGTTAGAAGCCAGGCAAGTCCGGCTTCCCATCCCGTGCGGCTCTTGGCTTCACTGCCCAAGATCGTGCGAAGTGGAGACGTAAAAGTAGGAAACCGGACCTCGGGCTTCCAAAAGGGATGCAACCAGGAACATCGGATGATGATGACGCGTATTTATTTATGAAAGTTGCTTTTTTTTTTTAACAAAATCGTTATTTGATTTAGGCAACAACCTGTCACACCAAAAAAAATCTAACTGGTTAATAAGTATTGAAAAGTTACATTTGAGGTTGCGTTTGTCAGAGGACGCAATATATTTTTTTAGATATCAAGGAGGGGTTAGTTTAAAGTTAAATAATAGTTTGTGGGGTTGTGGCTCTTGTCCCACGGCCGCCATCTTGGAAAAAGGGGTTCAAATGGTTTTTATGGTTTATTTGACGAACTATAGGTCTCACAGAAGAAAAAATAACATTTTGTATTGCAAATAAGATTATCTACAAATTTCGTTAAGTAACTTTTAGTCAAAGAACTAAAAATAAAAAGTTATAAGCGAAAATCGATGGAAATTTGAGAAACAAATTCTATTGGTCATTTATGAACCGATTTTGATGATTATTTTTTTATTCGGAAAGTAGAAGTCCCAAGACGGCTCCATAAAAAAAAATATAGATCGGACGAGGATCTTCAGAGAGTTTCTGAGGAACTACTCTGCTCATCACTCCGAAGATCCTCGTACGATTCATAATAATATCATTTTTTTATGGAGCCACCTTGGGACTTCTACCGTCCGTATAAAAAAATAATAATCAAAATCGGTCCATAAATGACCAATGGAATTTGTTTCTCTAATTTTCATGGATTTTCGCTTATAACTTTTTATAGATTCTTCTTCTGTTTTCGCGATGTTGTATTGAAATTAAAATTTTAATTATAACTTTTTATTTTTAGTTCTACGACTAAAAGTTACTTAACGAAAGTTGTAGATAATCTTATTTGCAATACAAAATGTTCATTTTTTGTAAGACCTATAGTTCGTCAAATAAACCATGAAAACCATTTGAACCCCTTTTTTCAAGATGGCGGCCGTGGGACAAGCAAGACCCACAATCCCACAAACTATTATTTAACTTGAAACTAATCCCCCCTTGATATCTAAAAAATAAAATTGCGTCCTTTGACAAATGCACGCTAAGCCCAAAACAATGTAACATTTCAATGGACTAAAAGGTAATATTTCTACTTACGGTAATTAGTATGCAAGCTTGATTGTTTTCTGGAAACGGGCTTGGACAACTCAAGTCCAAGGAGTGTCCAATTTCGCGGTATCCCCAAATACGGCAAAGAGTGATTCTGAAACTAAAATGAATTTATATTTTTTTACTATTTCAAAAATAAAGTAGGTAGGTAGGTATTTCGTTAAGTCGTCGTCTAGGGTAGCAAAGGGAAGGTTTTTGAAAATCGACTGTACTTTAGAGCATAGTTGGTAAAATAGGTTTAAATACGGAACCCTAATAAGATGTCGTGGATCCGCAAATAACTGGTTTGTTCGATCATCCGGTTTGCGGCTTTCATTTATTTCTACGATTTTTAAAATTGCTTTTTGTATTCAATCTTGTTTGACGTTTTCGTACATTTCTATCATTCAAAAAAAACCCGGCCAAGTGCGACACTCGCGCACGAAGGGTTCCGTACCACTATCACAATAGGGTACGGAACTCTTAAATGATATACAACAACCAATTTTTAAATTTGATAGGAAAATGTGAAATATTCAGCTTCGATTCTAACTCCCATCATACGACTGCATCTCTCAAAAAAAAAATTGAAAAAAAAACTTTGGCACAAAGAAAATCTGAAACATATAAGAAACTCTTTGGTAAGTAAAGGCAGACTGGTAAATTTGACAGACAGGGCAGCCATTTTGAATTCTATGGCCAACTCGATTTGACTTCGACCAATCATAAGCGACCTCATATTGTACCAAAATTATGCAAAATTCCCTTGTAGTTTTTGAAACACGTTTGTTGTATGGGAGCCCCTCTTAAATATTTGTTTTATTTTGTTTTTATTAGTATTTGTTGTTGTAGCGGCTATCGAAATACATCTTCTGTGAAAATTTCCAGCTTCTAGCTATTACGATTAATGAGATAGAGCCTGGTGACAGACCGACAGACAGACAGACAGACAGACAGACAGCGAAGTCTCAGTAATAGGGTCTCGTTTTTACCCTTTGGGTACGGAACCCTAAAAACAACGTTTAAGTGGTAAACTTTGACGTTTCTAATCAAATAAGGAATCATAATAACTCATATAAGCAACCAGTGATCAACCAGTCTTCTCTTCGAATATAAAACAAAACTGTTTTTAATAGGTAGGTACCTAATAAAACAGTTTATATAAAACAAAAAGCCAAAAACTAACCGGATAACCGGACTTAATATCTGATTTATAAAAAGTGGCCTATCTGTTAATCGCGATCTAAAGCTTTGGCTTATCCGATTTTAACCATATTTGGTACCTATGCTGATAATACCAAATATGGTTAAAATCGGATAAGCCGCTTCTGAGATTAGAGGGCACAAAGGCACCCACAAACAGACAACCAGAAAAACAGATTCTACTGCGTTGATAGATTACCCATACAATTTATATTTTTTTATACTTATTCAAAAACCGCTGGGTTACGATTTTATTTTATGTAGATATAGATGAAAGAAAACTTAACTTACCTAGTCAGAGATATATTATTACGCCATTATTACAAATTATTTTAAAAATTGCTCCATATGAAGCACAAAATGTCCAAAGAATCGTCTGATAAACGTCGAATAAGACATTTTTATGCTCGAGTTCGATCTCGTTAAACTCGCGAGATCTCGCCCATTTTTCGGCACAGATCAATATCGCTAAAAAAAGGCCGGTATCTCGCGAGAACGATATTACATTCCCTAAACTTCAAAGGAGTTCTTTTAAGTACTTACAGCTTTGCGGTGAGCAGTATTTAGGACAGTAACGGAGAGAACGGAGAATAAGATGAAAAAAAAAATAAGAAACGTTCGCGTGCGCAAACTAAATTAATAAATAGTTAAATCAAAAGAAAAATGATCTAGGAAACCTAAGAATTATTTTTAAATACTATTCGACGATACCCCACTCGACATAGTCAGTCAATTTATATAAAAAAAAATTCCATATGGCGTCTGGTGGCGGCCATTTTTAATTTTATTTTATGTCACCAATCTAAGATTAGGAGTGATGAGATAAATCTAGCGATACCCTAATTAATGAAATCCGTTTAGTGGTTTGGAAGATACAAGGGAATAATAGTTATTTGTTATGCAAGGCTGCAAAGTTGGTTTTTGCAGCGAGTACTTGTATTGAAACCTGAGCTAGCGAAGCATTCTAGGATTGAACCAGGAGCGCAAGCGAGTGGTTCAAATATAGAATGCTGAGCGTCGCAAAGGTTTCAAAGGTACGACATGCAAAAAACTTTGCTGCCGAGTGAAACACATAATTTTTCACCTCACTACAGCGAGGAAAACGCTAGATGCATTTTTCCGGTAGAAAACTCAATTCGGCATTATAGTATACCACTTATTGTACCGTAAATAATAAAAATAAGCAAACAATCTCTAAATTGAATAATTCATGAAAAAACCTGCTTGATACTAATGATAATAAACAACAAATACTACATTGGCAATGTGCAACAATACTTCGTGGTTCGATGCCATGAACAAAAAAAAAAGAAATGAGGTTCCGGTTAGCGCATTTTCAAAGGACTTGCTCTATATAAAAGTATCGAGAAGACAGATTCGAATTTTAAAATCTCTTTCCACGCTAGGGCGCAAAATGCGATTTTGCACGCAGAAATCAGCGTGCAAAACGATCCTTTCCGAGGTTGTGAGGTGAAAAGAATATTACAAATACAAGATAGGCGCGAAAAACATAACCCTTTCCTTGCAGCCAGGTAAAAATCGCGCCATACGTATGTAATAAAATTAATCTACCACTATTCTTCTTCTTTCTCTACTTTCCGTTGTTGGCTGCTGCTTGCTTTAGAGCTGCATTTAAGAGCAATATAATAACTTGACAACTTGTGCTTGGGCCGTCTAAGGCTCTCTATTATACGTCTGTTATTCTCTGTTATACGTCCAGTATCATGGGGCTATGGAGTCCCGGACCTTTGGAAAACGTCCGTGGAACCAGCTCGTAGACGCCTTTTTTAATAACAGTTTTGCCCGCAATTCTCCGAGCATTTCTGCTCTCGCGACTCAGAGTGGAGTGAAGGCCGGTGAAGGCAAGTCAGAGGCGGAAGACATCTTACTCTTTTGTGTTTACTCCGACCACGACCACCGACCATGACATTTTGGGGTCGCTACTCCCCGACACCTAGCCCCAAGGGCACCTTTAGGGTTTATTATAATAATAATATCCGCGGACACCGCGGATATTATTATTATAATAAACCTGTTCCTTCCATTTATTGCGGTCTATCCTTCCATTTTGACCAAGTTTGGGCACCATTCCTGAAGACGGGGAGGATGCACAAGTCCATTAGTTTACGTTTTAGCGAGATTGGTTAATCTACTCTAAGCACTTTCCGTGCGTTGAGAGACCTCTTTTTCTTGACGCGCCTGGAAGGAAGCTGACTGGCCCAAATAAACGTAATCATGGAGATGCTTAACCACGGCACCTGCATATATTCTGCGCCGAACGCTATTCGTCATAACTTGATCTTTTCGGCATTCATCTAAAGTCCTACCCCGAGGCTGAGTGTTCTTAGCTCTTCCAGAATTTCTCCCATTTCGTTTGCGTAAGAGTAAGCAAATAAAACGATATCGTCGGAAAGTCGAAGATTAGTCAATTTCTTTTCGCCGGCGACTAAACCCTTCTCTTGCCAGGATGCCACAAGCTTCCTGAAGACTTCTTCCAGAGCGTTGCCTTGAAAAGTTATGGCGGCAGCGGATCCCCCTGTTTCACTCCCTGCTGTATTAGAAATAAAGCTCCTACGGAATCAAGTTGAATAGCGGCGGTACCATTATTGTAAATTTGTTGCAAGAGCTAAATGGATGAATAGTTTGGCTTTCTAAGGATGCAAATATGGATTGGTGATGTAAGCTTTCAAATACCTTCGAGTAATCAACGAATGCTAAATAAAGTGTTTCGTTATATTCGATATGTTTTTCAATTAGCTGGTTTACTGCTTGTAAGTGGTCGGTGGTAGAGAGATCTCCGCGAAATCCTGCCATTTCTACGGATTGTTGAGATTCTAATCCTGTGTACATCCTACTCTCGATTACTTTAATAAATGCTTTGTCAAGGTGTGATACGAGGCTAAATTATCTGTAATTAATAATCATTATTAATGTAAATCGGATCCTTGGCCTGAGCAACCAGCCGGCCAGCTCGTTAATTGTTGTCAGTATCTACTGATACTGAAAACATTACCTACCTAACCTACAGTATACCTTAGATTTTGACAAACGCTAATACTTCTTCGTTTGCCAAAATCTAAGGTATAAATATAAGTTTGTTACAATTATTAGATCCATTATGTTCTACCATAAAAATGTGACATATACCTACATAAATAAATCTAATGACGCACCGTTTTCGAGATATAGGAAAAACATGTTAAAACGGTACCTACATCCTTTGTTCCGCCACTTCCTAGAGTTTATCCCCCAGGGGTTAAGAGTTTTAGTATGTTTGTCTCCTAATTAGTCCAAACAAAGTGCCAAAGTGAAAATATATTGTTTCGACTTAACCATCCACGTCCATTTTTATGCGCTATTTATTATTTATTAAGATAATAAAATTGTAGCGTCATAATAGTTCGCAACGCCCCGTGTCCGTGGCAGCCCTACAACAAGTTCCCGAAGTTCTCGACATTACGGAAAACAAATTCGTATGAAGCTTGGCTACTGTTAGACCGCCCATTAGGTAAACTGGGGTAATACGCAGATACAACTATTAGGGAGCCAGGACTGTAATTTATTATTATAGAATCCTGTCCATTACTAGTTGAAACCACTAGGTACTAAATATATGAACGAAAGTACCAAATACGTAGTAAATAATGAGCGTAGTTTGGCGTAAATCTATTGCCTAGTCCGGCCAAGCTGACGCACATGTAACTCTGGCATAGAACAGGCCGTCCTCATCTCTTCCCGTGGATGTTGTAAAAGGCGTCTAAAGGATCTGGGGAAGACTAGCGAACCTGGAGTGCTCCCCGCGCAGGGGCGGGTAAACTAAGGAAAGCCCTAAGGATAGTTCGTGTTGGGCTATCTAGCAGGCCTACCCATACTGTGCTGACCCCAAACAATTTAGATTTATCGGATCTCTGCCGAGAGGGATGCAACTGGAAACATATTATCGCTCAGATGAGAAGATAAGGAAAAATATGAATAAATTAGTAAAAAAATGGAATAAAATACATTACCATTGCATGCTCGTTTGCGTTTTTCGTCGATTGCTCAGCTTCAATTGCTGGATTTTAAAGTAAAATATATCCCGACCTTATCTGAAAAAAGAAATTGAACTATTTTAGGAATTTTCGGTGCTATGAATATAGGTAACAGATAAAAAGACAGGTAAACACGTATAATTTACTTGCAAATAGGCAAATACATTATGCTCTCCGCCTTTAGTAGGTACCTATAGATGAACTCAATTGTTATTTAGATACATCTATAAGAAGTACTTTATTAAAAAGGTAGGTAATGTAAAACTGACTTTCAAACATGGAAATAATTTCACCAAAGTATTCTAGATCCGTGCAGTTTTTGTAGCTCCAACACATCCCGTTCATAGTTTGACTGCCCAGGCTGCCCACCTACAGATTGTCCCTGCAGTGGTCAGTCATATCCATCATGATCATGACTCTATGTATCGGAACTGAGACTGTAGGTACCTACCTACTAGTACTAGGAAATGCAACCCGGTTTTTTCGGTTATTCGAAGCCCGGGTTTTCGGCATATTTCAAATTGTAAAATAAACTGGGTTTTTTTTTTAGAGTTTTTCGGTTTTGCTAATTTATTATTTTTAGTGGAGTTTTGGGATCACACACAAGTAAATAATTGGTTACAAGTATAGAAATATTTTCCCGTTTCATTTGGGTTTTCAATACTTTTTAAATTATCGTTTTAGCGTGAATCAATCCACTCGACAAAGGAGTACCTAGTTACCCACCTGCTCAAAACTTTGTCGGTTGCAATCGCTACCTGTATCGATCGATTATGGTGGTGCAATGTGTTACCTATATCTATTCATACCCAATCCCCAATCGAGGGGCCAGCCCCTAATCCGGGGGGCAGCCAGTAACTAAGGGAACGACATTTATATTTTTTAGGGGGACGTCAGAATGTCACCCGCGTTGCTGTCCCTATATATAACGCGGGGAGATACAATATTTAAGTTCCCTGTGACGCGGAATTGACTAGAAAAGAAGAAGAGCGCAAGGTTGGAAGGACCGTGGCTGGTTTCTCAATCTATATATACCAAACTAGCTGACCCGACAGACGTTGTCCTGTCGCTTAGTATAAAAAAAATGGCTATCTATCTTCATACCAAAATTCATCAAAATCCGTTCAGCATTTTTTCTTTCATAAGAACCTTCTCCTGACAATAGCAAACACAACAAAAAAGAATTATCGAAATCGGTTCGTGCGTTCTGGAGTTATAGCGTCAGGAAGGAAAACCCGACTTATTTTTATATAGTAGATAATTTAGAGTGCAAAATTAATGGTAACAATTTACAAGTGGAGATTGTTACTGCATTCGGAGCTATACTGAACTGAGGTGATTCTGATGATCCTTATTAGATCTTTACTAGGATTTTATGGCATAAAATAGAACTAATAAAAAACATTCAAAAAACACACAAAAAAATGAAATAAATCGATTTGCATTAAAAAGTAAGTATTGTAACCGATATTTACTTACAAGCGCTATAGTCAACTAATTAATTAAGGGCTTCTTTAGTCCAAAATTGGTAAAAACTTAGCAACATTTATCAAAATAGCGCCTATATTTCATTTTTAATTTCAGACTACGATCTGACGTTTATATTCTTTGTATTGGACTTTTTTTCTTCTGGAAGTTGTGTCAAATCATAATCTACAATTAAAAAATTAAATATACATAAACTTAGTAGGTAGTTACATTGGGTGAATCGGTTTTGAAGTTGACGTTAATTTTATCGTTGTCAAAAAACTAACACTATGATTGATTATACACGTTTAAGAAGATCGAAGAAGTGAGGTATAGTACATGACACATTACTATTGGTAGGTAAATTAATTATTCTGATAGTAACTTTCGGAATACCTTCTGAGCATGTACCTATTAATTTCAAAGAATGTAAATATTAATATTAGGTGTTAGAGAATACGACGAAATCGTATATAATGAACAAAAACCACATTAAAAAAATAGCATTCATAGCTTAATATTTTAATAAAAATCTTTTCTATCTTACAGAATCACGGAAAACGGTTGTAAAGAAGACATTTGGAGAAAAAGTAGGTACTGATTCCGCAACATCGGAAGAAACAGCAGTTAATAAAACAACTACTTCATTTACATCAACTGAAGGATCGAATATACTAAAAGTGCAAAATGAACAAGATATTGAAACAAGGAAAATGTCATCTGATGTTCCTTGGCGAAAAAAAAGTATTGAAACCAAAAAAATTACCATCGAGGAAACTTTAGAAGTACAACATTGGCGAAAACCTCGTCAAGTACAATCAACTGAAAATAGAAACATATTAGAAGTTAAAACTGACGAGACCATAGAAACATCAGAAGATTCAAAATCGCGGAGAAAACCAAATCAGCAAAAAGGTTTGGACAAGATAATAGTCACTGAAGATTCGAACATTTTGCAACGTCAAGAAACAGAAGACATTACTGTTTTACAAACAACTTCGGAAGAGACACAAGAAGACATACAAACGAAACATTGGAGAAAAGCCCGTCAAGAAAAACAATCGACTGAAGATAGTAGCATATTACAAATCGGAAAGAAAGAGACTGTAGAAAAGGAACCAGTAGATACAAAACCTTGGAGAAAGCAAAGGCAGCAAAAAGATTTAGACAAATCTGTAGCCACTGAAGATTCAAGAACAATACAACAAGACACAGAAGATATTACTACTTTACAAACATCTTCAGAAGTGACAAAAGAAGATTTAGATACTAAACATTGGAGAAAACCTCGGCAACCAACGTTAGTGGGCGATGCAAGGAATGAAGAAATAATTGAAAAAATAAGAGATGAAAAAGTACTTCAGCACCAAATTGAAGACAAAAAGGAACCGGTGCCGTGGACCCAAGGAAGCATTAAACTGCGCCCTACTAAAGTCGAGAAAACTCAAATTACGAAAGAAAAACTTGAGGACGTACAGCTTAAGCAGGTAAGAAAAGAATCTTTGCAGAAAACCGAAACTCTTCTTATTGAAGAGTCTTTGATACATGAAGAAGATACGGTTATTCTGGAGGTGAAAGATGATATTTCTGAAACAGAAAAAACAAAACGTTTATCTATATCTAAGCCCTCAAAAGAAAAATTCGTAACTCAAGAAAAACCAGAAGAGGTTCCGTTAAAACCGGTAAGAAAGGACAAAGAGGAAAAGTCAGAGGAGATTCTAATAAAACCTGTTACAAAAGAAAAACCTACAGTAGAGGAAGTGGCTCCCGAAGAACCCAAATGGCGCACTGGAAAGAGACGACCAAAGGATGAAGATGTTAACGAAGAAGTCACGTTAAAACCAATACAAAAGCAAGAAAAACCTGAAGAAGCGCCTGGGAAAGCCAAATTGAAGCCAATCAAAAAAGAAAAACCCAAGGAAGAAGAAAAAGTATCTGAACCACCTCAATGGCATACTGGCAAGAGACGACCACAGGAAGAAGAAGAAATTTCATTGAAACCATTACCAAAAGGCCAAAGGGCAGAAGAAACAGAAGAAGTTCAACTGCCACTTATCAAGAAAGACAAGCCGACAGAAGATGTAGCACCGGAAGAACCCAAGTGGCGTACAGGTAAGAGAAAGCCCAAAGCAGACGAACCTCAAGAAGAAGTTGTTCTAAAACCAATACCAAGAAAGCAGTCACAGGTAGCTGATGAAAAGCCAGAAGAAGTTCAACTTCAACCAGTAACAAAGGATAAGAAAGAAGAGGAAACTAAAGAAGAAATCAAACTGACTGCCGACAAAAGAAAACCTATCGAAGAGCAGCCTCTTGAAGAAGTTGTTCTCAAACCAGTACCTAAACACAGACGAGAAACGCCAAAAGAAGAGAAGGTAGAGGAAGTACAACTCAAACCAGTGAGGAGAGAAAGGAGACAGGAAGAGGAATCCAAAGAGGAAGTAATTTTGAAACCAGTCCCTAAGGAAGAAAAACCAGAAGATGCTAAGGAAGTGCAATTATCTGAAGAAACGGATTCTCTTATTGTCAAAAAAGATAAGCCTAAAGAAGAGGAAGTCACTCCTGAACAACCAAAATGGCGCACTGGCAAGAGACGACCGAAAGAAGAAGAAGTCAAGGAAGAAGTCTCTTTAAAACCAATACCAAAAGAAGAAATACCAGAAGAAGCGCCCGAAGAAGTGAAAGTAAAGCCAATCAAACAAGAAAAACCCAAAAAAGAGGAAGAAGCGCCCGAAGTACCTAAATGGCGTACCGGTAAACGACGACCGAAGGAAGAAGAGGTTGAAGAAGAGGTCACTCTAAAACCAATACCACAAGAAGAAAAATTAGACGAAGCGCCTGAAGAAGATAAATTAAAGCCAATCAAAAAACAAAAACCCAAGGAAGAGGAAGCAGCACCCGAACAACCACAATGGCGTACGGGCAAGAGACGGCCGAAGGAAGAAGAGGTTAAAGAAGAAGTTACCTTAAAACCAATACCAAAAGAGGAAAAATTAGAAGAAGCACCCGAAGAAGAGAAAATAAAGCAAATTAAAAAAGGAAAACCCAAGGAAGAAGAAGAAGTAGCACCCGAACAACCACAATGGCGTACGGGCAAGAGACGACCGAAGGAAGAAGAGGTCACAGAAGAAGTCACCTTAAAACCAATACCAAAAGACAAGAGGGCAGCTGAAACAGAAGAAGTTAAACTCAAACCTATCAAGAGAGACAAGCCTGCAGAAGAAGTAGCACCAGAAGAGCCTAAGTGGCGCACAGGTAAGAGAAAGCCCAAAGCAGTCGAACCTCAAGAAGAAGTTGTTCTGAAACCAATACCAAGAAAGCAGTCACAGGTACCTGATGAAAGGCCAGAAGAATTTCAACTTCAACCAGTAACAAAGGATAAGAAAGAAGAGGAAACAAAAGAAGAAATCAAACTGACTGCCGACAAAAGAAAGCCTATCGAAGAGCAGCCTCTTGAAGAAGTTGTTCTCAAACCAGTACCTAAACACAGACGAGAAACGCCAAAAGAAGAGAAGGTAGAGGAAGTACAACTCAAACCAGTGAGGAGAGAAAGGAGACAAGAAGAGGAATCTAAAGAGGAAGTTATTTTGAAACCAGTCCCTAAGGAAGAAAAACCAGAAGATGCTAAGGAAGTACAAGTATCGGAAGAAACCAATTCTCTTCTTGTCAAAAAAGATATCCCTAAAGACGAGGAAGTCATTCCTGAACAACCGAAATGGCGCACTGGCAAGAGACGACCGAAAGAAGAAGAGGTCACAGAAGAAGTCATTTTAAAACCAATACCAAAAGAAGAAATACCAGAAGAAGCGCCTGAAGAAGGGAAAGTAAAGCCGATCAAACAAGAAAAACCCAAAGAAGAGGAAGAAGCACCCGAAGTACCTAAATGGCGTACCGGTAAAAGACGACCGAAGGAAGAAGAGGTTAAAGAAGAGGTCACTCTAAAACCAATACCACAAGAAGAAAAATTAGACGAAGCGCCTGAAGAAGAGAAATTAAAGCCAATCAAAAAAGGTAAACCCAAGGAAGAGGAAGAAGCACCCGAAGTACCTAAATGGCGTACCGGTAAAAGACGACCGAAGGAAGAAGAGGTTAAAGAAGAGGTCACTCTAAAACCAATACCACAAGAAGAAAAATTAGACGAAGCGCCTGAAGAAGAGAATTTAAAGCCAATCAAAAAAGATAAACCCAAGGAAGAAGAAGAAGCACCCGAAGTACCTAAATGGCGCACAGGTAAGAGAAAGCCCAAAGCAGACGAACCTCAAGAAGAAGTTGTTCTAAAACCAATACCAAGAAAGCAGTCACAGGTACCTGATGAAAAGCCAGAAGAAGTTCAAATTCAACCAGTAACAAAGGATAAGAAGGAAGAGGAAACTAAAGAAGAAACCAAACTGACTGTCGACAAAAGAAAACCTGTCAAAGAAGAGCCTATTGAAGAAGTTGTTCTTAAACCAGTACCTAAACACAGACGAGAAACGCCAAAAGAAGAGAAGGTAGAGGAAGTACAACTCAAACCAGTGAGGAGAGAAAGGAGACAAGAAGAGGAATCTAAAGAGGAAGTTATTTTGAAACCAGTCCCTAAGGAAGAAAAACCAGAAGATGCTAAGGAAGTACAAGTATCGGAAGAAACCAATTCTCTTCTTGTCAAAAAAGATATCCCTAAAGACGAGGAAGTCATTCCTGAACAACCAAAATGGCGCACTGGCAAGAGACGACCGAAAGAAGAAGAGGTCACAGAAGAAGCCATTTTAAAACCAATACCAAAGAAAGAAATACCAGAAGAAATGGCTGAAGAAGTGAAAGTAAAGCCGATCAAACAAGAAAAATCCAAGGAAGAGGAAGTAGCACCCGAACAACCACAATGGCGTACGGGCAAAAGACGGCCAAAGGAAGAAGACGTTAAAGAAGAAGTTACTTTAAAACCAATACCAAAAGAAGAAAAACCAGAAGAAGTTCCTGAAGAAGTTAAATTAAAGCCAATCAAAAAACAAAAACCCAAGGAAGAGGAAGTAGCACCCGAACAACCACAATGGCGTACGGGCAAGAGACGGCCGAAGGAAGAAGATGTTAAAGAAGAAGTTACCCTAAAACCAATTCCAAAAGAAGAAAAACCAGAAGAAGTCCCAGAAGAAAATAAATTAAAGCCTATCAAAAAACAAATACCCAAGGAAGAGGAAGCAGCACCCGAACAACCACAATGGCGTACGGGCAAGAGACGGCCGAAGGAAGAAGAGGTTAAAGAAGAAGTTGCCTTAAAACCAATACCAACTGAAGAAAAACCAGAAGAAGTGCCTGAAGAAGTTAAATTAAAACCAATCAAAAAACAAAAACCCATGGAAGAGGAAGTAGCACCCGAACAACCACAATGGCGTACAGGCAAGAGACGACCGAAGGAAGAAGAGGTCAAAGAAGAAGTCACCTTAAAACCAATACCACAAGAAGAAAAACCAGAAGAAGTGCCTGAAGAAGTTAAATTAAAGCCAATCATAAAAGAAAAACCCAAGGAAGAGGAAATAGCACCAGAAGAACCTAAATGGCGCACTGGCAAGAGACGACCTAAAGAAGAAGAAGAACCAAAAGAAGATGTTGTTCTTTCACCAGTAATTAAAGAAGAGTCACCTAAGCAGCCAGAAGCTAAAGTCACTAAATTAAAATCAATAATAAAACAAAAGTCTAAAGAAGACGAACAAATAGTCGAACAAATAATAGAAACGCAAAAATCTAAAATAATAAATAAAGAAAGTGAACCTGAAGAAGTCGAGACAGTGGATATTGAAGTCAAAGCAGAGAGAAAACAGACTGTGAAAAAGAGAGAAAAAACTGTGAAGATCGGTGATAAAGTAGTAATTCAAGAAACAACAGAAGAACCTATTGAAGACATACAAGAAGATATTCTAAAGATAGTCACCAAGAAAACTAAAAAGAAGCAGAAGGATGTAAAGAAAGGTATGTGTTTTATGTCATTAAATAATACGTAACGAAAAATTTGCAGTCTCAGTGTAGGTTAAAACCTATCTAGTTCTCTGAGTAATTTGTTTTTTTTTAAACAGATGCATGGCTCATTTATTGTCGTTTGTTAGGTATATAGCAAAATTAATGATGTCAAGTAGAAATAGACTTAGGTACGTGATTTTAACTATTTACCTTTTCATTAGGTATGTATTTATTTTATTTTTACTACACAAAATAAGCCTTTACGGTTTGCTTTTTCTTTACAAAAGAAACCGGTTATTTAAAATTATCTTTCCGTAAATATTTACTTACTAAATTTCATGATCAGCACATTAACATAAAAAGTAGGTACATACATAATTCTAACTATTTTGCAGAAGAAGGACCGATCATAATACAACCACTAAAATCACTTACTGTAATGGAAAATGATACTTTGGAACTATATATAACATACGAACCTCACGACATACACGATTTGACTTGGTTCCGAAATAATAAACCTCTAACCGACGACTGTGAAATCGAGAGTGGCAAAGGTTTCTCAAAAATTAAAATTTTCAATATTGACAAAAAGAAGGTGGGAAGATATGAAGTGATTTTAGAAAAAAACAATGTGATCGCTAAATCGGCAAGTTCAATAAAACTACTAAAACCAAATGAAGGTATAGAAATTGAACCTCCAGTATTTACTAAACTGCTCCGGCCCACTAAAGTATGTTTAAATGATATTTTAATGGTGGAGACTGAAGTAATGTCTAATCCGTGTGCGTCCTTCCAATGGTTTATAGGCACTACTGATATAGCCTTAATGTCAAAACAACACAAATTAGAAAACGTTTGTATAACCACCAAAAATAATGTTTCCTGTCTCAGCATTGAAAGTGTAACTAAAGATTTTATAGGAATAATCACATGTAGAGCAGAAAATTTTGCGGGATCCGTATCCTGTTCAGCCACTATGATATTAGACGATTCGGAAGAACCAAAGATCGGAAATGCTCCAACAGTTCTTTCACCTTTAACACCAATAACTGTAATGGACGGAGAAAGTATAGAACTTACATGTCTAATAACGGGTTCACCGTGGCCTCAGATAGATTGGTATCACGATGAAACACATATTAAAAAAGCCAGAGATATAGTTATGGCACGACAGCAATCTGGATTATGTGGAATTAAAATTAAAGAAGCTTTCCCGGAAATGACAGGAACCTATAAATGTGTAGCCACAAATGAATTCGGAAGTTGCAGCACTGAGTGTATAGTCGATGTGGAAGGTAGTTCATCAATTGATGGTTTCCATGCTTCATCTTACTGCATGTTCACAAACCTACTATTCAGTTGAAACTGCATGCGTATCGGTGTGCGTCAGGTTCACCTGACCAAGCAATAGATGTACACCAAACCACGCTCATTATTAAGTACCTATTTGGTACCTACATTTGTTCGTATATTTGGTACCTACATGGTTTCGAAAACATTAACGATAGAAAGTCCGGCCGGCCATTCTGACATCAGATGATTTCTCACCATCCACCGTTACATGCTTCACGTTATATGTTTATGCCAAGATTTTGTACCTCTTGTACAGCCCTAGGAAACTCTAATAAAAGCTATTACCAAAATAAATAGATAGAGTCTGTTAAAAAGTTTAAAGTAGCAAGTGTTATACTTTAAACATTTTTAACAGTATATATACAGGGTGTTTCGACGGGGATTTCGAAAGGGGGTTGTTCTAGAGGTCTAGGCGAACAACTTTTATTCTAAGACTTTTGGAAATTAGAACTTTTTTTTGAATATTTTAAAGTTGTATCACTAAAATAACAGCTGTTTTTGCAAAAAAAAGGCAATTAATGTTAAGATTGAAGTGGTCCAAACTAAATAAAAGGGCACCTTAAGGCCAATGACCACAAACTCTAAAAAACGACTGATTTTCATGCAAACTTTAAACTCAAAATTTTCGAAAACTACTTTCCAAAACTTGTAGAACAAAAGTTGTTCGCCTAGATCTCTATAACAACCCCCTTTCGGCTTAATACCCCCTCCTCGGAGCACCGTGTATATATCTGTGTTAATTTTCACCAATTCGGCAGGCGCTTAGTTAGACCGCCACTACGTGGTATATAATACTTGCTAATACATTTTTAGCAAGCGCTATATAACTTTTTTGTAATAACTTTTTATTAGGACTATAAAAAAAATGCGTAGGTTAGGTACCAAACAGGTACAAAGTCTTAGCATATATACGTGGAGCATGCAACGATGGATGGCAAGAAATCGAAGGTGGTCCGGCCAAACTGACGTCAGAATGGTCAGAAAAATATTAACCATTCAAAGTGACTTGAATGGTTAATATTTTCGAAACCACGTAGGTACTAAATATATGAACAAAGCTACCAACAAAAAGTACCAAATAGGTAGGTAGGTACTAAAAATGAACGCAGTTTGGTGTAAATCTATGGCTTTGTCCGGTCAAGCTGACGCACACGAATATCGGCTTATTTATATTAGGTATAATATGGATTGAATGCACGACAGTATCAAGTTTTCACTACACCTAACTGTGGTTATTGTGCCATGCATCTGAAAATTATTGAGGATTAACATTGAGATGTAGAATAAATTGAATGGAACTAAGTAGGTTTCTTTCTTTACAATGCTTAAGTTTAACACACACGTCTTAGAAAAAGTACACGAAATCACTTTTTTGATATACCAATCTATCAATCTAATTCATTAAATTAATCATTTAAAAAATCCTGATTTCAAGAAATAAGTTTAGGTAAGTACTTGTTGCCGTTTGACAAAGTTGTTTCTGAAAAATAGACGCTCTTTCGTACTTGTAGAACTCGACATGAAGCAGATGACCGTAACACATACTTTGAGCAAAAAAAAAATTATTTTAAAATTTGTAACATGTTCTACCTACCTAGAGTTGGTATCTTTATCATTATTATCATAAATGGCGAATCCAAGATTAGGGACGTATTTTAAAATACGGGATATTTGTTACTTTTGGATAATTAATGAATAGTTCGGAGTTTAGATTCCTCGTCGCGTTTCTACCCTCATCTCCCTCTCCCTGTATTTATGTACTAGCAGTGCCTCGCGGTTTCACCCGCGTAAGTCCCGTTCCCGTAGGAATAGTTAGTTCCCCTCACCATCACTATCAATAGTAAACAGCGCAACATGGCGCAGATTAAATAGGCACAAAACTCAGTGCGATGTCCCCTGTCCAGCGACTTGTATGTACCATGGAGGTCAGTGGTTGCAACATACTTACATTTTTAATATCGCGATATCTTTTCAATGAAATGTTCGAATTGAATCATTCAAAAGGTTCTAGAAAGGTATTGAATTCGTCTTGAATACCAAGGTACAAAATAAAAGGTTATTAAAGCGACGGCTTTTTAATTATTAAAAAAAATAACAAAAACACTTATTGTGAGATAACTAAGTACAATAGTTAGACATATGGTGTCGCGATGTTTTTTGTAGACAATCACATGTTCTACAAAGTTGTAGTACATAGTTTTGTTCTCTATCCAATAGTTTTCGCAGCGCGCGCGATTTAAGAATTATTGGGTAATTTTTTTCACACCTTGTGTTACATTATTGGATTTTTAGTAAGGATCTCTATTTTTTTTTTTAATTTAATAGCCTATAGCCTTCCTCAATAAATGGACTATCCACACTGAAAGAATTTTTGAAATCGGACCAGTGGTTCCTGAGATTAGTATAGATAGTATAGATTAGTATAAATATAGATACGCCACTATCATCATCCACATTTACGGAATGGTAGATACGATACCTACCTTACCCATGAATTTGTGAGCGTTGAAACATAGAAAACCATCAAGTACTTAATTAGACTGTATAATCTTGGTTAGAGAATGCTCTTTAATAGATCTTACGTCTTTAACAGGTTTAGATTGAGGTACATACCTACTGCGTGTCTTATAAAATAAATAAAATTAGTACATAGGTCGTTTTCCTATATACACAGCTACCTACTTCAATGGATAATACCTGACCATTTTTTTTTATTTTCCCAGCTTATGAATATTTACCAAGCGCATCAGAAGAAGACATATTGAGTGATGAGGTATGTATTTTTGAGGTAAATTACATTACATGTTCCATCCATTACAATTCCTTTCTCTTTTGAAGTTACTTGGTAAGTGTATTGAAACAAAAAATAAGCTCTATCAAGTCGTCTTCGAGTAGGTTTTTCTTTAGTGTAACAACACTTCAGGGTAAATATGTCTTTTAGAAAGTGATAAACTCTCGTCAATAGTAAAGATAAACGCAATCGTGCGTCGTCGTTGCGTACACGGATTTAGCATGGTCCAGTGACCAGTGTTTAAATAATTTAAAGTTCCGTACCCAATTGTAAAAATGGTGCGGAACCCTTCGTGCGCGAGACGTTGTTACAAAATCATTGAAGTTTGGAAGGCTTCGAAATTTCGAACTTCTCCCATTGTACAAACATTGAGTAATTGTTAATTGTTTTTATGAACATTATTGTCAGTCATATTGTCCTACAAATTGCGTGGTAAGTTATCCCGGTCCTACGCTCGAAAGTAGTAGTAGTACAGATCCTACCTCTGTTATCTACCACAATCGAGAGTTTCGTATAGGAAATTGTTGGGCGTGTCATCAAAATGAAGCTTCTCACGGAAAACTAGCTTGATAGTAATCAATTTGTAAAAAGGTACCACGGATCCTGGACTATCAAGTTTCTGAGTCAACACGATAAAAAGATGGGACCTATGGGCAAATACCTATAGATTTTCCAATATGTACCTACTTTAATTTTAACTATTTTTTTTTCGGATTTTTTATTTACTTGTGGTGTAGGACCATGCTTTTCACTAAATTTTACAAATCTAGGTCAACCGAAAAATAAAAAATGGACTAGGTAAGTAGGTATATTTTTTTGGGTCGAAAACCTAAATAGTACTTTCCTTCCGTTGACTTGGAACCGCGGAATTTGTCAAAAAGCAAGGTTTTGTAGCACAAATAAACTAAACATTCAGAAGACAAAAAAAGCTGGTACTAAATAAAAGTGTGTCCCGATACAAATCTTAATACCAGTGTAAATAGGCTTCTGGGTCGAATGAGCGCCCATACAATAGGAGGGTCTTTGATTGGTGGTCATCAATACAAACCAACATACAGTCGTACGAAACCCTCGTAACTCGTAACCTAATTTTATTCGTTTTATTTTATAGAAAACAAGCGATATTGAAGAATTTGCTCCACGTATCGTAAAAGCTTTGCCTACAGTGGTGTCTACTACAGAGGGTGAACTTACAAGGTAAAAACAAGCTACTATTATTCACACACATAATATGACCAAAGACGAGTATATGATAGGCAGCACAAGCAATGGCATAGTTAGTGGTTTGAATCCCACTTTGAACGTTTATGAAAAGAAAACAGATGCTTAGTTACTTATTTATATTTTGGTATTTCTATGTTTTTAGGAAAATGTAGATACAAACACAAATTAGTATTTTATACATTGTCGCCAGCTACATCACAATCTTAGTTTGAATTATAAATAAAATAAAAAATGCCGCTGTGTGCAACGTGACATCATACAATATTATTTATTTATTCTTAGAAGTCGTCACGGTTTAGAAAGGGTTGTAGATACCCACTGACTAGCTCTACACCAACTATTTTATCTTTCCTACTTACCTATGTGTTCATTAAATACATATTATTATTTACCATACAGGTTGGAAGCTAAGGCAATAGGCATGCCTAAACCACAAATAAGGTGGTTAAAACAAGGAATAGAAATAAAAGATTCTCAAGAGTATATTATTGAAGAATTGGATGATGGTACTTCAATCCTAATCATTCCTGAAGTCTATCAGGATGATATGGGAGAAATAGTTTTTGAAGCCAATAATCCCCTTGGGGTTACTTCTACAATTTCCGCTCTTTCTGTCGAAAGTAAGTTTTATACTATGCTGAGTAAGTATCTAAATATAATTATAGGTAATAAGCTTTTGACTGCAGTTGCATGCACTGCAAATGTCAATAGGATCAAAACACTATCTTATGTTGAATAGGTAGTGAATTTTAGATAAAAATATATAGGTACCCAATAGATGCATGCAATATTTTATTACATAATATAGTTAGGTTACCTTAATAAAATATAATCTTATGATTTTGCAATAACCTTTGCTTTTATTTCATATATTAAGTTTTTATTAAGTAAGTATCTATCTTTAATAAATAATAATCAAGTGCTTTATTTTTTAATTTTCAGAGATTTTCTCCATTTTGTTACCTATATAAGACTCTTTCTTCCTTTTCCTATCCACATGGAGTTCCTCATGTGAAATAGAGTGTTATAAGCATCAATAATATTTGCTCAAACCACCTCTATAGTCTTAAAACCTACGAATTATGAGCTTGCCGAAATATTATGAGGGCAATTTACAAGTTTTGATATAAGTATCTGACTGTAAACTGTCGAACTGTGGTTGAACTCATTCATTGTAGGTTATCAATTTTCGGGGTAATGTTATCATTATCATGCAATTATTATTGGAGCATTTAATTTCACATAGAGAACCCATTCACATATTACCCTCTCAACAGTAATCACCAAGTGGAATTCATATCATTATTCAAATTCATTGAAATTCTTACATATTTTAATCTAATATTAAATTCATCAGTTCAACTTTATCTTACTTACCTACTTAACAGTGGTGAACTTCCTAGTACCAAAACAGAGAAAATAAGAACAAAAAGTAATAATCATCAATCATACATAATTTATGAAACAATAAGTAGGTGTAGGCGGTGTAGGCATGGTTATATATCTATATGGTTATATATATCTAGATACCTACTGCTTACCTCTTTGCATCTCACATTCTAACTTGCATCAAGTCACAGTCTACGAAGAATAGCACTAGTGTAGTAGGTACTAGTGGTGTCATTTTTCTGCAAAGACTTTATATGAGTGAGCACACTTACTAATTTGGTGCTCAAACATTAACCACTAGATATGTATAAATGGGATGTTTGTAATAATAATTATCTAACATCACTATATCAATGGTCAGTACATCAAAGCTTTACCAAACGAACGGTAATGTAACTCTGTTAGGCCATCACTACAACTCAGCATCTATGCATGCTCAAGAAAACAAGTTAATAAAGCACCAAAGCTTCCTCTAACAGAGGGCAAGCCAGAGCGCCCACCACACCTCCGTTCAGACACATCTAGATAACATTGCAAATCGCTGATCCTCATTCCGAAAACACATTCCATCATAATAATACACAATGTTTTATTACTCACTAGCTGCGTCCCTCAGTTTCACCCGCGTAAGTTCTGATCCCGTGAGAATATCGGGATCAAAAGTAGCCTATAGCCTTTCACAATAAATGGACTATGAAAGAATTTTTCAAATCGGACCAGCGGTTCCTGATAGAGTGTTCAAACAAACAAACAAACCCTTCAGCTTTATAATATTACTATAGATTTTATCTCTAGTGATAAAGTATTTTCTACCTACTAGACTAAGTATATACCTATAGGTATACCTACCAACAACCTACAACACCCAAGCTAGCTAGTACATATAGGAATGATGATTAAACACTCTATTTAATCTAGTCGTCATTCTTTTCTTGTGCCATGCCATAAAATATAAATATAACATACATAGGAGCCGAAGGCGACGAGGTAACTTGGCTCTGAACATACCTAACTTTTACAAAACTACATTTTTCTTCTGTTTTTCGGTTTTCTTGTGCCATGCCATTAAATATATATATATTATACATAGGAGCCGAAGGCGACGAGGTAATTTGGCTCTGAACATACTTAACTTTCACAAAACTACATTTTTCTTCTGTTTTTTCGCGATGGATAGATTTCAGCAGAGGATTTCTGATTTTTTTTCTTCAGGATTGACTATTGAAAAATGTAAACATTGAATTTTTTCTCTATTTCGAACTTAGACCGATAGAGCCAACTTGGAATAGCCAGGGTCTAGTTCTTCTATATATTTTCTTGTTTTTCATTTGTAACACTTGAATGTGTAAAACGGTTCATGGTTCTTGTTAGGTTTTTTCCGTAATGAAAATAAAACCTAACACCCGCCACTCCGCCTACCATTTAGCCTAAGAAAAAAAATACTATGCAATAGCTTTACCGCGCGCGCGGCAGTCCCCGAGGAGTGTCTGACATACTGTCTGACAAAAAATATTAAATACTTGACACTGGCTACTTTCTAAACGGCCATAATCGGTGCAAAACCGTTAAAAAACAACTTTCGGCGGGAAAGCGGGGACAACATGTCGTGCTCCAATTTTATTTTCGTTAAACTATGTTGTAAACTCGGTTTTTTGGAATTTTGGTGGAATCTTATTCAATTTAGTTCCGTGAATGTGTACAAGTGTAGTGAAAACAAAATTGAGTGTTGAACATGGACTTTCCGTCGTTCGCGCCGAAGGTCCTTGAAGGTTATAGTAAAGTTGCCACCGCTATACCTTAACTTGAAATTAAAGGCCCGATCGGGCTAATTTCATGCAAAATACTTGATACTGGCAAGATGTACGACGCCAAAACTATAAGAAGAAACTTGAAATATTCTAAAACTTGACCCTGGCTGTTCCAAATTGGCCATATCGGTCTCAGACCGAAATATATAAAAAAAAATGTTATTGTGTAGTTTTGCCGGTTTCATAGTTATTTCTTACTGTACAGTTCTTCAAGTGTTCAACAATTTTATTGTAATCTATAAGAACCTGCCTACAGCCTAGCACAGTACACATATTATATTTAGCCTATTTAGTGCTGAACAAAAGATATTCACATTCTCTTCTTAAAGAAAGTTCACAAACCAAATAAACAAATTGTGCATGCTGTGTTTATACAAGCCCCTAAAACCTAAGTAATTTTCATATGATTTAAGGTATTGTTGGCACAAAGGAATACAGGAAACCAGAATGGGTGTCACACATGGAAGAATTGCAAGCCGCATTAAAAGGTACCTAAACTAAGTTATAATCCTACTGCATAACCAAAACTTTATGCCAACTTTATAGCTTATAGTACCAACCATTTTTGGTTAATGCATTTTTTCATTGCAGCTTCTCAGGCTGTCCCAACATTTGTTCAAGACATTCTAGGGGAACGTGTAGATGTGGAAGAAACAGTTACATTCGAGGCACTCTATAGTGGAAACCCAACTCCAGGTATGCTGGAGATATGAAATTGAAAAATTCTTTTGTCTCTTCTCTCTTCTTATCCAAGCGATATTCCCAGTTGCATCCCTCTGCAACCCGGGGTCCGAGGTCCGCTAAACCCCAAATTGTTTATTTTTTATTTGGGGTAGGTTCACACAGTCGGTAAGTCATCATTGACCATACCTACTAATGAATTAGATTTGGCAATCATTTTACTGCCGGCCGCCTGCCTGGCACCAACCCTCTTAGGGATCAACCAGTTTATCAGCCACCGCACGGGGATAACTTAAGGTTTGCTAATCGCCTTCAGATTCCTTAGTCACCTTAATAGGGTAACCCTATTCTATGCCGGGGCTGCACAGCAAAAAAATATTTTGTGCATTATTTTATGTCTACATTGTGTATTTTATAGGTACATTTTATTTTATTAGAAAAACATACAGTGAAATATAGTTTGTAGCCAGCCATCCCCTTTAGATTAGCTGGCTATAAGTTCTATTCTACACACTAATATTACAAAAAGGCCAGCTTTGTTTGTTTGCAATGAATAGGCTCCAAAACTACTGGACTGATTTTACAAATTCTTTCTCCAATAGAAAGCTGCATTATCGTGGAGTTACATATACTATCAATCCCAATATTCCCACAAGATCAGGACTTACGCAGATGAAATTGCAAGTTGCAGCTACAGTAAAGTAGCTATAAAGCACCAAAGTCGTATTTTCAAACAACCATTTGTCACCTTAGTTAGATCATGTTAACTGTTGCACTTTAAAAATATAGTTGTTTATTCTGTTTTAGAAATCATTTGGTATAAAGATGACAAAGTTATCCTATCAGATGATCGTTTTGTGATTGAAAATGTAGATAACCGAACATCATGTACTGTGAAAAAAGCATCAAAGGAATTAGAAGGTGTATACACATGCAAAGCTATTAGTGAAATTGGCATGGCAGTTACAAAGGCTAAATTGCAAGTTTATGATGAAGAAGACAAGAAAACTAAAAAGTTAAAGAAAGAGAAAGTTCACAAAAATGATAACCAAATTGTTGAAGAAGTTATAGTAGAAAAAACAAAGACAGTAAAGAAATCTAAAGAAGTGAAAAAACCAGACAAAAAAGAAATTGTTAAACCTTTAAACTACCAAATAGCTGAGCAAGATAAAGAAGAAGAGGCAGAGGGTTTCGAAGAATCAATTAAAACACAAAGAGGTATAATCAGAATGGTTGAAAGTGATTCTCGTGTTGTTGCTGAAATCAATGAATTGATGGAAGTAATTAATGCTAAGGAATTTGGACCTGGAGAATCACCTCTTCGAGAATTAGCCAAGATTGGTTTTATGTTAAGAAATGGAATAAAAACAGAGGAGATTGAAAGTTTATATGATTCACAATACTTCCCTGCATTGAGGGTGCCACAGTCACAATCAGCTCTAGTGCAGTTAGTAGAAAGACAAGGCCATGGTGCACTTATAACTGAAGTACTTACTGAAGAAACAACTCAGGATGAGACTGTGATAGCTGCTAAAGTAGGTTTCAGAGCATTCTTGAAAATGGTTGAATTGAAACACACTTCTGTGGAAGAAGTTATTGCTCATTTCTATCCTGAAGACTTTAAACCTCGTTCCTGGGAGCATAAAGAAGCACAAGAGGTAAGTACCTATTTGTTACAGTACCTTACTCTGATTTTTAAGCAGATTATGTCTGAACTAGCTGTAACCGTGTGCGTGACTAAGAGAGACGAGTCTGATCCACTGCCGTTTTCCTCTCTCCCAGATGAGTGGGCTACATCTTAGGCCTATCATCACTTACAATCAGGTGAGAAGTGGTCAAACGCTCATCCAGCATGCCAGCATAGCAGCATGCTTAGCATAGTAAGCTAGTCCTCTGAGGACTAGCTTAGCGTCACCGTCCACGGCAGCGTAGCATACGCGTCATTTGCAGCTTGGTGTTACGCAGCTTGCATGCAGTTTTCATACAAAATCACGAAAGTGTGTCCACGGCACTGAAAACGTCGCGCGTTCGCCGAGCTGCAAAATACGCCGTCCAAGTGCGAGTTGGACTCGGGTACGAAGGGTTCCGTATTCTGAGAGACTACTCAGAGACATGTAATTAGTCTTATAAGTTTTATATTATTATAGTTAAATTATTTATACCTTTTTAAGGTTCAGTTTTATTTTAACTTTATAGACTTTTCAGTTGGAGTTTTTTTTAATTATTAAATTTATTGACTGACTAAGCTAGCTAAACTAAGCTAAGCTAAGTTAGCTAAACTAAGTTAATCAGCTGAGCTCAGCTATCTTAGGTTAGCTTAGCCCACATATCTTAGCTCAGCTTAGTCCACATCCAATACGCCCATGCAGCCCGGCGTACTGTTTTCGTACGTCCGTGCAGCCCGGCGTACTGTTTTAGTACGCCGGGCTGCACAGGCGTCACAAAATCGTACGCGGACGCGCCTCGTTGATGGGGTTTCGTACGCCGGGCTGCACAGGCGTATCGACGTATTTTCCAGCTATGCTGCCGTGGACAGTGACGCTTACTACTAGCTTATTACCCCTTTCTCCCATACAACTCGGAGGACTAGTTAACTGGCGCCCACAATGTATGTACGGGATTTTATTTCTGCTTAGGTGACAGTGACATCATCTGCTGAACATGTGCCAGAGACTCGCACAACTGAAGTCATCAAAGGTATGTTTTATTACAAATGTTTATTTTATATCTTTTTTATTGTTTATTTTAATTTTCTATAAAAACGCTACATTAATATTGCTTTATAAATATTAGCCGTTTTGCTTACTTTATTTTGTGTTTATCTGAACTGGTACACAATGTTTTTTTATGGTTGAAGTCAATTTTAATGTCCTTATGGGCAAGGATCATTCAATAGGTTATTTTATGAACTTACGGAATACATTAAAATATTAATGTTATTAGTTTGGTGTTTATCTGTAAAATGACATAATCCCTACTGTACTTTTATCACTGAACTCTATCTATACAAGTACGCTGTAATGGAGGTCAGTGACTTTTATACAGTGGATTTTATTGCTGATGGTTTATTAAAAAAAAGAAGCACAATCTTCTTTTTTTTTAAGGAACATTCATAATACGTTTATGTTTTTAGTAAAAATTTAGTTGTCCAGAAGAAAATAAAGTAGGTACTAATCTATTTCCTTATACAGCAACATAATAACGAAGTACTTATTTTAAAAAGCTTGCTCTTAACAAATTTGGGCTTTTGGGAATGTTCTGCGCTTCACTATTACCGATAATTAGATACGTGCAGCTTGATATGTCTATTGGCAGGTATGTTGTATTTAATTATGCGCTATATTTTTAAGTAGTTGTAGTTCTAGCTGACGCACTCTCTCTACAATTCACATACACCTAGTTAAAACCGGTAGCTTGCTTATTACCTAGATACTTAACAAAGTTTTACGTACAATTTTCATAACAACAAGTTAAAATGTTGGAGGAATAAATAACCACTCTATGCTCAAATGATAACGCAGAATTTAGATTTTATTGAAAGCATAGAATAGTTACACAATAGTAACTGTATAAGATTTGACTTCGAACGCATATGACGTGGTAATATTTATCCTCATTAAAAAACTGTAAATAACCATTAACACAACAAAAGTGGCAATACGTAACTACATCACTTTACTGTGGTTTCACAGATGAAAGAAGTCAGGCAAAACGTAAAACTCACAGTAAAAAAATAATCAGAACTGAAGAAATAGAATCTAAAGAGGAAAAAATCAGAGAAAAAGTGAAGTCTATAAAGGCTATTTCTTCTAAAGATAGTTTTGAAGATTGCGAGGATAATGTCGAAATGTTAGATCAGGATGAGTTTCCGTACACTTCAGCAGTTCCTACTGAAATTCCTGATAGTAAAATTGAAATAGTGCCATCAAGCCAGGTTACTCATTTGTCTGCAGATAAAGCGGAAGATGTTGTAGCTAACGTAAAACTTGACGTAATTCAACCAGTTATTGCAAACTTGCAAGAATCACATGAAAAAGAATCACTTTTACTATTAAAAGAAAATCCAAAAATGACAATTAAGCCGTCGTTGTCAGAAATTGAACCGTTAGTTGTTATGGAACCAGAAGTAAAAAGTACTGTGGATCAATACCATATTGACAAAAGTAAACCTGTAACTCAGGCTAATCAGACTTATATTCTTACAGAAAGTTTGATAACTACAGAAACAGAAGCTAATATCAATGTGTGTGATTTAGAAAAATTTGAAAAACTTCTTGAAACTGCCAAACCAGCAGTCACTTTAAAAGACGCAGTTAATGTGTCAGAACACTATGAATCTATTAGAGAGCAGGAATTAGATACTCCTGGAATGAGAAAATCTTCAGCGGCTGTCTCATTCTCGCCGTTACTAGGTATAAGCGTACTTGAGGTAAGAGAAGACGTAAAGGAAGGTGAAATAGCTACAGTAAAAAATGAAAAAGAAGTGACATCAAAATTAAATTTCAATTTGCATGAATCATTACAAGTTGGAGAAGTCTTCGTCGAAGATAAACCAGGTAAATACTACCCTGAACTAATAGTACCAACTGAATCGGCACGTAAGAATGTATTAGTATCTAATCAAATTATAACAGAGGTACACGATATTCAAGAACGTGAAGGATCACTGGCGTCATTAAAATTACCACCATTGCAAGAAGCTCAAGTTGATTTCTCATCGAAAGATACATTGACTGTGGCTCTCGATGAAGCCCATGAAAAAGAAGGAGAACTACCACTAAAAGAATCTCCGAGCGAAGTTAAACCAGAAAGAGACATTGTCTCACATTCTAGTCTAAGTAATATTATCACTACTTCTCATATCAAAGAATCTGAATTTACATCAGAACCTACACCAGGTAAAACTGCAACTGTAGGTATTATTGAATTGCAACATACATTTAAAATTGAGACAGATGTTCATGAATCTGAACAAATATTTGAAAAATTAAAACCCGTTACTGGGATGACTCAAGCTGATGTTTCGATTACCGCGTTAGACAAACCAATTGTGGAAGAAACCAATGTCCACGAAAGAGAAAAAGATCTCTTCATCAAAGATGATAAAGTCGTTGCTATTGCTGACACTGAATTAAAAGGTATCGAACCGTTAATAACATCTGAAACAATTCAATTGACATCGACAGACGCTATTAAAGTAAACGAAATCTTAGCCACAGAAAGAGCTACACAGAGATTCATAACGGAAAAAGCCAAGATAGTATCGTCAACCTTGGTACATGACAAAGAAAAAGTAGAGGACTATATAGTAACGAAACCAGAAGTAGTCACTTCTTCATTAATACCTAATACGCCCTTATCCGTTTCTGAAACAGAAACGTCTGAATGTGAAAATAGTCTAAAACTTAACAAAATTCCAGAATCGATGCAGGTGCAACCATCGGCGTCTCATGTCTTGAAAAGTCCTTTATCCCATGAAATTAACACAGCTGATCAAATTGATTTTCTTAAAACTCCATCAATTGCTACAGAAACAGCTACTGAAGAAAGAGAACAGACTCAAAAAGAAATAATTACGAGTCAAACTACTCCTGACGAGCAATTAAATAAACTAGATAAAGATAATTTAGTACAAGACAAAGCCAAAGCATCTTTCATTGGGCAAGAATGTCTAAATGTGACCGAAATAGTTTCAAACATAAGTGAAGAACGATTAGAACTAGATGTACAAAAGCCATCGTCGATAGCGACGGTTGACGTAAATTCCGGACATAGAATTGCTGTTGTTTCGGAAGTTGATTCCTGTGATGCTCTGTCTAAACTAGACGATTTAAAAATAGGGTACGATAAAGCTGTGCTAGCATCGGATAAATTTACGCCACTCGAGATCTCTGAATGCGATGTTATCAGTGGACAAACACCCTTAGAAGAAGATAGTAAACCTGATTTAAAATCTGTCAGACCTGTTTTTGTACAATCCGGTGAAACATTGAGTGTATCAGAAGTAATGCAACATGAAAAAGAACGTGAATACGACAAACAGCCGCTTTTGGATAGTGTCACAGCAACTTCAGACGTGATCAGTCGTCCTGTAGCTGTGCTGTCTGAGGTTACTCTCGATTCTAGTATTGGATTTGCAGATGTGGAAAAAGTAGCTAAAACTGGTAACGCTACTGTTGAAAATATACCTTTCAAAGAATTATTAGTAAGCTCTGTAGATGTTAACGAAAAAGAAGCTTTGATTGGGGCCAAGGCAGCTCCTGGTGTAGTCAAAGCATTATTAAATATTGATTCTATCCAAGCTATCCTAGTGGAAGAAAATAGTTCAGAAATAGCTCCTTTTGAGTTCAACAAAGAAATATTTCCACAAGCAACCGCAAAACATGACACACTAACATCAGAGGCACTCATTCAACGTGAAATTTACGTTCAGTCTGCAGAAAAAGATTTAGATGATAATTTTTCATATACAGCCGAAAAACCTGGAATATCTGTGACTGGCTTAAAAACGGCTGAATATGATCAAAAGATAATTGTAGAAAGTGAAAAGCCTTTGTCTAATGATTTAATACCAGATCAGCAGAAAGCAAATTTATCTTTTATAGGAAATTACGGCGTACAAACTATCGAAGTGCTATCTCAGACTGACAATTTAAAATCTGCAGAAAACGTAAATATTCAGTATAAACAAGCTTCCACAAAGTTTGATGACATATATGGAAAAACTGCAAAAACAGAAGAAATAATTCCAGTACAGACCACCGACACTTTCAAAGAAGAAAGTGTTGTTTTACATAAACCTGACGTAACCTCGGTTACTGCTTCTACCATTGAGAAAACAGAAGTTATACTGGCTGAAACAGAGTCTAATTTGCAACAAGAAATACCAAAAACATCTAAAGTCACTCAAGGTATCACTGAACTAGAATCATTTATCACAAGCATAGTACAAACTGTTGATAAAGAAAGTGACTTTAAAAAATCAGATATCGTTCCTAAACATGATATTACAGTGGGTATTGTGCCGCATCGTAGTGCCATAAGTACTGAAGTGCAGGTAGACGATGACGTAGGCACGTTCGATGAAAAAAAATCTAAACAAGTAGTTGCAAATGTTTCTCAAGATCAACCACAAAATCATATTCAACAACTTGAAGTACTGCACGGTGAAAAGGAAATAGAATTTAACACTATAGTAGAAGATTCGCGAAAAGCTTCGCCTTGTGTTACTGAAACAACGGCCAAAGAAATAGTTGAAGTACTTGCAATGGAAAATGAAACAAATCTTAAAGAAGCATTCGAAAGCTCTGTTAGCAATGCAAGAACGGTCATAAATGAACAGTTCCCCTTATTTAATACGGAAATTGTCACTAGTCATGATGTCAAACCTTTGACAGTCCCTGAAACCAGCACTTCTAAAGCAGTTGCAACACCCGGTGCCTTAGAAGCTGTTTTCAAACAGGAACCATTCGTTGGTGAAGTTGAAGAAAGCTTCGTTAGCGAAGAGCCTGTATATAAAATACCACAAGGAAATTTCGAACATCTTAAATCAGTTGGTGTATTAGAAATAGTCTTAAATGAATCAGAGCAACGATTTAAAACACCTGTACCAAAAGCAGACTTCTCAAAACCAAATTATGAGGGTAAAAAGTATGTAGATGTAACAGAAGTGATGCTTTCTGAAAAAGAAGAAGATTTAAAATTGGATAGTTTATCTCCAGATTTAAAACATATAAAGCCTACTGTTGACGTTGCACTTAAAACAAGTATCAATGTTGATCAGACTATGGTTATGGAAGAAGAAGAAACATTTAAAGATATTCATATCAAATCAATATCGGCTGATGTTATTGTACTACCTACTGAATATGTTGATGTTTCCGAAAACGTAATTATAGAAAAAGAAAAAGATTTTGAAAAAAGTAAAGGTCCTACATCTTTTATTAGTGATGTCGGTATAGACACTCATAAACATTTAAATATCGAAATTTTGGAAACGTCTGAAAATGAAAAATATCTTGCTAGTCCTATACTTAACAAAGAGGTTGGAACAGTCGCAGTAGAAGCTGCCAAATCAATCGAAGTCACAGAAATAACTTCGGATGAAGCTCACCAAGAGTTACCAAAAGCAACTGAAGCCAAAACACAAACTTCTTCAGTTGAAATGGAAGTAGGTAAGTACATTACGGTTGATCAAGTAGACCTACATGAAAAAGAAACACCTATATTTGTTGACAAAATAGAAACACGACATATTGACACTAAATTAGAGACTATTATACCTCTGGAAATTCAAGAAATAATTACTAAAGAGTCAGAAGAAAATTTAAGAGTAGATAAAATACCATTGCAAGAAAAACCACTCGTGTCCGTCGACTCTCAGAAACACATAATTATTAGTGATACCGTAATACCAGAAAAGGAAGAAGATTTCTTACCTACTAAATTGCCTGATATATCAGCCCAGCACATTAACGTCGATTCTGTTAACCATATTACCACTATAGAATTAATACCTATGGAGGGATTAGACGTATTAGAGAGTACTGATTTCAAAGATCAAAAAGCGGCAACTTTACCTGTAATACTCAAAGAAATTGTAAGCAGTCAACCTGATACGTATGAGAGTCTCGGCAAGACAATAGGAAAATATGCTCCAGAACAAGGAGAAGTACAACAAGACATGGAGTTGCATAAATGCTATGAAACCTCTGAAAAAATTATTCATGAACTATCAAATACAATGTCTAATGATAACAATGAACTTAAAATTGCCGAGGAAAAAATAACTGAAATGAAAAGTATTCAGCAAACGGTAGTCATCCCTACTGAAGATTCTACTACATTTAAAAATGAAGGTCTTGCCCGGAAAGATAGTGCTATCGAAAGTCATGTTCCTATGCAGGAACTATTAAACATTAATCCTGAAATTCTTGAAAATGTCTCTGATTTACCCTTTTTATCGCAAATAGGAGAAAGCAAAGCCATTTTAGAAGTACAACCCCATAAAAGCTATACTGTCACGGATAACGTTGCCCAGGAGTCATCTGAATATATAACTACTGAAGAAACTTCAAAAAAACAAGTCACACAGGCAATTATCGAAAATAATCCTATTGAATTAATAGAAACAATTGCCCAGGAAAATATATCAGCTCTTGAAAGTCTTACACCAAATCGTAAAGAAAAGGTTTCGGTTACTATCAAAACGCTTGAAGGGCTTACAATACAAGAAGTTGTAAAAGATGATTCACAAGATACTTTCACCAGTACACAAAGTAAACCAGTTATAGCTGAACAAAACATTACACTATTGGCACATATACAATGTACTGAAAATATACCAGAACTTCAAACAGATAATTTTAAAGCACATTCAGCGCAGCCAGAAATTTCTACCGTAACACCTACTACCATAACGCCACTCGTTATAACTGATAAAAACGTTATTCAACATGAAACTGACCTGTCGATAAAAGAACCAAAGACACAAACTCTAAATACAGGAATAACAGTAGTCAATGAATTAAACACATTCGAAGAATTTATTGACGAACAAACTTTACCATATTCAGATAAACCTTATAAACTGCATCGTGCTACAACAAAAAAAGATGACGTTGTTGATGATAAACATTCTGTCACTTCTGAAGACGTATATATTAGAGGTAAGTTGAAAGATTTTGTTTACCGGTCTCTTAATCACAATTATGAAAATATTTTTAAGTAAGTTTACAGGAATATTTTATTTACCCATATCAAATGATGAAATAGCTTTTAATTGTTAAATACCTAGGTAAAGCACATCAGTAATACTTTTTAAAACTATGTTTGGGTGAGATTTAACCCGCTGTTGCACAAGATGCTTCCTGGTTTGAAAAAGGCTACAGGACAGTCTTCATTCAAACAGCACCACCACCTAAAGTGGGTGATGCAGTAGTGAGTTAAAACCTCACCCGAACGGATTTAGGAATTAATTAATTAGGATAAAAATATCTTTATTTACCGTCGTCGGTCAATTTTGCTTAGATTTAATTAAAAAGTTAATTAACATCGAAATCACAATAAAAACACCAAGGAGTCGAAAAATAAATTATACATCACGTAACATTCCATGTCATTGCTGCTTTTATATATTATTTTAGAGAACTTTAGTAGTAAGTAGTTAAATAAATTCGAGCAAAACAAAGGAAAATAATTCTTACCTAAATAAGATCGGGACAATATCGAAATATCTGCATTTCCTCAAATCTTAAGGAAAAATGTTTGATATAGGTATCTGAAAATATAAAATACACCATAAGGTATGACCTAATTAAAGTAAGTAGATAACCTTCCTTATTTTAAATTTAAAAAAAAAAACGCAAGACACGGCATCCAACCTCCGTCAAGAACCTACTATAACACAAATACGCTATCTGGACCAAGAGGCCAAAAGGGCTGCATTCGACAGTTCATTTTTCATTTATTACTGATTCACCGATAATTATTGATTGTTCATTGAAAATTAACAAATAGTGAAACGTGTAAACAGCATTGCTAGTTTTATTTAGATTTCACTTGACGACTTATAATTCTTTTTTCTTTTGTCCACTTTAATACATTAAATAATGATTAAAATATTCTAACTTACCGACATGCAAAACAATGCTAGTCAAAAACAAATAGTATAAATAAAATCTAATAATTATAAGCGCGTTCCATTGCGGCCACAATAACTCCGTATTATAATTATGATGTTTCAAAAAGTTAACAAGTAGTATTATTATACGTAGCTTATTATATCTGAATCAATCAAAATGACAATGTTTGTGCTAAAATAGACATCGATGCTTTCAGAGGTAAAAGAAACTTCTCATACCTCACCAAAGTCGTCTGATATTGAAGAAACAGAAGAAATAATAACGAAATTCGTGCAAGCTCCTGGCAATGCAGAACCCATTCAAATAAAAACAAAAAGGACTATTTTGAGAAAGAAGAAAATTGGCGTTAATGATGAAAGTGACGAAGGACAAGTAATAATTGAAGAAACATTAGATGATGACGATTTCAAAAATCCTTCAGAAACTAAACACAGCGTACAAATTGAAGAATATGAAGGTGAAGATGGGCCGCAACACTTTGATTCTGAAAAAAGTACCATTGAAATGCCTGACGAATATCTTCACATACCGAAGATGGTAAGTGATCTCCAAATAGAAGAGATGGAAGATATTTTCCATAAAGACACAGAATCAGACGAAGCGATTGTTAAAGAACATAAACCTGAGCTAATTCAAACGTCAGAAATACAGACTCAAAAAGAAGAGACTAAAACAATAAAAATCTCTAAACGTCAAACAAAGAAGAAAAAAGAGCTCCAAGAAGTTACTGATGACAAACTGGATATAGTGGAACTTCCAGAAGAAATCACTGTCGAAGAAACGCCTTCGCCGAAAGATGGTAAGCTCGTAACTAAAAAAGTCACTAAGCGTGTGATCAAAAGGAAGGTAGGTCCTAAAGTAGAAACTACAGAAATCGTAACCGAACAAGAAGACGATAAACAACCGATTGTTCACGTACACACATCAGAAGAATACACAGATGATACAACCACACCACTCACAGAATTACATAAACCTGACAAGGCCAAGGTAGTTGAGGAATCACCGGAACAAGTGCAAGTGACGCAAGTCCGCACCGATACAGGCGAGGTCAAAACCGTCAAAACGACGAAGCGGGTGATTAAAAAGAAAAAGGGTCCCAAGGAGGAAGTCACGGAAATTGTTACCGTTCAGAAAGACGACGAACAGCCGATTACAACCGTAACCGTTTTAGAAGACACCGCACCAACAGAAGAAACTTATAAGCAACCAGTCGAGATAGTCGAACTGCCAGAAGAAATCACGGTCGAAGAAACGCCTTCGCCTAAAGGTGGTAAGCCGAAAACTAAGAAAGTCACCAAACGTGTGATCAAAAAGAAAGTAGGTCCTAAAGTAGAAACTACAGAAATCGTTACGGAACAAGAAGACGACAAACAACCGATTGTTCACATTCACACCTCAGAAGAATACACAGATGACACAACCACACCACTTACAGAATTACATAAACCTGACAAGGCCAAGGTAGTTGAGGAATCACCAGAACAAGTGCAAGTGACTCAAGTGCGCAGCGATACAGGCGAAGTCAAAACCGTCAAAACGACGAAGCGGGTGATAAGGAAGAAAAAGGGTCCCAAGGAGGAAGTCACGGAAATCGTTACAGTTCAGAAAGACGACGAACAGCCGATCACGACCGTCACCGTCTTAGAAGCTACCGCACCCTCAGAAGAAACCGAAGAGCAACCGGTCGAGATAGTCGAACTGCCAGAAGAAACCACGGTCGAAGAAACGCCTTCGCCAAAAGGTGGTAAGCCGAAAACTAAGAAAGTCACCAAACGTGTAATAAAGAAGAAAGTAGGTCCAAGAGTAGAAACCACAGAAATCGTTACAGAACAAGAAGACGATAAACAACCGGTTGTATACGTACACACATCAGAAGAGTACACGGAAGATACAACCACACCACTCACAGAAGTACATAAGCCTGACAAGGCCAAGGTAGTTGAGGAATCACCGGAACAAGTGCAAGTGACTCAAGTGCGCACCGATACAGGTGAGGTAAAAACCGTCAAAACGACAAAGCGGGTGATTAAGAAGAAAAAGGGTCCCAAGGAGGAAGTCACGGAAATCGTTACAGTTCAGAAAGACGACGAACAGCCAATCACGACCGTCACTGTCTTAGAAGCTACCGCACCCTCAGAAGAAACCGAAGAGCAACCGGTCGAGATAGTCGAACTGCCAGAAGAAACCACGGTCGAAGAAACGCCTTCGCCAAAAGGTGGTAAGCCGAAAACTAAGAAAGTCACCAAACGTGTAATAAAGAAGAAGGTAGGTCCAAGAGTAGAAACAACAGAAATTGTTACAGAACAAGAAGACGACAAACAACCGATTGTCCACGTACACACATCAGAAGAGTACACGGAAGATACAACCACACCACTCATAGAAGTACATAAGCCTGACAAGGCCAAGGTAGTTGAGGAATCACCGGAACAAGTGCAAGTGAGTCAAGTGCGCACCGATACAGGTGAGGTAAAAACCGTCAAAACGACAAAGCGGGTGATTAAGAAGAGAAAGGGTCCGAAGGAGGAAGTCACCGAAATCGTTACCGTGCAGAATGACGACGAACAGCCGATTACGACCGTAACCGTCTTAGAAGACACCACAGAGCAACCAGGCGAGACAGTGGAACTTCCAGAAGAAACCACGGTCGAAGAAACTCCTTCGCCTAAAGGTGGTAGACCTAAAACTAAGAAAGTCACCAAACGAGTAATAAAGAAGAAGGTAGGTCCGAAAGTAGAAACTACAGAAATCATTACTGAACAAGAAGACGATAAACAACCGATTGTTCACATACACACATCAGAAGAATACACAGTTGACACAACCAAACCCCTCACAGAACTACATAAACCTGACAAGGCCAAGGTAGTTCAAGAAGTACCGGAACAAGTGCAAGTGACTCAAGTGCGCACCGATACAGGCGAGGTCGAAACTGTCAAAACGACGAAGCGGGTAATTAAGAAGAAAAAGGGTGCCAAGGAGGAAGTCACTGAAATCGTTACCGTTCAGAAAGACGACGAACAGCCGATCACGACCGTCACCGTCTTAGAAGACATCACACCAACAGAAGAAACCGATGAGCAACCGGTGGAGATAGTCGAACTGCCAGAAGAAACCACGGTCGAAGAAACGCCTTCGCTTAAAGATGGTAAGCGCGTAATTAAAAAGGTAACTAAGCGTGTGATCAAAAAGAAGGTAGGTCCTAAAGTAGAAACTACAGAAATCGTTACTGAACAAGAAGACGACAAACAACCGATTGTTCACATACACATATCAGAAGAATACACAGATGACACAACTACACCACTCACAGAATTACATAAACCTGACAAGGCCAAGGTCGTTGAGGAATCACCAGAACAAGTGCAAGTGACTCAAGTGCGCACCGATACAGGCGAGGTCAAAACCGTCAAAACGACGAAGCGGGTGATTAAGAAGAAGAAGGGTCCCAAGGAGGAAGTCACTGAAATCGTTACCGTTCAGAAAGACGACGAACAGCCGATCACGACCGTCACCGTCTTAGAAGACATCACACCAACAGAAGAAACCGATGAGCTACCGGTAGAGATAGTGGAACTGCCAGAAGAAACCACTGTGGAGGAAACACCTTCCCTTAAAGGTGGTAAGCTCGTTACTAAAAAGATAACTAAGCGTGTGATCAAAAAGAAGGTAGGTCCTAAAGTAGAAACTACAGAAATCGTTACTGAACAAGAAGACGACAAACAACCGATTGTACACGTACACACATCAGAAGAATACACAGATGACACAACTACACCACTAACAGAATTACATAAACCTGACAAGGCCAAGGTAGTTCAAGAAGTACCGGAACAAGTGCAAGTGACTCAAGTGCGCACCGATACAGGCGAGGTCAAAACCGTCAAAACGACGAAGCGGGTGATTAAGAAGAAGAAGGGTCCCAAGGAGGAAGTCACCGAAATCGTTACAGTTCAGAAAGACGACGAACAGCCGATCACGACCGTCACCGTCTTAGAAGACACCGCACTAGCAGAAGAAACCGACGATCTACCAGTCGAGATAGTCGAACTGCCAGAAGAAACCACGGTCGAAGAAACGCCTTCGCCTAAAGGTGGTAAGCCTAAAACTAAAAAAGTCACTAAGCGTGTGATCAAAAAGAAGGTAGGTCCTAAAGTAGAAACTACAGAAATCGTGACTGAACAAGAAGACGACAAACAACCGATTGTTCACGTACACACATCAGAAGAATACACAGATGACACAACCACACCACTCACAGAATTACATAAACCTGACAAGGCCAAGGTAGTTGAGGAATCACCGGAACAAGTGCAAGTTACTCAAGTGCGCACCGATACAGGCGAGGTCAAAACCGTCAAAACGACGAAGCGGGTGATTAAGAAGAAAAAGGGTCCCCAGGAGGAAGTCACGGAAATCGTTACAGTTCAGAAAGACGACGAACAGCCGATCACGACCGTCACCGTCTTAGAAGAAAACGCACCAACAGAAAATACCTATGAGCAACCGGTGGAGATAGTCGAACTGCCAGAAGAAACCACTGTCGAAGAAACGCCTTCGCCAAAAGGTGGTAAGCCGAAAACTAAAAAAGTCACTAAACGTGTGATTAAGAAAAAGGTAGGTCCTAAAGTAGAAACTACAGAAATCGTTACCGAACAAGAAGACGACAAACAACCGATAGTTCACATACACACATCAGAAGAATACACAGATGACACAACCACACCACTCACAGAATTACATAAACCTGACAAGGCCAAGGTAGTTGAGGAATCACCGGAACAAGTGCAAGTGACTCAAGTGCGCACCGATACAGGCGAGGTCAAAACCGTCAAAACGACGAAGCGGGTGATTAAGAAGAAAAAAGGTCCCAAGGAAGAAGTCACGGAAATCGTTACAGTTCAGAAAGACGACGAACAGCCGATCACGACCGTCACCGTCTTAGAAGCTACCGTACCCTGTGAAGAAACCGAAGAGCAACCCGTCGAGATAGTCGAACTGCCAGAAGAAACCACGTTTGAAGAAACGCCTTCGCCTAAAGGTGGTAAGCCGAAAACTAAGAAAGTCACCAAACGTGTGATTAAAAAGAAGGTAGGTCCTAAAGTAGAAACAACAGAAATCGTTACCGAACAAGAAGACGACAAACAACCGATTGTACACGTACATACATCAGAAGAATACACAGATGATACAACCACACCACTCACAGAACAACATATAACTGACAAGGCCAAGGTAGTTGAAGAATCACCGGAACAAGTGCAAGTGACTCAAGTGCGCACCGATGCAGGCGAGGTCAAAACCGTCAAAACGACGAAGCGGGTGATTAAAAAGAAAAAGGGTCCCAAGGAGGAAGTCACGGAAATCGTTACCGTTCAGAAAGACGACGAACAGCCGATTACAACCGTAACCGTCTTAGAAGACACCACAGAGCAACCAGTCGAGACAGTAGAACTTCCAGAAGAAACCACGGTCGAAGAAACTCCTTCGCCTAAAGGTGGTAGACCTAAAACTAAAAAAGTCACTAAACGTGTAATTAAAAAGAAGGTAGGTCCTAAAGTAGAAACTACAGAAATCGTGACTGAACAAGAAGACGACAAACAACCAATTGTTCACGTACACACATCAGAAGAATACACTGACGACACAACTACACCACTCACAGAATTACATAAACCTGACAAGGCCAAGGTAGTTGAGGAATCACCGGAACAAGTGCAAGTGACTCAAGTGCGCACCGATACAGGTGAGGTAAAAACCGTCAAAACGACAAAGCGGGTGATTAAGAAAAAAAAGGGTCCGAAGGAGGAAGTCACGGAAATCGTTACCGTTCAGAAAGACGACGAACAGCCGATTACGACCGTAACCGTCTTAGAAGACACCACAGAGCAACCAGTCGAGACAGTAGAACTTCCAGAAGAAACCACGGTCGAAGAAACGCCTTCGCCTAAAGGTGGTAAGCCTAAAACTAAAAAAGTCACTAAACGTGTGATCAAAAAGAAGGTAGGTCCTAAAGTAGAAACTACAGAAATCGTGACTGAACAAGAAGACGACAAACAACCGATTGTACACGTACATACATCAGAAGAATACACAGATGATACAACTACACCACTCACAGAACTACATAAACCTGACAAGGCCAAGGTAGTTGAGGAATCACCGGAACAAGTGCAAGTGACTCAAGTGCGCACCGATGCAGGCGAGGTCAAAACCGTCAAAACGACGAAGCGGGTGATTAAAAAGAAAAAGGGTCCCAAGGAGGTAGTCACGGAAATCGTTACCGTTCAGAAAGACGACGAACAGCCGATTACAACCGTAACCGTCTTAGAAGACACCACAGAGCAACCAGTCGAGACAGTAGAACTTCCAGAAGAAACCACGGTCGAAGAAACTCCTTCGCCTAAAGGTGGTAGACCTAAAACTAAGAAAGTCACCAAACGTGTGATTAAAAAGAAGGTAGGTCCTAAAGTAGAAACTACAGAAATCGTTACCGAACAAGAAGACGACAAACAACCGATTGTACACGTACACACATCAGAAGAATACACAGATGACACAACCACACCACTCACAGAATTACATAAACCTGACAAGGCCAAGATAGTTGAGGAATCACCAGAACAAGTTCAAGTGACTCAAGTTCGCACCGATACAGGCGAGGTCAAAACCGTTAAAACGACGAAGCGGGTGATTAAGAAGAAAAAGGGTCCCAAGGAGGAAGTCACGGAAATCGTTACAGTTCAGAAAGACGACGAGCAGCCGATCACGACCGTCACCGTGTTAGAAGACACCGCACCAACAGAAGAAACCGATGAGCAACCGGTGGAGATAGTGGAACTTCCAGAAGAAACCACGGTCGAAGAAACGCCTTCGCCCAAAGGTGGTAAGCCGAAAACTAAGAAAGTCACCAAACGTGTGATTAAAAGGAAGGTAGGTCCTAAAGTAGAAACTACAGAAATCGTGACTGAACAAGAAGACGACAAACAACCGATTGTTCACGTACACACATCAGAAGAATACACAGATGACACTACCACACCACTCACAGAATTACATATACCTGACAAGGCCAAGGTAGTTGAGGAATCACCGGAACAAGTGCAAGTGACTCAAGTGCGCACCGATACAGGCGAGGTCAAAACCGTCAAAACGACGAAGCGGGTGATTAAGAAGAAAAAGGGTCCCAAGGAGGAAGTCACAGAAATCGTTACCGTTCAGAAAGACGACGAGCAGCCGATCACGACCGTCACCGTGTTAGAAGACACCGCACCAACAGAAGAAACGGATGAGCAACCGGTGGAGATAGTGGAACTTCCAGAAGAAACCACGGTCGAAGAAACGCCTTCGCCCAAAGGTGGTAAACCGAAAACTAAGAAAGTCACCAAACGTGTGATTAAAAAGAAGGTAGGTCCTAAAGTAGAAACTACAGAAATCGTTACTGAACAAGAAGACGACAAACAACCGATTGTACACGTACACACTTCAGAAGAATACACAGAAGACACAACCACACCACTCACAGAATTACATAAACCTGACAAGGCCAAGGTAGTTGAGGAATCACCGGAACAAGTGCAAGTGACTCAAGTGCGCACCGATACAGGCGAGGTCAAAACCGTCAAAACGACGAAGCGGGTGATTAAGAAGAAAAAGGGTCCCAAGGAGGAAGTCACGGAAATCGTCACGGTTCAGAAAGACGACGAACAGCCGATCACGACCGTCACCGTGTTAGAAGACACCGCACCAACAGAAGAAACCGATGAGCAACCGGTGGAGATAGTCGAACTGCCAGAAGAAACCACGGTCGAAGTAACGCCTTCGCCAAAAGGTGGTAAACCGAAAACTAAGAAAGTCACCAAACGTGTGATTAAAAAGAAGGTAGGTCCTAAAGTAGAAACTACAGAAATCGTAACTGAACAAGAAGACGACAAACAACCGATTGTTCACGTAACCACATCAGAAGAATACACAGATGACACAACCACACCTCTCACAGAATTACACAAACCTGATAAAGCCAGGGTAGTTGAGGAATCACCGGAACAAGTGCAAGTGACTCAAGTGCGCACCGATACAGGCGAGGTCAAAACCGTCAAAACGACGAAGCGGGTGATTAAGAAGAAAAAGGGTCCCAAGGAGGAAGTCACGGAAATCGTCACGGTTCAGAAAGACGACGAACAGCCGATCACGACCGTCACCGTGTTAGAAGACACCGCACCAACAGAAGAAACCGATGAGCAACCGGTGGAGATAGTCGAACTGCCAGAAGAAACCACGGTCGAAGAAACGCCTTCGACTAAAGGTGGTAAACCGAAAACTAAGAAAGTCACCAAACGTGTGATTAAAAAGAAGGTAGGTCCTAAAGTAGAAACTACAGAAATCGTGACTGAACAAGAAGACGACAAACAACCGATTGTTCACGTAACCACATCAGAAGAATACACAGATGACACAACCACACCTCTCACAGAATTACACAAACCTGATAAAGCCAGGGTAGTTGAGGAATCACCGGAACAAGTGCAAGTGACTCAAGTGCGCACCGATACAGGCGAGGTCAAAACTGTCAAAACGACGAAGCGGGTGATTAAGAAGAAAAAGGGTCCCAAGGAGGTAGTCACGGAAATCGTTACCGTTCAGAAAGACGACGAACAGCCGATCACGACCGTCACCGTCTTAGAAGACACCGCACCAACAGAAGATACCGATGAGCTACCGGTCGAGATAGTCGAACTACCAGAAGCAACCACAGTGGTGGAAACACCTGCGCTCAAAGATGGTAAGCGCGTAACTAAAAAAGTAACTACGCGTGTGATCAAAAAGAAGGTAGGCCCTAAAGTAGAAACCACAGAAATCGTTACTGAACAAGAAGACGACAAACAACCGATTGTACACGTTCACATATCTGAAGAATACACAGATGACACAATATCACCACTCACAGAACTATATAAACCTGACAAGGCCAAGGTAGTTGAGGAATCACCGGAACAAGTGCAAGTAACTCAAGTGCGCACCGACACAGGCGAGGTCAAAACCGTCAAAACGACGAAGCGGGTGATAAGGAAGAAAAAGGGTCCCAAGGAGGAAGTCACGGAAATCTATACCGTTCAGAAAGACGACGAACAGCCGATCACGACCGTCACCGTCTTAGAAGACACCGCACCAAGAGACGAATATGATGAGCAACCGGTCCAGATAGTCGAACTGCCAGAAGAAACCACGGTCGAAGAAACGCCTTCGCCTAAAGATGGTAAGCCAGTAACTAAAAAGGTAACTAAGCGTGTGATCAAAAAGAAGGTAGGTCCTAAAATAGAAACTACAGAAATCGTTACCGAACAAGAAGACGACAAACAACCAATTGTACACGTACACACATCAGAAGAATACACAGATGACACAACTACACCACTTACAGAACTACATAAACCTGACAAAGCCAAGGTTGTTGAGGAATCACCGGAACAAGTGCAAGTTACGCAAGTGCGTACCGATACAGGCGAGGTCAAAACCGTAAAAACGTCGAAGCGGGTGATTAAGAAGAAAAAGGGTCCCAAGGAGGAAGTCACGGAAATCGTTACAGTTCAAAAAGACGACGAACAGCCGATTACGACCGTTACCGTCTTAAAAGACACCACATCGACAGAAGAAACCAATGAGCTACCGGTGGAGATAGTGGAACTGCCAGAAGAAACCACGGTCGAAGAAACGCCTTCGCCTAAAGGTGGTAAGCCGAAAACTAAGAAAGTCACCAAACGTGTGATTAAAAGGAAGGTAGGTCCTAAAGTAGAAACTACAGAAATCGTGACTGAACAAGAAGACGACAAACAACCGATTGTTCACGTACACACATCAGAAGAATACACAGATGACACAACCACACCACTCACAGAATTACAAAAACCTGACGAGGCCAAGGTAGTTGAGGAATCACCGGAACAAGTGCAAGTGACTCAAGTGCGCAGCGATACAGGCGAGGTGAAAACCGTCAAAACCACGAAGCGGGTGATTAAGAAGACAAAGGGTCCCAAGGAGGAAGTCACAGAAATCGTTACCGTTCAGAAAGACGACGAACAGCCGATCACGACCGTCACCGTCTTAGAAGACACCGCACCAACAGACGAATATGATGAGCAACCGGTGGAGATAGTGGAACTGCCAGAAGAAACCACGGTCGAAGAAACGCCTTCGCCTAAAGGTGAAAAGCCGAAAACTAAGAAAGTCACCAAACGTGTGATTAAAAAGAAGGTAGGTCCTAAAGTGGAAACTACAGAAATCGTGACTGAACAAGAAGACGACAAACAACCGATTGTTCACGTACACACATCAGAAGAATACACAGATGACACAACCACACCACTCACAGAATTACATAAATCTGACAAGGCCAAGGTAGTTGAGGAATCACCGGAACAAGTGCAAGTTACCCAAGTGCGCAGCGATACAGGCGAGGTGAAAACCGTCAAAACGACGAAGCGGGTGATAAGGAAGAAAAAGGGTCCCAAGGAAGAAGTTACAGAAATCGTTACCGTTCAGAAAGACGACGAACAGCCGATCACGACCGTCACCGTGTTAGAAGACACCGCACCAACAGAAGAAACAGATGAGCAACCGGTCGAGATAGTGGAACTTCCAGAAGAAACCACGGTCGAAGAAACGCCTTCGCCTAAAGATGGTAAGCCTGTAACTAAAAAAGTGACTAAGCGTGTAATCAAAAAGAAGGTAGGTCCCAAAGTAGAAACTACGGAAATCGTTACTGAACAAGAAGACGACAAACAACCGATTGTTCATGTACACACTACACAAGAATACACAGATGACACAACCACACCACTCACAGAATTACATAAACCTGACAAGGCCAAGGTAGTTGAGGAATCACCGGAACAAGTGCAAGTTACTCAAGTGCGCACCGACACAGGCGAGGTCAAAACCGTCAAAACGACGAAGCGGGTGATAAGGAAGAAAAAGGGTCCCACGGAGGAAGTCACGGAAATCGTTACCGTTCAGAAAGACGACGAACAGCCGATCACGACCGTCACCGTCTTAGAAGACACCGCACCAAGAGGCGAATATGATGAGCAACCGGTGGAGATAGTAGAACTGCCAGAAGAGACCACGGTCGAAGAAACGCGTTCGCCTAAAGATGGTAAGCCAGTAACTCAAAAGGTAACAAAGCGTGTGATCAAAAAGAAGGTAGGTCCCAAAGTAGAAACTACGGAAATCGTTACTGAACAAGAAGACGACAAACAACCGATTGTTCATGTACACACTACACAAGAATACACTGATGACACAACCACACCACTCACAGAATTACATAAACCTGACAAGGCCAAGGTAGTTGAGGAATCACCGGAACAAGTGCAAGTTACTCAAGTGCGCACCGACACAGGCGAGGTCAAAACCGTCAAAACGACGAAGCGGGTGATAAGGAAGAAAAAGGGTCCCAAGGAGGAAGTCACGGAAATCGTTACCGTTCAGAAAGACGACGAACAGCCGATCACGACCGTCACCGTCTTAGAAGACACCGCACCAAGAGACGAATATGATGAGCAACCGGTGGAGATAGTAGAACTGCCAGAAGAGACCACGGTCGAAGAAACGCGTTCGCCTAAAGATGGTAAGCCAGTAACTAAAAAGGTAACTAAGCGTGTGATCAAAAAGAAGGTAGGTCCTAAAGTAGAAACTACAGAAATCGTAACTGAACAAGAAGACGACAAACAACCGATTGTTCACATACACACATCAGAAGAATACACAGATGACACAACTACACCACTCACAGAATTACATAAACCTGACAAGGCCAAGGTTGTTGAGGAATCACCAGAACAAGTGCAGGTTACTCAAGTGCGCAGCGATACAGGCGAGGTGAAAACCGTCAAGACGACAAAGCGAGTCATCAAGAAGAAAAAGGGTCCCAAGGAGGAATTCACGGAAATCGTTACCGTTCAGAAAGACGACGAACAGCCGATCACGACCGTCACCGTCTTAGAAGACACCGCACCAAGAGACGAATATGATGAGCAACCGGTGGAGATTGTAGAACTGCCAGAAGAGACCACGGTCGAAGAAACGCCTTCGCCTAAAGGTGGAAAGCCGAAAACTAAGAAAGTCACCAAACGTGTGATTAAAAAGAAGGTAGGTCCTAAAGTAGAAACTACAGAAATCGTGACTGAACAAGAAGACGACAAACAACCAATTGTACACGTACACACATCAGAAGAATACACTGATGACACAACCACACCACTCACAGAATTACATAAACCTGACAAGGTCAAGGTAGTTGAGGAATCACCGGAACAAGTGCAAGTTACTCAAGTGCGCACCGATACAGGCGAGGTCAAAACCATCAAAACGACGAAGCGGGTGGTTAAGAAGAAAAAGGGCCCCAAGGAGGAAGTTACGGAAATCGTTACCGTTCAGAAAGACGACGAAAAGCCGATCACGACCGTCACCGTCTTAGAAGACACCACACCAACAGAAGAAACCGATGACTTACCGGTCGAGATAGTCGAACTGCCAGAAGAAACCACGGTCGAAGAAACGCCTTCGGCTAAAGATGGTAAGCCCGTAACAAAAAAAGTCACTAAACGTGTGGTCAAAAAGAAGGTAGGTCCTAAAATAGAAACTACAGAAATCGTTACCGAACAAGAAGACGACAAACAACCGATTGTTTATGTACACACTACACAAGAATACACAGATGACACAACCACATTACTCACAGAATTACACAAACCTGACAAGGCCAAGGTAGTTGAGGAATCACCGGAACAAGTGCAAGTGACTCAAGTGCGCACCGACACAGGCGAGGTCACAACCGTCAAAACGACGAAGCGGGTGATTAAGAAGAAAAAGGGTCCCAAGGAGGAAGTCACAGAAATCGTTACAGTTCAGAAAGACGACGAACAGCCGATCACGACTGTCACCGTCATAGAAGACACCACACCGACGGACAACTATGATGAGCAACCTGTGGAGATAGTGGAACTGCCCGAAGAGACCACGGTCGAAGAAACGCGTTCGCCTAAAGATGGTAAGCCAGTAACTAAAAAGGTAACCAAGCGTGTGATCAAAAAGAAGGTAGGTCCTAAAGTAGAAACTACAGAAATCGTTACTGAACAAGAAGACGACAAACAACCGATTGTTCACATACACACATCAGAAGAATACACAGATGACAGAACCACACCACTCACAGAATTACATAAACCTGACAAGGCCAAGGTAGTTGAGGAATCACCGGAACAAGTGCAAGTTACTCAAGTGCGCAGCGATACAGGCGAGGTTAAAACCGTCAAAACGACAAAGCGGGTGATAAGGAAGAAAAAGGGTCCCAAGGAGGAAATCACGGAAATCGTTACAGTTCAGAAAGGCGACGAACAGCCGATCACGACCGTCACCGTCTTAGAAGCTACCGCACCCTCAGACGAAACCGAAGAGCAACCGGTCGAGATAGTCGAACTGCCAGAAGAAACCACGGTCGAAGAAACGCCTTCGCCTGAAGATGGTAAGCCCGTAACTAAAAAAGTCACTAAACGTGTGATCAAAAAGAAGGTAGGTCCTAAAGTAGAAACTACAGAAATTGTTACTGAACAAGAAGACGACAAACAACCAATTGTACACGTTCACACATCAGAAGAATACACAGATGACACAACCACACCACTCACAGAATTACATAAACCTGACAAGGCCAAGGTAGTTGAGGAATCACCAGAACAAGTGCAGGTTACTCAAGTGCGCAGCGATACAGGCGAGGTGAAAACCGTCAAGACGACAAAGCGAGTCATCAAGAAGAAAAAGGGTCCCAAGGAGGAAGTTACGGAAATCGTTACCGTTCAGAAAGACGACGAACAGCCGATCACGACCGTCACCGTGTTAGAAGACACCGCACCAACAGAAGAAACAGATGAGCAACCGGTCGAGATAGTGGAACTTCCAGAAGAAACCACGGTCGAAGAAACGCCTTCGCCTAAAGATGGTAAGCCTGTAACTAAAAAAGTGACTAAGCGTGTAATCAAAAAGAAGGTAGGTCCCAAAGTAGAAACTACGGAAATCGTTACTGAACAAGAAGACGACAAACAACCGATTGTTCATGTACACACTACACAAGAATACACAGATGACACAATATCACCACTCACAGAACTATATAAACCTGACAAGGCCAAGGTAGTTGAGGAATCACCGGAACAAATGCAAGTAACTCAAGTGCGCAGCGACACAGGCGAGGTCAAAACCGTCAAAACGACGAAGCGGGTGATAAGGAAGAAAAAGGGTCCCAAGGAGGAAGTTACGGAAATCGTTACCGTTCAGAAAGACGACGAACAGCCGATCACGACCGTCACCGTCTTAGAAGACACCGCACCAAGAGACGAATATGATGAGCAACCGGTGGAGATAGTAGAACTGCCAGAAGAGACCACGGTCGAAGAAACGCGTTCGCCTAAAGATGGTAAGCCAGTAACCAAAAAGATAACTAAGCGTGTGATCAAAAAGAAAGAAGGTCCTAAAGTAGAAACTACAGAAATCGTGACTGAACAAGAAGACGACAAACAACCAATTGTACACGTACACACATCAGAAGAATACACAGATGACACAACCACACCACTCACAGAATTACATAAACCTGACAAGGCCGAGGTAGTTGAGGAATCACCGGAACAAGTGCAAGTTACTCAAGTGCGCACCGACACAGGCGAGGTCAAAACCGTCAAAACAACGAAGCGGGTGATAAGGAAGAAAAAGGGTCCCAAGGAGGAAGTCACGGAAATCGTTACCGTTCAGAAAGACGACGAACAGCCGATCACGACCGTCACCGTCTTAGAAGACACCGCACCAAGAGACGAATATGATGAGCAACCGGTGGAGATAGTAGAACTGCCAGAAGAGACCACGGTCGAAGAAACGCGTTCGCCTAAAGATGGTAAGCCAGTAACCAAAAAGATAACTAAGCGTGTGATCAAAAAGAAAGTAGGTCCTAAAGTAGAAACTACAGAAATTGTTACTGAACAAGAAGACGACAAACAACCGATTGTTCACATTCACACATCAGAAGAATACACAGATGATACAACCACATCACTCACAGAATTACATAAACCTGACAAGGCCAAGGTAGTTGAGGAATCACCGGAACAAGTGCAAGTTACTCAAGTGCGCACCGACACAGGCGAGGTCAAAACCGTCAAAACGACGAAGCGGGTGATAAGGAAGAAAAAGGGTCCCAAGGAGGAAGTCACGGAAATCGTTACCGTTCAGAAAGACGACGAACAGCCGATCACGACCGTCACCGTCTTAGAAGACACCGCACCAAGAGACGAATATGATGAGCAACCGGTGGAGATAGTAGAACTGCCAGAAGAGACCACGGTCGAAGAAACGCGTTCGCCTAAAGATGGTAAGCCAGTAACCAAAAAGATAACTAAGCGTGTAATCAAAAAGAAGGTAGGTCCCAAAGTAGAAACTACGGAAATCGTTACTGAACAAGAAGACGACAAACAACCGATTGTTCATGTACACACTACACAAGAATACACAGATGACACAACCACACCACTCACAGAATTACATAAACCTGACAAGCCCAAGGTAGTTGAGGAATCACCGGAACAAGTGCAAGTTACTCAAGTGCGCACCGACACAGGCGAGGTCAAAACCGTCAAAACGACGAAGCGGGTGATTAAGAAGAAAAAGGGTCCCAAGGAGGAAGTCACGGAAATCGTTACCGTTCAGAAAGGCGACGAACAGCCGATCACGACCGTCACCGTCTTAGAAGCTACCGCACCCTCAGACGAAACCGATGACTTACCGGTCGATATAGTCGAACTGCCAGAAGAAACCACGGTCGAAGAAACGCCTTCGCCTAAAGATGGTAAGCCCGTAACTAAAAAAGTCACTAAACGTGTGATCAAAAAGAAGGTAGGTCCTAAAGTAGAAACTACAGAAATTGTTACTGAACAAGAAGACGACAAACAACCAATTGTACACGTTCACACATCAGAAGAATACACAGATGACACAACCACACCACTCACAGAATTACATAAACCTGACAAGGCCAAGGTAGTTGAGGAATCACCGGAACAAGTGCAAGTTACTCAAGTGCGCACCGACACAGGCGAGGTCAAAACCGTCAAAACAACGAAGCGGGTGATAAGGAAGAAAAAGGGTCCCAAGGAGGAAGTCACGGAAATCGTTACCGTTCAGAAAGACGACGAACAGCCGATCACGACCGTCACCGTCTTAGAAGACACCGCACCAAGAGACAAATATGATGAGCAACCGGTGGAGATAGTAGAACTGCCAGAAGAGACCACGGTCGAAGAAACGCGTTCGCCTAAAGATGGTAAGCAAGTAACCAAAAAGATAACTAAGCGTGTGATCAAAAAGAAAGTAGGTCCTAAAGTAGAAACTACAGAAATTGTTACTGAACAAGAAGACGACAAACAACCGATTGTTCACATTCACACATCAGAAGAATACACAGATGATACAACCACATCACTCACAGAATTACATAAACCTGACAAGGCCAAGGTAGTTGAGGAATCACCGGAACAAGTGCAAGTTACTCAAGTGCGCACCGACACAGGCGAGGTCAAAACCGTCAAAACGACGAAGCGGGTGATAAGGAAGAAAAAGGGTCCCAAGGAGGAAGTCACGGAAATCGTTACCGTTCAGAAAGACGACGAACAGCCGATCACGACCGTCACCGTCTTAGAAGACACCGCACCAAGAGACGAATATGATGAGCAACCGGTGGAGATAGTAGAACTGCCAGAAGAGACCACGGTCGAAGAAACGCGTTCGCCTAAAGATGGTAAGCCAGTAACCAAAAAGATAACTAAGCGTGTAATCAAAAAGAAGGTAGGTCCCAAAGTAGAAACTACGGAAATCGTTACTGAACAAGAAGACGACAAACAACCGATTGTTCATGTACACACTACACAAGAATACACAGATGACACAACCACACCACTCACAGAATTACATAAACCTGACAAGCCCAAGGTAGTTGAGGAATCACCGGAACAAGTGCAAGTTACTCAAGTGCGCACCGACACAGGCGAGGTCAAAACCGTCAAAACGACGAAGCGGGTGATTAAGAAGAAAAAGGGTCCCAAGGAGGAAGTCACGGAAATCGTTACCGTTCAGAAAGACGACGATCAGCCGATCACGACCGTCACTGTCTTAGAAGGCACCACACCGACAGACAAATATGATAAGCAACCGGTGGAAATAGTGGAACTGCCAGAAGAAACTACGGTCGAAGAAACGCCTTCGCCTAAAGATGGTAAGCCAGTAACCAAAAAGATAACTAAGCGTGTGATCAAAAGGAAAGTAGGTCCTAAAGTAGAAACTACAGAAATTGTTACTGAACAAGAAGACGACAAACAACCGATTGTTCACATTCACACATCAGAAGAATACACAGATGATACAACCACATCACTCACAGAATTACACAAACCTGATAAAGCCAGGGTAGTTGAGGAATCACCGGAACAAGTGCAAGTGACTCAAGTGCGCAGCGATACAGGCGAGGTCAAAACCGTCAAAACGACAAAGCGGGTAATCAAAAAGAAAAAGGGTCCCAAGGAGGAAATCACAGAAATCGTTACCGTTCAGAAAGACGACGAACAGCCGATCACGACCGTCACCGTCTTAGAAGACACCACACCAACAGAAGAAACCGATGACTTACCGGTCGAGATAGTCGAACTGCCAGAAGAAACCACGGTCGAAGAAACGCCTTCGCCTAAAGATGGTAAGCCCGTAACTAAAAAAGTAACTACGCGTGTGATCAAAAAGAAGGTAGGTCCTAAAATAGAAACTACAGAAATCGTTACCGAACAAGAAGACGACAAACAACCGATTGTCCATGTACACACTACACAAGAATACACAGATGACACCACTACACCACTCACAGAATTACACAAACCTGACCAAGCCAGGGTAGTTGAGGAATCACCAGAACAAGTGCAAGTGACTCAAGTGCGCAGCGATACAGGCGAGGTCAAAACCGTCAAAACGACGAAGCGGGTGATAAGGAAGAAAAAGGGTCCCAAGGAGGAAGTCACAGAAATCGTTACCGTTCAGAAAGACGACGAACAGCCGATCACGACCGTCACCGTCTTAGAAGACACCACACCCACAGAAGAAACCGATGACTTACCGGTCGAGATAGTCGAACTGCCAGAAGAAACCACGGTCGAAGAAACGCCTTCGGCTAAAGATGGTAAGCCTGTAACTAAAAAAGTCACTAAACGTGTGATCAAAAAGAAGGTAGGTCCTAAAATAGAAACTACAGAAATCGTTACCGAACAAGAAGACGACAAACAACCGATTGTTCATGTACACACTACACAAGAATACACAGATGACACAACCACGCTACTCACAGAATTACACAAACCTGATAAAGCCAGGGTAGTTGAGGAATCACCGGAACAAGTGCAAGTGACTCAAGTGCGCAGCGATACAGGCGAGGTGAAAACCGTCAAAACGACGAAGCGAGTGATTAAGAAGAAAAAGGGTCCCAAGGAGGAAGTCACGGAAATCGTTACAGTTCAGAAGGACGACGAACAGCCGATCACGACCGTCTCCGTCTTAGAAGACACCGCACCAACAGAAGATACCGATGACTTACCGGTCGAGATAGTCGAACTGCCAGAAGAAACCACGGTCGAAGAAACGCCTTCGGCTAAAGATGGTAAGCCTGTAACTAAAAAAGTGACTAAGCGTGTAATCAAAAAGAAGGTAGGTCCTAAAGTAGAAACTACGGAAATCGTTACTGAACAAGAAGACGACAAACAACCGATTGTTCATATACACACTACACAAGAATACACAGATGACACAACCACACCACTCACAGAATTACACAAACCTGACAAAGCCAGGATAGTTGAGGAATCACCGGAACAAGTGCAAGTGACTCAAGTGCGCAGCGATACGGGCGAAGTCAAAACCGTCAAAACGACGAAGCGAGTGATTAAGAAGAAAAAGGGTCCTAAGGAGGAAGTCACGGAAATCGTTACAGTTCAGAAGGACGACGAACAGCCGATCACGACCGTCACCGTCTTAGAAGACACCGCACCAATAGAAGATACCGATGAGGTATCAGTCGAGATAGTCGAACTGCCAGAAGAAACCACGGTCGAAGAAACGCCTTCGGCTAAAGATGGTAAGCCTGTAACTAAAAAAGTGACTAAGCGTGTAATCAAAAAGAAGGTAGGTCCTAAAATAGAAACTACGGAAATCGTTACTGAACAAGAAGACGACAAACAACCGATTGTTCATATACACACTACACAAGAATACACAGATGACACAACCACACCACTCACAGAATTACACAAACCTGACAAAGCCAGGATAGTTGAGGAATCACCGGAACAAGTGCAAGTGACTCAAGTGCGCAGCGATACGGGCGAAGTCAAAACCGTCAAAACGACGAAGCGAGTGATTAAGAAGAAAAAGGGTCCTAAGGAGGAAGTCACAGAAATCGTTACCGTTCAGAAAGACGACGAACAGCCGATCACGACCGTCACCGTGTTAGAAAACACCGCACCAACAGAAGAAACCGATGACTTACCGGTCGAGATAGTCGAACTGCCGGAAGAAACCACGGTCGAAGAAACGCCTTCGGCTAAAGATGGTAAGCCTGTAACTAAAAAAGTGACTAAGCGTGTAATCAAAAAGAAGGTAGGTCCTAAAGTAGAAACTACGGAAATCGTTACTGAACAAGAAGACGACAAACAACCGATTGTTCATGTACACACTACACAAGAATACACAGATGACACAACCACACCACTCACAGAATTACACAAATCTGACAAAGCCAGGATAGTTGAGGAATCACCGGAACAAGTGCAAGTGACTCAAGTGCGCAGCGATACGGGCGAAGTCAAAACCGTCAAAACGACGAAGCGAGTGATTAAGAAGAAAAAGGGTCCCAAGGAGGAAGTCACAGAAATCGTTACAGTTCAGAAGGACGACGAACAGCCGATCACGACCGTCACCGTCTTAGAAGACACCGCACCAACAGAAGATACCGATGAGATATCAGTCGAGATAGTCGAACTGCCAGAAGAAACCACGGTCGAAGAAACGCCTTCGTCTAAAGATGGTAAGCCTGTAACTAAAAAAGTCACTAAGCGGGTGATCAAAAAGAAGGTAGGTCCTAAGGTAGAAACTACAGAAATCGTTACTGAACAAGAAGACGACAAACAACCGATTGTTCATATACACACTACACAAGAATACACAGATGACACAACCACACCACTCACAGAATTACACAAATCTGACAAAGCCAGGATAGTTCAGGAATCACCGGAACAAGTGCAAGTGACTCAAGTGCGCAGCGATACAGGCGAGGTGAAAACCGTTAAAACGACGAAGCGGGTAATCAGAAAGAAAAAGGGTCCTAAGGAGGAAGTCACAGAAATCGTTACCGTTCAGAAAGACGACGATCAGCCGATCACGACCGTCACCGTCTTAGAAGACACCACACCAACAGAAGAAACCGATGATTTACCGGTCGAGATAGTCGAACTGCCAGAAGAAACCACGGTCGAAGAAACGCCTTCGCCTAAAGATGGTAAGCCCGTAACAAAAAAAGTCACTAAACGTGTGATAAAAAAGAAGGTAGGTCCTAAAATAGAAACTACAGAAATCGTTACCGAACAAGAAGACGACAAACAACCGATTGTTCATGTACACACTACACAAGAATACACAGATGACACAACCACACCACTCACAGAATTACACAAACCTGACAAAGCCAGGGTAGTTGAGGAATCACCGGAACAAGTGCAAGTGACTCAAGTGCGCAGCGATACGGGCGAAGTCAAAACCGTCAAAACGACGAAGCGAGTGATTAAGAAGAAAAAGGGTCCTAAGGAGGAAGTCACGGAAATCGTTACAGTTCAGAAGGACGACGAAAAGCCGATCACGACCGTCACCGTCTTAGAAGACACCGCACCAATAGAAGATACCGATGAGGTATCAGTCGAGATAGTCGAACTGCCAGAAGAAACCACGGTCGAAGAAACGCCTTCGGCTAAAGATGGTAAGCCTGTAACTAAAAAAGTGACTAAGCGTGTAATCAAAAAGAAGGTAGGTCCTAAAATAGAAACTACGGAAATCGTTACTGAACAAGAAGACGACAAACAACCGATTGTTCATGTACACACTACACAAGAATACACAGATGACACAACCACACCACTCACAGAATTACACAAACCTGACAAAGCCAGGATAGTTGAGGAATCACCGGAACAAGTGCAAGTGACTCAAGTGCGCAGCGATACGGGCGAAGTCAAAACCGTCAAAACGACGAAGCGAGTGATTAAGAAGAAAAAGGGTCCCAAGGAGGAAGTCACAGAAATCGTTACAGTTCAGAAGGACGACGAACAGCCGATCACGACCGTCACCGTGTTAGAAAACACCGCACCAACAGAAGAAACCGATGACTTACCGGTCGAGATAGTCGAACTGCCGGAAGAAACCACGGTCGAAGAAACGCCTTCGGCTAAAGATGGTAAGCCTGTAACTAAAAAAGTCACTAAGCGGGTGATCAAAAAGAAGGTAGGTCCTAAGGTAGAAACTACAGAAATCGTTACTGAACAAGAAGACGACAAACAACCGATTGTTCATATACACACTACACAAGAATACACAGATGACACAACCACACCACTCACAGAATTACACAAATCTGACAAAGCCAGGATAGTTCAGGAATCACCGGAACAAGTGCAAGTGACTCAAGTGCGCAGCGATACAGGCGAGGTGAAAACCGTTAAAACGACGAAGCGGGTAATCAGAAAGAAAAAGGGTCCCAAGGAGGAAGTCACAGAAATCGTTACCGTTCAGAAAGACGACGAACAGCCGATCACGACCGTCACCGTCTTAGAAGACACCACACCAACAGAAGAAACCGATGATTTACCGGTCGAGATAGTCGAACTGCCAGAAGAAACCACGGTCGAAGAAACGCCTTCGCCTAAAGATGGTAAGCCCGTAACAAAAAAAGTCACTAAACGTGTGATCAAAAAAAAGGTAGGTCCTAAAATAGAAACTACAGAAATCGTTACCGAACAAGAAGACGACAAACAACCGATTGTTCATGTACACACTACACAAGAATACACAGATGACACAACCACACCACTCACAGAATTACACAAACCTGACAAAGCCAGGCTAGTTGAGGAATCACCGGAACAAGTGCAAGTGACTCAAGTGCGCAGCGATACGGGTGAAGTCAAAACCGTCAAAACGACGAAACGAGTGATTAAGAAGAAAAAGGGTCCCAAGGAAGAAGTCACGGAAATCGTTACAGTTCAGAAGGACAATGAACAGCCGATCACGACCGTCACTGTCTTAGAAGACACCCCACTAACAGAAGAAACCGATGAATTACCGGTCGAGATAGTCGAATTGCCAGAAGAAACCACGGTCGAAGAAACGCCTTCGCCTAAAGATGGTAGGCCCGTAACTAAAAAAGTTTCTAAGCGTGTGATCAAAAAGAAGGTAGGTCCTAAAGTAGAAACTACGCAAATCGTTACTGAACAAGAAGACGACAAACAACCGATTGTTTACGTAACCACATCAGAAGAATACACAGATGACACAACCACACCTCTCACAGAATTACACAAACCTGATAAAGCCAGGGTAGTTAAGGAATCACCGGAACAAGTGCAAGTGACGCAAGTGCGCACTGATACAGGCGAAGTGAAAACCATTAAAACGACGAAGCGGGTGATAAGGAAGAAAAAGGGTCCCAAAGAAGAAGTCACGGAAATCGTTACCGTTCAGAAGGACAACGAACAGCCGATCACGACCGTCACTGTCTTAGAAGACACCCCACTAACAGAAGAAATCGGTGACTTACCGTTCGAGATAGTCGAACTGCCAGAAGAAACCACGGTCGAAGAAACGTCTTCGCCTAAAGATGGTAAGCCCGTAACAAAAAAAGTCACTAAACGTGTGATCAAAAAGAAGGTAGGTCCTAAAATAGAAACTACGGAAATTGTTACCGAACAAGAAGACGACAAACAACCGATTGTTCATGTACACACTACACAAGAATACACAGATGACACAACCACACCACTAACAGAATTACACAAACCTGATAGGGCTAGGGTAATCGATGAAACCCCTGAACAAGTACAAGTGACTCAAGTCCGCACTGACATGGGTGACATAGAATCCGTACAGACTACAAAGCGTGTGATAAAGAAGAAGAAGGGACCGAAAGCAGAAGTCACAGAAATACTTACCATTCAGAAGGGCGACGAATCTCCCATCTCGACAATCACGGTTACCGAAGAAGATGTTACAGAAGAACATCTCGATCAGCCTGCAGAGCCTTCTGAAACTGTTGAACTCCCGGAAGAGACGACTGTCGAAGAAACTCCGTCACCCGTGGACGGTAAGCCTAAACAAAAGACAGTCACTAAGCGTGTGATCAAGAAAAAGGTAGGTCCACTAGTAGAAACTACACAAATCACTACTGAACAAGACGGTGACGCACCGCCAATTGTTCACGTTCACACCACACACGAGTACACAGATGACACAACCACACCGCTCACAGAATTTTACAAACCTGATAAGGCTAGGGTAGTCGATGAAACCCCTGAACAAGTACAAGTGACTCAAGTCCGCACTGACATGGGTGACATAGAATCCGTAAAGACTACAAAGCGTGTGATAAAGAAGAAGAAGGGACCGAAAGCAGAAGTCACAGAAATACTTACCGTTCAGAAGGGCGACAAAGCTCCCATCTCGACAGTCACGGTTACCGAAGAAGATGTTACAGAAGAACATCTCGATCAGCCTGCAGAGCCTTCTGAAACTGTTGAACTCCCGGAAGAGACGACTGCCGAAGAAACTCCGTCACCCGTGGACGGTAAGCCTAAACAAAAGACAGTCACTAAGCGTGTGATCAAGAAAAAGGTAGGTCCACTAGTAGAAACTACACAAATCACTACTGAACAAGACGGTGACGCACCGCCAATTGTTCACGTTCACACCACACACGAGTACACAGATGACACAACCACACCGCTCACAGAATTTTACAAACCTGATAAGGCTAGGGTAGTCGATGAAACCCCTGAACAAGTACAAGTGACTCAAGTCCGCACTGACATGGGTGACATAGAATCCGTAAAGACTACAAAGCGTGTGATAAAGAAGAAGAAGGGACCGAAAGCAGAAGTCACAGAAATACTTACCGTTCAGAAGGGCGACGAAGCTCCCATCTCGACAGTCAAGGTTACCGAAGAACATCTCGATCAACCTGCAGAGCCTGCTGAAACTGTTGAACTCCCGGAAGAGACGACTGTTGAAGAAACTCCGTCACCCGTGGATGGTAAGCCTAAACAAAAGAAAGTCACTAAGCGTGTGATCAAGAAAAAGTTAGGTCCACTAGTAGAAACTACACAAATCACTACTGAGCAAGACGGTGACGCACCGCCAATTGTTCACGTTCACACCACACACGAGTACACAGACGACACAACCACACCTCTCACAGAATTACACAAACCTGATAAGGCTAGGGTAGTCGATGAAACCCCTGAACAAGTACAAGTGACTCAAGTCCGCACTGACATGGGTGACATAGAATCCGTAAAGACTACAAAGCGTGTGATAAAGAAGAAGAAGGGACCGAAAGCAGAAGTCACAGAAATACTTACCGTTCAAAAGGGCGACGAAGCTCCCATCTCGACAGTCACGGTTACCGAAGAAGATGTGACAGAAGAACATCTCGATCAGCCTGCAGAGCCTGCTGAAACTGTTGAACTCCCGGAAGAGACGACCGTCGAAGAAACTCCGTCACCCGTGGATGGTAAGCCTAAACAAAAGAAAGTCACTAAGCGTGTGATCAAGAAAAAGGTAGGTCCACTAGTAGAAACTACACAAATCACTACTGAACAAGACGGTGACGCACCGCCAATTGTTCACGTTCACACCACACACGAGTACACAGACGACACAACCACACCGCTCACAGAATTACACAAACCTGATAGGGCTAGGGTAGTCGATGAAACCCCTGAACAAGTACAAGTGACTCAAGTCCGCACTGACATGGGTGACATAGAATCCGTAAAGACTACAAAGCGTGTGATAAAGAAGAAGAAGGGACCGAAAGCAGAAGTCACAGAAATACTTACCGTTCAGAAGGGCGACGAAGCTCCCATCTCGACAGTCAAGGTTACCGAAGAACATCTCGATCAACCTGCAGAGCCTGCTGAAACTGTTGAACTCCCGGAAGAGACGACTGTTGAAGAAACTCCGTCACCCGTGGACGGTAAGCCTAAACAAAAGAAAGTCACTAAGCGTGTGATCAAGAAAAAGGTAGGTCCACTAGTAGAAACTACACAAATCACTACTGAACAAGACGGTGACGCACCGCCAATTGTTCACGTTCACACCACACACGAGTACACAGACGACACAACCACACCGCTCACAGAACTACACAAACCTGATAGGGCTAGGGTAGTCGATGAAACCCCTGAACAAGTACAAGTGACTCAAGTCCGCACTGACATGGGTGACATAGAATCCGTAAAGACTACAAAGCGTGTGATAAAGAAGAAGAAGGGACCGAAAGCAGAAGTCACAGAAATACTTACCGTTCAGAAGGGCGACGAAGCTCCGATCTCGACAGTCACGGTTACCGAAGAAGATGTGACAGAAGAACATCTCGATCAGCCTGCAGAGCCTGCTGAAACTGTTGAACTCCCGGAAGAGACGACCGTCGAAGAAACTCCGTCACCCGTGGATGGTAAGCCTAAACAAAAGAAAGTCACTAAGCGTGTGATCAAGAAAAAGGTAGGTCCACTAGTAGAAACTACACAAATCACTACTGAACAAGACGGTGACGCACCGCCAATTGTTCACGTTCACACCACACACGAGTACACAGACGACACAACCACACCGCTCACAGAACTACACAAACCTGATAGGGCTAGGGTAGTCGATGAAACCCCTGAACAAGTACAAGTGACTCAAGTCCGCACTGACATGGGTGACATAGAATCCGTAAAGACTACAAAGCGTGTGATAAAGAAGAAGAAGGGACCGAAAGCAGAAGTCACAGAAATACTTACCGTCCAGAAAGGCGACGAAGCTCCCATCTCGACAGTCACGGTTACCGAAGAAGATGTGACAGAAGAACATCTCGATCAGCCTGCAGAGCCTGCTGAAACTGTTGAACTCCCGGAAGAGACGACCGTCGAAGAAACTCCATCACCCGTGGATGGTAAGCCTAAACAAAAGAAAGTCACTAAGCGTGTGATCAAGAAAAAGGTAGGTCCACTAGTAGAAACTACACAAATCACTACTGAACAAGACGGTGACGCACCGCCAATTGTTCACGTTCACACCACACACGAGTACACAGACGACACAACCACACCGCTCACAGAATTACACAAACCTGATAGGGCTAGGGTAGTCGATGAAACCCCTGAACAAGTACAAGTGACTCAAGTCCGCACTGACATGGGTGACATAGAATCCGTAAAGACTACAAAGCGTGTGATAAAGAAGAAGAAGGGACCGAAAGCAGAAGTCACAGAAATACTTACCGTTCAGAAGGGCGACGAAGCTCCGATCTCGACAGTCACGGTTACCGAAGAAGATGTGACAGAAGAACATCTCGGTCAGCCTGCAGAGCCTGCTGAAACTGTTGAACTCCCGGAAGAGACGACCGTCGAAGAAACTCCGTCACCCGTGGATGGTAAGCCTAAACAAAAGAAAGTCACTAAGCGTGTGATCAAGAAAAAGGTAGGTCCACTAGTAGAAACTACACAAATCACTACTGAACAAGACGGTGACGCACCGCCAATTGTTCACGTTCACACCACACACGAGTACACAGACGACACAACCACACCGCTCACAGAATTACACAAACCTGATAGGGCTAGGGTAGTCGATGAAACCCCTGAACAAGTACAAGTGACTCAAGTCCGCACTGACATGGGTGACATAGAATCCGTAAAGACTACAAAGCGTGTGATAAAGAAGAAGAAGGGACCGAAAGCAGAAGTCACAGAAATACTTACCGTTCAGAAGGGCGACGAAGCTCCCATCTCGACAGTCAAGGTTCCCGAAGAACATCTCGATCAACCTGCAGAGCCTGCTGAAACTGTTGAACTCCCGGAAGAGACGACTGTTGAAGAAACTCCGTCACCCGTGGACGGTAAGCCTAAACAAAAAATAGTCACTAAGCGTGTGATCAAGAAAAAGGTAGGTCCACTAGTAGAAACTACACAAATCACTACTGAACAAGACGGTGACGCACCGCCAATTGTTCACGTTCACACCACACACGAGTACACAGACGACACAACCACACCGCTCACAGAATTACACAAACCTGATAGGGCTAGGGTAGTCGATGAAACCCCTGAACAAGTACAAGTGACTCAAGTCCGAACTGACATGGGTGAAATAGAATCCGTAAAGACTACAAAGCGTGTGATAAAGAAGAAGAAGGGACCGAAAGCAGAAGTCACAGAAATACTTACCGTTCAAAAGGGCGACGAAGCTCCCATCTCGACAGTCACGGTTACCGAAGAAGATGTGACAGAAGAACATCTCGATCAGCCTGCAGAGCCTGCTGAAACTGTTGAACTCCCGGAAGAGACGACCGTCGAAGAAACTCCGTCACCCGTGGATGGTAAGCCTAAACAAAAGAAAGTCACTAAGCGTGTGATCAAGAAAAAGGTAGGTCCACTAGTAGAAACTACACAAATCACTACTGAACAAGACGGTGACGCACCGCCAATTGTTCACGTTCACACCACACACGAGTACACAGACGACACAACCACACCGCTCACAGAACTACACAAACCTGATAGGGCTAGGGTAGTCGATGAAACCCCTGAACAAGTACAAGTGACTCAAGTCCGCACTGACATGGGTGACATAGAATCCGTAAAGACTACAAAGCGTGTGATAAAGAAGAAGAAGGGACCGAAAGCAGAAGTCACAGAAATACTTACCGTCCAGAAAGGCGACGAAGCTCCCATCTCGACAGTCACGGTTACCGAAGAAGATGTGACAGAAGAACATCTCGATCAGCCTGCAGAGCCTGCTGAAACTGTTGAACTCCCGGAAGAGACGACCGTCGAAGAAACTCCATCACCCGTGGATGGTAAGCCTAAACAAAAGAAAGTCACTAAGCGTGTGATCAAGAAAAAGGTAGGTCCACTAGTAGAAACTACACAAATCACTACTGAACAAGACGGTGACGCACCGCCAATTGTTCACGTTCACACCACACACGAGTACACAGACGACACAACCACACCGCTCACAGAATTACACAAACCTGATAGGGCTAGGGTAGTCGATGAAACCCCTGAACAAGTACAAGTGACTCAAGTCCGCACTGACATGGGTGACATAGAATCCGTAAAGACTACAAAGCGTGTGATAAAGAAGAAGAAGGGACCGAAAGCAGAAGTCACAGAAATACTTACCGTTCAGAAGGGCGACGAAGCTCCCATCTCGACAGTCAAGGTTACCGAAGAACATCTCGATCAACCTGCAGAGCCTGCTGAAACTGTTGAACTCCCGGAAGAGACGACTGTTGAAGAAACTCCGTCACCCGTGGACGGTAAGCCTAAACAAAAAATAGTCACTAAGCGTGTGATCAAGAAAAAGGTAGGTCCACTAGTAGAAACTACACAAATCACTACTGAACAAGACGGTGACGCACCGCCAATTGTTCACGTTCACACCACACACGAGTACACAGACGACACAACCACACCGCTCACAGAATTACACAAACCTGATAGGGCTAGGGTAGTCGATGAAACCCCTGAACAAGTACAAGTGACTCAAGTCCGAACTGACATGGGTGAAATAGAATCCGTAAAGACTACAAAGCGTGTGATAAAGAAGAAGAAGGGACCGAAAGCAGAAGTCACAGAAATACTTACCGTTCAAAAGGGCGACGAAGCTCCCATCTCGACAGTCACGGTTACCGAAGAAGATGTGACAGAAGAACATCTCGATCAGCCTGCAGAGCCTGCTGAAACTGTTGAACTCCCGGAAGAGACGACCGTCGAAGAAACTCCGTCACCCGTGGATGGTAAGCCTAAACAAAAGAAAGTCACTAAGCGTGTGATCAAGAAAAAGGTAGGTCCACTAGTAGAAACTACACAAATCACTACTGAACAAGACGGTGACGCACCGCCAATTGTTCACGTTCACACCACACACGAGTACACAGACGACACAACCACACCGCTCACAGAATTACACAAACCTGATAGGGCTAGGGTAGTCGATGAAACCCCTGAACAAGTACAAGTGACTCAAGTCCGCACTGACATGGGTGACATAGAATCCGTAAAGACTACAAAGCGTGTGATAAAGAAGAAGAAGGGACCGAAAGCAGAAGTCACAGAAATACTTACCGTTCAGAAGGGCGACGAAGCTCCGATCTCGACAGTCACGGTTACCGAAGAAGATGTGACAGAAGAACATCTCGATCAGCCTGCAGAGCCTGCTGAAACTGTTGAACTCCCGGAAGAGACGACCGTCGAAGAAACTCCGTCACCCGTGGATGGTAAGCCTAAACAAAAGAAAGTCACTAAGCGTGTGATCAAGAAAAAGGTAGGTCCACTAGTAGAAACTACACAAATCACTACTGAACAAGACGGTGACGCACCGCCAATTGTTCACGTTCACACCACACACGAGTACACAGACGACACAACCACACCGCTCACAGAATTACACAAACCTGATAGGGCTAGGGTAGTCGATGAAACCCCGGAACAAGTACAAGTGACTCAAGTCCGCACTGACATGGGTGACATAGAATCCGTAAAGACTACAAAGCGTGTGATAAAGAAGAAGAAGGGACCGAAAGCAGAAGTCACAGAAATACTTACCGTTCAGAAGGGCGACGAAGCTCCCATCTCGACAGTCAAGGTTACCGAAGAACATCTCGATCAACCTGCAGAGCCTGCTGAAACTGTTGAACTCCCGGAAGAGACGACTGTTGAAGAAACTCCGTCACCCGTGGACGGTAAGCCTAAACAAAAGATAGTCACTAAGCGTGTGATCAAGAAAAAGGTAGGTCCACTAGTAGAAACTACACAAATCACTACTGAACAAGACGGTGACGCACTGCCAATTGTTCACGTTCACACCACACACGAGTACACAGACGACACAACCACACCGCTCACAGAATTACACAAACCTGATAGGGCTAGGGTAGTCGATGAAACCCCTGAACAAGTACAAGTGACTCAAGTCCGCACTGACATGGGTGACATAGAATCCGTAAAGACTACAAAGCGTGTGATAAAGAAGAAGAAGGGACCGAAAGCAGAAGTCACAGAAATACTTACCGTCCAGAAAGGCGACGAAGCTCCCATCTCGACAGTCACGGTTACCGAAGAAGATGTGACAGAAGAACATCTCGATCAGCCTGCAGAGCCTGCTGAAACTGTTGAACTCCCGGAAGAGACGACCGTCGAAGAAACTTCGTCACCCGTGGATGGTAAGCCTAAACAAAAGAAGGTCACTAAGCGTGTGATCAAGAAAAAGGTAGGTCCACTAGTAGAAACTACACAAATCACTACTGAACAAGACGGTGACGCACCGCCAATTGTTCACGTTCACACCACACACGAGTACACAGACGACACAACCACACCGCTCACAGAATTACACAAACCTGATAGGGCTAGGGTAGTCGATGAAACCCCTGAACAAGTACAAGTGACTCGAGTCCGCACTGACATGGGTGACATAGAATCCGTAAAGACTACAAAGCGTGTGATAAAGAAGAAGAAGGGACCGAAAGCAGAAGTCACAGAAATACTTACCGTTCAGAAGGGCGACGAAGCTCCCATCTCGACAGTCAAGGTTACCGAAGAACATCTCGATCAACCTGCAGAGCCTGCTGAAACTGTTGAACTCCCGGAAGAGACGACTGTTGAAGAAACTCCGTCACCCGTGGACGGTAAGCCTAAACAAAAGATAGTCACTAAGCGTGTGATCAAGAAAAAGGTAGGTCCACTAGTAGAAACTACACAAATCACTACTGAACAAGACGGTGACGCACTGCCAATTGTTCACGTTCACACCACACACGAGTACACAGACGACACAACCACACCGCTCACAGAATTACACAAACCTGATAGGGCTAGGGTAGTCGATGAAACCCCTGAACAAGTACAAGTGACTCAAGTCCGCACTGACATGGGTGACATAGAATCCGTAAAGACTACAAAGCGTGTGATAAAGAAGAAGAAGGGACCGAAAGCAGAAGTCACAGAAATACTTACCGTTCAGAAGGGCGACGAAGCTCCGATCTCGACAGTCACGGTTACCGAAGAAGATGTGACAGAAGAACATCTCGATCAGCCTGCAGAGCCTGCTGAAACTGTTGAACTCCCGGAAGAGACGACCGTCGAAGAAACTCCGTCACCCGTGGATGGTAAGCCTAAACAAAAGAAAGTCACTAAGCGTGTGATCAAGAAAAAGGTAGGTCCACTAGTAGAAACTACACAAATCACTACTGAACAAGACGGTGATGCACCGCCAATTGTTCACGTTCACACCACACACGAGTACACAGACGACACAACCACACCGCTCACAGAATTACACAAACCTGATAGGGCTAGGGTAGTCGATGAAACCCCTGAACAAGTACAAGTGACTCAAGTCCGCACTGACATGGGTGACATAGAATCCGTAAAGACTACAAAGCGTGTGATAAAGAAGAAGAAGGGACCGAAAGCAGAAGTCACAGAAATACTTACCGTTCAGAAGGGCGACGAAGCTCCCATCTCGACAGTCAAGGTTACCGAAGAACATCTCGATCAACCTGCAGAGCCTGCTGAAACTGTTGAACTCCCGGAAGAGACGACTGTCGAAGAAACTCCGTCACCCGTGGATGGTAAGCCTAAACAAAAGAAAGTCACTAAGCGTGTGATCAAGAAAAAGGTAGGTCCACTAGTAGAAACTACACAAATCACTACTGAACAAGACGGTGACGCACCGCCAATTGTTCACGTTCACACCACACACGAGTACACAGACGACACAACCACACCGCTCACAGAATTACACAAACCTGATAGGGCTAGGGTAGTCGATGAAACCCCTGAACAAGTACAAGTGACTCAAGTCCGCACTGACATGGGTGACATAGAATCCGTAAAGACTACAAAGCGTGTGATAAAGAAGAAGAAGGGACCGAAAGCAGAAGTCACAGAAATACTTACCGTTCAGAAGGGCGACGAAGCTCCGATCTCGACAGTCACGGTTACCGAAGAAGATGTGACAGAAGAACATCTCGATCAGCCTGCAGAGCCTGCTGAAACTGTTGAACTCCCGGAAGAGACGACCGTCGAAGAAACTCCGTCACCCGTGGATGGTAAGCCTAAACAAAAGAAAGTCACTAAGCGTGTGATCAAAAAAAAGGTAGGTCCACTAGTAGAAACTACACAAATCACTACTGAACAAGACGGTGATGCACCGCCAATTGTTCACGTTCACACCATACACGAGTACACAGACGACACAACCACACCGCTCACAGAATTACACAAACCTGATAGGGCTAGGGTAGTCGATGAAACCCCTGAACAAGTACAAGTGACTCAAGTCCGCACTGACATGGGTGACATAGAATCCGTAAAGACTACAAAGCGTGTGATAAAGAAGAAGAAGGGACCGAAAGCAGAAGTCACAGAAATACTTACCGTTCAGAAGGGCGACGAAGCTCCCATCTCGACAGTCAAGGTTACCGAAGAACATCTCGATCAACCTGCAGAGCCTGCTGAAACTGTTGAACTCCCGGAAGAGACGACTGTTGAAGAAACTCCGTCACCCGTGGACGGTAAGCCTAAACAAAAGATAGTCACTAAGCGTGTGATCAAGAAAAAGGTAGGTCCACTAGTAGAAAATACACAAATCACTATTGAACAAGACGGTGACGCACCGCCAATTGTTCACGTTCACACCACACACGAATACACAGACGACACAACCACACCGCTCACAGAATTACACAAACCTGATAGGGCTAGGGTAGTCGATGAAACCCCTGAACAAGTACAAGTGACTCAAGTCCGCACTGACATGGGTGACATAGAATCCGTAAAGACTACAAAGCGTGTGATAAAGAAGAAGAAGGGACCGAAAGCAGAAGTCACAGAAATACTTACCGTCCAGAAAGGCGACGAAGCTCCCATCTCGACAGTCACAGTTACCGAAGAAGATGTGACAGAAGAACATCTCGATCAGCCTGCAGAGCCTGCTGAAACTGTTGAACTCCCGGAAGAGATGACTGTCGAAGAAACTCCGTCACCCGTGGACGGTAAGCCTAAACAAAAGACAGTCACTAAGCGTGTGATCAAGAAAAAGGTAGGTCCACTAGTAGAAACTACACAAATCACTACTGAACAAGACGGTGACGCACCGCCAATTGTTCACGTTCACACCACACACGAGTACACAGACGACACAACCACACCGCTCACAGAATTATACAAACCTGATAGGGCTAGGGTAGTCGATGAAACCCCTGAACAAGTACAAGTGACTCAAGTCCGCACTGACATGGGTGACATAGAATCCGTAAAGACTACAAAGCGTGTGATAAAGAAGAAGAAGGGACCGAAAGCAGAAGTCACAGAAATACTTACCGTTCAAAAGGGCGACGAAGCTCCCATCTCGACAGTCACGGTTACCGAAGAAGATGTGACAGAAGAACATCTCGATCAGCCTGCAGAGCCTGCTGAAACTGTTGAACTCCCGGAAGAGACGACCGTCGAAGAAACTCCGTCACCCGTGGATGGTAAGCCTAAACAAAAGAAAGTCACTAAGCGTGTGATCAAGAAAAAGGTAGGTCCACTAGTAGAAACTACACAAATCACTACTGAACAAGACGGTGACGCACCGCCAATTGTTCACGTTCACACCACACATGAGTACACAGACGACACAACCACACCGCTCACAGAATTACACAAACCTGACAGGGCTAGGGTAGTCGATGAAACCCGGGAACAAGTACAAGTGACTCAAGTCCGCACTGACATGGGTGACATAGAATCCGTAAAGACTACAAAGCGTGTGATAAAGAAGAAGAAGGGACCGAAAGCAGAAGTCACAGAAATACTTACCGTTCAGAAGGGCGACAAAGCTCCCATCTCGACAGTCACGGTTACCGAAGAAGATGTTACAGAAGAACATCTCGATCAGCCTGCAGAGCCTGCTGAAACTGTTGAACTCCCGGAAGAGACGACCGTCGAAGAAACTCCGTCACCCGTGGATGGTAAGCCTAAACAAAAGAAAGTCACTAAGCGTGTGATCAAGAAAAAGGTAGGTCCACTAGTAGAAACTACACAAATCACTACTGAACAAGACGGTCACGCACCGCCAATTGTTCACGTTCACACCACACATGAGTACACAGACGACACAACCACACCGCTCACAGAATTACACAAACCTGATAGGGCTAGGGTAGTCGATGAAACCCCTGAACAAGTACAAGTGACTCAAGTCCACACTGACATGGGTGACATAGAATCCGTAAAGACTACAAAGCGTGTGATAAAGAAGAAGAAGGGACCGAAAGCAGAAGTCACAGAAATACTTACCGTTCAGAAGGGCGACGAAGCTCCGATCTCGACAGTCACGGTTACCGAAGAAGATGTTAAAGAAGAACATCTCGAGCAGCCTGCAGAGCCTGCTGAAACTGTTGAACTCCCGGAAGAGACGACTGTCGAAGAAACTCCGTCATCCGAAGATGGTAAGCCTGAACAAAAGATAATCACTAAACGTGTGATCGAGAACAAGGTAGGCACACTAGTAGAACCTATACAAATTACTATTAAACAAAAAGGTCACCTACAGCTCATTGTTCACATACACACTAAACATCACTACTCAGACGACACAACTACACTACTCAGAGAATTGAGACGAACTTGATAGGGCTTTGTTATGTTAGTCGAGAAAATCCTTTAACAAGTGCAAGTGATAACAAAAAGCGGATGAAAGAAGAAATCGCCCCGAAGATTATTCGAATTACTTTTTGCCCAGAAATATGACGAGTCATGTTTGATTATCGTCCTGCTTGATTGATTACCGACTAGAATACTTTGTTTTAAATTATGACGTAAGCCTAAATTAAAGTGTTTGAAGGTGTCTCAAAAATACGTGACGTTTAGTTACTTTTAATCAATTTCTAAAAAGATATATATATCATTTATATTACCCACTGGGTTTTTTTTGCTATTATTGGCTGTGAAAACTTGATTACAATGAAACGAGGTAGATATAGATTATAGCAAATCAACAGCTTATATCCACATAATATTAAGCATTAACTATTTCATACATTACTTGTACCTAACTCTAACCAAATTTTTAACATGAACGTTCAAAGTTTTGTTACTTGATTATAAATTAAAACCAACGGACGACGGACTAACTTTGAAGATGTCGGCAATTCACCAAATTAAACTCTCATTTGCATTTTGATAGGGTTGAAAGTATAATGCAGTTAGAAAAAGAGCGACGACAGACGATTGAATTTTTTTCTACATTGCAGTGTAATCAATTTATGAAATAATGTTTTAGAATTATAAAATAGACGAATATTTTATCGGCCGTATCATTTGAATTATGTTACCTTACACATTGTGGGAAATAATAATTTTAACAAAACTTTTCATTAATCATTAACCTATAAGCAACAGAGCATATATTCTAAGCAGCTTTTAAAAAGTCCGAAAAGAACCTTTTTAGAAACCATAGAAAATACAAAGAAACTGTCTTATGAAGATCAAATATTTTTAGTGAAAACAAATTATGGAATGGTTAAAGATTTATTTTTAATGCTGAAAAATAACTGAACCTATTGAGAAGAAATTAGGATTAGAACATTAGAACAGCTAATTTAAAAAAAAATGTATCTCATAAACTTGCAAGAGAAAACTTTTTTTATATTACCTACTAGCTGACCCGACAGACGTTGTCCTGTCGTTTAGTATAAAAAAATAAAATTCATCAAAATCGGTTTAGCATTTTTTCTTTCATAAGAACCTTCTCCTGACAATAGCAAACACAACAAAAAAAGAATTATCGAAATATGTCTAAAAGTTTAAGTGTGATGCCGTGACCAACGGAAATAGGGATTGATTTTTATATAATAGAAGAAGAAGATAGATAGATAAAGTCTCTGGCATAGTCTTTGGTAGACATTTTTATTTGACGATATCCTGTCGGACGACGAAACCCATTTATTTCATATAAAGAAGACCTAAATCAAAAGAAAATATTGTATTACATGATGTCCTAAAGTGAAGCGATTCTGAAAATGCCGGTAAGCCGCTGATGAATTTGTGTACCAATCGGAAGAAGACGTCAAATCACACAATCTTTGCCTTCAAACTATGCCTCTAAACCTCTCTAGATACTCGAGAAAAAAAATAAGGTAATGTATAAGAGTGTTGTCTTAGATCTCTGACTTGTACTGTTGCAGCACTGGTGATGATAAAATCTGTGAGTTAAAAGGTGTTTGAACTCACAATTTCAACATGTTTACTGCATTGTAGAACAGCTACTTTTCAATGTTTTATATTAAAATTTTATTCTCAACTTATTATTTTATATAGGAATTAAAATTTTACGAGCTACTGATAAATTTATCCTGTATGATAAATTATTTTTATGAACTAACATTGTATGACAAATATATGTATGTATGATAAGTTGAAGTACAGAGCAGTTCAGACGACTAATATTTCTATTTTATGTATTCTGCAGATACTAAAGCGCTATCAAAACCTGAAGAAGACAGTAAAGAAAAGAAACCTGCGAAGAAATATTCAAAAGGACGACTTACTCTCATGAAGATGGAAGAAAAAGTTTTAGATGAAAAGGCTCAAAAACTCCAAGAAAGTGAGGGTCCTCAGTTTGGGAAAATTAAACTTAAAAAACCCGTGCAAAAACCTAAACAAGAAGCATCTACTGTTACATTACCAAAATTCCAACTGAAAAGTCGAATAAAATATGTTAACGATTGGCCCCCAGAGGAAATAAAACCTGTCATATCAAAAATAGGTAGTGTTAAACAAAGTGGAGAATTATCTCGTAACGTTAAAGAAGCTATGAAACTGAAGAAAAAGGTTCCTAAACTTAAAGAGTTGCCTGATCTTGATAGGGTTGAATTAGAAAAACCGGAACAATATGATTTTACTTCTAAATCTGTTGAAGAACCGGTAGAAACGCAAGAACAACTAATGGATGAGACTGCAGAAAAACATTTGATTTCAACAAAAACAAGAAAAAGTCCGAAAATAAAATCTGATGATTCCAAAGAAGATGTTCCTTTTACTCTTAAATTACACCCTAAGAACAATGATGCATCTGACGTTCTACTAGAGAAGTTGCCTAGAGATAAAGAAGTACCATTTGGTGACAAAACACTAACAGACAAAGAAATACCTAGTGATGAAGAAGTACTTGTAGGCAAAGAAATACCTAGTGATGAAGAAGTACTTGTGGGCAAAGAAATACCTAGTGATGAAGAAGTACTTGTAGACAAAGAATCATCAAAAGAAGAAAAAGCCCCTGCAGACAAAGAAATACCAAACGATGATAAAGTGTCTATGGGCAAAAAAGTGTCACGAAAAGTAAAAAAACCTATGGATAAAAAAGTACCAAGCCTTGATAAAGTTCCTAATGATGAGAAGATACCTGATTTGGAAAAACCAAGCGACAATACAATCCCTAGCGATGAAAAATTACCAAGTAAAGAAGAAGATAAACCTTCGGTGGATTTATCTAAGGATAATAAACGTGAAGAACACCAAGAGAAGCCCAAAACTCCAACTAAAAAAATTGCTAAACCTAAAAAGTCTGAGCATGAAAAATTACAAATCTTAAATGATCACAAAGAAGAACCTACAGGTATAGAAGAAGAGGAACAAAAACAAGGAAAACCTACACAACAAGAAGAGTACGCTGGACAGGACGCTGTTGACAACCCAGATGGTACAGAAGTTCTAAAAACAACAAAAAAACCGAAAACAAAAACTGCAAACAAAAATAAATCTGATATTTCGGAAAAACCTAAAGAAGATGATTTAATAAATCAGAAGATGCTGATCGATGATGCATCCAAATTAGACGAAAACAATGAAATTGACGCTCCTACTAAGAAGGACAAACCAAAGCCAAAAGCTAAGTTAATACCAATGAAAATTGAAAGAAAAGTACTTGATATGGGTGAGGCTCAGCATCCTGAAAGTCTCTCTGGTCCACAATTTTCTAAATTAAAATTAAAGAAAACAATCACAAAACCTAAAGAAGATACAAGCACAGTATCGCTGCCTAAATTCCAACTGAAGAGTAGAGTTAAGTACGTTAAGGACTGGCCCTCGGAAATAATTAAACCGATCATCAGTTATTTAGGTAGTGTCCGGCAAAATGGTATTTTGTCTAGAAATATGAAAGAAGCTTCCAAAATAAAGAAAAAAGTATACAAAGAGCCTGTGTTACCGGAAATAGAAAAAGTAGAATTAGAAAAACCATCGTTCGGATATGAAGACATAGTTGAAACCAAGAAGCAATCACAAGATACACCACTAGAGGATATCGAAACGCTAGACGAAGAACCTGAACAATTTACAATCAAACCTAAACGTCCAAGTATTAAAAAGACGGAAGAAGTGACTGAAGAAGTAACACTTAAGAAAAAATTAAAGCCAGTAAGGAAGTCCTCAATTAATCTTCCTGAAGTTACAGAACCAGAGACTGTTACTTTTAGACCAAAATCAACTAAAACAAAAGAAGATGTTGAACAAGAATTTAGTATTCATTTAGACTCGTATGCAGAAGAGGAAATTTCTATGTCAAGTAAAGTGAAATTGAAACCTCACAGACAGCCGACATTTAATGAGGAAGCAGATGAAGCATCGATTAAATTTTACGAAGAAAAAGATGGCCCCGAAATAGTCGAAGTTATTGAAAGTGACGTTGAAGAAAACGAAGACACTGCCCTTGTTGTCATGCCTTTGAAAAAACCTTCCCCTGAAAACGAAATAATCAATGAGGAAATGTCTAGCATTACTGTGTCTCGCCCTAAAGATACAACAACACCAACAGAAATAGTGGAAGATGTAAGCATAACGTTAGACCGGAAACCTAAATATACTGTCAATGATCAAGAAGAAATCAGCTTTGACGTGAAACCACAGACTGAACAATATTCAACAGAGGAACTCTCATTGTCTAGTAAAATTAAATTAAAGCCTAAGAGAAAGATCACTCTCGAAGAAGCCGCGGACGAAACCTCTATTCGTTTGACTAAAGAAATCGAGGACACTAACGAACCTGAAGAGATTATTTTAAGTGAAGCCGAATCCGATGATAATGTTGAAATGGTTATTATGCGTAAATCTAAAAAACCCGCTTACGAAGTAAGTGAGCTGGAAGAATTAAGTGTTGAATTAAAACCAAAGCTACATAGAGAAGATCAATATCCTGAAGAGCAATTGACGATAGCTGCAAAACGCAAACCGAGAAAACCATCGCAATTACAAGGTATTAAATTGCGGAAGAACTATGTTGTGATCGCTATATTGCTACATTAATAAACGCTTCACTTATTCATAAATCAAACTCACAATTTTGCTTTTTTTTCGAATTAACATTTTATTATCATCACCTTGAGTTTTACCTACTTGGGTCGAATATATTAATATGACATTTTTACAGGTAAAAGTTTTACCTACTAAAACTCTTCTTAACCTCTATCTATACTCTAAGAATTATCTATAAATATGAAGAATAACAGAGATAATTGATATTGTGAACATAGATAATACTTACAATGCTTTTAAAATAAACCACATTATTTCTAATTGAGTCATTCATTTTTGGCGTTGTTTACTTCCCCTAATTTATATAGCTACCAAGCTGCTAATACCACAATTAATTTATTTATCAAGCCTATTATATTGCTATCAAATTGCTCATATAATGTCTTGCTCATAATTATTATGCTTATCTTTACAGAAGCTGAAGCGACGATGAGTATTGCGAGAGAACAAGAATTTCCGGGTAAGATGTTTAATAGTTCTATCCAATAGACTTTTCATAGACATTATTACCCTTTTATTCATTAACGATTATTAAACATTAGTTATTGAAAATGTTTTGCATTCATTTTGCATCAGTTGAATATTTAACAGCTTACCCCCTTACTTATAAACCAAGATTAAATTTATGTAACTGTTTGACAGTTTTCTCTGTCTGTCAACTAACTTCATGTCACAATAAAAGACAAACGATACATAGTTCATGCAGCTCTTTATGAGTAAGGGGTTTAGTAAGTAGGTTATGAATAAAAGGGTCAATAATATATTAGTCTTTATTATTTTACTATTTCGCTGTTTCTTCTAATTATTTTGTCGGATGACATACAAGAACCTACATTATATTTATTATAAATATATAATAGGTTTTACATTTACTATATGACCTATTGTTGTGCGTCTTTGCCTAGTTCGCCTGTGATATCGCCATCACTCTAGAACTACCCAGGGAATACGCTCGGCTGTTGTAGACGCGAGTGAAACAATTGTTTCTTTTACTGACCGATAGCTAAAATATAGTGCAGATATCCATAGTATCACTGAAATTAAACTAAACAAGTACGCTGGCTGGAATTTGAAGCGCACCTCTTGACCGTCCGGAGAACTAAATTAGTGAGTTCCGTCATTCTTATCGATAATACTATCGATAAAGGGTTAGGTGTGCTCCGTGCAAAATTAAATTAAGATTGTCTTGTCGAATGGAGAAACTTTTTGTAAGTAGGTAATATGATTTTGTGTTAGGGACACCATTAGCAGTGTATCAACTAACCATTATTCTTTTTCATAGTTGATATGAAGTTCCGAAAAGCAATACTTTTCAATCATTCATTTTAATTATTTGATTAATTAAATGAATTGAAAGGCCCTCTTTGATAGTCGGTTTTCTTTCTTTTTTTCAGATACCCCGATGGACGTACGAGGTGGCGATACTGTATTTGCAGTTTACTCGTACGTCGCTGAAACTGACGAGGCAATCAACATGGTCGAAGGAGAAAAGCTTTACATTTTAGGTGATAACTTGATGATTGGCCTTTCATATCTAAACTGTATATTTCGCATGTTTCATCATGAGAAAATCACTATTATTTTTGAGTTAAAACATTTTAATTATTTTTAGATACAACAAATCAAGACTGGTGGTTTGTTCGTAAACACTTGACCGAAGAAAAGGGTTGGGTACCAGCTCAGTACCTTATGGACGAAGCAAATTACACACTGTACTTACAAAAGAAACTGAACGAAAAAATAGACAAGCTTCCTGTGTTTGAAAGTAAGTTCTGCAGTTTCGATTTCTATAAATATAATAGTAATCGGGGGTCGCTCCACCCTATGCGCAGAGCTTCTACGGTACGGTTGCTTGGCAAATGTAGTCAAATGATACGGCGCACTGTCACAATTACGATCGTTTATTAATCATACGACCTCGTTAACAAACCTGTCTAAGAAAACGTCCTACTAACGTAGAAGCGTCCTCTTAGAGCAGATTTTGCATTTAGTTAGTCAAGTAAGGTCCAGTAGGTACTACCGAAGCTCAAGCTTTCCAAGGCAAAAGGAATTCTTCACAAAACATTTTTTTTTAAATCTAGGTATATTAGTCAAATAAAATAATAGTAAATAATAAATTTATTTCCAAATTAATGTGTACAAAAATTACTTAAAGTCTAAATTTTAACATAAATCTAAGTAACACATATGCCTGAAGTAGGAGAATCCTGTATCTCAGGCGAGAATAGCAAAAAATAAAAACTAAAATGATCACTTATAAATACAACGATAGTGCGATTCAAATCTTCCAGTGGCGCCATTTGTTGGCGGGTAACCTAAGTAAAGAATGCGTTGCGTAGACGGTACATTATTATTTAACTTATTGAAAACATATACTGCTGCAAAATTTAATTGATACCTACTTGATTACCCGAATAGGCGTATTTTATTATGCTGCTAATGAAAGTGTTTCACTAATTTATATGTTATATATATTCCAGAACCATCATCAGAAGAAAAGGCCATAGCTCCTAGATTTATTGAGAAACTAAGACCGAAACATACACCGGACGGTTCGACGGTTCAGTTTGAGTGCCAGGTGGAAGGACATCCGCGACCACAGATCACTTGGTTCAGGCAAACGGCCATCATCAAGCCCTCACAGGACTTCCAGATGTACTATGACGAAGATAACGTTGCAACTCTTGTGATCCGTGAAGTGTTCCCAGAAGATGCGGGCACATTCACTTGCGTCGCGAAAAACGCGGCCGGGTTCGCATCCAGCACCGCTGAACTAACCGTAGAGGCACCGCTCTCAGACCATGGCTCCGAAATGACAATCCTTTCGAGGAAGAGCCTCTCGAGGGAGTCCTCTTTAGCCGATATACTCGAAGGCATTCCACCTACTTTCTCGAAACGGCCGAAGGCGCAGTACGTCGATGAAGGCACCGACATATATCTCGAATGCCGACTTGTTGCCATACCCGAACCGGATATTGCTTGGTTCTTCAAGGGAGAGGAGATCATGTCTGATGAGAATGTGTCGATCGCCACTGAATCTGACATGCACATGTACTGCAGCGTTTTGAAAATAACGAACGTGAAAAAGTTCCAGGAAGGCACGTATACGGTGATGGCCGTCAATAGGGAAGGTGAAGCAAGTTTACCCATCGTTTTAAAAATAAAGACTGGTCAAAAGGAGAAGCCTCAGGTGATCGAACCTTTAAAGAGCATGATGATTCGGGAAGGCGAGAGTGTAGTGCTCACCACACAAGTTGTCGGTAATCCTTTACCCACCGTCAAGTGGTTCAAGAATAACAAACCGGTCAAGCCAAAGAGCACAAAGTCTGACGGTGATACGCACACTATTACAATTGTGAAACCGAAAAAAGGAGAAGACGATGGAGTCTACACATTAAAGGCGACAAACTCTGAAGGATCGACTGAAACTAGCGCCGTAATTACCATAGAAGGTAAAAATTATCAAATTAAAGTTAGAGCAATAGATATATATTTAGATAGTTTTTCGTATGACTGTAAGCTTAAACATGTTATTTTATTTTTCAGAACCTACTGAAGAAAACGCAGAACCTCCTCTTTTCACAAACAGGTTCCAAGAAATAACTGTTCAAGAGAAGAGAACTATTCACCTTACCGCTAAAGTGACCGGCAATCCCGTGCCGATCATAACTTGGTATAGAAATAATCAAATAATTACACCGTCTGAAACCGTTATTCAGAACTTCGACGGTGAAAATATCGAGTTGATAATAAAGGAGGTCGATTCCGAAATAGATTCGGGTGACTACAAGTGTGTTGCGGCAAATACCGCCGGCAAGGCTTCCCACGGCGCCAAAGTCACGATTGACGTCGATAAAGTCACGTTCATAAAGAAACTTAACAAGACCTATGAAATCGAAGAGGGCAAAACGGTTGTCCTGGAATGTCACACTTCACACACGGTTTCGACCAAATGGTACCACAACGACAAAGAAATTAGTGGCATGGACCACAGGGAAATCATACAGGAAGGCCGCGTACACAAACTTAGAATAAAGAAGACTAAAATGACAGACATTGGTACGATCAAGTGCATCGTTAAAGACCAAGTCACGAGCACTAAGTTGACCGTCAGGGAAACAGTCCCAGAATTCGTTCGCAAGCTACAAGACTTCGAGGTCAAAGAGAGAGACGTGGCTATACTCGAGGTAGAAATCAATTCAGAAACTGCTGACGTGTTCTGGGAGAGAGACGGAGAAACAATAAAACCTAAGAAGAACAAGTACGAAGTTGAGAAACGTGGAAACATTAGAAAACTTTACATCAGAAATACGTCCGTGCACGACGAAGGCGAGTACAAATGCTCGCTTCGTGACGACTCCTGCACCGCCGAGGTCACGGTTGTGGAACTGCCGCCCGAGATAATATCTCGTCTCAAGGACCAGAGAGTCTGTAAGGGTAACAAGGCCACGTTTGAAATCGAGCTTACAAAGGGCGACGCTCTAGTACAATGGTTCAAAGACGGCACGGAGATTCAGTTTTCGAATCACATTCAGCTCATTATCGACGGCAAGAAACAAAGATTGAAGATTTACGATTGTGAGGACGACGATGGTGGCGAATACGCCTGTGAAGTTGGGAACGATCGATGCAGCGCTAAGCTCATTGTAGATGAACCTTCGATAGAGTTTGTGTTGCGTCTGCCCGAACTAATCATTGTTCCTGCTAACACAGACGGTTACCTCACTGTCGAAATACCGGATGAAAGCCTCGAAGTGGTCTGGTATAAAAAGAAGACGGTTATTGAAGATTCTGAGAAATTCACTCTGATATCGGACGGTACAAAGAGAACGCTCATTATTAGGAAGTGCACTGAAGAAGATCAGTCTGATTATTCAGTCAGTCTCTTAGATGCTGTTTGTTCTACTAAAGTTAAAGTAGAAAGTAAGTCCAATACCATTATTTATCTACTATCACACGGGTAGTTCAAATAATTAAGAAGCATTTTATTTCTTTCAGTGGTCGAGTTCTCTCCTAGAATAGTCAACTTTGACAGCGAATATCGTGTGAGGAGAGGTAACGACGTAACAATAACTGTGCAATATGAAGCCTCGCCTCAACCGAATGACGAATGGGTCGTCAACACAAAGATCATCAAGAAATCAAAGCACACGAAGCCGACGATCGATTCTAAATCTGCCAGTCTAACGATCAAGAAGGTGGAAAATGTTGACGCTGGAATATACAGACTTAAGTTAGAGAATAATTGCGGCGAAGTTGTTACTGATATCACTGTTATTGTGCTGGGTAAGTTCATTCAATTAGGTACTTAATACTTTACAACTTTTGAAGTACGTTGAGAAGAGTACCTAAACATTAATTAAATCAATATCTATAAAAGGCTTTGTTCTGACTGACTGACTTATCATCGCACAGCCTAAACCGCTGATAGCAGAGGGCTGAATATTGAAGAGTGTTTTCTTTATACGATGAAGGCATCCGATATGAAAGGCTTTTAAAAATTCTAACGGGATCTGGTCTCATGCGGGTAAAACTGCGGGACGCTGCTGGTTAGTTCATAAAAGACAACGCATTTTATAGATATAGATTACGTCATAATGTCATACAGTATTTTACTGTATAGAATATTTAGACGATATGTGTTGTTGTTTATTGCGGTTTATTTCAGATATACCATCAGCTCCGGGTAAGCCCAGCGTTTTAGAAACCGACGACACCTCCGTCAATGTGTGCTGGACCGAGCCTACGGATCTAGGAAACTCGACTATTGAATCTTATATCCTGGAATACCAAGAAATTAACACTACAGAGTAAGTTCTAATCAATATACAGGGACAACTTTCAGATAAGCCTGAAGCAATTCCTTCCGAAAACGCTGAATGGAGCAGCGTTCCTGGCGTATAGGCGATTGTTTTTCAAAACAAGGTCGAATTTTTGAAAAATATAAAAATACCGTTTTAGTTTATTCAAGTCGGGCCCCCTGAAGACCAGTCTAAGTAGGTACTTAATAAATTAGTGGATTTCTATATTTAATAAAAAGCCTATGTTACTCAGGGTGAATGTAGCTTTCTAATGGTGAAAGAATTTTTGAAATCGGTCCAGTAGTTTCGGAGATTACCCCCAATATACATACATACATACATGTTACCAACGTTACCTCTTTATAATATTATAGTATTGATTATTATTTAATACATGTATGTATACGTATTTCTGTATTCTAGGTGGATATCAATAGAAAACATCAAAAGAACACAACACTACGTAAAGAACTTAAAAACGAAATCTTCATACCGTTTCCGAGTGTTTGCTGTTAACGAAGTGGGAGTCAGTGAATCATCCGAAGTATCTGAATACATTAAGATCGAAAAGATTACTAAATCTGAACCTCCGACTGTGAAGAAACCATTGAAAGACGTAGTCGGTGAGCCGGATGAAGATATTGAATTGACTTGCATATTTGGAGGCCAACCGGTACCTAAAGTCGCCTGGTACAAAGATGGTAAAACACTTAAAACAGCCAAGGCAACTTACGTAAATCGCGTCGCTACCTTAATCGTGTCAGCTTCAGAAATCTCACAAGGCACTTACAGATGCGTTGCGAATAATGAATTAGGGGAAATCGATACCTCTTGCACTTTAGAAGTCCAGCAGAAACCTAATATAATTGTGCAAGACGTAGAAATCAATCAAAAACTCAAAGTCGACGATGAATGGCAAGTTACCGCTGATATTGTGGGAATTCCTAAACCGGCAGTGACTTGGTATAGAAACGGTACCAAGATTGAGAAGAGCAAAGATATAGAAATTGTTACCGAAGAGTATAGCAGTACTATAATAATACGGAAATTGAAACGTTCTCATACCAATAAGTACAGCGTCGAAGCAACGAACAAAGCGGGAACAAAGACTGTCGAACTTTCGCTTAAAGTTTACGGTATGTTAAAGAAATACTTTAAATACTACCAACAACCAATTTTTTTCTGTAGCTTAGCGGACGAATATACACTTAAGTTGCAGAAGGTTATGGGTTCGATTCCCCATTAAAATAAATTTTAGTATTGTAAATGGTTATTGGCGTTTAGTAGAATATTCATCTAGGTTTCTTAAATGTATAATATTTAAACATTATTTCTTAGTGTTAATCCACACTTATATATAATTAAATATTTATACTTATACTTTTACAGGGTGTTTCGACGAGGGAGTATTAAGCCGAAAGGGGGTTGTTCTAGAGGTCTAGGCGAACAACTGCGACTGCTGTTTTATTCTGCGACTTCTGGAAATTCGATTTTTTTTTTCGAAAATTTTAAAGTTGTGTCACTAAGAAAAACAGCTGTTTTTGTAAAAAAAAGGCAATTAATGTTTAGATTGTAGTGGTTCAAACTAAATAAAAGAGCACCTTAAGGCCAATGACCTCAAACTCTAAAAAACAGCTGATTTTCATGCAAACTTTAAACGCAAAATTTTCGAAAACTACTTCGAATTTCCAAAACTTGTAGAACAAAAGTTGTTTGCCTAGACCTCTAAAACAACCCCCTTTCGGCTTAATACCCCCTCCTCGGAGCACCCTGTATATGTATAATATCCCCTATTTTTTACCAATACTCAGGTAAAAAATCAAACTTTTTTTTATTGTTATAAGTTTATTTTATGTTATAAAGGAACTTCCTCACTGAAAGCATTCGCGTGTACTGTAACCACATTATATGATTACAATGTAATGTTCGTTTCACCTCCTTCACTGATGAAGGACGCTGGTCCGTTTTCCTCCCTAACTGATGTAATGGTCGAATCTGTAACGTTATATTACACGCGAATGCTCCCGGTAAGGCACTTTCTCTCATCCGAACGATGTTCCCGGTTGCATCCCTCTCGGGAGCCCGGGGTCCGGTAAATATTTGGGGTTGGCGCAGTAGGTAAGTCATCATTGACCATACCTTCTGCTAATAGATGTGGCAATATTTTTACGGTCGGCCGCCTGCCTGACACCAACCCTTCTAGGGACTTATTTTTTGCTAGTTGTCCCTAAATCCCTTAGTCGCTTTTTACGACACCCGACATACGGTGAGGGAGCACCTTAAATTACAATCATAAAATTATTTGTATTGTATTCTGACTTCAGATAAACCCAGCAAACCCGAAGGTCCGGTGATAATGCGCGAAATAAGCAGAGAATCAGTGACCATAGAATGGAAACCACCTCTAGACGATGGTGGAATTGAACTAACAAAATACGCCATTGAAAGGCATGAACCGGACAGTAACAAATGGATCAAAGTCGCCGACGTTGACAAGACAGTTGAAACGTACTGCGTACAACGTCTTAATGAGAACTGCGAATATATGTTCCGAATTATGGCTCAGAATCCCGTTGGAGTTTCTGACGCACTTGAGAGTGAACCTATTGTTATTAAAACAGCTCTAGGTATGTTTTTGTCAATACTAATGCTTTTAAACATTGAGCCGTATGTAATATCGAGTTAAAAAGTAACCTAATTCATAATCCAGAACTTCAGTTGTCTATATGTCAAGACGTAACATTGCTATCGATTCTATACTTTTACTTATACTATAGTATTACAATAGTAGCTTTTGGCTATTATCTCAAAGGATGCTAAGTGACGATAGAGTCTATGCTGTGGCACGCTTGCCTAAAAATTGCCTGTTTACAAGGAAAACAAGGATCAATGTTTATCCAAGCTCATTGGTGGAATTACTGATCTAAAACCCTATTTACGTGAAATTGTGTGAAATTGACAACCTCTGTGGCGCGTCGGGTGAATGCCCGGCTGTAACGCAGAAGGTTGCGCGTTCGATTCCAGCCGGAAACAAGTATTACGCCGAAGAGAAATATTTGTTTCTGTCTGGGTGTCTCTTTATCTCTTTTTATATGCTACCTATGTATTTACAAATGAATAAATAAAAATAAGTATTATATCCGTCGTCTAGTCACCGTAACACAAACTAAGTAGCTTACCACGGGGCTAGATGGCGCTGTGTGATGATCACATTATTTATTTATATAATTACTTGTTCCAGACGTTCCCTCGCCACCTCTAGGCCCTCTCGGTTTCTACGGCATTGACAAAGATTCCTTAACAATAACATGGTATCCATCTGAGAAGAACGGTGGATCGCCCATACTCGACTACACAGTCGAAATGCTCCAAGAAGGCAAGGAATGGAAGCAAGTAGCCGTAGTAACCACCACACAGGCTAGAATACAGAAACTAAAGGCTAAAATAACTTACCAGTTTAGAATATATGCTAGGAATGAAATCGGCACTAGTTTACCTTACGAATCCGATAAGCAAATAACTATCGGTAAAACGCTGTGTAAGTTTCTTTTATTATAAAGTTTGAGCTTTGTTATTTACTTGCTGTGAGCCGTGGTATTACGCGCAAAGGTTCTGCATCAGCAGGAATATAGATTTTCATTAAAAAAACACTTTTACAAGTTTCATCGCAATCGGTATAGTAATTTTGGTGTGAAACAGTAACAAATATCCTGTGGAGTGTTACGTAGGTACGTACGTATTTTCCGTCAAAAAGGGTCTCGTTTATCATATTAGTACAATTAATATGAATACTTTTCATTATTCATCTTTATTTGAGCATGTTTTTAAAAACCTGTTTGTTTTTAGCCCCGCCATCGCCGCCTCGTGATGTCAACATCAAAGAAATAACATCAAGATCTGTGACGTTACAATGGAAGGCGCCGGAAAGTGATGGAGGAAGCGTTATTACAAGTAAGTTTATTGTATCCAACGTTTAGAAAAAAATGGAGTGGTCTGCTGTACCGTCAGGCCACTACCAGGAGCAACCGTCCGGGATCAGTTATAGACAGATCGTGTTTCCAAATGCTAGTGTGTTCGATTCTCTATAAAAGAGAGCCGACTCGTGCCCAAGTGACACTACCACTGCTGAGCAAGCAAACCCAGTTCTCTAATACCTACGCATATATGTTATAGTGTCCCCAGATATAACCAGCAAGGGTATAAAGGGAGGGGTCCGCTGTACCGTCAGGCCACCCCCAGGGGCAACTGTCAGGAATCTGTTATAGACTGATCGTTCCCAAATGCTAGTGTGTTCGATTCTCTATAAAAGAGAGCCGACTCGTGCCCAAGTGACACTACCACTGCTGAGCAAGCAAACCCAGTTCTCTAATACCTACGCATATATGTTATAGTGTCCCCAGATATGACCAGCAAGGGTATAAAGAGAGGGGTCCGCTGTACCGTCAGGCCACCCCCAGGGGCAACTGTCAGGAATCTGTTATAGACAGATCGTGTTTCCAAACGCTAGTGTGTTCGATTCTCTATAAAAGAGAGCCGACTCGTGCCCAAGTGACACTACCACTGCTGAGCAAGCAAACCCAGTTCTCTAATACCTACGCATATTATGTTATAGCGTCCCCAGATGTGACCAGCAAGGGTATAAAGAGAGGCGTCCGCTGTACCGTCAGGCCACCCCCAGGGGCAACTGTCAGGAATCTGTTATAGACAGATCGTGTTTCCAAATGCTAGTGTGTTCGATTCTCTATAAAAGAGAGCCGACTCGTGCCCAAGTGACACTACCACTGCTGAGCAAGCAAACCCAGTTCTCTAATACCTACGCATATATGTTATAGTGTCCCCAGATATAACCAGCAAGGGTATAAAGGGAGGGGTCCGCTGTACCGTCAGGCCACCCCCAGGGGCAACTGTCAGGAATCTGTTATAGACAGATCGTTCCCAAATGCTAGTGTGTTCGATTCTCTATAAAAGAGAGCCGACTCGTGCCCAAGTGACACTACCACTGCTGAGCAAGCAAACCCAGTTCTCTAATACCTACGCATATATGTTATAGTGTCCCCAGATATGACCAGCAAGGGTATAAAGAGAGGGGTCCGCTGTACCGTCAGGCCACCCCCAGGGGCAACTGTCAGGAATCTGTTATAGACAGATCGTGTTTCCAAACGCTAGTGTGTTCGATTCTCTATAAAAGAGAGCCGACTCGTGCCCAAGTGACACTACCACTGCTGAGCAAGCAAACCCAGTTCTCTAATACCTACGCATATTATGTTATAGCGTCCCCAGATGTGACCAGCAAGGGTATAAAGAGAGGGGTCCGCTGTACCGTCAGGCCACCCCCAGGGGCAACTGTCAGGAATCTGTTATAGACAGATCGTGTTTCCAAATGCTAGTGTGTTCGATTCTCTATAAAAGAGAGCCGACTCGTGCCCAAGTGACACTACCACTGCTGAGCAAGCAAACCCAGTTCTCTAATACCTACGCATATATGTTATAGTGTCCCCAGATATGACCAGCAAGGGTATAAAGAGAGGGGTCCGCTGTACCGTCAGGCCACCCCCAGGGGCAACTGTCAGGAATCTGTTATAGACAGATCGTGTTTCCAAATGCTAGTGTGTTCGATTCTCTATAAAAGGGAGCCGACTCGTGCCCAAGTGACACTACCACTGCTGAGCAAGCAAACCCAGTTCTCTAATACCTACGCATATATGTTATAGTGTCCCCAGATATGACCAGCAAGGGTATAAAGAGAGGGGTCCGCTGTACCGTCAGGCCACCCCCAGGGGCAACTGTCAGGAATCTGTTATAGACAGATCGTGTTTCCAAATGCTAGTGTGTTCGATTCTCTATAAAAGAGAGCCGACTCGTGCCTAAGTGACACTACCACTGCTGAGCAAGAAAACCCAGTTCTCTAATACCTACGCATATTATGTTATAGCGTCCCCAGATATGACCAGCAAGGGTATAAAAAGAGGGGTCCGATGTACCGTCAGGCCACCCCCAGGGGCAACTGTCAGGAATCTGTTATAGACAGATCGTGTCCTCAAATGCTAGATTCGGCTAGCATTTGAGCATATTATCTTCACAAAGATGTGAATTCTGGTCTAGGCCCAGGTTTGGCCAATCTCCAATCTTTGTTAAGATTCTTCAAGTCATCGTTAACGGGGCCTAGATTTTGATGTCCATCTTCAGGAACCCAAAAAGATCTTAACTTATAAATAATAGATCAGGATAAAGTCTAAATTAGATTTATTAAGTATCGACAAGCAATAGATCCTGTCTTGGTCTTAGGCTGGATTCGACCAAACTGGAATAACCAACGAAAAGCAATTCTACGCATAAATCGTCTTTTGTTCGAGAGATTCTCGTTCTATTGAAAAAATGACGATTTATGCGGAGAATTGTTATTCATTGCTTATTTTAGTTTGGTTGATCATACCCTTAATCGTAATTCTTCTTGTTAATTACAGATTACATAATAGAGTACAAGACTGTAAGAAGTAAATCGTGGACTAAAGTGATAACAGTGAGCGGTTCTGTTTACGAACACTGTATAGAGAATATAAAGGAGAAAGAGGAATTGGTGTTCAGGATATCGGCTGAAAATGCTGTGGGAATCAGCTTGCCGACTGAATCGAGCAGTGTTCAGTTAGAGAAACATGCGAGTAAGTATCCTACCTACTAAAACACGATTTATGCATAGAATTGTTATTCATTGCTTATTCTACTTTGGTCGAATCAAGCCTTAGGCTCGATTCGAATAAACTGGTATAAGCAAATCGTCTCGTGTTCGAGTGACTTTTGAGCTGTTCAATCGAAAAAATGTCGTTGTGCCGCGTCATGAGGGGTCATCGAAAGATTACTTTTCATCTTATTTAAAATTTGTCAAAAAACTTTATATAAAGAAATTGAAAACGAATTAAAAAAATGTATTTATATTAAAATGTTTAAAAAATGCTTATGAAAATGTTTATTTATATTGAAATGTTTAATGTTTTAATGTTGTGTATTAAAATTTTTGATCCAAGATTCTGAAACAGAGTAAGTATGTACAAAATTGTAACCGTGGCGAGGATTCAACACGCGGCTTCTGCTTGCCGGCGATCTTACCACTAGTCCACGCGGTTGATACTTACCACGGCGAAATTCTGTATATACATTTCACCTATTGCTTACAACTTAGGCATGACCAGAATACTCTTTAAACTAATGAAATTTCAAAGGAATTTTATTCGATAATCGGTATTAAATTTGCAGCGGTACCTTCACCTCCGACCGCACCTCTGGAGATCCGTTCCGTGGGCAACAACATCGTGATGACGTCATGGGGTACCCCCGAATGGGACGGAGGCGCGCCTCTACTGGGCTACAACATTGCCATCCGTGACGTCACAAAGACCATGTGGATGGAAGTAGGGAAGGTGGACGCTCACACCCTCAAGTTCAGCATCAGAGACCTGAGCGAGAACCACACTTACATGATCAGAATATACGCCCGCAACGAGATCGGACTCAGCGACCCGCTCGAATCGGATGAACCGTTCAAAGTTATGCCTGGAGAAGGTCAGTCTCGATGCCTTTATTACTATCGCTTTGCGTGTTTAACAATTTTGTATTTAGCGTGTTTCGTGGACGGCAAAGAAATTTCCAAAAATCGTGCAACACAAATTGTTCGCCTTGATATCTATAATTATACTACCGTACCCGAAACACACTCAATGCATACCTAAACCTCTCTATCTCTGTCACTTTCGCACACTTCATCAGTGCGAGAGGACATCTGGAACTCGTCAACACGTGTATTCTCCTTAACCCTGTGAGAAGTACCTACTGGCAACGGACATAATTTATCCCGTAAAGAAAATATATTAGTGCACTCTTCGAAATAAAAGTAGAGTAATGCTCACTATTGGTCGCAGTGAAGTGCAAGTGAAATACCTCCGTCTTTTTTGGCTTTTTCTCGCTATCGATCATTTACTTCCGAGTACTGTTTTACTTATATACAGTGTCGAATTTCGGGCCATTGCGCTAAGTCAGTCCAGTAAAGTTCTTCTTCTCTTCGTATACTAGTGTGACTCACCTAGTGTTAGTGTTGAAGTTAGAGTTGAGTTGATGTTAGAGTAGAGTTAGAACTCCAGCTATCTGCATACCAAGTTTCCTTGCAATTGGTTCTGTAGTTTTTGCGTGAAGGAGTAACAAACATACACGTTTATCTATATCTATAAACTGACTGACTGACTGATCAACGCACAGCCTAAACCGCTTAAGGTAGGGAGCTGAAATTTGGAGGGTGTGTTCTTTATATGATGCAGACATCCCATAAGAAAGGATTTTTGAAAATTCCCACGGTTTCGGGACTTATGCGGGTTATACCGCGGTACACAACTAGTCCATATATATAAAAGAAAGTCGTGTTAGTTACACTATTTATAACTCGAGAACCGCTAAACCGATTTGGCTGAAAATTGGTGAGGAGGTAGCTTAGAACCAGGAGAAGGACGTAGGATATTTTAATTCCGTATATCCCGCTGAATCGGGACTTACGCGAGTGCAACCGCAGTTTATAATATTAGTAAGATAACGGACTAATGAATTGATCGTTTTACAGAATCCCAAGCGGACGAAGAACACGGTGACGTGACGGAGGCAACTGAACCGACATCGTTCAGTCAAACGACGACGTCGTGGCTCAGAGACCACAATATGGACGCGGACATCAGATCGTACGCGCGCGGCTCCCTCCTCAGGCGAGATGAATACTTCTTCAGAATATGGCACTACGCTAAACAGCTGTTCAAGTGATCGCCAGTCACCGCGTCTCGCCACGGATCACAGAGATACGAAACAAAGTTATTATACAACAACCAATTATAAATTAGGTATACAAATGTTGTTTTAACGCCTCTATCTATTTAGTTCCAATTGTCGCTCGCTACATGTCATATTATAGTCATTGGTCACGATCGTTGGAAGCTAAGTACTGCATGTAAGGATCTCTGTTTCCCGTGGTCACAACCCCCTCTGTGATATAAATAACATAAGCCGTAGAGGCTTTCCTACAAAACACTTTTTACGACGTTTTTCTATGTTCATAACCTGTATTTAATATTTATTTTTATTTATTCTAGAAATGTAAGGTTAAATTATTTTATTTTTGTTCTGATGAACGGGTTTTAGTCTCATTCAATGTTGACGGGAGACGTTTTTGAATATAGGTGCAATTTATTCGATAAATTGAGTGAGGCTCGAACACGGGCATCGAACGAAATAAAATTTTCAATATACTACTTAGCAATAATTTGACTTTTTTTTGCACCCACCTGTGAATGATTATTCTACTTAGTACCTACACACAAAAATGTGAGCCATCACGGGACGCCTGGCAGATGTGAAACATCGACTCGCTTTGTATTCCATCATATAGCGTGGCGATGCGTCGCCACGGCCTGTATCGCCACGTCCAATATGAGGTGTACCCGCGCCTATAGATATTTCACATCAAAAACAATGTCATCTCCCGCGTCTGTCTGTTGGCATGAGGGCTTTTCGGTAACTGATATACTCAAAAACAACTAAAAATGGATTTTTATATTTCTATGCGGGTTTCACCAATAGCAACTATTTATGTATTCTGTGCTTAGGGGTAACTCGCTTCTGATTGGTCGAAGTTAAATCGAGTAGGTCATGGAATTCAAAATGGCTGCCTTTGCTGTCAAATATACCAGTCTGCCTTCAATAACCAAAGAATTTCTTAACTCTTTCATTGCCGGCAACGCACCGTTTGCGTTGATCGAGTTTTCAACGTCATGCCACCAACTTACCGTATGCGTTCGGTAACCTATTGAAGTTTTTTTTTGAGTTTACTCGAAAATTATAGAAAATTATTTAAACATTTGGCAATATTTTAAAACTAAAAATAATTTTCAATATAGAAGTTTATGGTTTTTGGTTTGCACTGTCAGTTTCGATTTTTCTGTGAAAAAACGGTTGGTGCTGAGAGCGGTCTACTTCGATTTGAAATAACTTGAGTTAAATTGAGTGTTTATTATGAATTGGGAGGTAAAGATAAGCAATATCTTGAGTTTTATTAATAATTTTCATCGTCTCATTGTGTATTTTTTAAATTATATCACATGTACGCAAACGATGCGTTCATTGGCATGGCAGTATTTTTTTAAGGATAGTTTTATGCATGCATGAGACGAATCTCGGAGAGATGAATGTAAGTGTAATATTTTCACTAAAATAATATCTCTAAAATAATAATGTGCAGTTTGATTAATGTGGCAATCAGAACAAATATGAATTGACGTTTGTTCAATACAATAGAACTTATCAAAATAAATCCAAGTCCTCGACACTTGGCAGCGGCCCCAAAATGCTGGCCGCATTGCCACACTAAATGGCAATGCTTATTCATTGCGCCAAATACAGACCAGTATTACTACTTAGTTTAGTAATGGTATGGCTAGGTAAGGGTGAATTTCCTTTTTACCTCACAACCTCGAAAATTATCTTTTTTTTTTCAGTGATACAACTTCAAAGTTTCGAAAAAAAGTTCGAATTTCCAAATGTCGTACAAGACTTTCGGCGGGAAAGCGGAGACAACATGTCGTGCTCCAATTTTATTTTCGTTAAACTATGTTGTAAACTCGGTTAAATTGTGTAATTTTGGTGGAATCTTATTCAATTTAGTTCCGTGAATGTGCACAGGTGTAGTGAAAACAAAATTGAGTGTTAAACATGAACTTTCCGTCGTTCGCGCCGAAGATCCTTGAAGGTTATAATAAAGTTGCCACCGCTTTACCATAGCCCCTGACTTGAAACTATAGGCCCGATCGGGCTAATTTCATGCAAAATACTTGATACTGGCAAGATGTACAAGATGTACGACGCCAAAACTATATGAAGAAACTTGAAATATTCTAAAACTTGACCCTGGCTATTCCAAATTGGCCATATCGGTCTCAGACCGAAATAAACTAAACTAAAATGTCGTACAACAAAAGTTGTTCGCCTAGACGTCTAGAACAAACCCCTTTCGGCTTAAAACCTCGAAACACCCTGTATGTAGCGCACAAAAATATAACTACCTACTTTACGGAAAAAAAAATAGTTTAGGTTGATGAGAGAGGTAAAATATACTTATACCTAATTTTTTTTATTATTTGCACTGGTCAGCCACAGATGGCAGCACTGGACTGAATAAAAAAAATCTTGTCTAGTAGTTCACCTTCCATACTTGGTTTTGAAAATCGTAATTTAATTAAATATGAGCGAGTCCAACAGCGACGAATTGAATGACAGACAGACACGTCAAACTTATAACACCCCTCTTTTTCCGTTGGGGGTTAATAAACTTATTTGCTCTAATGTCTTTATCCAGGGAGGAAAATGTAAACTACGTTTGTATGGAGAAAGAGAATGGAGACTGGAGACTATCCTCTTAAACAACTGCAGAGTTAGTGCAAGCGGTACATAATGCCGAATTGAGTTTTCTACCGGGAAAATGCACCTAGCGTTTTCCTCGGTGTGTATGGTGAATCACATCCTGACGGACACAAAAACTGGTGTTTCACTCGGCAGCAAAGTTTTTTGCATCTCGTACCTATGAAACCCTCCCAACGCTCAGCATTCTATATTAGGGTTCCGTACCCAAAGAGTAAAAACGGGACCCTAATACTGAGACTTCGCTGTCTGTCCGTCTGTCTGTCTGTCTGTCCGTCTGTCACCAGGCTGTAGGTATCTCATGAACCGTAAAAGCTAGACGGTTGAAATTTTCACAGAAGATGTATTTCGGTAGCCGCTACAACAACAAATAAAAAAAACAAAATAACACAAATATTTAAGAGGGGCTCCCATACAACAAACGTGTTTCAAAAACAACAAGGAGTTTTATTACAATGTGAGGTCGCTTCTGATTGGTCGGGACAAATCGAGTAGGTCATGGAATTCAAAATGTCTGCCCTGTCTGTCAAATATACCAGTCTGCCTTCACTTACCAAAGAGTTTCTTGTAGGTACGTTTTAGATTTTCTTTGTGCCGAAGTTTTTTTTTTTTCATTTTTTTTTTAGTGGTGTGGTCGTATGATGGGAGTAAGAAACGGAGCTAAATATTTCATTTTCTTATCAAATTTAAAAATTTAGGGTTCCGTACCCAAATGTGATAGTGGTACGGAACCCTCGCACTTGGCCGGGTTTTTAATTAAACCTCTCGCAGCACTCGTGGTTCAATCCTAGAATGCTTCGCTAGCTCAGGTTTCAACACAAGTACCTACTCGCTGCAAAAACCAACTTTGCAGCCTTGCTTAACAGATAACTATTTCATCCCATCTATTCGAAAAGAGCTAGTCCAATCCCTGTAAACAGGGCAGGGCAAGAACTAGCGCTTTGCTGCTGTTGTTCCTAACACAGATAATACGACTTGAATTTGGAATGTGAATATTTTTAAAAAGTTTCAATCAATATAAAGAGTTCCTGTTACCGTACCGCGTGTCTGATAGGTAAGTGATGGGTGATTGACCCAGCCACCAGTTTAAGCAACACATGTGTCTAATAAGTGAGCGATGGTTGTTCGACCGTACAGGTAGAATATTGGTAAAATGGAGGGTTTTGGTAGAAAATGGTAGATTTTGGTAAAAAATAGTAAGGTTGGTAGAAATTGGTAGGTTTGGTGAAAAATGGTAGTTTTTGGTAGAAATGGTAGTTTTAGTAGAAAACAGTAGGATGTAGTAGTAAATGGTAGGTATTGATGGAAAATGGTAGGTTTGGTAGAAAATGGTAGTTTGGTAGAAAATGGCAGGTATTGATAGAAAATGATAGGTTTGGTAAAAAATGGTAGTTTGGTAGAAAAAGGCAGGTTTCGATGGAAATAGTAGGTTTTGGTAGAAAATGGTAGGTTTTGTAGAAAATGGAAGGTATTGAAAGAAATAATTGGTAGTTACCGTCAGACGCGAACACTGAAATAAAAAGTCAAAGTAAGTTACCTACTCATTTTTCATTAAAAAGTAAAATGTTCACCTCGGGAGCAAACACTATTTTTCGCTCGAGTGAGGTACTTTGAATCACTTGATTCGCTCAGGATTCTACTTAAGAATCCTGGCTACGCTCGGGATTCTACTCTAGAATCCTTCGCTCCTCTCTGGATTCAAAAAAACACTCTCGCCGGAAAAATAGTCTTTGCTCCGCTAGGTATACAATCTACTATTGTTAACTTTTTAGACAGACTACCCTTTGCACTTTAATTCTGCGCTGATAAGTATGAGTTAATTGACTAAAATAAAACGATCAATATATATATTAAGTACTTATTTAATTGCAATAATTATCAAAGATGCAATTTACCAGTGATAATAAATGATAATATAACACTACTTAACAATACAATAAAAGTCTTACAATAAAAGTTTGCACCCAAACTACCGTTCCGACTAGGAACCGTGCCTGTTTGACGCATCCAACGTCGATTTACTTCTACATTCTGTGGCGTTTCTATACAAACTATGCTTCTACCTATCTTGTGAATGTATTCACTTAATATGGTCCATCGCAGAAACGGTAATTTAAGCGTAAAATACGAAGATGTACTGTTCATCTAATTATTATAGCTTATTTATTAATCAAACGTAGAATGAAACAAATAATGTACGCTATTTGGCACTATTACATAAATAAGAACCAACGAACAAACGGTATTTATTAATAAAAATTTAATCTAAATTCAATACACGCCGCTGCTTTTACTGACGATTTCGGCGACCTGTAACAAAAAAAAACCCTTCAATAATTTTAAATCGGATTCGCTCACCAATAGTTATATAGTTATTAGTAAAATCTTTTGAACGCATTGACTTGGAATATTACACCGAATATGGATGAAAGATGTTTAGACATAAATTTTCAATTTTCTGTCTTCAATTCTTTACTCGATTCTGAGTAAAAGGGTCTAACAAACAGACCGCGCTGAGTGATTCTTTAAACGTCCAGTCTTTTATCTCAACTTTTGGAAGGTTACAACACAATTTATCTATAAGTACATCTTACTTAATATTATAAATGCGAAAGTAACTCTGTCTGTCTGTCTGTTACGCTTTCACGCCTAAACCGCTTAACCGATATTGATGAATTTTGGTATAGAGATAGATAAGACCTTGGAGCAGGACATAGGCTACTTTTAATCCCGTAAATCCCGCGGGATCGTGGCTTACGCGGGTGAAACCGCGTGGCGCAGCTAGTATTATAATAAAATCGTAACTCAGCGGTGTCTGTTTTTGGAGGATAATAAAAAAATATAAATTGTATGAGTATCTATCTATTAACGCAGTAGAACCTATTTTTCTGTTTTTCTGGTTGTCTGTTTTTTGAAGATACTAAAAAAAAACAAATATTGATGGGTATTTATTAACGCAATAGATACCCATAAAATTATAAATATAAATAGAATATGTTTGTCTGTTTGTGTGTGGCTTTGACTTCGCTAATCTCAGAAACGGCTCATCCGATTTCAACCAAATTCGGTATGCAGGTATCTTTTGACCCAGATTAGGCTTTAGGCTAATTTTTATCCGGATATTAAGTTAAAAAAGTGATTTTTCTAATTTTCTCTTAATTAGTTTGGATGTTGTATCAAAGAAGTATGTTGTTAGGAATCAACACATAATTTCCGGATATCGAAAATTCGAAGAAAAAAATCCAGTTATCCGTAAATTCCTAAAAAAAACAGATATTGGACCTATCTGTATGTCCAGAAGACCCACTGTGTTTCTGCGAATGATAATTTCTGACGTTCAAAATTTTAAATTTGTTTGAAACTGTTGAAGATAATTTTCGGTCGGACCGACCGATAATTCATAATTCTATACTTATACTAAAATTGTAAATGAGAGATGTCTGTTTTTGGAAGATACTAAAATAAAACAAATTTTTTGAGTATCTATCAACGCAATAGAACCTATTTTTAACCGACTTCAAAAAAGGAGGGGGTTCTCAATTCGATAGAACTCAAATCAATAGAACATTATAAAGAACTAGGTTCCTACAAATTGATGGACCACCAGAAACAACCTTCTCATCAGAAAACTCCTCAGTGATTAAAGTTACGGTTACAATTTTGATGATTTTTATTGAGAGTCTGGAATGCACTCAAAAGGGTAAAATAAAAATAAATTAAAACCTGACTTCAGAAAAAAGAGTTTTATTGGGTACCTATATTCAGATGTTTTCCTCCCGATGTGGGTCCATCTTGTCTCCCGATGTGGGACTCAGTAGCTGGGCGGCGGGCAGTGAAGCTACGAGGCCCAAGGAAGCCAGGCTTGCCTGTCTTCATACCCGTGAACCCGCATCAGCGGGGTAGGGGGTCCTTTTTCCCACGTTAGGGACACGACCCACACGGACTGTAAAAAAGGAGGTGCCGGGCCGTCGTGGTTTTTGCCAGGGCCTGGCTGTCAACCGTAAGCCTACGTCAGCGGGTCCGGGGGTCCTTTCGGCAAGGAGGGGGCCGCGTAAAAAACAACTACTTTAATAAAATCACCTCAGCCCGTGGTGATGAACTTGGGGCTTTGGATTAGCCTCGGATTACCACTGGTTTTGAGAGTCTCGAGACGGTGGCGTGTCCGCGCCAGAGATGAGGTCTTTGTTGGTAAACCTTTGGCAGAGAGCAGCATGTGTGTGGGACACAGGCTGCTTTCCCCCGAGAATTAATTATAAGAAATGAAATAACAGATAAGATGCAGGAGAGCTCATTTTCCTCTATTTTTGAAGTCCGGTTATGTTTTTTATTTTTTTCGTCAGAGGCTACTTTGTCGTTTTCTACCCTACCTACAAGTTACCTACCGCTGCGCAAAATCAACACTTAAACAGACTCTGCCATGATTGTCTTCAGCTCAGCAATAGTACTTTCCTGGTCGTCCGTTTAATCGTAGATTTTTGCACAGAGATAAGTAGGTGTTCAAAAATCTATTCTATACAAATCTATTTGCAGAAGGTTTGATGATCAATGATGACGACTTACCTACTGCGCCGACCCCAAATAAAAACTAAAAAATAGACCCCGGGCTCCCGGGAACATCAGAAAATAATAAAGGTGATTCCAGTGTATTTAAAAAAAAAATGTTTTGTTTGTGATATTTTACCCTTGTCTTTGGAGGACTTGGCTTGCTTGTTCTTGTTGCACTTCTTTGTGGTGCGCTTACTCTTCTCGCATGTCGGGTCGCTGTTCGGCTTCAGCACGTCGGTCCTCGTCATCTCGCCATTGGGGCTGCACTCGCTCCAAGCCGACTTCTCGTAACGACAAGCTACAATCAATTAATAAAGTGAACAGGACGCACTGTACAGTGTACAGTGTACAGTCCTCGAAACGTCGACGTTTGACACCGAATTCAAACACGACGACAACGTCGTCTATGAATTAGGTATGCTAAAAATAAATAAGCAAATATTTTTTTAAATTCATAAATGGGGTTAAAAACTAAAAGGTCAAAACAGCCGGCGCTACTTTGGCGTGATCCAAAGTTTCTGTCAACTTCATAGTTTTTTCGTAACCAAACTAAGTTTGTTTACGAAAAAACTATGAAGTTCGAAAAAAGTACGGATCATCGATTAGTAGCGCCATCTGAAATGAGCAAATGGCAGTTTTCAACCTCATTAATACATACATTCATACATACATAGTGGTCGTTCACACAGCGCCATCTAGCCCCATGGTAAGCTACTAAGCTTGTGTTACGGTGACTAGACAACGAATATAATATTTGAATTTACTTTTCTTTTGTAAATACTACCTACTATTATCTATCAGTCTAGTACCCTTAGTACGAGCCAAATTGCTTAGTTTGGGGCTAGACAGCGCCGTGTGCACTGTGCAATGTTCTGGAATATTTTGTTTAAACCTTTCTTGCATTTCTTCTGTATAGTCTTAATGGTCTCGCAGTTGGCCGGGTTGCCTTTCTTCAGCGTGAGCTTGCGGAAACGGAAGTTGGTTTTTGAGTCGCATTCGCTCCACGAACCGCGCACGTAACGGCACGTTTCTGAGGGACATTCAGTACATACTAAATCTATAGATCTATAAAATGCTTTGTCCTGACTGACTGATTATACCGCTAATAGTAGAGAGCAAAATTTTGGAGAATGTGTTCTTTATGTGATGTAGGCATCCATTAAGAAAGGATTTTCGAAAAGAAAATCCCGGTAATCGGCCGAATACTGAAACCCTACTAAAAATAAAAGGGCTATTTAAATAATTGGGCAGCTACTAAATTCGAAATTGGCGTAAGCGTTTTTTCTTAAGTTAAAGAACTGCTTGTTTAAGAGGACAGTCTCCATACTCTTTCTCCATACAAACGTAGTCGACTGTTACCTCCCTGGATAAAGACATTAGAGCAAAATATATGCTTATGCCATAAAAAAAATCAAAAAAAAAATCAAAGTACGTTTATTCATTCGGATATTAGCAAGATATCTCTTTGACATGTCATTTTTTTTTTAATTTAATCTACTCTACTATGTCTTCGGATCGCGACCTCCATGACATGAGAAGAAGACACAAGAAACTCATGGGGGTTTTTTTTTGTATATTTTTTTTGCAGTAATCATGTGATTTACATTGTCGCATATATAATATTATTGAAGAAAAGTGGAACTGGAGCAATAATCCATACTTGCTATAATAATCCTTACTAGAATTACAAGAGCGCAAGTAACTCTGTCTGTCTGTCTATCTGTTCAAATAAGTTATAATATACAAAATAATAAACATAAAAAAAATTTTATTTACTTAAAACACTATCTCATCCACAAACACACAACCCGCCCAACACCGCCCAAACCGCCCCGGGACCCACCATCAGAGTTCAATAAAATCTATATCTGCCATGACTATGCCCCTACCTTTTGATTTTTTTCATTTTATACTTTTTTTTATTACTCCTCTAATTAGAAAATGAAAAAAATCAAAAGGTAGGGCATAGTCATGCATGACAGATATAGGTTTTATGGCATAAACATATTTGCTCTAATGTCTTTATCCAGGGAGGAAACAGTCGACTACGTTTGTATGGAGAAAGAGTATGGAGACTGTCCTCTTAAGTAGCCCTTTGAGTAGCGTTTCAGTACTTTCAGTATTCAGCCGTAACAGTAGAATTAGATTTATTAACCCCCGACGGAAAAAGAGGGGTGTTATAAATTGACGTGTCTGTCTGCTGTCTGTCTGTGTGTGTGTATGTGAATCTGTCTGTGGCATCGTAGCTCAGGAACGGATGAACCGATTTCAATTTAGTTTTTGGTTGATAGGTGACTTTTGCGCGAGTGTTCTTAGCTATGTTTGATCAAAATCGGTTCAGCCGTTCATAATATATGTTGGTTAAAGCTCGGAAATAAAAACCGAATGGTTTTCAAATATGCCCGAGTGGGGTATCAAATAAAAGAGCATGACTTTTGTGACAAGAATATGCATGTTTAATCAAAATCGGCTTAGCCGTTCAAAGTATATGTAGGGACAAAGTCGGAAATAAAAACCGAATGTTTTCAAATATACCCGTGTGGGGTATCAAATGAAAGGACGTTACTTTTGTGACAACAATATGCATGTTTAATCAAAATCGCTCTTACAAAAAGGGTGAAATAAAAAAATTAAATTGAACATTTTAAAAACCCCTGACTTAAAAAATCGTCCAAGTTAAAATAAAACTAAACTTTAAAAAGGTAAAAATAATAAGCCGAAAACAAATTTCATGTCTTTGAGTAAGTATGTGGTACCTTACGTTAGATACTATAAGCACGGGTCGGTAACCATCAACTTCTGTGACATATTCCCGCGTCCCCCGACGCGGGAACGTAAGGTACCACATACCTACTCAAAGACATGAAATTTGTTTTCGGCTTATTATTTTTGCCTTTTTAAAGTTTTGTTTTAACTTGGAAATTTTTTTAAGTCGGGGGTTTTTTAATTTTTTATTTTTTTTGTGTCACCCTTCAGGAAACTTAAATATGTATTTTAGAAAAATATGCTTTCTGTTCCAAGGAAAGTTAGTGTTTTCATGTCCTGCTGGGAGCATTGAACTTTCAAACGAAAACATGTTTTTGTAATTTACGTAATATTAGGTTACAAGTAAAAGTAAAGTAAACAATGTGTAGGTATTCGCGAAGGCGTCATGTTCTACCTATCTCCTGTGCGAGATTCGACTATCACGCGTAAACGTCAAAATTTTATGGAAGGTAGAAAATTGCCCTCATCCCTCATCGTACGTAATACGAAGCTTCAACTCCAATAGTCAAGTTTCCCGTTTGCGAAAACATGGTAGTTTCAATAACACGGGCAACGGATAAATAAATGTAAAACTCTTGTGTAATACCGCACCCAACCAACATTAGCAGAATAATAAAATTAAGGTAAGTAGCACAGCTGGACGTTAACTCGTTAATCCGTTAATTAACGAAGTCAACATTTTGATTAACGGATTAACTTTTAAGTTAACTTTTATAAATGTTAACGGACACGTTAACTTCCGCTAATATGCAGAAGTCCGTTAATCATTAATGCAATGCCTACTATTTACCGCACGGCACTGCGGCGCGGCGCTAAAAACAGGTTCAAACTAGTATGAAACGACAAGTGCCCGACGATTAAATAACACATTTGAATTATACAAGTATTTTGTTTTGTCCGTAAGTTCACTAACGCAACGATATTAAAATGCAATTTTGCACGTATTAACGGATTAACGATTAACGTTAATTCTTCCGATATGTAACAGTTTAACGTTTAACGAAGCTATAATTTTTTTGTAGCGGATGAACGATTAACGAAGTTAACTATTTGATTAACGGTGCCCACCTATGGTAAGTAGGTGTACCTTTACCTAACCATGCTAATTACAACGCCTAGACCCTGCTACTCTGCTAGGCTTTTAAAGTCGTAAAGTGGGTTTTTCTAACCACAGAATAGGCAATAGTCACTAAGATTTCGCGTATAAGTGGAGGTCGCGTGGAGGTTTGAGTTAGGTGGCGAATGGGCCCTTCAAAACTGGGACCGGGGCCCAGTCGCCACTCCAAATTTTTGGTGGCGTCGACTGGGCCCACATCCTAAGTAAACGTGGGCCTAGTCGATGCCACCAAAAAATTTTGCAGTGGCGACTGGGCCCACATGGTTTGGCTCCAATCTAAATCAATATTAATGTAGGTAGCTAGTTCTAGGTTTAGAGTTGAAATATGATATTTTCAGGAAAACGCGTAACTACGAATAGCTACGTAATTAAAATGTAAGTGCCTCTTCAGTCTTCTAGCTATAATGGTATCACAAAGATTTACAACATGAACGTTCGGTGTTTGGAACAAAAGAGGGTAAGTAGTTTTTTTTGCACTAGCAAAAACGCACATAAGGTATAGGTACCTACTTTATCCACATTGCAATTGGATAAAAACATTCCTAAGTAATAGTGAATAACTAATAAACAGCTACTTTCATGTTTTCCAGAAAACATTATATCTCTATACAACTTGTAGGTACCTACTATTTGTCGTTAATCTTTGACTACACACACTTTTAAAAAAACCTAAACAAAAACAGATTGACGATAAAGTAAATATTTCTCCCCAACCGAACGCAGCGCAGTCCAGTGCACCATGTGTGCTGCATCGTGGCTGCATCAGTGACAAACGAGATTATTTTAGGACTCAATAAAAAAATAACCAAAAGCTGTGAAGTGGCATGGGCTGTCCGCGGATATTTCACACTATTCCGGGAATACAATATTACTGTTTTATTTTGGCTATGCCCGTAGACTTGTCAGTTTTATTTTGCCAGTATGTTTGGTTTTGATTATGTTCAGTAGCGCGTGGTTTTACCCGCGAGAATGCGGGATAAAAGTAATCTATTATAGGTATGCTGGATTTTATTGTAGCGTCCAAGCACATTTTCAATAACAGTCCAATAATTTGAAAGCCTTATTGCAGAAACAACATTCAAAAAACTAGGTGGTCTTTAGTCAGCGGTCAGTTCAACTAATGAATAAATGAAACGTTCATTAAAATCGACTGCGTCATTTATTGACTGCATTGCGGCTTTTCCTATATGTCTTTGATAATGAGTTCTATTTCAGACTTTTCCACGTCGCGTTAAGGTGCAACATCGAATGCCAATAAAGTTTACATATATGTAGGTATGTATAGAATAACCACAGTTCACGTAGTAGTTTGTACGCCGCGCCTACTGGTTGAGGCCCTTCTACGAACCTGATAACGATTTGCGGATGTTCCCGAAGTTAGAGCTGTTAGAATTTAAAATCAAGAAGTTTCATGTAAAATAAGATTTGATGAATTTACGACTGTTGTTACGTAGTACTTAAACCCTTATACTTTCGGGGGGTACATTTAACTCTAAATCGTAACTGTATGACAACTTAGTAAGGCTTAGGTACCGCATACGTAAGCGGTACCTAAGCCTTAGGTAATTTACCTAATAGGGAAGTAAGTAAATTAACAGTGGAATTTAACCTTTAAATAATTTTGTACACCATTTTAACCATTTTAAAAATATACCAAATAAGTATGAATAAATATGATATAGATAGATATATTACATAGATTAACACTTTATTTCACCAAAAACACATACTTAATACAAATTATACAAAGAATAACTTAAATCTATTGTGGTAAAACTATATATATGTTCATAGATATGTCGGACTGTGATATATCTGTGCCTTAGATCATAGATACCTTAGATATCGCCTATGGGCGATCTCTTCCAGGTAAGGTTGCCAACAGAAAAATATAGTATTTGTTGCTAAAAAAATATAGTACCTACCTACGACCCAAAAAATATAGTACAAAAATTTGAGCGGTGTTTTATAGAATATTTCGACAGTCTACCTACTCGTTCTCCATACAAATTTTACCTTTTTTTTTGCAAAACTATAGGCATTTTCCACACTTTCAACAACTCTTTCTTGTTAAATAAAAAAAAATGTTTTCCGACATTCAATCTCTAAAATGTGAGCACCGTTTTTTATTACTTATGGCTTTTCTTTTTTTTCCCTCCAACAATTTTTTACAAATTATGCCAGAAATATATATATATATATATATATATATATATAGTATTTTTGCGTACTATATGTGTTTTCAAAAGTATTTAGTACGCAGAGCTTAAATATAGTACAATACTATATATTATAGTACGGTTGGCAACCCTACTTCCAGGCAATCAATGAATAGACAAGAAGGAAGGGAAGGAAGGAAGGCGATGGGTGATGTGTTTTGGGAAATATTAGTCAAGAAGACTAAAATATTAAAAATAATAGATAATTTAATAGACTACATGATCAGGAATACGATACGAGATTAAAATAGTCTTACACTATAAACATACATAGTAAGTACATATTTATTAATTAACTTTATAAAATATATATACTTACCTTAATACGAGTAAACGTACATATAATACACACTACAAATAAATAGGCAATAAACTAAATAAACATGAATAAATATTTTACCTATACAACTGTCTTGCTTCCGCGAGAGCGAGATAGTGTCTGTGGACGTGCGACTTGAAAACTGACAGTGACTTGGACTGGCGTACAGAGGAGGGCAGAGCGTTCCAGAGTTCCACACCGCGAGCGGTAAAAGAGTTCCCAAAGAAGCTAGAGGAACGGTCAGGGACAGCGAGAAGGAGAGCTTTACAAGAACGGACAGGTTCGGAGAGAGGGTGAAGAAATTTGAAACAGGACTTTAAATAGACTGGAGAGTTAGGTAAAAACAGAATTCTGTACAGAAGAGAAAGAATATGGGAATCCCTACGCAGACGAATAGGTAGCCATTTGAGCCGACTACGGTATTCCGAAACATGATAAAACTTGCGCAGACCGAAAACAAAGCGAATAGCAGGATTTTGCAGCACTGTAAGGTACCACAGTTCCGTCAAAAATTACCTGAGGCAGCTGGGCGCTATGAATTTTGCTGGTTAATCTGGAACTGCCTATGATAATAGCCTGAGTTTTAGAAGAATTGACCTTTATCCCAAAGGCCTTGCTCCAGTTATGTAACTGAAGCAAGGCATTTGGCATATAGGTGACCTATCTAGGTACCTAGGTCAGCATTGATTTTCCCTTTCGTAGAGTCTAATTGTAGAAGTGGTGCTTGCGAGTAAATTTGCAAATCATCTGCATACAGGTGATATGAAGAAAAGAGATTAGAAGAAATTGAGTTATCGAGTTGTTATCGAATTGAGTTATCGACCTTTATTAAATTTTAATTGAATTTTAATTGTAAAACATCATAAGCACGGAGGACAATAATGTCCTCCGTGATCATAAGCGAGAAAGATACAAAAATTAAAACCTTTTTCTTTCAGACGGCATCTACTTACCCTCATTGTTTTAAATAGACCCTGACAAAACAAAAGTGGCTAAATGGTCAAATAAAAGAACTCAAGACAATTCGAGCATTGTAAAACTCTTTGGTATATTTTTGTTAGGGAAAGTATCCCAAAACTTTTCAACTTACCTCTATTCTTAGCGCCCCTCGCGCTGCGTATGAGCACCTCGTGCTCACTCTCCTCCCAGACCTCGCCATCAGCGGAGACAGCAGCTAGCGACAGCAGCAGGAACCCAGCCGCGAACAACCACCACCGCTTGATCTATCCATACATCACGTATTAAGAGAATATCTTATTTCGCGTTTCTTCTACAAACGTATTTCTCCGTTTTCTTCTTGAATATTGCCTCTTTGACACATTACGGTACGATTTTCTAGAATATAATTGCTCTGGAGGCAATTTTAGGAAGAAAACAGGGGAATACGATGATGTGGGATAACAAGAACTAAGATATCGTGTTAAGATTTGAATTTAATAAAAAAAAAAAAAGTATAAGTCTTATAATGTAATATATAAGAAACGTAGGTAATGTAAAATGTAATGTAGGTACGTCGAAATGGTACTACTCTTCCAAGAAGATGCTTTTTGTTCACTTTTTGAGCAAAAAATGATGTGTAGGGTGTGTGGGAAGTGGGAATGCAAGCCTGGCACCACAGAACTCTGGTGGTGGGTCCCGGGGCGGTTTGGGCGGTGTTGGGCGGGTTGTGTGTTTGTGGATGAGATAGTGTTTTAAGTAAATAATTTTTTTATGTTTATTATTTTGTATATTATAACTTATTTGAACAGATAGACAGACAGACAGAGTTACTTTCGCTCTTGTAATGCTAGTAAGGATTATTATAGTATAGATTATTGCTCCAGTTCCACTTTTCTTCAATAATATATATGCGACAATGTAAATCACATGATTACTGCAAAAAAAAAAATACCTACAAAAAAAAACCCCATGAGTTTCTTGTGTCTTCTTCTCATGTCACGGAGGTCGCGTTTCGAAGACACAGTAGAGTAGATTAAATATAAAAAAATGACATTTCAAAGAGATATCTTGCTAATATCCGAATGAATAAACGTCCTTTGATTTTTTTGATTTTTGTGTTTAATTAAATTTCATAGGGAAGTGGAACAACAGATAGGTAAGTACCTTTGTTAAAAAAACATCACACAATTAATAATAATAAATCAATCAAGATAAAAAAAATAATGTGATCGATCACCAAACAAAGATCCCCACGACAAAGAAATATAATCTGTATACTAAATTTCATCAAAATCGGTTGAAAAATAAGACCTGTGGAGAAAATGCAGCTGCAAGCCAACCAACTGACACAGTAATCAAATTTCATCAGACTTGAAGCAGAAATACTTCGCTTTGTCAATAATAAGTAGTCACATAAAGAGATAACTGGCCAGTCAATGACTCTAATTTATTTCTGGTCGTGCTAAAATTAACTCCAAGTCCCTCAGGTCAATCTACTCGGAGCGACGCGATAACCGATTAACTGAAAATTTATTGCTATATTTTATTACTACGATTTACAAATAAAAGTTTAAAATTCGTAGATTTGTAAACATTATAATATGGTTTTAACATTAGCAATAATTGGTAGGTACTACCAAAGCTAAAGTACAAATATATTTTAACCAGCTGCGCCCCGCATAAGTCCCGATCCCGCAGAATTATCGGGATCAAAAGTATCATATGTTACTCTCCATTACTTACACTATCCCTATACAATTTTTCATTTAAATCGGTCTAGCCGTTTGACCGTAAAGAGGAAACAAATTTATAAACAAGCATCTGTTTACTGAACAAATAACATTACTGAACCTAAAAACTGTGACTTAGATATTTGCATTGTTCAACATATGTCCCGATGTAGTCAGACCTAAGGGAGGCCTTAGTTAAAAAACCGGCCAAGTGCGAGTCGGACTCGTGCACGAAGGGTTCGTCCACTAAAGACAAAATAAATCAACGTGACAGACGAACAGACAGACAGCGGATGCTCAGAAATAGGGTCCCGTTTTTACCCTTTGGGTCCGGAACCCTAAAAACGCGATAATTGTCTCCCATTAATTTTACTCATTAATTATCAAGTTACATTCTACCTACGTCACCGAAAACGTGATTGATAGTAAAGTAAAGCATTGTTTAGGTACGAATACATAAACATCGGCAGGGCTGTACCTACTGTAAGGCTACATGGCGTCGAATCTGGCTACATCTCTTTAGTATGGCTGGTATATTACCACGCGAAGCTTTGAAGCAATCAGTTGTTTTATAATAAAATAAGTAGGTAGGTACCCATAATTTGTAATAGTCTAACTTTTTAAAGTAAACATACACGCCTATCATCACTTTGTCCCGTATGAACAGCTAGTAACTTTTTTCAAACTTCGTATTTAATAAAATTCAACTAGGTAACTACTACTACTTCAACTAGGTAAGGTACTGGGTAAAATTACCCTGACCCATCCCTGACCTAATTATTCCACTTCGGCAATTGGGGCGCATCAATATTGCAATAAAGCTACCTACTGGCTTAGCGCATTGCATTCGAAGCAAAAAATGAACGCGGTTTTTTCTCTTTCGTATTTATGAAGAGCGAAGTGATGGGCTAGTCGGGCAACAACACCCACCTCACCCTCCAGCTCCATCGTAAATGGATGCTGCGCACTCATACCATCGCCTATTATGTAACATTTTTTTTAATGTCGTTTCAAATATTTTACATACGAGGGTATGTAGATTGTACCTACACCCAAGAAACAAATCACAAAATCAAAACTACTTTTACATAAATAAATTAACAAAACATTATCCAAATTCCCAATAGTGGGTAAAAACAAAATGCCTACTAATCAACCATGAAAAGAAATAATTATAAATTCCTATTAGCCAGCACAGTATAAAACAAAATAAAAATATTAATAAAACCGAAAAAGGATTCGCTTTTACAAAACAAAAGCATAAAAACTTTGTTAACTAACGTCGTAGCTTGCATCGTTCGATAAATTAAAAGGGTATTCCTGGAACATTTAATCGGATGGTAATAATGATCTTATGAAGAAATAGAGGCCGTTAAAGGGGATTAGGTATGAAATGGGAATGAATAATGAAGTTTGGTTACCTCCATTTTGTGCGGTGACTGTAAGTGGTTTATTGTTGAGTGCGAGAGACGCGAGGGCGAACGGCAACCGAGTTCGCGACGTGTTAGTGCGGCAAGGGGCTGACAGCGAGTGAGCCAAGCGTCGTCGGCACTAGCCCGGGCTCGGTCCTATCGATCCGCTTGCAGCAGGGACCCCTAGCTCCTGACGCACACCCACACCCCTCCCCTACGCCGCCCGCCTCGCCGCGCTCCCCTTCCTTGTCGCCGCGCCCGCCGTGCCGCCGCCGGCCGCCTCGCCGCTATGACCTCCTAGATACTCGTACACTTGGCTCCACGCTTTCATCTGAGTGGCCATCATAGATTTATTAGGACTTTTCCGGGAAATAGTTGTATTTCCTCCCTCACGATGCGTACGATAAAGGGTCGGGATTTTTACCCATAAATTAGCATTTACTTGAGAGAAGATTACTTAGCCGTTATGTATTTAAGTAGGTACCTACGTATATCAGTCCTTTGTTTGAAAGCTGAAGTACCAAAAAGGTTTATTTTTAAAATTTAGGTAAACCACAGACCTTTAGACCTCTGTGCGCAGAACATATTTACATGGGTCTACTAGACTTTTGATGGTGACTGTAGCATAACCGAATTAATATACCGAGTAACGTTGGTCTGATTTTTTTAATAAAAAAATGAACTCAACAGTCCAGTAACATTTTTTATAAAGAACCTTCAACGTGCTTTAGCTAACCAACTCGATATGACTTGTCATATAAACTTCAAATATCTAGAACTAACTATTATTTGTTATTAAGACAGCTTTCCTTAAAATAACTAATTATGCCAAGAATAGTTATTTGTTATGCAAGGCTGCAAAGTTGATTTTTGCAGCGAGTACTTGTATTGAAACCTGAGCTAGCGAAGCATTCTAGGATTGAACCACGAGCGCAAGCGAGTGGTTCTAATATAGAATGCTGAGCGTTGCGAAGATTTCAAAGGTACGAGATGCAAAAAACTTTGCTGCCGAGTGAAACACACAATTTTTCACCTCACTACAGCGAGGAAAACGCTAGGTGCATTTTTCCGGTAGAAAACTCAATTCGGCATTATATACCGCTTATTGTACCGTAAATAATAAAAATAAGCAAACAATTTCTAAATTAAATAATTCATGAAAAAACCTGCTTGATACTAATGATAATAAACAATAAATACTACATTGGCAATGTGCAACAATACTTCGTGGTTCGATGCCATGAACAAAAAAAAAAGAAATTAGGTTCCGGTTAGCGCATTTTCAAAGGACTTGGCTCTATATAAAAGTATCGAGAAGACAGATTCGAATTTTAAAATCTATTTCCACGCTAGGGCGCAAAATGCGATTTTGCACGCAGAAATCAGCGTGCAAAACGATCCTTTCCGAGGTTGTGAGGTGAAAAATTATTTATCTTGCGTAGAGAAATCCTTTTTTTCTGTGTAGTAAGTAGGTAAGTATCATAAATTAATTTAATGTTTAGTTTTTCATTTAAATATCAGTTAGGGAAGTAATTATAGGTAGGTACGTAATATTGTAACTACCTACCTACTAAATAAAATTTTCCCATGTTATAATTAAACATAAAGATAGCAATACAGAATACAGTAGGATTTCGCAATGTTTCATGTTCCACACACAATCTTTGTTTTCCATCAATATATTTAACGTATAGGAACCGATTTGACAAAGTAATAAATAAAATAAGTATATTGAGTTTTTTTTAAATATAGTCTTGCAATAATAAAATTAACTAACTAATATCATTAAAAAGTTAACCGACACGTACATTCTAAATCAAGGTTCGCAATGCCCAATAGGTTCCGAATCTAAGCGGGTATAAAACCGCGCGTCGCACAATATACTGTAGAACTTTTGCAACACATTTGCTCAGAACACGACTCTAATTTGTGCCGCACTTAAGTATACAGGGTATGGGCCAGCTGCTTATATACGAGTACATTGCTCTACACGTCCTGGCGAACTTTTATTTTTATTTTATTCGAACTTTAAACAAAATGTTAAGTTTATAAATGCGTATTACTGAAAAACAGATGTTTTCGAAAATTAAGGCAATTAAAGTTTAGACCTCCAACTTTTTAGAAACAGCTTATTTTCTGAAGTATAAAGTTTTAATATAATATGTATATATAGACCTATATGCAGATGATTTGCAAATTTACTCGCAAGCACCACTTCAACAATTAGACTACGATAGGGAAAATCAATGCTGTAATATAGGTGACCTAGCTGTCTAGGTCCGTAACGTAGCTAGGTCACCAATGGGCCAAAGGTCTTGCTCCAGTTACATAACTGGAACAAGGCCTTGAGCCAGAGGATGTTTGCATCGCTCCGAAGGCTGTGGAAATTCTTACCGATTGCCACCAAAATTATGCTGGCACAGACTGTCATGCTTTCCCTACTTGACTACGCAGACGAATGCTTCCTTGACCTCGCTGAGGTCCAGCTTGACAAGCTTCAGCGGCTGCAAAATCTTGCTATTCGCTTTGTTTTTTGCGCAAGTTTGATCATGTTTCGGAATACCCTAGTCGGCTCAAATGGCTACCTATTCGTCTGCGTAGGGATTCTCATATTCTTTCTCTTCTGTACAGAATTCTGTTTTTACCTAACTCTCCAGTCTATTTAAAGTACTGTTTCAAATTTCTTCACCCTCTCTCCGAACCTGTCCGTTCTTGTAAGCTCTTCTTCTCGCTGTCCCTGACCGTTCCTCTAGCTTCTTTGGGAACTCTTTTACCGCTCGCGGTGTGGAACTCTGGAACGCTCTGCCCTCCTCTGTACGCCAGTCCAAGTCACTGGCAGTTTTCAAGTCGCACGTCTACAGACACTATCTCGCTCTCGCGGAAGCAAGACAGTTGTATAGGTAAAATATTTATATATATTTATTTAGTTTATTGTCTATTTATTTGTAGTGTGTATTATATGTACGTATACTCGTATTTAGGTATAGGGATATATTTTATAATGATCCAGTCATTTTAGTAAGTTCACATCGGAATTCGAGATACCCGGCTGTAAGTCTGTAAATACTTGCATATTGACACCCTAAAAATTGTCTCAAAACCTACTTATGGTAGGGTGTGCGCAACTATGAAATTTCAAGGTCAAAGGTCACAAAAAGTTTTTGCGCTTATTTTTGTAAACATCTCATTTCCTATGGGTTTTTTGCAATATGTATTTATTATCAATATTGTAGAATACAAAATTCTCTACAAATTTTGTTAAAAAAAAATTGTATTAAGGGGTATTAAACCGAAAGGGGTTTGTTAAAGGGATCTAGGCGAACAACTTTTGTTCTACGACTTTTGGAAATAAGAACTTTTTTTCGAAAATTTGAAGTTGTATCACTGAAGAAAAAACAGCTGTTTTTGTAAATAAAGGCAATGAATGTTAGATTGTGGTGATCCAAACTAAACAAAAGGGCTCCATAAGGTCAATGACCTCAAACTCTAAAAAACAGCTGATTTTCATGCACACTTTAAACTCAAAATTTTCGAAAACTACTTCGAATTTCCAAAAGTCGTAGAACAAAAGTTGTTCGCCTAGACCTCTAGAACAAACCACTTTCGGTTTAATACCCCTTAATACCTTAATTTTTTTTAAACAAAATTTGTAGAGATTTTGTATGTAATTTTGTACTTTGACCTTGAAATTTCATAGTTGCGCACACCCTACCATATGTAGGTTTTGAGACAACTTTTAGGGTGTCAGTCAATATACAAGTATTTACAGACTTACAGCTGGGTATCTCGAATTCCGAGATTCTTACCTAATTTAAGCTTAAATGACTGGATCATACAGCTAATTAATTAATATAAATTAATTAGTGTAAGACTATTTTAAGCTCGTATCGTATTCCTGATCACGTAGTCTATTAAATGATCTATTATTTTTAATATTTTAGTCTCCTTGACTAATATTTCCCAAAACTCATCACCCATCCCCTTCCTTAAGTCTTGTCTATTCATTGGTTGCCTGGAAGAGATCGCCCATAGGCGATAAGGCCGCCCATTGTACCTCTATAGGTATGTGTTTTTGGTGCAATAAAGTGATAATCTATCTAATCTATCTATCTTTTAACTCAAAACGAAAACTATTACTCAAAATTAAAAAAAAATCAGTCTAGTGCGATTCGAACTCGCGCGCCGAGGGTTCCGAACTCATGTACGACTAAGTATACATATGTGGGTCTGTAGTTGATGACTACCAATCAAAAACCCTTCTTTTGTATGGGTGTTCATTCGAACCAGAGGCCTACTTTTACTGGTTTTATGTTTTGTACGGTGACAACCTTTAATTTTTTTATTTTTTGAAATTTTCCTTTACCTTTCCATTTTTCCAAATTTCGTGGTTCCAGGTCAACGGGAAGTACCATTTAGGTTTTCTACCCAGAAAATATTGGGTACTTTTGGTCGACCTTGATTTGTAAAGGACCTAGCATAGTCTCTGTCTAGTCTAGTCTCTGGCATAGTCGCCGGTCGGCCATCTTCATTTATTTCAATATCTTGTCGCACGATAAAATATATATATTTAGATCATTTTCTATTTGTTTTGAGGAAATCAAAACAAATAGAAAATGTTCTATCACATGATGTCCTAAAGTGGCACTGGCAAAGTGACAAATGGGCCAATGAAGTTTCAAAAAAACCGGGCAAGTGCGACACTCGCGCACGTAGGGTTCCGTACCACTATGACATTTGGGTACGGAACCCTAAAATGATTTACATCCAATTTTTAAATTTGATAGGAAAATGTGAAATATTTAGCTTCGATCCTTACTCCCTTCATACGACCACACCACTCAAAAACAAAAAAAAAAAAAAACTTTAGCACAAAGAAAATCTGAAACTTATAAGAAACTCTTTGGTAAGTGAAGTAGTCCGGTCAAATTAGACATTCAAGGTTACATAAATTCCCACCAAGCTGAAAATCGGTGAGATTGTTTAAAATATCATTAAAAATAAAATTTGAAAGTTCCCCATCTTTCCCCTGTGAGAAAAAATTTTTTATTAAAGGTCAAAGTTTTTCGCGATTTTCAGCAAAATGGTAAGTTTTATCATAAAAATACCTCAGACAAAAGTTGTAGATCATAAAATTATCTACAAAAAAATATAATTTTTTTTTTTCTACGAGCCACCGTTTTTGAGATATAACGATTCAAAAAGTTGTAAAAGTTGTAATCGTCATAATATGCATGAGTACGCCACGTATATATACATTTCTATAGTTGTAATTAGTGATGCGCCGAGTACCAGTTTTACCGAGTAACCGAGTACCGAGTATTACTCGGTTCAAAATTTACCGAGTCGAGTACTCTGCCGAGTTACTCGGTTCATTTAAATAACCGCGAAAACAAGATTGCAACGCGCTCCAGACGACGCGCGACAGGCGAGGCGCGACAGGCGAGGCGACTCGAAGCAAGAAGGTTTTCTTCCTTACTAGCTACGCCCGCGGTTCATCATCATCATCATCCGAGCGATGTTCCTGATGGGAACATCATCAACACTCTCGGGAGCCCGGAGTCCGCTATCCTACTTTTACGTCTCTACTTCGCACGATCTTTGGCATCCCGTGTAGTGAGGCCGTTTGCACGCATATCTGTTCTCTCGCCGTCAAGCCAGCCTTTCTTCCCAATCTGCTGCGGTCGGGCGGAAGCGCCATACCAAAACATTTGTTACCTACGTAACTAGACGGACCATCGTAAACGCCATTCTTGCATGGTCATTGGCCATTCTTCTCGGCATGAAGGCTGCCCCTGATGCCGGAGTTTCTGACGCGGTCTTTTCACGTCACTTCACACATCCAGCGCAGCATTTTCATCTTCGTGAAACGCAGCTCCTGCTTATGTCGTTCAATCACTGGCCACTATCACTATCGTACAAAAGGACAGGTCTAGTGATCGTTTTATACACTTGTTCCTCTTAGATCAACCGGTATTTTGGGGTCGCAGACGATACCGGTTTCCTCTCGATGTCGTCGGACGCCGGAAGCACAAATCCCAAGTACTTAAGAGGATAGTCTCCATTCTCTTTCTCCATACAAACGTAGTTTAAATTTTCCTCCCTGGATAAAGACATTAGAGCAAATATCGATACCGGAAATTTCAATTGTCGTAAAGGACATTTTGGCCAAAATGAGTTAATTATATATTTGGAATCAGCGTCGCGAGCTCTATCGATTGGTATATTCAAATTTATTATATCTTTAAAAATGAGCCTTTTGGAAACCTTTTACGACCTGAATTTTGAACAGATTTTTTTACGATTTGGGGTGTATGGTAAAAAGAATTTTTATAAGTGAGCGTAAAGTCACTTTTGCTTTGAAATGTCATTTACGACATTGTCAATAACACTTTTACAACAAATAAAAAGGTCGTAAACACCATAACTGACATTCAATAATGTAGTAATTATTGTGTTATTGTGTTATACGACCTTTTGTTTGAGTGAAATTGCAAGTAGGTAGCGCAAAATAAATTCAACAAAACATGGTAAATAAGTATTCTATTTTTAATTATTTTGGTTTGTAAACTACATTTTGAAATCAAAACGTCTTTTTCAAATAACAAAAAAAATATCAAAATATGTGGGAATAAGGATATAACGAACAACCGGATGTCTTCAAATATGTCCAAGTGTGGTATTAAATCAAAGAGTATAACTTTTGTGACAACAATATGACAATCATCATTATAAGAATCATCGTTCAAATAAGATAACTTGCCGAGTTTGGGTATATTAAACTAGTTTTGAGTAGTATACATTGGAATTGGTAATTTCCGAGGTTTGATGATTAAACATTTTGATCAAACTCTTTGACCGAAGGAACTATATTTTAACCTTGGATTAATTAATCGTATTCTAAATACTGAAGAATCAGGTAACATCTATGTCAGAAGAAGGTCACAGGAACACATTAACATAAGCAAGACAGTCTTATCGCATTTAGACTCAATGTAATCTCCAGTATATTACGAATATTCGTAATATACTGGAGTATCAGGTGATATCTTAGGTACTAGAAGGAAACTACAGGAACATTATCCAGTTAAGATAGTCATATCGCACTTGGACTCAAGATAATCATATTGATGAGCAGATATTCTAGATACTGAAGAATCAATTGAAAAATAAGATGCCAGAAGGGAGCCACAGGAAGGCATTATCTAGACAATACAGTAATTTCGTTAAATCTTTTAAGGCTTGCCATTCCAAACAGTTAAACTAAAATAACCTTATATCATTTTGCTCAAATAAGAGTTTTGAGGGGAGAAGATGTGATTATTAAATTCAAAGCTGTGCAAATTTTATTAAATCGTTCTTTAAAAAAATTCACATTCAATTATTAGCTGATAATTCTAAAAATTAAGTTGATTTTTACAATCGCAACGATTACATACTATTAAAATGGATTACATACACAAATATTTCGATTAATAAATAATAAAAAACTTTATATTTCATTATGTTTTACTGCCTAATTAAGATATTCTAACTAGGTATTCAGTCGTCTTTGGCGCTTTTACCCCCTTAGACCCTGATTTAATTGCCTTGTACAACCCATTACTGATCAGATTTGGTCCTTTACGACACATATAATTCCATCTTAACCAATTTTTGTGGCTGTTAAGTACTTTAGTTATTTTTTTTTTAGGGTGTAAAGGCATCCTATTTTCGTTAATAATTAACTTGGGTTTATTTAATCATTTTTAAAGGATAGAGCACAAAAAATTAGTTAGGGTTTCTTTTGGCGTCATCAATATAGCACTTTTTTTGACAAAGATATAAGACAATTACTTTTTTACTTTTTGTTTTTTAGCTCTCCTGAAAAATCGTGTTTTGTCCTTTACGACAATTGAAATTTCCGGTATCGATATGTTTATGCCATAAAACCTATATCTGTCATGCATGACAATGCACCTTTTTATTTTTTTTTATTTTCTAATTTAAATAATAAACAATAAAAAAATGAAAAAAATAAAAAGGTAGATGCATAGTCATGCATGACAGATATAAGTTTTATGGCATAAATAAACATATTTGCTCCAATGTCTTTATCCAGGGAGGAAAATTTAAACTACGTTTGTATGGAGAAAGATAATGGAGACTGTCCTCTTAAACTGGTCTATCCGTTTGACCATACGACTGTCTACACAGGTGTGCTATCTACATGTACAAAGAAGGGTGAGCCGCCGGGAAGAAGGCAGTCGGAAGACCAGCGCTGCTGCTATGTTATTTTACACTAGCAGCAGCATTATGCTGAGGCTGCGCCTATTCGGGCAGCGCACTACTCTCTACGTATATTTTGTTATTATCTTTATTGTGTCCATAATGTTATTTACTTTTTCTTGTTATGTAGTTGTGTGCTTGTCTGAATAAATCTATTTTCTTTCTTCTTCTTTCTTCTTTCAAAGTGGCCATAGCCACTTTGGGCGTGTAGATAGCGGGTCCTTTAAAAAGACCGAACTAGCGTTTGAGGACACAATCTGTCCAAACCAGATCCCTGACGATTGCTCTTGGGAGTAACCTGACGGTACAGCAACCCCAAGCGTAATCATTGGCAGAAGTCCTTGATTCGGAAGGAGTTCCGATGTCTGCACCTCTTTATACTGCTTATTTGGCAGCTCGTGGAAATATGAGCGCCATCTCTCCTTCACCACGAGGTCCTCGTATAGCAGGTTGCCATCGGGATTTTTTACATTGCGGCACATGGATATATCGTGCGCCGCTTTGATCCCAGAACATGCCTACTTATAAATAAACTTCTGCCCCTCAGACGTTTCCAACTTATCGTACAATGGCTGTCAGTGGTGCTGTCTGTCTCTGGCTACTGCTCTTTTAGTGGCACGTTTGGCGGACCTGTACGCGTTGCGATCTTCAGGAGAGCTAGACTCTTGCCACTTTACCAGCTTATGTGTCGATATAAAGTTCTTTAGCTCTGTACCTTTGTGTTAAATTATATCTAAATTAGTCGACTCGTTTGAGCGTGAAAGAGGAACAAACAAATACACAAACTTTTACACTAAATTAAGAAGCCAAAGCAGTACACAGATGAATCCTACACAGATAATATATATCTATACTAGCTGACCCGGCAAACTTTGTTTTGCCTTATAAATTATAGATAGTAGCCGATTCTCAGACCTACTGAATACGTATACAAAATCTCATAAAAATCGGTCAAGCCGTTTCGGAGGAGTACGGTAACTAACACTGTGACATGGAAATTTTATATATTAGATAATATATCCGAGTTACTCGGCTCATGAACCGAGTACCGAGGCCGAGTACGAGTAGTAAAAAACTGCCGAGTACCCGAGTAACGAGTACTCGGCAGAGTACTCGGCGCATCTCTAGTTGTAATATATGTTAAAATATTTACTTATTTATTTATTTATTAAACTTTTACAACTTTTTGAATCGTTATATCTCAAAAACGGTGGCTCGTACAAAAAAAGTATTAATACATTTTTGTAGATAATTTTATGATCTACAACTTTTGTCTGAAGTATTTTTATGATAAAACTTACCATTTTGCTGAAAATCGCGAAAAAATTATTTGACCTTTAATAAAAAAATTTCCTCACAGGGGAAAGATGGGGAACTTTCAAATTTTATTTTTAATGATATTTTAAACAATCTCACCGATTTTCAGCTTGGTGGGAATTTATGTAACCTTGAATGTCTAATTTGGTCTAATTTGACCGGACTAAAGGCAGACTGGTATATTTGACAGACAGGGCGGCCATTTTGAATACCACGACCTACTCGATTTGCCCCTGACCAATCAGAAGCGACCTCAGATTGCAATAAAATTCCCTTGTAGTTTTTGAAACACGTTTGTTGTATGGGAGCCCTTCTTAAATATTTGTTTTATTTTGATTTTAGTATTTGTTGTTGTAGCGGCAACCGAAATACATCTTCTGTGAAAATTTCAACCGTCTACCTATTACGGTTCATGAGATACAGCCTGGTGACAGACGGACGGACAGCCGGACAGACAGACAGCGAAGTATCAGTAATAGGGTCCCGTTTTTACCCTTTGGGTACGGAACCCTATTATTATTTCAAAAGTTCTTATTTCAAAATTAGATTAGTCGACCATCGCCCTCTGCTGGGATAAAAAGTTACTCCTCCCCATTTTTAATGTCGCCAAAAACTATGTTGTTTGACAGTTTAGTGGTATGGTCTGAAGACAAAAAAGATGTACTTAGAGTGCGTTTCATATTTAAATTCCTATGCCGCATGCCGTCATGTTGGTAGAAAACAAAAAAGTGCAAAATACAAAAAAAAATGTGCTACCTTGAATTAAGGGAGATTTGTATATCAAGAATGAATGAACGAATCTTCCTGTATACAAGGTTTAGGGTATAGCACATTCAAGATATTAAGGCAAGACTTTTTTGTTTTGCTACCAACATAACGGCATAGGAATTTAAAGATAAACCGCACTATAGTATAACCATTTAGTCAAAAACTCTTTGTTCTCAAAAAAGAGTTAGGATACGAAATATCCGTATGCTTAGCGTATGCTACGTCCCCGGTTCTCTCTCTCCTTCGTTCGGCTCGGCCTCAGCGGTGTTTTAAACAGCAAAATTACATACTTGTATCACAAAGTGTACCTACTATTATTTGCTTATGCAGCGCAGTCTACAGAGCGTGTCATTCAGTTTAATTAAATTTCTGTTTGTTTTATTTTCGCTTCTATAACTTCGTAAGATGAAGAAATGGAACACTGTGTTTTTATTAGGTAAGCTACCTTTATATTCCTTTAAAGTTTTTATTTTATTAATTTATTCAATCGTTATTAGTTAGAGCTTTCAGCGGCAAAGGCAGTCTATTTTTAACCCCCTACGGAAAAAGAGGGGTGTTATAAGTTTGACGTGTCTGTCTGTCTCTGTGTGTGTGTGTGTATCTGTCTGTTCTGTGGCATCGTAGCTCACGAACGGATGAACCGATTTCAACGTAGTTTTTTTTGTTGATAGGTGACTTTGGCGCGAGTGTTCTTGCTATATTTGATCAAAATCGGCTCAGCCGTTCATAATATATGTGGGTTAAAGCTCGGCAATAAAAACCGAATATTTTCAAATATGACCGAGTGGGGTATCAAATAAAAGAGCATAACTTTTTTGACAAGAATATGCATGTTTAATTAAAATCGGCTTAGCCGTTCAAAGTATATGTAGGGTCAAACTCGGAAATAAAACCCGATTGTTTCTAATATAACCAAGTGGAGTATCAAATGAAAGGACGTACCTTCTGTGACAACAATATGCATGTTTGTTTAATCAAAATCGCCCTTACAAAAAAGGGTGAAATAAAAAAAAAAAAAAAAAAAAAAAACCCCTGACCTAAAAAAAACGCGGGAACGTAATTTGTTTTCGGCTTATTATTTTAATCTTTTTAAAGTTTAGTTTTGTTTTAACTTGGAAGATTTTTTAAGTCGGGGGTTTTTTAATTTTTTCATTGTTTAGGTTGACACAATAAAGCTTTGTACCTACATAAATGTATACACGTACCTACTCGTATTAATGAATAATCTTTTATTTAATACACAATCGCCTTCTATTATGATGATGGTATGATGAATATAGGTGCCCATTCTAGGATTCTGTTTTCTACAATGCGATGGAAGGGAACCAATCACACCTAGACAAGGAACACTGCCGTTTTTGGTGAGTATAGAATTGTGTAAAAAAGCATCAAAAAACTTATGAAAAAAAAACATGAAAAATACACTTTTATTTACACATCCTAAATTAAGGTACCTATTAAGGCTATACAAAGATAAGCCCGTACTTGGGCGCGATTTTTTTTTTTCAATTTTTTCGCAAAAAAAGAAAACAAGTTGAACAACGAAATAAAATGTACGTGTGTGTATAATATGTTAATGGATGTGTAAAGGTATATGTATGTGTTACGAAATGTAATAATGTATCATAGGTCCGTCCTAAATTTGGATAAAAAAATGTCCTTGTTCGGCGTACCTATGTAAAGCATCGTAAACAGAACGGCGCAAAAATAATATAATCTAGTTGTGAATTTATTTTATTTTCGCGAGAAACTAGGTAAAAATCTAATTGCGCGCCGTAGTCGGGACTTCGCTTCCATCTTAATTTTATTTTTCCATGGAAATGGGTCAGTTCCTTTTATTAGTTTTACCGTAGAAAATTTATTGAATTTTATCCAAGTAAGAAAATTGCGTTGATGTTTCATAACTTTTAAAATTTAAAATTAGGTAGGAAGGTCAGTATGTAGTCAGCTAGATCAAATCATTGAAAAACTAAAGTTTCTCTGAAAGACTCAATACCTACCTATTTCATAATAATAAGCAAAGTAAAAAATAACGGGGCAAGTGCGACACTCGCGCATAAAGGGTTCCGTACCACTATCACAATTGGATACGGAACCCTTAAATGGTTTACAACAACCAATTTTTAAATTTTATAGGAAAATATGAAATATTTATACTCCCATCAAACGACCGAATCACTCAAAAAAAAAAAAACCTTGGCACAAAGAAAATCTGAAACATAAAAGAAACTCTTTGGTAAGTAAGGCAAACTGGTATATTTGACAGATAGGGCAGCCATTTTGAATTCCATGACCAACTCGATTTGTCCTGACCAAGTCCTGTCCTTGTTCCTGTCCTGACTCCTTGTTATTTTTGAAACACGTTTGTTGTATGGGAGCCCCTTTTAAATAATTGTTGTATTTGTTGTTGTAGCGGCAACCGAAATACATCTTCTGTGAAAATTTCAACCTTCTAGCTATTACGGTTCATGAGATACAGCCTGGTGACAGACGGACAGACGGACGGACGGACAGACAGACCGACAGACAGACAGACAGACAGCGAAGTCTCAGTAATAGGGTCCCGTTTTTACCTTTAGGTACGGAACCCTAAAAATGGTAACTAGTTATAATTTATCAGTATCTAGTGCATTGCCCACAACGCCTTGAACCGAAGTCACCTTCGTCCCCTCTTTCCTTGCAATTGATGTAGTCATCATGATTGACAGAAACATTGTTAAGATGTACGGACACAAATGACCGTTCCCGTTCTTTGTAGAGCCCCGAGGCGTGCTAACCACTAACGGGTTAGTACACTTTCACCATACTAGGGTCTACGGCTACGAAAAAAGGAATGACATAAACAAAAACTTACTGGTAATTATAATAAAGGTACCATGTGCGGCTTTATTGCTAAAAGCGATCTATTCCAGGCCACCTGTAAAAAAATAGAAGTGTGCTTAGACTTATAATAAGCCTAGCACTTACCTACATACTAATTACCTACTATCACACATTTTACACTTCTAGTAAGTAGCAGTATAACTTCTACTCAGTCCTCACAGCCTGGTAAAAACAACGCTCACGTCCAATACATTGCGAGACGACGACGACGGCCGTATCTAACTTAAGTTAATGAATAACAGGACGCGTGGGGTGCGATCCCACTCCCTATATTTATATTTTTGTTGTGGTGAAAATATACTACTTTTTTCGTAGCCGTAGACCCTAGTATGGTAAAAGTGTACTAACCCTTATACCCTAAAAGGGTTATAATTAACTGATGTCTATCTTTGTCTTGCTAGAGGAAACGAGTAACTTAGGTATGTCACTCGTTCCCTTTAGCAAGTTGCTTAGTCTTTTAATTTTAGATTATGATTTGACACATATCCCCGAAGAAAAATCTACACTAATATTATAAAGAGGAAAGATTTGTATTTGTGTGTGTGTGTGTGTGTGTGTGTGTGTGTTTGTTGTGTGTGTTCAAAAATTCTTTCACCATTAGAAAGCTACATTCACCCTGAGTAACATAGGCTACTTTTGATCCCGATGTTCCCACGGGATCGGGACTAACGAGGGTGAATTCGCGGGACGCAGCTAGTGTTAAATAAAAACGAAGTATACTACATAGGCATATTAACGTTAGAGTGCAGAATACGTTAATTTGCACAATAACTAGGTAATCTACAGATTACCCGGTACGATCCATTAAAGTTTCAAATTCCACAGGGTATGTTTTTGCAAGGCACCAATCACACTTACTTATATATATAAAATTTTGTAGTGCGACATTTATATTAATTTTAAATAAACACTTAATTTAATTTTTTAAATATGGATTTGTAATAATTATCCGAAATAAATGATTGAATTGAAATATAACCGGTGCCTTTCAAAAGGTACAAAGGCAAAAAAAACCTCCCTACATTTTTTTTTTAATGTTAGTATGAAAAGTTTGTGTCCAATCTACCTACTGTTATATTATTGAAAACGATGTAAACATACAGGCATACTTCGCGTCGCGATACAGAGGATTGTGCGTTGGTACCCTCGTGTCAAGAGCGGCTGTCCTCACCGCAGCCGTTTGTGTCGTGAACCCCAACGTAGAAATAATAGACCGGAGATCAATCAACGTTGTACTAGGGACCGATTACAGGCATCCTAGGAGAGGAATACGTGTTCAAGTTACTAAATTGTTGATACCAAATCGTAAGTACATTTATTTATTTAATCGTGTTTCAGATCTGTTGACTTTGCTTCTCCATGTATCCTACTAATATTATAAAGCTGAAAAATTGTGAGTATGTATGTATGTGTGCGAGTTTGTTACTCAATCACGTAAAAACCGCTGAACCATTTACCATGAAACTTGGTATTTAGATAGCTGGAGACCTGGAATAACATATAAATATATAAACTAACTTTTATCCCGATATTCCCGCGGTTCCGCGGGTGAAACCGCGGGGGCAGCTAGTAAATAAATAATAGTATATTATGCAACTAGTGAATAAAAGACGGATTTAGTGCGAGGGCCGTAGATGAATCACGAGCAAGTGAAGGATTCTAACGACTGAATCACGACCGTAGGGAGTGATTCATGATGATTGAATCACGAGCGTAGCGAGGGGTTCATGATGATTGAATCACGAGCGTAGCGAGGGGTTCAAGTGTTAGAATCCTGAGCGACGCCAGTGGTTCATGGCCCTCAATGTAAATCTGTACTTTATTCAAGAGTTGCATACTATACTTTATACCATGACTACGAGGAAAAAAACCGGTCAAGTGCGAGTCGGACTCGCGTCGCGTACGAAGGTTTCCGTACCACTATCACAAATTTCGGAACCCTGAAATGAACACTGGAGCGGCAACCAATCTGTGAACGCAACGCGAACGTTAAAATTTATTTTACCACTGGCGCCAGTCTCAATTAATTACTAGATAGTAAAAAGTGCTAGGGGTGAAAATACATCGCGGTATCGTTGCATTTTTATGTCAAAATCACATAAAAGTTTTTTTATCTATTTGTTGTTATAGCGGCTAAAGAAATACATCTACTGTGAAAATTTCAACTGTCTAGCTATCACAGTTTATGAGATAAAGCCTGGTGACAGACGGGCAGACAGACGGCAAAGTATCAGTAAAAGTGTTCCGTTTTTATCCTTTGGGTACGGAACCCTGAAAAGAATTTGTATGTCGAGTATTTTTAGCGCAAGGAGTTTGTATCAAGTTTTTTTTTCATGCAAGGAGGTTGTATATGCATTTAGTAAGATGGACGACGAGTAAATTGTGTTCTAAATTCAAACACCAAACAGCGTGAGTAAAAGTCCTTTTTATTCACTGTTTTGCGTGAATAAAATAAGCTTTTAAGAGTGTGAATAGTATAAAAGCTTTTAATGATCTGAGTACATACCTATTACCTATATTATCACATTGTGATACCATGGGTTGCGACCAACGAACACTTTTATTCCCAATCGCATATGTTTGCGTGGGACTGGTGCGTGGTCAGTAGCAGCTTTAGGGCGTTTTTATTGCCATACGTGTTTGCTCACGCACGCGGGGGAATTTGTATGGATATCCCGCTTGCTTAATCAAACAAGCAAGACAGTTAAAAGCCTCTTAGCAATGGGCGTGGTTGGGCGACGCCGACGGCACAGGGGCGCTTAAAAGACCGCCGTAGGTGCTCCTTCATACCTTTATCTTCTCGCTCATTGCCTCGCAACTCTAATAAGTCTAAGGTACTTGCGGTAAACAAGGGCCACCTTAAATTAAACTTAAATATTTAGTACAAATAGAGGAAACCACTAAAACAAGTTATTACATAACGTACTTGCTTTATTGAAAATCTGAAAAAACAATACAATTAATTGTTTTGTTGCACTATTGTCATCAAAATTAAGCTTTTTAAAAAACCTCTCTGTGGCTCTTATTAAACCATAGTGTTCTAATAAGGGCCACCTCAAATAGTTAAAGATTTTAATAACAATCAACACGAAATAGATATTTTTTTAGTTAACATTAGCTTATACTACTATTTAGTCATAAATAACGATTTTACTGTAAGTAGTTAAAGATAAAACAGACACTGGACCTTATTAAACTGTCCTTACAAAAATATGTTTTAAACAGCTTTTTTCAGTACTATACCCACTAAATAATCACATTTATTAAATAAGTATACGCAACATTATATAAATCTGAAACAGCAATAACGTTATTAAACAATAAAATTACAAAAAAAAACAACTTGGCTCTTGTTAGACTTATGAAAGGATGTCACATATGAGATTCCCTACAAGACAAGGTTTTTTTTGTGAAATATGCTTTTAGATGATTGACTAAAGTTCTCCTGGGAATAGAATACCTAGCGGCTGCAGCACGCTGTGACAAGACTCCTTCATTAACATCAGTCATTGCAGCTTCTAACTGTTGCAGTGACCAAAGGGCACGACGTTTTTTAGGCGGAGGTTCCATTTTTTAATCCTGAAAACGTGTACGCGTAAATTAATATAAAAAATAGAACTGAGACAACTAGAAATACTAAAAACTTTAAAATAGACGAGTATTTTGGCCGGCTCTTTTTACCCGCCTCAAATGTGGCCTTTGTTAGACCTTAATGTTAATTTTAAAGATTTCAACTTAAAACTGTCAGTTATTAATAAAATCACTATACTTACCCTGATTAGTAAACAGAAATGTACACATTCAACGTTATATTTATGAGATATTCGAAAAGCAATGTATTTTAGGCACAATTTAAGCGTTTTAGCACATATTATTTTTAATTCCGAGTGACGCCATCCGGGTCGTGCGATTGAATCGTTGCGACTGACAAGATGGCGGACCGCGCGACGGTGCGAGCGCGCATGTTAGCTCTCCTATTGGTCCTTTAGATATGTGCGTGAGAGGAATCTATTAAAACTGTTAGAAGTGTGTTTTTCAATTAGTGGCTCTTATTAGACAGCGGCTCTTGTTACCCGCAAGTACCTTATAAGTCTAGCGACAAAATAGCAGTGTTGACAACACTAGAGCGGAGCATGGTTCGAACGTCAGCAGATCAGATACCTACCGTAAATATCTCACCCTGGAACGCTTGTTGAATAAATAACCCAATTACTCAATAAATATAATATGCAGAGTGATCAAGCTGTTGAGTATAACTGACGTGAGGTCAGATGCAGGGTCTTGCATTCTGGTACATAATGGCAACCCAACAGATTATCATACAAGGTCACATCACAGCATTGTCAAGATAAATGAGTGATCTAAAAATATTTGTTCTCACGTTCTCGAAGTTATGATATATACTGCAAATTCTAAAACAGATTATAATAAATATTTAAGTGAGGCTCCCAAACAACAATCGTGATTATTACATTTTAAACGCAACGTTAGCGCGATTTATTTTTTGATTTTTAAATTCATAAACTTTGGAAAAAGAAAAACCCGGCAAGTGCGAAACTCGCGCACGAAGGGTTCCGTACCACTATCACAATTGGGTACCGAACCCTATAATCGTTTACCAATTTTAAAATTTGATAGGAAAATGTGACATATTTAGCTACGATTCATACTTCCATCATACCACTAAAAAAAAAATGAAAAAAAAAAAACTTTGCACAAAGAGAATCTGAAACTTATAATTAAGAAACTCTTTGGTAAGTGAAGGCAGACTGGTATATTTGACAGATAGGGTAGCCATTTTGAATTTCATGACCTACTCGATTCGATGTTTTTAAAACACGTTTGTTGTATGGGAGCCCCTCTTAAATATTTGTTTTATTTTATTTTTAGTATTTATTGTTGTAGCGGCAACCGAAATACATCTTCTGTGAAAATTTCAACCGTCTAGCTATTACGGTTCATGAGATACAGCCTGGTGACAGACGGACAGACGGACGGACGGACGGACGGACGGACGGACAGACAGACAGACAGCGAAGTCTCAGTAATAGGGTCTCGTTTTTACCTTTAGATACGGAACCCTAAAAATGGAATTGTATTATTTTCAGTTGGTGACTCTCCAAACAGGGGATACCTTTTAGAAAAGTCAGTATCCTTACTTCTTTTAAAACGGAAAGTGCCGGATATTCTGGCAGAAACGCCGACTCGCGGCATCGCCATTGATTACTTGGGAGAACCACCCCTCACACTACAGGAAGAATGCGTCTTAGCCGGATGGCACTTTTTCTACAAAGGAGTGAGGAACTTTCATTTTTTTTATTATACTTAGGATGTCTTACGACAAGTCAAAGATTGTAAGACTTGTTTGGCAGTCAAGGAACGCATACATGCGATGCCTCTGCTCAGGACGGCATTACGATGAAAGTCGGTTGGTTGTACTTGTATATATGTATAAGGTCAACTCGCCGAAGTTCGTCATAGGGGTACCTTTCGATTTAGGGCTTTAGGGCATAGATAACATAAACATATGGTCCATGGGCCAAAGAGAGTATTTTGCTTCGGCGAGTTGACCTGAGCTAAAATCTGAAATAACATAGTGTACACCGGGCGCAGGTAACATACCTAAAATTATAATAACTTGTTTCAGGACACAATCTACCCGGTATACAAATTCCGTCTGCAGAGACATGTGCGGGTACAATTTATGAACATTGCTAAACAAAATTTGTGGTGCGAAGCCCTCGCTATAAAACTTAGAAAGGGCCTTAGCAACCTCGGATTCCACGAAGCTATAGAACCGAACGAAATTGTTTGTGTAAGAGATGTAAGCAGGATTTGATTTTACATAATAATTGATAGGCACTTTGTTATTCAATATAACCGATTTAGGTATAATTGTTTATTATCAAGGGTCTTAAGCGTGGCATGGGGGTAAAACCGTCGTGTGACCACGTTTTCCAGAGTTTTCGCCTTTCGCACCGCTTCAGTATCTATAACGTACTCTGTTCGCGGTCTTCCTCAACTTTGCCGTTGTGAAGGATTCAGTGGATAAGTTAGTTGTGCGTCGTTCGCAAACTTTATCTATCTGTTTCAAATTTAATATGCTGCGCTCCGTCACTATCTAGCACATTTATTCTGTTACAGAAAACAGATGTATTAAATCTTTATACTTATATTAGGTACTAGCTGTTGCTCAAAACCCTAATTCCCTAATAGTCTTATTAATAAAAGTGGAATAACGTTGGAGGAGGTTTACTACGTTTTGTCTCTGTCTGTCAACTTTGAAAGCTCTTGTCACGGAAAAAGACGAAGCATGTTATTCCTTCTCTGACCCTACTCCACGTTTATTAATAAGGCTAGTAGGGTTTCGGCTAGTTCCAATTCCATCCGGTTGCGTGGTAAACTAAATTCAATTATTTTAAATAGTAAAATGTCATATTGTTATCCAATATCGCTATGAAAAATAGCTTACTATAAGTTATTCAGCTATCTAAATACATCACATAGCTGAAATAGCTATTAAAGAGAAGTAGAGGGTTTCGACCTGGTGGTCAAATATTGCGAGATTGAGGACTCGCAAGCTAAATTGGCAATAACGACAACCCAAGACAGATTAACTTGCAGTTGTTAAGTAAGGAGACCCGACCCTAAATACGGGAATAAAGGGATAAAGGGAAGGAAGAAGAAGAAGATTTAGCTATCTAAATACATAATCGTAATCGGTTTAGCTGTTCTAAAATTTAAATTTAATTAAATACCTACAACATAACCAACTTAATTTTGTGTTTATCTGTATATCGCCTACTTTCAGACGACGGTCCATTTCCAAACTTTTGGCCTCTCTCTTCCAACACGTTACCTCCCACTGTGCAAAATTCCACACTTAAGCGGTGGCCCATTGAAGTACGGACCGTGCAAGGCGCTGCCGCGCCTTCCACGGTCAGTATGTACTTCCCTGGGCGACCGTTTAAGTGTGGAATTTGCACAGTGGGAGGTAACGCGCGCTGCTTATCTATAGCTACTAATATTATCGCAATACTAATATTATCGGAACACATAGCAATAATAGTATAGGTACCTACCTACCTACAAAGAAATTGTGAAAATAAACACAAACAATCAAAAAAATAACAATACAACATTTAAACTAATTAAGAAATAGCTGTAAAAATCATCAAAATTGTAACCGTAACTTTAATCATTGAGGAGTTTCCTGATAAGAAGGTGGTTTCGGGTAGTCCATCAATTTGTACCTAGTTCTTTATAAGCCGATTCTATTGATAGAAGTCCAAACATTTGTAATTTACTGCATTGTGGGATGCTATTCTGCTCGTCATTCCGAAGGTTCTCATCAGAATTTCACAAAGATTTTATGGGACCAATTCTGAACTCTCACTTCTCACCATAAAAAAAGAATTATCGAAATCGGACTTCAAATACTTAGTACGGCGTGAACATATTCACATACGTACCTGCATACACAAACAGTATACGGGTCGAATCGAGAACCTCCTCCTGTTTTGAAGTCGGTTAAAAACAGCCATTATAAAGAATTTCCGTATGTTCAGAGTTCAGACAGATCCGGATATATGGAGACATATCAAGTGCGAGTCGGACTCGTGCACGAAGGGTTCGTCCACTAAAGACAAAATAAAACAACGTGACAGACGAACAGACAGACAGCGGAGTCTCAGAAATAGGGTCCTGTTTTTACCCTTTGGGTCCGGAACCCTAAAAACGCGATAATTGTCTCGCTCTCATTCATTATCAAGTTACATTCTATGTCACCGAAAATGTGATTGATAGGTAAGTAAAGCATTGTTTAGGTACGAATACATAAACATCGGCAGGGCTGTAAGGCTACATGGCGTCGATTCTGGCTACATCTCTTTAGTATGGCTGGTATATTACCACGCGAAGCTTTGAAGGAATCAGTTGTTTTCACTTTGTCCCGTATGAACAGCTAGTAACTCTTTCCGAACTTCGTATTTAATAAAATTGAACTAGTTATTTCTTGACCCATCCCTGACCCTTATTCTACATTCTATATTCTGAGCCCTGACCTAATTAATCTACTTCGGCAACTGGGGCGCATCAATATTGCAATAAAGCTACCTACAGGCTTAGCGCATTGCAATCGAAACAAAAAATGAACGTGGTTTTTTGCCTTTAGTATTTAATTTTCATTTTAAAACTTTATTGGCCCATATCTCCCAAACGCGTCACTTTAGGACATCATGTGATGGATTCTGTTAATTTATGATAGAGGTCCATAGATTTTAATGTGCGACAAAAGATCAAAAAAAAAACAAGGTGTCTGTCGCCGACTATGCCGAGGCCCATACATGGATTTAAGATCTCCTTTATCGTCTCTGTAATTTTATAAATCTTTAAATGTAAATCTTATTAGATTTCTCGTCATGACAAATAACTAAACCAAACCTACTTTCGAATCACAAACTTTTCACGAAGATTAAAGGAGTTAGAAAGGGCCTCGCAAAGACCTGCCGCGAAGGGCCTCGCTATGGGTAAGGCCGCCGCTAGATTACAAAATTAAATAACATAATATCTTTCAATTTCTTACAGCCATACAAAAAAGCGCAACCGTGTCATGTAAGTATTTAATTAAATTTTTAGGGTTAGTACTTTCTGTAATATGTTAAAAATATAGGTGCCTGTTTAGTAATATCAAAATAGTTTTTATTTTAATGATTAAGTTTTCTACATAATATGGTATTATTCAGACATACAGAGTTACTTCGCGCTTGTAATATTAGTAAGGATTATCTTATATATAAAATTTCCATGTCACAGTGTTAGTTACCGTACTCCTCCGAAACGGCTTGACCGATCTTCACCAAACTTCACATAGGTACGCATTCAGTAGGTCTGAGAATCGGCTACTATCTATAATTTATAAGGCACGTGACCGTTTGCCGGGTCAGCTAGTCTTCAAATATATAAAATTTCCATGTCACAGTGTTAGTTACCGTACTCCTCCGAAACGGCTTGACCGATTTTTATGAGATTTTGTATACGTATTCAGTAGGTCTGAGAATCGGCTACTATCTATAATTTATAAGGCAAAACAACGTTTGCCGGGTCAGCTAGTTATATTATAGATTATTATGGTTATTACTCCAGTTCAATATTAAAAACGTGGCGACTGTTGCCATTTCCATACAAACTTAATACCAAAATAAATGATGAAAAATTTAGTTTTCTACTATCGATATTATTCGGATTAAGATTTTACTTTTAAAGGGTCCCCACCGCAAGGTTTTCCAAAAATTAATTCGAAATAAAATAAAACGGAGAAACATTTTTTCATTGAAAAATGATTCTCCGTTTTATTTGAATGTACCTTTTAAAAGTAAAATCTTAATCCGAATAATATCGATATTAAGGTAGAAAACTAAATTTTTCATAATTTATTTTGGTATTAAGTTTGTATGGAAATGGTAAGAGTCGCCTCGTCTTTAAATATGCGACAATGTGAATCACATGATCACAGTAAAAAACCCATTAGTTTCTTGTGTCTTCTTTTCATTGAAGGTCGCGTTCCGAAGAAACATTAAATTTCTGACGATTCAAATAAACATATTTTGAGTTGAGTTTGAGTTTCTGATTAGGATGTTATTTTTCTAGGATCCTCTTTTTAAAGTACTTATTCTTAAATCATCCGACCCGGAAAGTCCAGCAGTTGACAGCTGTCAAATTTTAAATACTAACATCTCGGATTTACGGTCTCTATCTCGAGAGAATCGTATTTACGAAATCAAAAGTAACCTATGTCCTTATTTACGGTCATATCTGTTTCTATACCAAAATTCATCAATTTTGGTTCAGCGGTTTAGGCGTGAAAGCGTAACAGACAGAGTTACTTTCGGATTTATTATATAAGTATAGATTTTTTGCTCCTAACGCGGGTGCAATCGCGGGGTCTAGCTAGTTTTATTATAAAGCTCAAAATACACGATGACACTTTTACTTACACTTTATTTTCTTTATAAAATGTGTTCTGCAGGTGTGGTCTGTTTTAGGTAGTGTCAGTGTCATGCATGATGTATTTTGGTATTACCTACTTGTTTTGTGATCGATTATAGTATGGTTCGACCAGGAAAGCTACCGCGGTTCTTCCGTCGGAATCGGGATCGGATTCATTTGACAGTTGACAGCCGAATTTCGAACCGCAAACATTTCAAATCGGCGCGTCGATTACTCATATCGATGCCGAAGCCAAATTGAATGAATGCAACACAGACAAAATTGACTTGAATTGAAGATTTTGAAAGAAAATCTTCAAATCGACGGCTGACGGCCATGGATGCGCGGTTTTAAAATTGAAAACTCCGGTGTCAGAGATGTCAAACTACTGCGTCGGGATCGAGTTGCTGTCAACGGAAGAACCGCGGTAGCTTTGCAGTGTCGCCGATTTTTGACATTAGCTATTGATTTGTCACAACTATCAATAGGTTATCGATAGTGAACTATCGAACGGCAACACTAGGTTCAACCAAAGTTTTGCATTCAATCAGGGCATGTATGGAGCGCCGTTAATCTGCAGTGGAAGAGTGGTGGGTGTGATGACCGCACCCGACGCTCAGTGGACCAACTGCACCGGACATAGTAATATGATACATTTGCTTGCGAGCCAGTTCCTTCGCCCATTCATGACTTGTATCAAAAAGTAAGTTACTAGATAAGTAGATATGCGGTTCGGGTTTCATACTCACTGAGCCTCTAGCACAAAAATAATGTGTTTCCTAGTTACAACATGTTTTTTTACTCTAAAATATCTTATATATAAAATTTCCATGTGACAGTGTTAGTTACCGTACTCCTCCGAAACGACTTGACCGATTTTTATGAAATTTTATTTTCGTATTCAGTAGGTCTGAGAATCGGCTACTATCTATAATTTATAAGGCAAAACAACGTTTGCCGGGTCAGCTAGTATTTCTATAATAGACTAGCTGCGCCCCGCGGTTTCACTCGCGTAAGTCTCGATCACGTGGGAATATCGAGATCAAAAGTCTATGTTACTCAGGGTGAATGTAGCTTTCTAATGGTAAAATAATTTTTGAAATCGGTCCAGTATTTTTTGAGTTTATTCATAACAAACATACACAAACACACACACACATACACACACAAATACAAATCTTTCCTCTTTATAATATTAGTATAGAGATAAATAAATAAATAAATTCTCTTAACAACACACAGCGCCATCTAGCCCCGTGGTAAGCGGCTAAGCTTGTGTTACGGTGACTAGACAACGGATATATTACTTATATTTATTTTTCTTTTGTAAATACATACATATTATACATACAGATATCTATAACTTAACACGGGAATAGGGGGGATGTTTGTATTGTGCAAAACCTATAACAATTTCCGCGTATTTTTCAGACTGTATGATCCTGAGTACGTAATGGACTGGCACGTGTGGAAGGATTTGTTGTACGATGACATTGAGGACATATCATACGACTACGTACCACACATCTACGACAAACTATTTAACGACGGCGGTAGCAGCCAAACCACTACTTCCGAAGAACAGAAGTGACCACAATATACCAACAGCGAGGCTAGTCGCTTAGACTAGAGAGTTGATGGCGCTGTGTGCAACGTCCCGAAATATATATTTGTTTCTAATTATTTATTAAATAAAAACGACTTTAATGTTCTTTGTAATCCACATGTGTATTTATTTCTGTTTAATAAGCAGATGTAACTTATACGAGTTCAGAATTGAAATCGTACATGTTTGTATAAATATTAAATCACTTGAGAAGATATACGGTCATCAAATTAGTCATGCCAATGAGTTTGCGAAGTCGGCACATGTTTTGTTTAATATAAATGTGCTGGGTTGGTTTTCAAATTAATTCAGAGACAACAATATTTGTCTTATAATTATTTAAAGAAAACACCGTTTAATTTGTTATATTTATATAATAAAACAGCCCACCGAAAAATTAAGATAGCAACTCTCGTTTTATCGAAGATTTTAAACGGCCGTTAGATTTTTTTTTAATAAAATATTTTCAGGACTTGGCACTGTGACATTCTACAAATATTTATCGACTGTTAACTTTAACTGTCGTTAACTTAAAAGTCATTATTTCCCCCCTGAAAGACTTGAAAATATATAGAAGGTGAAAGCTTACCAGCAACTTAATTAAAAATGTAATGAGCCGACTACGCTAACTCGTTAGCGTGCTATTTAGCCTTAAACATAATTATAACATGTTTTGTGTTTCTGATTGAAAAAGGCAACAAAAAAATCTAAATTAAGAACAGTGCTCTGTAGTACAAAACAACGATGTAGTTACACGGGGCTATTGTGACTATAGGGCTAACGAAAGCAATATCATCATCAAGATCATCCGAGCGAAGATTCCGGTTGCATCCCTCTCGGGATCTCGGGGTCCGCTTCTAACTAAAGCAATATAATTGAAATAAAGGTACGCCTTCTATAGTTAATTAAGGAATCTATACGCAAATCGCAGTCGGTTGTTTTGGTTTATTATCATAATTGGCACTAAGCTGTCCCCACCAGTGGGGGGTTTTGATTATTTTAAAATACCTAGTGGCGTTTTCCCAACTATTATTATTAATACTGGTTGGTGGGGATTGTGGCAACAAAAAAGGTAACTGTAATAATAATTCCCACTATCTGCTCCACCAGAAGGGTTTATGAAAATTTCCAAAAACATTAAGAATGTTAGTGGGAAAACACTAAAAACTTTTTTGGAAATAGTCATAATCCCTACTGGTGGAGCAGATAGTGGGAATTTTGACAATTACACTATTCTTATTGGCATAATCCCCACCAACCAGGATTAAGAATTATAGTGGGAAAAGCGCCAATTAGTTTTAGAAAATTGTCATAATCCCCAAAGTTATAATGGTAGGGCAGTGGGGATCTAAAACAGCAAAGTGGGAATAATAAACCTTAGTTTTGTGTAGAAAGGTACCAAAATACACAACGTTTAAACATTCAACTTATTAAGATATTATAATTAACAGACAACATTTTTGTTTAGCTGATTGAATGATTAAATCAATATTTAGTCAATTTTAGGTAGATTGAAGGTTGCAGATGGTATTATTTGTTTAGTTCATATTATACAATATTTTTAAAAGGTGTGTTTTTATTTCTACACTTATAACCCCATAATAAAATAGCCCCAGGTCACTACCTATTTTTTTTTAAACTATTTCTACATATTATATTATACTTAATTATCGCTACAGAGTACAAGTAATAACAAAATATACATACCTACATATAACACATTATTTTACATTTTCTATTTAATATATAATTATTTATTATACTAGATAGAATTACATTGACAGATGGCGCTGCATGAACTAAAAACATAAAATATATCTCTGGCCATGAAAACCTTGATTTTTAGTAATAAATTAAGCCAAAACATTAAACGATTCAGAAGAAAAAAAAAACAAATAAGTGAAAAAAATATTGGTAGGAAAATCTAATTTAGATAAATAATTAATGAAGAGTTGCAGCGGCTTTTGGACTAGAGATAGGTAATTGTTTGGGTATTTAGGGGAAAGTCGGTTATATTGGACCACTTTTTACTTAAACCTAACTAACACAGCTGTAAGTGTCTTTTCACAAATTTGCCTTACCAGTCATACGTTTATCTTTATTTAAAAAATCTGAATGTTTGTCTCTGCAATTTCAAATGCGAGCCGCCGAATGGCATTTATCGTTAGACCAAACGTACTTTTCCAGAACAATAATATGCTCAGCCAACTTATTTTCAGGTTCGTACTAGTACAATTCACCAAACAATGACTGGTACGATTTAGCAAACTAGGTCATTTATTTTAAAGTACAGCGCCACATAACCTCAAAACCTAGACACTACAGGATAAACATCAATAAACTAGTATAAAACTGTACTAGAATCATGCAGACGGTGTGTTTATAGCTTAAATTTTTCACGAGTTGATAATATTTGCATTTACTGGCACTAAAAAATATTTTACGGGATCACGCGCACCTTTGTCAACAAATTGTTTTTACAAATAGTCGATTGCGGGTGAATAGTGTGGGGGCACACATTGGTGTTGCCAGTTTAGAAAAAGAACCCCATTTAGTAGGAAATTCAGAAGTGGTACGATTTAATTGGCAGTACGATATAACCGACTTTCCCTTATTTACTTATAGGGCAAAAAATTATAAGGTTATAATAAGACTTAATAATAGCATTCTTAATTAATTGTGTAAAATGTTTTACTTGAGGTGTTTAGTTTAAAAAAAAAAACATTTAATTACTAATAAATAACTTAGGTGATAGTTTAAAACTTTAGATCTAAAAACACGGCAACACTTGCAAAATAAGCCATTAGAAACTTGATAAATTGGACAATACAACATAATTGCAAACGTGTCTTGTAAATTATACTACTTAAATGTAAAAAGATCAAAATAATTCGTCAAGCCGCAGACGTATCCTAAACTGTCCTTTTTAATGTCCAGTTTTTTTTAATAATCAGAACAGAAGCACAAAAAACCGGTCAAGTGCGAGTCGGACTCGCGCGCCGAGAGTATTCATGCACGACTGATGTATATGGGTCTGTCATTGATGACCAGCAATCAAAGATTGCGTATAGGCGCTCATTAAACACAGATTCGCATTTGACTGTTTTTTTTTCCTTTTATTCTTTACGTCTGTATCTTGCGCGAATTGGTTTGACCCAGTCTTAAATGTATACCTACACATTTGAAATAGTTTTAGCCCGTGAAATAATAACAGGGTTGATTATTTGCTTGTGTCAAGTGAAAATTAAATTGTACCTATAATAAAGGTAAGTGTTGCATTTTGCAGGTCACTAGGACATAAATATACACGCATCAGTGAAGCCATCGGTCTGGATGATACAGGTGAACCATTTAAACCGGCCTTCAGGGGGATATCCTAAACTATAAGAGATAACGAAAAATGCTGATAGAATAGAATACAAGCCGACCACGCACCGATGTCTTTTTCTTTAAGAAAAAAAGACAAGGTTCGATCTTGGCTAGCTTAATATATTTTCCAAAAATCTAATAAGCCATTTTAGTTTTGTCAAAATCGAGGACGCAACTATTTCCAGCATTTTTCGCTATCTCTTATAGTTTAGGATATCCCCCTGGGGACTGGTTTAAATGGTTGACCTCGTATGGCAAAACCCAGCATATTCAAAGTTCTAAGCAATAATTTAAATATGGGCCTAGCAGCGGTTGTTTGGCCGTAATATGTTTATCTTTATCTTAGGTTTAGATCATTAAGCCTCTAGAAACTTGAATTATTGGGAGAACCTTTTATAAAAACCGTTTGTTACTTTCTTTTGTGCAAAATTAAAATTATTATTAGTTTAGGCATATTTATTTAATCGAGGTTAATTCTCGTCGCCTAGTTGTATCCGCCGGGTTAGCTCGCAAAAAAAAAACCAGTCCATAGTCAAATAAAATTTTAAACGATGATAATATATAGCCATTTATCCAAATATCCTAATAAAATGGGCATTCTTCTTTATAGACATAAAAAAAGGCTAAAGTTCATTTCAATTTTGGCTAATCGAATCTTTTTTTGGGAATGTATTTGCGATTCGTAATTTTTCAGTTTTTAATAGACAATTATCTTATTACCGACAGTTCAGGGAAACATTTAATTCCGGTATAAATTTCTAGTTTTTTTTTTGTAAAAATGGCCAAGTTAAAAACTAAGAGTTTATTCTATTATGTTATACGCCACCCTAAGACATTGTTTTCTAGTTGCTTAATCCTTATTTAGGCTTGGGTTGAAACTGTATGTTGTACGATACACTAAGGGGGTAAAAAATGCCAAACGAGGGTGAGAGATGCGGCCGAATAGGGTCGCCCTAACTGTCGGAAAAGAAAATTAGCCGAAAACCACAGGTTACCTAATAATTTAATAAAAAATATAGAACATTTTCTTAACATTAAAGTTTACGGTGTTGAAATTATAGTTAAAGAATAGGGATTGCAATCCCGTTAAGGGGTACATACGAGCGAAACTGAAAATACCTGACGGGTTCATCGAAAATTGTTGATTATTTTATGATAGAATGTTGTTAAATTTTTTGGTAATGTATGGATTGTAGGTGATATTTGTTTCTAACATTTTGGTGTAGTTTCAAGATAAAAAATATCTTTTTGTTGCAAAACCTATCCACATTTTGAACAAAAAATTACTATTTTGGCTAAAATGTGGATAGGATATTTGTATGGAAACTGCACTAAAATGTAAGACACAATGTCAAATACAATCCATACACAAATAAAATTTTAACAACATTCCGTCATGAAATAATCAACAAATATCCCAACATGGATTTTTCGCAAATTGTTTAGAAAAAGTTTAGCTCGTATATACCCCTTAAGTAGTAGACATGAAATCGCAAGAGATTTAATATCTAAACATTATTTCTAGAAGTGTTTACACTTAGGAAATATGGTTTTTGAAAAGATGCTTCCACAACTTCCACAACAACTGGTAAACCGAACCAGCGCGTTAGACCGCTTCGCCACAAGTACTCGTACTCGAAATAAAGAAAGCATATCCTCGTGTTTTTGCGATTTCATTTCATTCTAAGGTGATACGCATTTGTTTGATCCCACGGTGCAGAAAACCGGGATAGCAACCTTTACTAACCTACAATAAACGTGTATTTTCGTGCAAAATTAAAGAAATATTTGAAACTTATCAAAATGTTTGTGCATCTGGAGATATTTGGCCTCTTTTGCTGCTCATTGATCTGCCATTTTGATTTTTAAAGGCCGTCACCTTAATGTCGTTAAATTTTATATGTAGTAAAAAAAGCGACAAGCTCCATTTTTTCTGATTCCTGGTTTCACTACACAAGTCCCTGGTCGTTTCTTTCAATTATTTCAAATATTTCATTACAAATTGCACCATGAAGTGATCTACATGAATACTATACAGGGTGGAGTTTTTGAACACCTCTTTGAATGAAAGTACTCTAAAAACTTGAGATAGCAAGTTTTACTCTAAGGAAACATTCCTTCATTTGTAAAAGAAACAAAACTGCCTCAAATGTCTTTATAAATACGCTTTACACACCTACAGAATCAAACTTCAAAAAACAAAGGGTTCAATCATATGGATCAAATCTCTCATATAATAAGGAAAAACAAATAAACTTGAAATCTGAGCTTATTAATAGTAATTCGACAAAACAAAACTCTATAGGTACGAATTTCCAAATGAATTAAAAAAATATTTGAAAGCTGTTTCGTTTGTTTCTCGCGTGTTAAAAAAATGCACCCTATACATGTAGGTACTTAACATCTTAAAGCATTATAAATAAAAGAAGCGTTATAAATAATAAACATATTAGAACCCCAATCGCCAGCCACTGCCGACGATCTGCAAGTAGATAAACATACATATTATATAACTAACTATATATAACTAACTAACTATATATTATATAACTAACTACACTACAGTTACTAACTACATGTAAAATTATAACTATTTACAATTCAAATATCATTTAATTACATAGACATAACAATGGTCGTTTACCCCACGTTTGTTACTGCACAGCATATTTTTTTAATCAAGAAACCAGTAGGGATTCTTACTAGAACCATAGCTCCGAAAAAACGTTCTTTGGAAATCTTACCTTGTTTTTGAAAATAAAAACCCGGCCAAGTGCGAGACTCGCGCACGAAGGGTTCCTTACCACTATCACAATTTGGTACGGAACCCTAAAATGAACACTGGACTAACCAATTTGTGAACGCAACCCGAACGTTACAATGTATTTAACGTCACGTTTATTAATAATAATAAGGCTATTAGAGACCAACATAGGAAACTTCGCAAATCGCAATAAAATATCCTTCTACATTTTGTACTAAACCATTGTCGTCGTTATGCAAGTGAAGTGAAGGGTCTTCTAAGAACATTTTTCGCAGCTACAGCTGTAGTACATACCCTTAAAGACAAACCACACGACGACACTGACACTGACACAACCTAAAACAGCGCACACATATAAAGGATTTCGTGCGTGTTTGCTGTAGATGTGGTCAGTTTAGGTAAAGTTGCAATATCAGTGTCGCCCGTGTATTTCAAGCTTTACTGGTTGCCTGAAAAAAAAACCATCCCCGTATTACTTTAAAAATAGTTTTAAATGCACAGCTTAAACAGTCTAAAAGGTAGTTATATTCGTTCGCTTAAATGTTGATAGAATTGTACTGACCGTTATTCATATGAAGCACCTTCGCGACTTTCTTGATAGTCGTATCTAACTTGGAGTCTGTGTTCTCCAATTCCGTATTGAGATCATCTAGCATTCTGAAAGGTAAAATAATTATATAATAAAAAAACCGGCCAAGTGCGAGTAGGACTAGCGCACAAATATTTCTACTAAGTAGATCTCAGTTAGTTTGTACAATTAGTAGGATATGAACTTACACGGCTTGTTCGTCAAGTTCGATGCCGATCTGCTTGGAGACAGTCTTGAGGCTGCCGACCGAGTTGCTGATCACCTGCAGCTGATCGTCCTGGTTGACGAGCATCTTGTCCTGGACGGACATCATGTCGCTGTCGAAAGCGTCGAACCTGACGTACAGAGTTACTTGTCATCGCTGTTACCAAACGAATGTCAATATCTTTTAGTAGGGTTTGGAAGGAAATGGTAGGTTTTGGTAGAAAATGGTAGGTTTTGGTAGAAAATGGTAGGAAATGGTAGGTTTTGGTAAGAAATGGTAGGTTTGGTAGGAAATGGTAGGTTTTGGTAGAAAATGGTAGGTTTTGGTAAGAAATGGTAGGTTTTGGTAGGAAATGGCAGGAAGTGGTAGGTTTTGGTAAGAAATGGTAGGTTTTGGTAGGAAATGGCAGGAAGTGGTACGTTTGGTAGAAAATGGTAGGTTTTGGTAGAAGATAGAAGGATGTGGTAAAAAATGGTAGGATGTAGTAAAAAATGGTAGTTTATGGTGAAAAATGTACGTATTGGTAGAATGTCCACCTCGAGAGCTAACACTATTTTTGCTTGAGTGAGGTACTTTGAATCCCTCGATTCGTTCGGGATTCTAATTTAGAATCTTTTGCTCCACTCTAGACTCAAAAAAATAGTCCTTTCTCCGATAGATAGGTATACAATCTACTACCCAGTTTTGGCGCCGTGTCAGAACGTTATGTAGTTGTAAAAATATATTTTATTTTTGAAGTTAATTTATGCGATTTCAGCATTTTTTTCACCCTAGAATCCTAAATGGTACTAATTAAACGTTTAACTGAACTACCGCCTCCGCCATTGCGTCTTCCATATTGCACAAAAACGACAAAATAATATATAAAAGAGTTTATAGATTATTTTGTCGTTCTATTATAGTGCGTTTCATCTTTAAATTCCTATGCCGTCATGTTGGTAGCAAAACCAAAAAGTGCAAAAAACAAAAAAAATAATTTGAATTTAGGGAGATTTGTATATGAAGAATAAATGAACGAATCTTCCTGTATTCAAGGTTTAAGGTATAGCACATTCAAGATATTAAGGCAAGACGTTTTTGTTTTGCTACCAACATAACGGCATAGGAATTTAAAAATAAACGCACTCTACGATAAACTCGAAACTTCGCGTGCTTACCCGACCTCTTTGATTCGACATATTGGTCCAACCCCTTTGGTTTTGATATTGTGAGTCTTTGGCATCTCGAGGTTCCGGGGCCAAAAATGAAAAAAAAAACGTGTCATTCATGACAGTCTTGCGTGACATCAGCATATTGACTGACATTATGTGACAGACATCTATGATTAATGTAATTTAAAGAAGAAAATAAATAAAACTAAATATGTATAGGTAACTCATTTTAAGTACTTGCCTATTCAATGCTTAAGTGGTTATTAAAAATTATAAACTATAAGCCAAACATTTGAAACTCGAAGGACCCAGGTTAGAAAATAAGGAAACCCCCCCCCCCCCCCCCCCCCCATAAGTTGAGCTGCAAAGAATTCAACAAGCTGCTGTGACTATTATGTTGTGTTTTCTCTATGGTGACTCGGGAGCAGCTACAGCAAGAAGCAGTATGGGGTACCAATGGTTGCAGAAACTATCAAAAATTGTTGGAAGGCCAGTACAAAACTATAACCTCAATTTCAGCAATATAAATAGTAGAGATGCGCCGAGTACTCGTGACTCGGGTACTCGGCAGTTTTTTACTACTCGTACTCGGCCTCGGTACTCGGTTCATAAGTCGAGTAACTCGGATAATATATATATCTTTATATAACGTAATTCTAACGCGATCTAATTTCATCTGGGAACAGTTTTGGCTTCCTAACTTAATGCGAAAGTTTGTGTGTTTGTTTATTCCTCCTTCACGCACAAACGGCTGGACCAATATAGATGAAATTTAACACAAAAGTACTGAGCTGAAGAACTTTTTATCGATACATAAGCGGGTAAACCTGCGGGTGCAGCTAGTAATAAAGAAAACCAAGCATGTAAGTTTAAAATAATCAAGTCTTGAGCGCGTTGCAACTTGTTTTCGTGCTTATTTTAATGAACCGAGTAACTCTGCCGAGTACTCGGCTCGGTAATTTTTGAACCGAGTAATACTCGGTACTCGGATACTCGGTAAAACTGGTACTCGGCGCATCACTAATAAATAGTTAGATTTCTCATTAACCAGGGTGAACAAAAACTAAAAGTTTTTACAGGATAAAAATATAAAACTACAATTATGTGCCTATCGAATAGTGCTAAAACCGTTCAGACACGTCTAGTTTTATATGGGCCTGGAGCCCCTGGGGAAATGAACAATTTCCTTTATCATACTTTTATCTAGATATTTACCTGTTAGGACTGTCTGTCTGGTTGGCCAGTTTTGAGTACTTAGTGTATTTAGGAGTCGAAGTCCACGAGTTTCCGAAGTGCATTGGACTCTCGTCACCGAGGAGGGGTTCCCTCGCCGTGCCGTCGTTGTCGCGGTTCCTGTTCAGACTCATCTTGCTTTTCATTACCTGTAATGTCAATGTCTTAGTTTATTATTTTTATTCTAATGTACCTTCACATGTCCCTGCCCACCTTTCGGTATCGTATTGGCCAGCCAACACTCTCGTGAGTGGCGTGGAAAACATAGTGGCACTATTGCCAAGATATTCTATTTTGAGTGCTAAAGCCTGCACTGGGTTTTCTTAGAAATACGTTGCACTACGTGCGTTGCGTTACGTGCGTTGTGTTTTTGCAGAAGTATTGTTTCTTTAAAATATTTCTATTGCCAAGATGTTTCCCACGAGTAACATGGCTACACGCCACACATATAGGGCAGAGGGCAGAGACATGAATGGTAGAGACGCGTGTGGCCACCACGTTACTCGTCATGCTTCCGCGAGGGTGCTTGAGGAGCACTATCTGGCTGCGGTGTGTACTTAATTGATATAACACCTACAGACATAATTATTTCTTCCCCAGAGCAATTGATGCGTTCAATGGACTGACTGGTCTCTCTGAAGTCTCTGGTCTCTCTCTGATAAAAATAAAATAAATAAATAATACCAACTAAGCGGAAGAAGATACAAATTGTAAATTCACATTGAATAGTACTCTCATATTATTTGTTTTGTTGTAACTGATTTTAAAATTTATTTTATATTTTAATATAGGTAATAAAGAAAGAAGTTTACTACGACGGTTCATTTCACTACAAATATTGAAGATGGAAATCCTAGAGTGATTTCGTTTTACGTCTGGATTAGTTTAGTTGTTAATGGACTTCGCATATTTGATTTTGGGAACGGTGTAAGAATACATCAGAGATGTATGACTTTGAAAGGCAACGTGTCCTTAGCAATGTTTAGAACAAACTTTAAAACAGCATTTCTTCGGTTTTGAACATTGCAACTGTTCCTAGTGTGTCTCTACCCCAGGGTAGCAGTAAGCGTTGCCGAACTATCGATAGCTAATGTCAAAAACCATCTATAATATCGATAGGCCGATCGATACTATCTATAGCTAAGTTCAGTACAATATAGTTTCGCAAACTGCCAAATTTTAGTTTTGCACTATCGATAGCGTAAAACAATCGATAGTTTTGCCCTATCGATATTGTAAAACAATCAATACTATCGATAGTATCGGATTTGACTATTGTAACAGCTATCGATAGTTTTGCCTTATCGATAGGCCTATCGATAGTGAACTACCGAACGGCACCACTAGTAGCAGTCTATCCAAAGAAAGACATCACTAAACATCTCGAAACATTGGGCAATGAAATAAACGCAACGCGATTAAAACCAGAAATCGGTATAATTTTTATCCAACATCGCGAAAACATTTAAAAAATCAATATTTGTAAGTTTACCAATTTGTAAAATAAAACAATAACTTTCGTATGTTTTTAAATACTCGACCTATTACGTAATTGAAGAAAAGGGTTTAATTTTAATCCAACATCGCGAAGCCATTTACAAAATCAATATTTGTTAATTTACCAATTTGTAAAACTTTCGAATGTTTGTAAATACTCGACCTATTACTTAATTGAAGAAAAGGGTTTAATTTTAATCCAACATCGCGAAAACATTTAAAAAAATCAAGATTTGTAAGTTTACCAATTTGTAAAATAAAAACAATAACTTTCGTATGTTTTTTAAATACTGCACCTTTTACGTAATTGAAGAAATGGGTTAAATTTTAATCCAACATCGCGAAGACATTTAAAAAATCAATATTTGTAAGTTTACCAATTTGTAAAATAAAACAATAACTTTCGTATGTTTTTAAATACTCGACCTATTACGTAATTGAAGAAAGGGGTTTAATTTTAATTCAACACCGCGAAGACATTTAAAAAATCAATATTTGTAAGTTTACCAATTTGTAAAATAAAACAATAACTTTCGAATGTTTGTAAATACTCGACCTATTACTTAATTGAAGAAAAGGTTTAATTTTAATCCAACATCGCGAAGACATTTAAAAAATCAATATTTGCAAGTTTAGCAATTTGTAAAATAAAAACAATATATTTCGTATGTTTTTTAAATACTGGACCAACGTAATTGAAGAAATGGGTTAAATTTTAATCCAACATCGCGAAAACATTAAAAAAAAACAATATTTGTAAGTTTCCCATTTTTTTAAATTAAATAAAAACAATAACATTTGTATGTTTTTTTAAATACTCGACCTATTACGTAATTGAAGAAAAGGGTTTAATTTAATCCAACATCGCGAACAAATTTAAAAAATCAATATTTGTAAGTTTACCAATTTGTAAAATAAAAACAATATCTTTCGTATGTTTTTTAAATACTCGACCTATTAGGTAATTGAAAAATTTGGGTTTAATTAATCCAACATCGCGAAAACATTTAAAAAATCAATATTTGCAAGTTTACCAATTTGTAAAATAAAAACAATATCTTTCGTATGTTTTTTAAATACTGGACCAACGTAATTGAAGAAATGGGTTAAATTTTAATCCAACATCGCGAAAACATTTAAAAAATCAATATTTGCAAGTTTACCAATTTGTAAAAAAAAAATAATAACTTTCGTATGTTTTTTAAATACTCGACTTATTAGGTAATTGAAGAAATGGGTTAAATTTTAATCCAACATCGCGAAAACATTTAAAAAATCAAGATTTGTAAGTTTACCAATTTGTAAAATAAAAACAATATCTTTCGTATGTTTTTTAAATACTGGACCTATTACGTAATTGAAGGAATGGGTTAAATTTTAATCCAACATCGCGAAGACTTTTAAAAAATCAATATTTGTAAGTTTACCAATTTGTAAAATAAAAACAATAACTTTCGTATGTTTTTTAAATACTGGACCTATTACGAAATTGAAGAAAAGGGTTAAATTTTAATCCAACATCGCGAAAACATTGAAAAAATCAAGATTTGTAAGTTTACCAATTTGTAAAATAAAAACAATATCTTTCGTATGTTTTTTAAATACTGGACCTATTACGTAATTGAAGAAATGGGTTAAATTTTAATCAAACATCGCGAAGACTTTTAAAAAATCAATATTTGTAAGTTTACCAATTTGTAAAATAAAAACAATAACTTTCGTATGTTTTTTAAATACTGGACCTATTACGTAATTGAAGAAATGGGTTAAATTTTAATCCAACATCGCGAAGACATTTAAAAAATCAATATTTGTAAGTTGAGGTGAAATAACTCGCCATAAGCGGAGTTCTTTATTCACCTTGGAATTTATTCACCCAGGTGAACAAAGACGATTTTAACAAGTTATCGTTCGAAGCGAATCTTCTCGATTTATCATTTGACCGTTCCCGAAAACAAATTTGAAAAGTTCACTAATAACTAAAGGTCTCTGCATACATAACGTTTCCCGGACGGGACGTGTCAATTTCTACATACATAAATGCCATCCCCCCATCGTCGCCCCGACGGGATTTTTGTATGTAGAAATTGACACGTCCCGTCCGGGAAACGTTACGTATGCACTATGCAGAGACCTTTTAAACCAATCCCAACGGTAAAACGTAAAAATTCGAGGACCAACGCCTTAAAAACGGTGAATTTAACAAAACAAATTAAAACATGGCAAATAAATACTCCGTTTTTGAATAATATTTGCAAGTTTACCAATTTGTAAAAAAAAACTTTCGTAAGTATGTATTTTTAATTATCGACCTATTACGTAATTGAAGAGAGTACTATAGGTATAGCGTAGGAATTGTGTTCTTTGTTTTCCCGCGAAATTCCTGGGCCCGTATTCTACAACTATAATGTCTCAACTATGCCAATCAATCAGTATACTTATTTTTTAAACCCCGGTTCAAAAAAATTGTTGGTAATTTTCCACAACAGATTAAATGCACTTCTCGCAGACGATGCGACCGTGGTCACGTTTAACGTTGTAATGGTGTACCAAATGGTAGTAATACGAATGCCATATCGATTTCTAATTTGTCTTCAAGTAGACCAGTCGGCGATATAGGTCATAAGTGGCTCTGAATTTTTCATGTTAAATGCTTTCAAACGGACATTAAGGGTACGTTCGACCAAACAAGAGTAAACAATGAACAACAAACAAAATAAATATAGCACGACGTTACACACAGCGCAATCTAGCCCCAAACTAAGCACTAGGCTTGTACTATGGATGCTAGACAACGGATATTCTACATACTGTACTTTTTTTGTAAATTCCCCACATAAATCGATTTATTTCACTTTCTTCACCTGGGTGACAAGTGATATCACTTGAATGAAGAAAGTGGAATGTTTGGTGTCTTCTTGTCATCTCCGAACCATTTCACCGAGGTGATATTACCCAGGTGAAACAAGTTAATTTTTACTGGAATTGTAAACTGTTAATTCAAAAGTTTTTGTTAGCATGCTTGATCTGGATGACAAAAGTCCACAAGATGAATAAACAAACAGGGGACTCCGCTTATGTCAACTTATTTCTCCTGGGTGAAATGGTTCAGAGGTGATAGAAGACACCTAAAATTCTACTTTCTTCACCCAGGTGGAGAAACATATATAACAAAAGACGATGAATTGCAAATCGTTGCTTATTCCAGTCTTGGTGGAATCGAGCCCAAGATCGATATTTACATATGTTTACGTTATTGTAGTATGCCGTTTGAACCGTCGTTTACCAGTAGTTATTGGCAATTAAAGAATAAATATTGCAGGACGTGGACGTTGCATACAAACGAGGCCAGTACAAGTCAACAGATAACTATAAATATTATGTTTTTTTTTGTAAATACATGTACATATTTAATGCAGTCTAAGATGTAGCACGCCTATGACAAGCCGCAGCGGCACTCACATCATGTTCGCTTCTTTACGAGCAGCAAGAGGTTATTTTGTGGGACAACTACCTAAAGGCTAGCTCACTTTGTACATACTTTCCTTATATAATATTCCTTATTATTCATAATATATATAATCTATACCTCCATATAAAGTTCAGATTCCTGACTGATTGACTCAACTATTATTTATTTTCTTACCTCGACGTTTCAACCATATTACAATGGTCTTGGTCGCGAGGGGATTGAGTCCCCTCGCGACGTCGAGGTAAGAAAATAAATAATAATAATACGCAATTAAGACCCGGGAAAATGTAACAATTTATTTTTAATCCGGGCTTATGTATTATGCGTCATAAAATGCAACATGGTGAATACCTACTTATAAGTAATGCTACTGATATTATAAAGGTCAAAGTTTGGTCCCGTCACCAAACTTTGACCTTTATAATATGTGTTTGTTTTCACCCACATAAGTCCCGATCCCGCAGGAATATCTGAATCAAAAGTATAGAAGAATATAAGCTATTTTCTTCTCTAAGGTCACAAGGTTCAACTGGTTAGGCATGAAAACGTAACAGTCCGTCTGTTACATTTTCATGCCTATCCAGCTGAACCAATTTCGAATTTATTTTATAAGTAAATAATAGTAATATTAACGCTATACCAAAATTCATCAAATTTGGTTCAGCAGTTTAGGCGTGAAAACGTAACAGAAAAACAAGAGTTCCTTTCACATTTAAAATAATTCTGTGGGATAGTGCCAAGTAGGAATCGAAGGGATGCATTATAATATTATTATGATACCCAGCAGAATTTCTATTTAACCCTTTTTGGGAAAATTATCCCTAGGTTAGAAAGCACTGCCACAGGACACATTCATAGGATTACTTTATTTAACTTTAAACTTATAATACTCTCTTACCTTAACTTCTTGTTTAGTGGCTTCAATAAATGTTCTTCTATCACAAATTTCTTTATTGTCAATCTTGAACTTGGAACTGTTCTTTTCAACGATGCGTATAGATAGCAGTTAAGGTATTTATTACAATAAAAAAGTAATTTGCTTCTTGCAAATAGTAACAATGTCATCAGTATATCATTATTAGTTTTATCTACTAGTGACTTTGATCAGCAGTCATTAAAACTACAGATAATACTGGCTTGGTTGCCACTTTAGACAATGGATAGGAAGTGCTACCTATCCAGAAAGGCAATGCATTTTCATTTTTACTTTAGTATTACGAGCTGATGATTAACTAACTTTTAAAAATGTTAACGGACACGTAAACTTCTGTTAATATGCAGAAGGCCGTTAGTCGTTAATCCAATGCCTACTATTTTCCGCACGGCACCGCGCCGCGAAAAACCTCATTGAAAAGTCTCATTTAACGATGCTGCATTCCTTGGGGAACAGATATTCATAAATCTAATCATTAAATACAATCCTTCTGCTATACTTTCAAGTGCAGCAAGTTCAAGTTGAACGTCTGTTTTTCACGAGTAAAGACATTTTAACATCAAAACGAGCATCGCCTTCAGACGAGAGCTTTAACATGTTAATGTTCATGAAAGGAAATATGCACCTTATGCCCAACAATTAAATTCCACATTTGAATTATACAAGTATGTATTTTGCTTTGTTCCTACCCTGTATAAACTTCCAGAACCTAAACAAACAGGTTTCATAAGGTCCATAACGCAACAATAAAAAAATGCAATTTTACTCATATTAACAGATTAACGATAACTTGCGTTAATTCCTCCGAAATGTAACGCTTTAATGTTTAACGAAGCTATTTTTTTTTGTAGCAGATTAACAAAGTTAACTATTTGATCAACGGTGGCCAGCTATGCCTCTTACAATTATCATAACAATGGGGCAAGACATAGGTTAGGTAAGACATAGGTCTAGACATAAGACAAGATAGGGGTTGAAAAGGGTTTTTATTTAGTATGGAGAATCACATAATCAATAGTTTATGGAAAAAACATTTAAGGTTTTAAAACCCAATTAGTAGCTACCTCAAAGAAGTTACTGATTTTCTAAAGAATGGTTTATATTTTGTACTTTTAAAAGGATATTGATAGTATCTTCCAAATCTTCGAGATCCCATTCAATGCTACGGAGTGAGTTTCTCAGCTCGGTGGATGTCCATTCCACTTCCGGACTGCTAGGGATGATTGGTGTCTTCGAGATCTCTTGCCAACGAAGGTACAGCCCACGAGTTTTGTTCAATGCTTTGAACACCTCACTGTGGTACAAATAAAATTACTACCTTTACTAACGTCCGTTTACACTATTTGGAAATATTTGTAATTCTAGTAATTAATTTGATTTCCGACAAAAAGCAAATTAAATGTTATAGTCAAATCACCTTGAACACTAAAGTAAAGACTTGTAACAATGCTTGGCAATCAAATAGCATAACACACAAACATTAAATAATAGTATAGTTCATGAAGATTCATTTTACTAAGTTATTTTATTTATCACTTGTTGATTCAAACTAAACTGCAACCAAAAACTAATGCAAGGAACTCATTTGTGTCAAAGAAATCAGTATGTAGAAAGATCATAAAGAAATCTAGCTAATAACAAGTACCTTACCTACCTTATGCATATCATGTTTTTTATTCCTAAGTAACTTATATTAATATAGTATGTCCTTCAAAACACGGTCTTTGTTTTCCACTAGAAACAAACACCTAAACACTCCACATTATTTACTCACCGTCACTACTTTTTAAACAGATTGATGACTGTTTTCTAGTATGTTGATATGATAACTACTTACTCTTTGACGACGTAGAATGGATCTTCTAAAGTCATGACAGAGAACTGGGATGTTTTAAGGCCAGCAGATACATGTGATTAGGATGTTATACACAAAAAATTCAGATATAAACACAGCGGCAGTATCCAGCCGATCCCAAGACTATCCCACAAAATATCGACAGCATGCTATAGAACCTATATATGTACCTACTATGAGGGAAACGCTCGATTAACGTAGTGAATATTTTCCGTCTCTTGCTAACCCGTGTAAATACAGCCTCTCCGAGCAACCATCGAAACTGAATTTCAGTGCGCAATCGCACAAGAGTATAGAAATGCGACACCTACCCACTCAAACCATCGTCGCCGCCTCTCCGCCACACGCACCAGCCAGCACCACTTTTGTCACACTCTTACTCAACCACCCCTTGATAATCGAAGCATTTTAGCTTTTCCGAAGGGTGAGAAGTTTTGAAGGGGGTGATGAAACGTCATAATAATTTTTTTTTGTTTAAACGCTGAAAAGGAGAGGACAGATAAAATATTTTTATTTTATACAGCTCATCTAAATCTATATCTGTTTTTTTTTGTTTTTCGTATGAAATACACTAAAACATGGTAATACTTGGACAATGATAATTAAAAAAATGTTAAAAAATGTATTTATTTAAATAGTCTGCGGTGCTGGCAACACTAGAATGATTTTGCTTTTTCACATGATCGACGGAAGTCTCTGTCTCTGGGAACTGCCAATGTCAGTGAAGTGTCAATCGTGCAGTGCGTGCATGCTGCTCCGTCAATGCTGGTGGTGGTGCTGTGGAAGAAATATTGTGCGCATCATGATTTGTTTCTGAATGAGGCTAGCTGACTTCAAGAAACCTTTGCATTATTACGTTCATGTTCATTTTCGTTGTCAATGCAATTTCCTTTATGTACCTAAAAATTGAGTCTTCCAATTTACCAAAATGAATTCGATTCTTAATCCTGAGGCTCCAGAGTTTCATCCTCATCTCACCCAAGTGGTACAGGTAAGTGGTGGTTCATATTATTATTACGACTGTATTATATTCACCAAAGTTTGAAATATATTGTTAAATTTGATGGAGTGGAGTAAGTTTGAAATGGTTTGAAACACATTGTCTTTCGAAAATACGAGGAAATACCACGTGACCTCCTTTGAGGGTCACGTATTACAAACGATAAATATTAAGTAATTTTACAAATTATCTGCTCTTGCAGCAATTCGTAGGTAGATATAAAATAATAATAATAGCTTTATCAATATCCTTGTGAAATCTCATTGCAATACCGTTTCAATGAGTTACTTTATGAACCCATAAAACACATTGTACCCTTGATGCTTGACTTGACCCTGATTTAAATTGTTATTTACAAAAACAAAGAAAGTGTTATAGATATTGTCATTCCTAACTATAAAAATGCTATCTTGGGAATAATACCTACTTACGAGACTGCCCAATGAAAACAAACTAAATACACAATAAAAAACAAAGCTAATCAGCATAACAATGACAATTTTATTATTTATTCTGCATCATAGAATGTAGAATTTTTGTCAAATTTGTGCTTAGGTTGGTTGTAGCTAAGAGCTACTGTATATTTTGTTATCTATTGAACCATTGCGTTATCATTGTTCATAAGGTTCCGGACTTCATATGGTAAAAAGAAGGTTCAATTTGTTTGAAACCACCACCATCTCAAAATACTTTTACACTCTAATACACTATGGTCGTATAATTGTAAAGATAATGTATCAGCTTGAGACATTTCCTTTATTATTTTTTATTTCAGGTTTAAATTAACATTTGTCCTTTTGCTATCTGCTAATTGTATTCTACCTATTGTTAATTGTATTTACCTTTACTTATTAACATAGATAATACTCAACTACTTTTTATTTCTTTGTAAATGATGAAGGACATTTTGATAAAAAAATTATCACAGCTAGTTATCATTATAGATCTCGCTTGCAATAATGTCATAGTTTTAACAAGATTTATATTATGAAAGTTGTATGTTATGGTACTCAGATATTTAGTGGTCTTTGATATGCCAAGATTAGTGACAATGTAAAGTTAATATATGGTTGACCAATCAGAAAATTGCCATTGGAACTTCATTTTGTTTCTATGTAGCTGTTGACCCTAAGTGAATTACTTAAAAGATTTACAAATAAATATATATGATATACTGTGCGCAATATTTACAGTTAATTTTGTAAAATCTTCCTTTTAAACCAGTTCTTAGCAAGGTCGATCTCCATCACAGACCATCAAGTTTCACTGGTAATGTCAAAGTAAAACTATTTTTTTGGTATTAATTGCATGCTGTTTAGTATTTTTAGCATTGTTTCAATGCTGAATGTTTCTAGACCTTTACTTTCTAGTCTCTTCTTCAGGTTAAAACTGTTATTGTAAATTATACCAATATTATAAATGAGAAAGTTTGTGTAAACAAGTATGTTTGTTACTACTTCACGCAAAAACTACTGACCGATTGTGATGAAACTTGGTAAGCAGATGGCTGGATATACTTATTATCCCGAAATTTCCATGGGATTGGCACAGTCATTAAGAATTACTGACTTTCATAATAATATTATAATTCCTATATAATTTTAATCATAATCATCCTCTCTTTTTTCAAACTTCAGCCCCTAAAATTTACGATCTACTTAAATAATTGAGCAGCTTCCAAATTCAAATTGAGTATGGGAATTTTTGAGAACTGTTCTATTGTTTGAGTAGCTGTCAGATTTTGAGTAGCGTTTCTGTATTTGGTTGTTAGTGGCCTAAGTTTTATTTTTATTCTAAAAGGTGCGGACGGGAGTAACAAACGAAGCTGCGTTTTAACGCACAAACTAACTAAGTTTGGATTGGTTTGAGACTTTGGCTTCAATTTAGGATTAAGATTCGGAATCGGAACTATCCGAAGCCCTATGGTTTTTGGATTCCGAACCTAGTAACTGTATAACTGCTTTTCTTAATTACTTTTTTAAGTGATTTGTTAATTACGAATTTAAATTCCTAAATGATGAAATAAACCTGTCTTGTTTATGCTTGTCTAATTTGCTTTGCTTTAATTGATCTTTTAAGATTTCCTAATATAACTTGCAACTGCTACAAATATTTAAAGACACTTGATAATACCTATATAGTTTTGTAGATTAAATCTTTATGAGTTTCTGAATACTTGTAATTATTTAGTTACGAGTCAAATTGCTGGAATTAGTGTCACATCGCTTGACTCTCGACAATGTTTAGTGACACTAACTATCTGAAATGAAGGATATCTGAGCATAAATGAAACAATAAATACAGCGAACAGTTTTCCCATAGGTGCCTCATACAAATTATTACAAACTTACACAGATTTCAACATTGTATCAAGTCAATTTAAGGTGACACCAACCATTAAAAATATAATTTGTCATGTTACTGTAAATTTTGTTGCAGGAAGGATATCTGAACTTAAATAAAACAATAAAGACAGCAAACAGTTTTCCCATGGGTGCCTCATACAGATTATTTCAAACTTACACTGATTTCAATATTGTATCAAGCCAATTAAGCGAAAATGTCGTACAACAATCGAACCAAATCATCACGACTGAATTACATGCTGTAAAGCTGAAACGGTAAGATAAATTACTTAACACTAACATGCAAACTTCTTCGTCTTATTTTTGTATAGTGGTGTGGTTCAATTCGTGTTAAAATTCTTAGATCGTCCTAATCCCTCCCAATAACTCGACTTAACGACTGTAATCAGATGTAACAACCGGGGACAACTGCTTAATGTACTCTCCGAAGCATGGAGGAGCTCGAGATAATGGTTTTGTCACACACATCATCACTCATGTATCTAAGGCGATCGTTACACGACCCTGCAAGCAAGCTTCCTCTGTCCACACCTACAGACGTGGTGTAGGTGTGGACTAAGAAAGCCTGCAAGTCGGATGTTGAAAGGACTGCTAGAATGTTCGCGCCAGGCGTTGCTTCACCCGCACGACTTTACAAGATAAGCGTCCGCAGCTAGGCCATTGATCCAACATGCAATCAATAGCATTGTGCTTATTGTGTCTATCTAAAGTTTAAATTGCATCTTTCAGATTAGCTAGACTATTTATGTTAAATAATTATTATTATAGTAATATTGATGATGAAGTATTCACCTCGGCAATTTTGTTCCTACAGCGATGACAACGAAACAAATACAGAGAAGATAATAGACGTAAACGATAGTCTACTGGATAGAATAAACTTGAATATTGATAGCGTGAGTGGCGTGAACCAGCCTGGCGAAGGTGTTGACAATCCAGTCAAAATTTCTTCCTGGAATCAGGCGCCGGTCATTGCAAAAATTAAGGTATATTAATTTATTTTATGTGAGTATGGCTTAATAACTGGTCTCCAAACTACTTTATTTTTAAAACAATGTTTAAAACACTCATTAATAAGTAAAAATCAACATATTTGCCAAACATACAAAATCTAGTTTTGGCCACTTTATATAATTTTATGGAATCTCGTTTTAGTTACCTAACTTAGATATTTCGTTTCTATTGTGTTTATTTTTATTAAATCCGATATCGTTGATGCGTTGTTTTGGTTGTAAAACAATAATATGTAAATCCTAGGTGGGCTCAACTACATTTCTTGGTGCAAAGAACATACCACGACCGCAGCTCAACTTTAAAGATCCCGTGGATAACTCTGTGAGTCTATGGGTGCCTAAAATATCTGACAAGCCTAATAACATCAAACCACTGGCATTGAATATACTATACAATGAGGACGGCGAAGCTGTTGGGTAAGATTGACAAATTATAGTTTACTAGCTCGCGGTTTCATCCGCGTAACTCCCGATCCTGTTATACCAACAGGATCGGGAGTTACGCGGACGAAACCGCGAGATCATACCTAGGGATCAAATGTTCTGACATTTTTTTAATTTTACTATGAATTGGCTTTTAAAAACAATAACTACCTACCGAAATAAATCTTTATGTTCTAAAAATACAGGTCCACAAAAAGCTTACTGCTTAGCCTTTTTCGGTGAATCCGCTGACCAGCAGTGGTAACATATGAGCAAGGAACGACCAGAAATATATGACGATATTAGACAGTTCATTTTTTATTCATTTTGAATGATTCATAAAAACAATATTGCCAACAAGACCGTTTTCTCCCTACCTACCTGGCCACTCGATTTTACACTCTTATTCCAATGTTTTAAATTGTAAATCGATTAAAGCAATCTTTGGCGGTTCCATCGCAGTGAATCACTACGAGTGATTCACTCGCAGTGAACTGTCTATTAATTTATCAACTATAGAGACGAAACATTCCCCGATCGTGCTCTTATGCCACCATAAGATCGGCTCGATTCTAGTAAATAATTACATACTAGTTCGATGACAGAGACAGTGCAGACACAACAGCACAATTGCAAATAAAACTCAAAACCTTGTACCTACTCGTATGGTAGTTGAGAGTGTATTTTATGTGTTGTATTTTAATTGTGTCGTGTCTGCACTGTCTCTGCCATCGAACTGGTATGTAATTATTTACGAGAATCGAGCCGCAGAATGGCTAACTTTTATTCACCTGAGCCGAATACTAACGATTCAATATGTTTTAGTTACGAACATCCTTACAAAGTGGAACTAGACCTATACCAACCTCCTTGTGAACTGGTTGAGATGGAACCTGAGCCCGCTTTCCCCCTTCCGCTGGAACAAACCCCCTTTACCTACGTAGACACGGAGTCGAAACTTGACGAACTGATCAGGCATTTAGAGGGGGTTTCGGAGATCGCAGTTGATGTTGAACATCACTCCTACAGGACTTATCAAGGTAAAACTAGATTGTAGCTTGCTTGAAGTTTTCGGAGGAGACTTATGCCGGCTTTCCACTGCGAGCGGCGCTATGGAAACAATCGTTGGATATTAAACTGACACATTAATGACTCCGCTACGCTCGCGGTGGAAAGCCCCCATTAGACATAAATGTGTTTGTGTAAAATCAAATAATTGCTTTAGTAGACACTAATATTTCTGCGCGTATATATATTTTTTTAGGTAAAACCGAGGGGTTATGATTATAATTATTGTTTGAGTGGGCTCTTGTGGCAGCCCTGTTAAGTCACTACTAAATTCCCTTTGAGTCCAGAAAATTTCAGATCCTTTGGGCTGTAATGTTATGTTGTGTACCTCATAAGACCCCTCGCCCACGGCGACTTTTTGTAGCGATACTAACGCGATTCTGCATCGATACAGTCGCAAAGCGGTCGCTAGCTGTGTGCCCTCGCCCACGGGGCGCTCAGATTCAGTAGCGATGCAAACGCGATACCATCGCGCTTCAGTCGCGATGCAAGCGCAATTCAGTCCCCTTCCTCCATTTTTTCCCCGATGTCGTCCGACACGATCGATTTAGTCGCGCTGCAGTAGCGCGTTGGTAGTGCGTTAGCATCGTTACTGTAGCGCGTTACAAATGCGACTACCACGCGTTAGTCGCGCGTATGCTAAACGCGCGACTGCATCGCTACAAAAAGTCGCCGTGGGCGAGCGCCCTTAGTACACAGTAAGAAGCCACGGGAGCCTACTTCGGATTGGCGAATGTCCTATAATATTGGACGTGGTGAGTCCTACCTAGGACATGTTGGTTTCCGAGCGATGTTTTCCTTCACCGTAAGAGCGATGCTTATAGCGCACATATTTATTTCTTAAAGAAATATGCATTGGTGCTCGGTCGGCCTGGATTCGAAACTTCGACTCTCAGAATAAACGTCGGGGTAGGTATCTACCACTAGACTTTACCGCGGGTTGTAGGTTGTGTATAAAATTACGGAACCCAAAAAGTATTCCAAACACGGAGCTGTATACAATAATAAAATATGGATATTATTAAATGTTTACTTAATAAAAATGTACTCAATTTGCGAATTTGCTATTCTCGTTACAGTATCTTTATTTGCGCAACTGCGAAATAGTTAAAGTTGTATTCAATGGCGTTATTCTTCCTACTTCCTACTATGTGCTATTGAAACGCGAACGTTTGTACGTTATAGTACAACAAATCATAGTAAAGTTAAAACGACGAGCAAGTAGTAATGATACCGCTTATCTATAGCAATAATGCGCCACACTGCGCTCGCACATAAGACCTATGACTGGGTGGGAGAGAGCGAAATACTCTCTATACACCTTCCACGTTTTTCGACCCGGTATCTACAGCGAGTGAAAAACTGTATTTTAGTATGTTTGTTACTTTGTCGCGCAAAAACCGTAGAACTGCTGCGTTGAAACTGGTATATTTTACACTGATATTCTTGCGGGATCGGTGACACCGCGGGGCTCATCGTGCAATCATATGATGGCATAACAAAGCGACATTACAATTTATTCGGTAAAACTCTTTCAATTATTCGTTTAAAAAGAAAGGGTTTAACCCTTTTTATTATACCAGTTTTTTTATTCAATCACAACAATGGGTTTCTGTCGCTAAAGAGAAATAAGAAACAGATAAATTCCGATCGTTTTCATGGTCATCAACTCTTTCGCGCTATTAAAAAAATCTATTATGTTTTTCTTATTTCTCTCACGGCACGGTGGACACCCGACTTAAATCATCAAGGATTGGTATTTTTTCTGTATTATAGTTTTCTATCTGCGATGTCTTTGGACTGTGCCTTGCAGAAGGAGGTGACCACTTTCTCGGCTTCCTTGAGTAGAGTACTGCTTGCGTTTTAGTCTCTGTTTCCCCCCATAGTTTAGGAGCTCAAAGCCGAGTGGGTTGGGGTGATTTGCAAGTCAAGGACAGCTTAAATAGTTTGTTTTTATAACTACCTAGTAAACACAGGAATTAGAACAAGCTCAATTAACAAATTACATCTATCATCTTTAATAATAAAACACATTAGAAAACATTCGCTTAAACGATTTCTCAATAAATACATGTAAGCTGAGTGTAAGTAAATGCTGTTGCGATGTTTTATTTTGTTAAATATACTAAACGATTGATGCAGCGCGCGATATCTTTTCTATTACAAAAATACCGGCCAAGTGCGAGTCGGACTTGGGCACGAAGGTTTCCGTACCATTATCACTAAAAAAATCACGTTTGTTGTACGGGAGCCTCACATCAATATTTTATTGTTTCTATTTATGTTTGTGTTTGTTGTTATAGCGGTAACAGAAATCCATCATTTGTTTTAATTTCAACTCCCTAGCTATCATGGTTCATGCATGAGACACAGCCTGGTGACAGGCAGACGGACTATTTGAGTCTTAGTAAAAGGGTTCGGTTTTGAATACGTAACCCTAAAAAGTGTACGATTTTAAACTTACATGGTTGTTTTCCCTACAAATATAATTATTAATAATAATGGGTATTTTCCATATTTAAATTTGTTAATAACAGAGCTCGATATTTGGCCAGTAATGTCAACTGGCTTGTTCACGAAACTCGAGATTGCGGGTAGGTGATGGCAGTTAGGGGCGTTCACATAAATATAATTCCATAATTTAAACGTGGTAAAATACCCCTTTATTTAACAAATATTAATATCCTAAAAATGTGTTTGTTCTTCTCTCAGCAGGTGTTCGAATTGTTTATGTTATCGGTTTTTTTAACCAATTATTTTTGTGTGTTGACAGGTATAACGTGCCTTATACAAATTACGACACTCGAGGCCGGTGATTTTATCATCGACGCGTTAGCAGTACGAGAACATGTACATAAGTTGAACTTATCTTTCACTGACCCTAAAAAAGTTAAAGTAAGTTAATATTCTATTTTAAGCCTGCACTGGACTTTCATAGAAATATTTTAAAGACACAATACTTCTGCAAAAACACAACGCACGATAGACGCAGGGCTGGATTCGAACTCGCATCTTACTCATACCAACTCAACTTTGTTTAAGTCGAACTCCCGGTTTAAGTAAGATGCTGGTTCGAATCCAGCCCTGCGACTATCGTGCGTTGTGTTTTTGCAGAAGTATTGTTTCTTTAAAATATTTTTATTATAGTAAGTTCATAATATCTTCTTTACCTAGTATCTAAAATATGTCTCTCTGTCTATTACGCTAACTTATCCATGCAACGGTTTCTGATGCGGTATTCTAATTTCAGTTTTTTTTTGGAATATCGTCAATCATTTCATCACTTACCATCAGGTGAAATAAAAATAAAGCAAATTAAACGTAAATCAAAGATTCTGATTTCGATTTTTTAGTTTTGGTTTCTGATATCGGTTTTATTATTTTTTTAAGACAGACAGCATTACATTTTACCTATTTCGCTATTACAGATTTACTGAACTTAAGAATACACAGTAAATATGATTAAATACCTATTTAAAACTCGGGTTTGTTGTTGTTCGAAACCCACTTTTGTTTGAATTTAATTTAAATTTAACTCATTTTTCTGTATTATCGCGTGGTGTTTATTACTTTTAGCATTGTTTCAATGCTCAACATTTAAAGACCTTTGACGTATCTAAATATTTCTTAGTTTTATTGCTCAAGGAATTCTACTAGAAATATTTTGCGGTAGGATTTTTGATGATGCATTTCTTCTAGTAAAACATTTATGTATCTCGTTTGAATACCTTTATGTTGCTTTTAGGTATTTCACGGCGCAGAGAGCGACGTAATCTGGCTACAGCGAGACTTCGGCGTCTATATTGTCGGATTATTCGACACGCACCAAGCTGCCAAAGTACTACATTTAAACGGACTCTCGCTCAAATATTTGCTCATGAGATATTGCCACGTAAACACTGATAAAAAGTTAGTATTTTTCTTCCTTATCTAAAAAACAGCCAAGTATGAATCAGATGTCCTTACACAGATTTTGCAGAAAATAGTAGATTGTTAACCAAGGGCTGAATGTCACCAATTTCGCCTGAGATATGTCTAATCAACTAGAAGTTCTGCGAACAGTAGACATCGCGAACTTCATGTGAATACAAATTACAGTTTACCTAGTAGTTCGCGCCCCTCGACGCTCTCACAAATGCGCCCGATTTTCTAGTAGATTTTTCCATTTTTGAATTCAAGTTAAATATGTAAACAAAGAACTGTCAATTTTAAAGGAAAAAGTAAATAAATAGCTTACTTTCAGGATTTTTATTAACATTTTTGAGCTAAGTTTCTGAAATAGGTATAAAATATTAAGATCGAAAAAGCTTTTTTAGGGTTCCGTACCCAAAGGGTAAAAACGAAATCCTATTACTGAGACTTCGCTGTCTGTCTGTCTGTCTGTCCGTCCGTCTGTCCGTCTGTCCGTCTGTTTAAAAAATCTGGTGCGGTGTTATTATGTATGACAGTTTCTTATTTCAAATGACTTGAGTTTTTGACAAGAGATATTCTAGAAAAATAAAGAGAACATTTTTATCTAAGGAAAACTGTAATTTTGTCCCTAACTAGCAACAATAGCTTATACGATATGAATACTATAGACAACGGATATACTACTTTATCAATTTATCACTTAAGATTTGCTGCGCGAAATTCTAAATTGATTGATTGATACTGATTCTGCAACTAAAATTGATTGATGCAGTTAGTCCATTCAGTATATTAGATTCACAACAGTGTTTGATTGATCTCAATTGAACTCGAGTGCACCAATCGGGTGCAATAATTCACTTTGCACGTTGCCCTCGGGATATTCAATAATAGCTTCACAATTGATGTAAAGTCAACAACTAAAGTGACTTCCACCGTGTTACAATTGCTATTCATAAAATGGTTAGAATGTTTAATTACATACCTATTGAAGTAGGCATGTTTTTTTTCTTTATAAAGAGGAAAGCCTACCTACTCTTTCTCCAAACAAATATAGTCGACTGTTTCCTCCCTGGAGTTGTATTTTTAGAACCGGTAGAAAACTCTTTCGTATGCGAATGGCTGCGCGGTCTCGCTCACGTAAATACACAACGAGGGAGAGCAAGCATGCGAAATTCGAACTTTCTCATACGAATTCAATTCCAGTGGTTCAATAATACGGCTCCTGGATAAAAACATTAGAGCAAATATGTTTATGCCATAAAACCTATATCTGCCATACATGAATGACCATGCTCCTTTTCCCAAATCAAAACGTAGGGGCATAGTCATTAAGTTTTAGGGCATAACCATATTTTATCTTATGTTTTTATCCAGGAAGGAATCAGTCGACTACGTTTGTAAAGTTTGTATGGAGAAAAGAGTAGGTAGACTTTTCCCTTAAACCGGCAACATGCAAATGAAAGAATATTAAGAACGCGGCGACTCTGACCATTTCTATACAAACTTAATACCAAAATAAAGATGAAAAAATTTAGTTTTCTACCTTAATATCGATATTATTCGGATTAAGATTTTACTTTTAAAGGGTCCCCACCGCAAGGTTTTCCAAAATATTCACATTCAAATAAAACGGAGAAACATTTTTCAACAAAAAAAATTTTTTGGAAAACCTTGCGGTGGGGACCTTTTAAAAGTAAAATCTTAATCCGAATAATATCGATATTAAGGTAGAAAACTAAATTTTTCATCATTTATTTTGGTATTCAGTTTGTATGGAAATGGTAACAGTCGCCACGTTCTTAAGGCGCTGACCAACCCGGAAGATGTTGTCAATACACGAACTTGAAATGCATTAAATAGTGTCGAAACTGAAATGGAGTCCCTAACTAAAAACAGGAAAAAACCGGAGTGCGCCGACTACCCCCAGTGTAACACCGGGGAAACCGCGAACACTCAGTAATGAATGCCCAATTATAGTAGATGATAACATTACGGATTCTGGGCAAGACTGGATGGAGGTCACTAGGAAGAAGCGGTCTCGACAGCCGCCTGCGAACGTGACTTGTGGTACTGCTGAACCGGGTTCAAGTTCAATATGTGCGGCCGAACGAAAATCGTATTTGCATTTGTTTTATGTGAAGATCGGCACTACAGTTAAACAAATTATTCCTTATTTCGAAAAAGACGATTTTTAGACTGTTATGTTGACGTTGGTCTAAGACATTCTAGAAGAATGTTTAGAAATTAAATTGAATTTAAATTTAAGCGTTTTTATGTGTGTAAAAACGACTAAAACCGAAGTCAAATCTGCCAAATCGGTCATCTTGTGGTTTTATTTCAGCTTAGGACTATTTGTCTGAAAGCGTAGAAAGTGTAACCGGCAACATACACTATATACCTACCTACCTACAACTTTAGTTAAGAGTTAGGTACTAGAGAATCGTCTAATCGTCAAATCTTTTCGGAATAAGCCTACTAAAATTTAAATGTGACATTTTATGAATAAATGAAGAAAGAAAGAAAATATGTTTATTAGGACAAGTACACAGCAACAAACATGTCTAGACTTAGAAAATAAACATTTGATTTGACTTCATCATCATCATCCGAGCGTTGTTCCCGGTTGCATCTCTCTCGAGAGCCCGGGGTCCGCTTTCCTACTTTTACGTCTCCACTTCGCACGATCTTCGGCATCCCGTGTAGTGAGGCCATTTGCACGCATATCCGATCTTACGACGTCAAGCCAGCACTTCTTGGGTCTTCCCAATCTGCCGCGGCCGGGCGGAGGCGCCATAGCAAGACATTTGTTTCCCACGTAACTAGCCGGTTTTCGTAGAACGTGGCCGTACCACCGTAAGCGGCATTCTTGCAGTTTGTCTGCAATGTCTCGGACATGAAGGCCTGATGCGGGAGTTTCTGACGCGGTCTTTTCGCGTCACTCCACACATCCAGCGCAGCATTTTCATCTCCGTGACACGCAGCTCTTGCTTATGTCGCTCAAGTAATGGCCAAGCCTCACTACCATACAAAAGGACAGGTCTAATTTGACTTACTTATATCTTATATTTTAGATACCAACTAGCAGACTGGCGGATGCGTCCCCTACCCGAGGAACTCATAGAATACGCTCGTGTGGACACGCATTACCTACTCTACATATGGAAGCAGATGAAGCGAGAACTGCTCGATTTGGACGGAGGGCAGTACGCTCATTTACTCACTGTCTTCGACAATAGTCGACAGATATGTACAACGGTAAGTTTGTTTCGTTATAGTGGCTAAGTCTTGAAAGTTCCTGTGAGAATTATGGCATCTAGCCTCGACATAAGCTACTAAACTTGTAATATGAGAGTCAGACACGGAATCGTCTACATTTCATTGACTGTTTTATAACTAGGACATTAGAGGGAAATACAAAACAGAAATCTTATTTGAAAAGACAATTTTAACATGATTTGGTGCTTTCTAAAACAGTTTCTCGGTATCTTCTTTTCAGACTTTCCCCTTATGTTCGAGTTTAAAAAAAAACTCGTAACATCACATGGCTGCACTTAGTCCCAAACAAATCAACTATGCTTGTAATATGAGTGCCAGATACGCATTTTCAACTTAAAACAACAATTGTCCGCAGACTTACAATAAAGAAGTGATCCACGACGAAAGCCACTTGACGCTCTATCTCCGTTCGAAGAAGTCATTCAACACGCAACAGATAGCAGCTCTGAGAATGTTGTACAAATGGCGCGATTCGCAAGCTCGCGAGTTAGATGAAAGCACTACGTAAGTTCACTTAAACACTTTAGTATAACTAGTACCTAATAGTTCTACAAACAGTAACCTTGCAAGCATTTATCCCCACTAGTGGACGAAATACGCCACCAATCTAAAACAGCAGCTGCTTATATATATAAATATACACGTTGTTCTATACGCCCAGGCGAACAACTTTTTACTTTCAAACTTATAATTCTTATATCTCAGAAAGTTTTGATCCTCGGCTACTAGTTTCTATGCAGAAGTGATAGGGCTCTTTGACATCTTCATTTCGGATGACAGCTGTCAAACTTAAAACGCTTATATCTCGGAAACTATTGATCCTAGGCTACAAGTTTCATTGAAGTGATAGAGGCCTTCGAGATCTTTAATAAAGATGAAAGCTGTCAATTTAGAATCGATGGTCGAATATTAGTCGGTAGTGTCCCACTAATATTGTAAATGCGGAAGTTTAGATGTTTGTTTGATTGAATGTCTGTGTTTCAAACACGCAAAAAATACTGAACCGATTGCGATGAAACTTGGTGTGCACATAGGCAAGTTATCCGGATATTCGCAGCTATTGTTATAAATAAGTAAGTAATGAGAGCGGTTTCTCCTAGGTATCTACTCCCGAACCACATGCTGCTCACGTTAGCGGAGACTCTACCGCGCGAAGTGCAAGGTGTCAACGCTTGCTGCAGTCCGATGCCGCCGTTCGTCAAACAAAACATCATTACGATACATAGAATTATATTGACGGTCAGTGTATCTATCTATATATCTATAAAATGCTTTGTTCTGACTGACTGACTGATCAACGCACAGCCTAAACCACTGATAGTGAAGAGCTGAAATTTGTAGTGTGTTCTTTATAGGATGAAGGCATCCGATAAGAAATGATTTTTGGACATTCCTACGGGATCTGGATATATGCGGGTAAAATCGCGGGATATAGCTAGAAATATAATATAGATAAAGTAATAGAATATACATGTATTGCTTATCCTAATTTGCTAACAGCTAATATACGTATTCAGATTAGCAAATAGAACAAAGGGTGTTTCACTTGTTTCACATGTTTCACTTCAAAAATGTACATCTTACTAATATTAATAAGGTGAAAGTTTGTGTGTAAAAAAGTAAACGAATATGTTTACTACACCTTCACGCAATAACTGCTAAACCAATCTATACTAATATTATAAAGAGGTAACGTTGGTAACATGTATGTATGTATGTATGTATATATATTGGGGGTAATCTCCGAAACTACTGGACCGATTTCAAAAATTCTTTTACCATTAGAAAGCTACATTCACCCTGAGTAACATAGGCTACTTTTGATCCCGATATTCCCACGTGATCGGGACTTATAACTGATAAAAATTGTGTGGAGATAGCTGCCAATCTAAATAAGGAAACCTTTCCTTACCTACTTACAGTGTCGTGAGTTGCCGATGGAGCCCCAACTGTACCAGATGCCGACGACTGTCCGAACCATGTTGAACGTGACGCAGTCTGCGCGCGCGTATCTTTCGCACGTACACGATCTCACACACTTCCCTGACTATATGTAAGTTATGTTTCTTTACTCTAGACGTAGTCGACTGGTAGGTGATAGACGACTATACACTACTTTACTTCGTTTTGAAAGTTTAGACTACATTTGACACATATTTTTGCAAAAAAGGGTCAAAAACAAGCAACCGAAAAGTCAAATATTAGTCGGAATTCAAAAAGCGTACTATATTTGTTTAAGGCACTATAGCGCCATAATTATATTAGATTATGTGTAAAGTTATTTATAGTTCAAAGCTTTTATCCCATACCTAGGCTATAGGGATGTATTTCTACTGAAGCGGAGCGGAATGGACCGTGAATAGGTCAACTACAATGCTCGAAATCCCCACTCAGCATCAGTGGAAACAGTATGATTAGCAAACTGACGTCCGCTCCGCCCATCTCTGCTTCAGTGGAAATCTTTAGTCGTCAACACGCGTAATGGGCCGTTTAATTGTTGCCGATTCCTGAGCTGTGCCTAAGTGTCAGTCAATACATTGTTCCATTCACACGATGTTTTTTTACTAGGTACCTTAGTTTAAATTCTCCTAAAAAATAATAATAAGATGTAACTACCGTGTGAATGCACCTATCAATATAGTTCGATATAATATCAGTATTTGTTTATTACATGTGCAATTTGAATACAAATCGTATCTTGTTTACAGCGATGATCAAATAAACCTTGACTTGGCGCACTCGTTTGTAGACGAGTTCACGCCGTGTCAACCTGACGTCAAACTCTTTTCTACGTACAAAGAATATCCGCATGGCGTGGTAAGTTATTTTATTATAGTATGGACAAGCATAGCCCCCGGGTTCACCTGTATAAGTCCCGATTCCGTAGAAATATCGAGATAAAAAGTATTCCATCAATATCTATAAAATACTGACTAATCAACGCACAGCCTAAACCGCTGATAGTAGAGAGCTGAAATTTGGAGAGTGTGTTCTTATGTGATGTAAACATGCGATTGTCTCGGGATTGGAACTTAGGCGAGTGAAACCGTCATACATAGCTACTATATCAAGTTTCTGTAAAATAAGTTCATTAGTCCTGAAGATTACCTCCAATAAACATTAATTCAACATACTTACATCAAGTTTCATCGAAACTTTAGCTCTTTATGATTATCAAAAAATCTTTATCTTTTTAAATAATTCGTTTAGATGAAATTCTTATTTCAAATCTTTCTGCACCCGACAGATAACAAAAGAAACAATTTAAATATAATGAAACTTGTATTTTTGTATAACAACTTTACCATGTTCTTAATCATATTTTCGTTTTATTACAGCTATCGGATTTGAATGTCGACGCGAAATTATTCTTCCCACCCTACGATCGATACAGAGCTTATAGAGTTCTAGCGCAGGTTAGCTTTGTTTTTAATAAAATTATTTTAAATGGGGACATAGATATGTACCCGACAAGACAAGCTAAGATACAGTTTATCTTCTTCTCGAAACTTTGCTCTGGATAATACCTAACATAGCATACAAAACATAGTGTATGTTAACTATGTTTTATTTGTAATGTAGTTATTGTATGAAAACTAGCAACCCCGCAAGTGCATATGTTAATCATAACAACCGTATAAACCACATCACCATCCTATATAAACTTTCTGAAAGAAGTTCATAAAATCATGGTAAAAACTGCATGAAAATGTGGTTTAGGAGTTAGTGAATAAACAGAATGAGGCGGAAGGCGGCTTTCTTTGAGACTAAAAGATAGGAAGATTAGTTAAGTATCTTATTTAGAATGAAACAGCGCTGATTTGATATTGGGAATATACAGCATGCGCATATTGACGCGACGTTAGCTTAAATACTTAGTATTATTTATAAACCTTAGTGGTTTCGCTATGCTAAGTTTTCTTAATTTGATAAAGAAAATAAATTGCGGATTATCAACATAGTTAATGAGAATCCGCATCATCGAAAATTGATGCTGACGCTGGCATTTAAGACGCAGCGTGTTCGTTGAAGGCGAGACCTAGCGAAGCCAAGTAGAGTTTTAACCGATCATAAACAATTATAAAAAAGCATTCCCTTGCACAAGCAGTCGTAGTGTAATATATTTTAATATTTTCAGGCTGAAGAAGCACAAGAGTTTAAAGAAAAAGAAGCAAGAATTGCCGCCATCAGTAAAGGCAACGAACTGATCAAGGCAGAGGTTCTTATTAAACTGCAGCAAGCCCAAAGCACTATGGCAAACGAACGTGTAGCTGACGTACCTATAAAAGACGAGCCAGTTGATAATGTTATGGACAATGAAGAGCCGGACCAGGAAAGCTCTAAAGAACAGCAGAAACATAAGAAAGCAACGCAACGCAAAAGAAAAATAATAGAGAAAACAGAACAAAAGGACAACGCAGAAACTACAGACAATAAAAAGAAAGAATTCAATCAAAAGATTAACAATAAAAATGAAGTCAAAGACAATAATATGTATAAAAATATTAACTATAAGAAGTTCTACAGTGAAACTGGCTTGGGTCCTAGGCTACCCAAAATGAAGGTTAAAAAGAGTTAATTATAATTAATTTCACAATGAATAATGATCACGAAGATTATATAAATAAGCGATTATATTTTTTCTTTATACTATAATTCTTTTGTTTGATTTTTCCAACTCAATGACACAAGTTACATCAAGGGAATCATGAGGTTTGAAGAAATACAGTTTCTAGATAGTGTTGCCAACCGTACTAGAATATATAGTATTGTACTATATTTCAGCTCAGCGTACTATATATTTTTGAAAGTACATATAGTACGCAAAAATACTATATTTCTGGCATAATTTGTAAAAAGTTGTTTCTTTTATAAATTTCTCCTCTCTGCATTTACAGAGGACTGTTTTCTACGAGTATGTAGAGGGAAAAAAAGAAAAGCCATAAAAAAGGTGCTCATAATTTAAAGATTGAATGTCGGGAACATTTTTTTTTATATTCAAGAAAGAAAGAGTATTTGAAAGTGTGAAAAAAAGGTTAAGTGCAAAAAAATCGTATTTTTTCGAAATATTCTACAAAACACCGCTCTAATTTTTGTACTATATTTTTTTGGGTCGTACTATATTTTTCGAAACAACTGTTGGCAACTCTATTTCTAGACCATGTCTAAATTTAACCTACCTGTTCGCTGCATTGCACAGCTACATCGAACTAACTAATTAGGATTACCTAAAACGGAATAGCAAATGACAATTCAAAATGTCGAACCATTCATGAAATACGATGTTTATCTGCGAGCGGTACCGCCCCCGACGATCGGTCGTGCCCGTGAGTCGTGCGTGAGCACTGACCTATTCGACCATCGACACGACCGATCGTTCAGAGAACTTCACACACTGACCTCCACAGTACAAGTCGCTGGGCAGGAAACGCGCACTGAATTTTGTGCCTGTTTGATTTGCGCCATGTTGCGCTGTTTTCTTTTGAAAGTGATGGTGACCGTCTACAAAACTAATAGTTGTGGCGCTGTTTTCTATTAAAAGTGATAGTGACCGTTCATGGAAATAATAGTTCCCTGGACGGTCACCATCACTAAAAATAGAAAGCAGCGCAACATGGCGCAAATCAAATCGGCACAAAGATATAATGTCATTTTGTATGGTATATCAAATCCAGCGTACTTGTATAGATACAGTTCAGTGGCTTCAGACCGCTACCGATATCGGAAAAATTAAAAAAAACACGAACTGCGATTAATAAAATCGATATTTGGGTCGGTTGAACGAATTTGACTGCTATTGATTCGGAATCTTAAACCGTGAAATATTTTCATTTCAGTGATCGTGTCGTGAGCGATAAAGCCTGCATTTTAGGGTTCCGTATCCAAAATTTTATCCAATTTTGTGCTCCAATTTTATTTTAGTTAAAACTATGTTATTATAAACCCGGTTAAATTGTGTAATTTTGGTAGAATCTTATTCAATTTAGTTCCGTGAATATGCACAAGTGTAGTAAAAACAAAATTAAGTGTTAAACATAGACTTTCTTTCGTTCCCTCCAAAGCTCCTTGAAAGTTATGGTAAAGTTGCCACCGCGATTTGTGAGCACATGGTCACTTTCGCAATTCGTCACATGAGATGTTTGCTACATTATACTTAGGTCACTTTCATAATTTGACACATATCTCCTAGCCGCATAATACATAGGTCACAATATTATGAATTTGACAACTTAGTATTAAACACATTATCTCGTAGCCGCATAATACAGTCACACACACATTATTATAGCCATCTCATTTACGTTATGTAACTGGAACTAGTGCGAAAAAGTAGTCGCACTAGTTCCATCATGGAACTACGTAATGGAACTACAGCGAATGATCGCAATATCCATCACTGTCTGAAGAACACTAACAAAATTTGATTATTAAAGGCTTAAATTCAGGAAAGACTTACCAAGATTGTTTACATTGTTGGACAAGTCTGAATAAATAGACTTTAATGTCAACTCTTTTTCAGCTCTTATAATCATCTTAATATAAGTTCTCATTTACATTAATAATTTAGGCATAGTTTAGTCGGATTAGTCATAGTAGGCAGCACTGATAATAATAAGATCGGCCGGGTACCCTAAAACTAAAGTGAAACGCATTTTCATAAAGGCAAACTTATATTTATGACATAAACTTTCAATCATAAACTTAAACTTTGAAACCTTTTGTCTGAAATAAATGAAATTAGAAATTAAAACCTTTTCTTTTTTGTATAAAAACACACGTCTCTTCTTACTTATTGTATACGCGTTAGGTGGAACGCGTACAGTAACTTATAAGCAAGTATGACGACCTCGGCCGTGGACGAACTGCAATTTGTCCCATCCTAACGATTATTTTCCATCTTTTGATTAATTCACCAAATAATCCAGGCAGTCCATTACTGTGATTTTATTTTTTACATAATCGTTAATAATTTTTTTTAATTAATTTGTCTTTTTTAATGTCATTTAAACGTTTCTTTTTAGGCACTTGCTTTACTATTTTAATTTCTTGAAATTTCGCCTCTTTCTTCAAGAGATTTATGAATAAATATAACTATGGTTTTCTCCCAATTCGCACATTAAGGCGGTGGTGCCACCCTTCTACCGCATTTGTAGTACGACTAGACTCATTGTAACAAGATATAACGGGAGAAGTAATCATCGTCATCCAAAAGTTATTATAATACGTTTGGAATTCGTTGAATTGGTCAGTGTCTGGTAGTTGTTCCGTCAAAGTTAAATAGGCTTCAGGTATATCTGATGCTGGCAATAACGGCAATTTTGAGCATTGTTTAATGAAGCGTTTACCTTGATGAGTTGAAGATAAATTTAAATCTTCGGATTTTTTATACATTGCTTTAAGATAGTGAAAATAGCAACCACTAATTATGACATCTGGGTATGTTGCTTTGACAGCATTTATTGCTGCTAATTCAAAGTCGCATTTGTAGAATTGTATCGTAACACCCAGCATTTCCCTCAATATGAAAAATAGTCTTTTATAAGTCTCTTCTGTCTTATTTGGTAGGAGAGCAAACAGGAGTGGTACAAAATTTGTAGTGTCAACACCATTCTCTAAATTAGCATGTAATGAATATAATTGGTAAAATGGAGTAGGTGCTACCTTAAACGTGCCGTCGCCATAGTAGTTATTAATGTTCTTAATAGTTTTTTGTGCTAATTCTGTAGCAAAAATAACATTTTTTTAATCAATGGAATCTCCATCAAAATGCACTAGAAATGTTTGGGCGAGTGCCTTGGGAATTTTCACATCTTTCATAGTTTTAAATGTAGTGGCACTGCTTTGTAAAAACTTTTTGCGAATCCTGTACAGAGAGTCTTTTTTTGAAGAAAAGTCTGGAACTCTGCCTAAGAACCCTTCTTCCATAGCCTTTTCATTTTTTCAAAAATCATTGGTATAGGTTGCATAGAAAATTACATACTTCTTTTTTACAATTAGAATCAGTTTTTAGTGATTTAATACGCGGGTAATCAGGTGTATCAGCATGCTTACCCTTTCGCAATATTTTGTCAGACTGGTCTAGAGTTGTAGAAACATTGCATTAATTCCTATTTACACATCTCCAGTTAGTATTTCCCGTTTTTTCGTCCTTACAGCGAAGATTATAAACATACCCAGCGTGTAGTAGCATGGGTTTGCCTTTTTCACTTTCTATTATTAAAGGGTCAGTATCCAAATTAATTATTTAACAAGATGGGAACCCGAAACCCATCGGGCTTCGGATAGTACCCCCGAAAACAAAAACAAAATCTCTTTGAATCAATTTCCATAGAAACTTTCATCTCCAATTTAACACTCTTAGGGGTTGAATTTTGGAAAATAAAAATTAGAGATTCACTTGACTTACTTGACTTATAGTCCTATGTCCCCTAGCTGGGGCAGAGGGCGTCCACAGTGCATCTCCATCCCGTTCTGTCTTGAGCTTCTCGTTTTATTTCGCTCCAAGTCTTTCCGATGGCCTTCGCTTCGTCAGTAATTGTCCGCCGCCAGGTTTGTTTCGGACGACCACGTTTGCGCTTTCCTTGGGGGTTCCAGTCTAGGGCTTGCCTCGGGATGTGGTTGGAGTCCCTTCGGAGAGTGTGGCCTATCCAGCTCCTTTTGCGGCGTTTGATCTGCTGGTCGATCGGACTCTCACTGCAGCGCTCCCAGAGTTGTTGGTTGGAGATTGTGTCGGGCCAGTAAATACCGAGGATCCTTCGAAGGCATCGGTTGACGAAGACTTGGAGCTGGCGAGAGATGTCCTTGGTGATCTTCCACGTCTCGCACCCATACAGCAGAACGGTCTTCACGTTGGACCGGAATATTTTGAGCTTGACTCTCCGTGTCAGTTTCCGTGACTGCCATATGGGTCGGAGCTGCGCAAAGGTTGCTCGGGCTTTGGCGATCCGCGAAGTGATGTCATCTTCGGTTCCTCCTGTTTCGGACACGCAGCTTCCGAGGTATGCGAACTTGTGGACGCGTTCAACTGCCTCTGTGCCGATGACCAACGGGAAAGTACTCGTTGCTCCGCACCTCATTTCCTGGGTCTTCCGGGTGTTTATCTTGAGCCCCGTCTTCGCTGCCTCCTCACGTAGGTCGTTCAACTTGGCGCGCATGTCTGCGCGTGTGTGGTTTAAGAGGCATATGTCGTCGGCGTAATCCAAGTCCTCGAGGATGTTGGTTATGCCCCATTCTATGCCGCGGCGCTTGTTGTCAGTGATCTTATGCAGTATACCATCCAGAACGACAAGGAAGAGAAGAGGAGAAAGAAGACACCCTTGTCGGACGCCCGCATGTACCGCTATGTCTTCCGAGACGAGCCCGTCATGCGTCACTTTACAAGAATAGTTCCTGTATAGGGCTTTTGTGATGTTAATAATCTTTTCGGGGACGCCGATTTCTTGTAAGCGGGACCAGATACTATCCCATCTCAGCGTATCAAAGGCTTTTTCGAAGTCTACAAAGGTGAGATACATCTCTCGTTGCCATTCTGATGCCTGTTCGAGTATGATACGCAGAGTATTGATCTGGTCTGTGCACGATCGGTTTGGGCGGAAGCCTGCCTGCTCACTGAGAATGAGAGGGTCGACGGCCTTCGATAGTCTATCCAAGATAACTTTGCAGAATACCTTGGACGGAATCGAAAGCAAAGTGATGCCTCTCCAATTGCAGCATTGACTGAGATCTCCCTTTTTTGTGCACCGGTGATGAGAAGGCCTTTGTTCCAGTCGTCCGGTAACTCCTCGTCCCTCCAGATGCGCTGCAGCAAGGGCGTTAGGGCATTTGCAGCTGAAGCCAAGTCTGCTTTCAGCATTTCTGCGGCGATGAGGTCGACTCCTGGGGCTTTGCCATTCTTGAGTGTGCGGAGTGCGTTAAGCACTTCACTTCCAGTCGGTGGGGAGCAGTCAATTTCTAGCAGGGTCCTGTGAGGCAGGGCTCCTGCAGGCGGTGTAGTGGTGGGATCATCGGGGGTGCGGAAGATATCCGTGAAGTGCTCGTGCCAGCGTCGTAGCTGCCCTTCGAATGTCACAATAAGTTGGCCTTCTCTGTTCTTGAGGGGTTTCTTCCGAGAGCTTCTTTTACCCGTCAGAGTTTTAGTGGCTTTGTACATCTCTTTCAGATTACCGGAGTCCGCTGCGCGCTGAGCACCATCGGCAATAACGTCGGCCCACACTCTTCTGTCTCGACGGGTACTGCGATAGATGCTTTTGCGGGTCTGTCGATATTGCAGTCTGAGATCCTCCTGTACTACCTCTTCATTCGGGGAAATAAGTTGGAGATGAAGCTCTTTCCTCTTGTCAATGAGGTCCCAAGTTCTTTGTGACATCCACACTTCTCTGTTGTTAGTTTTATGTCCAAGAACGACGGAGCTGGTTTCTGTGTAGGCCATTTTTATGTGAAGACGTAGGGTCCACATCCAGAACGGAGAAACGGTTTCGAAGCTCCATCTTGAAAACCTGGCTTGTGTCGGGGTCCTTCAACTTGCTGACATCGAACCGTCGGCCCACTCTCGCCGTGTCGGTTGACGCACGCGTAGCCGATACTTTAAGCCGCACTTCTGCGACTACAAGATGGTGGTCGCTGTCAATATCGGCGCCTCTGCTGTTTCGTACGTCCAAAAGTGAAGTTCTCCAAGTGGAGCTGATGGCCAGGTGATCAATCTGATTCTTGGTGACGCCATCGGGTGAGTTCCAGGTGTATTTGTGGTGGTCTCCGTGAAAAAACAATGTGCCTCCGATGGTTAGGTCGTTGTTCTGACAGAACTCCAAGAATCGTTCTCCGTTCTCGTTGCGCACTCCCAGCCCGTTTCTGCCCATGTGTCTTTCGCAGCCAGCATTGTTAGTACCCACCTTCGCGTTCAAATCCCCCATGACGATGACTATGTCCTGCTTGCGGATGTTCTTGAGCGTGGAGTTCAGTGCGCTATAGAAATCGTCTTTAAGTTCCTCGGTTGCATTGTTGGTGGGTGCATAACATTGTACGATGCTAACTTTCCGGGCTCTGGTGTGGAAACGGGCTGTGATGATTCGATCTGAGATCGGTTTCCAGTCAAGGAGGCCTCTTCTGGCCACGTCGGAGAGGAGAAGTCCCACGCCGTGTTCACGGGTGTCATCTTCATCTTCTTTGCCAGAGTAGAGAAGTGTGAGTCCTCTTGACGTTCTCAGTTCACCGAATCCGTTTCTGCGAACTTCGCTGAGGCCGAGTATCTGCAGTTTGTAGTTCAGCATCTCTGCTTCTGTTTGGGCTAGTCGGCTATCGTCGCTCAGCGTTCGCACATTCCAGCAAGCAATTCGTGTCCGTGTTTTCATGCCAAAGGTCGTCGGTATAGGATCGGTCCGGTTTTGCACTATTTCTGTTTCAGTAATCGGTTGAGTTCAGGTAAGCGAGTGATTAGCCCACTATACCCTAGCCCATAGGTGGGGGTGCCACCTCGGAGCCAATGGGCAGGCTCGGTTTAGTTTCGGGTATCCTCCCTGTGAGCGGATTCTGTTTAGGCGCAGAATCGTCGCCGGCGCCCTGCATCCTCAGCTCATCTGCATCTCTAGGTGGCGGTCGCGCGAGTGCGCGGATGCAGCAGTTTCCAGGTGGACGAGCATGGACGTGGATGACTCGGACTGGCTAGGGCTCTGCTTTTTAAAGGTGTGCCGCCACTGACACCGCAGAAAATTACATGGCTTTTATGATGACGGGCAATGCGGGCCTCACTACCAGCGATTCCCACCAAGACTTATACCCTAGCTTCCCACCCAGAGATTCACTTACTTCCCCATATCAATATCTATGTAAAATTTCAAGTTTCTAGGTCAAGCCGTTAAGAAGTTGCTTACAAACGTTTTTCCCCATTTTTACCCCCTTAGGGGTGGAATTTCCGTAAATCGGTTCTTAGTGCTCACTTTCAACCCCTAAAGAACCTATGTTCCAAATGTCAAGTCTTTACACCCAGCCGTTTAGCCTGTACGTTGTCCATCATTCAGTCAGTCAGTCAGTCAGTGAGTTAGTTACACTTGCGTTTTATTATGTATGATGTTAAATACAAAACTTTTGGAATATATTACAAGACAACGTCAAACTAACGTAAATGTGACGTTGCAAAGAGACAAATACTCTTAGCCACATTAGTACCTACAATCTATATCAATAATCGTCTGAAGAGGTTTCATATCCTCTGAAAAGGTTTTATATGGAGTACTTTATACTTGACGAATGTACCGGTAGAATTCTTGCCATCTTGTGCAGTGATGCACAAGTTAGTAATTAATTTGATACCTTCAACAAATTAATACTAACTTGTCAAATTCATAATGTGACCTATGTATTATGCGGCTAGGAGATAATGTGTCAAATTATGAAAGTGACCTAAGTATAATGTAGCAAACAAACATCTTATGTGACGAATTGCGAAAGTGACCATGTGCTCACAAATCTTTCAAGTTTCTTCTTATTAGTTTTGGCGTCGTACATCTTGCCAGTATCAAGTATTTTGCATGAAATTAGCTCGATCGGGCCTATAGTTTCAAGTCAGGGGCTATGGTAAAGCGGTGGCTTTACTATAACCTTCAAGGACCTTCGGCGCGAACGACGGAAAGTCCATGTTTAACATCATGTTTAAGAGCGGTGTTGGTCTAGTGGTAGATACCCCGGCTTTCATTCTAAGAGTCGTGGGTTCGAATCCAGACCGACCGCGCACCAATGTCTTTTTCTTTAAGAAAAAGGTATGTGCGCTAATAACGACCCTGGCTGTTCCAAATTGGCCATATCGGTCTCAGACCGAAATATATAAAAAAAATTACATTACTTGTTGTTGAAAGTTTTGCTGAGTGCTTTTTTTATAAGCTCAGAATATTGATTTGTGTTAACACTGTGCGCAGAATCGCCATTATTGATTTGAGTTTTCAGCAGTCTTGAGCAAAGAGTAGTACCTATAATAGTACGGAAAGTCTTGAGTGTTCGGTGGTTTTTAGTACTTAACTGAAGTGGAATAAGTCTATAACTTGTCCCTCAAAGTCCCACATCAATCAACAATGAAAGAAAATAGTGATGAATATCAACAAGAGACTCAAACTGAAGCTTCACCTACAGAAACATTACTCAAAGGGTGGACAAAAAAAGAAAAATTAGCACTGTGGACATCATTAAAACAGTACAATTCCCATATGATAGAAGTAATTGCAGCAAATATTCCCAGCAAAACAAAAGAAGAAGTAAAATCTGCCATTGATCATTACAGAAAAAGAGCAATTGCAACTAGAGCTACTGTCCTACCTAAATGTGTTTCCAAACAAAGAAAAGTCCCACAACATAATTCACCACAGATACCCCTTGGTCAGTGGGCTAAACAACTCACAGATACCATACCATATAAAGACCTTCAAACTGAGACTACGGATGCTATACGACTTATTGCTAATTGTGAGGATTTTCCGCCATCCAAAAATACTGAACAGATTGATTTTCGAAAGGTATATCATCAAATAGCTGATGCTATGGAAGGGAAGTCTTTATCTGATGATAAATTAACTACAGGAATATTAAACATTTGTCTTACAGATACAGTATTACACAGTAAAGAGCTTATAAGCCCGAATGCATCTAAATTTATTGCAAACTCATGCAATTTGCGGAATAATGACGATATGAATGGATTTTGTCATACGATACCAAGTGATGAGTTAAGACAATTAATTTCACAAAGAAACTTTAACCCACTGAATATTCCAGAAGAATATCTGACACCATCTACTCATCTTATTCCTGATGGGACTGAATAATTATGACATAAATATCGCAGGATGTCACACGCACTGCCATCTAGCCACAAACAAAGCAGCTGGGCTTGTGCTAGGGGTACTGGACAATGGATATAATATCAGCATAAACACTTGTTCCCGGAAGGAATCAAACCTGCCTAGCCTATCTGCATCACAGCTGGATGTTCACAATGCCCCACTGAGGTCATTAAATCAAGTGGTTGACTATTGAAAAAGAAATGAATTTTTACATACAATAGCCCAATCAGGAAAAAGGCTGTATTCGAAAAACGCCAAGCTTTTAACCCCAAATGTTTTATACATTACATAAACAATATATGCAAATAACACTGTTAGCAAACCCTGGGATTTACATTTTTACCCCAGCTCTGAAGCCTGCATTAGCCATTCAGTCATTGTGTTAACATCACTTTAACAAAACTAGTTATTTAATAACTGGTTAAACAAACAATCATAATAAATGTTTTATTTTATGAATAAAACATTTATAAGTAAGTATATTTGTAGTTTTAAGTTTAATTGTAATTTAGGTTTAATTTTTGTATCCCTATTATATAATCAATGTATGTACCCTATTATATAATCAATGTATGTACCCTATTATATAATCAATGTATGTACCCTATTATATAATCAATGTATGTACCCTATTATATAAGCAATGTATGTAATCAATCTATATAAATAAATGATTAAAAATATGAATTCATTTTTATCTTTTTATTTACAGTAGGTAGGTACTTAATCTGTTTTGTTCAAAATAGGTAGTGGTGTCAATTCGAGCAAGCCAAATTCCGACTTAACTTAAAATTAGTTAAGACGTGTCAAATTACAGATTGCTATTCAGAAAACGCCGACTTAACTTAATAAGACAGGACTAAACCAAAATAAGTTAAGTCGAATTAAATTAGGTTAGAAAACGTTTTTAGCTATTCGGAACGGCCACAAAACAACCAAAATAGTTAACGTCAAACTAAAATTAAGTCGCGACTAATTTCGTGTGGAATAAAATTGGTCGTTGAAATAAATAACAACATTTATCGAATAAATAACGTAACAATTGACGAATTTGTAATTTTGGCTGTAGTACGGGCTGAAAGGTGTTCTGAGTGCCAGCCTTTATGGACAGATTTAGTGAAAACCCTCAGAAAACCTTGTTTTGTTAAATGTTTTTGTTTAGTTTTATTGCAGAAGCAATGACGAAAGGCTTAGATTAAAACGATTGAGAGACTGTCCCAATCCTTTCGTATTGCCGGCCAACAAATTTAAAAACTGTTTCGTATGGGTGTGTCCCACTCGTCACCACCAGCGTCGTCCCCACTGGGGACCTATCAAATGACTATGACCTGCTGGACTTTCACAAACGACTCAGTCGTCGTGACACCAATGATCGTCTCAGAGGGCACCACCTCAAATTACGCACTGCCTTCTCGCACAACAACCCTCACGAACATTTCTTCAGCAACAGAGTGGTCAGAGCGTGGAACAAGTTACCAAAGGACATCATCTCGGCACAGTATCAACTAGTTCAAGAACAAACTTGACAAATACTTCGCCAATACAGAAACAGACTTAGAATATCTGGATACAGGCATCTATCAATTGTATCAACTGCCTGCCGGATAAATAAATAATAATAAAATACCTGTGGCAATATGCCTATTGGCACATACTAGGAGGCAACTATTATTTTCAATAAAAGTCATTTTATATCATTTACAAGTTTTATTCAAAATATATACTAGGTAGGTAGTAGGGTATAGAACCGGGAAATCCCGGTACCGAAAATCCCGGGATTTCCCAGTTCTTTTGCTGTTTAAGAGAACCGGGAAATCCCAGGAATAAAAATCTGAGAACCGGGATTTTCGGGACTTTCGGGAAAAATATATTTCGTGTGATGGTAAGCAAAAATAATGTATTATTTTACTATTTTTACACTTAATTCTTATTTTCTAACTTGTTTTTATGTTTAAATCATATTTTAGTACTAATTGATTTGAGTACCTACTTCATTTAAATGATTAGTCTGATTTTAACTAGATTTTATGTCAGATATACTACTAAATGATGAGAGACTACGCAATTATGTGATTTTAGAATTTGATGTCTAGCTAATGTTAATAGAGACTTAATATTTGTTAAATTATTGATTTATTAAGTAAAAAACAGGCCAAGTACGAGTTGGACTCGCGCAAAGGGTTCCGTACCATTATCACAATTGGGTATGGACCTCTAAAATCAACACTGGACCAATCGAAATTCGAGAACGCAATGTTATTAATTTTTACTACTGGCGCGAGTATATTACTAGATGGCGCTAGTGGTAAAAATAAATCGCACTAATGTTGTTGTTGATATAGCGGCAACGGAAAAACATCATGTATAAAAACTGTCTAGCTATCACGGTTCATGAGATACAGCCTGATGACAGACAGACGGACAGTGGAGTCTTAGTAAAAGAGTCCCGTGTTTACCATTGGGATACAGAAACCTATAAAAGGTTATTTATAAAAAATAAAGCTAAATATAGCATCGTACAGATGTTAAAAAGCAAATCTTAAAGCATCTTACAGAGGTTTACACAAAATCCCAAAAGTACCGAGAATCCCGGGAAATCCCGGTCTTTCTTGGGCTGGTACCGAAAATCCCGGTTCTCACAAAAGTTCCTGGTTCTCGATACCCTAGTAGGTAGTTAAAATAGAACATAAATTTACAATAGAACAATTATTTACCACTCATACGCTAAGAAAACAATCAACAAACATTTCCTCAACTGTGTCTCCCCTCAACGCTTCAGCTAAAACTTGAGCTGCCCGCACCTTAGCACAGGCATTTTCTCTCAATGGCAGTGCAATATCTGCTCAGCTTAGCAGCTTAATATTTCCATAGAATGCTGCTGTCAGGCTATCGGCAACAGGCGGTCTTGGGCCTCGCTCACGCCGGCCTATACGGGGGTGGTTGGGCAGCTCAGGTTGTTGTGGCGGAACTCGTTGAGGATCTTCTAACTGAGCAGGCACAGCGCAGCAAGAGGAACTTCAGCAACAGCAGCAGTATGTTCCATTTGGGGTCTGGGCAGTCCCTAAACAATAAAGGGTACTACAATTTCCAATATTTTATTGTCCAGATCTGTTAAATCTGGACCAGGAGGACCTCCTCCAGTTCCGCTGATGGAGCCCATACTTTTCGAGCTTTTGTTTTTGTTTTGCTGCGCCAGACATCCCAATTCTAAAAATAAAAGAGTAATGGTAAAAAATTACAACAGAACAAAGCAAATACATTTCATTTTTGTTAGTAAGGACCCTAGGTAATCGCGAAGTACTTGTAATGACAAACATTGAGCCGAGTAATAATTTTGGTATTTGGTTTCTTGGTAAAACTGGAAAGCTACCGCGGTTCTTCCGTTGACAGCAACTCGATTCCGACGCAGTAGTTTGACATCTCTGACAGCGGAGCGGATAATTGGTTGATTTCTTTTTAAATGTGGTGCTGAATAATAGGGTCAGGTGACCTGTTACAAAAAAAAGACTAAACACTAACCAAACTGTTACAAATAAAAAATAAATTTCATAAAGTGAGCGTACACAAAACGCTCTAAGGACTTTCAAAAGCAATTTAAAAAAAACTCGCATATTATTTTTTCTTGACTGATTTGATTCTACCCTTAGAAGAAGGTTAGCAGAACGTGGCCTGAAACCTCATAAACCAGCCAATGGCCCAAAATTGACGGTAGACCATCGAAGAGTGCGCCTTAACTTTACACGTGAGCACACAAATCATATCATATCATTGGTCATATCTTCAATGGAGCAAAGTTATCTTCTGACGAGAGTCAGATCATGCTGTAGTATGGTAACGACGGAAGAAAGAAGGTGTATCGAAGAGAGAGAGCGCGTTTTGCACAGTGCTGCATTGAAGAAAGAGTTAGTTACGGTGGCGGTTCATGGACGGTTTGTGGAGGCATAAGCGCCGAAGGAAAACCGAACTTGCTTTATATCTGGACCTGGTTTACTGTCATTTAATACGTCACGTTACACAATTGTATCGTTCAAGGGTAATTCTATATACAGTTCGGAGCTCGACAATGCCAGGGCTCATACTGCAGGCTTTATGAATGAATACTTGAGCGAAGTCGGTATTACAGTTATGGACTGCGGCAAGCAAGAAGCCCGGATATAAATCCCATAGAACACCTATGGGAGGAGTTGAAGAGAGGAGTCAGAGCAAGAGATCCAGCTCCGGAGACGCTTGGCCAGCTTAAAACAGCTATACAAGAGTGAGATTGCATCACACAGGGTGAGCCCAAGGGGGCAATAGGAGATATTGAATTATTTTTTTTAACTTCTTTTCTGTTTTACGTCTTTGCTTTTAACATTTTTCAAATTTTCCTTATAGGGTAAAATCACACCTCTTGAACTAAACACGATAACCAAATAATTTAATCTAATATCCGCAATAAACTGGCATTATTAGTTTTTTTTGTTTAATGTAAAAATACGTTAAACACTTTCAAAGTCATAGGTAGTTCAGAGGTGTTTCGATTTTTTTGATGGGAAGTGTATAATAAAATGTTTTTTATAGATAATATATTTTACAAAGTCAATTAACAGCTAGTTAAGTAACCACAAAACAAAGACACTGTTATTCCGCAATAGGTATTTAACATTCCGTATACAAGACAAGAAAATATCTTCACAAGTCGTTGTTTAAAATGACAATCCCATTTCGTTCTATACTAATAAGTCTGCTACAAAACATTAGAGCCAGATCTCACCAAATGCGTGGCGTGTCGAGGATTTGCACGAGCTTGCATGCCCTGTAAGCTGGGGTCCCACGGCCCGTTATATCACATGCCAGGCCAGGCCACGCCACGCCTGTCGAGGCCTTTGGAACTGATTTTCGTCCCGCGCGACGACATGCTTCATCAGACGATACGGTTCCCACGGCCTGTCCATCTGGTCGAGCGCGGACTGATCTAATAAAACAGGGGCCGTGGGACCCTACCTTTAGTATGCTAAATTCAGGTCTGCGTGACCACGAATCTGGTGTATCGTCTTTTTTTAAGGTCCCATGGCCTGTTTTATCTCAGGCCAGGCCGCGCCACGCCTGTGACGGCGCGGCTGTGCAAATGATGGCGTATGACGCCGAGTCGTTCGGTCTGTCTTTCGGACTTTCACGGTCTGTATTTGCCTGGCCCGGCCTTTCGTTACCGTCAGTCCGACATTGTACGCGTACGCGCCGCCGCAAGTGAAATAAGTTTGAACGGACGCAGGTGCGCTCTTACAGGCTACGTCAGGCGCCATCACGCCGCGCCTTTGAACTTGACGACTCTCAACAGATCGGACGGGCGACGACGGGCTTCATCGTACGCGACGACGGTTCCCACGGTCTGTCGGTCTGGTCTGTTTTAACGGGCCGTGGGCCCACAGCTTTACAGTTTTATACATTACAACTCACGCCACGCATCTGGTGTGACCCGGCTTTTGAGCTTTTTCTTAAAATAATTTCTTGGAGAAGGACCGTAAACGGTCCGACTAGCCGATATTTGTACAAAAGTTTTAAAACGTTATTCAGAAATATCCTCGGAAATATCTTCTCTTATTTTGATCTTGTTCTTGACACTTCTTCTGCTTCCTGATCCAACCGAATCGTTATGTTCTTTGACTATGCCCTTTCCTTCGGCAGATTTAGATTTCGACTTAGATTTTTGTCTCAAGAGGATTTTTTTTCGTCCAGTAAGCGCCGGTTCTTCTCTTTCCTCTCGAATAATCTTTTTCCTTGGATGCGAGCGACGGACTTCGACAACAGGTGCAGTTATCGCTTTTTCTTCTTCTACTACATTATCACGTTTAAGTACGCTTTTAAAGGTCTGCCCTCTAGTAGGTTCGTGTAGCGAGAATGTTATTCTGTCGTGGTGTATCTGGAAATTTACATCAATTCAACATCATTAGCTACTTTTGAAATACGTTGGTCGTCGAGGCCGTTAGGGTTGTGGGTTTGATTTTTAAACCGAGCGTCTGTCTACCGCCATATAAAGTAAGTTAGTCCGCCAGTTTTTAAAACTGAGCATAGCTTTGATAGTTTGCAGTAGAGACTCACATGTGTGAAAAAACAGGCTCAAGAATGCGACTTAAGTTAGTTTAGTTGGCGGTGAACGCTCGGCTTTAGGCTTTACAAATGTATGCATGATGATGTCTGTATTGTCTGTTTACATGTAACGTTTAAAAAAGATAGATGTTGTAATATTTCTAAGCTTGAGTTGTGAGCTTTTAGGTAAATTATGGAGCTTCTTCGAATTTCAAATTCATGTTACGAATATCTCGTATATATATTCAAATTTTAATGCATTTTTAAAGGTTGTTTTAATCACATTCTGTATAAAAACTTACTCTATATTCTATAGTGATGAAACATTCCTCTTCATCCTCGCATACGAGTGAGTTGACATCAGCCGGCTTGGCAGCGTTGCTCGGTCGTCGGCCCGCCCGTAAGAACCTCCACAGTGAACGAATGCGCGGCCCGCACGAATGGACGATGTCGCTTACCTGCAGGGATACATCATTATTGTTGCATGCTATGCTATGTACTTATTGCTAAGAACGATCTTGATATTTAAGTGACTACAACTTTTAATTACTGTTACACATTGAAGAGTTAGTGATAAAAGATGGTTCCAGGTGCCCAACCAATATACCCTGTACCTAGTTATACCCACTGTATGGATTAAATTATATTTAAAAATATAAGCAATTTTTTTGATTTTGATGTGCATTTCTCTTTTATTTTTCATCTTCACCACATTTTTTGAGATGAATTTGAAATTAGGTACTATCTTTCAAATGAATAAAAAATTGTCTAATTGGTTTCTTACTATCTTTCAAATGAATAAAGAATCATCCAAATGGTTTCTTACAGAGATGAGATATTCATTAGCCACCTTTGCGGGAGAAATAGATAGATGGATAAAACAGAGAACATTTTCTCTACATATTCATAGAATATATATTACTGAACTGTATAAACTGTATACCAAGTTTCATGAAAATCGCTGAAATATACGATCTGTAGAGGAGAACCAACATACCTACATACTGACGAAAGCAAAATTTTGTCAAACTTGAAGCAGACGCTCGCTTGTCTCTGTACCTACTATAGAAAGGTTCATAACTCTGGAGGTGTCAATCTGTTCGAAACACTTCTGTAACTTAGCCATGTTAACTTATTTCATAATCCTACTCGTTCATGATGTCTAATAATGCTGAAACCAAGCTATGTTTGCGAAAAATAACATTTCGATACCTTTAGCTAAAGTCAGTGTGTACAAACGAAAAGTACCTCCGCGAAACAATACCCATATTTGGCGAATAGGTACTAATGCCCGTTTGTATAACAGCTCTAATATATTGACCAATTTTTGTTAAACGCTACCTACTTTATATTCTACATACACGCTGGGGTTGTGGTGATTTTAGCGTTTATAACCAACCGCTCACCGCGAAATTATTACAATTACCTACTACTATATAGCTCGAAACCTATCGGGTTTCGGTTATTTCCGATTTCATCGGGTTCCATGGCTTTCAAAATACAATTATTATATGAAACTATTAAAAGAGTATTTTTTTTAATCCAGGCGATGCGCTAGATGAAACTTAAAATGGAAACGGAATAGGGTAGAACGTGCACCCGCTATAGTACCCGTACTCCGGAAGATGGTGTTTATCTTTTAACCGTAAAATTAATCGGGATATTATATACCTTCATCTGCTCCGCGCCATCGCAAAGTCCGGTAGGGCGAGGTTCCGTACCGAAACTATTAATGCAAGCGCGATCATCAGCCATTACGGAGTCGATTTCGAAAGCACATTTTGGCGGAGCATCAATGCGTTCCTGTAAGTATAAGTTGCTAATTAAGGGCCCTATTCTGAAAAACTGAAAATCCCTGTCGGGCTCACCGAAAATTGTTGATTATTTCATGACGGAATGTCGTAGAACTTTTTTTTGTGCACAGATTGTAGGTGACATTGTTTCCTACATTTTGGTGTAGTTTTAAGACAAGAACCTCCTATTGGTGCAAAGCCTATCCAAATTTTAGACAAAAAATGTCTGATTTGGCTAAAATGTCGATAGGCTTCAATACGTTTAGAAATATTTGTATGGAAACTGCACTAAAATATCAGAAACAATGTCGCCTACAATCTGTGCACAAAAAAAAGTTCTACGACATTCCGTCATGAAATAATCAACAATTTTCGGTGAGCCCGACAGGGATTTTCAGTTTCAAGGTCGTTGGCGTATATACTCCTCTTAAGTTAGTTGCACATCGACCTCTGTGGCACGTCGTGCGAAAGCGCGACTGCAATGCAGGAGGTTGCGGGTTCGATTCCCGCCGGATGCAAGTATTTATGCTTATAAAATAAATATTTGTGTCTGGTCTGGGTGTCCCTCTATGTATAATATGTATGTATTTACAAAAGAAAAATAAATATAAGTATTATATCCGTTGTCTAGTCACCGTAACACAAGCTTAGTCGCTTACCACGGGGCTAGATGGCGCTGTGTGTTGTTCACAGAATTTATTTATTTATTTATTATTTATAAAAGTTAGTCTATGCTATGCATGCTTTCTTACTTAAGTCTTAAGTGTAAAACTATAGTTTACTCTTTCTTACCCATCCTATTTCATCGCAATGTTTCGGCTCATCATAGCAAATGTAGTAATTGACAGATTTTGAGCCATCCGCCCGCTTATCAGTAGACCACGTGTACCAATTTTCACCAAATTTGAACATGCTATTAATATGACTCTGCTTGTATATCAAAGGAAAGATCAGGTCGTTTGGGTGCAAATGGCGTGGCTTCTCAGTCGTCTTCGTCTGTGGACTCGCGTTCTCTTCTTCTACGTATTCAACTTCTTCGACGTGTTTCCTATGTTTGAGGAAAGGAAGCATTGTCTTATGTCCCCATGTAGTCTCGGTGTGCGTTTCCTCCTCGTCTATCTTTGAATCGTCCTGTTCAGGTCTCATCACCACCTTGACTTTGACCGCCAGAGCGACCTCTACGAGCGACACAGCAACGACGACCAGAATCAACCTCATCTTCCCGAGCTCTGCGGTAGACTACTGATTTTTCGAGCTCGTTTCTATTTGTTTGGATTTGACCACGGAGGAAGTTGTTATAAGGACTTTCTCGATAAGAACAATATTTGTAAACTATTGCTAATACCTCCTATTGAAACTCGACTTCATTATTCACCATTTTTTGCAAAACGATTTAGGTTCGTATAGTAAGGAAATAAAACAAAAACGTTTAAGATTATTGCTTTTATTTGGGTACAAAGATGTAGAGTATAAAATAAAAATACTGCATTTGGTATCAACCTTTTTCATAAAACATTCATTATGAAAATTAAGCATATCGTCAAGTACAATGATTTACATTTATAAATTAAAAATTAAAGCATAAAGTTGTTTTTAGACTAATATTATTTCTTTAACTATATAGAACGTGTATAATCGTATAGTACAAATAAAAAAAGCGAGTGAAGTTTGGACCATCATTGTTAGGAATTTAAGTTTTCCATAGTGCTCGATATATTACACCAGCCATAAGAATTCGTATTTACAAGGTATAATAAAATTTGGTTTAACTTGATATCTCGTTAGCGTAAAGGGTAAGAATAGCATCACTAAGGCAGAGAGGGTGTTTTATTGTACATTATTCATTAAAATTACGTGCCTAAACGTTACTCACTAACGATACGATACATTTCAATGAGGGAATAAAATATATTTAAAACTATTATTCCTCTCATCTATACGCTATTATCAACTCTACACAAGTAATAATTAACGAGAAAAATAAGGCGAGATTGTGGAAATTAATCGCATACTTACTGTGACACTTGTTTAATAAAGCTATATACTTAAGTGTCCGTTATTAATCTATAATAAACATTGGTTCCGTCAGTGTAAGATAAAATATCACAGCGTAAAGCATACACTACAATCTATGGGAGAACCAGCGAACTTATTACAGCGATAGCCTCGACTCAGTCTTATTAAAAAACTGTGTCCTAAAATACTTTAAAATTAACTTATTTAAAAAGTCATAAGAAGAAACTTTACATCTAGGTACTGCTAGTTATTAATGTGGAAAGTTAAAGCTTCGCATTACATCCGATAATCCGATCTGATGTTTTCCATACATTGTTCGAGTTTACGCAAAACGGTGATAGCGTTTTCTTCGCGTTTTTTTTACGATAAAAAAATTCGGCCCAAGAAGGGTGACCTAGAGTAACTAATTAGAGAATAAATATTATTTAGTGTTTGGTTTTTGATTTATTATCTATTTCGTTGTCAAAAGTAACTCTCAATCGATAGGCCTTTTTATTAATTTTCATTATCGCTATAGGTAGGTATCATGTTTGTGCTTTTATCAATAAATAAGCTGTAAGAAAATATATTTGTGCTTTATAAAAATACTTTAAAAATGTGAGTACCAGGCGGGAGTCGCGCTGGAACGAAACGAAATACCGCAGTAGTCACGGGTTCGAGTCACGCCGGGTACTAAAATTTTTGAAAGCATTTTTTTGAAAAGCAGTATTTCCCTAATGTGGTTTAACAATTTAAGAAACTATGTTTATATATAGTTGTCTTTTTTCGCGTGTCACTTGAGGTTTATGGTATAGTAGTCTTTTAAATAAAAGTGAAAAGAAACTAGTTGTAACAAACGATAACGAAACGTCATCCTCTAAATGTGAACGATCGGAAAGTACCTTATCGATGATGAAATTACTATAATTTCGTCTTCACTCCGAAAACTAGGTATAATAAAATATATAAATAGTTAACGATTTAAACAATACTTCTATACATTCCACATTTTTTAGAAATATAAAGTATTTGTTTTAAAATGGTTGAAAATTCAAAATTACTCTACGCTGTGATACGATTTGTGAATCATACATCCTAAATTGCAAACTATAATCGCTCTTACATCTAATAAGTGCTTACACTCGTGAAACAAATCATTTTTTAGATAAATAAAAACCCCCGACTCGGTACAAAACGAATTAATTGGTTAAAATTAAAACATAGCGAACACTTACGGAATATTCTGTTATCAGATTAAAAATACCGTTCCTTTCCCCGCTTGTGACCAATCCGAGGTATATACCATCGGGACACACGAGGGGTCAAAGAACACGTCTACTTTTTACCGGGGGTAAAAAGACCTTCGCGGTTATATTTTTCATACAAACGAGATGCCAAAATATATACAAAATGTAATCGTTCAACGTTAAACACGGTCCAAATCAGAATATTCCTATGGATGGCACCGTGTTTATCTTGGTTTCTATCTAGGTATATCTCGAAATATAATTTATTTAAACATGAATATTTTGAATAAGTACATAAACCTCTTACTATTGGCAAATATACACAACAGTTTCTGTAAATTTGGTATAACATTTGTATTCAAAAATAACCTCAAAAAGTCTCAATTATATAGGATGTCCGTCAGCTTGGCCGGACCAGACAACAGATTTACACCAAACTACGCTCATGATTTAGTACCTATTTTGTACTATTTAGTACCTTTGTTCATATATTTTGTACCTACGTGGTTTCGAGAATATTCACGATACAAAGTGGCCGGCCATTCTGACGTCAGCTTGGCCGGACCAGCTTCGATTTCTCGACAACCACCGTTCCCTGCTCCACGTTATGTATGCCAAGATTTTGTATCTATTTTGTACCTACCCAATTTTTTTTCACAGTCATAGGAAGCTCCAATAAAAAGTTATTACAAGTATAAGATATTTATTTATTAATTTGTGCCTGTTAAAATGTATGAACAAGTATTCTATTTGTTATATTTTTACCAATTCTGCAGGCTCTTCATTAGATCGTCGCGACGTGGTATTTATTATTTGCTAGTCTTGCTACGACACTATTGGTATTGGTACCTACCTCGGTGGTTGCAAAAATATTAAGGATTGTAAGGCTGTGTACTCAATGATAAGCACGTTATGTAGGTCTATATGCTTTATTGACAAAATATAATTACAACAGGGACTTCTTCAACAACAATTTCTTAGGGACTTGTCGGCGCGTCTTGTCGAGGCGTCTGGTGATCCCAGGGCTGGTAATTTGTTGTCCCAGCGGATTAGCCTAGCCATCCAGCGTGGGAACGCTGCCAGCGTTTTGGGCACCATGCCGCGGGAGGGCGGTGCCGACAACTTCTTATTGCTTTAGGTTTTAAGTCTTTTTTTCTTTTTTGTGTTTTATTGTTTTGAAATTAAAGACATTTTTCGGTTTGAATCGCGTGGTTTTTATTACTTTTAGCATTGTTACAACGCTCAACGTTTCGAGACCTTTCCAGGTCTCTTCTTCAGGATAGACGCGTGATGTCGCTCGATGAGTGCGTGTTTGCAGTAGTGTGCGTCGAGTTGTGGTTTGTTATAAAGTTGTCTTGTTACAGGATGCAAATGAAATAAATAAGATTGGTTTTATTTTTCTACAAACCTCTAACAAAACGTTATTTAGGTAAACTACATTTTGTTCTATACCTAAACGATAGGAGACATGATGGTAAGTCATGACGTGGCCTAAGATGTACCACGCTCTAGAAGATAGGAACGTGACCATAACGAGAAATAACTACTAGAAACAAAAGACGATTGAAATAGTCGTGTACGGTAAGCAACATAGTTGCAGCCTCACTCTAAGGTGGGCGATATTTTTGTAACGATACACGATAAAAGTAATACATACTTATTTATTTTGTAAATACCTACATACAAATTATGCATACTGAAGACAAGACACAACTAGAACTTAGACCAGAAATGGGTAGGTACAAAATAGGTACAAAATCTTGGCATACATAACGTGAAGCAGGGAACGGTGGTTGTCGAGAAATCGAAGCTGGTCCGGCCAAGCTGACGTCAGAATGGCCGGCCACTTTGTATCGTAAATATTTTCGAAACCACGTAGGTACAAAATATATGAACAAAGGTACTAAATAGTACAAAATAGGTACTAAATAATGAGCGTAGTTTTGTATAAAACTGTTGTCTGGTCCGGCCAAGCTGACGGACACTACATAGGCTCTTTAAACTATACTTATTCGGTCCACAAGAGGAAATAATCGCTAGTGATACATTATTTAAAGCTAACGTTCGGATACACACGCTAGATACACGTGAACAAGAGAACAATAAGTTAAAAAAATAAGTACGACATAAGTACAATGTGTTGATAAAACTAGCGTGTGTATCCGAACGCAACACTATCACGACGACGTAAGTACGTAAGTCTAATCGTCGCAAAGTATTGTCAAGAGAACTGCCCCATCTCGGACTACAAGCATCCGAAATTATACAATTTCCAGAAAAAAGGTTTTTTCCATTTTTCTTGTTCGGATACTTCTAATCCGAGCCTAACTTGCACAGCAAACTACGAAAAATAGACAAAATTTCCAAACTATTCGACTAATCATTACAGCTAACTATTCGATTCAGTTTCGACTACAACTATCTTACTATTAAATTTTATAGCTAGCGACAGTATTGTACAACGAATATTAAAAAAAATACTATAAAATTTTGGTAACTAACTATCTACAATAAGAATGTTAAACTCAAACGTGTTTTTGATATTACATTTTATTTTAAATTTCTATGTTCCGGAATTGAAGCCACTTCCTAAAGTACTGCGCACCGCAACAGTGCGGGTGCTTTATAAGTTGCCAGGTAGTTCTGGCACCCATATTACAGCTGAGTTGTTCAGTTCTAGGGTTAGATGGCGTTGTGTGCGGTTTCCTATGTTATTTACTTTGTGTTGAACAGTAACGATCTACTATGCTAAAGGAGAAAGGAAGACCTTAATCCTTATCTATGTCTATTAAACGTAGCTCACTCGTGAAAGTTAACATGCAGTAAATATAATTTATACATCACAGCAAGAAACAAGGAAATTCATTAAAACGAACCAGCTCTATTTACTAAATTGATTTATAATATTTCTCGCTGTGACGCGTACATACCTACTACTAAGACTTAACAACTAACGGCTGCATTTAGAAACGTCACTAAGCGATACTTTAGTTAAGCATTGTATTCGTTATTTTAACATGGGGTTGATAAACAACATCAAATTCTCAACGATTCAGCTGATAAATATCAGTCGTGGTCCAGAGTAGAATCGAATGGCGAGGATAATTAAAAAAATCACCTCACAGACCATTAGGGCTGCGCTGGGGCATTGAAAAAGAATTTCATGAAGTTCGTTTTCAACGCCAGCGAAAATGTGACGAAACATTGATCAACTTAAGATTCACTAAAGGGCCTCTACAAACTAATCAGTTCGCCGGCTGATATCGGCCCGTTCAATAAAACATGTATTGGACTGACAGGCTGATAACCGCCGGTGAGATGTCAATGCTTAGAGCCCTTTAAGAACGTTTCTTAGTGCTCGCGTTAAAGACAATATTTTCTACCGAATGTACCCAGTCTACTTTACACGACCGTGAAGCAACTAACCCGTACGTGAGAAGCTATATAACACGATACTAAATTATCAAGCACATTCGAAGAAAACACTATCGAAGACCAGTCACACCCGTGTAGTCACAAAATTTATCGTAAATCCAGCCTTTTTAGAGGTACATTATTATTTTCACTAATTATTGCTATAAACTATGAAAATAATGATCCGAAAAGCGAGTTTTTTTAATTACATTAGTTTATTCGGATGGAAAACAATCTCAGAGAATTTAGTGGAAAATAGACTTAATAACTTAGTCGTAAAATTAAATATGAAACGTAAAAGGTCACCACAATAAATAACAGTGTAATACTATTGTTATGATACTGAAATATTGTCTATGGTCTATTATTATCATCAGTGTTCTAAACTATTAGTTCTATGCTTTAGAATTCACGCTTTATTCTACTTAAGATATTAATATAGCTACGCAAGTGTGACTAGTACTAGTACGAATTTATAAAAGTTTATTACAAAAATCGAAGCCAAGGTTGGGCTTCTTAAATTCAATCTCCGGTAATTTATAATAAGCCGGATCACATCAAATGCGTGGCGTAAATCCTGACACTCTGCTAACACAGACGTACATCACTGGTCGATATATTATGTGCAAGCGCATCCGGTGTGGGAACGCAGCACCCGCCTACATGCACGCCATCTCTTTCAGTTTCATATATTGTAAGAGAGACGCACGTACGCCACACGTTTGGTGTCACCGAATTAAGAGGATAGTCTCCATTCTCTTTCTCCATACAAACGTAGTTTAAATTTTCCTCCCTGGATAAAGACATTAGAGCAAAAATGTTTATGCCATAAAACTTATATCTGTCATGCATGACTATGCATCTACTTTTTTATCTTTTTCATTTTATTATTTTTTATTATTATTTTAATTAGAAAATAAAAAAAAATAAAAAGGTATATGCATTCTCATGACAGAGATAGGTTTTATGGCGTAAACTTATTTGCTTTAATGTCTTTATCCAGGGAGGAAAATGTTTGTTTGCAAACTACGTTTGTATGGAGAAAGAGAATGGAGACTATCCTCTTAACGGAAAGTAGTATGGCAGAAATGTACACATTTATAATTTTCCGCCACTGATATAATACGTTGTACTGTATAAATAAAAAAGATTCATAATGTTGACTTATTCGATAAAACGGTTTAATTACAAAAATAATAAAATATAATTTTAATATCATTGGAAAACTCGCGAAAATAGTCTTAACAAATAACAAGTTACTTAAAATACGAAATATTTTATAAAATATATCATGGAAAGACAGATCGGATAAAAATATTATGCATTTGTTGACAAAATAAACTATAGCCTTATTAATAAACGTGGAGTAAGGTCAGAATAGTGAGAACATGCTTCGTCTTTTTCTGTGACAAGAACTTTCAAAGTTGACAAAGAGAGACAAAAAGTGGTCAAATCACTCCGATCTTACTCCACGTTTATTAATAAGGCTATTAATGTTTAGTTTTGGGTAAATATAGAATACTGATGTTTCCATTGGCCTATAACATAACTAAAGATAACATATTTGCCTTTGATTATAAAAGCGTGGTCTTTTCGCTCTCTTGAACGATTATTTTGTTTATTTGTTTGTAGGCTTCGAAACTACTGGCACGATTTCAAAAATTCTTTTACAAATAGAAAGCTACATTATCGGGGAGTAACATTCTACTTTTGATTTCGATATTTCCACAGAATCGGGACTTACGCGGCTGAAACCGCGGGACGCAGCTAGTTACTATACAAAACAAACTTTGATGTATTGTGTATATGAGTATACCATTCTATAAAATTAACTATACAGAATAAATTATAGGGTTTATGCAAATTCAAATGAAGTACTATAATTACTACATAGCAAAGCTATCATAGGCCGATTAGTTTATTTTCTACTAAAATAGAACTTAAAATTAATAGGCCGAAAAATAAATGCACTTTAATATGGAGATTTTTGATACAGGTTTTTTTTAAATATGGTTTCGCAACACATTATATATCTTATGTGCAATCGATGTAAACTGGAGGAGAGGTAACCGCATGTAATTTGGCGGAACTAAAAGATTCATTTTTTTTTTTATTAATGTATCCTGAAGTATTTTGCAAAGTGATTGTCATTCGATCCTTTATATTTTGATACAATCTTATTTAAAAGTAAGTATATTTCATACTACTACTACTTCAAACAAATAAACAAACAATTTTAGTCCCGCCAAATGAGACAGGGTCCTTCAAAAATACGCATCGACTGCACTTAAAACTTTCTTTAATAGAGCATTAAAAATCCACGTCATACGGCATGACTTACGATACATTTTTGAAGTCATAGACGTGCGTGGAATCAGTTGCGGCCTTCGATCATATATAAACTATAGATACACGGTCCCATACAAAATCGAAATCAAAAATCGGCACTACTTCAACGCTTATTTCTTATACGAACATAGTACAGTTTAATGTAAACCTTAATCACTGGGCAATAAGGTTGTAAAACATGCACGACTGACAGCGAAACAAGGTATATCGGCTGAAGTATGCCTTGTTTTGACGGCTCCATTTCTAGAGCGGCGACCGTGCGTCTATAGTTTATATATGATCGAAGGTTGCGGCTAATAAATTCCACAGAATGAGTGGATATGCCCTAACAATGGTTCCGAAGGTTAAGCTAGAAGCTCATGCCCGTATATCGCGGGCATGGGCGCTGCCAAGATCACGTGGTCGCGTAGTTCAAGCTCTTCCTCTGTAAGAAGAGGTGTATCTCAGCGAAGGAAGGTCGGTCCAGTTCGTCCCGACGCCAGCACTCGACCATCAGTTCGTAGAGGTCGCGAGGGGTGCCCGGAGAACGTTCTATGCATTCGAATATACCATCGTCTGCTTGCAAGTGCGATAGGTTTTCCAATACCTGTAATAGAATTTGAAAATGCTTTATTACTTATGGACATAAAAACACTAAGTATATTGTATTTATGCTGACAAACAAGTATTTATGCTGACTATAAATGTTTGTTTCTGGTTTTGGGGTTGTCTTTATATGCTTCGATCATATATAAACTATAGATACACGGTCCCATACAAAATCGAAATCAAAAATCGGCACTACTTCAACGCTTACTTATACGGACATAGTACAGTTTAATGTAAACCTTAATCACTGGGCAATAAGGTTGTAAAACACTTATGCACGACTGACAGCGAAACAAGACATATCGGCTGAAGTATGCCTTGTTTTGACGGCTCCATTTCTAGAGCGGCGACCGTGCATCTATAGTTTATATATGATCGAAGTTTATATGTATGTTTTTACAAAAAAAAAACGTATCCAATGTAGTATGTCCGTTGTCCAGTACCCATAGTACAAGTCTAGTTAGAGCTAGATTGCGCTGTGTACAGCGTCCTGCAATATTTATCTGTAAATTACCTCATTGTCAGTATGATGTTCGTATGGGATCCGTCGACACAGCGTGAATAGCTCGTGCAAGGTGACCGCAAACGCCCACACATCGCTCTTCGTAGTATATTTCCCTCTAAGAACGGTCTCCCAAGCGGCCCATCGTAGGGGCAATGGTATCCGTCCGTCAGCCTTGTAGTAATCACAGGCGTACGCCTCGTTGTCAGTACCGAAATCACTGATCTTCACTTGGAAACCTTTACCGATTAGTATATTTCTGAAAACAAAAAGAACCTTGAAAATAAAGGGGTATTGAGGGGGTTAGTGTTGTTTGGAGCCGCCTTAGAGTTCAGACAAAATGTGGTCGTGGCATCAAATAGATAAATACAGTATAATTCTGCCTTGGGTCTAAGATACGGTGCTATTGCTACGGTGTCACCAGACCGTCGTAAAAGGCGATCGATAGGAGTTTTTGGTAAGAGACAGGCCGTGGTTTGTTACCAGTCTGAGTCGTAGCACCAAGCGGACTCGTCCATATTCCGATACGTAGACCGGTGCAGCCACTAGGGAAGAAGGGTCGGATCTTATTCCACTGCCGTCTTCCTTCTCAGATAAGCATGTTACATCTTAGACCATATCATAACTTACCATTGGATAAGATAATGGTCAAAAGCTCATCTATCGAATTAAAAAAAAAATACGATCGTACCTGGCTGCCAAATCTCTATGAACAAAATTCAACGTCTCCAAATACTGCATGCCGGCTGCAATTTGCGTCGCTATATGTAACAACGTGGGTGTAGTCGGTGACGCGGAATTCCTACAACAAATATATGGAACTATTAAACATGCTACGAGGTGCATATAAGTAATAGACAGACAGACAGATTGACTTTCGTATTTAAAATATGTAGTAATAAATAGTATGGATTGTTAATTTTGAGTGGGTACAATTACACAAGCGAACAATAAGCGTTGCATCTATTCTTCATTTCTAAATTTCAGACTACGATCTGACGTTTTGATTCTTTTTATTTGTCATTTTTTCTTTAGGAAGATGTGTCAAACCATAGTCTACAATAATTAAACTACGAAACCCTAAAATCGAAGAGTGTTTTTACCTGAGAAAAGCGCAAAGATCTCCCAGTTCTAAATATTCGAGTACAACGGCTAGAGGCGGTGAGCGACATGCTCCGAGAACTCGCGCGAGGTACGGCGAAGACAGAGCCGCCAATATACGCACGTCTCGCTCGAATTCATCCCTGTAATATTTCAAAACAAAATTAACAATATTCTCGCGCATTTAAGAGGATAGTCTCCATTCTCTTTCTCCATACAAACGTAGTTTAAATTTTCCTCCCTGGATAAAGACATTAGAGCAAATATGTTTATGCCATAAAACCTATATTTGTCATGACAATGCATCTACCTTTTTTTTCTAATTAAAATAATAATAAAAAATAATAAAATGAAAAAAAATAAAAAGGTAGATGCATAGTCATGACAGATATAAGTTTTATGGCATAAAACATATTTGCTCTAATGTCTTTATCCAGGGAGGAAAATTTAAACTACGTTTGTAAGGAGAAAGAGAATGGAGACTATCCTCTTAAACACATAACCACATAACTTTAACGAACCAGGAGGGTTACTGCGGTTCTTTCGACACGACAACAATACGATAATTTCAGCCGATACGATGATTCTACTGTCACACTGTGATAGTAGGGTTGATAGTAGGATCATCGTATCGGCTGGAATTATCGTATCGTTGTCGTGTCGAAAGAACCGCAGTAACCTTCCAGTTGGTGGTTGTCTTTAAACTGTTTACTTTCGTTTATTGTTCTTGAAGTTCGAAACATTTTGCAAAATTTTGAAACATTTTTTAACAATTGAATAAAGCGCTATCTGTTACATTTGCTTAGAACTACGATGTAAGATTATTAAAAACAATACCATTTAGTAATAAAGTGAAAACAAACAGTTTTCAAGTTTCCTACTTAGCACTTACAACTAATAACAGATGTCGCTATTTTCAATTTTAAATAATTGAAAACAGCGCTATCTCTTACATTTGCGTAGAACTACGATGTAAGATTATTAAAAACAGTACTATATCCAGTAATAAAGTGAAAACAAACAGTTTTCAAGTTTCCTACTTAGCACTTACAACTAATAACAGATGTCGCTATTTTCAATTTTAAATAATTGAAAACAGCGCCATCTCTTACATTTGCGTAGAACTACGATGAACAAACATTTTTTAAGTTTCTGATTTAGTACTTACAAACTCTACTGGATGTCACTATTGTCAAATGTCATCATCCAGCTGTAACTAAAAATGCTTATATCTCTGAAAGTATTGATCCTAGACTACTAGTTTCTTTGCAAAAGTGGTAGTGCTCATCGAGGTCTTTATTTTGGATACAGCTGTAACTTTAAAGCTTATATCTCGGAAAGTATTGATCCTAGACCACTAGTTTCTTTGCAGAACTGTTAGAGCTCATCGAGATCTTCATTTTGGATACAGCTGTACTGAAATACTTGAGCAGCTTTTAAATTAAAAAACAATTTACGTTTTCTTTACAAGGAGAAAAACATCACCAAAAATCTCCGGTGACAGGATTCGAACCTGTACCCCCGCTTGCCGGGCGTGTGCACTAACCACTGCGCCACACGGGAACCCACGACACGGTGAAGGGGCACAGGCTCTAAAGAACTAGCTCCTTTATTGATGAAGTAGTGTTAAAATTTTAAAGTATTCTGCCATAAAAGATAGATATTTATTTAAGTCGAACTTGAACTTGAAATTCAGGTAAAAACCAAAACTCAGTGGAAAAATGTCTCAACAGAAATATGGAGTTCAATTTTACTTGGACCTAGTTTTTATGAAAATAAAACCGAGAGCACTGGAAGTTTACACAAACTTTTGTTTCTGCAAAGTTTGTTCATTTCCCTTTAGAGAATGTTGGTAACTATCTGTGTGAAATGGAAAGTTCAATACAGATAAACACAATATAAATAAATATTGCACAACGTTACACACAGCGCGATCTAGCGCCAACCTAAGCACTAAGCTTGTATAATGGGTACTTGACAACGGATACACTACATATTATACTTTTTGGAAATACATACATATGATACTTAGAAAAACACCTAGACTAGAAACAAATACTTATTTTTAAGCATAAATACTTGGACTCGGCGGGAATCAAACCCGCAACCTTCTGCATTGCAGTCGGGCCTTCCCCCGACGCGCCATAGAGATCGTCATATGGTATGATTTAACATATTTCTAGATAGAATCAAACCCAGTCACACTACACTACACTATAGGTGCAGATTTATCCCAGTTGATATAAGAGTTTCTTGTTGACTACGAAACCCTAAAAACGGACGTATTATCCCTATGAACCATTTTAAATTTTGCTTAGACGACGCATTGAGTTACACCGATGTGAAAGTCGAAACACATTTTGAGGTATAGATGTAAACTTTTCAAATTCATACGATATGTTAACATAGTTACATTTTCCTGGGTCTTAAGGGCCCTATACTGAAAAACTGAAAATCCATGTCGGGCGCATCGAAAATTGTTGATTATTTCATGACGGAATGTCGTAGAACTTTTTTTGTGTACAGATTGTAGGCGACATTGTTTCCGATATTTTAGTGCAGTTTCCATACAGATATGTCGAAACGTATTGAAGCCTATCGACATTTTAGCCAAATCAGACATTTTTTTGTCTAAAATTTGGATAGGCTTTGCACCAATAGGAGGTTCTTGTCTTAAAACTACACCAAAATGACTCTGCGTAAAGAGACTGTTATACTTTGTGAAGTAATAATGATAGTAAGCTGCATACATGATATACCTCTCCTTGAGCGTCGCGTCGTGACAGAGAAACTTGACGGCGACAAGTCTCTTCTCGGATGTTATAGCACCGTTGTATTCAGGTACGCCGTCCGCTTCCGCCACGTAAACCTGTATAAAACGAACTTTTAAGTACATAATAGGTAAACGTACGGTCTGCAAAAATCAACATCATCTTCCGAGCCATATTTACGCAGTAGCAACATACAAAGTCTTGCAATCCATGTATGTTGTATATATGTGTTGTCTAAATCATGTATGTATGTATCAGATTCTTTGATTGGTCAATTTTGAAGTGGCGGCGATTGATATTCATTTTTTTTTTTTTTTTTTTAAATAAATAAATAATAAGATAAAAAAATAAATTCTGTGAACAACACACAGCGCCATCTAGCCCCGTGGTAAGCGACTAAGCTTGTGTTACGGTGACTAGACAACGGATATAATACTTATATTTATTTTTCTTTTGTAAATACATACATATTATACATAGAAGGACACCCAGACCAGACACAAATATTTATTTTTAAGCATAAATACTTGCACCCGGCGGGAATCAGAGCCCAGAGGTCCAGAACCCAGAGGTCGTCAAAAGTAAAGGATTCATAAAAAAATACGATTTTAGCTTCAAATAATTCTGAGTTCATACATAAATAGTTTGTTGAGTTGGAAATAAGTTTAAAATAAATTCATAGAGATCAAAACCTCTCTTTTCATGAAAAGTGGATGTAGCGGAGTTTGATTCTAGTCGACACATATGTACGATTAAAAAACATTCTAGCAATTTTAGAGATGTATGTTGACTGTGCAATGCTGGAGTATTTTCAAAGATATTGTTCAGTTCAGTAAAAAGTGTTGGTCAGGACTAAGTGTCGAAAACACTTTAAAATATATTAATCATATAACACATGAACAACATTGCTGTTAGTATATAGAAACTTACAGTCCCAAACGCGCCTTCAGCGAGTTTCGATATCATTCTCAGTCTGTGTCTTGGGAACTCGATCACGTTGGTCGTTTCAAGCCGCCGTTTCAAGTCGGACAGCACCTCTTGTTGACTTGGTGACTGTAAACAATTATATTAAGAATATTATACCATTTTTTGAACTAATATTAGCTTTAATTAGCTTTAATTACAAGGGCAAACTACGGCCCGCGACGCGAGCCATTGCAGACGAAGGTGTAAAAACACCTTCGTTTTTGTGTCTGTCTTTTTCACACTATTCACGCCCAATTTCTTCATTTGAAGTACAAAAGTCAAAGTAACATCCAAAGAGTCTAAGCAAAATTTCTTTAGTACCTTCACTTTGACAATCAAAGATTTTTACCGTTACTGTTAATAAAAAGGCCAAGTGCGACACTCGCGCACGAAGGGTTCCGTACCACTATCGCAATTGGGTACGGAACTCTAAAATGATTAACAACAACCAATTTTTAAATTTGAAATAAAATGTAAATATTCAGCTTCGATTCTTACTCCCATCATACGACCGCATCTCTCAAAAAAAAATTGAAAATAAAAAAAAACTTTTGCACAAAGAAAATCTGATACAAATAAGAAACTCTTTGGTAAGTGAAGGCACACATGGCAGCCATTTTGAATTCCATGGCCAACTCGATTTGATTTCGACCAATCAGAAGCGACCACAAATTCCCTTGTAGTTTTTGAAACACGTTTATTGTATGGGAGCCCCTCTTAAATATTTGTTTTATTTTGTTTTTAGTATTTGTTGTTGTAGCGGCTACCAAAATACATCTTTTGTGAAAATTTCAAGCTTCTAGCTTTTACGGTTCATGAGATACAGCCTGGTGACAGACGGACAGACAGACAGCGAAGTCTCAGTAATAGGGTCCCGTTTTTACCCTTTGGGTACGGAACCCTAAAAAACTGGCAGTTTTGTAACTAGCAGCAGTAAACCCCGCGGTTTGACCCGCGTAAGTTCTGGAGAGGTATTCAGAAAGCTTCGGTCCGATACCGAAGATCGGAAACGTATCACCGTCTCGCTCAGTGTGACTTAGTATGACAGTGACAGGTATACTCATTTTTATCATCGGTTTCGGATCGGGGACTGTGAATAGCCCCAATGATCTCGCAGAAATATCGGGATTATAAGCCCATGTGACAATCCAGGTCTCCAGCTATCTGCATACCAAGTTCCACTGCAATCTGTTCAGAAGCTTTTGCGTGAGGGACTAACAAACATACCTACACACAAACTTTCGCCTATATAATATGAATAGGATAAGTGTTACCTACCCTTGTACTATGTTTCGATCGCACCGACCCGGCGGAAGACAATCTCGCCTCCATATCGACCCTCTCAGTAATGATGTCTGTCGCACGATCAGACAGAGTGTCCATAATCCGTCGCTTGGTGAGAAGCGGCGCGGAACTAAGCTCCGGTACTGCGTAGTCGTAGTTAGAACTATCTGTTGGTTATACAAAGTTCAAAATTAATTGATAAATATTGCACAACGTTACACACAGCTCAATCTAGTCCCAAGCACTATAGGGTTGTACTATGGGTACTACACAACGGAAATAATACATATTTACTTTTTTTTTGTAAATACATACATATGATACTACATCCAAAATGTCCAGACCAGAAACAAATATTATTTCTTAAGCATAAATACTTGCACCCGGCAGGAATCGAACCCGCACCCGCATTGCGGTCCAATTACCAGTAACAGAGGTACTTATTTCAGAGCGCAGCGAGCGGACCGGTGTTGGTCTTGTGGTAGATACCCCGATTTTCATTTCGAGGGTCGTGGGGTTAAAGTCTAGGGCGACCGCGCACCAATGTATTTTTTTAAGAACATTTTATATGCGCTATAATACGGTGAAGGAATACATCGCTCGGAAACCGACATGTCCTAGAACTCAACACGGTCCGAAGGCATGAGACATTCGCCAACCCAGAGTAGGCTCCCGCGGCGTCTTACTTCTAAACCCTCTAAGAGGAGGCCCTAGCTCTACAGTGGGACAAATAAAAGCCCTAACAAAAAAAATGAGGTATTTCAGAGATGAATTGTGGTTCATACCTGACAAAGCCGGATTAGAATCTTTAACAAAGTCTTTCATCTCCAAAAGAACCGTACTGTAACTGAAATACGGTGCACATTTCAACGCCTGATATGGCTCCTGATATTCATCCGACTTCACATCCAAAGGGCAGTCTATTATCAACTTATTATCAGGTAACATGGATGTCCCACAGCCGCTGTAGTTATCACATCTTTTCTGAGACACCGTCTTCGCTAAAGGCGAGGCGAAGCATTTCCTATGCCTATGGCGGTGTACTATGAGGAATATTGCAACAGCGAGTAGAATTACTAATGCTGTTAGTACGCCGACCACTATAGCAATGTACAGCGGATCTTCTTGATGGGCAGTCGTTATTGGGACTTCTTTGTTAGTCGCTTGCTTGGTTTTGTCTTTCCCGAGCGCTGGTTTGTGACTTTCGGGCGTATAGTTGCCTTGGGCGACGTCTGAAATACAGAACATTCGATGATTTTAGGCAATAACATTTAATGATAATATTTTTTGTTGCAACTTATTTCTAAATCAATTTTGATAGTCGAATGATATTAAATATCATACAGTAATAAAGTAAAATGAAATAAATAAAATAGTAGTAAATAAATCTTGTGAACAACACACAGTGCCATTTATCCCAATGGTAAGCTACTATGTAGAAAATTTAGTGATGCAACGGATAGTTGTTTGGCCGGATACCGAATACCGGATATTCGGCCTCATCACCGGCCGAATATTCGGCCGGCCAAACGATACCTACATTTTTACAATTTGCCGTTAGTTAATTATGAAAATTAAATTCTCTTTTTATTTATTTGGTAACACTTATTTAATTTGATTAAAAATTAACATACGATACGCTACGATTGGTTGAATGGATACCTAATGCTGATCATAGGATTTCTTAAATACTTCAAATGAGGCTTTTTGATAAGTTTAAATTGTACGTTAAAGGTAATACTAATAAACAAATATTGATAATTAGTTGTTGTTTTCTTGTATACTAACTAACCATTTTTCAAAGTTAAATACCAAACAGAATCACTATTCGGTATCCGGCCGGATAGTGCGCAACTATCCGGTATTCGGCCAGTTAGTAAAATAATGGCCGGATAGGCCGGATACCGGATAGCAACCGGATATCCGTTGCATCTCTAGTAGAAATATGTCTACTTTTTAAGTCAGAAGTCGCAAATCTTTAGCATAACTTACCAGAATCAAAAACAATTTCACTAATGAGTATCCATCGAGCTGAGAACCCAAGTTCGATCCGAACCCATCTCCCGATCCTATGATGTAGTTTGATAGTCACGTTACGAGAATTCTCGAATATATTATCTTCAACGTAGCTGTATCTAATAGGCTCATCTTGGTAATGACGGCCGCCTATTGAAAACGATATCATCGCTTCCGAAAATATCTGGAAAATATTATACAAACAAAGGTTAAATTCATAGAACTGGAGTATCTATTAGAGACTAGAAATAGAAATGTCGCCTAATAGTGAACCTTTCAAACTCGTCTCTGACGGACGAGCCTCCCCAGTTTCAAAGTCAAACTGTTCGGGAAATTACTCACAAACCTTAAAAAAGATGGATCAAAATTCGAACGTCGTTGTTAGAATACCTACCATCTAGATACCTAATCTCAGGTTAAATTCTTATACAACTAAAATTGTATAAAGGTAAGTTAAGGAGTATGATTGTTACTCCTTCATAGAAAACTACTGTTCCGATTGCGATGAGTCATGGTATGCAAATAGCTTTAGACCTGGATTAACAGACAGGTTACTTTATCCCGGTATTCTCGCGGGATCATGAATTACACGGGTGAAACCGCGATGCTAGTTTTATATAAGCAGTGACTCGCGGTTTCACCCGCGTAAGTCCTAATCCCGTGGAAATTTTAAATTTACTTATTGGATATCTAAAAATCACAAAGGACGCACTCTCCATATTGGAAGCAGGTGTTAGTGGCAACTTACCTGCACATCTCTCATAAACTTGTTATTGCAGTACAAATGAACCGCGCTGAATTCTCGTACTTTATCGAACTCGAAGACTATCGCAGGCGGGTTCGGTCGAGAATCGTTCCTCCATCCGACCCAAGCAGAATTCTTTGTAGCCTCCCTGATAAAACAGAAAAACGTTATGTGACGCAAGACGGAGTTCAATCTGTCTGTGCGAGACCCCTGGGAATACCCATGCATTAGCATAGACGGGTAATGTTAGTATATCTTAGTGGCTACACTGGCCGATAAATAGGCCAGTGCAGCCACTAAGAAAGAAGGGTGGCAACTCATTCGACTGCTGTCTCCCTTAATTCTCTCGTGATTTGTAACAAGTGAAGGTAAGAAGAGTGAATTTCTACGTGTACTACGTTAAGACCTCTTCGTTACTAACTATCGCTGTGACTATGAACATCTGCTCACCTATTAATTTAATGAAACGTCAAAACTAAACTAACCGCTTCGGAATTAAACCTATACATCGCAAAAGTTTCGAAATCGGCTTAGCCGTTTTAGTGAAACGGAGACAGACAGACACAAACGCATATACCGCCTACGTGACCGTCGAGGGTAAAAAAGAATAACAAGAAGTTAAGCGGGGAGTGTTAGACCAGTTAGACCAATGTTTCATACGAGCGTACAAAGATAATATAATATGTCAAAATGTAACGTTTTGTACAGCAAATTCGGTCGAAAATCGTTACTTTGAAACCAATATTAACACTCCCCTATTAATTTATCCTAGGTAAATGGTATACCTGATCTCATCGCCTCCGAATTGTCCGTCGACTAGCTGTCCGAGCCCGTCTCGCAAATCCTCTCCCCATTGCCCGTCGTATATCATGTCAGTGAGTTCGACTCCATTGCTTCGCTTGTCGCCCTTCGGCATTGAATACGATACCACTCCAACTGTAAGCAAATATATTCCAAATTAGTTAATTCATTAATAAGTTACCTAACACAAACTTTCGTATTTATTAAACGTATAGTTTTGTAAAAGACACAAAAGTGTAAAGGGAAAATTTGACAACGAATTTCTTTATTAAGAGTCTACACTCATATGATCCTTTAGTTAGACGTTTATTTAAATGCACACATTCCGGCGCAGAAAGAGTTTTTGTTAGTTTTGGTAGCCTTACTCCTTTTTATTTAACTAGGCTTTGTTCGTGTTGTAAAGCTTGGACTATGTCTCAAATTTAATTGAATATAAGGTTATCAACCGCATACATTTTTACTACCCATTAGTAAATTATATTTGTATATTTTGCCCGAGAACGATCTTAACATCCCGCTCCAATAGCATGCTTCGGGAAAGTGCCGAAGACTTCATTATACTGATTCATTATCATTTTAACAGTAAACCTACCTACAAAACTATTGTATGTAAGTATCACGGAATACTTATTTACATAATGATAGCTGAAAGACATCTAGACGTCATTCGCAACAATTTACAATTCAACAGGAACAAAGCAAACCCAATTTGCCGACACCACATTAAGTGCTTTACTATTCACAATTTGGTTCGGGGTGCGGAGAGCGTACCGTCTAGTCTAGTATATAATATGGGTAGGTTAGGTATACATTAGTTTGCTGGTGTTTAGATAACGCGAAGAATACAAACTCGACCTGTAGCGTTAGCTATATACGGCTCGGCTTCTAAACTTTGACTGTTCCTGTGGTCAATTTACGACTGAAACATTTCGCTAAATTATCTGGGCCATTGTCTCACTGTAAAGTTTGACCGCATTGTTCGTAGCATCCAAGTACCTACCTAAGCTTTTTGAATCATAGAAACCGATTGTCTCTTACATTTTGATTAAGAATAGCTGCACCCGCGGATTCACCCGATCCCGTGAGAGTATCGGGATGTCACGTGGCCTATGTTACTCCTAAAGAAACACTGTATCTTTTTATTTAATTTCATTAAAATCTGTACAGTGGGTTTGGAGATTACCCCTCACATACATACACATTACCATGGCTACCTCTTTAAAATATTAGAAGTAAGAATATCCAAACCATACATTTTTATTATGAATTCGTGAGAAACCTGAAGCTAATAAGTAGAAATATTTCAACAGTCACTTGAATTCATTACGAATTAAAATAACAAATGTACAGGAAACTTCGGAATTCATTTTCCACCCAATTAATAGCTCTTTCCAATTTCATTTAATCTTTGTAACTTTGCATTTTAATATACGTTTAATATTTTACGACGGTATACTGTAAGTAATTATTTTAAATGGCAGAGATAAATTAAGCGCTGTCGTTAGAAACCCGTGTTAGAAACGATGACAATAACTCATATACAAATTAATCTATACATACAGTTAGGTGCAAAACTGTCCCAAGCAATAGGTAGATTGTTATAATGCTTGTTATAATTTTCGTTTTTACCTATTATAGATTAAGACTATCATGACTTTATACGTTATCAAAAGGCTAATATTAAACAATAGACAAGTTAACGCTATCTACCAATTTTCAGAAAAACTATATTATTTTCATTGGGACAGTTTTGCAACGATCAGTACAAGAAAAAAGTTTTGCCATAATTCTGAGCTGAAACTGGCTATTTACTTTTAAATTTAGAATTGTTTAGTTAAATTTCGAATTTAGAATGTTTTTGAAAATAGGCGCGGAAATAGTAGATTGTATAACAAGGGAGCAAAATAGTATTTTTACGGCGAGGGCGTTACTTTGAATCACGAGCAAAGCGAGGAATTCTAGAATAGAATCCCGAGCGTAGCGAGGGATTCTAACGTAGAATTCTGAGCGCAGCGAGGGATTCAAAGTATACATCGCCCGAGGCAAAAATAATTTGCTCTCGAGTCATATACTCTACTTTTCATCCCCTTCTATGAGAAAATAAATAAGATATGGTGTTACGTAATTCGTGAATATACCTATTTACTTAAACAAAAATGTTGGGTATAAAATTTTAATATCACGTTTATTATACAGCCCTCTATAAATATTTGTTGGTTGTTATAGCGGCTACAGAAATACATCATCTGTGAAAATTTCATATAAATACTAAAAAAATAAGCAAAATAAATAAAACAAATGAAACTAACGAAACTAACGAAACTAACGGAACTAACGAAACTAACGAAACTAATGAACTAATGAAACTAATTAAACTCATGAAACTAATGAAACTAATGAACTAATGAAACTCATAAAACTAATGAAACTAATGATCCTAATGAAACTAATGAAACTCATGAAACAAATGAAACAAATGAAACTAATGAATCTAATGAAACTAAAGAAACGAATGAAACTAATGAACTAATGAAACTCATGAAACTCATGAAACTAATGAAACTAACGAAACTAACAAAACTAACGAAACTAACGAAACTAACAAAACTAGCGAAACTAACGAAACTAACGAAACTAATGAACTAATGAAACTAATGAAACAAATGAAACTCATGAAACTAATGAAACTAATGAAATTAATGAAACTAATGAACCTGATGAAACTAATGAAACAAATGTAACTAATGAAACTAATGAAGCAAATGAAACTAATGAAACTGAAACTAATGAAACTAATAAAATAAATAAATTCTGTGAACAACACACAGCGCCATCTAGCCCCGTGGTAAGCCAGTAATTCATATAATTTACGTTTGATTTCTATGAATGATACATATGTTCCAAATTCAAATTTACTTTGCTCCCGGCTGTTTTATTTTGCTCCCAGCTGTTTTACTTTGCTCCCGGCTGTTTATCTTAACAGAAAAGAGCTACTTTGGTCGCACTTATAGAGGACCAAAGCGACACTTTTCGAATAGATGGGATGAAAACTAATTATCGATTTTAATTTTTCTATTCCGTAACATCTAATTATTTGCAAACATGAAACCATTTACGAAATCTTTAAACAATTCCATACTGGATAAGTTGAAAGAAGGGATTTCCGTTAGAAAAATAGCTAAATTATTTAAAGTGGGCAAGAGTGCAGTGCAAAGAATAAGGCAAAAGTATAAAGGTGAGCTGAAAAAGAATAGTGGAGGAAGACCAAAAAAACTGAATTCTACTGATACTCGACGAGTGATCAGATACTTGTCTACAGGAGAGGCAAAATCGGCTTCAAATGCATCAGCACTAGTTCGCAGAGACACTGGCAAAATAGTAAGTAAGTGGACAGTGCAACGAGTCCTACATTCGGCTGGTTTTAGGGCTATAGAGAAAAAAAATAAGCCTTTATTGTCGAAGAAAAACACAAAAGCCCGACTTGATTTTGTCAAGAAGTATGAGTCGTGGACAATTGATGATTGGAGTCGTGTGCTTTGGTCAGATGAAACAAAAATTAGCAGATGTTCAACAGATGGAAGACAATGGAATTGGAAGAGAGAAGGAGAAAAGATGAATATAAAAGATTTCATACAAACTGTGAAGCATGGAGGAGGAAATGTGAAAGTTTGGGGCTGCATGACTGTTTATGGAACTGGATCTGATAGGAAAATTGACGGCATAATGAAAAAAGAAATGTATCTTGATATATTGGAAACAAATTTGAAGCCGATTTTGCCTCTTCTGTAAACAAGTATCTGATCACTCGTCGAGTATCAGTAGAATTCAGTTTTTTTGGTCTTCCTCCACTATTCTTTTTCAGCTCACCTTTATACTTTTGCCTTATTCTTTGAACTGCACTCTTGCCCATTTAAATAATTTAGCTAAACAATTCTAAATTTAAAAGTAAATAGCCAGTTTCAGCTCAGAATTATAGCAAAACTTTTTTCTTGTACTAATCGTTGCAAAACTGTCCCAATGAAAATAATATAGTTTTTCTGAAAATTGGTAGATAGCGTTAACTTGTCTATTGTTTTAGCCTTTTGATAACGTATAAAGTCATGCATGATAGTCTTAATCCATGATAGGTAAAAACGAAAATTATAACAAGCATTATAACAATCTACCTATTGCTTGGGACAGTTTTGCACCTAACTGTATAAAATTCAATGTTCTAACTGACTGATTGATTGTTGTCAGTCAGTCAGAACATTGGAAAATTGATAAACATAAAGTAGGGGCGGGGTATTCTTATTAATCCTCCTATTTCTAAATCCTATCCTAATCCCGATTCTTGTAGGACACGCCGGTGAAGCCGCGGGCAGAAGCTAGTTTTTTTTTATAAATAACATATAGGCTACTTTTTATCCCCATAATCCCTGGGGATGATCTACGCGGATGAAACCGCGGTACGCTGCTAGTATAACAATAATTGACGACCTCAGCTGTGACGAGTCGGAAGAAGTTTGCGACGCTACGAGTTGCTAGTTGCAGGTTTATTAATAGTTTTTATGGTCTGGGTCTGACCCTCGTATACATTACTGTATTTACATAAAACAAGTATTGAGGAGTGGAGAGAAGGGAGGGAGACCTTTGCCCTGCAGTGGGACAAAATAGGCTAAAAAAAAGGTATTATATTATATGCTGTAGTCACAATCTGCTGTTGTGCTTGACGGCGCAATGTAATGTACACAAAAAGTATCTATTTATGAATGGAATACTATTTATTTTTTTCTCTTGAGTAATTTAAGAACTTCCGCACTTAAATTACTCAAGAGAGTGCAGTGCAGAATTCACTACCATTTTGTCGGCGAACTTGAAATAAAGTCTACTCACTTCCAAATGCAACAGTCGTGCGTGTTGCTTCGCGACAAAATACGTCTACAACATACCTACTTACATTATTCATTTTATTATATACCTAACATGTGAGTTAAATGAATTTTAAATTTGCATTCAACATGCATTTAAAGCTACCGACACCTGCTGGAATCTTCTGACCGCGACTCACTGTTTACATTCATTCAATAGAACAGAAATAGTTTATATAACATTAAAGTTATGAACGGTTATTAATTAAAACAAAATAATAGCCGGATGAAACTTCTGTTTGATTTGAAAGGGAAAGCCGAGCGAAATTTCAGTAATAACGGGGAAAATAATTCAGTCCGCTTTATAGACCACTAGCCTCCTACATAATGGAGTTTTAAAGTAATCACAACGTTTACCAATCAGTGCTATTTGAAGTTAGCGATTTGAAATTTGACTTAAATTCGCATTTACATTGACTAAAAATGATAGATATTTTAATATTCATATTGATTTATTCGCTAAAATTATGGTACAAATCAGTTGTAATATACACTACATATTCTAACTGATCTGTATAATATATATTTTATTATAGAAGTACGTTACGGAAGGTATATATATTCAACTTATAATGGGCTTATACACCCCCCATTGCGGACAGGGACAATGCTAGCGAATTTCAGATGTGTTAAAAAAGGACGTAAGATGCGAATAATGCAAAATTTTACAGCGAAAAATCAATCAATGGCTAATTACAAGATTGAACTAAGTTTAGTTCAGATCCAAAGTTTTATTAGTATATTTAATATATTGACTGATTACTGCTAATTTATTTTGTAAAATTCAGAGGGAAATTTGTGTTTTTTTTCTATCTTGAATTTTAAGGTAATCATGTTTTCATATCATATAATACATAGTAAATATTCTCAACTTCAATAAGTATTATTTCGTAAAGTATTGTTTCGCATTACCTTTATAGATAAAAATCAGTTCTGCGGCACTGAAGACGCTTAAAAGGCAAAATATAATTAACATTCGCGTTTTAAATATTAATAGGATTGGCATTCAAACTAACAGGAAAAGAGGTTTACATGTCTCGCTCATCGATCTAACTTTACCTACAAAATAAAAATCATACTCTTATGTTACTTTAGTAAGAAGAAATAATCTGAACCTAGGTTGCTTTCTCTAGCTTGACAAACCAATTTAATATTATTTCCATTAATGAAATACAATTCAAACAATTAACGTACATGTGTGTATAATAATAATTCAAAAGGGCAAGTAAACCGGCCATTTTCATGTGCAGCAACCAAAGCACCTTTACAATGATCTCAGTGAAACAAACGCGAACCCTTCGTTCATTACACCTTCTAACATGCCTAAGCCTAAAATAATATTATGATCGTTAGTTTAGGTTCAAACATATTGTATTGTATAATTATTTCTATACTTTCTTTGTTGATTTTGGTTAAAATGCGACGACTACGTTCAGCTATTAGTTCTTTTGCTGTAAATATTGTTGAAAAGCATAATACCAATTGTAAAATACAACCTTACTTTTTATATGACTGTTTAAGAGTACAGTATGAGTAAGATCACGCATATTTAGTTATTATTATCTATAACTACTTTGCATTGCCATCTAAGTATAAGCCAATAAATTAATACTTTAATCCGGTACCTATGGCTCACATGGTACAACTTGCTGATGCGAGAACGGTTAACTGGTTCTCATCCCAAACAATACAAACATAGAAACTGGGTATCGCACCTTACCAGTAGTACAAATCAAGTATAGGATACGAATTAAGAAGAAAAAAAGATAATTGCAATTAGGATTTCTACATCGAAGGTTTTGTTCGTCTCTTATCCATATTTTATTAATTTATCTTATCTTATCTTATCTTATCTTATCTTATCTTATCTTATCTTATCTTATCTTATCTTATCTTATCTTATATATAAAAATCAATCCCTATTTCCCTTGGTCACGGCATCACGCTTAAACTTTTTGACATATTTCGATAATTCTTTTTTTGTTGTGTTTGCTATTGTCAGGAGAAGGTTCTTATGAAAGAAAAAATGCTGAACCGATTTTGATGAATTTTATTTTTTTATACTAAACGACAGGACAACGTCTGTCGGGTCAGCTAGTAATAGATAATTATCTATTATATACAGGGTGGTCCAACTAGTGACGTCAATAAACTTTTTTAGATTCCTCACACCTGGGGGTATCCGAAAATACCCCATGTATGTTCAGCGATTTTTCGTAGTTTAGGAGTTATGGCCTTTTATCTCATTTTCTACTAAAATGCGACCACTGACACCTATTTGCTCATACTGACTGCAATAATTGAGATAATTGGCTGATTTCTTTTCAAATGTGGAGCTGAATAATTGGGTCATGTTTCCTTATTCAAAAAAAAACGCGTAACACCAACCAAACTGTTACAAATAAAAAAAGTATTTCATAAAGTGAGTGTAGACAAAACGCTATAAACACTTTAAAGAGCAATTGAAAGAAAAACTCGCCTATTTTTTTTCCAAACAAACTTCAAAAACTTCCTTACTTCATTAGCTATCTACCCTATCATTTTTATTGGTCTATCATTAGAGGATCATAGCAAAAAAATTATTTTAAAATTTCTTGGGACAGACAACGTCTGTTGGGTCAGCTAGTTTATTATAAAGTTAATTTGCGTAAAGCAGTTAGAGCGTACGTTAACAAAGTAATCTGCATATTAAATAAATAAATAAATAATTCAGGTCGTGGCACATCACAATCTAGCCCCAAACTAAGCAACTAGGCTTGTACTATGGGTAGTTGATAACGGATATACTAAAAACATTGTTGTTTGTAATAGTACATTATGATATAAGTGCGGTAAGTTGAAAATTACAGCCGAGGCGATATTGCTAGCCCGAGCCGTAGGCGAGGGCTACAAGAAAGCAGAGGCTGTAATTATCAAAGCGCACGTATGTCATACGACGTTTTATAACACATTTGCGAGGAAATAAATAAAACTCGGACTTTCTTAAACGAATAAATCTTTAATCACTTGTTAAAGCAGTTAGAAAAATTTGAACAATTTGTGAAATTGATTATTACGTTGCCAGTTGGCATTTTTAATGTTGTCAAGTTATTATTATCAAAGTTAATTTTATTCATAAAATATTGACCACTTTTCTGACATAAAAACTTTTTGATTTGCTTTCTTTGCTTTTTTTTTCTTAAGATTTAAAAAAAGTACCGTTGGTTTTAGACGGAGCATGATAAACCGTACGTGTTACCTTATTAGAAAGAAACTCGTGCGTTTTACTTTACGATTACGCACAAGTACGTAATGACATACATTACGATATTGAAATTGGTGAAATAAGAGGCCCTTTACGAGCAAATGTGTTATAAATACATATAATAAATATGACACATATAGAAAACACCCAGAACTAACATATTAACTAGGTAATCTGCACATTAACGTGCTTACGGTAAAGTGCATAAAAATATTCTTGCTGTTACAGAAACGGCTCCGGGGTGATAGATGCAGAAGGTGACAAATTCATATACTTACTACTACTATACAGCTTCGTAGTTGCGAACGGCAGCCACAAAGCTGTATACTCGCTTTTACTACTACATTGAAATGTTATAATTATTAAAATACATAGAGCTAAGCGCAATTACAAATATGCAAAGCGCACGTGGTGTTTGCATAAAAACGTAAAAACCGACTCAGTTTAAACATGTAGACGTAACGTATGATTAACTCATGTAATTTGCTACTTTTTCCTAATAATGGTTCGCATGCAGCTTTCCGATACAACGTTTCATGGAATTAGCTATTATTTTAAAGTTTTGAATCGTAGTAAACATAGGGCGCAACAACGCGAACCTAAACGGATAATCCACACGACATTCTCGGTAATACGTAACTTGTGTACCTACGTCTCGTCGACACGGCACGCCTAGCCGACACTTTTTCTAAAATTGCTTTTAAATATTTGATGTATAAAGGCCACTATCGCGCACACTTTCGAATACCGTTAAGCTTTCATACTTGTTAAGAGTTAAATAAAGAAACTTCGGTTTTCCTTTAACTTGGCTGTTTTCTTTTGCATTATTTATGCTTTTTAAGAAATTGAAATGCATAGTTTATTAACTACTTGTAGCTTTCCGCAATTTCACTCGCGTAAGTCCCCGTCCCGCGAGAATAAATATAATTAAGGAACTGGGATGATATAAAATAACTCGACGAGACAGAAGGTTATTAAAAATTATAAAAAAACTAAAGATGAGGTCGTTATTAAGCCTGATTGGTTTAAGCAGGCAGACGGGACTTATAAAATAGGTAGCAATGCTACACTGCCACCAGATTCAGTACAATCCTCCTTGTTTTTAACATTTTTTAAAGCTCTCGGAGTCAGATAAAAATTACCTATGTTACTTTTAAAATTCAATGTAATCCTCATACCATAACAAACAAATAAAAACCGACCAAGGGTGAGTATGACTCGCGCACGAAAGGTTTCGTACCATTATCACAATAAAAAAAAAACACGTTTATTGCATAGGAGCCCTTACTTAAATATTGATTTTATTGTTTTTAGTATTGGTATAGTTATAGCGGCAACAGAAATATAACGGTAATGAGATACATACAACTCATACAGCCTGGTATCAAACAGCGGAGTCTCAGTAAAAGTCTTACAAAAACCATTTAACTTTTTGGGGTACGCGGAACCCTAAAAATGGTTTCTCCCAGTATAATTTAGATAAGTATTTCACAAGGTAATTCAAATGCTTGGGTAATGTATGTACAACGGCCGTAACCCGTAATACAATTATCATTTTACTAAAGCCTAAAGCTTTTAGAGTTAATTAATGTTCAATTCATAGAATTGACTATTAATGTAACTAACTAGTTTAATAGTTAGTATTTTATCGTGCTGTTTTTATGGCCGACTAGCAGCAGCGCCCTGCGGTTTCACCCGCGTATGTGATGATCTCTCGGGAATATCAGGATAAAAGTAGCCTATGTGTTATTCTAGGTCTCCAGCTATCTATATTCCAAGTTTCATAGCAATCGGTTTCAGTAGTTATTGCGTGAAGAAGTAACAAAGTCGTATAGTCGTATATTAACAACCATTCGGTTAGAAAAAAAATATAATAATAAAAAAATACGAGTACAATAAGTTATTTTAATGCTTTTAAAATATTGTTTTTACAATTTAACCTAATGTAGCATAATGTTTACTAAGTTGGCTTTGTTGATCGATCTACTTATTAACACATATATTATTAGATTGTAAACGTCCTTTACTATCTAATACTAAACTAGACAAAAAAAAATCTTGCATTGATTATCAATGGTGGACGCGATTCTTTATCCTTCCAGACGATCGTGTCTCTTGCATTTTAATTAGAGTTCTATTCGCACTGATTTAGCACGGTTTTTAATATAAATTCCTTTATATCTTAGTTATTCCCTAGGAAGATGGAACCTGGAAAAATGTGCAGGTATTAAAGAACGCTGGATTTCTTAGGGGCGTACCTACCCCATAAGAAATCCAGCGTTCTTTAATACCACGGTAGGATATCTGTATTTTCATATTTCTAAGTAACCTACACCCGTATTTATAGGCGAATCTGAATGATTGGACTTTCGGTAAAAATGCTTTGTCTCGCTCTTATTAGTGACTTTTAACGTCAATGAAAATGTGACAGACACATATACTGAGACAAGTAATTACTTACACTCATATTTATAGTATTTCTAAGTAATTACTTGTCTAAGTAAAATATCTGTCACAGTCTTGTTGACGTTAAAAATCCCTAATAAGAGCGAGACAGGGCATTACTTAGCTAAAGTAATCACTCAGATTCGTCTATAGATACGGGTGTAAGAATTCACTTTTTAACTAGAGTACTTTTACTTGATTTTATTTTTACTCGATTGTAATAATAACAATGAATGTCACTTACCGCTCCAGTAGCAACCATAAAGCTCGACCCTCATGCAGACAGTGCGACGATGCGAACTGTACGGAATAAACCGTACTTTCGACGCCCATATTGGAGGTTGCAAATGATTCTTCTTCTCTAAATAAGTGTTTGTATTGCCGGTCAGGATCTAAAAGAAAATAATGTTAGATATTTTACAGAAGACTAGTTAAGAGGGTTCATTCCATTCTCTTTCTCCATACAAACGTAGTTTACGTTTTCCTCCCTGGATAAAGACATTAGAGCAAATATTATGTTTATGCCATAAAACCTATATCTGTCATGTCTTGTCAATGTACGAACCTTTTTTTTTCCTAATTAAAATAATAATAAAAAATAAAAAAAATAAAAAATGAAAAAAATAATTCGGAAGATGAATAGTCATGCCAGATATAAGTTTTATGGCATAAACATATTTGCTCTAATGTCTTTATCCAGGGAGGAAAACGTAAACTACGTTTGTATGGAGAAAGAGAATGGAATAAACGCCCTTAACTATAAGCTACGTGATGTAATGATAAATAAATAATAATGGCTACACAGTTTTTCATGGTAAATACTTAGAGAAATCATGCAACATAACTAGCTGTTCAGCAGTTCCAGCAGCTCAAATCCCAATCCGATGGGAATGATCCAAAATTCTCCGTTAGTAGTACTTCTAAGCCTAGGAACGAGCCTAGAAAAGCCTAGCAGAGATAATGGGGACAAACGATTTTATAAGACGGTAGGTACACCTATGACACGGTGGAAATCTAACCCGTAAGTTTCCGAAGCCGATGGCGAATTAGAAACAAAGAAAAATATGTTTGTATAGCTTCCAAACTGTAACGTGTTCAATAAATACAGCTTGGTAACGTTTTTGAAATGGCATGAAAAATTGTTTCGATAAAGAACTTGCCGTGCATTATATATCATTTTGCAACCCATTCCACACGAACTTGAATTATAAAAATAGTTTAAATGAAACCATTTGCATTATAATACCAAACCCTCTGGATTGGTCTAGACTAATATTTCATTTGCTAATATATCTTCTAAGCACACCTTATTTATAAAAGTTTTTGTTTGTCGTGTAGTTATAATATACAACACAGTTGCGTGTTCTTTACCGAGCAAGTTGAAGCTCATTCGGCGACATTACACTCACCGGCATGAGTTTGACATAATATTATATTCACATTCAGTATTAGTTCGTGAGCGAAGCGATGAGTCACATAAATGTTTCTAAATGAAAGGCTGGTTCGGCTCTGAATTTCGTAATAGCACGACAACAATACTCCGTGAGTACACAATATCCCCTCGTCTTCTCAGAAACAAGTTTTACTTGAGACTGTAGGTAATTGAGGATTCGCCATGATAGAACTAGAAAAATCCTATTACAGCGGCATGTTTGCGGCACAATATAAAATTGATTAAGCTGGTCTGGTAACGGTATTGTCAGTACTTAAGGTTCAATACCATCTCAGATTGTAAATAAAAAAAACTCATTTATTAAGGCTTACTTAGTGCTGCGACGCGATGTACTACAGACATAATATCACATTATAGAAGTACATAATATAATAGAAGTGGATCGGGATCTAGTACGTAGTACTATTATTTATTCTGTGATCTAGTTGATTTTATCTTAATTGGCTTCGGACCTATTAATATCAGTATGAATTGCATCTGAATAGAGACCTTAACAATTGTCCTTTGACAAATACTATTAATCTATGTATATCAGTGCTGTAGGTATATAAACCTGTTATTAAGCAGATAACATTTAAACTCTGATTTACTCTATCGGGCCAAGTGCTAATGACTTTGTAAGTAATAAGAGCTAAGTTGCTGGAAATATTGAATTTAGTTTGACGGTGGATTTAATTATGAAATACCGAAAGTGTTTCGAATGTTCCAGATATGCTGAACTTTAATTTTGTTCGGTACGGCACACTAAATTTACATTTATACCAGGCCTAACTTCGCTCGGACTAATTATTATTCAAAATATGAAGCGATTCTTGTATTGATTATCAATTGTGGACGCGATTCTTTATCCTTCCGGACGATCGTGTCTCTTGCATTTTAATTTGAGTTCTATTCGCACTGATTTAACTATAGCACGGTTTTTAATATAAATTCCATTTTATCTTAGTTATTTCCTAGATGAAACTAGGAAATGTAGTGAAATATGTAACCGCCTGTGCCTCAAGGGGATAGTCTACCTACTCGTTTGTCCATACAAACTTTACAAACTTAGTCGACTGTTTCCTCCCTGGATAAAGATATTAGAAAAAATATGTTTATGTCATAAGTCCTATATCAGTCATGACCAAGCTCCGACGTTTTGCTTTTTTATATTTTCTAATTTTCCTGAATTTTATTTCTATTCTAATTAGAAAATGAATAAAACCAAAACGTACGGACATAGTCATGGCAGATATAAGTTTTTTGGCATAAACATATTTGCTCTAATCTGGGGGCACGGTAGTGCCCCCGCCAAGTCGAGCAACAAAGCGGCACGGCCGTACCATTCTTTTCTCGAAGCAACTCAGGCCATTTTCGACCTCTTATAACTTTGTTGTGAATAAAACTAGAAACCTGAAGATCTGGTAACCAAGCAGGCATTGTATAAAGGACGGTACATTTCGATTTTCATTCAATTTGAACCAGTGGTTTAACAATTATAACTAGTCAAAGTTTCTTAATTTTGTTAATTTTGTCACTCACTGACTGACCGATCATCAAAATTCAAAAGGCACTTCTGGAAGACATAGAAGCTTCTTATTCAGAATACAATTAGTGTTTAGTGTATACATTAAGGGAAAATTTTAAAACAAAAAAAAATCGGTCCCGTTTTCCCGAAAAACACAAACTTCCTAAATAACTTTGTAATCCCATATATATTGTATAGGATTACATAGTTATATTTGCAGTATCGTTCTATTTTATTAATACTTAGGGGGCGTCCATAAATTACGTGAGATGTTTAAAGGGGGGAGGGGGTCGAGTCAAATCTCACCTAATCTTACGTTGGTGAGAGGGAAGGTCTCGGCAAATATCACACAATTTTTTTTCTGATTGAAACAAAAAAAATATACTATTTTGGTCCATTTAATCCAGATTGTACGTACACCCTGAAAAAAAATTCTGCAACCGGAGCTGTATTTTACTGCTCCAGTAACTGAACACGAATAAAAGCACGAAGCAATTTTTTTTTTCTTTTTACAATAACAATCCAACGCGTTTACGTAAGAAACCCACATTTTGAAAAATCTCACGTGAGATTGGAGGATGGGGAGGGGGTTGAATAAAATCTCACGACTACTCACCAGGGGGGGAGGGAGGGGCAGAAATTTCAAAAAACACTTCACGTAATTTATGGACGCCCCCTTAAAGATATCTGTTCAAGTATTAATAAAATTGAAAAATAGGTGTCGATAGGTATATTTAGAGATGTTTGGATTCAAGAACTAAAACAAAAAGAAATGAGATCCCATCAAAAACATGCTTGTAAAAAAAGCAAGTCTCGCAACTCAGTTCTTCTACCGTAAAAAGTTGTGAGATCCATGTATGTTATTCCAAGTCGGGGACATTCTGTCTTAAGTTATTATTACGTAATTAGCTAATCTAACAACATCTTATAGAGACCATAATAACAATATTTAGAAAAAGTTATGTTTTAAATAAATTGATTAACTTGGCAATCGCATGAATATCTACACAATTTGTCTCACAAGTAATACATATTATATTAAATTAGACTGTTTAGTGCGATTGCCAAGTTAATCTATTTACTTAAAACATAACTTTTTCTAAATATTGTTATTATGGTCTCTATAAGATGTTGTTAGATTAGCTAATTACGTAATAATAACTTAAGACAGAATGTCCCCGACTTGGAATAACATACATGGATCTCACAACTTTTTACGGTAGAAGAACTGAGTTGCGAGACTTGCTTTTTTTACAAGCATGTTTTTGATGGGATGTCTTTATCCAGGGAGGATACAGTCGACTACGTTTGTATGGAGAAAGAGTAGGTAGACTGTCCTCTTAAAAGAGATGTATTGAATGTTCAATACAATAATGTTGGTTGACTGATATCTGAGTTTATGTTCATTTGTCATACATAATCCTCTTGAAACGTGTCACTTAGTTAGCATAAAGCCAAGATACGCGTCGTTAGCTCATAGAAAAGAAGGATATAGTGGTCACCGACTGTATGTCGTGACTGCATCGAATCAACGATCAGCTCATACATCCTCCTTTCCGTATACTATTACAGTCATGTTTAGTGTTTTTTACGTGCTTACAATTGTTAGCATTCTAAAAGCGGTGACACGCGTCGATCGCTTCAATATTTCTTACAAAATCTTAAGCTTTAAATACGTTGACTTATAATGATTAGAACTATTATTACATTCGAAGTATTGTAATGTTTACATCAAATTAATCTATATGTATAAAATGCTTTATACTGAGTGACTGATCAACGCACAACCTAAACCGCTGATAGTAGAGAGCTGAAATGTAGAGAGCGTGTTCTTTATAAAGAAGACAGATATATATTATATAAAAACATTTTCTTATATTATCCGATATAAAGAACTTTCACATAGAAAGAATTTAAGAGGATAGTCTCCATTCTCTTTCTCCATACCGTAGTTTACATTTTCCTCCCTGGATAAAGACATTAGAGCAAATATGTTTATGCCATAAAACTTATATCTGTCATGTCATGACTATGCATCTACCTTTTTATTTTTTTCATTTTATAATTTTTACTCATTTATTTAATTTCTTAAATTTAAGTTTTTATAAAAATAAACTACATACAAAATATATACATTACTACAAAACCTATAAACAAAATTCCATCTAAGTAACAAACTTACATAAAATTCTATCTACAAGTCCTATAAACAATGTATAAATTTTGTACAATAACAGTAAATTACTATAAAAACCTAAACCTAGAAGCCCGTCGGCAGCGGGGCAGGGCCCAGGCTACCGATGGTTAGGGACGCAGAGACAGGAACCTTCTGACGATACGTGCCGTATCAAGGACGACTGCCTTCTGAATCTGACCCTTGACCCAACCGTCTAGCGAAAGCCTCTTAAGATGTTGGTCGAGGCTTTTCGCTATTAATCCATTTGCCGACACGACTATCGGAACAATACTCGTCGAATCAACGTGCCACATGGCGGTAATCTCGTGGGCCAAGTCCAAGTACTTAGTTTCCTTGTCCTTTTCAGCCTTTACGAGATTAACGTCATGCGGAACGGTGATATCGAAAAGTATTGCCCGTCGTTCCGACCGGTCTACTATCACGATGTCAGGTCTATTGTCGATTATTATTTTAATTAGAAAATAAAAAAAAATAAAAAGGTAGATGCATTGTCATGACAGATATAGGTTTTATGGCATAAACATATTTGCTCTAATGTCTTTATCCAGGGAGGAAAATGTAAACTACGTTTGTATGGAGAAAGAGAATGGAGACTATCCTCTTAACGCTCTCTTATCAAAAAGGGTTTTTCAAAATTTCCACGGGATCTAGACTTACGCAGGTAAAAGCGAAACCCAGCTAGTATTACATTTAAGTTTCTTTTTTGTGATGATTGGTAGGTTCTGAAAAAACTTTACCATATTTCGATTTCCAAAAGTTACACATCCAAAGATTCAATGTCCTAAATTGAAACCTCGGGTGTAACTTTGGCTACTTTTATTCTAATATTCTTACGGCATCGAGATTTACGCGAGTGGAACTGTGGGGAACAGCTGTTTTGAAATAACTCGATGTAAAACTTATCTTTCTTAGTCGAGTCGAGATTAGCTTTATGAAAACAGGAACGTGCGTAATCGCTCCGAACGCACGGTTATTAGTGTTTAACTGTACGCATTACTAACGCGCCGAAAGTACGCCATTCATTTGAAATAATGGTTCGTTAAAAATAAGAACCAGCGGCGGTTTAAAGATTCGATCGGGCTGTGCTGTATTAAAAATGATATTAGAAGCTACGGAACTTTTTTATCTTAGTAATATAGATGTAGTTCTACTAAAGAAATTTTACGTAGGTAAACTTTTATTTTGTGTATAGTAATAGCTTACCTCTTGGCCATCGGAAGTTCTATATCTCATCCACTTGCCGAGCTTCGGCCTCCAGTACTCTAAGACGTAGGCCTCCGCGTACTCCTGGCCCTGGCCGTTGCCGAACCGGCCCTGCGTGCCCGCGCCTGTGATCACATGCACCGAATGCAGGTCGATCTCCAACCATTCCGTCGACTCTGTAGTAATCTGCGACCGCGGACACCACGCTCCACCTTTTATATCTTGATTTAGCCTGTTAACAAATATTTGTTAATATTCACTAGTCATAAAGTAACAATAAAAATAACGATCGCATTAAATTCCCAAACTTCGATCCGAACCGAGCTAACGCTTAAAACAATATTATAGTGTCATGAAAATGTTGACTAATGGCACTTTGGCTCGCTAGACTTATGTTCTATACAATATTGCATTGAACGGTTGGCGGATTAATAAGTTTTACCTGCGCATTTTCCATAAACCTCGTGGCGGATTTTAAGTTTCAAGCCCGTGACAGTCAGACGGCTCAATGCCGCTGTGGTTAGCCATTTGACGTGTATATTAATCGTTTATTGCAAATAGTAACCCAAAAAGAGTTTCCAAATTACTAGTTACTTGTATTATAAATCTTACAACGTTTTAAAGAAACATACTTTTAATACTGCACTTCTCTAACCGGTCAATAAGAGAGAGCGCTATGATCGTGATAGGAGTTATAAAAGCTATCATTTCAATCAGAGTCAATATAAGCAGTTATTATCGCATTCATTTTTCATGTGTCACACGGTACACGACACTGTAATCGGTTGAACCAATCAAATACTGAGATGGCCAGTCATTAAGCTCATTGACGCGCGACTGGAGCTCTGGAGATATCAATGAGGCGTGAACGAGCTTTCAGAAATTGATATACATGTGTGCACTCTAACAAATCATTACTATTTTTAATCGCGAGCTGCATCGTCTTACACATCGATTCATATTATTGAATAAACCATGATACCTAAATACAAAGCAAGGCACATATGCAAGAAGCTTCTCAGTTGACTATAACTCCCTAACGAACGATCGAAGTCAGTCAGAGGTTTAAGCACCACGAAGCTTCATTATTTAGATCACATAATTTTACGATGAAATTGACACCCAACGAAAATAAAATAACGAACAGTGCACAAAAGTTAACGTTCTTTACACATCGTCTACTTTTGCAACAAGTTTTCGTTACGGTTTCGAGAAAGTTTGGATAACGTTGGAGTAACTTGAATGAGATGGCATTCATGCCAAACGAATGGAGTGCACAGATGTTAAGTTCAATGTTCATGTGAAAACTTCGAGTACATATTTTGTTTATAGAACAGTTATGCGTTACTCTAATCAAGATTTTGTGAATTTGATTATAATATAAGTACGTGTTCGTTTATTCGTAAGGCACGCCCTCGTATAGAAGTATGGATCTGGATAATGTAAGTAGAGAACAGGTTTGAGTAAAGTAAACAGTACCTTCCGTTCTGCGGTGCAACATTGCCGTCGTTGTAGCAGGAGCTAGCGCTGACGTCTTTGTCTGGGATCAAGCCGCTCTCCATGCCCAGCGGGGCGATACATTGAGCTGTTAACATAAACGACCATTACTTACTACATCACTCACACACACAACACACTATTAAACTCCTAGGTCCCTGCAATCGCTATCGGTGACAACTCGTTAGCCATGATGGGTTATATTGTAACTTTATAGATAACCTATATGCCGTTCTGAAATTGATGTTCAAAAGTCAGCCGCTGCATACGTGCAATTCAGTGTATTGATAGTATTTAATTTTTTACATGAGATGGGCTTGCCTTATATTCAATTTACGTATTTGTAATATTCCCGGTTATTACAAGGATTTGGGAATGACATATTAAATCACCGTAAGGAACCTCTTCGTATACATGGAATCTCTTTGTAATAATAGCTGTGCAGGGGGGCATTTCTAGGTATGTCTAAAAACATTCAGCGCAAAAGCTAAGTGGTGTTATTTATGCAGACGTGGGGACATCTTTATGCGGCGTATCGATACAGGCGTTTAAGTTATGCAGTTCGACCAACTTACGAGTAACTTAGATGACATTTAGATGCTTGTCTTGCACATAGCGTTAGCGTATAAATCATCCTCTAGTACACGCTTCACCTGTCTCCTTATTACATGTGGGAAATACTTAATTCCATAAAACCACACTGGAGGGCTGCTTTTCCGACACAGAACTACACATTACATTTCAGTACCGAACGGCAAATCGATTTTTAGAGCCGAATTTATATGACGGATGGCTGTTAAAATATAAAAACGAAGGCAACTTCTCGGTTACATAAAACCGTACCATACAAATGTTTTAGGTGCACAAAGTGATTTTTAGTTAGCGAAGTAGCTAACATTATCGTATAACTTAATTGGTGATAACTACAAATTAAATACTATTCATATAAAATTAAATGTCCTGACTGAGTGACTGAACTGAACTATTATATTACCAACAATCGCTCGGCATGCATGCATGCATAGCTTCGTAAAAACATTAAAAATAAAGATTTATTTTAAGACACACATAACCTATGTAACTAATCAAAAGTTACGTTTCTTGGAAAAGGAAAATATCACTTAAAAATAATTATTAATATATTAGGTCACATTAGGTATCATTACGGTACATACTCTTGTACTCGTAGTTAAACTAAATGCCATACGTGTACTTAGTTATACTCCTCTATCTAGTAATATTTCTTCCTATATAGAGACAGCGTGAAACACACACACATATTATCCCTTCGTCAATTAACTGTCTATGTCCAGATAACGCGTAACATTGCGACACAATAATAGTCTACTATAATTACTTACTAAAACAATACCTATAATAATTGCAATTAAATAGTTTGGTATCCCTAAAGGCCCCACAATAATTGAATTTTTGATTAAATTGAAGTTGCAAGTTACAAGGTACTTAATTAAGCTGAGTTGCAGTGGAACCTGGGGCCTGTTGGAAAGGCTGTATGTATACATTACTTTTGATTGCCCCTCACTATTAAGCATCACATTTTGTCTGTGGTCATTTTGTCTATGTCAATGACGTTCGTTGCCACTTTCACTTCCTTCCTGTTAGATTTGCGTGACACCATGTTTTTTGTCTTTCTCTGTGTACTCCTCCGTATTAATTAATAGTTATCCACTTAATCTAATGATAGATTTGTACCACTATATTGTGAAGAATAAAGTGGTTAAATTTACCGAAACCTATTTGTGTTATTTCTGCACTGCCATCATAAACTGCGCATCTGAACTCTCTCTGCATAATAGGTTATGCGCCCAGGGGTCATAATTAACCAGTTATTGTGAGATGGCATCTACTGATCGAAACGTGCAGCAAACAATGGATTCTAATACTGGAAATGGCACGACGAACCCATCGCCTGTGTCAAATTACCCTGAAATGGAAAATGGTACCGGTATGGGATATTCTACATACCACGTGGAGAAATTGAAAGGTTCGGCAAATTATTTATCTTGGAAATTCTGTATGAAGAATGCATTAATACTGGAGAAATTGTGGACATGTATTAAAAACCCTGAAAACTCGGATCCCAACAAGGATGAAAGGGCGTTAGCCCGTCTAAATTTGAGTTTATCCAATGATCTTCACCAATATGTTCATGAGGCAAAAACAGCCAAAGAAGCTTGGGAAAAACTTTCGTCTGTATTTGAAGATAAAGGTCTTTATAGACGAGTTTTGCTTTTGCGTCAACTTCACAGAGTACAATTAAAACATTGCCAAAATATGAATGACTACATAGGCACTGTGATGACTTTAGTTTCCCAACTTTCGGATATTGGAAAGAATATTGAAGATGGAGAAGTAGCTGAGATCTTACTGAGTGGACTGACAGCGGAATACGATGTACTTGTAAGTAGCTTGGAAACTGCTTACATTGGATCTACTGTTTCAAGTGAATTTGTTAGAACAAGACTTCTACAGGAAGAATATCGCAACCAAAATAAACCAATAGATGGTTATAATGTTGAGAAAGCTTATCTTGTGAAGCGGAAGAACTTCACTTGCAACTATTGTGGAAAAGCAGGACACATCAAGACAAAATGCTTCAAGTTACGGCGAGATAAGAGAACGAAATTAGAAGAAAAGGCTTTTGTTATTACCGAGACGGCTTTGAATGTGTGTCAGAGTGATTTTGTAGTGGACTCTGGTTGCAGTAGTCACATGATCAACGACAAGAACTTATTTACAGACTTTAATAATAGAAAAAGTTTTGTGACTATCGCTAACAATGAGCGACTATCTAGTGAAGGCTCAGGTAATTTAACTATTCCTAATTCTAATATTAAAATTGAAGCTATGCTCGTTCCGGGACTGTCTACCAATCTTCTCTCAGTCAGTAAATTAGTAGGATTGGGTTATGTACTTGTGTTCAACAGAGAAGGATGTCACTTTTATAAAGAAAAAGATAAGGTTACCTATGATTATATGTGTGGTACTTGTACCAAGGTAGGTTTTGCATGTGAGGTGAATGGTATTTATAAATTGGGTGATACTGGTGTTATCCATCACATCGCGCAGCCACTGGGGTGCTCTTCAGGCTCTCTTAAGGATGAAGTTAAGGGGACACAGAGTGCAATGTTAGTGTCAGCTTCAGTATGGCACAAGCGGCTTGGACACTTGAGTTACGGAGGTATGTGCACACTTCGAAAACAGCATGCTCTTATGTTTCAGAACAATAAAGAAGATTTTTCAAACTGTACTGCTTGTTTGAAAGGAAAACAGGTTGCTAAACCGTATCCAGTTGATGAAGCAAAGCGAGCTGCTGCGGTACTCGAATTGGTGCATTCGGATGTCTGTGGTCCATTTGCTGTTGAAAGTTTGGGCGGCGCTAAATATATACTAACATTCACTGATGACTTCAGCAGAAAAAGCTGGGCATACCTACTTCAACACAAAAATCAGGTATTTAATTATTTTCTTTTATTTAAAAACCTTGTAGAGAAACAAACCAATGCTAACATTAAAGTTTTTAGAAGCGATGGAGGTGGAGAGTATTGTAATAATAAACTTAGTTCCTACCTCAAATCTCATGGTATTTTACATCAAGTTACTGTACCTTACTGCCCTCAGCAGAACGGTGTTTCAGAAAGGCTTAACAGAACTTTGATTGAAAAGGTTAGATGCATGCTACAGGAATCTGGTCTCAGTCGAGAATATTGGGGAGAGGCTGTAATGACAGCTATCTACTTAAAAAATAGGAGCCCCACAAAAGCTCTAGACGGAAGATTACCTGAACAAGTGTGGACTGGTTCTGCCGTTGACCTTAGTCACCTTAGGATTTTTGGCTGCATTGCCTATATGTTAATTCCTGAGCAAAGGCGTTCTTCTAAATTAGATTCTAAATCAAAGATGTGTATATTTGTTGGCTATGGGGAAACTACTAAGGGTTATAGATTAATAGATCCACAGGAACCTCGTAAGATTATTTACTCGAGGAATATATCTTTTTTGGAAGGAAAGTTTTATAAAGATTTTAATAATTTGAAATCTTGTGTTATGTCTTCAGATAGTCAAATTGATATTTCAACTATTAATATATTAAATAAAAATGACAATTATAATTTATTAGAAAATATGAATAATAATAATAATGAAATTTTAAACTATGACTCTGAAAGTACAACATTAAATGAATTGAATGAAAGTAATCTAATCAATGATGCTACTATGCTTTCAGGTGCGGATTCGGAGTACTGTACTGGAGATGATGATGATGAGAGTGCAACCAGCTCGGAGCATAACAGCACCTTGAGCTGTAGCCCTTCTCACGGTAACGTAATGTCACTTCGAGGGGAAGCATCGGAGCCTACGGCAGACTTCTTGGTACCACAGTCTAATGTGGACTCTGCGCGACCCGTACGTAGTACACGTAATGTCCTACCAGGCAGGTTTGCAGATTATGATCTTTCTTTATTAGTTCAAAATAAATTGGAACCTCTTTCTTATGCTGAAGCTATGTCTTCTAATGATAGCGACGAATGGCGTCTTGCTATGCAGAAAGAATATGAGGCCTTAATTAATATTGGTGTTTGGGAACTAATCGATCGTCCACCAAGCACAAACATAATTAAATGTAAGTGGGTTTTTAAGATTAAAAACGACTTAGAAAATAACGTGAAGTACAGAGCTCGTTTAGTTGCTCGTGGTTTCTCACAGAAGCAGGGAATTGATTACAGTGACACTTTTTCTCCTGTGGTTCGTCACAGTACAATACGAACCCTATTTGCTATAGCTAATGAATTTAATTTATATATTGATCATTTTGATGTAGAAACTGCATTTTTAAATAGTGACCTGAATGAGCACATCTTCATGGAACAACCTGAAGGTTTTAATAATGATAAAAATAAAGTTTGTAAATTGTTAAAAAGTATATACGGACTTAAACAAGCTAGTCGTATGTGGAACTTGAAGGTACATAAACTGTTAACAGATAATGAGTTCGTACAAAGTAAATTAGAACCTTGTGTTTATATTTGTAAAAGTAACAATGAGTTAACAATAATTGCACTGTATGTTGATGATTTTTATGTAATTTATAACTGTTCTTCAACTAAAACAAATTTGTTAACTATTTTACAGAAAGAATTTACTGTCAAGGATTTAGGTAATCTTAAGACCTGTCTAGGTATGAATGTAATTCGTGATAAAGCTAAAGGAACATTGATCTTAAGTCAACATATGTATATTGAGGCAGTATTATCACGATTCAATATGGTTAAATGTAAACCTGTATCTACTCCTATGATATTGAACTGTAAATTAAACACACCTAGTGGTGATTGCTTAGATGATACTAAGTATAGGTATAGAGAGCTACTAGGTTGTCTGATGTACTTAGCAGTTTGTACTCGACCTGACATTGCTTTTGTATGCAATCAGCTGAGCCAGTTTAGTCATGGTTTTGATATGTCTCATTGGCAAGCGGCTAAGCGTGTCTTAAGATATTTAGCAGGGACTTTAAATTATGGACTATGTTTTTATAGGACTAATGATTTAAATATTACTGCATTTACTGATGCTGATTGGGCCAATGATATTATAGATCGTAAATCATACACAGGTTTTGTGATTAAACTAGGCAATAGTACTATTAATTGGGAAGCTAGAAAGCAAAGATGTGTGGCTCTATCTAGTACAGAGGCAGAATACTTGGCAATAGGCGATGTTTGTAAAGACTTGTCATTTGTGAGAAACTTTTTGAATGAAATTCTAAAGAGAATGCCTCGTATAATAATTTATAACGATAACCAGAGCGCACAGAAATTGTTAGAGTCGAGAGAATTTAATCATAAAAGAACTAAACATATAGATATAAGGTATCATTATGTGAAAGATATGGTCAATAATAATATCCTTAAAGTAGAATATTTGTCAACACAGGAAATGATCGCTGATGTACTGACAAAGCCCTTGAGTTCCATTAAACATAAGTATTTTACTGGCATGTTAAATGTTATACATATTGAATGAGTGTATTTATGTAGAGTTTTTGTAATGTTTTGCTTGTACTGTTGTGTTTTGTTCCAAGTTGTGAAATGTTACTATATAAGTACCCGATGTTATAATATTCAGTAATGTATAAGGGGAAGTGTTGGAAAGGCTGTATGTATACATTACTTTTGATTGCCCCTCACTATTAAGCATCACATTTTGTCTGTGGTCATTTTGTCTATGTCAATGACGTTCGTTGCCACTTTCACTTCCTTCCTGTTAGATTTGCGTGACACCATGTTTTTTGTCTTTCTCTGTGTACTCCTCCGTATTAATTAATAGTTATCCACTTAATCTAATGATAGATTTGTACCACTATATTGTGAAGAATAAAGTGGTTAAATTTACCGAAACCTATTTGTGTTATTTCTGCACTGCCATCATAAACTGCGCATCTGAACTCTCTCTGCATAATAGGGCCTGTTTAATAAACGCGACAGGCGATAATCTGACATAATTTGTTCAATAAAGAATTTTAGCACAAATATGTCGACTAGTTGTAATATTTTGACGCATTCCTGTATAATAAACATATTATATGTACAATAAACATAGTTAATAAACAATTTCACTTGACAGGAGACAGGTAACAATTTGTCAGGTACATAATTTGTTTTATTAAGAAGGTGGGTCCTGTTACCATTTTCATACAAACATAATACCAAAATAGAATTATGAATTGTTTTGTTTTCTACCCTAATATCGGTTTTATTCGGATTAAGATTTTATTTTTACAGGGCAACCACCACAAGGTTTTCCAAAATATTCATTCGAAATGCAATAAAACGGAGATACATTTCGTTCATTTGACATAGTAGAGGAGCCCGTGAAGATCGACCTTCACCCATCTGATAACCAGATAAGACATAATTTTTATCAAATATTATACATTAACGAACATGCCTATGATAGCTTGCCTATCGAAAAGTGTTCATGGCTATTTTTAATTAAATTAATTTTAATCAATTTTTTTTCATCACCTTCACTCTTTTGATAACCGAATGAATTGTATCTCAACTGATAGTTTTTAACATACAGAATATGCCTAGATAGGCTTGCCTACTAATTTCTGTTCATGGCTACCTGGCAAGCAGGTGTGAACATGTAAGTCAATACCTATAGGTAACTACGCCGATATGATAACCAATTCAAATTTATATCATAAGAAAGATAATTTAATTACAAAAGCAATCGTATAAGCTTGCCTGCAAAAAACCGTTCATGGAATACCATTGCCAAGCTATAAAGTTTTAGAATTGGAGTCATTTAATAGGTGCGAGAGAGAAAGGTGATCTTGCCAGGTAGCCATGAACAGAAATTAGTAGGCAAGCCTATCTAGGCATATTTTGTATGTTAAAAACTATCAGTTGAGGTACAATTCATTCGGTTATCAAAAGAGTGAAGGTGATGAAAAAAATTGATTAAAATTAATTTAATTAAAAATAGCCATGAACACTTTTCGATAGGCAAGCTATTATAGGCATGTTCGTTAATGTATAATATTTGATAAAAAATATGTCTCATCTGGTTATCAGATGGGTGAAGGTCGATCTTCACGGGCTCTTAGACTAACACGACAGGTGAACATATTTGTTGCACTGTCAGGTAATTGCGCAGGCATCCTTTTGTGTGTCAAAATAAATCGGTAGTTATCTAATAATTAAAAAAATGGTCATCATCGACGGATAGCAGTTGTAGTAAAGATGAATATTTGGAGCCGAACTGTATGTGATTCAGTCATTTGGTCGAAAAAATAGAGGTTACCTGGAAAGTTTTCCGGGAGTTTTGAAAATTGGTAATTTTATAGATTTTGACGTGCTCTTTCCGAATTTTAACTTTGCCACCTCGTATCTTTGCCGCTCGCGCCGCCATATTGCAAAAATGGCGCCTAAAAGCAGTTTTTTGATAATAATTCCTTTCCGACGCATTTTACAAGAAAAACATATCTATACAAAATAACAGTAGAGAAAATTTCCTACAATTTATGTCATAACCTTTTTTTCCTAAAACCAATAGTTTCGGCGTACGAGCGCCGTAAACCATTATACAACTACGCCAACGTATAATCGTCGTATAATCAACGTCCAATGCCTATTCACGTGCAGTAAGAGCGCATATACTGACTCATCTTTCAATTGCTAAAATTGTCCTACAATTTATTGATTTGACACCCGATCTCAGTGCAGAATTATATAGAATTTTAGATAATTTCGATAGGTCAGTGATACACTTGAGGCGGACCAGGAAGAATGCTGCAAAAAACTTGCTGATAAATTTGAGAATGAATTGATTAAACTTGAGCAACGTGGTGCTACAGCGAAATTATGGGTTCAATATTTTCGGATGTTTACACTTTTGAAGCAATTCATTGAGGCAGAAAGAATGGGCAACTGGAATTTACATCTTGACACTGTCCAGAAAATGATACCTTATTTTCATGCCAGTGGTCATTTCTTATATGCAAAATCTTGTCATTTATACTTGCAAGACATGCTTAATTTAAAGGAGAGAATGACAGCTGAAGAATACGAACAATTTACAAGTAAAGGGTATTTCACAATTAGACGTTCTGACAAATTTTGGTGTGGTACGTGGTCAGATATGACAATTGAGCAATCGTTAATGAGGACGATGAAATGTCTTGGTGGGCTTACTCATGGTCGAGGAGTCAAAGAAAGCGTGCTATCCAAGTGGACTTTAGGAATGGCATTTCTGTACAATATTTGTGACGAAGTTGAGAAATTTTGCGACGTAGCTTTTTCCAGTTCCGAGCAGCTCACGGTAAGTAGAGAAGTTAAGTTCACGGGTTAAACGTGACAATGATGATGTAAAAAATTTGATGAGTATAGGAAATGAGTATTTCTGCCGAAACGTGTGTTGAACTACACTTTACGGCGCTCGTACGCCGAAACTATTGGTTTTAGGAAAAAAAGGTTATGACATAAATTGTAGGAAATTTTCTCTTCTATTATTTTGTATGGGTATGTTTTTTTTGTAAAATGCGTCAGAAAGGAGTTATTATCAAAAAACTGCTTTTAGGCGCCATTTTTGCAATATGGCGGCGCGAGCGGCAAAGATACGAGGTGGCAAAGTTAAAATTCGGTAAGAGCACGTCAAAATCTATAAAATTACCAATTTTCAAAACTCCCGGAAAACTTTCCAAGTAAAAATACCAAATGACTGTACTAATGTACCACAACGTACATTTAAACCTAGAATTAACTTTTATAAATAAGTTTCAACATTGATAATTTGGTGTCCATTATACTTACAACAAAACAAAAGTAAAATTGTTATAAAATTGTTTTAACTACTCCACTTTCTCTTATAAGCATATTACCTACCTCGATATAAAATTATGACATTATATATGTCGAAAAAGTGACAAATTTGATCATTTCCATGACAAATAAGCCACAGAATATTTGCTTAGAGACTCGACAGGTAAAATCTGACAATTGTCGTCTGAATTAATTAGTTCTTAGTCGGCTAATTTTGTCACTATTTAACTCGTAACTTTATAACTAAATTGTCACTTTTATTAAATCAGACGAGACCCTATGGTATGTACATGTCACAGTAAAATAACGTTATCAGGGATAGTGATTATCTTATATATAAAATTTCCATGTCACAGTGTTAGTTACCGTACTCCTCCGAAACGGCTACACCGATCTTCACCAAACTTCACATACGCATTCAGTAGGTCTGAGAATCGGCTACTATCTATAATTTATAAAGCAAAACAACGTTTGCCGGGTCAGCTAGTGATTACATAAAATCCCGGATGATAGCGTATATGTGGGTATATAGTCGACTTTATAACGCTACGAAAATCTAGGATTTCACAGTAGTCTAGTGAAGTATTGAAAAATTAACAAAAGATGTTAAATACCTAGAGATTTCACGAAATGTCGGAATACGTTATCTCACTCCAACATATAAAAAGATTAGTTAGACAAACAAACGCATTCTTTTGTTGTATTACGACTACAGAACATCTATTCAAGTATGCAGTCCCTCCTGTGAAGACAAAGAGAATTATTTTCTTTGGGGGAAAACAACGTTGCGTTTTGTAAACAAATTAGTAAAGCATTTTGTAGAGTACCTAACTACCTACATGAAATTACTGTGTGGCAACATTAAAATAACCTTTTCTTTTTGTTTGAAAGTTGTCGTTGCTTTTACAAAGGGTCATCAATCAAATATTTCGTGCCGAGTGCTCACAACGCTGATTACTATTTGATTATTAAAATATTTAGTTTCATCATGTAACTGGAACGGGAACATTTGGAGAATATTATGCATTCGCATCATATTTATCGAAGCTAACAAAAATAATAATCAAGATATAAAACATAATATTTCTTCAAACGAAGAACGATGCCCAACCTATATTATACGACCGACACAAATTTGTTGTCTTCGCTTTGCGTGACAAAAAATAAGCCTCATAACATAACCAGCATAATTTTATTAAAGTCGTTTTACATTCATTACCTACTATTAAATGTTTCTAGTCAATATCTAATTGACCAACATTTATTCACCTGGGAATTGGAATACCTATGTAAATTGTACATTTTAATACGAACTCGTAAAATAAACGTAATCTAGGTAAAATTTGTAAGTAGGTACCATGAAAGTTGTATCGTACTGTTATGTAATCTGTGGTAGTTGGTTTGAGGGAGATAGCTGTATTTATTTTATATGCACAGTCTCGCTCGGCGAACGGAACAGGAATGGGTTTTAAACAACCATAGTACATTCTTGACGACCAATGAATACTTATAATTTATATGCAATAGACGGTCACTTTACAATTTGTATGTATGTATGAAGCCGCAGATAGATTTATTTATATAATTCAGAAGTCGCAAAGCCAAATGTATTCTGTTAAATGTGAATAGATACCTACCTATCAATCAGACGGACTATTGAATTGCAACAATATGTAATCTAAATCACGAAAAGTATAACTTCCCGTTTCTATAAGATAACATCTGACATTTACCTAATATAGGTTACACAAGCACAGCGTTAAAGAAATTTACTTACTGATAATACAATCAGTATTAACAGGACAAAAAAATTACACAGAACATTGAATAGTTAGTAGTAGGTAAAAGCACTTCTCGCTCAGCTGTTAACAATAGGATTCGCCTTTGCCATTTTCTCATTGAATTCTGCAGTGTGAATCGATCATACGACAAAATTAATTAAGAATTATTATGGCGATAGCGGCGCGGCATCTAACCGGCAATGCGAATGCCATGCCTGGCCATGCCACACATTTAATGAGGATTTCAAAATAACATCAGAATCGTTTGAAAAATGCGACCTACAGAAGAGTAAGAACAAACATTCCAACTAGCAATATTGTGATAATAGGCCATTTTTTATAACTAAGTAGTGATATTTAAGTCTGTGATTTGTTATTAGATGCATCTGGCGTTTTGCCTTCGGCTTTTACTGAAGAAAGATGATAAATTTTAAAACTATCGATTTATTTGTAAATCCAAATCAACATTTTAAATCTAAAAGATTTTAAATTTGTTTGTTTGTTGAAGAGAGCTTCACCGTCAAACCGATTTTAAGAAAATTTGCATAGAGATAGTAAAAGTAATGGATAGTAACAAAAGATTTAGAATTTAGATGTTGAAAATTTTGAGTTCAAAAGACTATGCCCTTCTCAAAGATCCCATTTATCTCTGTACCAAAAGTTATCAAAAACGGTTCACCGGTTTAAGGGTGAAAATGGAACAGACATAAAAATATTATTAGCTAGGCCTGTGGGTTTGCCCGCGTAAATCCCGATCCCGCGGGATTATCGGGATCAAAAGTTACCCAATATTACTTTCCATCACTTAAACTATCCATATGCAAATTTTCATCTAAATCGGTCGAACCGTTTGACCGTGAAGAAAAAACAAACAAGCAAATATACAAAAACTTTCGGATTTATAATATTAAATAAGTATGGATAAAAAAGAATTATCCACCCCAAACAATAAACACTTTAAGTAAAGACAAACGCTTATAGGTCAAATGCAAATACAATTCGCTTGTTGCGTGTCTCATTATTTAAGCAAGCCTCTTGTTACTCAGCGCTCGATAACAAATTGCAAACGTCTCATAAAGCCAGTTTTGAATATTAATAAACACGAAGGAACGATCTCGGTTAAGCGCGCGCGCCCTCTTGGCGAGCAGAGACCGGCGACCGGGCGACCAGTTTGCAAAATGCGCGTGCCTTTGACGTGCGCCAAATTGGATACATTTTTAACATTGGCTAGTCACCTCTGTTGTTGTTCTTGAAACACTCGCTGAAAGCTTGACCCCTAAACTTAACGATAAAAGTTAAAAATGAAATAAAACACCGAATATTCACATTAGGACAGGGAAAGTTTCAGTAGCCCCGAGGTTGTGGTGCTGGTGCGTGCCTATGCTATTGCGTGACATGTAGTCGTCTAATGAATAATAAACAGTATAGTGGCGACTCGCTACTCATTCATAGCCATCCACAAAAAGCAATATTCTTTTTACATTAAACGATTGGATATGGGCTTAAATCGACGACAACGTTGAGCTTATACATGGTATATTTAGTTAAACGTCTCAGGAACGTGACAGTGTTTCGTACCTGGGTAGTGGGTACGAATAATGTAAGTCAAGCAATGTGACAAGTCGGCTGGCAGCGTAAGCGGGCCGAAGGGGCGATGGGGTGCACGCACACCACCTCGCTTTGTCACGTCACTGGCTGGATTTGCTCCTACCTCTGAAAACCCTTTGCGTGACGTCGTCTTCCTATTATTTTAATTACTTTCTTTGTACACCGAAGGGTCATTAACATTTATTTTAACATGTTCAGTAGCTTTCATAAAAATAAAGAAACGTCTTCGTCGAGCAGCAAAGCGAGCGAGGCTGACATCGATAACGGTACGATAATGACTTTCCGAACTATTCAACGCAAACGCGAGTATCGTTCAAAAGTAATTATTACACGAACGTTGATGGTAGATCGATGGCGACTTGCGACCAACTACACCACTAAATAATGAAATACTCCTTTAAAATGGGCTTTAGGTAATTTCGAAAGGAGCACTGTTAAATGCCAACAGTTACTTTATTTTGAATCGATACCAGACGAATAATTAAACGAAACAACGGGATGTATCGAGTCGTGTTTGAGTTGAAATGGCTAGCGTTGCTCAAGCTGTCGAGAGCACGAAAGTCAAAGGTATATTGCACTGTTTTACTCCACTAAGCTAAGCTTGCACAGATCGTCAATGTTTATTTTGTAAGCTTCGGGGATTATGCAACCGTTTGCTTATTTACAATACTTACTATAATAACAAAATGTATGTATATGTTAACGTTAGCATGCAGAATACGTTAATGTACACATACCTAATACGATCAGTTAAAGTGCGAAATTTTACTTCAAAAGCTGATATTTGCACTTTACCTAGTTCGTTTGGATAATAACATGATACGCACCGGTAAAGTATAGAATATAGTAAAAAAAATAATTTAAAATTTAAAAAACCCCCGACTTAAAAAATCTTCAAAGTTAAAACAAAACTAAACTTTAAAAAGGCAAAAATAATAACCCGAAAACAAATGTCATGTCTCTGAGTAGGTATGTGGTACCTTACGTTCCCGCGTCGGGGGACGCGGTACTATAAGCACGGGTCGGTTACCATCAACTTCTGTGACACATTCCCGCGTCCCCCGACGCGGGAACGTAAGGTACCACATACCTACTCAGAGACATGAAATTTGTTTTCGGGTTATTATTTTTGCCTTTTTAAAGTTTAGTTTTGTTTTAACTTTGAAGATTTTTTAAGTCGGGGGTTTTTTAAATTTTTAATTTAATTTTTTTATTTCACAATTTTTATTGTAAAAGCGATTTTGACGAAACATGCTTATTGTTGTCACAAAAGTCACGTCCTTTTATTTGATACCCCACTCGGGTATATTTGAAAACATTCGGTTTTTATTTCCGAGTTTGACCCTACATATACTTTGAACGGCTGAACCGATTTTGATGAAACTTGCATATTGTTGTCACATCAGTCATGCTCTTTTATTTGATACCCCACTCGGGCATATTTGAAAACATTCGGTTTTTATTTCCGAGCTTCAACCAACATATATTATGAACGGCTGAACCGATTTTGATCAAACATAGCTAAGAACACTCGCGCCAAAGACACCTATTAAACAAAAAAAACTACATTCAAATCGGTTTATCCGTTCGTGAGCTACGATGCCACAGACAGATACACAGACAGACAGACACACAGACACGTCAAACTTATAACACCCCTCTTTTTCCGTCGGGGGTTAAAAACTTCTGGGTGGTTTAAAAAAACCTCGAAAAGGCCTTAAAACATCTCGCACCTATCACCCGAAGCCGTTTCTGTGACAGCAAGAATCTTTATTATTCACTTTGCCGTCGACCTACGGTCGTTTATCTGCCTATTACCTAGGAATTCTGCACATAATTTAAATCTAGCCAATGTGCGAAATAAAACAATACTTCGCACTATAACTGACTCGGCCAGGTAATCTTAATATTACCTAGTTAATGTGCTCTCTAACTGCTTTACGCAAATTAACGGTAACATATTTACAATTCTGATAAATGAGTTATCAACTACACGTTCTCGGGCAATTTGTTGGACACCATGCAATCATAAATGGAAATTAAGGGCCCTATTCTGAAAAACTGAAAATCCATGTCGGGCGCATCCAAAATTGTTGATTATTTCATGACACAGGAAAGGAAACAATGTCACCTACAATCTGTACACAAAAAAAAGTTCTACGACATTCCGTCATGAAATAATCAACAATTTTCGATGAGCCCGACAAGGATTTTCAGTTTCAAGGTCGTTGGCGTATATACTCCTCTTAAGTTTACGTGGTTAAAATCTATTACAAAATAAGATCATACCAAACTAGTATTACAAATGTGGCGGTATCCTTTAACACAAAGCCACTCACTCGAATGATATTATTTAGAGCTTTAGCCTGAATTAATACATCGAATTGTATCTTACTATCTCCACGGGATCACGGTTTATGTGGATGAATCCACGAGTCCCAGCTAGCAGTTGTAACATAATAAGTCTCTTGTAAGTATTAACTCCTTTTTCACAGTAGATTATTAAACCTTCGACAGTGAAGAGTTAGTTTGCTCAGTCGCACAGTCGTCATTTGTAAGTGCAAAAGTTTATGGAAAAGGGGTAAAACTTTAGCAATGCAGTAATGTTTATTTAAAGATATCTACAGTCTTAGGATTTTATTCTTATTCACAATCGATATTACTAATTTAACTTTGTATTCAAAAGTACGTGCTTTAATTTGAGACATTTAGCGTTTGATGAATAATGCTTTATTCTCGGAATCTATTTGTATGAACGGATCGTAATACAGTCGCGCGGCGGGCGTCTGCGTCGCGTCGCGTCGCCTCGACTCAAAACGTCGGAACATGTCCTAAGATGCATTTGCGACTTCCGTTTCCATTCTTTAAAATCACAGGGCATGACGTGATTCGCCATTGTCACAGACACCGGCGCTATATACGTGAACTGCTTATGAACATCCTTAATAATATTGTAAGATATTGTACAAGCACCGGTCTTTGTAGCGAGCACTCCTCGCCGCAAACTTATTGCGCTTCGCTAATCATATTTATTATAACATTATTTCGTACCAGCTCATATAAATCAAATAAGACGTAATGCGATTTTCCTGTGTTTGAACCTATTTGTGACAGGTACTTAGAAGAAAAATAAGTATCAGAGAGCCGTCTGCTAGCATTGCAGGAAGCAAATGCATAGCAGGAACGAAATGGTCATACATAATAAAGTATCTAGTGATGCAACAAGTATACAAATATTAAATTTACTATTTCGGCAAATACGAATAACTTGACTTGAAAAATATGAAATTTAAAGATTCGCATGCGAAACCTACGCTTTCATGTTGAATTGAACTTCGATACTTGTGACTAAACACTCCCATCAAAAAGTATTGCATATACAAAGTAGGTAGCTACCTAAAGGAACCAACACCCTCGACTATCCAAATTTCGAAAATATTAAGAGAAACAACGCGTAATTAATGAATGAACAAATTTTCAGTCGTCGGTAATCCCCTGGAGCCGAACACTTAAAAAAAACTTTTATAATAACTAATAATTCGTACTTCTTAATTGCGAATAAGGGTTACAATTGGTGTTACAGTTAGTTGTTATATTACAAAGGTATTTGGCAAAAGTCCACTATTCGTCGAATACGAATAATTTAGTATTCGTTGCATCACTATAATATCGGAAACTGTTTCCTAACAAGATGATTATACAAATGAATAGATGTTAGCACGCGACCCTAACTTGAAGGGACAAAAGAAGCCGTATCGGAATACCTATTATAATAGTAAATTAAACCAAAATAGGCTTCAAAAAACTAATTGGAGCAATCATCATAGCACGAGTTTAATACGTAAAGCATGATTGCATGCAAAACAAAAGCTGTCTTCATGCAAAAGTAGCCCGTCTCCGCCCCGGCCCGGACACGGCCCGGTCTAGCATAAATCATGCTTATGTCATCTATCGATACCTACCTAGACTAAGTCAGGGAATACACGGAATAAACGATGTAACTTTACGTGATTATCGTCTAGACCAGACTTTAATCGGTGCCACATGTAGAGGACATTCGATTAATTGTCCGTTCGGTCGGTATCGTGTCGCGTAAAACGTACCAAGTCGTATATGTAGCCTTGCGTTTTGATGTGTCACGTCATATCGTAGAAATACACAATTAAATATCATTCGTGTATCATACATTAAGTACTTGTAATCTAAACCAATTTTGTAAATGTAAAAGGAACTCTGTCTGTCTGTTACGCTTTCACGCCTAAACCGCCTAAAGCTATTTTGATGAATTTTGGTATAGAGATAGATGGGACTTTGGAAAAGGACATTCGTGGGTTACTTTTGATCATGAAACTTCAGCGGGATCGGAACTTACACGGGTGAAACCGCGGGGCGCAGCTAGTATAGGATATGTACACTATGTATATCTTAAGAGGATAGTCTCCATTCTCTTTCTCCATACAAACGTAGTTTACATTTTCCTCCCTGGATAAAGACATTAGAGCAAATATGTTTATGTCATAAAACCTATATCTGTACCTATATCTATACTTACATTTTTTTCAAAAAGGTAAATGAGGAGGAAAATGTAAACTACGTTTGTATGGAGAAAGAGAATGAGACTATCCTCTGTGAATATATCTGTTAGTATCTATATATCTGTTAGGTTTTCAGAAAAAAAAATATAATATATAATATGTTGTGTATGTTTGTTGCTTCTTGACGCAAAAATCTCAGAACCGATTACGATCATACTCGGTATGTAAACAGCTGGACACCTAGTATACTTTTTGTCCTGATTTTCCAACAGGACCGGGACTTACACGGGGGAAACCACGGGGTACTACTATACTAGTACTCAACAGATAAATATGTATAACAATAGTAGGCGCTGCAAGTGGCAAGCGCAGGTGATAGTTTCACACAATCGTTATAGTAATTGCATAGCAATTGAACAGTTTGTTCTACAAGGATTCCAATTAATCACTTAAATCCATGCATATACTGAATGCTCACAGAAACCGAGACTGTAATTAATGTCCAAGCATATTAAATACATTGAATTTTCATTGTTTAATAGCTTAATCGAACAAAATATAAACCCTAAAATGAACACTGGACCGACCCATCCGAGAATGCAACCCGTAAAATTTATTTTACCCCTGGCGCCAGTGGTAAAACTATCGTTGCGTTTTTATGTCAAAAATCACGTTTGTTGTGCCCATGCACGTTGACCCCCTTAAATATTTGTTTATTTTGTTTTTAGCTACAGAAATACCTACATTATTTGTGATAATTTCAGTTTAGCTATTACGGTTCATGAGATACAGCCTGGTGACAGATGGACGTACAGACAGCTGAGTCTCAGTGGTAATAGAGTCTCAGTGGTAATAGGGTCCCGTTTTTACTCTTTGGTTGCGGAACCCTAAATCAATATTCCATTTAAAAATATTAGATCAACTTGGACTACTAATCGTTGTTTTAAACTATTATCGTCATATACATCGGCATCGTTATATCATCATAATAATTTATCTATCATTATCATAATTGCTTCACTATGCGTCGGCAGTCGACAATAATTCAATCCATAACTACATTCTGATTATTATGATGTGTATTTTATAGATATTATCGTTGCAAGTATAATCCATAATTGTTTATTTTTATTACAAACTCTTTTAATAGTATCTCTCTTAGTCACATTTTTGATCACGGAAGCATACAAGTAAGTGCAAGGCATTACTTAAATAAGGTATCCCTTAGGAACGTCTGCAAGCGAAAACGTTAAACCCTATTGTTATCCTCGCCTCGTAAAACACAATAGAAAATACAAAAACAAAATAGTTTCGAGTTTTCATGATTTTTCATTCATTATTTCCGTTTCAATACCAGACATGCCACAGCCCACAGGCGAGTTAATCTCTAGCCTCACTTACAACAGAACTTAAAGTGCTATTTAACTACACAATGCTTTATAGGGTTCCGTACCCTTAAACCCGTACGTACCATAAAAATGGGATTCTATTAGAGGAACAAATACATTGAAATGAAATGTCTGTGGATTTTACCATTATAAACTAGGTTTATAATGGTATGCATAATGAAAGTACGTCCTTCCACTTGGGCATACAAACAATCATAGTAATTAAAATAATCGTCAATTTATAAGCCACATCTTTTTTTTATGGTGAGGGTGGGCCAACATATAATTTCTGTTCATTTTACAGTACGTCGGCATTAATAATAGGTGTGTTCCGACTTTCTAATCAAAAATTATACATGTTTAACAGAATTAGTGTACAATTTGTAATTTTATGTGTTTAACTGGAGGAGGTGAGTTTTAATATGTGAATTTTTACCTTCTTTGTCAGTAAAAATCAATAACAAAATATGAAAGAAATACATTTCTTAACTTAATCGTCTGTCAGCTTTAATGTAAGTATCTATGCTTTCTACAACATCTAGATCACCCAGCTTGGGTGCGTTTCCTAACATTCTTATGGGTATGTTCGACCAAACTAGAATAAGCAATGAATAGCAATTCTACACATAAATCGTCTTTTGTTCGAGACTCTCGGGTTCATTCGAAAAGATGACAATTTATGCGTAAAATTGTTATTCATTGCATATTTCAGTTTGATGGAGCCTTAACAAGCCTTAGCAAGCCTTAACAAAACCTAAGATAACTGTCGCATTTTCCGCGCAATTCATTATTTAAACTTTAGAGACCTTTGATGATCCAAAAACAAAGAGCCATGTCATCGACATTTTGATACTAAGGTGTTTTCAAAGTGAATTTAATGTTATTGTTAGGCAAGTGAAAACTGTGTTTGCGCGACTTTAGACGGGAGGGTGAGTCGCCCCGCCCATTCTCACCCCTTATGTTCCCGTTGAAATTCTCATTACCCACATATTTCACTTTAAGCATACCTATACCTACCTTGAAAATACTCGCGCCGGTATCGTATTCACCGCATACTACTGATATCGATACACATAACCATTTTTCACTGCTTTATATTAGCTAGCATGGCACTATTTTTTGTCTGTTGAAGTCTATAAAGTGAACTAGCTAAGGGTTTACCTGCAAAAAATATGTGTCGTAAAATCCAGTGGAAATTTGAGAAGATTCCCTTTTTATCAACTAGGTAGGTACGCTAATTATAGAAGTTATTTTTAAGAAACTTTAATGTTTATATTTTCTATTCCCAGCTGTTAAGTTGGACTGTGTTATTGTCTAAATTAGTTTAACTGGTTAACTTTGTGGAATATGTGGTTTTCTATTTGTCATTTGGCCCAGGGATTAATGTTTTAACCGACTTGAAAAAGAAGATGGTTCTCAATTTGGTTGAGGCAATTTTTTACGGTCTTCAAAAAAGAGAAGATTTTCAATTCAGATGTGGCTAAAATTATTTTATGGATATTTGCCGATTTCTCGAAGACGGCTCGGCCGATTGTGATTATTATTGTTTTATTGAAAATGAGAGACCTCAAGGGTGGTATCATAAAAAATTCACGAGGAACTAAGAAATGAAAAGTAGACTAACGGCAATATTTCATTTATGGAGTTCTACCAATAATCTACTTTCAAAAAACTTGGCAAGGATTGATCGAGCGCACCTGGAATTTCCTTTTCATCACAAAACTCGTCAAAGGGTAACGTTACGGATTGAAATTTAGAGAATTTGGTACTACTACCCCTTTAGTTTGACCGAGTGAAATTTTCTGTGACAGTAAAAATAGGGTCTTACGCAGAAAGTCACTTTCGCGACCGAGTAAATTTTGTCGCGTAATGTCACGTTCTCAGAAAGAGACGAACGAAACGAAAACAAAAGATGATTAAATGAAAAAGATCGACAAGAAACAAGACGATCGCAACTACAAACCTGACAACTCAAAGCTACAGTTACAGCTAGTAAGCTACTAGCACAGTCTAAAGTCGGGCTGTCAAATAACAAACTGGATCTGCCTGCATAAATCTGCTCGATTACATACTTCAGAGGTTATTTTATTTTTCATTTTTTAAGTTGGTTTATACATATTATATTTGTTAACGTTTGTAAAGTTTTAACAAACTAGCCTCAAGTGATCGACCTTATAAAGACTTCCAAGCAAGAGATATCAAGCAAGAGATATCTTCTATCCGTCCGATGATGTTTGAAATAACTAGAACGTGCTAGCTTACCTAGTACCTCTACCCTTACTGAATAACAATAGAATAGCGTGAGCTAATGAAATTAAATCAACTTGTGCCAGTAAAATGACTTGTCGTGGCGCGAAATTGATAAACCTACCAAAAATTAACTTTTTTTACATTTTAATGAGTTTAGATTACAGAGTTGCCTAGTTTGTAGACACGTGTATTTACGGCAAGTCTACACGAAGGTTGGATTAAAGTCAGATCGCCTTCGTTCGATACAAACAAATCCCTTGAGTATTCAATTTATTACTGTGCGCATATAATAATGCGGACCGAGATATTTCGAAGTTGAGCAAGTTGAGTTCAACTTGTTCAACTTCGAAATATCTCACATACTAACTTGCCTTATTTAGTGGAAAATAATAAGTACAAACACAAATGAAAAGTTTCCTTTTGTCAAATTGAAAATTTGAAATATGACGGTAAGAGCGAGTCGCGGAATTTATAATTCTTGCTAGGAGTTCAACGAGGCACGAGCGGGGACGCTTCAAGGGACGACGGCGGCAAGGAACTCCCGCCTCTGGGACTCACAACTTACTAATTAAATATTAAAAGACAGTTCATGCAGACTACGCCAAAGCAGCTATGAGTTTTAAGAAGCCTTTGATTAATGCAATCTCTGCGTGTACAGTCAAACCTGGATCATAGGTACATCCACGTCGCATATTTCAATGAAAAATATATTATTCAAGTCCGAAAGTTTGAGACGCTCCCGACGACTTTGTTGAGAAACTATTTCCGAAAGGACTAACCTAACTTTCTATATTTTAAAATATAACCACAGTTTATTTCCGGCACAGTTAAGCCTTATTTATATATCGCACTGGCGAATTGTGAGCGAATTCGAAGCGAAGCGATCACGCAGCGTATTCACAAAGACGTCCGCGTCGCGCACACCGTACGATCGAATATTTTTTTTTAAATCTACTTTTGTTTTGTATACTTACTCAGTAACGATTCTGGATCCTGACGAGGAAACACTGCTGTTCGCTTTGTTAATTCAAAGACGCAGAAAACAAAAAGGAAAACAAATAAAATACCTCTTCCATTCTTTTTAGGGTTCCGTAGTTTTTTTATTGCGATCACTGTAGTCTTTTTTTCTGATCCCATATAACGGGATGATTATGAATTTCTTCTATAAATAACTCTGTTTCCATTGTCGTTGTATCAACGACGACGTTTGAATTTCTCAAAGATAAGACGTCCGAACGAAGTTGAAGTGAGGCGGAGCGCCAGTGAACACACGCAAGTGTACAAAACAGAATGGAACTCGCTGCGCGTCCGCGACTTCGCGCAGCGAACTCGCTGAGTGTTCGCTTCGCTTTGAGTTCTGTCACAATTCGCCAGTGTGATAAGGCACTTAGTTCAAAGTAGTTTTTGACAGCTTTTAGACCTGTTACGTAAACTAAATGGACGGGCAACATCGGAGTGCACCGTCAGAATGCATTCCGATTATCCTTTCAATTAAAAGCAGCGTCGAGTCAACATTTTCGATGGCAAAACAATTTTAACACCTTTACAATTTCAGTGTCGAAAAGAGTGTGGTTATTTTTAGAATCATCAATACTATCGGGATAGTATTGATGATTCTAAAATCTATTCTATTCTCGTATCGCTACGAGATAAAACTTTTTTTGTACTACTAAAAGTAGAATACAGACTTTTAGACAAGATTTCACTGAAAACATAATATTAAACGTCGCAATAACCAATTTGAAGTAAAGAAAGCAGAAGGTACTTACATATATCGAGAGCCTCCGACATCAATGCCCCGACCAGCATGAGCACAACAACGCACGCCACCATTTCGCGTATTTTACTTCATCATTCTACCGACGACACTCTGATTCTGTGACCAAAACAAACAATTTATTAAAAATAATTCCGAAGAAAAATTATGCAATCTATCTATTACTATTATAAAGCGGAAGAGTTTGTTTGTTTGTTTTTTTGTTTGTTTGAACGCGCTAATCTCAGGAACCACTGGTCCGATTTGAAAAATTCTTTCGGGGTTGGATAGTCCATTTATTCCCGATATTCCCACGGGACCACTTATGCGGGTGAAACCGCGGGGAGCTGCTAGTGATACATAAAAATTCAGAGTTCGAACCCGTGGCCCTCGCTTGCTTGCTAGTGTGCAACTACAACGCCTTAAGCTATACAAATTAAAGCTAAACAGCTAAGCTGTATAAATACGAATTGAAAAAAATTAATGATACACTAAAGATCTTTGTTGGATGATGGGTCTATTTCAGTTCGATTCTAAACAAATTATTATTATGCGAATTGTAAAACAAAACTAACAACCAGCTTGGATTTCGCATTCGGAAGACTCGTAGAGGAAATGTAAAGTTTAAATTATCGTACCTCGAATAGAGAGGTGTAAAAATACAAACTTTCAACAAAGGCGAGTTTTCACGTCTCGTGTCCCAGCTATTCACAGATCACTATGTGTGCATAAAACCCTTCAGTAGGAAAACAAAAGATTTAGTGTTGGGAGTTCTAACAATAGCTTGAATATCATTATTATGGTACGGTACGGACCGATCTAGACTGTATGTCAAGGTCTTACTATTTTATCATATGAGCTATGCAAATCCTTGTTGTAAACATTATTAACTTAGCTCATTTACTTAACAATTAAAATAAGCCAACAAGGAGAAGAATCAATAAAAAAAATTAGAACAGAGGTTTGATTCCCCGCCGCGTGCAAGTATTTATGCTTAAAAAATAAATATTAGTGTCTGGTGTTATCTCTACATAAAATATCTGTACCTATGTACTTATAAACAAAACAAATATAATTTTAAGTATTATATATTCGTTGCCTAGTCACCGTAACACAAGCTTAGTAGCTAATCACAGGGCTAGAAGACGCTGGTATAAAATAACCATAAACGTATTATGTTTTCGATCTAGATGGCAAAACAGCTCACTAGCGGCACTTAATTGGTACTTATGGTGACCACGAAGTTCTAGCGAGTAGGTCACTCGGGGTCCACTCCATCACGGTATACCCGCAGCCAATTAGGAGCCTCCTATAAATTACACTTCGGGTTCTGCTCCGAAATACTTAGCACTCTAAGGCCGTGCGGTTGTAAATTAAGTTTCCTTTATTATACAAATTTCATAAAGGAAACTGTAGTTTTACTTTTAAGGCATATTCTAATAAACAAAACAAAACCATAAAAGTGTTTAGGCTAGGATATAGGCATGTGAACGGAAATTATCTTTAAAATTAATGCAACATGTCCAGATTGTCCAGTATTGTACAGTCCACTAATTTTTCATTTTTATTTTGAACGATAATTGCTAAGTTAACAGAAAAATTAGGCAAGTGCGTGCATTGTTGGGCCACGCTCAGTGTACGGTTTCTCGGTAGTACCTCCTCAAAATGTTTTTTATTATTTTTATTATACTTATTACTTTCTCGGCGTGATCAATTTGTATACTCCTGCAAACATTTGTTACAGCTTCTTAATACTAAGATCTCTGAGCTAAGCCGCAGACGGACAGAGGGACAGACAGACGGACATGACGAAACTATAAGCTATAAGGGTTCCTTATTGACTACGAAACCCTAAAAACGGACCCGTAGTGCAGACGATTGTGGGAATGAATATCATGGGATGGAAAGCGCCCAGTAGGAAGACTGCAAATGAGATGGAAAGACAACATCAAAAAGATAGGGGCAACAACTGGATTCAAACTGCCCAAAACAGAGAAAAGTGGCGAAAACTGAAGAGAAGAAAGACAAGAGGTTTTTCCCTAAATCGACACTCATATCGCATGATAGAGTTCTATCATGCGATATGAGTTCTCGCATCTCTTTCATTTCTCTGCAATCTGACGAGGACCGACGACGATTAGCATATATCCCTCCCTTAAGGCGAATACCGATCTGGAGGATCTTGTTATCCGAAAAACTGTAATTGCATCGAAATAGGGTAGAAAGTGTACCGCAGTCAGAAATAGAGATGCAACGGATGATTTTACGGTACAACTTTTTTTTTTTCAAAAACACAATAAATATTACATAACAGATACGTTGGTGGCATACTGTGTGTAGGTGAGGTTATTTTGTGCTTTTTTCAGTCGCTTTTAAAAATATGATTTTTAACTGGTTTCGGAAAACAGTCTCTATTACACAGTTTTGTTAACATTAAGAAAGATTTAAAAAAAATCTGGTAATTTAAGTTATCCAATGGGTATAAAAGTGAATTAAAATTAAGTCAAATCTGCCAAATCGATCAATTTGTAACTTATTTCATCTTAACGTAACAAATTGAACAGTAAAACTGTCAATAAGAGGTAACTTCTTCAATTTACTCCAACGTTGTTAACCACTAGTCGGTTAACTTTGCAGTTTGAAGCGCAACTACAGTGGAATTGGAGAACTTTTTCACTTTTTTTTCTGCTCGCCTCAAAGAGACAAGTGTGAAAGCGAATAGTAAATCAGAAGCACATTTTGAATTACATACAACTTCGATAGATTGGAGAATTCGGAGTGATACGTTTGTAATATGTAGCTTTTTCTTTTTGCCATTTAGCCTCTGCATTAAATAGGGTTACCCCATCTCTTCCCGTGGGAGCAGTGGGTTCCCGACACAAATAAAAAAAAACAATTTGGGATTTGCGGACCCCGCTTCGGACTCCCGAGAGGGATGCAACCGGGAACATCGCTCAGAAAAGAAGCTTTTTCGAAACTATCGCAAAGAATTCTTTTTAATCCGAAATTCAAATAAATCTTTGGATTAATACATATAACTTTGCGTTTTTTACATCGTAGACTTGATGTATTGAACGGCCATTTTACGTGTTTACGTTATTTTAGATTTCACTGGCTGATGAACCGAATTCTTGAGTTGCAAGTGATTTATTGTAAAGCCGGCGCGGCGCGGTGCCACTAGAGCGCGAGACGAAGAAACAAAACAGATTTTCCACGTTAGTCTTTCAAGTTGGTAATAAAGCAACTTCTAATATTATTATTTTTATTTAAAGGAGCACGGTTTTCACTTCATGTGAGAAAGCGAGCACACGTAACGCTTGCTCGCGCCGAAGTTTTTATTTTTTTAATCGTGCTATAGTAGTAGTTAAAACTAAATTTAAATAAATGAAAAACAAACAAACAGATATTATATGAAGACGAGAAATACCCCACCAAAGAAAAATCCCGACCTCTGTGGCGCGTCGTGCGAAAGCGCGACTGCAATGCAGGAGGCCGCGGGTTCGATTCCCGCCGGGTGCAAGTATTTATGCTTATAAAATAAATATTTGTGTCTGGTCTGGGTGTCCCTCTTTGTATAATATGTATGTATTTACAAAAGAAAAATAAATATAAGTATTATATCCGTTGTCTAGTCACCGTAACACAAGCTTAGTCGCTTACCACGGGGCTAGATGGCGTTGTGTTGTTCATAGATTAAAAAAAAAAATATACATAATATGCCCAGAATCATTAATAAACAAATTGTCTTTGAAACTCATCAACTTCGTTTGTGCCGCGCAGCGTATTTTATGGAATTACCTACATGAAGCAGATGCCTATCGATTAAACTGTAGCTTGATATCGAACGAGCAATACGACATAGATCGATTACGAGAGATTCAAAAGAAATATCAGCAACCGTGCAACGATCTGTAATAAATAATTGACGCGAGTCAATATTGGCAGTGCAGTGAAGCCTCAATGGTTGCCAGCCTACTGGATACTTTTTTTAATTATCCACGGACGAACTGCGGAGAGAAGCACGGCAATTTAGTTTACAGTTTTTCATACGCTTTATGTTTTATGAACGCGCAATCCTAATTTTATATGGGCTTTATCAGACTAGGCTCACATGGGCACCTATCCATTTAGATCGAAGTAACTAACTAGTCCGGAATGGCTAGTCCTGAAGATCCATGAAGTCAGACATTAAAAAGTTACAAACGAAATTAAACTTTCTGCCTTATGTACTTAAAAAAAATTTAAACGTCAGGGAAAAAATATTTGGTATTTGATAAAATTGTTTTTAACCGAACGGGGAAAAATGGCACAATCGGAAAAAAGACAACATTAGTAGGATATATGATGTTTTGGGTCATCATCATCATTTCAGCTGTAAGAAATTGACGAAGTCAGTGATGTTTTGGGTACTCAGTTCCTATTCCGGCGGTTTTCAACAGCTAGTGGTTAGTAAAGCCGCAGCCTAAACATCGGCAGACAGTTTCTCTCAATAGGCTCATTCCATAGAAACCGCGCGCTTCGATAACCTTAGCACACTCGGCATGGCCATGCGGTCAAAGAGTACATTGAACAGGAGGTATTAGTAGTCGCATGAGTGCCCCGATTAGCGCAGACGTGCAATGAAGCGAGGAAGTAGGTACCTACTTCACGACGTAAGCTTTTGTTTTGCTCAGCCTACGATGCTGACGTTAAACATACGACATTTGATTTGATTTTAACACCCATCTAACTCCTGAGCGAAGCGAGGTAGTTATATCCCTAGAGTCCTGACCTGAGTGAAGCGAAGGATTCAAATCGCCCAAGACTAATAATACAGACTTAATTACTGAGATGAATACTCAAATTTACACATCTACTGCGAGACAAAAAAGGACTACAAAAATATGCATTTGATCAACAACCAAATTAAAAAAAAAAATTTTCACGGAAGCAATAGCGGGCTGATGTCACGTTTATGAAAGAAAATCCAACCCTTTATAAATAAGTTTATCAACATCGTTTCAAAATGACGACACCAGGCATAGTCAGGCATCAGCCTTAGCCGATAAAAAAACGTTGTAGTTTTATATAAAAACTTTAAATTTTTAACACCCTTGACGTTCGGGATTTAACTCTAGAGTCCGTCGTTGCGCTCTGGATTCAATATGACGCCATCTATGTAAGACAGGGCTTTACCTCGGTGCATAAACTACTATTAAACGCGCAATTTAAGCCCTAGAGGCTAAACTTTGCTTTACGGTGACTTTTTTGGTCATATTAAGTAACTTTATAGAGCCGAAGATGTGTAGACTACAATTTTCGCAAAACTTTCGAAGTGGCCAAGTAAATTTAAAAATACGCTAGGTCTTTCACAGGTGAGACCGCAAGACGGAGATATCGATAAGAAAATATATCGTATCTATGTCTGAGGAATGTGTAATTGAAATAGCTTGTGTAGAACTGGAGCAGTTAATAATATTATGTATGTACGTACAGGCGACCTAAGGAATTCGAGAATTTATCAAGATATTAGATGAAATAAACAAAATCAAAAGAAAACGTTAAGGAAAATCCTGGGACAGTGGTGTTCGCAGACAATACCTCATTGATATTTAAAGTTAAAAGACCGCAATGCAATATTGACGACGACGTGACTCCTCTTTGCTTTGCAATGCTCTTTAGTTAGCATATGGATTCTGAATTGGTACCTATATGGTTTAATAGAAATATTTTACAAGGAATCAAGTACTAGTAGTATCAAGGCTTTACTCCTTCGGCAATCAAGTAATTAGGAACAAACATACAAACAAACAAACAAACATACATACATAGACTGATAAACACATAATCCTTCTTTGCGTTGCGCAGTCGGGTAAAAAGAATCATCATCAGAATTTTTGATGATGCATTTCTCCTTGTAAAATGACGTGAGAAATAAACAAAAGAAACATGAATACAGTTTAATGTAAATAATTTATTACTAAAATGGATACAAAACCAAATGTATTCGCTTTACACTTTCTTTTCTTTCTTCTATTATTATTTATTTATTAAATATAAAACAAGTCAAACCATTGTGAAGGTGATTTGGTTTCTTCTCATTGGAAATTGACAGCGTTTCGAAACCACCCTAAATACTTACCTTACTTTTTATACGTTTAAAAATGATTATGTATTTGTATAATTATATTTTATAAAAGAGTATTGAGCTTATTATAAATATACTAGCTGCGCGCCGTGGTTACACCGGTGCGGTGGTTCAACGCAATGCCTTTTTAGTAGTTTTTGCGTGAAGGAGTAACAAACATATAGGTACTCATTTGCTTACTTTCACCTTTATATTATAATATCGTAGGATTGGCTGTTATATTTTAAATAATAATGTTATTTTTTTTATCATCGACCTTGAGTTGGAGGAGGACAGGTAAAATCTCAAAGATACTTTTTGCAAAAGTTTTGAAAAGAAACTGGCTATGTAACCAATCCCGACTTAAATTTTCCGAAGTCGCTCTTTCTCGTAAGTCATTTAAAACTAGGGGGAACGTCTTACAAAGGAATCAATTCTAATTTAGCAGTTGCCTCTCTTACTCCAGACTTACCTACAACTATTTGTGTTAATACATCGCGTTTTTACATGAAAATTGAGATTTACTGTTCGAATGGTGAAGACCAAATGGATAACGCTGTTAAAATTGGAGTTAAAACTATCACAAAACCCAATCAAAGACTGAAAATTTTCCCGGATAACTAAACAAAATTAATGAGCTACGATTTGTTACTACCTAGCAAGTAGCTTGTACCATAGTAGGTACAGAAGAAAATAGGGGAAACAAATGGGAGTTAGACAATTGGTATTTCATTACCCTTTGCAAGGTTTTTTAGTAGTTAGGTTGAGTAGTAGGCCAGGGCCGAAGCCTTTTAAAATGGTAAAAAGTGGAACTAAATTATAGTAGAATGAAACCCATTGGAATAGGAAGAAAATATAACAAACCCACCAGGCGGGTTTTTAAGGGTAAAAACGGTTTTTCTTGATTTCCAGCAAAACAACAAGTCCTATGAAAAAAAGTTAAATGGGAAAGTTGTCGCTAATAAAAAGATCTACAGCTTTTAGATTCACATTTTTTTCATGAATCCTCAAAATGTATAATGTATATTTTTGTTTGAAAATTACACTGCTCTTTCGATATTAAGTCAAATTAAGGTGAAAAAAATGAATATTTTAAATCCAAAAATTTACAGTGTATTTGGGACATAAAAATGTTAGTTTTTTTAAGGTAAGTGAAAATAAAACATTTTTGTAAAAAATAAACATTAAAAACCGAAAACGAAGTTTAGTACTTATATGAATTTTTCACATAAATTTTGAAGTTTTATGAAAAAAATATGAATCTATAAGTTGTAGATCTTTTTATTACCTACAACTTTCCCATTCAACTTTTTTCCATAGGACTTGTAGTTTTGCTGAAAATGAAGAAAAACCGTTTTTTACCCTTAAAAACCCACCTGGTGAGGGGTTCCCGACCACAGATTGCCTATCGTTATTTCTCTTTCTTTTCCAATGGGTTTCATTCTACTATAATTTAATTATATTTCAAACATTCGATAATGTTCCCTGGGGTAATAGGGTAATAAACCCTGGTCTATAGTGAAATACTCAGAAAAACACAAACACAAATAACAAAAACAATATTTATTTATTATTATGATACTTATTAAACATTTTCCAAATTACATTATAAATCAGTTCCACACTAAGCACAGCTTGTATCGCAGTAACCGAGATACCAATATAAAAATGAAGATAACATTATTCGTACCCGGCGGGATTCAAACCCGATACTACTGGTAATCCGAACCAACGCGGTGGACCAATACTTCGCTACAAGTACTAGTCGCTAAGTCGTATTTAAAGCATAATTTCCTCGTGTTTTGCGAGTAAGGACCTCGTAGCGACATATCGAGTAATCTATACAGTTCGACTCGGCTTGCGATTTTCTATTTACATAGAAATTATAACAACGATGAGATGACGCATCTCAAACATCGAAACATTATTCCTAATACCCCTTCAGCATTTTATGACTTTCTTTTTTACGTGTGGAGTTTCATCACAATATCTTCTGTGGTTTTTATGCAAAAGGTAAAACTAATAAGTAAAACAAAATTTCACATTTTAGTAGGATTACTTTTTATACTTCTATTATAAAAGCAGATAGATTCATTGAAAAAATCGCTTAAACGGTTGCCTGTTAGCTGTTACTCACATTTATTTGAAGCATTTTATGAAACTTTTAGTTCCAATGACTTTCTTAACAACAAACTTTGTTCAAAGTCCCATTAATCATTTCAAATCATACATACGTACAAGTTCGATCTAACTAATATATTAATTACCAGCTTCTGCCCGTGTCTTCGGCCGCGTGACTTACAGGAAACAGGATTAGGATAGGATTGGGATAGTATTAAGATAGGCTTAGAATTATCCCGCCCCCTGCTAATGTGTACCAATTTTAAAGTAAATCGATTTCAAAAATAAAAAAACATGAGAGGTTTCAAGGGACACCCACCCGAACGATGGAACGAAGTTCTAAAAAAAAAGTTCAAAAAGTGTCGTTACAACTTTTGGTCTTAATTTTTTTTTTCCATGAAGCCCTCTTTCGCAACGCACGATAAGGAACTTCGTTCCAAAAAAGTTTTATACATAATCAAATAAACCTTTAATTAATGAATAGACTACCTACACAGACACACCACAAAGAACACACTTACCAAATTTGATGTCTCTAGGACCAGCGCGGTTTGGGCTTTACGTTGATATTGTAGTTTATTTTATTTTATTTAGTTCATTCAGTTAGTCAATCAATCAGTCAGGACTTGAAATTTTATTAAAAAGTTTAAGTAATATTTAAAAGTCACAAAGGTAACTTAAACCAAACAGAAGTTTTTATATAGTCATTCAATTTTTAAGTTCGTAATGTTGAAAAGTAGTTAAAGCAAGCAGTGACCAAGTGTACGTAAACTAGACTGGCACTTTTATCGCCCGATTTATGAAGTGCAGAGCAAAGTGGCAGTAGAGCGCTGTGCAACGATCGTGATGCACTCGCGGTAGCTAGCTCATAAACCTTGCACCGTCTGTTACCGATGCGGTGAGCCGCTCACCAACAACTGAGACGGTTATCAACCTGGGAGATGCAAGATATCAGCCTACAAGATGCTAGTGATGTTATACGATAATACCTATAACTACCAGCGTTAAGCGCGCGCACACTAAGGACGTCCCTATTTCACCGGGTCCGGAAGACGCGACTGCGCTTTGGCTAGAAGCAGCAAGTGCAGCTGCATACAGTCGTCTCGTTATTTATGATTGTCGCTTACCTTTGCCTATGTGAACGACTAGACTCGAATACAGAGGTACTAATTTATTGTATGTTCTTTGAGGTGTAAGAAAAGGAAGCACGGAGAATTTTTACATATATTATCTATTAAACCTACCTATCTACGGACGTAATGAGGGAGGCGGCGCGGGCGGTTTTTGATCATCATTTTATAAAATAAATTGATTGATGTTATTGTAATTTGTAAGTACAATGAACATTACCCAGTTTGGTAGGTAGAAACAAACTGACGACTGGTTATAGAAAACAAATAGATGTGCGCTAAGCAGGGATATTCAAACGAGTAGGTACTAAGACGAAAAAAAATCTAAAAGTAGTAGACAATAAGTATTAGTCAATTGAAATGTTACATTTGAGTGTGCATTTGTCAGAGGACGCAATTTTATTTGTTAGATATCGAGGGGGGGTTAGTTTAAAGTTAAATAATAGTTTGTGGGGTTGTGGCTCTTGTCCCACGGCCTCCATCTTGGAAAAACGGTTTCAAATGGTTTTTATGGTTTATTTGACGAACTATAGGTCTCACAACTTTTGGTAAGTAACTTTTAGTCGTAAACCTAAAAATAAAAAGTTATAAGCAAAAATCAATGGAAATTTGAGAAACAAATTCTATTGGTCATTTATGAACCGATTTTGATGATTCTTTGTTTATTCGTAAGGTAGAAGTCCCAAGGTGACTCCATAAAAAAATATAGGGATCGGACGAGGATCTTCGGAGTAATGAGCAGAATAGTTCCTCAGAAAGTAGTAAATTACTTACTTTTGGACTTTTACCAGTAGAATCAGACCTTGGGCTACTGGTTTGGGATTGATAAAGCACCTGGAACCACCTTATCATCAGAGAACTCCTCGGCTTCTACCTTCCGAATAAAAAAATAATCATCAAAATCGGTTCATAAATGACCAATTGAATTTGTTTCTAAAATTTTCATGGATTATCGCTTATAACTTTTTATTTTTAGTTCTACGACTAAAAGTTACTTAACAAAAGTTGTAGATAAACTTATTTGCAATACAAAATGGTAATTATTTTTTTTGTGGAGACCTATAGTTCGTCAAATAAACCATAAAAACCATTTGAACCCGTTTTTTCAAGATGGCGGCCGTGGGACAAGAGCCACAACCCCACAAACTATTATTTAACTTTAAACTAACCTCCCATTGATATCTAAAAAATAAAATTGCGTCCTCTGACAAATGCACGCGAGCCCAAAAAAATGTAATATTTCAATGTACTATATAGCAACGTTCACATTAATGACAAAATGACAAGAAAACAATCGAAGATGTATAATTTAAATATTTAACAAAATACCTAAACCTATCTATCTAAACCAGTCTTTCCCAACGTGGGCGATAACGCCCCCTTGTGGGCGCTGCAGGCCTAAATGGTAAGAGACCCAGAAAAAAAAGGGGGCGTTGTGTAGGGCTTTGGGGTCGATTTATAATTTCATCTACCTAGCTAGGAAGACTCTTAGACACCGACTGAGCTCTCGACTCTCGACTACATCTTGTGAACATCAACTAATATTAATTAAGATATAGCTCAAACTCGGTTCGATATAATAGACCGCGGGCAATCATGTTTTAACAAGTTTTTGTTAAATAATCCGATTTGTACATTCCTGTATCAATCGGCTGGTTCTATAATACTTGTTCTTGCTTGTCGAGTACGATTGGGCGTCGAATGAGATAAACGAGTTAATGCACGTTTGTCTTATTCCTGTTGGTGCGTGCTGCTTATGCAATCCTATATAAACGACGTAAATTTATTTTATTTTCATTTGCGGTTTCGCGCATAATAGATAAGCAGTACTTGATTTCAACACTTACGTATTTCTCAAAACAAAACAATGTCGGAAGTAAAAAAGAAGAGACGGCAATACTCTGCGGAATATATTAAATTTGGATTTATTGAAAATCCCACAAACCCGTCGTCGCCTTTGTGTCTTCTATGTCTAAAAACATTTTCGAACGAAGCAATGAAGCCTTCAAGACTGCAAGATCATTTGAATAAAATGCATCCAGATAAGAAAGACAAGAATGTAGCATATTTTCACGACCTAGAGAAGAAGCATAATATTCAGCCAAGTGTATCAAAACTATTTTCGGCGGCTGCTAAGCAAGATGACGACGGACTTCGAGCTTCGTACAATATCTCTTTGTTAATTGCTCAAAAAGGCAAACCACACAACATCGGAGAAGAGTTAATTTTGCCAGCAATAAAGGAAGTAATAACTACTGTGCTTCATAAACCGGCCGCAGATATTATCCGAAAAATTCCTTTGAGTAATAATTCTGTGCAAAAACGAATTGATGAAATGGCGGAAAACATTGAAGAATCATTGTGCAATCATCTGAGGACTAGTCAATTCTCAATTCAGCTCGATGAGTCCACTTTACCAACTAATGAAGCGTTGTTGCTATTTTACGTGAGGTTTATTAAAGATGAGAAAATACGTGAAGAACTATTGTTTGCCAGAAATTTGGAGACAGATACAAAAGGCGAAACCATATTCAATACATTGGAAAAGTTTTGTGAAGAGAAAGAGATTCCTTTGAAAAATATTATATCAGTTGCTACGGATGGCGCTCCGGCTATGACAGGGCACCATAAAGGCTTCATAGCGTACTTAAAGAATAAAATTCCAGATGTCCTTGCTATACATTGCGTTATTCATAGACAACATTTGGTTGCTAGAAACTTAAGTGAACGACTATTTCAATCACTGCAATATGTCATCAAAGCAGTCAATAAAATCCGTAGCAGCTCTTTGAATGATAGATTATTTCATCAGCTTTGTGTTACTAATGACGAAGATTTCAACCGTTTGTTGCTTCATACTGAAGTTCGTTGGCTGTCAAGAGGCAATTGTCTGATTAGATTTTACAACCTGTTTGACTCTGTGATAGAGTTCTTGGAAACTAAAGATACAGAACTGCGCAACAAGCTCATAACATCAAAGAATGATATAGCTTACATGACAGACCTGTATAAATTGTTCAACGACATGAACCTCCAACTGCAAGGCGATGAACTAAATTTAATTAAAACAAAAAATGTCGTTGCTGCTTTCGCAGCCAAACTGCTTCTCCACAAAAAGAATATGGGCAGACGTGAGTTTCACAATTTTCCGAATTTATCAGTATCCTGCAGTAACGACGACTTGTTTGCCTACTGCCAACATTTGGAAAACCTCCACATTGACTTCACCGAACGATACCAGGACATTTTAAACTTGGAAATACCAGACTGGGTGTTGGATCTGTTTTCAAATGTCAACACAGCAATGTCACCTCAGCTGGAAGAAGAACGTATAGAATTGACAACAAACGAAGAAATAAAAATCAAGTTCAAAAATGGATATCAAGAATTTTGGCTATTAAAACCGATCCCGCAATTGTACCCTGGATTGTGGTCAATTGTTCAACGATTCTTGATAGCATTCCCATCGTCATATTTGTGTGAACGTGGATTTAGTGCTGTGGCAACGCTGCTTACTAAAAAGAGAAATCGTTTGCGTGTTACCGAACGTGGCGACTTGCGGCTGTTTTTGAGTAAATTGGAACCTGATACCAACAAACTTATTGAAAAGCATCAGATTCAACCTTCACATTAGTTTTTATATAAGAATTGATTATATTTGTTTTATTTTCAATAAAAGATACTCTGTCCGAATACTATAAAGTTGCGTTTCAATAATCAGTTATAAGTACTTAGCGGTTTTTAAGTATGTTTAAAAAGGGGGGCGTTAAAAAATCATTTATTCTTAAAGTGGGCAGTAGACAAAAAAAGGTTGGGTACCCCTGATCTAAACCTATTCAAAAAAATAAACGTCTTTAATAAGATTTTACATATAGTTAACTATAAATAAAGGGGATTCCCAAACTTCTGGGGTTAGAGAAATACTCATCAGTTGCTGGATTTTGTTAAATAATTTCCGAAGAAATAATTTCAAACATATCTAAGTGGACGTAACGCTATAAATGTATTAGGTACCTATGGAAAATATTAAAAACTAGCTACACCCAGCGGTTTCACCCTTGTAACACTCGATCCTACATGTTAATAAAGATCTCCAGCTATCTGTATATCGAGTTTGATCGCAATCGGTCCAGTAGTTTTTGTGTGAAGGAGTAACAAACATACTCATTTACTTACTTACACGGAAACTTTCACATCAATAATATTGTAGGATATTCGTATATCTCTAGAGATAGCTAGAGATTCCCGTGCCGCAAGATGTGTGATGCCCATTTGCCCATGTTACCCAATTCTCCAACTATTATTAGCAACTAATAAAAACTTTTTTCTCACCAAGAAGGTGCATGGCAGTCGTCAACAACTTAGATAAAACATATGATACATTTTATGTAAGCAGATGTTATACTAAGTTTTACGTATTACGCAGACATACAATATTAAAGTCCGAGCTTTCTTAAGTCTCTGCTATACAGAAACTTATAGAAGACTAGAAGCGCCCCGCAGTTTTACCCGCGTAAATCCTAATCCCACGGAAATATCTGGATTTTTACTATTCTAGGTCTCCAGCTATATCTATCTATATCTATAAGTTTCATCGCAATGGGTTCAGTTGTTTTTGCGGGAGGGAATAACAAAGTCACGTACATACATACTTTCCCCGCGACGCATAATGACCTATTTTACGAACGCGAAAAGTCCTAATCGCTAAATGTCCTAGACGCAAAATGTCCTAATCGCGAAATGTCCTAGACGCAAAATGTCTTAGTAGGTACTATACAAGGTGGAATTTTTTAACGCCATTTGCAGGGAAAGTTCTCTAAATATTAGGGATAGCAAATTTTACTCAAAGGAAGCATTTCTTTATTTTTGAAAAGAAACAAAACTGCATTCTAAGATTTTTAAAAATTTGCTTACACGGGAATCGAACCAGCTAAACATTGAAAAAACTACATCCTGTACTTTTATGGCGTCAATCGACAGGGCTAATCATAAGGATCAAATCTCTCTAACAAACATGGTCGATTTAATGAAAGCAAAACCATGAAAGACATGGTAAAGCACTTTTTCGATTTATCTCGAAGAAGGTCGTATATTTTTTTTTGAGAAACCCCCCTCTCCGCTACTCATGATAACTCTACGAAAAACGTCACATGACCATGGCTATACTCCATCTCCACCAACCCGCCCTGAAAAATACCCTCGGCCAACAGAACTAAAAAAAACCCGGCCAAGTGCGACACTCGCACACGAAGGGTTCCGTTCCGTACCACTATCACAATTGGGTACGGAACCCTAAAATGATTTACAAAAACCAATTTTTAAATTTGATAGGAAAATGTGAAATATTCGTTTCGATTCTTACTCCCGTCATACGACCGCATCTCTAAAAAGATCAGACGGACAGACGGACAGACGGACAGACGGACAGACGGACAGAAGGACAGACGGACAGACGGACAGACGAACAGACGGATAGACAGACAGACAGACAGCGAAGTCTCAGTAATAGGGTCCCGTTTTTACCCTTTGGTTACGGAACCCTAAAAAAGACTCTTTTCTATGCCTCTGCCCGATAATTTATTGTGAACCTTACGGTATCCCATGGATCCCTGAGTAAAAGTGCTTTACATTGTCTTATATGGTTTTGCTTTCATTAAATCGACCATGTTTGTTAGAGAGATTTGATCCGAAACAAAATTGAAATTGAAAACATTTTTTTATGTAAGTAGTAGAGATGGGCCGACTAGGGGTTCTGCCGACTAGCAGACTAGTCGGTTCCAAAATTGCCGACTAGTCGGCAATGCAGATCATTATAATTCCGCAATATTTAAGTTAATCATGACCACTCGGCGATTGTTGGTATTATTGGATAAATTTGCACTTCGAAAGCTGTAGCGAAACTTCAAAAAATTGTTGAAATAAAAATAAAAGTTTAGATGTTTGATGTTTAGATGATTTATGTAGGCTATGACGTGTTTTGTTTACGTTTTTCAGACTACCCACCTTCTAACTGTACTACTAATTCAAAAAATATTGGTTTTATTGCATAATTGTTAGTTGACGACTAGTCGGCAAATTATGCCGACTAGTCGGCACCTGCCGACTATGTAGTAGCGATATCATGTCACCGCCAGAAAGTATGACACGGATTCTCCCCAAACCCCCCAAACCCCGACTATTACTTCAGACTTGTTTAGGTCATTATGAGCATAGGTCATTATGCGTTTATGACATTATGCGTTTAGGTCATTATCCGTTTAGGTCTTTATGCGTTTAGGACATTATGCGTTAAGACTAAAAATTGGTTTTAGGTCAGTATGCGTCGAAACGCATACTTTCGCGTTTATAATATAGTATAGAGCAGGGGTTCCCTAACTTATCTGAGTCGCGACCCCCTTTCGACCATAAAAAAAATCCGCGCCCCCCCGTCCTCCAGTCCAGATTAGCAGGTCAGGATAAAAAAGTGTTCAAAATAAGTATTTTTATTGCTCATTAAATTTTTTCAGTCATACAAAAGGTATTTGGTCACTGCCAGCCTAGAGGCTGATATTGGCCGTCTGAGGAAACAATATTAAACATTGGGCGTATCGAGCCGTCTGGAATGCATTCTCTCAGCGATCGCAGATATTAACTGCACAGTTGGCCCGCGCCCCCCTCGAAATATGTCTGCGCCCCCCCTGGGGGGCGCGCCCCCCAGTTAGGAAATCGCTGGTATAGAGGAAGTAGGATGGGATAAATAGAAACTGTCTTGGGAATTAATGTTTCATTAGACAGTTTCTCTGTATCATCTATAGTTTCTAAAAAAGGAAGTTTCAAACCTGCTACTTTGAACATTTTTTTTGAGCCGTTTTCTTATTATTTTCTTCGTGGCTCGGGCTATAAAAGTTAAGAATTGATGAAGAATATATTGTACTCATAGTATATTAAAAAAGCGAGTGATCTTATAATTAATACTTTTTACCCTTTGAGGTACAGAACCCTAAAAATATTGTTTCAGCCAGAGAGCTTGAAATATTACAGTGAAACTGTGTTTTAATGATGAATGACGTATGAAGGGATGCCTATCAGGTATCTCATATCAATACGTCATCGAACTTCAAATGGAACGACAAGTAAATGCTTTTATTGCATTAGGAATGTTAGGCAGTTCGGATAGGTTATAGGAATAGATATTGATAATCGCAATTTCATTTCATATTGAACAAAGACAGATACCTATCTATTGGACATGAAATTGATCTGGGGAGGAGTTAGATCGAAGTTGTACGCTCTAAACTTACGTCTATTGGTTGTATTGTTGTGTGTTTGTGTTGGTCAAACGTATGTACACCTTGCAGCACAGATGCCAATCTGCTACAGACGTTTCTAATTATTCTAAAAGGAAAATATGCATACAATATAATTGCGAATGCCACCATACCTGTACAAAAGGATAACACACGTCTAAATGTATTCTAACGGTAACGTTGTAATGAGATATTCAGTCTCAATTAATATTTGAAGGTAGAGAATTTTGAAAGCGGGTAGAGAAACCGCAAACCGTTCGTGGATTACGTTCCTTCCGCGTATCTATATGCGCAAATGCCTCTCTTGTTATTCCGCTTTATAAAATTCCACTTCATATCAGTATAAAATAAATAAGAAAATATGATCAAAATTTCTAAGTTCCGCAGTCGAAGGATAAAAGGAGCACATAAATGCTGAACAAGGGTAGGGTTTTAGTAGAATTTTGATGTGTGGCACCCATAACGGTCCTACCTACGTACCCACCTACAGTGTAGTCAGTCCTAAATAAACAATTTTCGTTTTAGAGCAGGTTATCTGTACATTGAAATTGGACGGGCTATTTTGATATATATTATTATGCCGTACCTAGCACGTAAATAGATTTTAATTTTAAAATAGTGACTGTTTTGTAATTTACATTCCAACATTATTTTTAATAATTAAACAAAACTCATGAACGCTCGCAAGATCATCTGTGTGAACTTGACGTAAAAATATAATATTTACGAGGAGCAACAGAAAGAGAGATATTGTACGAAATTCTTTCTGCAAAGCGACCTTTCTCGCTGTCTATTATATGGGAAAGTTAAAACAACACCGCGAAAATAAACTAGGTATATCGTCACTGGAACGAAGAAGGAAGGTAAATAGAAAGTCCACGTATGGATTGAGGAGCCCTTCAGATTTTAAAGGGAAACCAACCTCGTTAATTAATAGATACTTATGCAAATATTAGGTATATATAATATATAATATTGTATGTAATGTATATAATATTGTATGTAATATATAATATTGTAGGCGAAATCCTGAAATTTTGTAATAAAATATGCCCAGAGTTTCATCAATTTAAAAGTGTCTCCTCAATCTTAACATCTGCATGGATTGACGAGTAATCAATCCATGCAGATCGTTTTGATAATTGTGTAGCAATTTGTAGTGTACTAATGTAAAAACATTCTAAAAATTCAAGATTTTACAATACTTTTAATGTGGCTCCTTGATCTATACTTAAGGGCGTGAATTTCCATGAAAGTAATTGGTATATTTGAATATTTCACTCCAAATACAAATAGTAGTAAATATTTGTATTAATATAAGACGTAGAAAACTTAGTGAATTTAGTAAAAAAAAACGCATTTTATTTGGCGCCTCAATCCTGATCTGCGTATCAATAATTGACTGTACCTACCTAAAATCACAACCGAATTAAAAACTAAAGACACCAACATTTAGTGTCTATAAAAATATACAAAATACCTATGTACAAATCAACCTTATTCGGTATCTGTAAAAATCACTTTTCAACTTTCCATAAGAATTCGTTAACTAGAGTGACCATGTTTTATGTGAATGGAACCGTTCTTTCGGATGATTAACAGTCCATTGTGCCGCAAAAGTTAAGAAGACTACAAAATTAGTCTTTTTGTGATTTTACATTTCGTAGGTACGTCGCTATAGCTATTATCGGTCGATTATACTGGATGCGTTTTTGCGATATCTGTTTTTAGTACATCATGTATTAGGACGGCTACGAACGAATTTACACACTGCTGCGATAATAACGTCTCAATAGAAGTACTACGCTTCCGATCTACTATTGATGACATTTAAAGTATTACATAACTGGTATTTCTGTGTTCCGGAAAACTACAGAATAGTAAAATCCAAACGATATTACCTTCTAGTCACTGCAATTTTATGGTGCAATGTGACGGCACCTTTACTTTGTTTTACTATCAAGGGATCATACTATAACAAGATCCCCTCCTGATGGGATCCTAGTGGATATACATACACTAAACTAACGTGCTTCTCTTACATTTTGCCCCATTGATAAAGCTTGAAGTAACAAAATAAAGTTAAGATTGATGACGGTGATATCAGGAGTTATGTTATGCTTGGTTACTTGACGAGTTTGTCTTCTGTCAACATTAATACCTGTCTTTACAATCATGCTTTGTTCGTCATTCTCCGATTTACATGACAAAGGATACCATTGATCGTTATCTCGGTACCAGACCACGCGCCACAACGTAGATATACGTATATATTATAGTTGTTGGCTGCATGGTGTTGCGTTGCATCGTGCATAAAAGGAAGTTCTCTTTATGTCTTATATTTTGTGATTCCATTCGTTAAAATTTTAAATCGTATGTCCAAAATGTCCATTGGTATAAAGAGGTATTTTTCACTCAGCGGACACACATCACCAACAAGGTGGACCGACAACTTGGTGAAGGTTGCGAGAATCCGTTGGACGCGGATGGCACAGGACCGGTCTTTGTAAAGGTGCCCCAGCAGCGTCTTTCGGCTGAGATGTTTATTTTATTAAATTTTGGTATCCCGCGGGATTGATATTTCTAATCCCGCGAGATCTCGAATTTACGATCTCGAGTCGGGATTGCATTCCCTAGACTCTCAACCTCACACCTATTGATAATTGATGTACCTACCTAGATTTTAAACACATCTTGACAAGACCATTTCTCTGGGTTACAGGTGAGATGATCTCATGATAACCACTTATGCAGTAGGTAGCATAGATAGATAGATTAATGCTTTATTTGCACAACAAACAATTAGGTACAATTAGTTAACATTAAAAGTGAGACAAATACACAGAAAACTTATAAGTAAAACTTGTACAAATTTGGCGACCTTAACGCCAGGAAAGAGTCAGTAAAGTTTGTGTGGTAGGGAGAGAGTATGTGAGGTACAGAATACTAACATTATATACGTAAATATATACAAATAAATTATTAATTATTTAATGTACACACCACAGAAACCTACATATAATAAATAAATAATTATTAATAATATAAATATATAGGTTAATACTAAAATATATAACAAATAGGTACCTACCCAAGAAACAAAAATATGTTACATATAAACTTTATAAGCGAGTTGACGCCTCTAAAAAGTCAACTATGTTAAAGGAATATCAACTATTTTTGTCTTTAAGCTGTTTATAGTTAAAACGGATTTTTCGTCAAAGAAAGCCTCCTTTGCATTTTATAACTTTTTTAACTAGCCTGGGCATACGAGCAATTAATTTGTCGATGGTTTCTTGCGAAATATTGTTCCAGCTTTCTTGTAAGGCCTTCCACATGTCTTCTTGCGACGAGGGACAACAAATGCGCACATTTCTATCAAGCTCTTCCCATAAAAGCTCAATTGGGTTAAGATCGGGGCTCTGGGGGGGCCACACCATGTTTTTAACACCCCTCTTTTTTCTTTATTTTCTAAATAACCCCTGCATAATTTAGAACTATGTTTTGGGTCATTATCTTGTTGGAAAAAAAATCCTGTTCCAATCAATCTTAGACCAGACGGAACGGCATTTTGCTGTAGTATCCGTTTGGAGTGCTCCTTTTTCATAATTCCTTCGATTAGTACCAAATCTCCGGTTCCATGGCCTAAGAAGCATCCTCAGACCATAATGGAACCACCACCATGCTTGACAGTTGGCACCACACAGTCTGGCATCATCTTTTCCTCGGCGCTACGTCGAACAAAAATTCGTCGTTTTGAACCAAATATCTCGAATTTTGATTCGTCTGTTCAAAGATTTTTTTACCCATCGAGACTGGACTGAAGAAGACTTCTTCAGTCCAGTCTCGATGGGTAAGGGCCCACTGCATCCGTTTCTTTTTGTTTTGTGGCCTTAGTAGTGGTTTTCGAATGGCAACGCGACCAAATAGATGAGCATCTCTCAATCGTCTTTTTACCGTAGTCAATGACACTGGTTAAGATCGGGTTTTGTTCACTTCTGCGCGAATTTCTGGAGCAGTTAGGGTCTATTCCGCTTGCTGGTAACCACGATGTAATGATCCTCACTAGAAGTGGTAGCTCTCGGCCTTCCCGATCGCGAACGATCTTGATTACTGCCAGTTTCCTTGTATTGGGTTATTGTGTTATGAACACAAGTCTTCGACAACTTGAGTTAAGAGGCAATGCACGTTCAGATTTACCTTCGTTGTGTAAAAGAACTATGGCAGAACGAGTTTCACTGCTTATTTCGCGCACTTTTCCCATTTTAAGATATCTTCACTGTAACAAGGACGAGCTCAGACTAACCAAGATAGAGAAAGATTAACTTCATGAAAACTAAGGAAATTAATATATTTTAGGAAGCTAAAATAATCAACTATTTGGCGTTACCCAAAACAAAACCAAAATAATGAGTAATGAGCAGCTCATAAAAATATTACAATGAGAATACCTCCTGATCCTTGAGCGGCACTCATTGATGTTTTGAAACAAATGACCTTTCTGGGATGATAACTCATAGATATGCAAAAAACATGACCCTTAGGAATTCTCTAATAACAATAGAATACGCAAGTGTTCCAATAAGCTCTTTGTCTTATGTAGTTTTTAAATATTTTGTTGTTGACAAAGATTTCTACAAGTGGTCTCTAACTTTTGGCCGGCAGTGTATGTATGTATGTATATTGGGGGTAATCTCCGAAATATTAAATATAGTGAAATGCATATGAATATGATAATTGATAAACATTTTAGTTAATTGAGGAAAAAAATCTCTGAAACAGAAGATTAATTTTGATCAAGAAAAAATTGTTTCTCAGGCTTGTATGCTGCTGGGTTGAATGAGTAATAGGCTAGGGCCGAAGCCTTTAAAAATAGTGAAAAGTGGAACTAAATTATAGTAGAATGAAACCCATTGGAAAAGGAAGAGAATATAACAAAAATAACAGGAAAAATAATTTACGGGCGATCTGAGGTCGGGAACGGTTTTTCTTGATTTCCAGCCAAACTAAGTCTCATGGAAAAAAGTTAAACAGCAAAGTTGTAGATAATAAAAAGATCTATTTATCACCATTTTTTCATATAACCTCGAAATTTATGTAAAAAATTGTGTATGATATTATAACAAAAAATATTTTTTTTTCGTTACCCAGCCAAATTTGAAGAGCTTCTAATTTGGCTGGGTAACGAACTGAAAGCAACAGATTGGGACTGGAAACAACATTTATGTGGCATTATGGCCTAAGGACATCTTAAATCCATATAATGGATCCTGGCATAGTTGACGGCAGACATCTTAAATTTTTTTTATCTCTTGTCGCACGAAGAAACCTTTATATTTGGATAGAAGAGAACTAAATAAACAGAAAAAACTCAAAATCCATTAAGTCGGATTTTGAATTAAAACATATGTATTTTCATAAAAATGCAATAATTATTTTACTTATAGCTGTGGTATGACCTCCTAAGGTAAATAAATAAAGGATAAATTAAAGTAATTGTAAACAAATCAATAGAATATAGAATAGAATGAATCAAGATGTTGTTTCAGGCACTTTATAACAGAACATCTTCACTGATATTTTAAGAGGAAAGATTTATTTATTTGTTGAAACAAATAAGCTCCATAACTACTAAATTGATTTAAAAAAATCTTCCACCAATAGAGAGCTACATTATTGAGGAACAACACAGGTTATAATTTATCTACACTAATATTATAAAGAGGATAGATTTGTATCTTTGTGTGTGTGTGTGTGTGTGTCCGTATGTTTGTGGTGAATAAACTCAAAAACTATATCAAACATTCTTTCACCAAAAGAAAGCTACATTATGGGACACAGCTATTTTCAATAAACATAGGGATTTTAGTTAAGCTAAGTTACAATAACAGCTTTTGTGTTTTAAAATTAAATTAGTTCACTGCTAGGAACAAAAGTTGGTTAAATCTGGATCATGGTATAAACTATAAACCTTTATCCAAATAAACAGTTTAATCATCAAAAATATATGTATGGAAGAATATCTAAATTTTATTTTGATTTATTTAAATCAGACATTTTATTTACGAGATATCTTTATGTATAATCCCAGAAGGAGAAAACCGTTTTTTTGTGACCTTTGTTTGTTACGAATATGTTTTCATGCTTAAACCACTGAGCTGATTTTGATGAATTTTGGTATAGAGATAGAAGGGAGGTTGGCTAAGGACAGACTTCTTTAGATCCCGATATTCCCGCGGGATCAGGATGTATGCGGGTAAAACCATAGGGTGCAGCAATTTTTTTTTACTAAAAAGATGTAATTGGGTACTATCAAAGTAAATGTCTTCAAGATTCCGTAGGTATATGCATGTACGACTCTAGAAAGAAACTTTTATTTCTAAATCTAAGAAAATACAGAGAATAAAACTAAAATTTAAGTTGTAAATATTGTGATGTTTCTTTTTGCTGGTAACTTTTACTATTGGTGAAGATACTCGACGTGAGAAAGGGGTTTTGGATAATCTTACGGGATAGAAACATGAACTCGCATGCACGGGAAGAATAAAATTAGAAATTAAAATAATCATGTCCAGGCAATCTACCTGCATAAAAGCTTTATCAACAGGGATGGATTATAAAACAAATATTATGTATATTGTGATAGGAACCATCGAATAAACAAATAGACAATCAGAGCACTCGTTAGTCAGCAAGCGAGAGCCCTTTAAGCCCTGCCAAGTTATTTACGTGAACAAATAGGGACTAAAGAATTGTATGAATTTAGAAGAGTTGCCTACAAAATGATTAATTAAAGTAGAAAGTAAACATGTAATGTGTTCGTAATATAATAAAATAACTTACCTGCGAGTGCCAGGTATAGAGGAAGATCCCGGTGCGCATAAAACATCCGTCCTTACACTAAATTCAACACAAGCCATTACTCGCTGATTTTGTACACAAAATGTTCCTCACTCCAGGAAATGTTCAAACCACCACATTTCACTTTGTTGATAAAATCAGAGTTTATTGAATACACGCATATTTGCTTTGACCCGAGATTTATATCATCGCAAGCTTTTTCATAGCTTTCCGCTGAAGTACTTTGTAAAATGAATGAAGGTAAAAATGGTCGAACGAGCGTGTGGTTTGTCGACTTGACGGCTGTGGACCGAATGATGGTCGATGGACATTCCATCCAATCATTCAATCAAACTGACACGAAACTGACGCTTGCCATAAACAATCTACACATTCTTAGAATACTGGCAATACAGCTGCAAAGGCGGGACGAACCAAAAAAAAGGCCATTACAACTCTCAACTACACACTTTGCCTAAAACTAAAACGGACGACACCTACAACATACATGCATGAATTTCTTTAGATGTGTGCTGTAGGTGTGGGCTGTTTTATTAGGCAAAGGTGTGAGTGCAAGAGTCATCGTGTATTTTGAGCTATACGTGCTTAAAACCTTTAAGCCTTTCCCCGAACGACCTTCATTAAAAAAAAACAGTCGAACCATAGAGTAAAATTCGGAGACGAACGAAAAACTCAGCCGAATTTAGAAATGAAAGAAAGGGCTGCCGACCAAATTGTCTAAATTTTTCACGTTGCTAGGTTTCGAAATTTATTGTGGTTTCAAAATGGCAAATATTGCAGCGAAACGTATCAAAAGAGAATTCAAAGAGGTCATGAAAAGTGAAGAGGTGAGCTAAAATTCCAATAACGTTCTTGTTTGATGTTGTAGGTGTAGGTACAACAGTAATATTTGCACTGTCCAAGAATGTCCTGTCTTGATTCTATTGTTCTGTAAACAAGTACAGTGTGATATATTTGTGTTCTATCACGTACTTATTCTACTAACAAAGTAGTTTTATCACGCACAATGTCATTAAAACTTGCATGATTCAGCAAAACAGCATGTTCAAATTGGTCACTGAATTTTGTTTATCTTTTACGTTATTGAACCTTGTTCTAATCTAACATACGTACGTTTCTTTACAAATCTTAACCTCTTGTCTGTGTAAGCATGGAATGTTATTTGCGAATTAAAGTAGATTGGTACTAATTGATAACTTTAGTGTTACTTATTCTTTGCTGTGTTCAGTTGTCCCACCACCGTTTTCCTACCTTCACTCATGGACAAACTCATGTGCAGAATAGACATTGTTTAGTAAGTCCCTAGGTAATGTAATTACCAAATACCTTTGTGTTCAAAACAATTTATTAGGACTGGAGACGGCCCAACTGTGGGTTTTTGATGACTAGCCAGTTTTTCAATGCCAAATGCCAATCATTCAGAGATTCCTATTCAGGTATGAACTAAGAAAACAAGGTCTATTTGGGATTTGTCAACAACTAATTTCACCATCTAGTTGCCACTATAACGCAGCATACACACATTGAGGATTCTAAAATCTGCTATCAATGTTTAAATAAAAATAAAATAGAGGCTCCAAAATTCAAAATATATTAAACAAGTTACTGTCATGTAAATTCATGTAATTTCATAGATTTTTGAATCACATTAATTTTGCATGCTGGGGAGTACTATTAACAAACTAGTTCCAACAATTACCCTAATTTCCGTGTCAACAGACAACATTGACATGTCACGTGACCACAAAGAGTGAGTAGTGCCATACCATGGCCTGCATTATCTGTTTGGTTGATAACTCATGTTTCATAGTTTAAAATACATTGCTGCTTTAATTGAATAAATGTAACGTTGTAATCACCAGTGATTACCTGAAAGCAGCACTGTACTGTAATTAATGTTATTTAGTAATTGTAGTAATAAACAAAAGGACAATGCCTGTAAAGTAGCTTTTTTGAGTGGTTAGGTACTAGTCAGCTAGCAGAATAGTATTATCTAAGTCCTGCACTCAGGTACAGCGACAGACTTAATAGAGTCTTCTATGTTCCAATAAGAACTATGCAATATTTTAAGTTGACATATTCGTGTGTTACATGTGTTTCGAACGGTACACCTCCAGTGACTACCTTCTTTTATTTACAACGGATATCCTTTATTTCACTGGGTGTATTGTGGAAACACTTGTGTTTTCATTGTGATTGTCTCCTTAATTCCATTTCAATTCTCATTTATTTCCTTAGATTAAAACAAAAAACAAAAGATACGATACCTAGTCTCGGAAAATGAGACGATAAAACTGCGTCTAGCTGACGCACTAGCCTCAGTCGTATGTCGAACCGTTGCCGCGTGAGCACGTGCTGTCACACTGCGATTATCTTTTTGACATCCATAAGAATGCCTTTTTGCTTATTTTCAAATGACTGAATCATTCTTAAAGACAAATGTTTTTAAGTACAAAATTTTTTGAAAATGTATGTACTTAGGTGTTTTTAGCTCATTTTTCGAATACGCAAAATCAAAATCAAAGTACGTTTATTCATTCGGTTTTTGTCAGTTTTTTATATTTAATCTACTGTGTCTTCGGAACGTGACCTCCAATGAGAAGAAGACACAAGAAACTCATGAAGTTTTTTTTTGTATATTTTTTTTGCAGTAATCATGTGATTTACATTGTCGCATATATATTATTGAACAAAAGTGGAACTGGAGCAATAATCTATACTATAATAATCCTTACTAGCATTACAAGAGTGAAAGTAACTCTGTCTGTCTGTCTATCTGTTCAAATAAGTTTATAATATACAAAATAATAAACATAAAAAAAGAATATAATATAAAAAAAAACTTAAAACACTGTCTCATCCACAAACACACAACCCGCCCAACCCGCCCCGGGACCCACCACCAGAGTTCTGCGGTGCCAGCCTTGCATTCCTTTCCTACACTCTAGAATTTTATTATAAAATTCGTAGGTAGAACCATCTATTTACTCCTTTCCATAACTTATCCTGCTACTTTACCACAGAACTCCAGGAATACGACCCAGGACGAATCGAACGGAGCCGAACTAACCATGCATTCGCGAACGCGACCGTGCCCCTGTCTGTCCCCGTCTTTCAATAAAGTATTAATTTCCATGGTTTTTATCGTTAATATAATCCGATGTATTATAGTTAGAGATGGGCCGACTAGGGGTTCTGCCGACTAGCAGACTAGCCGACTAGTCGGTTCCAAATTTGCCGACTAGTCGGCCGACATATTTGGGTTAATCATGATCACTCGGCGATTGTTGCTATTTTTTGATAAATTTGCACTTCGCAAGCTGTAGTGAAACTTCCAAAAAATGGTTGGAATAAAAATAAAAGTAGGAAAAAAAATGGAGCTGAGGCATAGTTTTGACATTTTTGATGTTTAGATGATGTATGTAAGCTATGACGTGTTTTGTTTATGTTTTTCTGACTATCCACCTTCTTAACTGTAGTACTAATTAAATAAATATTGGTTTTATTGCATAATTGTTAGTTGACGACTAGTCGGCGACTAGTCGGCCCATCTCTAATTATAGTATGCCATCCTGTACAGTTTGCTTTTAATATATTATGTTTTAAATTTATTAATGGACATGTCACACACATTCTTGGGTAACTTATTATAGTAGAGCATAGATGAGCTAGAGAAGGAAATGTTAGAATATACCGTATCTACTATTTTTGTTTTCATCTCAAGTTTATTTCTATTTTTTGTTATTATCTCGATCTTCTTATGTTTTTATTTTGATCTCCTTTTGTTTCCAATTCGATCATATTTTATTTTTTTATTAATCATCTTTTGTTTTTATCACAATAGCCTTCACGCTTTGTAGTGATACCTTGTAGAAGGACATATTTTCTTAGAGAGTAGTAGTAGGGTAGTGTAGTATGTTAGTACTTTATTTTTATTTAACGGGCAGGACAACATCTGTCAGGTCAGCTATTATAAATAAATATAAAGCTTGTCTTACGTGAATGTGCGTAGAGACAATCAGACACAATTGACCTACTGCACTTCATTGATAAATGAATAGGTATAGATTTTTCCTTATTTGTCTACAACTTGATTTATGTTATGATATGCTCAATGTACTGAGTAAGGAATAAGAATTCAGTCTCAGATCTACAAAGATCTCCTTATTTAAAAGGCTAGTGATAAAAACTCTGAAGAAAACATTTTAACAGCCTCAAACATAGGTACTAAGATTCCGATAACTTATAAAAATACTAAGTTTCTGATAACATATATTTTTTTATTTTAATTATGGTATAAGCCGCTTCGGCGACCTCTACCGCGTCACGTTATGTTGTAAAGTTAACCGGATAAATCCAGTTTTTTATTTGAAAAAAAAAACAATAAACTTCGTCGTAGAAATATATTACAGGAAATAAATAATATAAATAATAAAAAATAAATTCTGTGAACAACACACAGCGCCATCTAGCCCCGTGGTAAGCGACTAAGCTTGTGTTACGGTGACTAGATAACGGATATACTACATATATTTATTTTTCTTTTGTAAAAACATCAGAATCAGAATCAGAATCATTTATTGTTTAAACTGTGTAGATATACATTTCATACAGATGACATTTTAGGAATTTTGTATCAACAGTTTGTCCTCTTTGGACATACAATAATTAGTTAAGTACAATAATTACAATAATTAGTTAAGTTAACGTAAAAACATTTAAATCAAACTTAAATAAATCAATCATAATAATCATTATAGTATCATACAATGTCAGAATAAAATGAAGTCAGGCAAATAATATAAAAATAAAAAATAAAAACAAATTAAAAACTCATTACAATAATAGAAAAGTTAATGTCATTTATAATTTTAAAAAATCATTTACAGAATAAAAACGTTTCGCAATCAACCAAGCGCTCTCAGCTTCTTAGTGAATAAATTTATGTTTACTACAGATTTAAATTCATCAGGAATCTTATTGTAAAAGGTTCACATACACGCCCACCAAGTTTGTCTAACCCTCCACCAAACACTCTGTATAGGTACTATTACAATAGTTAAAAAGCAAGGTTCGGTTAGTAATAAGTATTACAAGGAATTTAAGTTTATGCGTGTCACTGTACTTTTAGTGTAATAAGTGCTACATTCTCCGACAGTACTTAAAGTTTTTACCAAAACGCTAACAATTGTACTTTTAATAAATAAAGTTGATATATCGATAAAGTGTATGATTTGCTATTAAATGCGGGGTAATATTATTTTTATATTATGTGCTACAAAATGTATGGAATGTTACAGCAGTATAAATTTGGCGAAAGTATAGAAAATGCTAATAAATCAAATTTTTACACACATTGTTTGGCAGCATTTACAGTATAATGCAGTTTTAGGTATCCTAGGGAGCGCAATGGTATCTAGATTTTTAATACGTTTAGAGTAAAACTGCTGTGCCTGTGTAAACAAGTTCATATTTTGCTTCACAAACTTTGCTACCTCAAGTATGTACATACAGGGTAATGTTAACAATTTTAGTTCATCAAAAACATACACATACACACACATATTATACACATACATATACACATTATACATATACATTATACATATATTGTTCACATACATATTATACATAGAGGGACACCCAGACCAGATACAAATATTTATTTTTTAAGCATAAATACTTGCATCCGGCGGGAATCGAACCCGCAACCTTCTCCATTGCAATCGCGCCTTCGCAAAACGCGCCACAGAGGTCGTCATAACACCGCTGCTGCAAAACATGCTTAAATTTTAGTAGATGCAAAAATTCAGGGTGTCAGTCACTGACGCGGATTTCAAGTCGTTTCTCCCGGATCGAGAAAAGATGCGAGGTTCAAATCCTGGCCATGCGTTTTGTTTTGTAGACGTATTTTTCTTTGATATTTCTACTCACTTCTATTTTAACTCACTGCGCTGTGTACACTAGGCTGGCTTACGGCCAAATACTAAAAAACTACTTAAAATCTTGAGGGCTATTTAAATTAGTTTTGAAATTTTGAGCCACTTGATTAAGTAGCCCTCAAATTTTGAGTAGCGTTTCTGTATTTGGCTATTAGTCACTTTAAAATAAAAATAGAAAACTACGTGTTCGATTTTTGTAAGTTTGAAAATTTAACCCCATTCTTTTTTTGCTAGTAAATGTATGAGTAAATGTTTTGTTTAATTAATTTAATAAAAATCGGTCAAGCTTGATATTGAATTTCTAATAATATAGCTTGATATTGTAGTTCGAACTAACAAAACTTTGTCCTATAATAGGTACTAATCTAAACAAAATAAAGGACACTACCTACTACTCAAAACAAAATAAGAGACAATACGTTTTTTGCTTATCACGAAAATACTAGAGTTAATAAGTTTTTTCTCCTAAGTATTTACAAAATAATTTTATTGCTTGCAATTTAGGCTCACAATTGTTTAGAAAAATAATCTTAATTAATTTTATACGTAACTGTGCTGTGTTCCCGCGTTTTCACCTGCGTAAGTCCCAATCCCGTGGGAATTTCAAAAACTCTAAAACAGGGGTTCCCTAACTTATTTGAGCCGCGCCCCCTTTTGACCATAAAAAAAATCCGCGCCCCCCCATCCTCCAGTCCAGATTATCAGCGCAGAATAAAAAAGTACTTATTCAAAAACAAAATAAGTATTTTTATTACTCATTAAAGTTTTACAAAGTCATACAAAAGGTATTTGGTAAGTAGTACCAACATCCTTTGATAGAGTCCGCGACGAGGTGGCCGGAGGGCCAATCTAGAGGCAATATTATGTTCTTGACAGGCATTCATTTCAAATAATTTCATTAATTGTATTGAGCAGTCTATAATGCATACTCTCAGCGATTGCAGGTTTTTAGACTTAAATACAAGGGTAGCCTGCGCCCCCTGCAAAGGTCTTCGCGCTCCCCCCCCCCCCTCAGGGGGGCGCGCCCCCCACTTAGGGAACCGCTGCTCTAAAACAATATAACTGCGATGCAGAAGGTTGCGGGTTCGAATCCCGCCGGCGGCAAGTATTTATGCTTAAAAGTAAATATTTGTTTCTTATCTGGTTGTGTTCTATGTATGTTATGTATGTATTTACAAAAAAAAGGTATAATGTGTAGTATATCCGTTGCCTAGTACCTACTACTATTTAACTTTATTGCAGGTGGCGGGAGGTGCAATAAAGTTGGAACTGATCAACGACAGTTGGACTGATCTTCAAGGCCAGATAACAGGACCCTCAGACACGCCTTACGTAGGTGGCACTTTTCTGCTCGAAATAAAAGTCCCAGAAACGTATCCCTTCAATCCACCCAAGGTAAGAAAACCACACAATCTTTTGATGCTCGAATAAATTTAGTTATTCAATTTGCTATTCTATATTGTAGAACCTACGACCTATAGAACCAACCTATATACCTACAACCTAAAGAACCTTTATATGAATTTGAACTACAAATTTAAGGTTTTGTTAAATATTTGTAATTAGCAATTGTTTGATTTTACGCTCTACAATTTTGCATAGTCGTATCTTACGTCTTTTTTTGCCTATCTGAAATTTGCTAGCGCTATCCCTGTCACGCTATTGGGGATCTATGGGCCGTAATTGGCCCTTAAACAGTGTGGTGCAGTGTAGTTGTGGTACAATTTGCTCTGAACCCAAACAAACTTAAGCAACTTTTCAACTATTTTTTAAATCTAATCTCCCTCTCTCTTACATTGTATCAAACTGAAAGAGAGGTGCTATACCAGAGGCGTGACGTATTCATACGCGGGCATCTTAACGTGACGTCGCGTGTTAGGTGCAGATTATTAAAATTACTTTCAATCAAGCACCTACATTTGTCCTCTCTTTTATTTAAGTACGGAGAAGATAAAACATGAAAGTTGTCAAATGTTAAGTTACGTGTTTACAGATACGTTTCATAACGAAGATATGGCATCCGAACGTGTCCTCTGTAACGGGAGCGATCTGTTTAGACATTCTGAAGGACCAATGGGCCGCCGCGTTGACACTGCGCACTGTTCTGCTCTCGATACAGGCGTTACTCTCATCCGCGGAACCGGACGACCCGCAAGACGCCGTCGTTGCTAAACAATATAAAGATAATCCAGGAGTATATCATCTTACCGCTATCCACTGGACGAATGTATACGCAGGAGGACCGAACGTCATTTGTGATTTCAACAGTAAAGTCGACCGTCTAAAGGACATGGGCGTAGAAGAAGATACGGCCCGCGTCGCGCTTTCAACTTACGGTTGGGACCTTGAGAGGGCTACCGAACAACTCTTTAGTTATTAGCACCGAGTCCCGTCACGAAAGATTTGGGCCATTTTAACAATAACTATCTCTTTTTGATCGAGTCGGCCAGTTTAATCACACGGTTTCATTCGTTACTTACCTTTACCGTTCAGAATGTACAAATTATTGGATAAAGAGGTATGGCGTATTACCACAGTTTACATGTTAATTACAACATACATAGAATTTTGTGGGATGTCTTCTTGATTATGTTCTGTAACCATCCAATGTATAATAAGTATGTATATAATTTAATACTTTGCAAAAAACTTTGAAAATCATTATGAAGGAAAAGACACCGGAAATAAACTGTATCTGCTAAGACAAAACAAAAACAACCTTTCATGTAATAAATTAACAACTCAGCTTGCGCCTTAACGTAGCCTTAAGAGAATACCCTAATGAAAAATTTGCTCATTTTACATTAGTTACACAATTTTAAAACAAGCTGTATACAAATGGCGCCGACTCGATACAAGCCAATAATAACTGACGGAGAAACTAAACTCCGCTATTTATACATAATAATTAGAGATGGGCCGACTAGGGGTTCTGCCGACTAGCAGACTAGCCGACTAGTCGGTTTCAAAATTGCCGACTAGTCGGCAATGCAGATCATTATAATTCCCAAGATATGTGGTTTAATCATGATCACTCTGCGATTGTTGGTATTTTTGGATAAGTTTGCACTTCGAAAGCTGAAGCGAAACTTCCAAAAAATGGTTGAAATAAAAACAAAAGTTGGAAAAAAAAATTTGCTGAGGCATAGTTATGACATTTTAGATGTTTAGATGATGTATGTAAGCTATGACGTGTTTTGTTTACTTTTTTCTGACTACCCACCTTCTAAACTGTACTACTAATTAAATAAATATTGGTTTTATTGTATAATTGTTAGTTGACGACTAGTCGGCATTCCCGACTAGTCGGCGACTAGTCGGCCCATCTCTAATAATAATATAATAAAAATACGGAATTTCAAGAATTAGAATAATGAACACGGAAACCATGGATTGCTAAAAATGTTATGATTAACATTTATTTTAACATGATCCATGTCTTCTACTATTTAAGAAATATTTCGTAACAATAGCTTTTTCTTTATAGTTATTGAATGGTTCTGGATCGGTGATAAAAACGTTATTTAAGTTTTGGTAATATATACGCTGTAATTATTATACTGTGATGTGTTGCGTTTTTACAATAGTTAGTATTTAATTTGATTCCATGCCTTTATGCTTTGTTTACACAGTGATCGAACATTGGGTCGTCTAGTCTCCTATCCATCTCCGCTAGATCCAGCTATACTTTTATTTAAAAGTATATCCAGCTATACTTTTAAATAAAAGTATAAGTAGCTATAATTTATTAAATATAATATAATTTTAAGGAACAAAATAATCGAAAATAAATTATAATAATTCCCATTAATTGGTATTGCATTAAGATAATATTTGTGATAGAAAAATGGGATGTACCGGATAAACCTCTGTGTTGAATGAGTGCCCTTACAATAGGTGGGTCTTTAATTGCTGGTCATCGATTACAGACCCACATACACTAGTAAATGAGTACGGAACCATCTCGGCGCGCGAGTTTGACTCGCATTTGACCGTTTTTTTTAATATGTACTACCGATAAATGTCGTACTTTACGGATTACCACAATTATGAAGTACCTACGACATTTATCGGTAGTACAAATTAAAAAATGAATTAATGTGTCAAATGTTCGATCGCTGAGTAAACAGAACATAGGAAATTACTTTCATTAAATTCACTGTTAATCGGCGGAGAAAGAATTCAAAAATGAATAATTATTATTGTGTAGCTTTTTCAAAATCTAGAATCGATTTCTTCCTTATGCTAGACATAATTTATACATCGTTTTAGACATCTTTTATATAAAATAAAAACCCGAAGGTAGAAGCAATATCGAGGAAAATCGGACGAAAGGGCAGATTACGTAAAATGTTATGGTGATATATTTCTATTATCGTGATTACCTTCCTTACTTGATAGGTTAAAAGGAAATTGGTTCTGACCCTCTAACACGATTCTTATGGTAGAATAAGTAAAAACATCAAAACCTCATTTTCAAATCGCAATACATATAACAGGGTAAGAAATATAAGCAATATATCGATGACTTCTTCCTCTTATATAACGATACTTTCTCCAAATACGTTTACTTATTTCTTAAAAGTACTAAACTACCTACAGAATTTGTAAATAATATAATTACTTAATTCATTATTTATTTTGACTTATTTAACACAAATGATAATAACGGATGTAATGTACGTTCCTAGTTTGTAGTACGTTTTTTAATTTCAGACTACAATCTGACGTTTTAGCACCTTGAATTTGACATTTTTTCTTCAAGAAGATGTGTCAAATCGTAGTCTAAAATTAAAAAACGAAGTATACGTACATTGCGTCTATTATTATATTTTGTCTAAAGTAAGCACATTGTATGATTGAATCAAACAAAAATTGAGATAGGGGGATATCCGAAGAATTTTAATTATAATTATCTTATTTATTAAACATTGCATAAATTGGATTAAGCTTATTTTTTAAACATTTAAATTGTGGTGCTAAGAAATGTCTGTTTGTGCCGCCACTGGTCAACTGGTTTTACGAAACCAAACGAGTCTTAAAGGCCTGATTACTGTATTAGATTTGTCCAAAATTCCATTTCAATTGCAACTGAGCTGCAATCGAAACATCATATTTACTCTTAGATTTTATATTTTTCCGCGTCTAAATCGCGTGTTTTATAGTCATGTTTTCTGTTGACTCTAAGATGTATGGAAAACGGAAAGTTTTCGTTACTGACTTTTCGGTTGCAATTCAATGTTACTTGAAATACATTTTAGTCATTTTTAATAGGGGTATTGTTCACCTGGGCTCAGGCAAGCAGATTAAAGGTCATAGCACACTTAAACGACTCAGCTCCAACACCGCTCCCATCCAACACTGCCCTAAACTAAGACGACTGCTCGCAGTCTACGCGGCGACAGCTAGCAGGCAACCAGCAGTCCACGCGGCGACAGCTAGCAGACGACCAGCTGTCCACCCGCCTTTACCGTACCGTACGATTTAAATCGTACGGTTGGCAACACTCCGCGACGTCGCGCGCGGCGACTGCTAGCAGACCGCTCGTCTACAACGTGCGGCCAGCGAGGCGTCAACTCCCGAGCAGTCTGACGGCGGTAAGCTCGCTGAAAGCGAGCTGTCTGCTAATTTATGATGCCAATGTAAAATATATCTAAAGAGCAATATTTAAAGCCCATATTTCAATTATATTATTTTTGCCGGGTGGGAGCAGAGTCGTGTAAGTGGGCTATGACCTTAAAACAGTCATTACATGAACGCATAGCTTGATGAAATAATTAATGTATATTTATTTAATTAAATCAATTTGAAGCGGTTCCCCCTATAGATATATGTATGTAGTGTTCCATTTTATGTTTTCTTGTCATCGTCTACTTGTGATAAATATTCAAATTTTTCTTCATGTTTTTTGTTAATTTGATTTCATGATAGATAATCATAAGTAGTTATGAATGAGGTATAAGGAGTTTTTCTTTTGAGGTAATAAAATATTATAATAATTACAATATAATAGAGTTTCATTTTTGTAGTATATTTCGTTTTTTAATTGTAGACTATGATTTGACACAACTTCCTAAAGAAAAGATGTCAAATACAAATAACCAAAACGTCAGAACGTAGTCGAAATTAACTAACGAAGTTTAGGTACTCTTCTTCTTCTTCGTGTCAAAGACTCAATTTCAAATGTACCTTGCCCAAAACTTGGCGACAGATACAGCACTATCTGTAGCTGTATTCAGGTCCTCCATCGAACAACTAGTGGAACACATGGAGCAGACCACGAGGTGGTCCATCGTCTGCTCGGCCCTTCCACAAATACACCGTGTGTCACCCTGTCCTCTAAAACCCCATCTCGCCATGTTCGTCCTACAGCGGCCGACCTGAACTCTAAGACGATTTAACGACTTCCAAATCGGCCACTGCAAGTCGCCGCCGACTGAGAGGCTCTCAGAAGGCGAAATGAAGTCCAAAGGAGAAGGCATTTTTCAATGGAGGAGGTTTAGGTACTAATAACCTAATAGCACTAGTTTTCTTGTAAATACTAAACGTAAAGAAACGGCCTACTTAGATATGATTAAATGTTGTACTACGCTTGTGGTGGTGTGGTTCACTTTTTTAAAGTTTTATCCTATGAGTGAAATTAAAGCTTGATAACTTAATTAATTACTGCAAATTAACGTTTACTTATAAATCAATTTTATTTTATTTTTTTATTTTAATTATTAACCAAAATTAGGGGAATACATTTGTACGAACATTTCGTTGTACGCCGTTCCGTACAAATGTATATTCCCCTAATTTTGGTTGTGTCCGTCCGTACAAATGTATTCCCCTAATGTTGGTTGTGTCCGTACAAATGTATTCCCCTAATTGTGGTTGTGTACGGATGTTTTTGTACAAATGTATTCCCCTAATTTTGGTTGTGTCCGTACAAATGTATTCCCCTAATTTTGATTGTGTCCAAACAAATGAATTCCCATAATTTTGGTTGAGTACGGATGTTTCCGTACAAATGTATTCCCCTAATTTTGGTTGTGTACAGATGTTTCCGTACAAATGTATTCCGCTAATTTTGGTTGTGTACAGATGTTTCCGTACAAATGTATTCCGCTAATTTTGGTTGTGTACAGATGTTTCCGTACAAATGTATTCCGCTAATTTTGGTTGTGTACAGATGTTTCCGTACAAATGTATTCCCCTAATTTTGGTTGTGTACAGATGTTTCCGTACAAATGTATTCCGCTAATTTTGGTTGTGTACAGATGTTTCCGTACAAATGTATTCCGCTAATTTTGGTTGTGTACAGATGTTTCCGTACAAATGTATTCCGCTAATTTTGGTTGTGTACAGATGTTTCCGTACAAATGTATTCCCCTAATTTTGGTTGTGTATGAATGTTTCCGTACAAATTGATTCCCCTAATATTGGTTTTTGATCGATTTACAAACGTGAATTAGCAGTAAATTATTTAATCAAGGTTTTGCTGACGCTACATCTCACAAAAAGTGTCAAAACATAAGGCTGTCATAAGTCGTTGTACGAAGCCCCGTGCAGTCGCGTCGCAGAGGTGTAAGTTCGCTAGTAAATACCCAGGCTTTTGTTTATAGTCCAGGGTACACTCACTAGCGAGCTAGAGCCGTACCCTGGAAGGCTATTCTGCAACTTAACCGTGAAGATGCCGTTTAGCTTCTTACATGGTTCGTAAGTCATTTTACGCCTTTTTAAGAAAGTCAAAATTAAACGTAATGTTGTTAAAAATAAATATGTAAGTAAGTATATCAATTTAAAAACTGACTTTAAAAACAGTGAAACGTAATTAAATCTCTGAAGTCGGACTGGTGAATCCTGTCCGAATCGTTGGATCCTCCTACGTAAAATGCACGACTTCAGACTTGTTTACGTTATTTCATTTTCTTTATTCTAATGTTCAAATAGTATTTTTTATTTTGTACCAAGAACTAAGAAGCAAGCAAGCGACGCCAAAATCTGTTAGTAAATAATACCTACAGGTACTAGGAAGAACCGGTAAGCTCAAAAATGCTTCGTATCTAAGGTGGTAGGTATACATTGATGATTTCATTGCTAAATCACGCTTTTTATTAAGTTTATTTTAAAATATGCATTGGAACAACATTTAAAGTAGTCACCTATTGTAATCTATCGGTACTTATATATGTGTTGTTGTTATAGCTCATTTACTTACTTAAAGAGTTGGTTGTTAGAAAATATTAGCACTGTGGGCTAAGACAAGTTATGCTAGATTTTACAGTCGTGGTAAGGCTGTCGGGGAGCCAGTGGTGACATCTAGCGGTGTATATCGACATAGAGCCTGCGCCCGCGCCGCTCCTCGCCTGACCGCCACCGAGCAACTCGAACTTCGACTGCGGTATGTACACCAGTCATAGTTTACATTACTCTGTGGACGGTGTTCTCGACCGCTCCGACTTAATGCCTTACAAACACCTCGGGGAAGGCAGGGCGCATAACACATCATCAGAATGTGACAATATAAGTGCACTCTCAAACTAACTCAACTTCTCTTCGCCTTCCTCAGTAACTAATCCCAAAAAACTTTTATTACTTTCTAAAACGTATTTAATTTACGTGTGTCTCGTTCCAAGCTCGCGCCAGTAAAACGTGTGTGTGTGTATAAATAAATATTTATTTCATAGTGAGTTAAAAGTTTATCATCATCAGACATGACTATATCGTACGCCGGTGAAGTTCCAAACGGTAGCAGTTTCGGTTGTTTTTGGAGAATCCTTTGCAAGTAAGTGATGGTGAACGCTGCGGAGGAGGGAAGCCTTTGACCGCTGTCCGGGGGCCGCCGGGACAAGTCCCTCAAGGCACCACTCGCCTGCCAAACAGCTGTTCGCTCTCGCCTCTTTCGCAGTTCACTTACTTTTGCTTCTATACGTGACGAAATCGCACATCGATCGTCCGTAACCGCCTAACCGCTCATTATACAGTAACAATAGCACCTCTTGTCGAACACCTATTGTGACGTTCCACAGTATGTTTAATTTGTAAAATAACTCTGTAACTAACCGTGTGTTTACGTTTTAATTCGCTTGAACGAAAGTTAGTTTGTGGTGGTGAGTGTAGTGTTGAGTATAGTTGTTTCTAGTTGAAGGTGCTATCGATCAAAATCGATTACGAACAAATTCGTTCTGATGACGAAAACAGGCGAAAGTTATTGTACCGTTTCGCTCACATTTGTTTCGATTTAAAAAATCCCCTATTTTTTTATAACTTTATCATAGCCGATTGCCCAATGTTCGCTGACGTTCCGGTTATTTGAATTTTATGGGCTAAATAGTAGCATGTTTAGTAATTGTTTCATCACAAAGTAAAATGTAATTTCATAATGAACTATTAAGTAGTAAATTCTAAGTAATAGGTACCTACCTAACTGCAGACTGTCTAATGCTTGCTTTGTGACGTATCCGTTATTAAAATAATTATGCATTTTTGATTCCGAAGCAGTTGTTTACTGAAAGACATGGCCTAGACACAGTAATTATTGTAGTCTTTGTTGCATAATATTAAGAAACAATAGGGTCCCGTTTTTCCCCTTTGGGTACGAAACCCTAAAAACATTTATCGAGTGCAATCTGTTGCATTTCTTGTCAGGAATTAATTATTGAGTTTAAAGAATTTGTTAAAAACTTACTAATTCTCATTATCCTACTAATTATAAAAAGGTGAAAGTTTGTGAGTGTCTGTTTGTTGGTCCTTCGCGCATAAACCGTTGGATCAATTGCGATGAAAGATGGCTGAAGACCTGGCATACCTCTACTCTATATTCCCGCGGGATCGGGACTTATGCAGGTGAAACCGTAAAACTCTTGTTCTCGCTCATTAATGTGTCTGTCTTACACATAACTACCTATTTCAATTCACACAAATTATTGCTACCAAACGAAACGATTGGAACCAAAGGCTTAACGTTACCTTCCGAAGTGTCCATAAATCCGACGCCCATCGAAGTAATTAACTTGCAAAAGTTGCTTAACCCTCACGGCCGTAATCGATCGTCAAGTGTAGATAGGCCATGAGCCATTGAGAGTTTTAAACAAGTGACAGATTAATTTGCAAGGTCGGTGAACACCATTCCCTGTAATTAGTAAGCGGGTGTTCGCAGCAAGGTGAAGGTCGGTAAATATTCGATTTTTGGCGTAACTTAGTATTCAGTGTACGAGTACTTATAGGAAAATATTTTGGCACTGTAGTCTGAACTGCAATCTATTGTTCTGCACTCTCACTTCTGTCGTTTGGCTCGTGACTGGCCATGGGCAGTTGAGGAAAATCTATATTCACATGTATTTTAGTCCTCCTATTATGGCTTCCTACTGATGTTTTATTGTACACTAGCTGCGTCCCGCGGTTTTACCCGCGAGAATATCGGGATTAAAAGTAGCTTGTTATTCCTCAATAATGTAGCTTTCTATTGAGAATTTTTCAAATCGGTCCAGTAGTTTCGGAGCTTATCCAGTACACACAAACAAATAAATCTTTCCTGTTTATATAGAAGTATAGATTGTCAAACTAATCAAATGATACCTAAAATTTCGCAGGCGAATTTTCCTCTTACGAACGTTCGTGACGTGAATTGCATACATTATGAGTTATAATATTCGAGATACCTAACACGTTGTCGTTGATCATACATAAGGTACCTTTGACTTTTGAAATACTTAAGAAACGTGAGGTGATCTTTTTATTAATAGTTGGTCTTTTGAGAATGTAGACAACTTGCTGCGTTCCGCGGTTTCACCCGCGTAAATCCCGATTCTGAGGGACTATCAGGATCAAAATAAAAATTTATCCTATGTTACCTATCACTTAAACTAAACTTACGTATATGCGAATTTTTATCCAAATCGGTCGAGCCGTTTGACCGTAAAGACCGAACAAACAAATATATAAACAAACTTTCAGATTTATAATATTGGTGTGATAAATCCTAATAATATTATTAATGTGAAAGTTTGTGTGTAAAAAAGTAAGTAAGTTAACGAGTATGTTGGTTACTTATTATTATTTTTATTAGATCAAATCGTATTTTTTTTTTTGTTAGATCGTATATTATGTTGTTGTGTTGATTAGTTGTGAATTATTTAGTTATAGTTATTTCTAAGTCGACGGCACTGACGCCCGGTAAAACTCTAATGAGTTTAGTGGTGTCTTTATTTGTTGAACCTATTATGTATTGTTAATAAATGAATAAATAAATAAATAATATTCACGCAAAAACTACTTAACAGATTGCGATGAAACTTGGTATGCAGATAGCTGGAGACGTAGGCCTCCGATATTCCCACGGAATCAGGACTTACGCAGGTGAAACCGCGTGGCACAGCTAGCTACCTGCACTAAAACACGTAATGAATAAGTTTTTTTTAAAGTCGAGATTGTTCAAGATACAAAATTTTGCCTCAAAGTTAATACTAGAATTGATGGAGATCAACTATCATCACGTAAATTAAAAATTGTCATGCCCACTTGATCGCCTACCGAATAGATCGAATAGAAAATGATACCGCATTTAAACCAATTAGTATAAAAATAAACCCATATGTTGGCTGTAGGTATGCGATCAAGTTGTTGAAGGTAAGTAGGCCGTGTCGGTTGGCTTATCTATATGATACTATTATGGTTGCAGTTTTGTTAGTTGACTACGTAAAAAATATTAGTTGATTGATAGATAGGTAGGGAGATATAGATCACAACTTGATCCCAACAAGTCTAACTTGACTCGTGTTCAAGGTTTGTTGATCAGTGTACGGTTTAAAATGTTTGGCAGATAATAGAGGCGAGTTATTTTTGTTTTTCTTATTTTTTTAATGTGTTACAATTAGTCTTAAATCCCTTCCTTAATGAAACCTTGATTCGAAAGCGGAATTAAACACGATTCGACTTTTAAGTATGACGTGACAGATCATATTAGAATATTAACAGTGAAAGTTAGTTCGAGATAGCTCCGTTAGTTTCTGATTGGTGATAAATTGATAAAGTTGTAAAATTCGAGATAAATGCCATTTCTTCCTGGGTTGCATAACTACCTAGTAACATCGCGTGATACGATGTGAGAATTTAGTAGTGGTGAAATTATTATTTTTTAATTCATTAGTATTTTATGTTTCCTGTGACTGTTTTGTTATATGAAATATAATATACATATATACACAATTTTTCCTTTGTACTTCTTATAAAAGGAAAACGCAATAGTTTTTCTTGCTTAGCGGAAAATAATACATCCGCTGAAAGTTAATTTAAAAAGTCCCACGACATCGGGACTTAGGTACGCTGGTAAAACCTCAGAACTACTAGGCAAAGCCTACTATTCAATTGACGAGTTTTTAGACGAAAGATAAATTTGTACGCCAAATGGCAGATCACAGCGTACATCTTTTATTTTTTTATTATTGTATTTGACATATTAATATCTTTGTATTATACCTGTGTATCATGAATTTCATGAATGAATAAATGAATTGAATTGAATTGAACTATCTTCTTCTTCATAAAATTATCGTGTCACAATGTTAGGTATCATACTCCTCCGAAACGGCTTAACCGATTTTTATGAAATTTTATATGCAGATTCAGTAGGTCTGAGAATAGGCTATTTTTCATACCCCTAAGTGATAACGGTTGTCCACCACTAACATTTTTGCGGGATTGGGAGTTACGCGGGTGAAACCGCAGGGCCCAGCTATTTTCTATATAAATTCAACTGTCAACTGACGTACAAAATAAGAGAAGTTACAAAATAAAAAGCGAAAAACCACGTTAGTTTGAATTAAAATCCTAAATTGTCAAGTAGTTGTGAAACAAGAGTATACCTATACCTAGTACCTTCAGAAACTTAGATCCAAAATGTAAACAAATAACTGTCAATTTTAAAGTAAAAAATAAATAAAGAAATGTCACTTTCGAATAAATTTATGAGATAGACTCACAGGACCTCCAAACAGCTGAGAATGTAACGTGATCATAAACGTTGGAAACATTCCCAGCGTTTTGGGAGTCTTCCCCAGGTTAAGTACAAAAATATTCCAGGACCTTGCACACATCACACAGCGCAATCTAACCCCAAAATAAGCAACTAGGTTAGTAATATGGGTACTAGACATCGTATTACTACATATAATGCTTTATATGTAGTAATCTAGGGTTCTGTACTCAAAGGGTAAAAATAATATGTGACTCTATTTTTACCCTTTGGGTAAAAAAACTAGGCTGTCTGTCCGTCCTTATGTCACCAGGCTGTATCTTATAAATACTAGATATTAATGAGATACAGTTTTTAAAGGTCTTAGAATATGCAAAATTCGTTAATAAAATTCTCTCCATGTTTACGATTGGCTTTGGGGCCCTCTGCAATTGCTCTTCTGAGATGAAATCCTAAGAGCATCCCACACGTCTCTTGTTTGCAGCAAGCAGCCAATTGTGGCCCGAAGTTTGTGAATTATCACAGCTTTACTACACACGGATAATGTATTCATAATTAAAACCTATATAATGTCGTTTTGTCACCAGATGGCGAGGCAGCGTCTACAAGCTGGTGTGGCGCGAGCTGTTGGCGTATCTAACACTATATTACACCATAAATTTACTATATCGATTCGCACTCACAGAATCACAACAAAGGTATGAAACATAATTAATTAGTGCGAAATGTTAACATTTTCATGGGGGATTTCCCAAAGACTAAAGTTTTATTAAATTAACAAGTTATATCTACATAAATATCCCGTTGAAATCTTTTGTTCAACGAATATGCACCGGTTTGTTTCCTGCAATATATTATTCTTGATTTTTTTTATTGCGCGAATTTATTTTTTATATCCTGTTTAATATTATTGAGGTGAAAGTTTGTGTCATCATTTTTATTAGTTACTCCTTAACGCAAAAACGATTCAACCGATTGCGATGAAACTTGGTATGCAAGGTATGCATTTTGTGTATAAATTAGATGTTCTGAAACTTTAAGAAGTTTTTGTCTTAAAATTAGACGAAAATCCGGAAATCATGTGTTTATTCCTGTAACATACTTCTTAGATACCTACAACATTCAAACGAATCAATGAAAAGCAAAAAAAAACACTATTACCGGATAACCGGACTTGATATCCGGCTAAACAGTAGCCTCCAAGTTATTCCAGGTCCAAGGTATCTGCATACCAAAAAAAAGCAGAAAAGTAAATTCTAATGCGTTAATAGATAGGTACCTAGCTATATTTTTATTATATTTTCCCAAAACAGACATCTCGCATTTAAATTTTTATTTGATATGCTTATAGATTTTCAATGTCTCCGTCCGACACGGATTTTGAGTTTAGCGGCTATATGCCCCTTATTCCAAGTGGCATGATTTTCTCAAAAAGTACCTGTCATACAAGGTTCAGTCTGAGCTTTATCTTGACAAGACAAAATTATGCTAAATATTCAATGGTCATTACATCTTTGTGCGTGGGTAGTGCCGTCTTTTCAGACGAAGCCGTTTTCTATTTGCGTTGTGGTAGGGCTTTATTCAATAGTTTACAAACTACACTGTTAACTCGCTGCTCCTGGGAGAAGGGAAGGTAGAGAACAGTCCAGTCAGTGCAAGTGTAATCAAAATCTTTTAGATACGGTTAAAATCATTCGCTATCATGCAAAAACTCGACGATATCTTAAATGTCTCAGAAACAATAGAAGAATTGTTGGCTCTATCGAGGACATGTAAATCCGTTTAGAACGACAATTATAGTTTTGCCTTGTGCCGAGTTGTGCCTTTGCGAATACTACGAAAATTTCGTTGGAGGTGAGTGTTGTCAGTTTTACCACACCTTACCTAATAGTTAGTTCGGCTGGGCTTGGTTATAATGTACAAATCCTGTGTCGAAGGATTTGTTCTTCATATAAACACCCCGAAACTGCGTATATTGTATTATTCCGATAACGTTTTTGCAAAAAATACCATAATATGATAAAAATATTAGTATAGTAGGTAAAATAAAGTATTTATTAGAATTCTAAACTCGTTTTACGCATAGTTTGGCTGTTGATTTAAATATTGATGCAAAATTGTTAAGTTTTTATTCCTCAAACGTAAGCGCAATTAAAAATTAAGGTCATGCATGTTTCAATCTACAATCTATTTCGAGCAATAAAAATGACTTCAAATTCTGTCGTAAAACTGTTTGACTTTGGCGTGCTTTGGCTATTTCTACGTTTTGGATGACTTGGTGTTCTGTCGTTCCCACGGGATTGGGACGCGAAAGAAAACGCTAAGCACTGCTATTGGTTTCATACAAGCATTCCAAACAAATATATCTATAGGTAGGTACTATTATTAATATATTATAAAGAGGTAACGCTGGTAATATTTATGTGACCGATTCCAAAAAAATTCACCAATTGAAAGCTAGATTATCGAGGAGTAACATAGGCTACTTTTGGTCCCGATATCCCCAAGCGATCGGGACTTACGCGGGTGAAACCACGTGACTCTGCTAAAACGAATATTTTTTTTCCTTATACCGACTGTAGGTGCGTCTTATTAAATATCAAAACATTGTAATACCCACTAAATATTAACTTCCTAGTGCTTAAAAACTTGAAATTCCGGATGAGCAAGTTGTTCCCACAAAGGTGGAATGTACCCGTTTAATTTATTTACACTATCATTCGCATGTCGTTTACCGTCTACCTCAGTCCAAACATTGTGTAGGCAGAAGTTCTCATAACTTCATTCATGATTCAAATTCGCAAACAATTATATTACACAGATAAATAAATACACATAATAAAGTACATAGCAAATATATGGGCAGGCTTGAGGGTAAATACTGATGGCGTCATGAACACTCGCGTATTAGGTTTGTGGTACCTACAAACATATATAAAAATATGTACATACCTATATATTTTTAAAACAAGTTTTGTCTCGCAGTTCAGACGTGGATTCAGACGTGATACACAGTAGCAAAATAAAACAAAATAGGTACTGATTATTTACATGAAAGCAGTTTTTGTTGAAATAACCCGAACACTAGTCATATAATAGGGCTCTCTTATTAAAAGACGACTAAGGGATTTAGGAAAGACTAGCAAACCTGGAGTTGGGACCCGCGTGAGGAGAACTCCATATTGCTGCTTACTCATAGAGAGTTGGCGTCAGACAAGACTTGCTTAGGTACATTGTCTTTTTTAGTCAAATTAAGTAACTGTGTGTCACTCCGTAGGAGCGTAACAACAGACTATACAAAATAACTAGGTAAATTAAATATGCCCCCGAAATTTAACAATTTACACGCATTTTAATTAGGTTTCACGAAAATGAAAATTCAGCAACACATCTCCACGCGTTCCCGCCGAAACTCCACTCTTTGAGGGCTAGTTAAACAATAAAGAGGCTTCTAAATTCAACATAAGTTTTTGACTATTCAATATTTTATTTACCTAGGAGCTGCCTCAGCATATTGATAAATTGGGGCTATATACTTAATTCAGCCACTAGGTAGTTCAAATCTCGTCTATCCGACCCGTTGCATTTTAGATCAAACTTTACACGACTACTTGATTTCTCGCTTAGACATCTTTGATCATATTACTATACAGTTATTATCCCCTCTAAAGCATACACATTTATTATAGCCAGTTTTAAGTACCAAACTACTTTTTATTTAGTCTGTGTTATACCTACTAAGTATTTTAATCTGATGTTTTGATTCTTTGTATTCTACGAGTAAAGTTCGTTGTTTGTATTCAACATTTTATCTTTACTAAGAAGTGTCAAATCTTACTTTACCATTAAAAAATGTAGTATAAAACGAGTTATCTTTCGTGTCAAAAAAAATCTGAATAGCTTGCGATAAAACTCGGTGGGCAGATAGGTATAGTCCTATGTTTACAGAACACGGGACTGATGCAGGTGAAAACGCAGGGCGAAAGTAGTTTTCATCTACACTAATATTATAAAGAGTAAAAAAGATTTGCATTTGTGTGTGTATTTGTAATGAATACACTCAAAAACTAATGTGCCGATTTCAAAAATTCTTTCACCATTAGGAAGCTACATTCACCGTAAGTAACATACTTTTGATCCCGATATACCCACGGGATCGGGACTTACGCGGGTGAAACCGCGGGACACAGCTAGTAAAGTATATAGTACGTAAACACATATAAAAATAAACAAGTACCTACCTAACAAAAGAGTCATATTAACTTGTTTTACTACACATAACTATGTACTAGAGTTTAAACAGATACTTTTATTTGTTACTCGTTCGTGACTGCAAACGCTATCTCTTCTGTTAATCTAACTGAGATATGAGACTAATGGATTAAAACTGCAATTGCTGTTCAAGAAGATTACAAACCTGTTAGAGTCAGGATTCCTTATGAGGGAGATGAGGACGCGCGCTAATACCCGATAAACCCCTGTTAAAATATCGGTATAAAAGCCTATGTTGTTTCCAAGTATACAAGTAGATATGCAGCGGGGAAATGCAGCCAGCATAATGGGCACTTTTGGCCGTAATGGACTTAGTCAATGCTACTACAAAATAAATATAAAGTAAAACTTCTACCATGCTATTATAAAAATGAGTTTTAAATGCCAGACCTGGTTTAGACCATGATTTATTATGCCTAAATCATGGTTCAATCCTGGTCTGGCCTTAAAACTCATTTTATAATAGCAAGGTAGAAGTTTTACTTTATGTTTATTTTGTTTACTATAAATTCATATATTTAATTAAGTTTTTAGTGCAACGTTATATTAACAACGGGAAGTAGATACCTACCTACTTCCCGTTGATCTATATTTGGCTAAAAGCAAGGTCTTACACAAAAAGTTAAAGTTAAAATTAAATACTTTTATTGTATTAGACATTTTATTAACACCTTACGTTTCGAGTTCTGTCTGACTTGCTCTCGGGTAGAAGAGAAATCAGAAAAGTTTGAAATTAGAAGGGGTTACATGCATTGAGTTATTAATTATGTACCTATTACTAGGTTACATGCCTAGTTAAAGCCTATTGACTAGTTCTTTTGAATTGTATGGACGCCCATACAATTCAGAGGTCTAGATTGAGAATGTAGGTACTATACCCACCCACCAATATTCATGATAACTTTATTATTATAGCGGTATAATGGGTTGGTACTGAACCCTCACTCGGCGCGCGAGTTCGGCTCGTACTTGATTAGTATTTTTAGCAATTTACCTAGGTAATAAATATTAAAAAAACAACACAGATACAATATTAAAATTAAAATAAAAAAAATACACTTTACAAGTAACTATTCATAACTTCTACATAGTTTAGACTCGATTTAGAGAGAAGAGCTATAAAGGTACATAAAATAATGTAGTCAAGATGAATCACCTGGTTAGAATAGTTCAATATAACAATAGTTAGATCTAAGGAGGTACGTGTAATAATAATAACACATGCAAGTTTTTATTGGAACATAGTCTGATAATAACTACCATCGCCCCACTTCAAGGAAAACAACAGATTAACATTTACGATATGTATTTGAATATGTTACTTATGTATGAAGCCAGAAAAACATGAAATAGATACAAAAAATATTAATGTTACAAGTGTCCATCAAATAAATAGGAATTATTAAACATACCTACAACGGACCGATAAGTGAGTAAACTCCACGGGTATAGCACACGCAAAAATATGGTTGTACAAACATCACAGTACGAAATCTATAAATAAGTGCATCAGCGCTTTACACATACATTATTTTTCATATTCATTCATATTGACATAAAAAAATATATACGGTCGAATTGAGAACATCCGCCTTTTTTGAAGTCGGTTAAAAAGGAACACTTTTATGATCACTTTGTTGTCCGTCCGTCTGTCAGGACTCGAGGCCCTTTATCTCGGGAACGCGAGGAGGTCCGAAGTTGAAATTAAAACCATATACTAAGATGTTATATATGTGTTAAATATATGTAATTAAATATATTATACTATATATGTGTATAAAAATCGAGGTTCTGAGTCAAGACGGTAAAAAGACACAGGCAAATTTAGTATTTCGCGAAATCTCGTAAATAGGTACTTTAATTTTCACTGATTTGATTTTCATTCTACACTAGACAAAGCTTGCCTTGAGAAATCCAGAGACAAAGTTAGGCACGCGCGCCCATCAAACGAGGGGCACAGGTTCGAATCCTGTCACGGGAGAAATTTTGATGATACATTTCTCCTTGTAAAATATTACTAATAGAGCCTTGAGCAATAAACATAAGAAATATTAGGTGCTCATAAAAACTCAAGTTTCATCAAAATCGGTTAAAAATTCAACTTATAGAATTCCGAGTTGCCAGAAAAGACATAACAATACATTCTGTACTGACTGGCAGACGAAAGTTTTGCCAACTTTGCGCGCTCGGTCAAATAGCTACTTTATTCTGAAGTAGGTATTATTCACAACAAAAAAAATATGTTTCACTCAGGGTTAGTCAAAGTACTGGTATGAAAGGGATAATATTATCGTTCAGGTTATTAATAACTACTCATTTCACAAACCTCATAATGACTCATTCATTATTATTACACGCATGAAGCAACTTACAATTGATACAAACTTGAAGAAGAACATGAAAACTGTTTATTTTTCTTCTAAAATTAGTATTCATTTAAATGATTGATAACCTATAATAAACTCTGTTTATGATTAATTAATTCCGAGTGCTTCAAAATGTAATACTTACAAAAGATGAAGAGACACTAACAAATTGCCTGTTTCAGACTAAACAGAATTGATGTACGTTTTTTAACTACACGATTAGAGTGTAATGCCGCGGTCACACAATGCTCAATTTGCGTCCAATACTCCAATGTGTTTGGACACATTCTCAGCATTGTGTCCGATTACATTGGAGCCAAGCTTGGACGCAAAGTTTAGTCCATTGTGAGACCGCGGCATAATAGTAGATTGTTAGCCAACGGTAGAATGTCACCCTTTTCACCTAAGATATTTCTGTAATTATGTCATTGACAATTTATCAAAAAATGCTAAACACATTTTCCGAAAGACACTTGACAATTTTAGCGAATCTCCAGTTCATGACAGACTCGTTTGTTTTACGATAGATGAGCGTTTGACCACTATCTCAACTGCTGGAAAGTGATGACATGGTCTTAGATGTAGCATGCTCATCTAAAAGAAGGAAGACGGCAGTGGAACAAGATGCGACCCGTCTTTCTAAGTGGCTGCACCGGTCTACTATCTTCTTTGTACTTAATAGCAGTAACTGAGTGCAGTATTCCATTGCAGGGTATTCGAGAAAGTCCGTCAGTACTTCGGTGCTCAGAGCGAGTCGATACCGATGTCGTTTGTGCTGGGCTTCTACGTGAGCCTCATAGTCAAGCGGTGGTGGGAGCAGTACAAGTTGCTGCCGTGGCCGGACACCCTCGCTCTCTTCATCTCTGCAGGAATACCTGGAGCGGTCAGTAAAGTAAAGTATTTTCCTATAACCAATACAACTGTACCCCTACCATGAGTTGATACGTAAATACGTACACTGTAGTTTTAACAGTTTGGGTGTGTCCGTAACTCAAAATATTGGCTCGCGCGGCTGATTGACGCTACCGGTACGGCAGGAAATGAACGAAGTGGACGCGCTGTGCACAAGGTCAAACTCTTGACGTTACAGTGTACGTATTTACGTATCAACTCATGGTAGGGGTACTGGTCAAGTGCGAGTCGCAATAAATAAATAAATTCCGTGAAAAACACACAGCCCCGTGGTAAGCGACTAAGCCTGTGTTACGATGACTAGACAACGGATATAATACTTATATTTATTTTTCTTTTGTAAATACATAGGTACATATTATACATAGAGGGACACCCAGACCAGACACAAATATTTATTTTTTAAGCATAAATACTTGCACCCGGCGGGAATCGAACCCGCAACCTCCTGCATTGCAGTCGCGCTTTCGCACGACACGCCACCGAGGTCGTCGGTGTCTGAAGTTATTTGAAATCCGACTTACACTTGAACGGTTTTATTATCTGTTTGATAGTCACAATTCTTATTAATATGTTTTGGTTTCAATATGGATTCCTGTTTAGTGATTATATTATTTAATAATGTAGCAAATGTCATTTCTATTGAAACAATTGAAAATGGTGATGTTTCATTATTTTCCGATCGCAAAATTATCGATAGCGATTTCTCGAATCAGCCACAATTATGCTACAGGAATAATCAGCAACAAAGTTACAACATCACGCCCTGAGATGCACCTGTTATTCTAGGAGACACAGACCATTGTTTCGACCCTAGCTCAGATATTTTTATATAACGAAGGGATATCATTTATATTATTAACATTTTGCCCGGGTTTTTAATTGTCTTGTAATAATGATACCTGCATCATTATACGTATATTCATCCGTTTATAACTACCTATGTCTTATTTCTAATGACCAGGTACATTATTATAGTCACTGAACGTGCTTACTTGCTTCAGCACAACATACAGACGTAAGAAAGAAAACTAAGGATTGACAACGTTGATTGACAAAATGAAAATAAGTGTATTAAAACACAAACATTGACCTAGAACTTATCACTAATCATGGGCTACTAAAACTTCAAAACATATTCGATAGAATTCTGTTGGTATTTTAGCATGCTGGTTCGTATGCTGTACCTCTTTTTATTGCACTCAATGGAGCGTGGCTCATCAATATTAGGTATATTGACGGACTACGCTTCAATGAGTGGTGCACGGTACAGTGTACACAATTATATTATGTATTTGTGTATAACTACTATACTAGGTAAATTATGTAATACATAATTTAGTAATAATTTTAATTTTATAATTTAATAATATCGGGTATATACCCGATATTATTAAATTATAAATTTATTTAGCATAGGTTTATTTAAGTTTGTGTAACTATCCTACTAATATTTATAAATGTGAAAGTTTGTGAGGATGAATGTTTGTTACTCTTTCACGCAAAAACTACCGAACCGATTGCGATGAAGCTTGGAATATAGATAGCTGGACAGCTAGAATAACACATAGGCTACTTTTTATACCGTAATTCCCGCGGGATCGGGACTTACGCGGGTGAAACCGCGGGGCGCAGCTAGTAACTACATATGATTATCATCGGCTTAAGCCGGGTTCTCACTAACGAGCTGTAACTGTAACCACAAAAATCATATATATACGTGGTTCCCGAGCCCGATTGTCAGTTTCTATTGCAAACCGAAGGGGCGCTTTCGCGGGGACGACGTACGTACACGCTAGAACAAGTTACGGTTACAGCTCCCTAGTGAGTACTCGGCTTTATTTTATATGGCACATTAGCGAATTATAATATTTTATTGCGAAAAGCGAATTGTACATCAGTGTTTCCTATTTCAAGTTTATCTTTATGTTCAATAAAGTTTTGTTCCCTACAATTAAGGCCCTACCAGACATTATCGACATGTAGCAATTTGATTCTTAGAGTTCCGTACCTCAAAAGGTAAAAAAAAACGAACCCTTATAAGAACACTTAGTTGTCCGTTTGTCTGTCAATACCCTTGATCTCGGTAAGACCTAATGGTATACCCAGGGTTGGGTCCAAACAGTAGATCTCTTCGACGGTCAACAGCACAAACACGAACTTTCGTAGGTATATGCATGCATTTAATTATAACAACCCATTTAAAAGACTACCGTGACCTGGTGGTATACCCCAGGATTAACTCCAAATAAGAGATATCTTCAATTGTCAAAAGCAGAGACACGAAATTTCTTTTGCATTTAGTTAAGGCATCCCATTTTAAAGGCTACCGTGACATGATGGTATACCCATACTGATGGTAAAAGAGTTAAGGAGTAAACGGTCAAATGGGACTCGTATCTCGTACCAAGTATTGACTTTTAACGATTTAATTTTTAACCTAATAAGTTAAATGTAAAAGTCATAGACCGCATGAACAGGTGTTATCGTCGTAAAATGCTGGCAATTTATATTATGTTACTAGCAGTGCCCCCCGCAGTTTTGCCCTCCCAATTACGCGGGAATATTGCGACAAAATGGTTTTAATTGTTTACGCTCATATCATACAAAATATTTATATTTCTTATATCGTATTTAAAGAATTTTGTAATTATATAAAATTTAAGTGTTGGATGGGCAAATAAATAAATAATAAATAAGAGTAAACTTTGTGTTATCCCAGATCTTCAGCTATCTTCATACCAAGATTTATTGCGATTGGTTACGTAATTGAAATACAAATATCCAAACAAACATCTAAACTTTCACATTTATAGGAATAGTAGGATAGGATATACAAAACTTTTGTTCTTGTGGATAGTGGCCTTAATCACTAAATTGTTTAGGTACGTAAGCATTGAGGTTGCGATTGTATGTATTTTATGTGTTAGTGTGCATTCATTTATGTAGTGGGTAATCTAAGTTATTTAAACTCGTCATAAGGAACGTGATTTACTTAGTTTTTGTACAATTATCGTTCGGTTTGTAGGTAAGGATGATTTAAATAAATATTTAAAAAATCCAGATTATTAAATTACAAGCATCCTCACAAGTCCCAATCCTGCGGGTTATCGGGATAAATATGTATCAATGCAAATCTCCAGCTATCTGCATACCAAGTTTCCTCGTAATCGGTTCAGTAGTTTTTGCGTGAAAGAATAACAAACATACTCGTTTACTTACTTACACACAAACTTTTACTTTTAAACACTTTTTTGCTAAAAAAAGGCACTTTATATTTTTTACTCTATCTATAATAATTAATAATAGTAGATAGATTGCTAACCAAGGGCTGAATATCACCCATTTTATCTAAGATATTTCCATTTATTTACAATAGTTCGAGGGTGAAATGTCAATTTACTCGAGCTAAACACTCTATACTACACTTCATTTCGACTGTGAGGACATTAAAATACTACGCGCACACTAATACAGTAAAACTTATATTAATAATCAGTTAAAATTTACAGTAAAATTAGAACAATTTGAAAAACACAAATTTTAATTGTTAATAACAGCTTTTGCCTATCCGTTTATGTCATCGAGAGTTGAATCAATGTTCATGTCACTGAAATCACTTTCTGAAACGAATTTTAGCCAAAAAAGCTTTTTCTATTATTATATGCAGAGGAGAGGAGAGATGAAAATAATTACAAGGAAGAGGTTTAATAAACTTGACGATGTATAAGTAATATTCGCATACATTTGAAGTGTCCTGGCATGAACTTGACGATGTATAAGTAATATTCGCATACATTTGAAGTGTCCTGGCATGAACTTGACGATGTATAAGTAATATTCGCATACATTTGAAGTGTCCTGGCATGACTTCACGTTCCAAATTTATATTTTTAATTGTGACAAAGGTGACAAAAAGGTAAAACTGCATTACTAATGGCGCGAATTGTTAAAAACAGTTTTTTGCTTAAGAGGATCGTCTCCATTCTCTTCCTCCATACAAACGTAGTTTAAATATTCATCCCTGGATAAAGACATTAGAGCAAATATGTTTATGCCATAAAACCTATATCTGTCATGACAATGCACTTTTTTTTTTTTTTCTAATTAAAATAATAATAAAAAATTAAAAAATAATAAAATTAAAAAAATTAAAAGGTAGATGCATAGTCATGACATGACAGATATAAGTTTTATGGTATAAACATATTTGCTCTAATGTCTTTATCCAGAGAGGAAAATTTAAACTACGTTTGTATGGAGAAAGAGAATGGAGACTATATTATATTTGACCTTAGATTATATCAATTTCCTTATGTGCTCATTATTTTGCAAAGCAGTGTATTAGTAGAATGGTTTGCTTAATAAGTAAATGTGAACTATCAAAAAAACCTCTTACCTATGCCCTATACAATACAATAACAATACAATATTTATTTATTATTATGAAACTTATTAAACACGTACACACGTGTACACGTAACAGCGAATTCAATGATTTATGACAACATATTATTTATATTTTACCCGTATTCTCTTAGCTAAGATCTTCTAAGTATATTCCGGTATTTAATCTACAACATTTCCTTTATGCAAAACTCGGTTATCCGACTCAGTAATTTCTTCACGATTAGCTGTGTTGCAACTTAGGTTACTATAGTTTCTCCAGCGCAAATTGTACTTTTGCATAAAACAATGATTCGACTTAGTGATATCCATAACGTGCATTTTACCTTTCCTTTAAATTGTCTAGCGAAATAGTACCTTGATGTATTTTTTTGTAACATTACATAATTGGATTCAATCCACTTTAAATTTAATGGTCCTACCGAACTACTACATAAAATAGTAATTTTAAATTAGACATAAGTATAAGTTTAAAGAATATATTATTATCGGGAAATAATATACATATACTTACAAGGTGATTTATTGACATATTTTTTACTACTTGTATGGCAATGAAATGAATGTGACCACTTAGGTATTGTTTACATTCTGACTTTAGTGAGGAACATTGGAAGGTTCTCGTAGCTTCTTAGATAGAATCAACTATCTGCGCCCAGCGGTTTTGCCCGCGTAAGTCCTGATACTGCCTGAATTTCAGAATAAACGGTTATAGACTACGTTTTACCCCAATATACCTACTGCCAATGATTATTTAACTATTACCTAACATTGCTCATAACATTAAAACATCTTGATGAAACTCACGGGTCATTTAGCTTCAGACGTTTTGACCAATTCTTTCCCGTATCGTTTAGGGTGGTAGGTGCTGCTGGGCCTACTCGATCTACTATGAAATATGTTCCAGACCAGACACTGCAGCGCCGTAAATTACATATATTAAAGTTGCTACTATGCTTGTGCAGTATAATAGTAATAATAATGGTGGAGGTGTACCATTGTTATTATTCAGGGCACCTTGAGGCAAGGTGTCGGAGAGAAGCGACCCCGCGGCTTCTCGAGTGCTCCAGGAGGAAATCACCGTTCCTCACCTCCGGCTTGCCTTCACCGGCTGGTCAGAGTGGAGTCGCGGGAGCAGAAATGCTCGAAGGATGGACACCTCACGTCAGTGATGAGTTGGCCCGCTCCACAGGATTACCTAGGATGGTTTAAAATCCGGTGAGGTTGCGCCATCCTTCAGCCTCTCACGTCCCTGTTACCCCTGGCTGTAATTTGCTCGGCTTAATTAGGGTGGCCCACCTTGTGAGTTGGCGAGTCTCTGTCTGCCATTTTTACGTGTTGTTATTGTTACGGCAGGCGTCATAACTCCCATAGTTCCCCCCAGAATCCAATCCACTACCAACCCATTTCAATAGCCTAAGTAGTTTTACCCGTAGTTTACACAATAGTCCTGTCCGACCCGGGGGTTGTCCTTAGCTGCATTTTGTTGTGCAGATAGGGATAACCGCCGGTTTGGTGTCCATCAGAATTTTTTAAATTAAAATGTTACTTTAACGGGCCTCTACGTGTTGGCTTCGGCCTCACGCACGCCTTTCAAAGGTCTGGGTGCTCCATAGCCCTGAGTATCAGAAATGGTAACAACAAATAATAATTCAATGCTCGGAAAATGGACACCTCACGCCAGTGACGATTTCTCCCGCTCCACAGGATTACCTAGGATGGTTTAAAATCCGGTGAGGTTCCTCCATCCCTCAGCTTTTCACGTCCCTGTTGCTCCCTGACTGTGCATATTCCTATGCAAATTTTGATCCCGATCCCGCGAGATTATCGGGATCAAAAGTAGCAAAAGCATTTTCAGCCAAATCGGTCCAACTTTTGACCGTGAAGAGGGAACAAACAAGCAAACAATCTTTTAGATTTATAATATTAGTGTGATGTGATTTATGCGAATTAATATCAATAAGCAAGCAATTTTCCTATTTCCATGAAAATTCTGCATATACTTTTTATGTATGAATTATGCCTCGTGGTGTAGCTTCAACCAAATATTGTAGGTAGATAGATGTTTGATACATGTTTGATAAGTCCATTCTTTTGATAATATTATGAATTAGGTAACGAAAGGTCACATCATAGGCAACATTTCAAGGCTTAATACGAAGTGTTAGCGACGACGCGACCGCGACGCGACGTAGTGAATCTTGAATGCTTTAATAAACCAGTCTACTACCTTGACGAAACGTTTATTGGAAATAGGACAGGTATCGTGCCGTCATCATCAATACATCAATTATCATTTTTTAACCACCTTGATGATTATAAGACTAGGTAGGTACCTACGTTGATTATACTTTTTATAGTAGAATAATACGAGCGTCGTGAGGCGCACTAACTATTAGGTAAACTGTGGTAATACTTTTAGATTTGCAATACTCTATTGAGACTAGTATAAACACAGTATAACCCTCTATCGGCAGTCGGGTAAAAAAGGATAACCTTGCCAAGTAGATCGCAAAGGCTGGCGCTGGCGCACTTCATTAACCTTTGAACATTTGTCGTCTAAATATTTTGAGGTACCCTTCGTTTTCGCAGCGATGAAATGCAGTTTTTACCAATTCATCGGCAGGCCTACGCATTACGTGTCCGTACTAGCTGAGCCTTGATTCTGATATTTTATTGTCACTTTAAAGCATCCTCTTATAGGTATATTAATTACGAGAGTACGTAATGTTACTCCTCCCGCTCGGCTTAACAAACACATTTCGGTAGCATGTAGGTTATGTTCATGGACCTTTTTGGTCGCCCAGACTTCGCTGCCGTTAGTGCTGGTCGTACTGCCGTTTTGATCACTTAGCCTCGAGTTCTTATTGGCATTTTAGTATCCCATAGCACCCCTAATGAGAGAACGCCACTTCACACATCCAGATACACTCACTCACATCACGTCCGCTTCTACAGAGGCCATCCTCATAGAGAACGGATCCTAGATACTAGAAAGTTTGTACCTCGTTTTAACTAGGAAGTGCCGGCCATCCAGCGTGATGCCCGGATCAAGTGGAGCGTTCGGATAGCAGTTACAGAACGTTACATAGGTATAGTCGGTTTTTGTCATGCTAATGCGCTGACTATTTTCTTCCAGCGATTCTCTCTATATTTCTAAGTCTTTCTGTAGCTCTCGCTAAAACTACGACGAAGCTCAGTCGTCAGACAAGATATTCCATGGAGTTGTTAGCAATTCCAGCTTAACTGAATATACCCATTCTAATGAGGAGATAGAAGTTTTACGTTCGATGACCCCAATAATTCATAGAAGACATAAAAAAAATAACAACCTATGTTGTGAGACCTAGTTCTGTATATCGATGACTTTCATAATTTATGACCGTATTTAGTGAACTAGAACGTGACATTAATGTTGTTGCGTGCTACCTACGTTTTAAAGGTTTAAGGGCATTCGTTAGCAATCTTTAGGACATTACATAAAATATGTGCAGTTTTTGTTCGAGGAAATAAAAAGATACCGACCTAGTGAGTTTTGCGAAACATTTACATTTATTTTGTTAAATTTTATTTTAAGGCTCTAGCTAGGCATAATCTACCTATTAGAAAAAAATACAAGGAAAAATAATAATTTACAAAATTTCACTCTCGGCGAGACTCGAACTCGCGTTCCTGCGTCCCCGTCGCAGCGTGCTAACCATTACACCACACGAGTTCCCACCCATAGCGATTAATTTAAATATGTATGTTTCGCTATCTATATTTACTTCTTTCGACTAAGTACGTTTAAAGCTTTTACAGGAACCACTTTTCAGTGATGTGAATGAATTTTATAATCTAATTTTTTTCTCGAGATATTTCTAGTATTACATTTACATGCGACCGGATTATATTCGCTTGAAAAATAAAGTTTGTTTATTCATACGTACAAAATTACATATGGTATAATCTATTCGAAGATTATACCATAGGTTATAATATAACTAACAGATACAACCTCGCAATTTGAAACCTTAAGACGACTGCAATGGTAACATTCCTGCTTCATTAAAGTCGGTGTAAGACAATATAACGTATTATTATAGTAATTGATAGATAAGACTGAATCGGTAAGCCTAAGTACAATTTTAGTTCCCTCGGTATGCCTCAGCGCAGTCTATAAACCTATTCTTTGTAATAATTTGATTACCATCTGATTGTCTGTTGTACCCAGTTACCTACATACGTTACGTCATTTATAAAGGACCCTACATATTCATAGATCGCCGGCAGACATCGACTTGTCTATCCGGCTCATTTATATCATGAATACTCTCCTCCTGTCTTATAAACGATGATTAAAATAATTAATGGTTGCCAATCTTTTATTTATCTGAAAATAATACCCTAGCTAGCTATAAATTAGCTAGCTATAATCTAGCTATAAATTAGCAGTTATAATAATGAGAAACAGTATGACTGCGACGCAGCCAGGCTGCGGCAACCAGTAAAAACATAATATGGTGTTGCAGCCACAAAATCCTGGCTACGGCAGCCAGTATTTTGGGTTCGGAATATTTCAAAAATGACTTTCGATACAGAGAAATTTATTCTGGAAATTGAAGTGATCTCGAATAGTCGTCGATTAGGTAACTGGCTGCACAAATATTCTGGCTGCCGTAGCCTGGCTGTGCAGCCAGGCCGAATAGTGCGCGAGGGCCCTTGTTACAAATATTGTTGTTTGTCGTTAAAACCCTGACTACAAACAAATATCTCAAGTTTGAGATTAAAAATGTTACTATTGTTATCAGTGTGGGTTCATGGAGCCACGTTTTAACGCCACAAGCCATTAAACTAATCGTTTGTGTACTATTAAATAACGAATTTAGGTTATATACCAACCAAATCCAATCCACACAACACAACGTTTAATCAATTGATTTGTTGATTGCTTCGCGATCTCTGTGACACTTTGGGTTTCGTTGACGTTGTTGTGGTTCTTAATACACATAGATGATGTACGTAATGTGTTTTGTTGATTAAATCTTCGGTTGATTCGGATGATTAAATTAAATCACTGAACACTTCCTGTCCATTTATTGAGGAAGGCTATAGGCTACTTTTGATCCCGATATTCCCACGGGATCGGGACTTATGCGGGTGAAACCGCGGGGAGCTGCTAGTGTATAATATGTTTCCCCACATTCCCCACTGACATACCTAAAAGCTTGTAGCTTGTTTCAATCCTGGGATATTTAATGGTCAAATGCGACCATCGCCTGTTTTCACTATTTTTTACTGCAGACCAACCTAGCCGATGGCTGCCAAAATGTTTAGGTAATTATTGAGGAAATTGAATCATGTAGAAGCCGACCATTTAGTGTGGCCGGATTCTGCCATAATAATTTCATAGAAAAATAATTCAAATCTATTTTGCAGAAAGCGAACATTCTTGTTTTTATTCAACAAAACTTTATTTTGCAGAAGTCGACCATTATTAAGATGGCTGGATGTTATAAAAGTTTAGTCAGATCTGAAATGGTTCAGCAGTTGATACTTTCTGTATTAAATATTTTGGAGGAATAAAGTTCAATGTAGTATCTATACTAATACCACCTAATACGGACGGTAACGGCGTTCGTATATTTAAATGACGATCGCAGTTAAGGTTATATCACACAGGTGTTATGATAAACATCTGTTCTTACTAAAGAAAAGTCTCAAACCGAACAATGGTCTCAGTTTTGCAAACATCCGCCAAAATGACACGGAAGATATTATATTTCACGCGTCAATTTTTGTGATAATGAGAATCATAAAATGATTTAGAATCTTGCTAGAGTATCTACCTTTGGAGTGTTTAACCCAGATGTACATGCATTAATACAACAACTCTGTTTGAACCAATCGTTTTCCGGGTGTATTCCTGAACTTCGACAATTGTTTAATTCGAAAACAAATATATCGTGTCAAGTCATTGTTTCGACTGTACATAACTCGACTAGTTTTAGTTCGACAGTTTCGTTTCTTGTTTACCCCGTCGTGTGGGATATCGTCAGAGAGCTCATTGTAGTTTTTCAAATACTATTTTTTCATGTTAGGGTTCCGTTTTTGGAAGAATACTCGTTTTTTTTTTCTTTTTAATTTTAGAGTTATGTGTACTACCTCATTTGGCTTAAAGAGGGGGGTCCCTCCCTAAGCCAAATGGAGGTGTTATAGATAGGTCTTATGTATTTCACGATTGTAGTACATATATAATGAAGTTTAAAGAAAAATTACCAGAGAGCAGTCTTTTCAAATTTACGTGTTAATTGAAAGAAATTAAAAGTAGAATTTCCAACAAATTAACAGGCTTCAAAGCCACAGGGTTGGCTAATTGTTTCCCCTTCTTTCTGCGGAGGTATGTGGGCTGTGTTGACTTTGTAGTGCTGACCTCTGACTAATCTGTAGCTATTGGCCTTTACATCTAATCTCCCTAGTCTAGATGACTACACCCAGCGTCAGCAATCTTGTTCATCACGTAACAAATCTTGCTTATCATTCAGACAGAAGAAAAATGTTTTCTACAATTTCAAACAGAATGATTTAAAAGACTTCAGAAAAAAAACTTTAAAATACATTTAAAAAGATTACCATAATAAAAATTAAGACATCATAATACGATTATAGCTATTTCATCAGAAATGCATGAAGGACACTAAAATTATTGCTCATTGTCGATTCATAGGTAGTTACCTATTATGAATTGTTTACGTATGCGACATTATTATTATTTAACGTTTTAAATATTTTTTCTTAATTTTTAAAGAGGTGAATTTGGCACAAATCCAAGTGCGTTCTATGGCGTTCGTTTATCCTAACTCAGGGTGGAAGGGACAAAAACTTTTGAACTATTCCGCATGTGTTGAGTATTAACTGCTTTCTGTCACAAGTAATATTTCTGATTTCTGCCATGACAATGTCCAATAAACACGTAAAAATGGCAGACAGACAATCGCCAACTCTCAAACTGGGCCACCATAATCTGCTGAGCAAATTACAGCAAGGGAGCACCAGGCACGTGAGAAGCTGAAGAATGGAGAAACCTACCTGGATTTAAAGTCGTCACTGGTAGGTATGCCAGAGAGCAGGCCAACTCATCGCTGACGTGAGGTGTCCATCCTCCGAGCATTTCCGCTCTCGCGACTCCGCTCTGACCAGCCTGTGAGGGCAATTTAAGCCAGAGGCGGAGGATCGCTTCCTCATAAATGTTCACTCCGACCAGTCAACTAAGACAAGCCGCAAGTGTGGAACGGTGACTTCCCCCTGGAGCACTCGGGAAGCCGCGGTCGATCGAAAGTCGCTTCTCCCCGACACATTATGACGACCAATTATGATTACTATTACTAATTCCCTTTGAGTCCAGAAACTTCCAGATTCTTTGTGCTGTAATGTTGTGTACCTACCCCATCATTAGTTAGCCAGTATAAGACGCCACGGGATAGCCTACACCGGATTGGCGAATGTCCCATAGAATGTCCCCATGTGCCTATGCCTTCGGACTGTGGTGAGTCCTAGGACATGTCGGATTCCTCGCGATGTTTTTCTTTACCGTAAAAGCGATGGTGATAGCGCACATATCTTTTTCGTAAAGAAAAAGACATTGGTGCGTCCGAATTATCTTCCTAAATAATAGTCAGCCTTCTAGTTGTGAGCTGTCGCGATTTTTGAACAAACAAATTATAAGGTGAATTTAGACTCTATGAAGGAAGACGATATTGCCCATTTCAACTAATATTATAAATGTAACACTAGCGAAAGAGGTGTATTAAATCTTACTATACAAAGCTAATAGAGTATATGTTTAAACGCAGGAACCGCTGGTCCGATTTGAAAAATTCTTTCAGAGTTAGATAGTACATTTATTGAAAAAGGCTATATTATATTATCAAAAAAATTAAACAGACGAAGTCGCGGACACTGCTAGTGTATAGATAAACCAATTTATATAATAACGTTTTACTAATTCATAGTAAGTTACTCCTACACGTCGTCATTTAGGTAATGATTTTATTTTATAAGGTTGTGTTTATTCAATATTTTACCTACTTAAAATAGTCTTAGCAAAAAATATACCATTGTTTCTTGTTAATTTGTTCATTATATTCAAAGTGGTCGTGCGAACTAAAAATATATTTTTGTGGGATTGTAATACCTAAACTTATCATTACCTATTAAATTAACGGATTATATGGGTATTTAAGTAATTTACTAACAAAAATAACGTAAAGAGTTAACAACAAAAGGTTAGGTTAATAAAAAGCTTACAAGCTATGTTGTCGGCCATAATCTATCTAATCTATCTGTACTTACATATTATATTAAAAATCTGTAGCGATAAAAAAATCTGTAGGTTATTAAAATTATATTGATTCAAGAAAAAAAATTGCCGGTCGTCTTAAAATCGGTAGCTGTACAGTGTACACGATACAGCTTCCTATTCCCTTATAGTCGAACCCCAGACCTTCATTATTTTATAAAAGCTGAAAGTTTGTCAGTTTGAAAGTTTGCCAGACATTTTTGATAGTTCCAATCCCTTGCCAGACAAAGAAAAGCCTGTACCTGCCAAAGCCACTACCAGCCAAACTTCATAATAGTCCAGCGTTCTTACCTGTGTATAGGAGCATGCCCTGACAAACTTTCAGCTTTTATAAAATAACGAAGGTCTGGGGTTCACGGGCTCTTGCTCTATTAGTCTCGCTAGATAGATGTTTAGGTTTCAATTACAACTTGACAGCCAACGCATTGCCTGAACTGCTTGAAAATCTGCGAATGCACACGGTTGCGGGTTCGATTTCCGCCGGGTGCAGGTATTAATGCTTAGAAATAAATATTTGATTGTGGTCTGGTTTTCTGGTTGTTTGTATTTACAAAGAAAAAGTATAATATGTAGTATATTCGTTGTCTAGTACATACTATTGTTGAGATTAGGGCTAGATTGCGTTGTGTGTAACTTCTTGCAATGTTTATTTATTTATTAGCGGTTTAGGCGTGAAAGCGCTGTTACCTAAGTCCCGATCCCGCGGGATTTACGGCATCAAAAGTAGCCTATGTCCTTCTCCGAGGTCCCATCTATCTCTATACCAAAATTTATCAAAATCGGTTCAGCGGTTTAGGCGTGAAAGCGTAACAGACAGACAGACAGAGTTACTTTCGCATTTATAATATTAATAATATATAGTAAGGATTATTATTAATTTGAAATAAAAGAGTCTAATGTAACCAGAATACAGAGCAAACCCCAGCACTACCATACACAGTAGTAATATTATAAAGGAAAAATGCATATCCTCGCCCCGCGGTTGCAATTTTTATAGATCAGATGTAAGTTTTTATTTTAATCTGTTTAGTAGATCGTCCAAGTCTGTTTGTTTAATTTTATCCAAATATGAAAAGTGGTTCAGAATGATAAGCGTTGATAATTGTAAATGTAGGTACTGAACAAAAGTGTAATTTAAATGTGGTCTCGGTGTAATGATTTTGTAAAGTTGTTACGATTATGACGTTCGTTCGTCGCGTGAAAGAATTCAACACATGAATATAAAGTAACAGATTTGTAAATGACTATACTCGTATTGTTCATGTAACAGATTTTTACTGTTTACCTAATTGTTTTGATGTAATACTGTAGGTAGAAACATAGGTTTTTTTCCTGTAGTTAATGGTCTTATATTCTGTAATTTGCACTGAAGACGTGGACGTTGTTTACACTTTACAAAGTGTAAAGTTTATAGAATCGGGTAAAAATTTCAAGTAAGGTCAAGTAAGGTCAGTTCGCCTAAGTCCGGATATTTTAAATATTTAATTTTTGTGTCCGATTCCCTTTTACCTATGTTATTCATTATGTAGTTTTTGTTATTTTTTACGGAATACGTTGGGTGTTTTCCGTACGAAGCTTTATATTTGGGCCATTGTACCTATCGTGATTTTAAGACGGGTTTTTTCGCGATGTTTTCCTTCACCATAAGAGCTATGTTAATAGCGCACTTTTTCTTTTAGAAAAATACATTAGTATACTCGACAACCTTGATAATCATAAATGAGAGTCGAGGAATCTACCACCAAACCAACACCGGTCTTGAGGAAAGGATAAACGAAGAACGTATTTGTATTTATGTAAATTTAATTAAAGTTCCTCTAGAAAATACTTATAACCTAGTTGTGCTACATACAAAGTTTCTTAATATTTTTTAATAATTAACGATTTGTAGACAAAGTCTCTAGATCAGGGGTTCCCTAACTGGGGGGCGCGCCCCCCAGGGTGGGCGCAGAGATATTTCAAGCGGGGCGCGGGCCACCTGTGCAGTTAATACCTGCGATCGCCGAGAGAATGCATTCCAGACGGCTCGATACGACCAATGAAATTATTTGAAATTGACGCCTGTGAAGAACATAATATTGTTTCCTCAGTCGGCCAACATCAGCCTTTAGACTGGCCCCGCGGTCTCCTCACGGGCGCTATCAAAAGTATTTGGTACAACTTACCAAATACCTTTAGTATGACTGAATTTTTTTTATGTGCATCAAAAATACTTATTTTGAACACTTTTTTATCCTGACCTGATAATCTGGACTGGAGGACGGGGGGGGCGCGGATTTTTTTTTATGGTCGAAGGGGGGCGCGACTCAAATAAGTTAGGGAACCCCTGCTCTAGATGCTGCAGTATACATCAGTATTACTTATCTAACTAGGAATTGGGCAATCACACTCTACGTTTATGCTTAGTGATTAACACTTTTTATAGGAACCGATTTAACCATCTTATTGACCCAGTATACAATGTAGGTCCTATTATGTTGCAGGACGAGACAGGTCGGCTGATGAGGCGGAATATCGTCAGATACGCCATCCTAGCCTACGTGATTACACTCCAAAGGGTTTCCCTCAGAGTTAAAAGAAGATTTCCTACATGGCAACATGTTGTTGACTCCGGTGAGTGAAAAACTTAATTGTTGAAAGGTTAAAGTTAGTCCAATTAATATATTCTAGCAGAGAGTTTTTTCTGTGCATAAAGTAAGCTGAAGATTTGAACAGCTTTTACTCTATCTATTCTATAGGATAAATTAGTTACCTGCAGTTAGGTATTTCCTGATATTAGGAATTTAAAAAAACCATCGTTAGTACGTCATTGGGTACCTAGGTACTCGTACAACTGTTTGTAGGTATACTTACATTTAAGCCTGGACTTTAATTCTACGAACGTATGAACGAAAGAAAGAAAATCTGTCATCCGTCCTTCAAAACCGTCCGAAAATAAAATATTCGGACGGATGGATGCCAGATTTTCATCGAGCATTATCGTTCGTTTTATCGGTCGTAGAGTTAAAGTAGAGACCCTGATACGTACTCGGTTTATCGGGTATCGGGTAGTCAGTCAGGACGAAGGATTTTCTAAGACCTAAAAAAAAATGATTTTATATCTCTTTCATACAGGTCTTATGCTGGAGAGTGAGAGGAAAGTTTTCGAAAAGATGGACGGGAAAAGCCCGATGTCCAAGTACTGGATGCCTCTGGTTTGGGCTACGAACATCATCAATCGAGCAAGGAAGGAAGGATTGATTACAAGCGATCATATAGTACAAACGTTGTTAGTTGAACTGTCCGATATTAGAAGGCGGTTGGGCGCACTTATAGGATACGACACGGTCTGCGTTCCTCTTGTTTACACACAGGTTGGTTTCCTCTCTTTCTCACATAAAAAGTGGCAATTAAAAACAGAGGCTGAAGATAGGTACTTAAAATCAAAAATTGATAAGTAATTACTAAGCTTAAAATTTAAAGTCGTTGTCAAAGATTTAACAGCCGAATACAGAAACGCTACTCAAAATTTGAGTTTTACTTAAACAATTAAGCAGCTCTCAAACCCAAAAACTCTTATATTAATTTTAAATTTAGAAACTGCTCAATTATTTAAGTAGAACTCAAATTTTAAATGGCGTTTCTATATCGGCTGTAAGTGTAACACCCGAGTCGAAATCAGGTTGTTTTCTAGAAGGCCTTCTTTTACCATGGTAATGACCTTTATCAATCTTTATTTATAAATTGTAATTTATAAGGTGTTTTACTGCGATTTAATTGTTGTTGTGTGGCACGTGACGTTTAATGCGCGAAGTGTAAACGAATATTAACTGACGTACCTGAGTCCACTTATATCGATGTCGGATGCGAATAAATTACACCGATTAGACACACTCGGCTGCATTGTTTACTCAGCGATAATATTACAGGTCGTTTCTTATGTTACACGACCCACTGCTGATCAATCCGTGTAATATACAGTCACCGACAAAAGTAAGCACTGGAAAACATAATAAGGAGTAGTCTTAGTTTTAAAAATTTGCTGATAGATATTATTTCGGGTCTTTATTTATTTGTTGGTAGGTTACTATTACTACTATTACTACCTACTATGGTAAATGGTTTACTTAGTGTGTGTGTACAGTCTTGTACGGTAAATTTATACTTTAATGTTATGAAAATTGCGATAGACCACGTGCCGCGAATTAGTTCCGATGATAACAGTGTAAAGTTTATCATACATGTAGTATGCGGGTGAAGCTGTAGTGAGATTTTATGCAACTTTGTATACCTACTTACATAAACTACAGGAATAAAATTCAGAACAATTACGATTAACTACTTCCAATACGGTGCTGATCAACCCCCGTATAACTAATACGGGGTTTGATCAGCAACCCACAGAAACTCGATGAAAAAGTGTAGTCTAGTAGGTAGTATAATAGGGTAATTAGAATGTAATCTCGTATACCCCATTTAATAACCCTATGTAAAGAACATTGTAATCTTTACATATTCATAGTCAGTCAGTCAGATGATGAGTCAGTGAGGATGCCGATACGGAGACTGAAAAAGAAATACAAACCGAAAAATACATAAGTGTAGTGAAAATGAAATGGGTTTTCCTCATATGACCACCACGCATAGGGTTGCCAGGCACAAAAATTAAAAAGCCTGACACAGATAAATATTTAGCCGGACATTTTGCCCTAAACTGACACATTGGTTTTTCTTTTCCTATCTGTGGAAAATAGGCCGCGCACAACGCGTGCAAAAAATCGTTAAAAAAACTGTTGAAGTCTGAAGTCGTGCAGTTTTACGTAGGATCTGTTTATAATTCATCCGCCCGACCTCAGACTTTAGGAGCTTTTATACGATTTTTTTATTTATTTGTCTCCGTTTTTGAAATCGGTTTTTAATTTTTTGTAATCTTTTTTTATTTCATGTTCACTTGTTCGAAAGTGAAAAGTTTAATGGATTTGGGTGGATCGCTTTTGTTCATCTCTCCGAAGATCTTTGTCAGATCCTTAACAAGTTTTTACGAGACCATCTCGAACCTTCCACCTTTCAATTAAATTTTTTTTTATCTCAATTGGCCAAGCCATCTTCGAGTAACGAACCTCCTCCTTTTTTTGGAAGTCGGTTAAAAACATCGAAAGGTTTGTTAAAAAGGTACCTATGTACTTTTATGAATTACATACAAAGAGTACTCTACCTCCAAAATCTACCTTTTTAACTAACAAGCGTTAATCGATCGACGCGAGTGATTCGCCTCAGTTTGTACCAAGCTTTATGGGCGTGACAGGGTTGATCAAAAGCCTAACAAAAGCCGGACAGGCCGGACTATACAAGTCCGGCCTGTCCGGCTTTTGTTAGGCTTATTTGGCCGGACACGACGTAAAAAGCTGGACATCTGGCAACCCTAACCACGCATGTTTGACTACATAACCCTTAACTCAATATTTTAACTTTTTTACATAATAAATCTACGGGGAGGCTTTACCGTCTATTCCAGTAACGTGAAAATGACGAGGAAACCTAATTTCTATTTGATTTGTTTTACAGGTTGTCACCCTGGCCCTGTACACTTACTTCGTGGCCGCTCTGATGGGTCGTCAGTTGGTCCCGCCTGCCCCTGGCAGCACCTCTAAGTACGAACCTGACGTGTATTTCCCGCTATTCACTGCTTTACAGGTAATCTACGAAATAAGCCTCTCGGTATGATTCAAAGCTCTGACCTTGGATCACATTCTCTTGAGGCAGCTGTATTTTCGTTAGAATGAGAATACTGCTGCGTTACGAAGGCTGGGTATGTGCACGTGCGCCATTATGACACAGTATAGGTATGGGCATTGGGCATGACACTGCACTATTGCTATCTTAGTTTTTCACAGTTAGATTGAATCTTGGCACGTATGTTATTGCTTTCTGTCCCTGTCACCACTTCTCAAATGTATTTTATTTTCCCCGTAAGTACCTACTTAGTAGTTAAATGTGAAAACCATTTTTGTTTTCCTCATAAGTTCTTGAAATTCAACGAAATATATACTCTTTAATTTTATAACAAGGAAGTTGTCGTAAACACTTTTGGCAGTTCCCAAGTAATCGTGACTTCACCGACAAATACTTCTGCAGACGGACATCAGCTACGCCTACGCTCAGTTCTTAGTGTAAAAAAAAAACAATGAGTGGTCACATTTTCGCTGAAATTGCACGTCATTGCTCGAACTCGTACTCTAGCAAATACAACTCAATTCGCTCAGTTTATACTGCATTACATCGCAGATTGAGATATTTATTAAACGTCTAGCGTACGCCTTAAAATCTAATCACAAAAAACGTAACGTGCGTGCTCTTTCTCTTACATTGTAAGAAACGAAAAGAGAGATGCCATACCAGTACCCTTACCAAGAGGTGATACGTAAATACGTACACTGTATCGGCAACAGTTTGACAATATCGGCCTCGCGCCGATATTTTGCATTGCGAAACCTTGCTGACATACCCAAACTGTTATAGTACCCCGCATTCTAGGTAGCCTGGCTGCGCCAGCCAGTAAAGCATATGACGTTTTATGGGAGCCCGCGCACTAGGAAGCCACGAAATCCTAGCAGAATTCAGGCTGTTGCAGCCTGGCTGCCGCAGCGAGGCTGGCTAATGCGCGGGGTACCTAACATTACAGTGACGTATTTACATGTCAACCGCATCAACTCATGGTAGGGATACTGACTTGTGACCCGAAAAGTCTCGCGTTAGGTTCATAGGTATATGACCTGGCTTTGAGCTGTGCTGATTTTGTTTGACACAAGTGAAAATTGATTAAATAAACGGTGACACGTACGTGAACGAATCATGAGTTATACCGGATAATGAAAGGTACTGTTTCTTTACAGTTTTGCTTCTACGTGGGCTGGCTGAAAGTGGCCGAGGTGTTAATTAATCCATTCGGGGAAGATGACGACGACATTGAACTGAACTGGCTTATAGACAGGCATATTAAGGTTTGTTGGCACATCTACAATTTAACTTTACTTAGTATTATTTAAATTACCAGCATCTGACCGCGGCTTCGCCTGCGTGGTTCGAACACCTAATACTACTGTGTAAAATTAGAGTATGAATTTTAGCCACTCACCGAGTCAAGGCGACACTTCTCCATACAACGAGGGTGACAGAAAAACCTTTTTATTTCCCTTGATGATTCCGGTTTTTTGTCTACTAATTATCTACCTCATAGAGGCTTAGGATTTTCCTTTTTTTCAGTAAAAAAAACTCATTAACAGGTAAGAAATGGACCATATTACTGAGACTACTATCTGTCTGTCCGTCTGTCACGAGGCTGTATCTTATAAAACGAGATAGCTGATATTTTTACAGAAAATGTATGTCTGTAGCCGCTATAACAACAAAAACTAAAAACAAAACAAAACAAATATTTAAGGGAAGCTCCCATACAACAAACGTGATTTTTCAAGGTTAAATGCAACACGATTTAGTTTTACCACTGGTGCCATCTAGTTAAATAAACGGCTTGCGAACGCGGATTTCACTTGGTCCAGTGTTTATTTTATGGATCGGTAGGTACCTACCCAATTGTGACGGTAATCATAATCACAGAGTCCGTCCGTAATGGTACGTGCGCGAGTCCGACTCGCACTTGGTCAGTTTATTGTATAGTACCATAGTTTAAGAAACAGGATACAGTAACTTGTTTGCCTATATAACTCACCCTTTGTAAGCACGATGTCTCTATTCTCTTGCCTTGCTGTTTCGCCCCTAACGTAGCCTGGCTGTGCCATAAATGAACGTTACCATTTTACAGGCAGCCTACATGATTGTTGACGAGATGCACGAAGAGCATCCTGAGTTGTTAAAAGACCAGTACTGGGAAGAAGTGGTCCCCAAAGACCTGCCTTATACAGTCGCTTCTGAACACTACAGAAGACACGAACCTCCTTGTTCTGCTGACCATTACAAGGTGAAGGCAGAAGACGCCGTTTATGCCAACGTTCAATCTCCTAGGAAAAGTCATGACGAAACTTATGCTGATTATGTAAGTCAATAGGGAATTTCTTCTCATTTTTAGGGTTCCGTATCCAAAAGGTGAAAACGGGACTCTTACTAAGACTATACTGTCCCTCTTAAGTCACCAGGCTGTATTTCATGAACTGTGATAGCTAGACAGTTGAGATTTTGCGTCCCGGGGTTTCACTTACCTTAGTCTGGACCCGGTGGAGAACTTCCACAGGGTGGGTGGCCAACTCAGACCGCTAGCGAGTGTGGGTGCTCGCTCGGCCGTAGTCTTTCGGATTCTAATTGTTGGATTTCATTGTAAAGTATACCACGAGTCAAAATGAGTCTACGTGACTTAGGTAACGCAGTAGAACATGAGTTTACAGTTTAAAAAATCATGTCTGTCTCTCTGTCATTTATGCATTCAAAACTACTGAACGAATTGAAATTTGGTGTTCACTATTAGATAGTTGTAAAAGAAGGCCGATGTATACTTTATATCAAAATCCAACAAGTAGAACCCGAGTAATCAATGACACACTGAGCCAGCTATCCGCCCGTGGAAACTTCAGAGTTTTCCACTGGATCAAGCAAGACTGCCGGTGAAACCGTGGGCCGCAGATACTGGGTACATAATATCCTATTCCTACTAATATTATAAACGCGAAAGTTTGTTTGTATGTGACTTTGTTTCTCTTTCCCGCAAAAATTACTGAACTGATTGCGATGAAACTTGGAACATACATAGAGGGAGACCTAGAATAACACATAAGCTACTTTTTATCCCTATATTCCCGCGGGATCGGGACTTACGCGGGTGAAACCGCAGGGCAGCTACTTAATTTAAATTTATAAAAGGACTTAATTTTTATAATGTACCTACATATATAAATTAAGTCCTTCCAATGATTAGTATATCCATGTCATAAATAAAACTGCATTACTTTCCATTTAATAACATTCATTTTATTGAAAAAACACGTACCTACTTAAGAAGACCGTTCAAAATGGCCCAGCTATGTTCCACAGATATCACATTCTTCGCCACTTCAAACAGATTGTTGTAAAAACTTGTTTCGATATCGATTTATGAATTATTGTCGAATATTATCGAAATATGGTTTATTCAATTTATTTACGCGAACTAAAGGCCACGGTGTTAGTCTTTTCGTCCTAAAGTAGTCAAATTCAAAGATTTTGTATGTTAAAGTTTCGCTGATAAGGGTGAATTCAGCCACCCATTTAATCCCAGTTTTTTTTTCCAAAAACTTAAATATTGTTTCTTACTTAAATTGCCATTATTTCATTTGAAGTAAAAGTTAACTGGTAAAAATAAAGATAGAATATATTTTATTGGAATAAAACACAGACATTAGGAGAAACTAAACAGAATAGTGGAATACTTTAGCAGTCAAAGTGTCAAATAAAATTTAGTGGAACACACCCTACAACATGGCGGCAGAATTCGCCCTGTGAAACTTTAACATTCAATATCTTTGAACATTGTCGGTGTAGGACGAAAATAGGAACACCATGGCTTTTAGTTCGCGTAAATCAATTCAATAATCCATAACTCATAATACGAGGTGGACCTCAAAATATCATTCGGTTTATTCCGAAGGAAAAAAGCCGATCTTCTGGTCTTCTTTGTAAATTTTGACATCGAGACAATAAAGTTCCTAAAAATCATACTGATTGAAGACAAATCGTTATAGAGCACTACAATAATAATTCAGATTATGATTACGTACTTAACGTACCCTACTTAAACATTAACTTAGTGTGATCAATGTAAATTTGATGCCTAAACCTACAAACACTTAAAGCGGAAAACAGTTAAACATGTAAAATTCTAGATAGAGTACTTAATTATAGCCATCAATTACAGGAAAGTGTGGACACACCGTTGGTAGAAAGGCGGAAGAATTGGTTCCAGAGACAGATATCTAGGATGGGGTCGGTTCGGTCTGCCTCGACGGCTTATTCCTCCGGCGGCTTGTTCGGAAGAAATCGACACAACTCCGTCGTGTACTCGAGTCCCGAAGCGGGCGCACCCATCCCCTTACCACAGGCCCACCACAAGATGTCTCTTTACGAAAGACTCGTCGGAAGAAAGTCCGGACGTGGACAACATAGGCAGAACTCTAGACATGGTAATTTACTGCTTAGTATAGTATAATATGTTGCAATCAAAACGAAAGCGGTCAAAATAAAAAAAGAAACCTGAAAAAGATGCGTTCGCTTCGCTCTCGCAATCATATGGTCACACCAATAACTTTAACCTAGACAAAACTAGCTTTGCCCGCTTTCGGGATTTGATTGTAACATATAATAGGGTATCGGAGAGAACGTGACGGTAATCCATCATTTAACACTACTCTAGTAACCAGCTTTTTAAATACAAATATAAGTTTTTGGCACTGGGACTACGTTTTTACAGTTCTGATATTATGTCCTGTACATACTAACTTAAGTATATTGCAAAATAATATTTTGCAGTGCAATTTAACGATATACAATATACTTCTTAAGGTAACATTTTGGATTGACATTTGGATTAATACACTAAATAATATACTTACTTTTGCAAGTTGATATTACAAGCAAAGGAATCAGGTAAAAATATATTCTAATAAAGAGTCATCTTATATAAATATAATTATACCTACATAAACAATGTAGGTATAATTAAAACGATTCTTAAACTTAACTTAAATAATATACTTATTATACCCGTCTCCACTAAGGAAATACCTACGGGGCGTCACATTGATAATTAAAATACTGAGTATACAAAATATGCACCTAACTACATACCTACGTTTTTGCAGGAGGCCAGAAAAGCAACGGTTCGGCCGTGCCCATAACTCTACGAAACAGACCGCGGATACCGACGCCTGACGTCACTAAAGAGGTGATGGACCGCGAGAATCGGATCGCGATGGGGATGCAGAACATGGGCGTGATCATGGCTCACCAGGGTTACCAGAACGAAGTTCCGGTGTTAGGCGCGCTTGTGCTCTCGCCGATACAGGAGTTGGATGGTGGATCGGTGAACAACACGTTGCATGCCGGTGCGCCGGGGACCGCTGCGTTGGCGCGGGCTGTGCTAGCGTCAGCCCCGGCCACGCCCCGGGTAGACCGGCCCGAGCCTCCGCAGGGGGAAGCCGAACCTGCGCCTGATGCGTCCGCCCGGGGCGAAGTCTACGTCTGACCGCGACACGACGGGATAAAGCGACCACACTCACGTTCAATATAATGCGCCTTTGTTTTTATACGACTCATATGGCCGAAACAGGAACTTTGTCATGTAACTTGAATCTGAATTATATTTTAGAAGTGAGGATGAGCGCTCACTAGTTAGTAGTTAGTAGAAGATAACTCGGCAAACGTCCATGATAGGTACATATTTTTGTGCGCGAAAATATGCGAGTTTAATTTATATTATAGGCTGGAACTGCAGAGTGAGAACAGCGAGAGTGTGGCCTCGGGTGTCTAGACCTATGTGTTACTTGGATAACCATAGGTACCCGTTTTTTGTCAATCAGTTTTTGAAGAATTGTCATCATTTGTTAGTCAGGTTGCATCGTCAACAATTCTGCTTGTTTGATCTCTCTGACTCTGCTGGTTACTATAGTTAATTATAATGACCGACACGTTGACTTCGTGTAATAGGAATAATTTGATAGGCAACAAATATTTAAAGAAAAAACAAACGAAAAGACGAATTTACATACCTACGAGTTATAAACGACCTAACATTTCGATTTTTATTTCTATTTTTTACTTCTATTATATCTGGTACTTTTTAAATGTGACTCTTAGAGCTGCTACACACTGGCGGTATTTTTCGAATCGTAATCTACACAGACGGCAAAAATTCCTGTCTATACATCGTAATTTTCTCTCGATGTATATTCATACGTTAAATTATCCAAAGCAGATCTAAAATATTTACCGCGGGTTTTAAGACGTTTAAGACGTTAAGGTGGTTATTAAAATAAAAGCAATTAGGATGCCTATGTAAATTATTAAATCTATTTTTTACAATTTTAGACCGATCTGTATATAAGTTTAAGTACATAATATTAAAAGAACACGAAGAGTTGGTAGTTAGTAGTGTTCGACTGTGTGACTCGCTTTTGTATCGTAAGATTTTCGAATTACAATGCGCAAACAGGGATTGAATTGTATATTTTATTAATTAATATTAGGTATTTGATATTAAAATTTTAAATTAATCATTTTATTTTATTGTAAGTATTTTTAAAAAGGTGTATTTGAAAAAAAAACCAACTCCCAAATAGATGGTACTTATCCCAAACAGTATGCCTACGCCTAGAATATTAAATAGGTACCTACTTACTTAAACCTACTTAAGTACAAATAGACTGATGAATGATAGTAGAAAAAATTAACGTCCTCATGTATATTTATATTCGTTCGCCCGGATCAATATCCGGGACAATTCCTACAAATTGATGAAAATCCAATCCAACATTGAAACAATGATATCCATCATTTTGAGCTCTACTCGACAGTAAACTGGTATTTAAAATCACCCTGTTAACACCACATTGTGTCCCTCTTTCAGTCATATCTCCACAACGCTTCGTACGTAATATAACGACTCCACTACACAATATAATATGCCCGTGCCCTATACAGCTTCTCCCATGTTGGTCCCGATAACGGGCAACAGATGAGCCAATAGCCTTTTCCACGCAACTTTAACTTTAACTGCACTAATATTATAAACCCTTTACAACGCATTCCAAAATCTCAAATTACTACCTGAATTAGAACATTTTTTTTAATCTGCGGCCGAGTTATTATTTTCATAAAAGAATCGATCTAATTATGTTCCTAAACAAATCGAATTCAGTGTTATCATGATATTCGAACTGGAGAATTGACGTTACTAGAGATTGGCAAGAGGTTCGTCGTACAGCGGAACACCTACACCAACAATAGCACTTGACGATGAGATCATCATGATCATAAAGCTAAGCTAACCAAACCAGGCTGAAATGCGGGAGATAAGTTTTTTATTTTATTTTTGTACGGTCATTTTGCTGACTTGTTATTTGCCTTGTGGCAAATTTTTGTTGTTTATTTTAATTTAACATTACTGTAGATAAAGCAGTGTATACTGTGCGCGTTTTAATGCCTGTCATTATAAAACAGTCTATACTATAAAATAGTACGTATTGTCATTGCTGCCTACTTTTAAGAAAGTATGTTACCTACGAAATTATTTTATCATGTGATTCACACGTAAGTATAAAAGGACTAGTCCAAGAAACAGTAAAACAATAAGGATTAGGTATTCAATACATTGGTAGGTATTGTAAAATTGAAACTGAAACTGTAAAGCAAGTCTTGTCTGACACCAACCATCTTTGGGATAACGTAGTTTACCCGCCACCGCGCGGGGAGAACTCCTGGTTCTCTAGTTTCCCAAATCCCTTAGTCGCTCTTACGACACGTTCAGGAAGACATGGGGTAGCTCTGTTCTATGCTGGCAACACGGCTATACCTTACACGTGAATCAAATGATAATACTGCCTTGTTTACTGCCTACATTAAGTTACTAATACTCACTTACATAGGCAGTTAAACAGATTAAATGTACTATTTAGTTAATGGTTATGGTTTCTTTTAGACGCAACGCACAATGATAAGTAGCGGTAGAGGCGCGGCTGAAAATGACTTTGACGTAACCACAGAATGGGCGATAATAGTCACACAAAGTTTCACATAACTTAATAACTTTTAAGTATTTTAAAAGAGATCAATAATAATTAAACCATGTTCAAATGAATCAATTTAACTGATATTTGGTGCCTTATCTAGTTATATTGGAATAAAAACAATAAAAATTAGGACAATCGAAAAATCCGAGTTGCATTCCCTAGTAGGTACCTGTGTAGGTACTTAGGTACCTATAAATTTTAAAACAAATTTTCGCATTTAAGTATTGAATAGGTAGGTAAATTTTCTTCTTTGAAATATGTTTTGCCCAGACATATGGACGTAGACCGCTTCTTATCAACAACACAAACATAGTATCCTTCCCTTACATTACTAGGTATCCTACTTCCTACTAATATTATAAACGTGTTTGCAAATATGTATGTATGTAACTTTGTTACTCTTTCACACAAAATCTACTGAACCGATTGCTATGAAACGTGGTATCCAGATAGCTGGAGAACTGGACTTTTACAAGGACTACTTTTTATCCCGATATTCCTGCGGGATCGGGACATACGCGGGTGAAACCGCGGGGAGCAGCTAGTTTACAATAAGTAAGTGACAAACGGATGCCACTGGCCCATCGGTAGCCAGACACATAATAGGCCTGCTAATATTCCTATAATGACTGTCATATATAGATATTGGTATACGCGAAGATACAACAAAGATATATTCATTATACAATACCCAAAAGCACAAACAGTCAAAAAAAATAGCAAAAGGGGAGAGAAACAAAGAACTCGCAGTTGTGGCCACGGATACATTACGATCGCAATAATTAATAACTTAAGTAATAGTATCTCAAATATAACTCGGAATTCAATGATGTCTACAGATACCCGCTAAAGATAAACCTCGACAACAAAAGGATCACAAAAACCGATGTGACCGTTGACACTGTCCTAATTATGAATAAAATAGTCGGTAGAGTAAACTGATATGTTACACAACAAGAGGTGGAAGTACAAAAATACTACATGAAAAATAACTTAACCTACGTTTACCCTATCCGAAGATCTATCTCGAAACAGGACGTGTTACTAATTACAAATCTTGGATAGAGTTATGCATTAATTTCAAGTGCATTTATGCACTTAAATCTGCGGAAATTATATGCTTATTTTCTACTTTCAATAGCAGATTCTTGAAATCGTCGGCTACAAATATAGAAGAACACCTATAAACAATGTATGTATGGAACTGTATTACTGTGTCAATAATGTATCTAATTATTTGCTCTTCTTCTGACTTAAATTATAGAGATTTTGAATCATTTCTTCCTGTTTTACCCCAGCCGTTATAGCGGCGATTGCAGCTAAAACTTCTCGTTTCAACCGCCTCTTTTCTATTTCTTCTTCAGTTAATTCAGTGATATCTTCTTGTGGTTGCTCTTCTTCGACTTCCTTACGAGGTTCTTCTTCTTCATCAAGTCGTCGTCGCTTAGCTTTTAGAGCCGATGGTCTATTCTTGTATTTATTTATTTCTGCAGCCTTTGAGAATAAAAAATAATTAAATCAATTTTAATAGAGGGTTAATATGCTTTTGTAGAGATATTTTGGGCGGGTTAGGGCCGGTAGACTAGACATGATGATTTTTTAGTAGGTATCAAGATATCATGAAAGTATAGCAAATTAAAATTAAAGCACATGTAGAGTCGTGCAAATTGTGAAAATATTTTACTAAAAAGCTGTTACGGGTTCGATTATCCGAGAAAAATTCGTTCTGTGATAGGTAGAAGTCGAAAGGGGGTTGTTCTAGCTAGACGTGTACAGTCGAACACACTGTATATCAACGCAGAGCCCAAACCGCTGCCAGGCCCCTGTTTCATAAAGCTGACAATCCGACAGGCGCGACATACGTCGAGAACCGACAATTTGACAATTTTTCTGTTTCATAAAGCCGACAGGCGACAAAATTGTCATGGTGGAAAATTTACAAATAAGTCAAATTGTCGCGACAATTTGACATTTTTCTGTTTCATAAAACTTTTTGCGTGACAGGTGACAATTTGTCGGGAAAAACTTGACAATTTCGTTTTATGAAACACAAAATTGTCGTGACATATTGACATATTTGTAAAATTGTCCGACATTTGCGACAGGCGCTTACCCTTCTGTCTCGAAAATCGTATTTTGAATTTTGAAGACGTTAAACTGTTTTGTTCCGTATTGAGGTTTTTATTTTTTCATTTTTTTCATTACAAAAATGGTTCTTACATCGAGCAGCGAAGAAAGTAGCGACGATGAATATTTGGAACAAATTCAAACAAGGAGCCAAAGACGAACATTTAAGTGTAGAATTAATTTCTCCTTCACAATTACCTACTGATTTCTGCTTTAAAGAAAAATTTAGGGTATGTAAAACCACGGCTCAATTTTTGATTGAATTGAATTATTTAAAAGAGTAGAAAGCTACCTACATTCGCCCTCAGTAAAAGAGGCTACTTTTGATCCCGATATTCCCACGGGATCGGGACTTACGCGGGTGAAACCGCGGGACGCAGCTTGTACATAATAAGTCGGACAGCCAAACTATAAAACACAAAACTGCACAACTTAATTAGGTATGTAGGTGCAATTAATATTTTTCCTTTTTTAAAGTCGGTTTTTATTTTTTTCTGAAATACTTTTATAAATAACAATACTAGCTGCGTCCCGCGGTTTTACCCGCGTAAGTCCTGATCCCGCGAGAATTTCGAGATAAAAAGTAACCTATGTGTTATTCTAGGTCTCCTATCTATATTCCAAGTTTCATCGCCATCGGTTCAGTAGTTTTTGCGTGAAGGAGTAACAAAGTCACATACAGACATACATACATACAATATTTCGCGTTTATAATATAAGTAGGTAGTAGAATAGGACTATTTGCAAATATCTTAAAAGTTGACAATTGTCGCCGTTTTCTTGACATATACAGGGTGTCCCAGAAACGAGTGTCAAGCGAAAGTCCAGAGGTAGAGGACCTCAAGGGGTACCCGAATCACCCCCATGTATGTTCCACGATTTTTCGTAGTTTAGAAGTTATGGCCTTTTTTCTCATTTTTCTACTAAAATGCGACCACTGACACCTATTTGCTCATACTGACTGCTATAATTGAGATAATTGGCTGATTTCTTTTCAAATGTGGAGCTGAATAATTGGGTCATGTTACCTGTTTCAAAAAAAACGCGTAACACTAACCAAACTGTTACACATAAAAAAAGTATTTCATAAAGTGAGCGTAGACAAAACGCTATAAACACTTTAAAGAGCAATTAAAAGAAAAACTCGCCTATATTTTTTTTTCCAAACCAACTTCAAAAACTGCCTTACTTCATTAGCTATCTACCCTATTCATTTTATTGGTCTATCATTAGAGGATCATAGCAAAAAAAAATAATTTAAAATTCTTTGGTCGAAAATTCTCTCACTCATCCCTATTACTAAGACTTCGCTGTCTGACCGTCTGTCACCGGGCTGTATCTCATAAACCGTGATAGCTAGACAGTTGAAATTTTTACATAGGATGTATTACTGTAGCCGCAAATATTTAAGGGAGCTCCCATACAACAAACGTGATTTTTGACATAAAAACGCAACGATACCACGATGTACTTTACCACTAGCGCCATCTAGTGATAGTTTTTGTCTTCCGCAAAAAAACTTCCGCACAAATCTTAATTAAGATTTGTACAAATAAATGTATTAAATAAAATAATAACAAATAATATGTTGTCATGTTATTAGATTAGGCCGAGAGTTTCCCTTCAGGTTTAAGTAAGATGAGTGAGAGAATTTTCGACCAAAGAATTTTTAAATAAAATTTTTGATATGATTCTCTAATGATAGACCAATAAAATGAATAGGGTAGATAGCTAATGAAGTAAGGAAGTTTTTGAAGTTGGTTTGGAAAAAAAATTATAGGCGAGTTTTTCTTTTAATTGCTCTTTAAAGTGTTTATAGCGTTTTGTCTACGCTCACTTTATGAAATACTTTTTTTATGTGTAACAGTTTGGTTAGTGTTACGCGTTTTTTTTTGTAACAGGTAACATGACCCATTTATTCAGCTCCACATTTGAAAAGAAATCAGCCAATTATCTCAATTATTGCAGTCAGTATGAGCAAATAGGTGTCAGTGGTCGCATTTTAGTAGAAAAATGAGAAAAAAGGCCATAACTTCTAAACTACGAAAAATCGCGGAACATACATGGGGGTGATTCGGGTACCCCTTGAGGTCCTCTACCTCTGGACTTTCGCTTGACACTCGTTTCTGGGACACCCTGTATGTCACGATAATCCGACATATGCCGGCGACTTAATTGTCGCCTTTTTCTTGACATATGTCGCGTTTATGAAACGCGTCCGACAATTAAAAATATGTCAAGGTTTCACCTGTCGCTTTTAAATAAAATTGTCACGTTTATGAAACAGCCTCAGCGTGACAATTTGACAAATAAGTCAGTTCTTGACATAAAAGTCGGATTGTCAGCTTTATGAAACAGGGGCCTGGTCCTACGGACATAAAATTTGCAAATTGAAGAACACACTCTTCAATTTTCAAGTGTCTACTAAGATTTCTTTCGAAATTCTTACGAGACTTGTGCGGCTGAAACCGCATAAGCTGCTTAAATACATACGTACAAAAACACAGACTTTCACATATTATAATAGTAGGCTATTGCTATGATACACGTACGTATTTGTTCTGTGGTTCCTTTCCTAAGTCGGTGATTGAGTTAACAAACTGTTTCTGAGTCTCCTGTGCAAAGATAGGCGTGAGGTAGCTTATCGCATCCGCATATTGTTTAGCAAGATCCGCTTCTGGGTATGTTCCTGTAAAACAAGGAGATACTAAAGCGAGGGCTACTTTAATTCATATATGAACAAACGAACGAAAGAATATCCGTCATCCATCCGTCCGCAAAAAATTACTCCATAACCTACTAGGTGAGTATAATAATTATTTTCCGAATCTAACTCAAACTTGGGAATCGGATATGACCAAATATTTATTTTTTCAAAGAGACCAGAGACTAATTAATAACTTGCTCTAAAGTGACTTTTTGGACAAATAAAGTAACTTTGTGAAGCCGTAGATTTGTAAAACTTTTTATAGTCTCTAATCGGGCTTATTTAAATAGGAAGGTACAGTTAACAAGTTGGATAATTTAAACGTGGAAGGGGAAAGTTCGCGCAGTACAGCTTAGCTAAACTAACTTAGTTCACTTCTCAGTAGAAGATTGGATCGCAACGTTATGAAAACACATTGCCAAAAGTCAAGTCTTTATTTCTTAAAAAAAATTTACATGTCAGTGAAATAAATTAGAATTGTAAAACTTTAAAGACTGGGATGCGAATTGAACACTATTTCATCTAGTTCCAAGTTGAGACTAATATGGAGAACAATAGACAATGCATTCTTAGAAAACTCGGTCAAGTCAGCCCGTTTCCTGAGTCCTATTCGAAAAGTCAACCCTATATAAATAGTAATAACTACCAAAGTAGAAATTGCCGATTAGGAGCTCCAATTAGGAGCGATTGCTCAATGTGGCACAAGCGATCCAAAAATATGACAATTACTATTCTATCGACACTCTATTGAGACACGATTGTGAGAACAGACTTGGGACCGTAAAATGTAACTATGTTAACATAATTTCACATAATTTGGCAATTTCTACTTTGGTAGTTATTACTATTCTATCCTATATTATAGATATGCCGGGGCAACCCGGCCATGTCCATAAATTCGCTCGATTTATATAAAATCTCGCAGCTCAGTGCATAAAGTCGAAGAATTACCGTAGAATAAAAGAAAATGTAGGCACTTACTTCGAATTAAACGAAATCGACCTCGGCGCCTCGCGCAACGCAACCCTCGCAACTGCTGGATGTCTCTAAAATATAAACAAAGACATAGAATACTGCTTTTGAAAAAATGCTTTCAAAAACTTTAGTACCCGGCGGAGAACACACGAAGAGGTGCTTTCTTAAAATTCGACCCGGCTGGAGGGCTACCCGTGGCGAAGCGGTTTAACGCGTTGGTTCGGATTACCAATAGTCGCAGTCGCGGGCCGCCGGGTACTAAAGTTTTTGAAAGCATTTTTTCAAAAGCAGTATTCCTAAGTGTGGATTAACACTAAGAAATAATGTTTAAAGACATAGAACTCAAAATAGTACATACCTACTAACTTTCTCATTTATCTATGTAAAGTAACGTATTATATTATGGGTTTGCTTATAAAATAAAAAGCAAGGCAAGGGCCTCCTGTTAAAGGTGTTAGGCAGTAAGACGCCACGAGAGCCTAATCTGGATTAGCGAATATGCCATGTCTTCGGACCATGGTGAATCTTAGGACATGTCGGTTCCCGTCACCGTAAGAGCGGTTTTATAAGGGCACATAACTTTAAAAAAGATATTGGTGCGCGGTCGGCCTAGATTCGAACCTACGACCCCCTACCTACTAATACCACTAGACCAACACCGCTCCATTATCATTAATACATGCAACATATTGGTTCTACTATTATGTTATTCCTTTAAGAGGACTGTCTCCATTCTCTTTCTCCATACAAAGGTAGTCGACGTTTTCCTCCCTGGATAAAGACATTAGAGCAAATATGTTTATGCCTATATATCTGTCATGCATGACTATGCATCTACCTTTTGATTTTTTTTCATTTGTAAAAATAAATTAAAAAAATGAAAAGGTAGATGCATAGTCATTCATTAGTCATGCATGACAGATATAGGTTTTATGGCATGAACATATTTGCTCTAATGTCTTTATCCAGGGAGGAAACGTCGACTACGTTTGTATGGAGAAAGAGAATGGAAACTGTCCTCTTAATCCTGAAACACCGTAAAAAACCTTTAAGAACTAAATTAATTAGGCACTAAAAGTGAGATATCTTAAGCACAATCTCACTGAATGCCTTCAATGTGGTCATAGACCGAGTAAGTTGATTCATAGGTTCTACCATATGTTGATGATTTTATCGTCAAACACCGGGAAAACCCATCAAGAACTAAATGAATTAGGCACCTAAAGTTAGATATTTTAAGCAGAAACTCACTAAATGCCTTCGATATGGTCATAGACCGAGTAAGTTGATTCATAGGTTCTACCATATGTTGATGATTTTATCGTCAAACACCGTGAAAACCCATCAAGAACTAAATGAATTAGGCACTAAAAGTTAGATATTTTAAGCAGAAACTGACTGAATGCCTTCAATGTGGTCATTTATACACCGAGTAAGTTGATTCATAGGTTCTATCATATGTTATTCATTCATTCCTCAAACACCGTGAAAAACCTTCAAGAACTTAATGAATTAGGCACTAAAAGTTAGATGTTTTAAGCAGAACTCACACAATGCATTCAAAGTAGTCATAGACTGAGTAAAATGCTTCATAAGTACTACCACATGTTATTCATTTTATGCTCAAAAACCGTGAAAAACCTTCAAGAACTAAATGAATTAGGCACTAAACGTTAGCTATTTTAACCAGAAACTCACTCAATGCCTGCAATGTGGCCATAGACCGAGTCAGATGAGGCCCCAGCCGAAGACGATGGCGTGGAAAACACCGAGCCGGTCGCAGGGGGCTTTGTTATCGGAGTATCCAGCTTGAAACGCTTCACCCTCCTGGACACTTCACCACTTAAAAATAAATTAAAACTATCAGCAACAAGTCGAAAGTAGAATATACAAGCCGGCTTAATTAAAATAGGTACTAGGTACTTACAATCCATGAGATGGCTCCGTCATAATCAATAACGAAACTTCCCTTTTCGGTTAAAGACAGATTGTGCCAACAGCGCATGCTTTCGACCTTTTCACTCTAGAAACTCTGGAGGCATGCGTAGTTGATCGTAGTATAGTGCGTCGGCGCAGAACTATTGATTTCCTTGTATCCAGGTATGCTAATAAAATTAAAAAAAAACCCACAACCAAATTGAGAACATCCTCCTTTTTTTAAAGTCGGTTAAAATAATATTATATTTCGGAATATTTCCTCAGTATATACCTAGGTAGGTACCTATGTTATGGTCCTAAGGTAAAAAATATGCTCCGAAACTGCTGAACTGATTTGTAATAGTACATTATGATATAAGTGCGGTAAGTTGAAAATTACAGCCGAGGCGATATTGCTAGCCCGAGCCGTAGGCGAGGGCTACAAGAAAGCAGAGGCTGTAATTATCAAAGCGCACGTATGTCATACGACGTTTTATAACACATTTGCGAGGAAATAAATAAAACTCGGACTTTCTTAAACGAATAAATCTTTAATCACTTGTTAAAGCAGTTAAGGCAACGGTACAAAAACAGCCAGTATTACTAATAAAGTAAATTAATATTTTTTTGTTTCTGTTACAGATGTAATTTACTGTCAAAATGAATTAAATGTTTATTTTTTATATTTTATCTCCCAAAGTTAATTTTATTCATAAAATATTGACCACTTTTCTGACATAAAAACTTTTTGATTTGCTTTCTTTGCTTTTTTTTTCTTAAGATTTAAAAAAGTACCGTTGGTTTTAGACGGAGCATGATAAACCGTACGTGTTACCTTATTAGAAAGAAACTCGTGCGTTTTACTTTACGATTACGCACAAGTACGTAATGACATACATTACGATATTGAAATTGGTGAAATAAGAGGCCCTTTACGAGCAAATGTGTTATAAAATTAATTGACAATTAGAAAGCCTCATCAATAGGAAGTAACAACGTTATACTCTCGTTTTGCGGAAAAGACCTGCACTTGGCTACACTTGCTTACATTGGAGTACACTTGCGAGGAGTTTGCTGACATATATCAGCCTCACTGACTAAAATGACGACACCTTCTAATATGGACATTATACTAAGCGTTTTGCTTTGACAATTCTCATTTGCACTACGAGAGATTGTAATCTCAGTTATCCGAGACTGTAAGTACAATTAAGCACAAGTCTTCAAATCGCTAGTGCACAGTATCAATCTTCTAGGTCAGCTTGCTTTCATAGCAGCACTTACGATTGCCTGGAAGAGACCGCTCTCAGCGGTAAAGCCGCCTATTGTGCCACTTTAGATTTAAGTTTCTTTTGTTTTATTAATTGTTCTTAATTGTTATTTTTGGTGAGCATAGCATAATAAAGCGTTCTAAGATACCTTTCTATCTTACACTTACCATCCAGTGTGATAGTGGTCAAACGCTGACCTTTACACTATCTCTTATCTAGTGCCCATAGTACAAGCCTAGTTGCTTAGTTTAGGATTTAGATTGTGCTGTGTGCTAAGTCTTGCAATTTCTTTTCTTGCCTAACCAAGAAAAGTCACAAACATAATATTGTGGAAAAAAAGATAGTAATCAAACACTGGGCCCACTTACAGTTAGCAGCCGAACCCTACCACGCCGAGCCGAGACGACGCGACGGCACCCCCTCGTATCATTTTTTTAAAGTGGTTGTCTTCCACGCTGCCCCCTCCTTGCGGAAAAGGACCCCCTAACCGGTTGACGTAGCAAGTTAACAGGTTGGAAGTCAAATAAATTAAACCCGACCTCCCACCTCGCGCACCTCTGTCGTATCACCACGACAAAGTGAAAGCACCTCGGGAGGAAGACCCACGATGTCATCAAAATTAAGCAAATCAAAGACCCTCTCCACCGCAGCGGCTGGCCTGTTCTCGTAATAATTTAACTGCTTATAGAATATTTTAACCGACTACGGCAAAAGTATGGTAATGATTTTTAATTTTAGGGTTCCGTACCCAGGTAATGATTTTGAATTTTAGGGTTCCGTACCCAAAGGATAAAAACGGGACACTATTACTAAGACTTCGCTGTCTGTCACCAGGCTGTATCTCATGTCATGACTCATGAACCTCATTAGCTAGCTAGACAGTTGAATTTTTCACGGGTGTTTCTGTAGCCGCTTCAACAACAAATACTAAAAACAAAATATTTAAGAGGGGCCCTAAAAACATAAAACAAACGTGATTTAGGTACAAAAAAACGCAACGATACCGCGATGTATTTTGCCACTAGGGCCATCTAGTGATGGAGTGATAGACTTGCGCTAGTTGTAAAACAATGAGAAGAACACTAACTTTTTATCCCGGCAGAGGGCGTTGGTCGACTAATCTTAGGTTTGAGTTTGAATTAAGAACTGTCAAACAGGTGATTTTTACAACTCTCGGAGACAAATTGGCCATATCGGTCTCAAACCGTACGAAAAAAAAAAACTCGGCGCTTTCATTGGTGGGGGACCATCATCAAAAAAAAAAAAGATCATCCGACGTTAGCGCCATCTGAATACAGCTTTGCGTGTGGCACCCCATTGGTTGGTTCAGTGTTCATTTTAGGGCTCCGTACCCAATTGTGATAGTGCGATAGAACCCTTCGTGCGCAAGTTCAACTCGCACTTTTATTTTATTTATTTATATTTATTTGCTTGACTGGTTTTTATTATTACCATAACGTCTGGCTTCAACAATATTAAAGAGGTAGGTAGGTATTTTCTATAATTTATAACTATTTTCGCCTTTTTTTCAACACATTATTCTACGAGTTGCCTTGCCAGCGCTCTTTCTATCAACGGGTTGCCAGTAAACTTCAACGCATATTACCGTTTCGTTCGTGTTTGTTTACGTTTCAAAGAATAATAAATAATTCTGAAATAATGTAAAGTTATTCCAGTTCTGCTTTGGTAGACCAGACAGGTATCCTTAAAAAAATATAAAGATAATAGCATTTAATAAGTAGGTACATTTATTGATTCAAATATTGCGCCTTTTTTAAAGCGGCAATTTAATACCTTGGAAGAGCAATAGATGCCACTAAAATCAAAAATAGTGCGAATACGTTTGTACGTGGTTGTTCTTTTCTCCGCTAGGAGTACTAGTGTTCTGTCAGTCAGTAGCTCATGGAACTTTTGCTTGACAAGGACAAAATTATATGTGGCAAAAAGAACGAACGAGCTATTTCTCCGCAGCAAAAGTAGGGTAAAAACATCGAAAAAACGAAAAGTCCTTACCCTATCGGGTAAAAAACATGCTTTAGATGTGGAAAATACGAATGCGATCATTCTTCCACTCCGCCGCGCCTATTATTCATAAAGCTGATCTCGATTATCACAAAATACAAATTTGCAGGCAGTTTTGGCTTTTGAAAATGTCAATCATTCTTTTTTTAGTCTGTGTCGCTTTTCACATGGTAACACTGCCATTATGAACTCCGATCAAAAACTCAAATACATTGTTTAGTTATGTAATCCTGGTGGTTTGAAATAATTTGAATACAATTTTGACAAAAAAGTAAACAAACAAAATATGTTCTGGCATTTCATTGGCTGTTGCCACGCCGTTGCTAAGGAAAACTGATTTGTTTTGGCTATTTCTCCGCAGCAAAAGCCCCTTAGCAACCAGATACCCGGATAACAGAAACTGGAGATTATCATACCCAACAACCTAGCAAATCATGTCACAAAGCTGTAGCTAAATTGATAAAAGTTACCAGGCGATCATGACTTCTAAGAACTATTTTTATCCCGTATGGATATCTAAATCTATACTAATATTATAAAGCGGAAGAGTTTGTTTGGTTGTTTGTTTGTTTGAACGCGCTAATCTCAGGAACCACTGGTCCGATTTCAAAAATTCTTTCAGTGTTGGATAGTACATTTATTGCGGATGGCTATAGGCTATATTATATTTCCAAAAAAAATTATGGATCCTCACTAAAAGTCCAATAATGTAACACAAGGTGTGAAAAAAATTACCCATAAATTTCTTACAGCGCGTGCGCTGCGAAAACTATTGGATAGAGAATAAAACTATGTACTACAACTTTGTAGAACATGTAATTGTCTACTAAAAACATCGCGACACCATATGTGCAACTATTGTAGTTATCTCACAATAAGTGTTTTTGTAATTTTTGTTAATAATTAAAATGCCGTCGCTTTAATAACCATTTTTTTTGTACCTTGGTATTAATGGTAAAATTAATATTAAAAATGTAAGTATGTTGCAACCAAATAAGTATTAAGTATTGCGCGCGCATGTATGAGGGAGTGGTAGCGCGGTCGGCTCCTTGCAAAGCGGTTGTGCTCAGTGATACTTTTTAATACTTCTTTTTTAGGGTTCCGTACCCAAAGGGTAAAAACGAAACCCTATTACTGAGACTTCGCTGTCTGTCTGTCTGTCTGTCCCTCTGTCCGTCTGTCCGTCTGTCACCAGGCTGTATCTCATGAACCGTTATAGCTAGACGGTTGACATTTTCACAGAAGATGTATTTCGGTAGCCGCTACAACAACAAATACTAAAAACAAAATAAAACAGAAATTTAAGAGGGGCTCCCATACAACAAACGTGTATTTTAGTTATTGTTGTCAATTTCCGTATCTAATTAGATTTTGTATTATATAATTTTTGTACAGATGTTATAAGTACAGAATAATAAATAAACAAATCTAGCTGTGTAGCCCCGGCATTAGCTGTGTAGTCCCGGCATAGAATAGGGTTACCCCATCTCATCCCGTGGGTGTAGTAAAGGCGACTAAGGGATCTGAGGGAGATTAGCAAACCTTAAGAACTCCCCGCGCGGTGGCGGATAAACTGCTTGATCCCTAAGAGGGTTGGTGTCAGGCAGGCGGCCGGCCGTAAAAACATTGCCAAATCTAATTGCAGAAGGTATGGTCAATGATGACTTACCGACTGTGCCGACCCCAAATAAAAAAAAACAATTTGGGGTTTAGCGGCCCGGGCTCCCGAGAGTCGGAAGAGACCGGGAACATCGCTCAGATGAGAAGAAATAAATAAACAAATCCTGAAAGTCACTTTTCTACGCGAACGAAGTCGCGGGCACTGCTAGTTCTTAGATAAAAATAAAAATAGGAAAATACGTTATGTTCTAATAGCCTAAGAGCCCGTGAACCCCAGACCTTCGTTATTTTGTAAGAGCTGAAAGTTTGTCAGGGCATGCTCCTATACACAGGTAAGAACGCAGGACTATTATAAAGATTGGCTTGTAGTAGCTTTGCGTACCTGCCTACAGGCTTTCCTTTGTCTGGCAAGGGATTGGAACTATCAAAAATGTCTGGCTAATGAGGAGACATCATCTACTTATTACCCAAGTATTATATATAAAAATCAGCTTTTATACTATAACGTAAGTAGAATTATAATTTCATGAACATTGGGTGTCTGGCAATGAATGACGTGATTTTTAATAATATTCTGAAGGTAATACCTAAAAATCACACTTTATTATTTGATGAATTTAGATCGATAATTTTACACACCTTTAGTACCGTTTACCTGCCAAAGCCACTACAAGCCAAACTTCATAATAGTCCAGCGTTCTTACCTGTGTATAGGAGCATGCCCTGACAAACTTTCAGCTTTTATAAAATAACGAAGGTCTGGGGTTCACGGGCTCTTGCTCTATAACATTAGTCGTGTTCCTACATTGTAATCAATGACAGAGATAGAGAGACGTTCGAGACTGCAGCGCGAAAGAGATAGCAATCACTCCAGTAGTGATGTGCCGAGTACGGCTTGACTCGAGTCAGACTCGATTCTTCCGGTGGACTCGCTTATTCGAGTCCCAATTTATTTGGATTCGAGTACGCCGGACTCGATTCCGGTACTCGAGTCCGGCGTACCCGAGTACTGGACTCGATTCCGGTACTCGAGTACTGGACTCGATTCCGGTACTCTGGACTCGATTCCGGTACTCGAGTCAGGAAGAATCGATTCCGCACTCGCTTACTGGATTCTATTATGCGATTCCAACTGACTCGAGTTAGTTGACACGCGCGTTCTCCATCTCTGTTTCACTCACTCCACGCAAAGTTTCGTTTTCCATAGGTACTTACATAAATTTACTCGAAAAAAAATGGTTCCCGCCGAACCGTCAAACTTCGACTATCCGTTCGTACGAATTTTTATTCAAGAATAATATTGTCTGTGGTAGTCCAATCAATATTATTGTTTGTGGCTGTTCAATTCAGTTAAACTTTGAATAAAACCATACATGTTGTAAAACAATAATAAATCTTGGGGAATTAAAGAATAAGGTCTACAGTCGCTTGACACACATTGGTGATGCGAGTCCGGAATTCGAGTCTGGGATTCGAGTCTGGGATTCGAGTCTGGGATTCGAGTCCGGGATTCGAGTCCGGACTCGAGTCTGGGATTCGAGCCCGGACTCGAGTCCGTATAAACCGACTCGAGTCGACTCGAGTCACAAAAACAGCGACTCGGCACATCACTACACTCAAGCGAAAGTGAAATCGGAGATTCCCCGACTTCATATTGCGTTAGTACCGTCAACAAAAAAGTTAGGTGAAATAAATTAAATATTAGGTATGTAAATAAAAAAATTAAAATAATATTAATATTTTTTAATGAGTATTTATTACAATAACAAAAAACAACTACTTATAGATACTACAAGAAATGATATATTATACGATATGTACTTTAAATAGGTTTAAATCAATATTTGGAGTGATAGTGTGAAAACAACAAATAGGAGTCGTTTACTTTAATTTTCCATAGTAGGTACCTATGTTTATTCCAGGAGTAAATCTCCATTGATAACATTATCGATTGGCGCAATAAATTATGGTGATTATTTTAAATTGTAAAATTTTAAAAAAAAGAAACAATTTCAGACTTTGTGACAGCAATAAATGAGTTTTCCAAAAATCGAACATGATTACACGCAGCGCTTTATACTATAAATAAAAAAAGGGTAATGTATCTTAATCATAAGTGTTTTTATGAAGATCGCAGAACACAAGTTAAAAAACAATCGAAAATTTCCGTTAGAGTTTGATAATGGGGTAGTTCATAAAAAAGTTTTGTCACAGTTGCCTTTATTAATATAAATAATCTTAGTAACAACATTATTAATTATAGCAATATGATCATGAATGTTATGAAGAAAAAAAATCTGAAAAATAAAATTAGGTATGATTTTAAACTGTTCTTGGTAGTAACAGTACCTATTAATAAAAAAAATATGATCACTAACTGTTATGAGCTCCGATGGTAGTAGGTAATAAAAAAGTCGGAATAAAAAAAGTATGTAAAATAATATTATAATTATGAACTCAAATCGGTAGTAAGACAAAGAATAGTACTTATAGTTTTATGTGAGCCAATATGGACCCCTAAGAAACACTGGACTGATGGTTAAGTGAGACGAATCTAATGATACATTAAGAGGATCGTCTCCATTCTCTTTCTCCATACAAACGTAGTTTAAATTTTCCTCCCTGGATAAAGACATTAGAGCAAATATGTTTATGCCATAAAACTTATATCTGTCATGACTATGCATCTACCTTTTTATTTTTTTCATTTTATTATTTTTATTAGAAAAAAAAAGGTAGATGCATAATCATGACAGATATAGGTTTAATGGCATAAACATATTTGCTCTAATGTCTTTATCCAGGGAGGAAAATTTAAACTACGTTTGTATGGAGAAAGAGAATGGAGACTATCCTCTTAAAGAAATCCATCGAGTTGCTTGAAAGATACGAGGGAATAATAGTAGATTGTATACCAAGGGAGAAAAGACTATTTCTCCCTTGGTATACAGGGAGGGAGGGATACTTTAGTAGAATCCTGAGCGAATGAAGGGATTCAAAGTATCTCACTCGAGCGAAAAATAGTGTTTGCTCCCGAGGTGAACATTCTACTTTTCATCACCCTCTATGAGAAAATGAGTAACGTACTTTGACCATTGTTCCCGTGACAGTAACTAACTACCAATTTTTATCAAAACCTTCTACCTTATTCTTCTACCAAACTACCATTTTCTACTAAACCTACCATTTTCCATCAATAACTACCATTTTTTACTACATCCTACTATTTTCTACCAAAAACTGCCGATTCTACTAAAAACTACCATTTTCCACCAAACCTACCATTTTCTACCAAAAACTACCATTTTCTACCAATACCTACCATTTTTCACCAAACCTACCAATTTCTACCAACGTAACCGTTTCTTACCAAAACCTACCATTTTCTACCAAAACCCTCCATTTTACCAATATTCTATCTGTACGGTCGAACACCCATCGCTCACCTATCAGACACATGTGTTGCTTAACCTGCTCGGTCTATCACCCATCACTTACCTATCAGACACGCAGTACGGTGATAGGAACTCTTTGTTAATTGAAACTTTTTAAAAATATTCACATTCCAAATTCAAATCTCATTATTGCCCTGCTAGCAGGAAGAAAAAACGCTATGAAAATGCCTGCTAGGAACATCGCCAGCAAAGCGCTACTTCTTGCCCTGTTGACAGGGATTAGACTAGTTCTTTTCGAATAGATGGGATGAAAAGAATATTACAAACATACAAGATAGGCGCGAAACACTGAACCCTTTCCTTGCAGCCGGGTTATAAAAATAGGTTGATTTATGAAATTATCTCGAAAACTATGTACCTTCAAATAATGATAATTTATTGCGTTTCTGTCGTTTTGTCTTACTTGATATTGCTGAATCAGTTTTGTGCATGTTATGGAGCCTGACATCGCAGTACTTATCAATACTTAAACTATTCATTCATTTCTGTTATGCTGACCGTACCAACGCCAACGAATCGAACTCGCTGGATCACACTTTTTGATGAGTTTAGTGTGATTTTTGCACGATGGTCAGACCAAGTATCGGAACAGCTGGAGATACCGCTTAGCACGGCTCTTCATCAGGCCACCGACAGATCACTGGAGGAAGACGATTGCCAGATTGCATACCAGGGGTCACGATCCTCATCAATGAGGGAACGACGGAGGAGGAGGAGCGTGATTTTTATGGATGTAATGAATGAAGCAAAACTATACTTACTTATTAATTACACAATTGGAATAACACAATTATGAACAAATTCTTAAAATTAAACGCTCTGTTTGCCTGGTACAAACGGTTTTTTTTTTGTTTGGCATGAACGAACGAAAGGAATGAACAATATTATAAAAATCCACAGATAATTTAATGTTCGACCGAACTGAATATTTCATCTGACTGGCAACAATAGCAAACCCCCCCACGCCTCCACAATTAAAAAAAAAAAATTGCTGCGTGAAAATAGCCTCTGCCCAAAAAGAAGAATTAAATTCTGACCAAGATTCAGATAGGATGAGTGAAGACGGTAGCGCCCTCCCTCATGTGATGGATAGGAGAAGTTCGTCGGGCATTGGAGAAGAAGCCATTTTGTTGATTTCATTCGTGTAAAAGTTTGGAATTCTTAATTCTACTCTTAAGTGCTTTCTATTTTTTGTTTTACGGTCGTATAGTAAAATGCATGTATGATCCTAATAGTGAATAACTTTGTGACTTTCACTCGATCGAAGCAGTGCTATCATAAAATATGTTCGAACGTACTAGAAATTGGTGACAACGTTTTAGTTAAACCTGTGTTTCTTCGTGCCACGATAAACTTCACAAATGCAAGCTCAAAAGACAGGTAAAAACGTTAGCACTCTTTTGTTTTCATTAATATCTACGTCAAAGAGTTACTTTCGCTGGCCGCTATCCGCATGCGGTGATGGTTAGTGCCTAGTTATTATAGGTAGGTACCTACGTCGTTAGTTTGTAGCACAGATTGGGTGGTTTGAAGTAGTGATGTGCTAAACCAAGCAAACTCGAGTTCAATAAATTCTACAACATTAACTTAGAAAAAATTGCCTTGGTAAGGCTAGTACATTACTAAAGGATTAACATTTAGTAAAAAACTAAATCTACATCCCGTAGTTTTACCTGTGTAAGTCTCATTCTTGTTAAAATATTGAGACGTGAGTTTCGATTGTGTAGGAATATTGGGATAAGGGATGGCTTATATTAGAACGGGCCAGGACATGGACAGGGCCCATACATACAGAAACATACATGGACATACAGAACTAGCCCAGCCTGGACAGCCCATTCTAGTATAAATTATCATTAAAAAGTAGCCTATGTAGGTAATAATAATTTTGGTATCCAGCTACTTACATTCTAATTCTCATCAGATTGGTTCTGCTGTTTTGGCGAAAAGCAGAAAAGCAGTAAACAACTCGAGTTAACTCAGGTTGCCTGCAATTTCAGTTCTTTAAGTTGTTAAGAGTTATGTTTATTCCGAGTTGGTACATCACTAGTTTAAAGTCATGACCGGACTCAGATCAGTCAGTCGGGATACCGAATATTTGTGAACGAATACAGCCTTAATAAGGATATAGCCCTTCAACAAATTAATTAGTAAAATTGATCTAAATTGCACATAAATAAATAATATTAGTTATGTTAGGATACAATGAATTGTATTATAACAAACAAGTTTGAGTAAAATATGTGTAGTATACCAACCTTAATTGAATACCTAATATCCTTACTGCACTTCCAGATAATAATATAAAATTAAACGACAGCGAAGAATGCATAAATTTTCGTCCGTCACCAAACTTCAGACATATGAGAAAGTATCGTAAGTCAAAGCTTGAAGAGGAAAACGGATCACCTTGTGAGGAACCGCCTGCGGATAATTCAGACGAACTGGAGAGGAAACCTGTTAGTGTAATGATTCAACCACCTTTACCACCTAACCCACCACCACCTGACACCCCACAACTAACAATAAAAAATCTCACATTAAAAAAAGAAATTATTGATGATGAGTATGAAAATGGCCAAACGATAGATCAAACAGAAACTGCAATGACAGAATATAAGACAGAGGAATCGACTGAGAAGAAGACAATGTGCCGCGACTTTGCTCGAGGCTCATGCACTCGCCCGGCATGCAGACATGCACATGAATTAATCTTAGAACAGTTACCAGGTGTAATAACATTTTGTAAAAATTTTCAAAACCATGGATGCAATCGTCCAAAGTGCAAGTTTATTCATGCAACTGTGTTTGAAAAAGAAAGTTTCTACAGGACGGGATATCTACCTCCTCATACAAAAGCTCATCTAGCAGTGCAGCCGCCACTCCCACCTGCCACAATGGAAGGTACATAAACTAGACAATAATTGTAACAGTTCTCTATGCCTAGTTAAAGTTAAATTGACAGATTTTCAACTGTTTATAGGCTGCAACAGACTATGCCGACAATGGCACAACCTGCCGCCGTGTGACAAAGTTTTTTGATGATTAATTCCACAAATAACACTTACAAAACTATTGTATTTGAGTTTAACTTAACCTAGCCTTTTTTATTTCAATAACATAAGATTTAGTTCTGGTCTGAAGGTTCTGTATTTGGTTCTTTTCGCCGGTACGGCCGGTTATTTTATCTTAATAATGATTCTTTTTTATTAAAATTATGGTATAGCTTACTTCGGAAGAAACAAGTTGGAATATTATTAGTTTGTATGTTATTATTAGAGCTCTCATTTTCAGTGCCACAGGAAATGCCGTTAATGTACAACAATCCGCCACCGGCCATTGTTCAACCAGGGTAAGACATTTATAAAATCATAATATTCTTTTGTTTTTTACCTTTAAATACCAAAAAGTTAGTTTTAAGTATTACTGGTACTATTAATGTATTCTATGGTATTACTGCAAATTTCTATGCTTCCAAAAAAAAGACTCAATTTGTTGCATATGTATATGTTATAGGCAATGTGTATAACGCAGGCATTCTATACATTTCCTAGGTATTGTATAGAATGCCGGGGTCGTCCAGGCAATGTGTGAAATGATATTGAATGTTCAAACTATTTTACACTTTACCTAGGAAATGTATGGAATACCTAGGCATTGTATAGAATGCCGGTTGACGCATAGGTAATGTATGTAACGTGTTTTTTTGCGTAGACAGCGTTTCGATTTTTATACATCACGCCTTTTTTATTTACAGAATAAGGCGCTTTGGCGACCGCTGCCGCGGCACGCTCGCTTCGCTTCGCTCGCTCGCGCTGCGTGTAATCATGTTCTAACATTAACCTAACCTAACCAAGTCGGGGTGCTCCGTTTAATTTTTCCGTGCTTTAGATAGTTAGATAGTAATTAGCTGGGGGCAGGGGGTTTGTAATATTAAAATATTTACAGTTAAAATCCCGATGCTATCTAACTATCTAAAGCACGGAAAAACTAAACGGAGCACCCCGACTTGGTTAGGTTAGGTTAATGTTAGAACATGATTACACGCAGCGCTTTGGCGAGCGAGCGAAGCGAGCGTGCCGCGGCAGCGGCAAATAAATAAAAAAGTAAATAAATATATAAATAAAAAAGGCGTCTGTAAATAAAAAAGGCGTGATGTATAAAAATCGAAACGCTGTCTACGCAAAAAAAACACGTTACATACATTACCTATGCGTCAACCGGCATTCTATACAATGCCTAGGCGCCTTATTCTGTAAATAAAAAAGGCGTGATGTATAAAAATCGCACTGTATATGAAATAAATGTTAATAATATTTTTATTTATAGTATTAGGCGCTTCGGCGACCGCTGCCGTCATTCATTATGCACATTGCCTGATGCGCTTCGGGCATTTTATACAATACCTAGGCAATGTATGAAATGAATCGTATTATACACATTGCCTGAACGTTTTAGGCAATGTATACAATGCCTAGGCATTCTATACAATGCCGGATTATACACATTGCCTATAACATATATATATTATGTCTTTGCATTCATATGCCTTATTTATTTTATAAAATATCAATTAAGTCAAAATGAAATTATTTTATTTACCAGGCCCATTGCAGCAGTCCCTGTTGTAGAATGTCCCCCTGTGGCCCCTGTGCCATCCATGGCAGAAAGAAGATCAATACCAGATGTTCTGAGTACAGCTCTGGGATTAACCTCTCCCCTAAAAAGGGAATGGGCTGAATTAGAAGAATGTATGTATCTTAACACAACTAGATGACTTGTCTTATCATAAGCAGTGAAGAGGATATTGGACATTTGCTAATTTTTTTCAGATGATTGCCCTTGCCATTGCCCTTGCCATTGTCATTGTTGTGGGACCGCAGTCCTAACCTATGAAACTGATGATCACAACAGATCATGTATGCATGTGTTGTTGTGAGTTGGCAACAGCGAATTATTTCTTCTAACTAAAACATTCTGTGACTTCCATCAATCACAGGTAAAATTCTTTTTACTTAACATATCATAGCGAAAGACTGAATAGAGATTCGAGAGATTAGAATAGAGCTCTTGGAGCAAGCTTTAATAACTCTGATACTTAGCTATGCATCGGAAATAAATAAAACCTCATCTTACTTTATGCTGTGCGATTTTACATAAACTACTTAATTACCTCATCTCTCTTCATTCTTTTCATTATTGTTTTGAAATCAAACACACATACATAAATACTTGATATTACCATGCCTAAGTACATACAGAATTTCATCTCCTTTTCCTACATCCTTTTTAAACTAGTGAAATAGTGACTGCTTGGTTTCTTTATATATACTTGTGTACTATCCCCCTTACTTATAAACGATGAATAAGGGCTAAATAGTTACACAATGTTTTGTGTTTGTCGTGCGTGATGCAAATCATGAGCCGGCAGCACTAGCGATATTTTTCCTGCGACTGATTTTAGCGGTTTTAGCGCTTGCATTGCGGACTCGTACTAAATATTACGATTTTTATCATAACTCATTTTAGACACGATTATAGTTAGGTATTATAATTTTACCCATGTACAGTGCCACAGGCAAAAAACAGAACTGATGATCGACTTATAAAAAATCGTATTTTTGTAGGACAATATGTAGTAGGTCAACTCCACCGCTGGACAGTAAAACGAAAATCGATGGTATTTACTTCAAATTTTTGAGTGTTTTTTTTGTTGACGGGAAAAGCAAACGATATTTTATTGTACCTATAACCTACTAATATAAAAAATTGTAAGTTTGTGTGTAAGTAAATAAACCAGAATGTTTCTTATTCCTTCACGCAAAAAATACTGAACCGATTGCGATGAAGGTATGTACATACAGAGATCGTACTTCAATATTTCCGCGGGATCGGGAATTACGCGGGTCAAACCGCGTGACGCTGCGCTGCATGAAGAGCTATAAGTCTGAATGGTGTAAACCTTCTTTAAAAACAGTAAATTGCTATAAAAGTCTAAGCCTATATGTATATATGTAAATTTTACCGTTACCGATGATATTATGTTGCCCTTTGTTGCTCCACAAAAGGTTACTGCGATTTGGATGTAATATTCAACACATTCCCATCACTTAAAAATTTGAAATTGGTCCTTTAACTTCATAGTTCCAAGAATACAAATAATATACTAGCATTTTAATAGGCTCTTAATTATTAGAGTGGTTAACCATTGATTTTCGTTCCACTGTACGCGTCTCCAATAGCTCGATCGGAGACATTTTCTGTTAAAATGCGCAAAGAGAACATGCCTTCGACATTTGGAAATTAATCATTATGTATGACGAAGAATTGGTAATTTATTTGTAATATTCATAAAGACAAATAACTTCCAAACGTCGCCGGTTGTTATCTTTGAACGTAATACACCGTGTTTAAGAACTATTATAGATAAAACTACTAAATAATACCTGTTAAACTAAAGTCGAGTTTTAAGTGCGATTTCTTAGAAAATGGCGATAAACTATAACGTTAGCGATGTAACTTGTTGAAGCCAAAAGCTGTTGCGCTTGCGCGCTGTATCTTCACCTCTCGGGAAGATTTACCTGTTTGCTGTGCATTGTGCAATCGATGCCGATGCAATAGGTGTGCTTTTGCAAATTTAATAAAACCACCCGACTCATTAGTAAATCTTTGTCCAGTCAATGGGTCTTCGCGCGATATCAACCCCACTGAACCTTTGGTTAAGAAATGCAAAACTTGCGATGTTACTGAATTCAGGTACTTAAAAATAATTTATATTTTTAAACTTAGGTACTTATTTTATTTAAGAGATGATTGATCTAATAGATAATCCGGGCCTGGACCCGGACTAGGCAGTGGGACGGCTGCGTATTAATGCTAATTATAGCAGGAAATTAATATCTATCTAAATTGAGTCATGTAAAACCCGAAAATAATCCGTTCCAAATGGTTGAAGCTGCATCAGAAGACGATACATTTTAATAGCACCAACCCACACAGAAATTACAGAACTAAGCGGGCTAACAGAAATATATCTGAAAACCGACTAAAATAGCTCAATAATACGTTTAAGACTTCAAAATATATCTATATACACTTGTATTAACGCGGATCTTTAAAAATGTATTGATAGAAAGCTATCTTTTAATGTTAGCAACATCGAAAACGCAAAGATAAATGAGCGTAACGTTAATCACGAAGCTGGCTTACATCTCTTCTTCCTCCTAGCCATATCCTATTATTTGTGATAGGCTCGTAGTCCCATAAACTCGTAGTTTATCTTCGTTAGGTCGCTCGGTCCTCCTGGGTCGTCTTTATCGATAAGTCGGAATGTTTTATTTCTTATTATTCTATTAGTTTTATTGCTTGGCCTACTGCGCCCTGCCTCGGCAGAAGTTTCCACGGGCGAGTGGCGGATTTGTTGATTCGTTTAAATGCATATTGCATAAGTAACAGAAAAACGAACATACATAATTTTAAATTCATGATCTCCTAGTGATATGGCGAGCGATAGACTAAATTTTAGGGTTTCGTTAGTCAACAAGAAAACCTTATAGTTACGTCATGTCCGTCTATTCGCGGCTTAGCTCAAAGACGCTTATAAAATAAAAATAAAATAGCCTTTATTGATCCCTTTTAAAATAAAATTATTACATTTATACATACTAGCCGGCACCTACCTACCTATTGACAATTATGCAATAAACCAATATTTATTGAATTAGTAGTACAGTTAGATGGTGGGTAGTGCGAAAAACGTAAACAAAACACGTCATAGCCTACATACAACATCTAAACATCACACATCTAAAATGTTACAACTATGCTTCAGCTCCATTCAATTTTTTTTTCAACTTATATTTTTTTATTTCAACCATATTTTCACCTTTTACAAAATATTTACAAAGATAGTACCGCCGCAATACAAGCCAGTACTGTAGGACCATCATTTCGTGTAGAACAAGGAGTTACACAGGGGGATCCGCTATCGCCGAAATTGTTCACAGCCACTCTGGAGGAGGTCTTCAGAAAGTTTGCAGCCAGCTGGCGGGAGAAGGGCATTGTTGTCGATGGAAAGAAATTAACTAATCTTCGATTCGCCGACGACATTGTCTTGTTCTGTAACTCTGCCACTGAAATGGGAGAAATGCTCGAAGAGCTAAGAATAGCTAGCCTCGAGGCCGGACTTCGTATGAACATGGACAAGACCAAATTAATGACAAATAGCGTCCGACGCAGGATATGTGTAAACAGTGTGGAGGTTGAGCATGTCCATGAGTATATTTATGTGGGCCAACTAGTCTCCTTCACGGCGCGTCAAGAGAAAGAAGTCGCTTGACGCACGGAAAGCGCCTGGAGGAACTATTGGTCCTTTAAACATCTAATGAAGGGCGACGCACCAATTTCCTTAAAACGTAAGCTCATGGACATGTGCATCCTTCCCGTTTTCACATATGGAGCTCAGAGTTGGTCTTTAACCAAAAAACAGAGGTCGGCCCTCGAGGTCAGTCAGAGAGGCATGGAGCGCAGTATGCTGGGGGTTAAACTAACCGATCGCATCAGAAACACGTACCTGCGCTCCACAACTCGGATCACTGACGTCTCCTTAAAGGCTGCAAACCTAAAGTATGATTGGGCTGGACATGTATGCCGCATGTCAAACGATCGCTGGGCCAAGATGGCGACCGATTGGCACCCCACTGGGACACGGCCACGCGGCAGACCAAGACGGCGATGGCGGGATGACCTTGACTCCTATAGAAGCGACTGGTTCACAGAAGCTCAAGACCGAATCAAATGGAAGGAATGTAGAGAGGCCTTTGCCCTGCAGTGGGACAGTTCAGGCTCTTAATAATAACCATATTTTGAAAGTTTCTCTACAGCTTTCGAAGTGCTAATTTATCCAAAAATACCAACAAGCGCCGAGTGATCATAATTTGCACAAATATCTCTGAATTATAATAATCTGCATTGCCGACCAGTCGGCAATTTTGGAACCGACTAGTCGGCTAGTCTGCTAGTCGTCAGAACCCCTAGTCGGCCCATCTCTAATATTTATCATTAATCCATTAAAATAATTATCTTTATCAATCATTGAATTCATAAAAAATATCTTTGGATTGGTTCTAGTAAAAGGTCCCCTGTTGACAGGGTATAGGCCTCCCTTAACTCCCTTTACCACTCCAAAGACGCTTAGTACTAAGAACCTATAACTTTGTCTGAGTATACATCAATAATTTCTTCGGGGTGAAATTGATCACGCCGATCTACGCCGTAGTACAACAAAAAAACTTTTTTTAAGGCACCTCCTCCACAAGTCAAATGAATGTTTGGATGAATGGGATGTTTTGTTTCTTGTTTATCCCATTATGTGGGGTATCGTTAGATAACTCTTAAAATAATTGTTGGTTTTTAAACATCATTTATTATTTTTTGGTTTCGTTTTAGAAATATTGAGCTTTAAAGTTCGTGTCCATTTATCGGTGCCTTTGTGCCGCCAATGTCGTAAAAACGTTAAATTAGTGCTTCTTAGTACTGAATAAAATATAATATGCGTAGGTACTAGGGCATGAATCCCGGGATATCGTAATCCCGGGATCTCGGACGCAAAAGTTCGATATTATAATCCCGGGATTGAGTGATCCGATATCGAGATTTGAGCAATTTACTATTTGGGTTCAAATTAAGGTTTTTAGCTATATTATTCCTCATGGAATGATTGAATAGAACTATTAAAATTAAACCCAAATTAGTCTACCCCTGAGGAAGAGAACTGTAAAGATTTAGAAGCGTAGGGAATTGGTAAAATGTTTAAAACAATAAAAGTAACGTGATTCATTGCAATTTTTAAGACAAGTATTTTTTAAACATGCTCGCATGCAAATTTTTTTTGCTAACATCATTTTAGTGGTGCGCCTAGAATTTGGCGCGAAAGTTTAGACACTTTTGGGTTTAGGCTATTTGTCCGCCATATTTCCAAAATGATGGGGTGGACAGCCCTCGGGGTAACTTATTTACGTAATGAAACCACTAGAGTCTTAAATATTTTAGATTTTACACATTTTTATTGTATTAAATTCGCCTTTTTAACGATATCTAAAATCCCAGTATCAATCCCGGGATCCCGGGATTGAGCTCTTAATATCGATATCATCCCGGGATTGAAAACCTTCCGATATTGCATGCCCTAGTAGGTACAAAATCTTAGCATATCCATATAAACATGTGTCGGTGGATGGCGAGAAGAAATCAAAGGTGGTCCGACCGCCCTGACAGATGGACGAAAGAATGGCCGGCCACTTTGCATCTTATATATTTTCAACGTATGAACAAAGGCACCAAATAGTAAATACGTACTAAATAATAAGCGTAGTTCGGGGTAAATCTTTCGGCGAATTTGACGCACACCAAAGGCCTCCTTTCCTTGTTTCCATACCCACCTAGGGCTCGACTGTTCCTGTCCCATCATCAGATAGTATATTTTTGTCACAAAAACTCTTTCATTTGATACTCCACTAGGGCACATTTGAAAACAATCGATTTTTATATCACCCCACATATCTTGACTGAACCGATTTCGATCAAACATAGCTAAGAGCATGCTCTTAAGTCACTATCAACCAAAAAAGATCTATATCAAAATCGCTTTATCTGTTCGTGAGCTACGATGCCACAGACACACACACACACACACACAAACATACACACACACACAAACATACACACACACACACACACGCGCACACACCATGACACGTCAAACTATAACACCCCTATTTTTCCGTGGGGGTTAAAAATACGTCATAACCTGACATGCGCACGATGAACCGTGCGCATGCGCAAGTGTACCGACTGGATGACGAGTAACCCGAAAGAATATAACCGATATAAAATGATCGGAATTGTTAATTATACTTCGTTTATTTCAGACTACGATCTGACTGATCCTTTAACTTTTTATTTAGTTAAGACAAATACCTAGATTAAGTAAAATTATAGTCTAGCTAAGTACTTTATATATCACTAATTACCTGTATATTTTTTTAGGTTACAATGCAGTAAAAACAAAGTTGAAAAGTTAATGAAGACCTCGGAGGAAATGAATAAAAAAATGGCTCAACTTATTAAAAAGAACAATAGGCTTTATACAGTTCTATCTCTGGTGAAAACATCGGTAAGTTATGCCAATTTTATATGTAACTAGTTGTGCCCCACTCCCGTGGGAATTTAGAAGAACCCTTTCTTATTAAATGCCTACATCATAAAATATTAAGGACACGCTCTCCAAACAGCTCTCTCCTATCGGCGGTTTAGGTTGTGAGTTGATCCGTCAGGCAGTCAGGACAAAGAATTTTATAGAAATAACTTATAAAAACACAAAAAACCCATTCTTTTTTATTATTTGTAGGTAAGTGTTTGACCACTGTCTCACCAGATGGTATACAGCGAAATGGTCTAAAATATTTTCTACCATACCACTAAAATACCATACCTACTGCAAATAGATTCGGATATTTTTTTACGGCCGGCCTCCTGCCTGATACCACCTTTGGGACCAAGTAGTTTACCCGCCACCACGCGGGGAGAACTCCAAATTGGCTAGCCTCTCTAAAATCACTTAGTTGCCTTTTACAACACCCACGGGTAGAGATGGGGTAGCCCTAACCTATTCCGTCTATTATAATGAAAACCATTCGCAAATTTCCAACTTTTCAAAATAATAACAGCTCATTCCGAGCCAACTTCTGGAAATACCACATTCTTGAAACGACAACTTCTCAGCAGACTCTAAAACATTAACATTTTACAACTTTAGTTGGTTATGATAGGAGTTGTTCTGAGTGGCATTATTAGATGAGGCGCCCTATTCTATGCCTGGACTATTAGATGAGACGCCATATTCTATGCCTGGGCTATGAGATGAGATCCCTATTCTATGCCTGACCTATTAGATAAGATTCCCTATTCTATGCCTGGACTATTAGAAGAGATCCCTATTCTATGCCTGACCTATTAGATAAGATGCCCTATTCTATGCCTGGGCTATTAGATGAGACGCCCTATACTATGCCTGGGCTGTTAGATGAGACGCCCTATTCTATGCCTGTGCTATGAGTTGAGACGCTCTATTCTATGCCTGGGCTATTAGATGAGACGCCCTATTTTAAGCCTGGGCTATTCGATGAGACGCCATATTTCATGCCTGGGCTATTAGATGAGACGCCCTATTTTATGCCTGGGCTATTAGATGAGACGCGACTGCCCGCCTGGTCTATTTCGGCTACTTCCACAGCATTATGTCATATGGCATCCTGCTGTGGGGGTGTGCTGCAGATATTAAGGATATCTTCATTTTACAGAAGAGAGCGGTACGAGCTATCTACGGGTTGGGCCCTAGAGAATCACTTAGAGAAAAATTAAAAAAAATATATATTTTAACAGTATATTCACAATATATTTACGAAAATCTTTTATACGTCCATAAAAATAAGGACAATCTTGTTAAAAATCGGGACATACATTTATTTAATTTAAGAAATAAAGATGATCTTACTGTGCCCTGGAGTAGGCTCCAGAAAATAAACAGGTCCTTCTCTAGCTCATCTATGCTCTACTATAATAAGTTACCCAAGAATGTGTGTGACATGTCCATTAATAAATTTAAAACATATATTAAAGCAAACTGTACAGGATGGCATACTATAATACATCGGATTATATTAACGATAAAAATCCATGGAAATGAATACTTTATTGAAAGACGGGGACAGACAGGGGCACGGTCGCGTTCGCGAATGCTTGGTTCGTTCGGCTCCGTTCGGTTCGTCCTGGGGCGTATTCATGGAGTTCTGTGGTAAAGTAGCAGGATAAGTTATGGAAAGGAGTAAATAGATGGTTCTACCTACGAATTTTATAATAAAATTCTAGAGTGTAGGAAAGGAATGCAAGGCTGGCACCACAGAACTCTGGTGGTGGGTCCCGGGGCGGTTTGGGCGGTGTTGGGCGGGTTGTGTGTTTGTGGATGAGATAGTGTTTTAAGTAAATTATTTTTTTTATGTTTATTATTTTGTATATTATAACTTATTTGAACAGATAGACTGACAGACAGAGTTACTTTCGCTCTTGTAATGCTAGTAAGGATTATTATAGTAAGTATGGATTATTGCTCCAGTTCCACTTTTCTTCAATAATATTATATATGCGACAATGTAAATCACATGATTACTGCAAAAAAAATATAAACAAAAAAAACCCCATGAGTTTCTTGTGTCTTCTTCTCATGTCATGGAGGTCGCGATCCGAAGACATAGTAGAGTAGATTAAATAAAAAAAAATGATACGTCAAAGAGATATCTTGCTAATATCCGAATGAATAAACGTACTTTGATTTTGATTTTGACGCCCTATTCTATGCCTGGGCTATTAGATGAGACGCCCTATTCTATGCCTGTGTTATGAGTTGAGACGCCATATTCTATGCCTGGGCTATTTAGATGAGACACCCTATTCTAAGCCTGGGCTATTCGATGAGCCGCCCCATTCCTGTGCTTGGGCTTAAGAGGACAGTCTCCATACTCTTTCTCCATACAAACGTAGTCGACTGTTTCCTCCCTGGATAAAGACATTAGAGCAAATATGTTTATGCTATAAAACCTATATCTGTCATGATTATGCCCCTACCTTTTGATTTTTTTCATTTTCTAATTAGAAACGCAATAAAAAAAAAGAAATTGAAAAAAATCAAAAGGTAGGGGCATAATCATGACAGATATAGGTTTTATGACATAAACATATTTGCTCTAATGTCTGTCTATTGAGACTGTCCTCTTAATAGCCCATTCCTATGCTTGGGCTTAATTTAATAGCTGCTTGGGCTTAATATATTCTATGCCTGGGCTATTAGATGAGACGCCCTATCCTATGCTTAGGCTACTAGACTAGTTTGAAAAACGTACATCCGAAAATTTATAACCTCCTCTTTCGTTGGAAGTTGATTAAAATATTAATTTGTTTATTTTCAGAATGTGGGTGCAGCAAATCCCACTAATTTCTTGAGTGCACCATCGTTAAATATTATAAGAAATAATGACACTGAATCGGTAAGAGATTATTTTTCTTCTATTTTTAACATTCTAGGCATTGAAACTAGTTTTTTTTATTATTTATAGGGTCCTATGCCTCAATAGATAAAACATTCTGACCATTATTATTAGAACTACTGGTCTAGATCGCGTTTGTCGCATACTTAGATTTAAATTACCTCGACATTTCGGCAAACGGGTTACATCGGCCTTGGTCCTGAGAAGACTGGCCAGTAAAATATGTACCTAACTATATTAACAAATCATGTAAATTGAAAAAGTTTATCTCCGAAATTAGTTCTTGCTGCAACATACATTACATACATATATTTTCTGTTGTATCGATTGATTATCTTAATAAATTACTTACATACTATTTTATTTTATAATTTTCAGACAATGATGGACCAGTTGAGTATGTTATTAGCTGGGAACAATCGGGTACCCTCGGAAGAAAAGGTTTGTATGTAAATTAACTTAGGTACCTACACAGTTATTGAAACTTATATAAAACAAGCCTCTTGAGTCGCTATGTCCCTTGGTCCATTGTAATGTTGCGGCGTTGTGTTCTCCGAGTCTGTTTTAGGTTTGCATGAGCATAAAGTACTGCTGTATTGTCTGAGAGGATTCGTATGTTGATGCCAAGGATGTCTCGTGCCAGCCCGGCCTTTGCAGCTTAAATGATACCCACATATTCAGCCTGGAAGATGGAGTTCTACAGGCTCATACTAATGTTAATGTTGAGGTCCTCTGAAAAGACTCCAGATCCTGTACCTGAATCTGTCTTAGAGCCATCTGTGTAGACTAGGGCATGCAATATCGGAAGGTTTTCAATCTCGGGACGATATCGATATTAAGAGCTCAATCCCGGGATCCCGGGATTGATACTGAGATTTTAGATATCGTTAAAAAAAGCGAATTTCATACAATAAAAATGTGTTAAATCTAAAATATTTAATATATTTAAGACTCTAGTGGTTTCATTACGTAAATAAGTTACCCCGAGGGCCGTCCACCCCATCATTTTGGAAATATGGCGGACAAATAGCCTAAACCCGAAAGTATCTAAACTTTCGCGCCAAATTCTAGCAGAAAAAAATTGCATGCGAGCTTGTATAAAAAATAATTGTCTTAAAAATTGCAATGAATCACGTTACTTTTATTGTTTTAAACATTTTACCAATTCCCTACGCTTCTAAATCTTTACAGATCTCTTCCTCAGGGGTAGACTAATTTGGGTTTAATTTTAATCTATATTTCTATTCAATCATTCCATGAGGAAAAATATAGCTAAAAACCTTAATTTATACCCAAATAGTAAATTGCTCAAATCTCGATATCGGATCACTCAATCCCGGGATTATAATATCGAACTTTTGCGTCCGAGATCCCGGGATTACGATATCCCGGGATCCCGGGATTCATGCCCTAGACCCCTTCACCTTGTCAGGTGGTGGGGAGTCTTTAGGTCTTACTTGTAGTTGTGTCGTAAAGTTTTCGAGGAATTTGTGTCGTGTAGCTATTCCATCGATTATTGCCCTCAGCATTGTTGTCTTCTATTGGTTTGCTGAGGATCCGTGAGTGTTTTGCTTTGGCATCCTCCTTCCGCAGACCAAGCGATGCGAACTTCGCTGACTGCTGCTTCCTGTTGTTTATAGAGGTGAAGTGGAGAGATGTTAAGGATGATCTCCAATGCTGCCGAGGGTGAGGTGCGCATGGCACCGGTTGCAGCTGCGCATGACATCTTTTGGAGGCGAGTCAGTTTAGTTTGTGTACGCAATGCTTCTGTTCTGGATCACCACACGACGGCCCCATAGCTGATGCAAGCTGTGATGATGACTGATGTATACAACCATAGTCCTATTTTATCAGTCCCCATGTTTTTCCCATCATGTGGTAGCATTGCCAGAGCGAAACGCAGGTTTTCTTGTAGAGATAGTCCACATGGCTGCTCCAGGAGAGTTTCTTGAAAAATATCACCTCCAAGTATTTGACTTCGTCCGCAAGTTGAAGTCTTTTCCAAAGACTCGGGGTGTTGTAAACTGTCCTAAGGGTTTTTGGTCGTAAATAGTAGAAGTTCAGTCTTATTTGGGGTTATAGTTAAATCTTCTTCCGTGCACCAGTTTTCCGTCAGTCTCAGCGCTTGTTGCATGACGTCACAGGCGATGCTGGCCTCGTTGGCCCGGATAAGTACCTATCGTTATTTCGTCAGCGTATCCTATTGTGTTGTGTATAGTATAGTCCACGTTGATTCAGGCGTGTAATGAAATGAGTTTGTTTCCGACTACATTCCACATCAGGGGTGACAATATATTCCCTTGTGGACAACCTTTGACCACTTTTGCTTTCATGTTTGTGATTTCATCTATCTGAACGAAATTGAGGCTGAGTATATTGAGTATCCAGCCTATCAGGGCGCTGCTGTTTACATTGTGTCTTCGTAAAGCTAGTCTAATGCATTTGAAGTTAGTTCTGTCAAACCCATCAATATCGAAGAACGCTCCTCGGCAGACGTGTTTGTCTGTAATAGTCGATTCTATTCTGCTTACAACATTATAAAGGGCAGTCTCTGTTGATTTGCTAGAGACAGAGCTTTTCTGAGCTTTTTGTAGATCAATGTTTAACAATTATTGAAATCTGTGAAACAAGGGATAGATCTGCAATATATTCCAAGAATTATGTATATTTTGTGCAAAAGTAAGAAGTTATAAAACGTGATTTTTTTGTTTCCAGAATCACTTAAATAGCAACTTAACATCGACACTTCTGAAACTTCTCCTGAGCACGACGGAGTCAGTTTCCGGCGATACATCGTGATGATTCTACGTTGATAAAGAACTACAAGTGTAATTTAGTTTTAATTGAAAATCAAATTAAAAAAATCATGTTCAAAATTATGTGTAATAATAATAATGCTACATCAGCCGATAATAGTGCAAACAAACCACTACAAACTATGTTAAAATTGATGTTTAGTTTGTAGTCCAGACTTTTAGGGCAATAACATTGGCCACAAAACAATATGCAGCCACCGGTCGCGGTGGTCGGTGTTACTCGTTGCATGTGATGTTAAAATACGATATGTGTTTTGGGTCTCTATGAGGACTTCTTCATTAGTCTGGAATATCTGAAGGAAGGTGTCATCAGAGAAACAAACAAGGGATACGTGTAAGGGTCGATCTGTGGTCCATTGTTTTGGAACATCCAACTGGACCCCCTCTTGCAGTCGGTGAGTGGGTTGGATGCACGTGTTCAGGCGTTTGCGGACGATATTTTGGTAGTTGCCTACGCAGATACAGAACGTCGACTGGAGGGTATGGTAAATGAGGCTCTTAAGAAAATCGGATCGGGGGATTCTTTTATTTTTATTTTTTATAAATAAATTCTGTGAACACACAGCGCCATCTAGCCCCGTGGTAAGCGACTAAGCTTGTGTTACGGTGACTAGACAACGGATATAATACTTATATTTATTTTTCTTTTGTAAATACATACATATTATACATAGAAGGACACCCAGACCAGACACAAATATTTATTCTATAAGCATAAATACTTGCACCTGGCGGGAATCGAACCCGCAACCTCCTGCATTGCAGTCGCGCTTTCGCACGACGCACCACAGAGGTCGGATTAGTTGCAAGATGCGATTTGCCTCTCATAAAACGCAAGCGATTATTGTAACGAGAAGGCGTAAATATGATGCACCAATCTTCCTATTCAATGTCATAGAAATAGGCGAAAAGCTTAAAGTGTAAGGCCTCACCTTGGATAGGTCTTAACGGTTAAAAGCCACCTGGAAGATGTATTCAGGAAGACTATTAAATCTACCAGGTGTTATCTAGTGCGGAAAGAACCCAATGAGGTCTGCATCCTGAGATGACGAGTCCAGGGGTGTTAATGGAGTTGCGGCTGAGCCCTTTTGAATTGACACATCCGTCAGTGAGAATGGGTATATTCACAATCAGGAGACGTGTGATGGGATTGGGGACGTTTGGCTCTTCACTGATGGGAGTAAGCTGGAAGGTAAGGTTCGTGTGTCTAAGTCGTCGAAGTTATACTGGCAGATTATTGCTCCGTGTATCAGGCAAAGATGATCGCTATATTGGAGGCTGTCAATTATCTCCGGCTCCTAGACCCGCCTTGTGGTAATATAATTAGTGACTCAAAGTCGGCGTCTTTGGCGGATCCTAGTCCGGATCATCCCCTTGTGTTGAGGATCAAGGCTCATGTGGGTATCGTTGGCAATGAGCGTGCAGATGTATTAACGAAGGCTGCGGCAATCGGAGCATGCGCTATCCCTGGATATGATGCGGTCCCTCTCATGTCAGGAGACGGTTAGGAGGTGGCAGGAAAGTTTTAGTAACGCTACTACTGGGGCGGTGACAAAGTGGTTTTTCTCTGTGATGTTGGAGGCTTATAAGATTTTGAGCAGGATAGGTATTTCGGCGTTAAGGACGCAGCTTTTCAGTGGTCATTGCGGTATTAGGGCCTACCTCTGTAGGTCCAAGCTCATAGATGATCTGCACTTGTGATGACTCCACTGAGGAGACAGTCAAGCACATTTTGCTTCATTGCCCTAAATATATTCTCCAAAAACTGGAGTGTGAGTGCAGGATGGATCAGAAACTCGTGTCGTTTAATAGTATTATTTGTTTTGTGCTGTGTAAATTTGAAACGTAGCTCTTTTGTTCGTTTGATTGTTTTTAATTTTAATGTTCTAAATGTAATTGTCGTTTTAGGTTGTAATTTTAATGTTTAAATGTAATGTATGTAGGAACAAAAAAAAAGTAATAATATAAATACATACTCGTAGTTGGAATTTAGTCTTTAAACCTTTTGAGATACAGAACCCTAAAAAAGATCCCGACCGTGCTATGAAGACGGCAGAAAATGTTAGGACATCCGATGACGACGCCCGCGCCGCGTACTCTGGTGTTGACTCTCTGAGCGCTGCGCGGGAACACGAGTGAGTTAAATACGAGACGTATAGGTGCCGGCAAAAAAATGGCGGATGCGCAGAAGTTTATTTTTCATATACCTGCTCCACATTTGCGCGCGAACCGCGAAAACTATGCGCGAACGCGTGAATGTGAAGCCGATTCGCATAGTTTTTGCGGGTTCGCGTCTTGTCAACTACTTTTTTGTCGGCTTTTAGGCCCGCGTCAAAGAGCCTGCGGACGCGCTCCTACTCTCTACTGTGAATACAGTTCTGAACACTGAATGTAGAGCCAAGAAACGTTTACTCAGAATTCACGCGAATGTAGAGCGCCCAAAAGAAGTCGACCGTAAATGTATTGCGTGAACTTACCCCTTCCACGTCAGTATTTTTCAAGATATTTGCCGGCACCTGCACACTCGTCACCAAAATCGGGACTGTAAACTATAAATTAATTTTAACCGTAGAGGACTTCTCTCCATATACCGACGGCCTGAAAATCAACGTTTGGCACATCCAATTCCGGTGGTTTTGTAAATACCTATTCGCATAAAATAGGCATTATTTTATCCAATTAAAAAGTATAAAAGTTAATTGGACAAAGAGCCTTTCTGAGGTAATTATTTACACTTAAGACTGTGCTTAAGATAAAATTACCGTAATCGGATAATGTTAAGGGGTGCAATCGGTTTTTCTTTTTACCTTCGGTGTATGGACTAGTGCGCCACGAATCACGATTCGCCGTCAAATAGCCCTTTTAAGTAGTTGTTACGGAGTTTTGAAAAGTAAAAAGCGTTACTTTTTGAACCTCCTGCAATTATCTAAAACCACTGTAATGTAAGTTACACCCAACACTGTTTATTGTTCACGATAGAAAATTAAAAGATTCGTTCGTTCGTTAGTACGTCGAGAGTTAAAAAAGTAATTTTAAGGTATTTTAAATTATAATTGCAATAAAAAACCTATAAGCATGTACTTAGTTAATCTTTTTACGTGACTATTTAATAAAAGCCGTATGAAATATTCATGAAGTTTGTATTACGTACGCTGCAAGCGTGAGCGTCCTCAATGTACAAAGAGGCTACCGCGCTATAAGCGTCGGCATCGGCATCGAATTCATTTGACAGTTGACAGCCGAATTTCGCACCGCGAAAATTCCAAATCGACGCGTCGATTACTCATGCCGATGCCGACGCCAAATTGAATGAATGAAAAGGAGATTTTTGAGGAGATTCAGGGAGGCTACCGCGGTTGTTCCGTCGGCATCGGCATCGAATTCATTTGACAGTTGACAGCCGAATTTCGCATCGCGAAAATTCCAAATCGACGCGTCGATTACTCATGCCGATGCCGACGCCAAATTGAATGAATGAAAAGGAGATTTTTGAGGAGATTCAGGGAGGCTACCGCGGTTGTTCCGTCGGCATCGGCATTGAATTCATTTGACTGTTGACAGCCGAATTTCGTACCGCGAAAATTCCAAATCGACGCGTCGATTACTCATGCCGATTCCGACGCCAAATTGAATGAGTGAAAATGAGATTTTTGAAAGAAAATCTTCAAATCGACGGCTGACGACCATGGATTCGCGGTGTCAAAATTGAAAACCCCGCTGTCAAAGATGTCAAACTACCGCGTCGGCATCGAGTGGATGTCAACAGAATACCGCGGTAGACTCCCAGGAAAGCTACCGCGGTTGTTCCGTCAGCATCGGGATCGGATTCATTTGACAGTTGACAGCCGAATTTCGAATTTCAAATCCACGCGTCGATTACTCATATCGATGCCGAAGCCAAATTGAATGGATGCAACACAGACAGAATTGAATTGAATTGAAGATTTTGACAGAAAATCTTCAAATCGACCGACGGCTGACGGCCATAGATGCGCGGTTTTAAAATTGAAAACTCCGCTGTCAGAGATGTCAAACTACCGCGTCGGCATCGATTGCTGTCAACGATACAACCGCGGTAGCCTTGCAAAATTCCGACGGCTGTCAAATGGATGTCAAACACGCTTGCGCGGTGTCACAATTGAAAACTCCGATGTCAAAGATGTCTAACTACCGCGTCGGCATCGAGTTGATGTCAACGGAATTAGCGCGGTAGCCTAGCACACAGTACACCTAAGGAAGTTAGTTAGGTGTTACCAGGCCTATGCCACTCCGCGATCTGTCATGACATGACAACTGCACGCATTTGCGTGCATGGACGCCGATTGTCAAGCTCGCCTCGCTCAGTTCAGTTCAGTTCTTTGTTTATGGCCTTTCTGCCACCATTTATTTAATTTGGGCCAATATCACGCGTTAGATGGTATTTAATTTTTGAATATGGGTAGGCGAGTACAACAAAAATGGTGGTTAATTTTATTGCAACTCCACGTAAACATCTGTTTGTAACGCGATAATTCCGTATTACAAACAGAACTGTTTTTTATATTCACTACACTCGTTATCTTTCACGAAACTAAATTGATTGTTTTGCCACCAAAACCAGGCCTATGCCACTCCGCGATCTGTCATGAAACGACAACTGCACTAAGCGAAATGCATGTACGCCGGTTGTCAAGCTCGCCTCGCTAGTGTACCGGAGCTTGCGGGCTGTTTCACGTAAATAAAAAAAAATAGTGTGTCACGTTTCTTATGAAAAACCGGCCAAGTGCGAGTCGGACATGATAATGGTACGAAAAAAAATGAAAAAATTAAAAGTGGTCATTGGCACGGAACCCTAAATGAACACTAGACCAACCAATGCATACACGCAACACGAACGTTAAGTCTATCACTCCATCACTAGATGGCGTTAGTGGTAAAAATACATCGCGGTATCGTTACGTTTAATGTCAAAAATCACGTTTGTTGTATGGGACAAATATTTGTTCTTTTTAGTATTTGTTGTTATAGCGCCAACGGAAATACATCATCTTGAAAAATTACAACCGTCTAGCTATTACGGTTTATGAGATATATCCTGATGACCGACGGCCAGACAGGGAAGACTCAGTAATAGGGTCCCGTTTTTACCCTTTGGGTATGGAACCCTACAACATGAGGTCTAAATCATATTTATATCATATCAGTCATATCGTATTCGTATCGCTTACAAAATGAGGTCTAAATCATATTTATTTCATATCAGTCATACATATCGTATCTCTTTTGGTTGCCTAAATAATAGTCATAAGCATCGGAACGTCATATTTTCACGCTGCCAAAAGACATTGAGAGGTAAAAAAACGCATTTAACTTACCTATAGCTAATTAGTCGGCAAATTATGAACTAGATTTTCTCAAACATGCATGGGAATAATATCATTATGTCAAAAGAACACGCGAATTATCAATTTTATGCTACGAGTAACAAATAGAAATGGAGATCTAACTCTCATAGTAAACCCGGTAAAAATGTGTTCCAAAGTCAACCATCGCGCAGACATTCCGCGCACTGGATTGTATTATTGATGACATAACTGACAATAAGTACGGACATAGTGGATAGTGTTAAACAGTGGGGGATCATTTAATGTGAACTTAATAGTTGGGTTTTAACTTCGTCTAGGCAAATATTAATTTAAAAAATCTGAGGGTGTTCATGGAAACAGAAAACATGTTCATTGTCGGTGCTGGAAACAATATCCAAAATATTAAAAGTGACAACCCTTTTGCGTAGATTATATTTTCTTCAACTAGGCTTAGTTTCCATACTGTTCCTTATTTGTACTGTGGTTTGGCGATCAAGTCGTCAATTTTCAAAAGTCTGCAATATCCGTGGAACATGTTTTGAAACAAATGCGAGTTCCATATATTCTGAGTTCGTTGATTTTATGACCCCTCTACATGATGCTAGCCCACTGATATGGGCCAGCATGTGGAGACTGTATTGGTGTCGGCTTATGGTGTGCGGGATGGATGTGATAGGGGAAGTGATAGTTTTTAGAATAAAAACTATTTCCACATAATAAATTTTATTCTTCAAAATCATACCCTCCTTTTTGCCGTATTCGGGTAAAAAACTTTAAATAGACAACCCTATCGCGAAATTTGACACTTATTTGAATTTAGAATGTTTTCAGAACACAGGTATTGCTTGGTGATCTGAATTGGGCTTTATTGTGTCTTGGCAAGGATCACTATTATTTAAATGACGTTCAACAGTGGTGTCAATTCGAGCAAGCCAAATTCCGACTTAACTTAACTTAAAATTAGTTAAGACGTGTCAAATTACAGATTGCTATTCAGAAAACGCCGACTTAACTTATTATGACAGGACTAAACCAAAATAAGTTAGGTCGAACTAAATTAGGTTAAAAAACGTTTTTAGCTATTCGAAACGGCCACAAAACTGTCAAAATAGTAAACGTCGAACTAAAATTAAGTCGCGACTAATTTTGTGTGGACTAAAATTGGTCGTTGAAGTAAATAACAACATTTATCGAATAAATAACGTTACGATTGACAAATTTGTAATTTTGGCTGTAGTACGGGCTGAAAGGTGTTCTGAGTGCCGGCCTTTATGGACAGATTTAGTGAAAACCCTCAGAAAAACGTGTTTTGTTAAATGTTTTTGTTTAATTTTATTGCAAAAGCAATGACGAAGGGCTTAGATTAAAACGATTAAGAGACTGTTCCAATCCATTCGTATTGCCAGATAACATTTAAAAAACTGTTTGTATACCTACCAAATGACTACGACCTGCTGGACTTTCACAAACTACTCAGTCGTGACACCAATGATCGTCTCAGAGGTCACCACCTCAAATTACGCACCACCTTCTCGGACAACAACCCTCACGAACATTTCTTCAGCAACAGAGTGGTCAGAGCGTGGAACAAGCTACCAAAGGACATCATCTCGGCACAGTATCAGCTAGTTCAAGAACAAACTTGACAAATACTTAGCCAATACAGAAACAGACTAAGAATAGCTGGATACAGGCATCTATCAATTGTATCAACTGCCTGCCTGATAAGTAAATAATAATAAAATACCTGTGGCAATTATGCCTATTTGCACATACTAGGAGGCAACAATTATTTTCAATAAAAGTCATTTTATATCATTTACAAGTTTTATTCAAAATATATACTAGGTAGGTAGTTAAAATAGAATTTGATTCAGATTTGGCTAGAATTATCTATACAGTTAAACCAGTTAGGAGTTTACTGTGCCTCTTCAACAAAAATTTCCTCAACTGTGTCTCCCCTCAACGCTTCAGCTAAAACTTGAGCTGCCCGCACCTTAGCACAGGCATTTTCTCTTAATGGCAGTGCAATATCTGCTCAGCTCAGCAGCCTAATATTTTCATTTAACGCTGCTGTCAGGCTATCGGCAACAGGCGGTCTTGGTGGTCTTGGGGCTCGCACCCGCTCAGGCCGGCATGTACGGGGGCGGTTGGGCAGCTCAGGTTGTGGCGGTGATTGATGAACTCATTGAGGATCTTCTAGCTGAGCAGGCACAGCAGGAGGAACTTCAGCAACAGCAGCAGCAGTATGTTCCATTTGGGGTCTGAAATTAACAATAAATAATTTAAGATATACAGCAAAAATATTTAATTAAATGTATTACTTGGTTTTTAAAGGAAAACTTACCTGCTCTACAGTCGCAAAACCATACACAGAGGCAGGTCCTACAATTTCCAATATTTTATTGTCCAGATCTGTTAAATCTGGACCTGGAGGACCTCCTCCAGTTCCGCTGATGGAGCCCATACTTTTCGAGCTTTTGTTTTTGTTTTGCTGCGCCAGACATCCCAATTCTAAAAATAAAAGAGGAAATACATTTCATACATAGTTAATCACGAAGTACTTGTAATGACAAACATTGAGCCGAGTAATAATTGGTATTTGGTTTCTCGGTAAAACTGGTACTCGGACAACTTTAATCTTTACATAGTCTAAAACAAAGTGACTTCCCTCTGTGTCGTGTCTGTTTGTATTTTGTATGTACGCTTAGATCTTTAAAACTATGCAGAGCTAGTAATTCTATTACTATTATAAAGCAGAAGAGTTTGTTTTTTTGTTTGTTTGTTTGAACGTGCTAATCTCAGGACCAGCGGTTGCTGGTCCGATTTGAAAAATTCTTTCAGTGTTGGATAGTCCATTTATTGAGGAAGGCTATAGGCTACATTTGATCCCGATAGTCCCACGGGATCGGGACTTACGCGGGTGAAACCGCGGGACGCAGCTAGTTGATTCCATAAAGTATGACTTGAAAGTTGAAAGTAATATCATAGCAAAAATGTTTTTTCACAAAACCTCATGGTTTAAAATTGCATTTTATGCAATACCTACTATATTCAGACCCTCTGTGTGGACCTATTTGCGTCGGTAAGGCTTAAATTTACTAGACTTAATCCATTTAACATATTTAGACTAATGAATAGAAAGCTTATGAGAATTTTTAGTTTGGTTGAACGCGCTAATCTCAGGAACTTACTGGTCCGAATTGAAAATATATTTTTGTGTTTGATAGTCCACATATCGAGGAAGATTAAAGGCTAGTAATGATCCTGATATTCTCGCGGAATCGGGACCTGGGCGGGTAAAGCCGCAGGCACTAGGATTGGTAGATAAATAAATCTAATTCCTCTTACGCTATCGAAATAGCAATTAGCGTAAATTGCGTCAGAAATAAGACCTACCTTTTGCCAACTGAGCATGAAGCCTCTCCACTCCACAAGCAGTTCCTTTTGCTGCGTTCGTTATGTCTTCTATACATTTTCCGACACAAAACTACGTTTCAAAACTGATTCAGATTTCACAAACTACAAAAAGTAAACAAATAATCATAGAGAAATCTAGACGAATAAAGTACTACCAACCTCACAGCATAAACCATTCGTTCTCATTTTTTTATCTGTGAATCCAATTTAGTCCGTGTTTAGTCCTGTCATTTTCAAATTCTAAGTTTAGTTTGTGGACAAAACCGAATAGCATACAAACTTAACTTATCTAAAATAAGTCTGTTTTTGGTTAGGTTAAGTTTTAGTCGGTGGTTTGCTCGAATTGACCCCATTGTAGCTTCTGTACTTGTACTATTTATGTATTCTGTGGTGTTACTAAGTAACTCAGTACACCTAAGTTCCTTAGGTTAGGTACACCACCTTAGGTACATACACCTAAGTTCCTTAGGTGTACTGTGCCCAGCAGGTGGATTTTTGACAGCCGAAGAAATCTTTCACTGTTCATTCTCAGTGAATCATCGAGAGTTTCACTTGCAGTATGAACTGTATATATCGTGTATTTTTCACACGATAGATGGGACCACTATCTCACTCACCTGATGGTAAGTTATGATATGGTCCTAGAAGGACGACCGACGTGGTATCATTAAGGCCCTGCGCAGACGACAGACTATCCGTGACGCACTTTTTAGTCTGTGAAAATAGAACCTATGCTGTGGAGGATGCTGTGGATGCGGCTGTCCCTGCATAACCATTCACACGTGCTGCACCAAGATTTGCTAAGAACAATTTGCGCCTTGGGCGCGCAGGCCAACCATGGGACCTGCGCATCCACGCGGACGTGCCTAGTGATGAAGTATACTTCGTGCCGTTCTGTAAAATAAACTACTAATTATGCGTTTGTGCCTTTATAACCTTTGTGCGCCGCAGACTCGATCGCACAAAAAGTGTGCCGTCTGCGCAGGGCCTTAATACTACTGAAAAGTGGTAATAAAACGTGTCCGTCAGCTTGACCGGACCATGCTACAGATTTACACCAAACTACCCCCATTATTAAGTACCTATTTGGTACCTTTTTTCATATATTTAGTACCTACGTGGTTTCGATTTCTGGTTTTGATTTCTAGCCATCCACTGTTACATGCTCTACGTTATATATGCCAATATTTTGTACCTATTTGGTACCTATGCAAAAAAAACACAGTCCTAGGATGCTCTAAGAAAAAGAAATTACAAAAGAAACATATAAACATATATGGCTAATACATTTTTAGCAGGCGCTATTTTATAAATATGTTTTTTTTGATGACTTTTTATTAGAGCTTCCTAAGACTGTGACAATCGAAGCTCGTCCGGCCAACCTGGCGTCAGAATGGCCGGCCACTTTGTATCGTTAATATTTCGAAATCAGGTATGTACTAAATATATGAACAAAGTAACCAAATAGGTACTAAATAATGAGGGTAGTTTGGTGTATATCTGTTGCATGGTCCGGCCAAGCTGACGGACACAACAAAACACCCCTTAAATTATTGGGAAGACTAATATGCGTGTACTTATAATATATGTAGTAATAAAAATTGTGTTTATAATTAATAATGTGTAATCAAAAATATGAAATGAGCTCACACACATAACATAATAGATAATAATAGCTAATATTAAATCTAAAACGACCAAACAAACAGTTGGACCTTTACTTAAAATTAAAAATTACTTCAAAACATACACTTCAGAACCTATAGCTAAACAATAACCATACATTATGTATTGTACATTTTTGCCCATGAAACTGATGAAAATCAATCCGTTTTCCTCGACGGTGTTTAATATTCCTTTAGTGGGATTGTCGATATTTTATGAACTAAGAAATTAAACAGTGCGAAAGGGTTTGATAGACGCATTTGGCGTCTATTTGCAGTTCGCTGTTCCTTCATGGGACATACTGTAATCAAATACTTCGAAACCGTGCGAAAACATTAAAACTGCCATGAATGTTATAGCTACTCAGTAGCTCAAACCCAATTGCGAAGTTTATTTTCTGTTAGGAATAACATTGTCAGGTCTGTGTAAACGCAAAATTTATAGTGAAAGTTAATTTTTAGGAGCGAATTTAAACTTTTCATACAATTTACGTGTTTACGCAAAAATGACAGTATTCCTTTTAAGGAAATTCATTATATTCGGGTACTTTGGGTATCTGTGATTGCCGTTCATCAGTTTCATTAGCGCAATGTCAATATTATGTTTCTTGGCTAAGTTTAGTAACAAACTTATTAGTTAAGGCGCTTCCATAAGTGAAACTCAGATTGGTCTACAGCTTGAGCGACGAGCTTTGATGAAAGTTTTAAGTAGCGAGTAGCGATACTTGATTTTAATAGTATTCATAAAAATGAATTAAAAACCTCAAGTAGGTAGTTAGAAATTGGTAAAATAGCATTCTCAAAGTGTGCTCCGCGAAACCCTGGGGCTCCACCAAGCCTATGCCGGGGCTCCGCGAAGGTACAGGAAAATAAATGAAAAAAAAAAAAAAAACATTAATAAATTTTAGTACAGAATGTAAAAATAGGGATAGTATTTGCGATTTGCAAAGTTCCTTTCCGAGAATGATTTGATATCTTATCGATCGATGTAGGTTATTAAGAAAATAGTTTTTTTTTTTTAAGAAAAAGAAAGGTAATTTTCTCAGTAAATTGTATCAAAATTAGATTTGAATTTGAAGAGTTTCCCGCACTTAGTTTTGATAAAATGCTTTCCAAATTCTGCACCCGAAAGGATTTGAACTTGCAACCCCTACTTACAAATTGTTGTAGTGTATCTACCTACTACCGCCTGTCGGGTGCAAAATTTTGAAATGTATTTTTTCAAAAACTAATAGTAATTAATAACGTACTATTTGTTTTTGAAAAAAAAAACGTAGTTATAAAACGTGTAAATGCTTGTTTTATTACAAAATAAAGGGAAGGTTTTCTAAGAACATTTTCTCGTTATTCCAAGTTTCTAAATATTTTTGACTAAATTCTGTCATCCGACAATATTGAAAATCTAAAGGAATAAATTATACGTGATATTGATATTGAAAGTCACTAAGTACCTATTTATTAATTTTTCACTTATGGGCCTTATACTATTTAAAATACTAAAGAATCCACTAAAAGAATATAATTTCTCTTAAACCTTAATGATATAAATAGTTATTGCTGCTGTTCCTAATTTAATTAAAGCATCATTATTCAGTGTACTCGTCGCATACTGAACTTAACAGGCATTTTTATATGCTATGGGCAGTGTCTATTCTGTAATCCTACTGAAATATGAAGGTGGCCCTCAATATAAATATATTATTATTATGTAGGTGTCACGGAAATCGTCGAATCGATCTATTCGTAAATTGGCCAGTAGCTAAACATTTCATACGAAATGGTTACAATTAATGAAATAGACTAAAATTGGCTATATCGTGATGTGGTCTAGGCAATGATAAATTAAGTTAAACTTAAACGCATGGGCATTTCGTAACATGATTCAAAAACATTAGCCATCAAAATACTATTTGTTTTTGTAATGCAAAATGACGGCCGAGAAACGAAAATGGTTTTTTATATTATGAATTTACTGGACTCAATATTCCGCACAAAATGGTAAGTTTTAGCTGGCCATTTCATAGAATCGTTGACTGCATTACGAAATGATCAATTTAACTATTTGACCACGACATTATGTATAATTATCCGAATATTTTTTTAAAAACAAAATTATATGGTTACAAATAAATCACAGATCTGAAATAAAGTCGCATGCATACTTTGTGTACTAAAATTAGCCAAATATTACGGCATTGAAAAATTATATTCTAGTTATTCAGGGTGATTATTTGAGACAACAGTGACTACAGGTCCTAGAACCGCTGTAGCTACGACAAAACGTTATTAGAAGACCTTCCCTTTATGGAAGGGTTCCGTATGTCAAACGGTAAAAAAGCAACCCTTGTGAGATCACTTTATTGTCCGTCCGTCCGTCTGTTTAGACGCTTTATCGGGAGGTATCAAGTTGAAATTAAAATCATATACTGAGGTCTATATTAAGTATAAGTATAAAAATCAAAACTCTGAGTCAACACAATAATAATAACATATGGACAAATTTAGATTATTACGAAACATCATAAGTACCAAAAGGTACCCTTAGCGGTTACCTCAAAATTAACCACCCTGATGTAATCTACAATTATTAAAAAAATAATATGTACCTACATAATTAATTACAATTTAAAAATATAAATTAGACGTGTCTACGACAAGGCGAAACAATAATGGCCAACGCTTAATTATTTTATTCGTTAGTAGGAACATGCGATAACTAACAAACAAAACTAGGATTTTGTAAGTTTGTAGATTATGAATATCGTCATTTATTTAAAATCGTATTGTGGTAGACACGCCGAACGTCATATTATGATATTGCACTAATTCTACTCAGACTAATTCATTGATTACAATATAATTCACAACACATTCAAAGATTAACATTTAACATGATAGGTGTCGCATTAATAACAATCTAACACCCTGCTTTACACCATTACATTTTAATTATTTACTTTACACCACTAATTTGTAATTATTGAATTATTATTATTAAGATGCCTCCGAAACGCTAATTTCGATTTTTTTTTCTAGTTCGCAAAAATGAAAAAGTTGAAAATTGAAATGTAATGATGTTATGTATGTGATACGCCGCTCTAGTTTTCCAGCTGATTCAGCCATCGTCAGCATTCACAAAAAAGCACAAAATCAACGTAAAATTTAATGCAGCAGTATCCTATTAAATAACCGCTAATATTAGGATTACATCTTGTGTTTCAACTTAATCATTTTTGCGAAAAAACAAGAAATAATTAACTTCGCGCGCAAATATTCATAAATAATAAATTAGGACGCATTATAGCGTGCCAACGAGTTAGCGCAAGTAACTCAGTTACATTTATAACGTAACCACATGTATAACATATATCGAATAATTGTGAATATCTGAAACTGTCCTGAAAATATATGAGATTAGTAGAGCGATCGTAACACGACCGTATATACATGCAGACTATCTTTGTTCACATCTACAGCACACATCGAAACTAAATGTCTATGTGTACGTACACGTGTGCTGTAGGCGTGGACAAAGATAATCTGCATTTATGAGGCCTACAACGAAAAAGCAACGACCCTTCATGTAACAATTTACTAGTAAACTGCTTGCGCCTGCCACATTAACTCGTTGGAGTGATAATGTGTCTTAATTTATTAACCCCCTCACTTATTATAAACGATGATTAACAGATAACTAAGTTATGTAACGTTTGTTTCTGTCTGTAAACTTTGAAACCTCATGTCACAGTAAAAGACAAATGATACATAGTTTATGCATATGTTATTCATCGTTTGTAATATAAGTTAGGAGGTAAAAGAATAATAAATACATTTAAAACTTAGGTCATTTATATTTTTAACAGTGACCTTATTAATATAATTTGGTAAAAAATAAATATTGTGGATGTGCTAGTAAAATAACTTTGTACTGGCTTTGATTTTGGTTACCATATGAATTCTAAGATAAGACCAATAGAGATTTTAGAGGTTTGGTAGTTTTTCCTTAAAATTCCTTAAAAAAATAAATGTTTATTTACAACTTTCTATTTTTTTATCGAGCCAATTGTTTCTGTGATATATCTTAATCTATCTAATTTAGTTATTGGACTATTTGTAGATGTTTTTATTTAACAGAAAAAAAAACTATCTCTACCTAAAAAACAGATTCAAATAAAAGTGTGCTGGCCGGACCTCGTCAAGATTTTCACCAAACAATGTTCATTTTTAGGAATTGGTAGTCAACAAGAAATCTAGTTCGTCATTTCCGTCTGTCTGTTCGCGGGTTAGCTCAGAGACGCATAGTACTAAGAAGCTGTAACCTTGTATGAGTATACATTAGGAGCGTTTCCACCAGATAATGTGCTAGACAGCTGAGAGAAGCGAGAATATATACTGGGATTTTCAGATTTGAGCTATGTCGACCTCTGACAAAGACCGTCTAATGGCTTGCTCAGAAACCTTGCTCCGTTGGGAACCTTGCTAAGCTCCGGTAAGCCGTTTCCACAGGAACTGCATTGTGCTAGGCTATCACATTCCTTGGTACGCATGTTTGCAGATCTCTGGTGTCAACGCAGCCTAAGGCTGACCAAATACAAAGCTAGAAGGGAGAAAGGAAGGCCCTTTGTAACCCCTTTCTACTAACCATTTACAAAACAAACTGTTCACTGACATTGATTGAGAAAATTACAATTTAAAATTACATTAAAATATTAAAACAAAATTAAATTAAAAAATATTTCAATAAAATTATTTAGTGACTAGATAGGTTATTTACAGATGTCGTCTTTTGTTTAAGAAATTTATTCACAGTATTCAATCCGTATTTAACTTCCACTTCAACAAAGTCTAACCTCGCAGCTCGCACGCATATATAATATCGCTGAAAACATGTCACCTCTCCCTTCGTGGACCTTTTGCTTCGTACAGTGCAATTGAATGCACTATGGAACTGGAAATTGTAAACGGGGCTCGGCAGCGCTAAGCTCGTAGCCCAATGCGGAGATTTTATGGAAATATAATGTTGTTAAATGCCGTTTGTTGGTCACATTGTACATTACGTGTTGATGTTGTTTTAAGACAATAGAATAATTGTCTTGAAACATCTACATGTAGTATACTATGTAAAATGTATGTACCTATAAATAATTATTATAGTAATTAAAAACTACAGTTAACTAATGAAATGACTCTGGAGACAATTTCGCGTTGTGCTTGGGTACTCCCAAAAGTTCATCTAACAAGCTGTCCGTATCTCTTTCGGGAAAAGCCTGTAAACAAATAAATGTAAAAAAATGAATGTCTAAAAATTACATTTCTCAGTAAAAAAATAAATAGTGTGTGATAAATAAATGTGAGGTGATAGTTTTTTTTTCGATTTTCTCCTTAAGGCGGCTACAGACTTGCAATGTTAACTGTCAAACTGTTTTATCTAATAATATTTTGGTTAGTTTGTTAGTTCAACTGTACACTTCTTAGTTTTGCCTACACACATACAGTTCGACTGTACAGTTAAAACTGATGGTATGTAGCCTGCTTTTTACGAGACCATATTATTGTGTTTTATAGCGTAACTGCTATCCCTACCCTCGCTCTTTTATTAGGGTTCCGTACCTAAAGGTAAAAACGGGACCCTATTACTGAGACTTCGCTGTCTGTCTGTCTGTCTGTCTGTCTGTCTGTCTGTCCGTCCGTCCGTCCGTCCGTCCGTCCGTCCGTCCGTCCGTCCGTCCGTCCGTCCGTCCGTCCGTCCGTCTGTCACCAGGCTGTATCTCATGAACCGTAATAGCTAGAAGGTTGAAATTTTCACAGAAGATGTATTTCGGTTGCCGCTACAACAACAAATACTAAAAACAAAATAAAACAAATATTTAAGAGGGGCTCCCATACAACAAACGTGTTTCAAAAATAACAAGGAGTTTAGTACAATGTGAGGTCGCTTCTGATTGGTCAGGACAAATCGAGTTGGTCATGGAATTCAAAATGGCTTCCCTATCTGTCAAATATACTAGTCTGCCTTCACTGTCCAAAGAGTTTCTTATAAGATTCAGATTTTCTTTGAATCAAAGTTGTTGTAAACCATTTTAGGGTTCCTTACCCAATTGTGATAGTGGTACGGAACCCTTCGTGCGCGAGTTTCGCACTCGGCCGGGTTTTTTTACTTCATTTGGTTAAGAGCCGACCGTTATCTATACTAACATTATAAAGAGAAGATTTGTATTTGGGTGTGTGTGTGTGCGTCTGTATGTTTGTTATGAATAAACTCAAAAACTACTGGACCGATTTCAAAAGTTCTTTCACCATTAGAAAGCTACATTCAACCTGAGTAACACACTTTTGCTACTTTTGTTATAATAAAATACGTTGCCGCGGACCCGCCCCACTCGGTAACCGCTTGAGTGATATGATAATGCTGTGCTTGTCATTTATGGGAGATGTGCATAAGCTTTTGTTATTGCCGTAAGCCAGGAAGAGCCTAGTCCTGATTGGCCAATGTTCCATGCTCATGCGTTTTAAATGTTTTAAATGAATAATAGGTAGGTACTCTAGAAGGATTGGTGTCAGGCAGGCCGTAAAAATATGCCAAATCTATTTGCAGAAGATATGGTCAATGTGAAATTACCTACTGCGACAACCCCAAATAAAAGTAATAATTTGTGATTTAGCGGAGCCCAAGCTCCTGAGAGGCAGGGATGCAACCGGGAACATCCCTAGGATAAGAAAAAGGAAGTACTCACAGCCTTTAGTGTCAAGATAGACTCCATAACGTGTAACATCCGCTTGCTTTTCTTCGTGACCTCGGCGGTGTCTTCCTTCAGTCTCACGATAGAACGAAGTACTTCCTGCAACTTGTTGTTAGACATCTCTTCACTAAAAACAAACAAAATTTATGTAAATATAAAATACAAGAATTTCGTACAAAATAATTAAAAAAAACCGGTCAAGTGCGAGTATGACTCGCGCACGAAGGGTTACGTACCACTATCACAATTGGGTACGGAACCCTAAAATAAACACTGGACCAACCAATCCGTGAACGCAACGCAAGCGTTAAAATTTATTTTACTACCAGCGCAAGTCTTATCACTCGCAACACTAGATGGCGTTAGTAGTCAAAATACATCACGGTATCGTTGCGTTTTTCTGTCCCTGAATCACCTTTGTTACCCCACTTAAGTATTTGATCTATATTGTTTTTATTTGTTGTTTTGCGGCTACAGAAATACATCTTCTGTGAAAATTTCAACTGCCGAGCTATTACGGTTCATGAGATACAGACTTGTAACAGACGGACAGCCGAGCCTCAGTAATAGGGTCCCGTTTTTTACCCTTTGGGTACGGAACCCTTAAAATAATAGTTTTGTGTTAATGCTGTTAAAAGCTCAGCTAATATTATAAACTTAACCCGCAAGTCCCGATCCAGTGGGAATATCGGGATTAACAGTAGCCTACGAGTTAGTCTAATCTCCAGCTATGCGCGTTTCAGTCGAAATCGGTTCCGTGATTTCCGCGACGGGACAACAAAGTTTCATCTTTATAATGGTCGATATCATGGCCCCTCTTGGCCATAATCAGATTTGCTACAGTTCAACCTACTAAAGACTAAGTACAACCAGATAAACTATAGTAATGCTATTTTAATCTAATTGTATGTCGCTAAAGCACAGTTCCATAAAAATTAATATTTCATAAAAACAAAGTTATTTCCAAACATTCACAGAGCTTATTAATTTACAGAATGAATTATTTTAAGACGCCATGTTTATAAATATAAATTGTACTACTTAAAATTTTCCTGTAAATACGTTAGTATTAACTTATTTTATTATTATATACATTTATACCACTGCGGGATTCGAACCAGCCAAAATCAGTGTTGTTTCGGGTTTTTGCCCACCGCCACTTACTAATTGTGTTAAATCATTAATACTTTAATCATTTACACGGTTCCAATTTCCGAGCTATTAAACCAGTAAAAAACATCGTATAAAAGAAGATAGTCTACTGGATTAACTTATATACTTGCAACCACTTTGGATTGGTTCGATAAAATGGATTATGAATAGCCATCGTGTAAATGATAAGAAGCCCTAAAATATTTGACTTCAGCAAACAATAAGGACAATAAAAAACAACTGTGTCCTGCTCTTACACTGTAGGTTATCGCTTGTTTAAAATTATACCTGTATTGTTTAATATCGCAATTTTTGCATTTCTTTGTAGTCGGTTCCCTGGATATGAAGTCTGGGGGCCCACTGCTGACTGGAGACAAAATCAACGTAAATCACAATCGCATAGCTTTCAACAAATTGCCACAGTTCAAACATAAATATTTAACAAATCAATAGAAATGTGGAAAATACACATCACATGTTTCAATACATTTGTGATAGGAAAACATTGCGAATAAATAGTATGTAGTATTGAACCAAATTTGATGGAAATTCATATTTTTGGAATGTTGTATTTCCACATATTCGCGGTTCAAACGCTGAGCACCAGCTCGCCGTATAAAACAATACGGATATTCAACAATTACTTACAAAAATAGATAAACATTTTTAAATTAAATAACGCCATTACATAGTGTAAAAATTAAGTGATGATAAGAGTAAACCTTATGTCATACATAACAAAACATAACATATAATATACAAAATAACGGGACATCTCATATAATAGCATTTTTATTTAGTTTCCATAAAAATTAATTGCTGATAATTTATTGAACTGCTTAAAACAAACCGGTCAAGACTAACAAAATAGACCTATAACTATTTTTAGGTACGGAACCCTAAAAACAGTTATAATAAATAAGAGGCAATTTCTTACCCAGTAAGAAAGCAAGAAAACATTGTATTGTTAAGTCTCTATGGGAGGAATATTAGTATTACAGAAATATGGAAGATTATACTTAAACCCTCAATAAACAATGTATAAGTCAATAATAGTTTGCAATGCTTTATCTTTTATCGTGACATGAAGTTAAGTTGACTTGACAGACAGAATCAAAACGTTATGTAACTACGTATGCATGACTTACCCATTGATTAGATATTTAAAAAAGATATTGGTACTCACCACCATTATATTGCTCCCATACATTCGCCATTTTGGGTGTTTCCGGTTGACTGTCCTGATAAATTGGACTTGATGCTTTTCGCTTCCTAAAAGTACAGACGAGATTACGTGTCGTCCAAATTCTTCGGATCACGATTACGCGCTGGACATACGACCACGTGTACCATAACACAATAGCGTAAAAGCGATAGTGCTTGCGAATTTTAAATGTGTAAAAGAAAGACGTAAAATGCGACTATGCGGTTAACAAACCAATCTGGTTATTTATCTTAAATTACTCTTATAAATTAACGGTTTACTTACCCTGTGGTACCAGGAGAAATTGGTGTTTGAACATTTCCAGAACTACCTGCAAAAAAAATACCTAAATTTATGCATGATATCAATGTTACTTAAAATAGAACGATGTTGTTTGGCTTAGGAGAAAATTACCTCATGTAAGATAGGAAGTCTTCAAAATTATAATGACAATGGGAATCAATATTTTCAAGTACCTACATGTAAAAATCATCAACTGATTTTGTTTATTTTATGGGTTTAAATTTTCTGCTAAGCCATTTGATTTTAAGCACAAATTAAAAATTACCTTTATTTTGGGAAACATTTTCTTGTTTTGGATGTGTTAATGCTGAAGGTCTTAAGTAGCCAGTCCTGTAATAGTGCTGTTCCTCAAATATAGTTGCGTGGACATGCTTACAAACTGAACGTGTACATCCCTTGTTTTGGTAATCCCAGCAGAAGTTTAAAATGGGCTCTGAACGGAGTTCAGCCAAATCAATTTCATGCTTAAATTCGCAGGCACTGCCACTCGAGCACAATCCTCTTGAAAATTGTGGGCACATCTGACTTGGATCAATAGGGGTTACTTCTTGCTTACATTTAACATCAAAAATGGGAATTTTCTCTTTTAAGTCTGAGTTATCCTGATACTCATCATCAAGGAGCTCCTTTTTTATTTGAATTAGGGGTAGGCTATCTGGTGGTGGTGGTCCTATTGGCAAAGGTGGTTGGAAGGAAGATTTGCTAGGCTCTTGTGCAGAACTAGCCACCTCTTGTGACACATTAGTCATCTCATGTGAGGCATTAGCTGCCTCTTGTGAGACATTTACTGCCTCTTGTGAGCCAATAGGCACCTCATGTGATCCACTAGCTGTTTCTAATAAACCAACAGTGGTGTCTTGTGGGGAAACAGTCACCTCTTGGTCTGCCTCTCGATAAACTCCATCCGGAGTAGGGCTACGGTGTGCGCAGAAGTTTGATAATATTATCTTCTTCATAGCTGAAACAAAAAACGATTATAGCAATCCTACTATAATATTCAAAATACGAAAATGAGCCACTTGCTCAGATCAATATGGAACTGACATCAATATCGGTATATGGTATGTCTGAAATGAAAAACCACCAAGACACTATTCTTTGGTTACATTTCTCTAGTGTATGTGCATGAGTTAATTAGTGTTTCGTGGTCAACAAGAAACCCTTAGGCTGGCCGCACTTTGGATATGTTTTCGTCCAAAATCATTTGTACGCTAACATACAAAGATGTACTTACTAACAATCCCATCCTTCCAAGTACTATAGAAGGGCACAGATTTCAAACAAATCAGTATAAGTATGACTAATTCATAAGCAATCTGAGAGCTTTTATAGTATTTGGAAGGATGGGATTGTTCATAAGTCTCATATCTAACCCACTTCTTACTTGTACTTGGATAGGTACATCTCCACTAATATTATAAAGAGGAAAGATTTGTATGTGGGTGCCCGTGTATGTACTTAATGAATAAACTCTAAAAACTACTGTGCCAATTTCAAAAATTCTTTCACCTTTATAGAGCTACATTATCGAGGAGTAACAGAGGCTACTTTTGATCCCGATATTCACACAAGGACGAGACTCACGCGGGTGAAATTATGGGATACCTAGTAGGTATAGTGATGAAGTTGAAAGATAAATTATCACAGCTGAGCAGTCTTTTCATGTTTACGAGTACAATATTACAAGAAATAAAAAGTAAATTCAATTGACACAGTTGTTAGTTGTAACGACTTTTTTCCAAATTGAAATCAGTGTTAATAAGAAGAAACAACGAACGTACGCGTGGCCTGACGACGAGGCATGCAATTGCTTTTTTCATAATCATCGTTTAATCAACGTAATTCTAATACCTACTTACTGAATACTTGGATAACTGAACAAAAAAAAAGCCTACTCCATCTACAGTAATTTATTACAGCAAAGCTATAATGCGTATAAAAAAATAACAACATTTACATTCATTTAACAACTCGTTTGTTTGTAATTTGAGAAAAAATGGCTGTCTCAGGACGTGGTAAAATTACAAGTGCCTTACGCCAAAACGGACAATATTCTTGCCTTTTCGATAATTAGAACTACAAATAAAATATAAATGCTAACAATAATTTAAATTTACCTGAAATAGTATAGTATAGTGGAACACTTGCAAGTTGCACACAACCCCAAAAAACTGTCGTACCAAGAAGTTCTTCAATGGATCAAAATGACTTCAAGCGGTGTTGCTGCTCAAAGAAAAACAAATTCTCCAGTTCTATAAAAAAAATACAAGGAATAAATATTAAATAGCTGCCACACAGTCACACAGTAGTGGAAAATTCCGATTCAAAAATTTCCATCTTGATGTATATATTTACAGTTAATTAATTAATTAATCTCCATCTTCTTAGTTATTGGCTTCTGCTCGCTATATAGCCGTAATGGGGTGGCACACGCAAAGCTGTGAGTAGATGGCGTTGGGTTCGGATAATCTTTTTTTTTAATGATGGTCCCATAAAAATGAAAACGCCGTGTTTTTTTTTCTTTCGGTCTGAGACCGATATAGCCAATTTGGCGCCGAGAGTTGTAAAAACCACCTGTTTGACAGTTCTTAATTCAAACCTAAGATCAGTCAACCAACGCCCTCTGCCGGGATAAAAAGTTAGTGTTCGAAAAAAAAAGATCATCCGACGCCAGCGCCATCTGCTTACAGCTTTGCGTGTGGCACCCCATTATATCCGTGTCTTGCCTAGTCTCAAAGAAGAACATCGTAGGAGAAATGCACCTACTGCTGGTCGCCGCACACAAACGTGCAGTATCATTTGCTTTAATTTTTTTAATTCTTATGTTATAGTATAGCAGATTCCGAGATAAAAAGTTAGTGTACCTCCCCATTGTGGTAATATAATATATTTTTTTTTTATTTATTTCGGTCTGAGACCGATATGGCCAATTTGGAACAGCCAGGGTCAAGTTTTAGAATATTTCAAGTTTCTTCTTATTAAAGTTTTGGCGTCGTACATCTTGTACATCTTGCCAGTATCAAGTATTTTGCATGAAATAAGCCCGATCGGGCCTATAGTTTCAAGTTATGGTAAAGCGGTGGCAACTTTACTATAACCTTCAAGGACCTTCGGCGCGAACGACGGAAAGTCCATGTTTAACACTCAATTTTGTTTTCACTACACTTGTGCACATTCACGGAACTAAATTGAATAAGATTCCACCAAAATTACACAATTTAACCGAGTTTACAACATAGTTTAACGAAAATAACATTGGAGCACGACATGGTGTCTCCGCTTTCCCGCCGAAAGTCAATATAATATTATGTGTCCAAATTCGACTATTCAGCGGCAAATAAGATAAAATGACAACACTGATCTATCCTAACCACAGACTAGATTAGTTTCTTTCTAGAGGAAAGCAAAGAACTTTTGCCACATACAGCGTCATCTGAATGAAATTTCATGCTTTTGATCTTTTTACAAGGTTACAAGACCGTTCAAAATGGACCAGCTATGTTCCACAGATATCATATTTATTCGGCACTTCAAACAATTTGTTACACGAACCTAATTCAATCGTAAGTTATGAAATATGGATTATTCGATTGATTACGTAAACGTAAAGCCATGGTGTAAGTATTTTCGTCCTACTCTTGATATGTTAAAAGATATTGAATGTTAAAGTTTCACATCTGGGAGTGTTCACACAAAACACCACCAGATGTCGTTACTTGTCTCGAATATCAATAAATCTGAATTTGTAAAACCAATAAATGGCTACAGAATTCCATGAATCGGTCCAGAATTTATAAAGAAAATAATTATTTTTAACTAATAAGATTTATTGACTGAAAGATGACTTGACTATCTGCCATATTGATAAACCAATTCAGATTTATGGATGTTCAAGACAAGTAACGACATCTTGTGGTGTTTTGTGTGAACACTCCCAAATGTGAAAGTTTAACATCCAATATCTTTTAACTTATCAAGAGTAGGACGAAAATACTAGCACATCCATGTCTCGTAATTTGCGATGGCACATAAAATAAAATGAAGGTACCTCTAACCCCCAGGTAAAATCCATAAGGAAAAACGCCGATCTTCTTTCAACCGACTTAAAAAAAAAAAGGTACTCTAAATTTTATTTGGGATGGTTGGTAGTGTTAGTACAGTATTACTCGAGGACAGCTTGACCGATTCAGATGATTTTTTTTTGCGAGCTCGGAGTTATAATGAATGATCCATGAATGAGGATCCACGAAGTAGGTACATTGGTATATTGAGGATCTTCGGTCGGAGTAATGATTGGGATCACTGCTCAAATGCCATAATTTTTTCTTATCTTTAGCGACACGACACTGATAAAATAAAATAAAATATTTATTAAATATTAAAAACCGGCCAAGAGCGAGTTGGACACGAGAACGAAGGGTTCCGTATCTACTATCACACATAATTGGGTATGGAACCCTAAAATGAACAGTGAACCAACCAATCCATGAGCGGTGATCGCCACGCAAACGTTAAAATGTATTTTACCGCTGGCACCGCACCGGTCTATCACTCCATCACTAGATGACGCCAGTGGTAAAAATACATGGCGATATCCTTGCGTTTTTATGTAAATCCTTAAATATTTATTTTTGGTAATTTGTTGTTATAACGGCTACAGAAATACATAAGTTAATAAATACACAACTTAATCTGTGAAAGTTTCAACTGTCTCTAGCTATCACGGTTCATGAGATACAGTCTGGTGACAGTCAGACATACAAACAGACGGAGAGTCTTAGTAAAAGTGTCTTGGATTTACCCTTTGGGTACGGAACCCTAAAAAGATGACGAATTCAAGGTGGTCAAGCCACAGTTTAACCACAGTGTTTAACTATGGTTTAGCGACTATAGCATTGATGACGTTGTCTGGGGGAGCTTTTTAGGGTTCCATAGCCAATTGGCAAAAAACGGAACCTTTATAGATGCGTCATGTCTGTCTGTCCGTCTGTCTGTCCGTCCGTCCGTATGTCACAGCCATTTTTCTCCGAAACTATAAAAACTATGCTGTTGAAACTAAGTACGTACATGTATTCTGTGAGCCGCATTAAGATTTTCACACAAAAATGAAAAAAAAAACAATAAATTTTGGGGTTCCCCATACTTAGAACTGAAACTAAAAAAAAAATTTCATCAAACCTATACGTGTGGGTTATTTATGGATAGGTCTTCAAAAATGATATTGAGGTTTGTAATAGCATTTTTTTCTAAACTGAAAAGTTTGCTCGAGAATCACTTCCAAAGTGGTAAAATGTGTGTCCCCTCCTGTAACTTCTAAATTAAGAGACTGATAAATAGTCCGGTCAAATTAGACCAAAAAATAAGAGTAAAGTTACATAAATTCCCACCAAGCTGAAAATCGGTGAGATTGTTTAAAATATCATTAAAAATAAAATTTGAAAGTTCCCAATCTTTCCCCTGTAAGAAAAAAAAAATATTAAAGGTCAAAGAGTTTTTCGCGATTTTCAGCAAAACGGTAAGTTTTATCATAAAAATACCTCAGACAAAAGTTGTAGATCTTAAAATTATCTACAAAAAGTTGTAAGAGTTTTATAAATAGATAAATAAGTAAATATTTTAACATATATTACAACTATAGAAATGTATATTATACGTGGCGTACTCATGCATATTATGACGATTACAACTTTTACAACTTTTTGAATCGTTATATCTCAAAAACGGTGGCTCGTAGAAAAAAAAGTATTAATAAATTTTTGTAGATAATTTTATGATCTACAACTTTTGTCTGAGGTATTTTTATGATAAAACTTACCGTTTTGCTGAAAATCGCAAAAAAACATTTCCTTTAATAACATTTTTTCCTCACAGGGGAAAGATGGGGAACTTTCAAATTTTATTTTTATTGATATTTTAAATAATCTCACCGATTTTCAGCTTGGTGGGAATTTATGTAACCTTGAATGTCTAATTTGACCGGAATAAAAAAAAACAAAATATGATGTACATTACTTTGCAAACTACCACCGAAAATAGGTTTGAACGAGATCTAGTAAGTACTTTTTTTTAATACGTCATAAATCGTAAGCCGGAATTTACTTTTCTAAACAAAACATGTTGTATAGATAATGGTACGGAACCTTTCATGCGCGAGTCCGATTCGCACTTGGCCGGTTTTATTTTTAAATGGATTTCAGTTTATGTCCAACGGGTTTTTGGAGGACGGTTAGTGGAGGTAGAGAATACAAATAATAATAGCACAAGGTATGTAGTGGTTTCATTATCAATTTTGGAAGAACTTAGGACCCGTTTTGACAACCTCTTGCGACACAGAAAGTTGTGGGTTCGATTCCCGGCCTTAAAAAAATATTTATTTATCACGTATGGGCCAATGCCTGTCAGGGTTGTGGATGAATGGCACACCGCACCCACGTCCCTGACAATAGGGTAGAAGAGAAACGGTGGAGTTTTAGTGAGTATACTTACCCTTGGCCGCATACTATCTCAGGTCAAGGGGAGCCTCACACGCGGGTGGCGGGGTGCATAAGAAATCATTTCTCCACCTAAAAAAAAAAGGTAGGTTGGGTTAACTTTTATCCGTTGGATGGTCACCATAATATAAGCTTAGCCGCTTGGTTTGGAGTTAGATTGATTGCTATATTATTGTTCACATAGAAATGAAGACAGGTGTGTACGATAGTGTACATCTTGGATGAAATCTAGACAGGCTTGCTTTTTGACAAATATATTTTTTTAGTTACTTAAAGGTATCTAGTCCAAAATAACCTACTAATGTCGTCACCGGATTTAAAAAAATCCTTGCCTAAAACACCCAAATTTACTAAGGGTGAGAAATGTATTTATATACACTTGGTGGTAACTTTTCTTATAATCATAATACTTATACTTATTTATTTCGTACATCTGTGTCTGGTAAAACACATTGGAAATGATTATTACAGAGTTACCAGAAGATCTAATACAAGTAAGTCGATGAACCTACCTACTAAACTAGATAATAACATGTAGTACACACTTTTCACACTGGGGAAGTGGGGACGCCCTCAAGCCCTAGGAGGATTCCCGTCAAAACATTGGGGGGAAGATAAGAGCGTCTCAGTGGAATACCCAAAATTATACACTTTTCACACTGGGGAAGTGGGGACGCCCTCGGGCTCTAGGAGGATTCCCGTCAAAACATTGGGGGGAAGATAAGAGCGTCTCAGTGGTGTACCCAAAATTAACTATAGGACTATGTGCCTACACCACATGTATAAGGAAAATGGTTGTACCTAAACTTACCTGGTACTCCCTACAGTAGGTACCTAGATAATCTTTTGATGTGAAACATCTATTGGCGAGGGTAAACCTAAAAGTTGGCGTGGCGATACAGGCCGTGGCTATATACCTATATGAATTTATGAACCTACTATAGTACGTAAAAATGTGAGCCGTCACGTCTCGTCTCGTGACGGCTCACATTTTTTAAATAACATTCCCAGCCAAATAATTATGTTCCAAAGACATAGAACCAAACGTCTAGAAATCGGTTAGGAGTAGAAAACTTTGAAGAACCTAGGAAGAACCACATAGGTACCTAATATGATGTGACATAAGTAATCGCTAAAAGAAATTTCTTTTGTTCTTTTAGTAATATCAAACGAAAAAATAACTGTATTTCTATCTATCGGAATAGCATATATTAATGACAATAAAACTTCGCCTAGAATCATTTGTAATACGCTACTTCTGAAACATCGATGGTCTATAGCGCCGGCGCATTGCGTCCTAATAAGGTCGGACCCAAAATTCTCCTCTCTATTACCATATTGGAAAATTAGATACAAAAATGGACTAGACGAACTTGTCGGTAAGTAATTCATATCTGTAAGATTGTAAGATTATACCTATCTAAGGATGATTCACGCTTAGTGATGTGCCGTTCCCGGGAATATTGGGAATTTTGGGAATATTCCCAGTAACGTTCCCGGCAATATTCCCAAAAATGGAAATATAGGGGAAAATTGCTTACATTGCGTATTAGTTTTCTATGTTTTTATTTTTATCGTTCAATTTGCATTACTAATATCGTTTAATATGATGCAAAAAGTTAATTGCCCTTCTAAGGCGAAAATTTCCGTAAGTTTCCAATATTCCTGGGAATATTCCGAGTAAATTTCCAATGTTTCCGGGAATATTCCCGATGATAATGAAATACTAAAAGTTTAGTTATAATGTTTTATTATGGTGTCTAATCAGAATTACATCAAATGGGCACCAAGGATTGTAAGGCCCAAAAGCCAAATTAGAAAAGAACTAAAGCAGCCGGAAAACGATTCTCGGCTCCAGCTTATTCAACTACGGCCTCCGAGGAAGATATGAATGGTGTCGTTGTGGATATCGAGTGTCCTTAATAGCTTGCACTCCCCGTTTCCGTTTCCGCACATCCATCCAAAGTCGCGGTTATCCCGTCCCGAGCCCTATGTGTACCGTCCCCGAAGCCCATTGCCCGCGGCGTTGGTTACATCGCTGTGCAGTGGGGAGAAGTAGTTGTATTCGGTGTGTGCTTTGCACCGAGGCGGCGCGATTCTGAGTTCGAATCCTTCCTGGACGAGATTGGGGCCGTTTGGGCCCGGCTTCAGTCTCGTCCCGCACTCGTCCTGGGGGATTTCAACTCACACTCGCCCAGGTGGGGCGGCAGAGCTACTGACACTCGGGGTGGAATACTCTTGCCCGTAGATTGTGCGACTGGAGAGTAGTGGAGGAGATGGAGTCTATGTCGGATCACCGGTATATCCAGTTCGACATACTCTTCGCCCAGACATCTAACTCTCCGGTCAATTTCCTTTGTATGGACCGTCCTCGCTAGACGCTGAAGCGGCTAGATCCGGAGCTACTCGAGTAGGCAACCATTATCCAGGCCTGGGTGCCCGTGCCGAAGGCCCTGGATGATGTGAACTCTGAAGTTGAGTGGCTCATGGGGGCCATGACCAGCGTCTGCGACTCGGCGATGCCCGTGGGAAGTCCCTCGCGACAGGAGTACTGATGGTGCGCGGAGGTAGCCTCCCAACGCGACGCCTGCGTAGTAGCGCGCCGCCCGTACACCCGACATCGAAGTCGTCGCCGAGGTCGCCGGCTTACACCAGGAGAGGTGGATCTCGTGAAGGAGGAGCTCCACGTCCCCTATAAGCAGGCCAAGAAGGCCCTGATAGCGATGGCCACTACCAAGAAAAAGGCTAAATCTAGCATTTGGGGACTCGATCGGTCTATAACTGATCCCTGACGGTTGCCCTTCGGGGTGACCTGACGGTACAGCAGACCCCTCTCTTTATACTCTTACATAGCTGGGGACGGTATAACATATATGCGTAAGTATTAGAGAACTGGGTTTGCTTGCCAAGAAAAGAGAATATGCTAACATCGTTAAGTGAGCGAAGACCCATGGGGGCATCCCTATCGTCTAGCTAGGAAAAAGCTCAGACCCCTTCCATAACAACGACGCTTGATCCGAATTTCGTTTCGGAGATCGTTGCGGCTTTTAAAGAAGGCTTAAACGATAACCCTGAAGTGACCGCTGAGGTGTTAAAAATGGTTCTCCGTCGTGTCAGAGCCAAGGCCACTGCACCTGGGCCTGACGGTATACCAGGTCGCGTGTTGGCTATGGCCTCGAAACATCTGGACCATTTTCGGAGACTGTTCTCCGTCTGCCTTGACCATGGGGAGTTTCTAGGCCCTGTTTTTAATTTTCCAATTATGAACTATAAATGTTATTTAGGTAAGTTAGCTTAGATATAAGTTACAACAACTAATCTGCAGTAATAACTCGATTTACTTTGACAATTATATTAATATTGATTGTTGGAAACTTTGGGGAATATTCCCGTAAATTACTATGAGTAAATTACTGGGAATTGGGAATATTCCCAGCGGCACATCACTATTCACGCTACACCGTGCCGCGACCGGGACGTGCCCCGGCCGGGGCACGCCCGCCGTGCGCCCGGCCGGGCTAGTCATTCATGTTACACCGCACCGGGCTGTTTGGGTTTTGGATGTATTATTTGCACGACTATATCTGTGTTACGTGGTTTTTGTTAGCTAGTGATTTCTAGTGATTTCGACTTGACGATTAAGTAAATAAGCAATTTTCACAATTTTAATTGTCAGCTATTGCAATTGCCATCGATGACGAAGTATTGGAAAATCTAAGCGAAGCTACTAAGAGAAATGAAGAATGCTTTAATTTTTTACTTAATAAAGTAAAACCAGACCTAACCAAAAAAATGACCAGATTTCAAAAGCCTATATCTTCATCGAACGATTAGCAGACCGGCTCCGTCCGTGCCGGAGACGGGAAACAATACCCACCGACATATCAACGCCGTGCCCCGTCCGACCCGTCCGTGCCCCGTCCGGGCCCCGGACGGGGCACGGCCGACACACGGTCAAGCATGAATTACTTCATACAAAAAGTATACCATAATGTTTGACCGTGCCCCGTCCGGGGTCGCGGCACGTTGTAGCGTGAATCATCCTACGCTGAAAGAATACGAATTCTGCAAGGTAGGTAAATATTAAATATAAATTATTATTCTAAAAAATAGTACAAATATCTATAATATCAGTCTTGCCAACACGTAATAGTACATTATGATATAAGTGCGGTAAGTTGAAAATTACAGCCGAGGCGATATTGCTAGCCCGAGCCGTAGGCGAGGGCTACAAGAAAGCAGAGGCTGTAATTATCAAAGCGCACGTATGTCATACGACGTTTTATAACACATTTGCGAGGAAATAAATAAAACTCGGACTTTCTTAAACGAATAAATCTTTAATCACTTGTTAAAGCAGTTAAGGCAACGGTACAAAAACAACCAGTATTACTAATAAAGTAAATTAATATTTTTTTGTTTCTGTTACAGATGTAATTTACTGTCAAAATGAATTAAATTAAAGAATTAAATGTTTATTTTTTATATTTTATCTCCCAAAGTTAATTTTATTCATAAAATATTGACCACTTTTCTGACATAAAAACTTTTTGATTTGCTTTCTTTGCTTTTTTTTTCTTAAGATTTAAAAAAGTACCGTTGGTTTTAGACGGAGCATGATAAACCGTACGTGTTACCTTATTAGAAAGAAACTCGTGCGTTTTACTTTACGATTACGCACAAGTACGTAATGACATACATTACGATATTGAAATTGGTGAAATAAGAGGCCCTTTACGAGCAAATGTGTTATAAAAAAAATAAAAAGTTGCGTTCCGTTTATCGGAGTAATAGATGGAATTGTATAAATTTCAAGTTATCATTATAGTCGCCCCGACTGTCAAAAACACCCCGTTTTACGGTAGTCGATGCAGCGTACCATCGATATGGTGTACTGTCGATACAACGTATTATGGATATGGTATACTGTCGATGCAGTGTTCTATCGATTTGGTGTACTGTCGATGTAGCGTAGATGGAACGTTTTCGATACAACGACTGTCGATGTAGTGACCGTCGATATTATGAACTAGACCCAGGGATTCTTAAGTAGAATCCTGAGCGAATCGAGGGATTCAAAGTACCTCACTCGAGCGAAAAATAGTGTTTGCTCCCGAGGTGAACATTCTACTTTTCATCACCCTCTATGAGAAAATGACTAACGTACTTTGACCATTGTTCGCGTCTGACAGTAGGTAACTACCAATTTCTATCAAAACCTGCCTTCTTCTACCAAACTACCATTTTCTACCAAACTTACCATTTTCCATCAATAACTACCATTTTTACTACATCCTACTATTTTCTACCAAAAACTGCCGATTCTACCAAAAACTACATTTTCCACCAAATCTACCATTTTGTCTGTCTGGTGACCAGTTTATGTGTTTATCAGTCTATGTATGTATGTTTGTTTGTTTGTTTGATTGTTATATATAAGAATGAATCCAGTATTTCCCTTGGTTATGGCATCACGGGTGAACGGCTGAACCGATTTCGCTAATTCTCTTTTGTTGTGTTTGCTATTGTCAGGAGAAGGTTCTTAGGAAAGATAAAAAAATACTGAATCGATTTTGATGAATGCTTATATGTAACGGGCAGGGCAACGTTTGTCGGGTAAGCTAATATTTTTTATTTAAACTGTTGTGAGAGCGACTCACAACAGTTTAATTAAATAATATAATATGTAACGTGGGTTTTTTTTATACAGAAACGAAAATCACAGATGGACATTCTCATTCTTTCTATGATAGAGATGATTTCAAAAATAATATTGGGGTCTTTGAACACGTCAATAGTATATACTCCGAAGAATTGAAGTGTAAGTATCCTCATAAGCAGCCATACCTACCTCTGGCGACTCACTACAGCTGCACCAAGGTTACATGCTGGCAAAAAACGTAGATCTATTTAGAAATACATTTGATTTCGATTTATGTAAGTAGGTACATATTATGGTATCATTATCGTTTCCTGAAATTATATTGTTTCAGTTAGCAATTTAATTAATGAAATTCCGTTTGAAGATGTTAATAGCATGGTCGTAGTTGGATGGAGTTCGTGGAAAAACAGTCAGTTTGTAAAATGATTTATAAATTAATTTTCATCCCATCTATTCGAAAAGTGTCGCTTTGGTCCTCTATAAGTGCGACCAAAGTAGCTCTTTTCTGTTAGGAGATAAACAGCCGGGAGCAAAGTAAAACAGGCGGGAGCAAAATAAAATAGGCGGGAGCAAAGTAAATTTGAATTTGGAACATTATGTATTATTCATAGAAATCAAACGTAAATTATATGAATTACTGGCTGATATGTGTTGAGTCACCGTAACACAAGCTTAGTCGCTTACCACGGGGCTAGATGGCGCTGTGTGTTGTTCACAGAATTTATTTATTTTATTAGTTTCATTAGTGTCATTAGTTTTATTAGTTTCATTTGCTTCATTAGTTTCATTAGTGTCGTTAGTTTCATTTGTTTCATTAGGTTCATTAGTTTCATGTGTTTCATGTGTTTCATGTGTTTCATTAGTTTCATGAGTTTCATTAGTTTTATTATTTTCGTCAGTTTCGTTAGTTTCATTAGTTTCAATAATTTCATTAGTTTCATTAGTTCGTTAGTTTCGTTAGTTTCGATAGTTTCGTTAGTTTCGTTAGTTTCGTTAGTTTCATGAGTTTCATTAGTTTCAGGTATATTCACGAATTACGTAACACCATATCTTATTTATTTTCTCATAGAAAGGGGATGAAAAGTAGAGTATATGACTCGAGAGCAAATTATTTTTGCCTCGGGCGATGTATACTTTGAATCCCTCGCTGCGCTCAGAATTCTACGTTAGAATCCCTCGCTACGCTCGGGATTCTATTCTAGAATTCCTCGCTTTGCTCGTGATTCAAAGTAACGCCCTCGCCGTAAAAATACTATTTTGCTCCCTTGTTATACAATCTACTATTAACTACATGCCGATAAAAATAAGTTCCTACTTACCTACCTAAGCCATCAATAATTATTGCGTTGTTTTCAGCCCGTTTAACCATTAATAAAGTGCGTCCTCTAAGCAAAGAAATGTGTTCTCAACTGGTTATGCCCATAATTGAACAGAGAAGAGACGAAGAATTTTGTGTTGTCCGCAGAATGACAAAGAATTTAGCACTTGGTGAATACACTACCAGATCCATAATAAATAAAATTATTTTATTACTAATAATAACCGAGATTTACTTATAGAGTCTGCCTAATTTTAAATGTTTTAGATCACGGAGCCGTTGTAGTGATGGACTCTCGAATCGTGGGTTTCTTTACGTGGGGTGACAAAAATGGAATGTCTGTCCCTTTTGTTATATTACACGTAGGTCCATTTAAAAACTGGTTAGAGTATGCAGTTTCTTTATAATGTTAAACAGGTTTGATTAAATTCGTTATACATATTATTATAACATTTGAATTGTAATTGGGGTCTTGACCACCGCTCGGGGTCGTACTTGGTGCAAAGGTTGGCCATTACCATACAGAGAGGCAATGCTGCTAGCATCCTCGGCTCCTTTGCGCCGGGTACGATCAAGGGCGGCTTATTTAATTGACTTTTTTATTTGTTTGTGTTATGTATGTAATATGTTAATTCTAAAATAAAAAGTAATATTTAAAATGTTGTTTTACTAATTTAAATTTCCCGCTCAATTAAATCAGTGATGAAATAAAGATAAAATCTACCAATCCCAAAACGTCTTTGCTATTTTCTACTGTAAATCCGGTTCCGGTCGGCGTAAATTGACATTTTAATTTAGTGTTGCTACCCCGAAATAATTAGTAGTAATAGTAGATTCTAAAAAATACTTAAATCCGTTTTATTTTAATCTGCCAAGTAGTTTATTTTATATTAGAATAAATTAGTTTAATAAATAAAATATATTATCGCATTAGGCCAAAATGTAAACAAAAAATTTGATTGACAGAGGTCGATGAGGTCGATACTTCAATCAGCAATAAGAAAGCAAATTATCTTTTATGACAGACAGTTGCCTTTTGACAAAAAAATAAACACACAAAATTAAAAAATCCTGACCCGACTGCTAATAATTTTTTACTTTTCGCAAATCGTCATTATTTTAAATTTTATGACCAAATAAAATTGTTTCTACCAAAATAATTTTGTAGTTTGTACGCTGCATCGAAGTCGTGAAAAATGTTGACATTCAATATGGCGGTATGTCGTCAGTGCTGTGCTGTGTCGTGGTGAGATTTAATAATTTCATAGTTTAGTGTTTATTTGCTTCCAAACTTTATTGATTACAGTCGGTAAATATTGTCGAACATCTTATTCTTCGTATGTGATATATTAATTGCCTTAAAGAAGCTAGATAAGAGTACAAGTCTTCGTGCACGGCGCTCGTAATTTCTGCACATCGGTGTATCGGGCGCCCGATACCTACCCTAGATAGCAATAATATAATGTAGAACGATGTTCGACGTGACGCTTTGTTGTAATCCGGCATTATTGTAGTCTGTTAGTGGATAATGATGTTTCATTTTTAAATTGAATATAGAAAGTGTCTGCTGCTAGTGATTACCGAGAGAATAGACCAACAAATTGATTGCACTATTGAACCACGGACCTCCGGCTCAGCAAGCATTGAAGACATCTGAGGATCAAACATACCCACAATACAAAATAAGTTACTAGGTAGTTTTATTTGCAACATTGTGATTTTGGTGTTAAAAATTGTGACTCTTGTGTTAGTCAAAGAATTCACAGTGTTCTTGGAACACAAAGACTTACGAAAAATGTGATTTGACTATTAATTATTTGTAACTGATGTATAAAAACTCAAACACCACACTCTGAATTTAAAAAGTTGAACATAATTTTCTGTGATATCTTGGTACATAAATTGGGTTTTTGAGTATTATACAAAGAATTGAACAAGATTGAGTATCTGAAAAGAAATATGTCAAGCAATCCTCAGTGGAAGATGTTCCAACCGTCGGAATCCCACTCTCCATTGCATGATATTTTAGATCTGCAACATCCCAACATGCAAACTAAGCAACCTTATCGTAATGGTGAGTTTTGTATTTATATTATAATAATATTTATTTAACATACAACCAACACATGTTACTAATACAAATTATTTTTTATTATAACAATTGCTTTGTTAGATAAATTTGGTTGTTAAAATATGATTACAAAATAGTTGGCTAATAAGGGTTGATGATGATCAACTTTGACCTCCGTCTGGTATTGCAGGTTCTGTCTAAAGTTTTGTTCTGGTTACTTAGTACTTGTTGTAAGCCAACAACTGCTGTTAAAGTATTAATTCAATGTAAGTACTACCTGCTGCTACAGTGCTACCCACTGTGACAAGAAATTATTAAATTGCCACAAGAAAGTTAATGTCTGCTTTTTAACTTACCTTCAATTATGGAAAAATGATCTCAGAATTTCTTTTTACCAACATTATAACAATGTAATGTAAATTTGTAGGAACTTATAGTGGTGAATATCCGAGTTCACCAAGAGACAACTACAACAATGGACTGAAATCAAGTAGTGGTAATCGATTCAATACTGGTTACAATGTGGATGGAGGGTGCCCTATGGGTGACTCTGCTTACTCCTCTGGTTCAGCAAACAATTCATCATCCAACTATGACTCTGTGAACCACCCACCGATTAGAGAGACTGGGATAATTGAAAAATTACTTCATTCATACGGATTTATTCAGTGCTGTGAAAGGCAGGCCCGCCTTTTCTTTCACTTTAGCCAGTTCAGTGGGAACACAGAACATTTGAAAATTGGTGATCCTGTGGAATTTGAGATGACATATGATAGGCGGACGGGAAAACCAATTGCATCAATTGTTACTAAAATTGCTCCTGAAGTGGTGAGTAGCTACCATCACTATGCTTAGTTATTATTTGTTATAAAAGAAAAACTAAATAATTATGTTATACAACAAAACACACTTTTGAATAAGCTGGTTTGTTTTTTTAGGTCTATTTACTAGTGGTTTTTTTTTCTAAAATTTCTACGACTTGTTATAGGTGTTAAGTGAAGCAAGAGTGACCGGTACTGTTACAACAGAAGTAAAGGGCGAGGGTTCTGGTGATAACACTGGCCGTATCTCATATGAAAATCGAGGCGAATGCTTCTTCTTACCTTATACTAAAGATGACGTCGAGGGTAATGTTACCTTGCATACTGGTGACGCAGTTAGCTTTCAGATTGCTACTAATCAAAGGTAATAAATGCTACATTTACACTACGATGGCTGTGCAGTTTGCCGGGCCTAAGCATGTAGCATGATACCCTATATTTATTACTTGGATATATTGTAAATATTACCTGTATTTTTTCTATTCAACATCGACTTTACTGGAACACGGGAAGAACCTTCAGTTACTTACTTTTTCCTTCAGTTACTTATTCTTCCCATCGCCACATATGGGTAATGCAATGATGCATTATCCCATTGTTCAAAAGGGGGATATGTAGGATTAATAGTAAGTTAGCTGTTAACCTAGGAAATTATGCAGACGAAGCAGCTCTGTCCTTATATTTGACGATATGATATAAAGCTGATCATCATGATTATTAAGAAGCTTATAACTTTACAGGGGTACATTGGGAGCTTGTCATGTACGATTTGAGAATCCACAACATCCCGTCAAGTACCACGGGGTAGTATGCTCCATGAAAGAGAACTTTGGTTTTATTGAACGAGCAGATGTTGTTAAAGAAATCTTCTTTCATTATTCTGAGGCAAAAACTAAAGAAGAATTGACTTTGGGTGACGATGTTGAATTCAATATTCAAACTCGGAATGTAAGTCTCTTGCTTTTTGTTTGTTTAGACCAGGGACTCTCAAACCTTTTTGGGTAAGGGACCTCTATTCCAAAATTAACTGATACTTAAGACCACCACAACCAAATTACTTTAATAATCCTATTTCTAGGTTTAACATATTGATACAAAATACATACCATTTATTAATCAAGCAAAACTTTATGGTTGGGTTAGTGATAAAACTTGACATCATTTTCACATCAAAAGTTATGAAAATAAATAGATATAAATTTTAGTAAACAGTCAGGTAATTAATAAATAAAAAATAATTTAAGACGTTTGTACACATAACACAAGTCCTACAGTAGCTTAAAAGTTTCAAATAAAAACTTGTGTTTATTAAAGTTTGCCGCGGCCGCTTGTGACCGAAGCATCTGGAGATCTAGGCTTATGTCCAGCAGTGGACTTCTTAGAGCTGAAATGATGATGATGATTAAAGTAAAGACCTTATCCATAGTTTGGGAATCCCTGGTCCCACTTTGACAAATGATCAAGATATTGTAAATGGGTCCCATTTACAATATCTTGAAAAGGAACATCTCTTTAAATGACTAAGTTAGACTATTGCTTATGATTATCAGGGTAAAGAAGTGGCATGCAACATAACGAAAATGCCAAGCGGTTCTGTGGTGTTTGAGGACGTTAGCCCGGAGACAATGCGCGGTCAGGTGTTGAAGCCGCTCGAACGTGGGGCGCTCCAACGCACCGCACAGAACGACCCGCTGCCGGGCAGAATTAGATATCGTGCCTTGGACCATTCTGAAGTTGAGGTAAACTACCAGTAGTTCTATGAATAGACCGAGGTTTTGTTGCGACTTTTTCCAGATTCATACCCATCTGGATTATTGATTTCGCCCACGTCTTCTGACGGCTGCTTCAGTTAAGGCCTTTCGTAAACTTACCTACGTTTTATTCAAAAAATGTCGGTTTAGTGTTAAATTTTGATTCAGTCAGGGTAGTAGCTTTTTTATTTCAGGACCACTGCGTTAAATTTGCAAAATGAGAATTCTAATCATGTTTAATGTGCAAAATGTTGAATTAACTGGATCCATGTTGTATTCATAAAACGACACAGTGCCAACGCATTATAGACTTAAAACTATAGGCACGTTTTATTATAGAGGCGTCAGAAGTAGGCGTTTTACCGGATGAAAGCTTATCGTCAGTTTCTGGGGCATTATGTTTATGTTATTTCGCTCTTAGCGTAACAATATTGTGTTTCATCAGGTTTCCTTCGGCGACAAAGATCAATGTGGTGAGTTCACTCTGCGCCACGGTGATTGGGTACAGTTTCAAGTAGCTACCGACAGACGTGACCAACTGAAGCGTGCTACCAACATTTCTCTACTCGACGAATCCTTCAATGTTTCAGGCGAAAGGTTTGTGAAACTATACAATGTACTTTGTTTTTTTATATATGTAACTAGCGACCCGGCCCGGGTTCGCACGGGGCATGTATTATACGTATAAATCTTCCTCTTAAATCACGCTATAAAATCCATTGCGTAGTTTTAAAGATCTAAGCATACATAGGGACAGACTTTGTTTTATACTATGTAGTAATAATGTGTTTTTGTAACAGGAGGGAACAAGGCATTGTTTGCTCGTTGCGTGACGGCTTCGGGTTCATCCGAGGCGTAGAGAGGGAACAAACGATGTTCTTCCATTTCGTTGAAGTCCTGCGCCTTGGCCGAGAACTCAGTGTTGGCGACGAGGTTAGTATCAAGTACATTCTCTAGTACCCACGTGGTGGCGGGTAAACTGCTTGGTCCCAAGCAGGCGGCCTGCGGTAAAAATATTGCCAAATCTATTTGCAGTAGGTATGGTCAATGATGGATGACTTATCTACTGTGCCGACCCCAAATAATTTGGGCGAACACCGGGCTCCCGAGAGTGATGCTACCGGGAACATCGCTCAGATGTACTTAAAGTAAATTGAATCTTTTCTCTAAAGTTTCCTAGGTATTTATTTAAGTTTATAACCATATAGGTATCTGGTGAGCTAAGCTAAATTAACTTAGTTTAGTTAGCGGTGGACGCTCGGTGTAAAAATCGAAATACTTCCGATTAATGCATGCTTTCGGTGGTCATCCAAAATTAAAAACCCTATTCAGTTTAACATTATAGACTTGAGAATAACTCAGTTTAGTTACGTCTCTAACTGTTGAACCAATTTTTATGAAATTCACCTGCAAAAGGTATATGATTGATTAGTAATCTGATTCTCGACGTAAACTAAATAAACTATGGGGCACGTGCAAAATACTATAGAATTATTGATAAGTATAGTTCAAACCGATGTTCTGGGAAAATTAACACTTGCTTTCTGCTTTGATCGAAGAATTTAATATGTAAATGATTGGTGGTGCTGATTTAACTAAATAATAGGTCGATGAATGACGAGTTAGTCCGCGGCTGTCAAAACAAGTGTCCGGCATTTGATTTGAATTATTTCACAATGTATGGTGGTATGATGAATAATTTATGATTATTTTATGTTAAGGTGCATTTAGACCAAACGAAAGAATGCTCATTCTAGCCGCACTACGTCATATTCTTTTAATGTAAACGGACGTAGAGCATTCTTTCGTTTTTCTGTCTATGTCTATTCCACTAAACATTCACGATTCATTGCTCGTGTTCTAACTTTAGCTCTGTGTTCGTTTGGTCTAAATGTACCTTTAGTTGGAACATCTCGAATTTGTTTCTATTTCGATTTGAAGGGAAAGTATCAATGTGATATTTATGACTGGCTAACTGCGTCCCGCGTTTTTCATCCGTGCAGATAGTTATGTGTAAAAGTGGCATATTATTATGACCTTTAACGGTCCTAAGGTCAATCTAGCTAATAGATACCGAAATCAACGAAAATGACGTGAAAATCTGGTTGGATTTATTTAAAAGTGTAAGTAAGTAAACGAGTATGTTTTTTACTCGTTTAGGTAAAAACTGAACTTATGAACTTATTGCGATGAAACTTGGTATGCAGATAGCTGGACACCTGGATTAACACATACGCTAGTTTTAATACCGATATTCCCGCGGGATCAAGTCTTACGCGGGTGAAACCCTGCGGTTTTTATACTTAGCAACGAATTCTTATACTTGGTTCAGGAGAAAACGGATAAACAGACAGAAAGACAGACGCAGATAGCGACCTTATTTCATAAAACTATTTTTAGATAGCTAACATTATATTTTAAAATTGAATATTTACCATGTTTTTAATTTTATTTATTCGACGCTCGTTATTTCGTATTTAATTCGGGAAGTTGATATTTCGAAGTGTCCATATTATTTAGTTAAATAAAATTTAAATAATTTTATCTGTGTTGCAATCATGTCAATAATTATTATCCCCCTTACCTATCAACGATGATTACAGATGACTAAGTTATGTAACGTTTGTTTTTGTCTGACAACTTGGATTCTTCATTTTTATGTCAAGTAAAAGACAAACGACACATAGATTATGCAGCTGCTAATCATCGTTTATAATATATCTAGCTGCGCCCCGCGGTTACACCCGCGTAAATCCCGATCCCGCGAGAATATCGGGATAAAAACCCCTCGATAAAAAGCATTTGTGTTATTCTAGGTCTTCAGCTATCTATATTCCAGGTTTCATCGCAATCTGTTCAGTAGTTTTTGCGTGAAAGAGTAACAAAGTCACGTACATACAGACAGACATACATACAGACATACGTACAGACATACGTACAGGCATACATACAGACATACATACAGACATACATACAGACATACATACATACAGACATACATACAGACATACATACAGACATACATACATACATACATACAGACATACATACAGACATACATACATGTCTGTATGTATGTATGTCTGTACATACATACAGACATACATACAGACATACATACATGTCTGTATGTATGTATGTCTGTATGTATGTCTGTACATACATACAGACATACATACATACAGACATACATACATACAGACATACATACATACATACAAACTTTCGCGTTTATAATATTAGTAGGAAGTAAGGGGGTTAGTCATAAAAGAATAATATAAGGTACTAGCTGTGTCCCGCAGTTTTACCCGCATAAGCCGATAAGAAAGGATTTTTGAAAATTCCCACGGGATCGGCCCGTGGGAATTTTCAAAAATCCTTTCTTATCGGATGCCTACATCACATAAATAACACACTCTCCAAATTTCAGCTCTCTCCTATCACGGTTTAGGCTGTGCTATGATCAGTCAGCCAGTCAGGACAAAGCCTTTTATAGATATTTTTTTAAATAAATAAATCGTTTATTTCATTAGACAGATGCTTATGTAACACAGTTGGTGGGAACCTTCTTTTTGGTATGAAATACCTGTGCCAGAAGGCTCCGCTCTTCTGTAGATGACGATGATGTTTTTTGTCCAGGTGGAGTTCACGGTGGACCCGGTGACTACGTTTGCTAACATGAACACTCGCCAGTCGGGGATCCGCATCAAACATCTGCCGCCCGGGACGGTCAAATTTGAAACGTTGGTCGAGCGCGCCGTTCGAGGCGTCATCACTAAGGAGGCACAACCCTTCACTGCTACCAACACTAGCCCTACCAGAGCTCCACCTAACGTAAGTTTCCTTTTTACCCGACTACAATAAAAGGAGGGTTATAATTTTGACCGCGATGTATGTATGTAGGTTTGTCTGTGTTCTAATCACTTAAATGTATCATTAAAAGCGCCTATATCGTTCGCTGGTTATAAGCTATATGACGTTTTATAGAAATTTATTAAGGCGCCTTTTAGATGAAAACAGTGGATTAAAAGAAATATGGCTTCAAATTCTACCGTGTGTAGGAGTATCAAATAAATGGGCTTAATTATATTACTAGCCGTTGCTCGCTGCTTTTCTAACAGGTGCCGGCAAACATCTTGGAAAATTCTGACGTGGAACTGAGCGACACGTAAATGTACTGCGCGAACTTACCCCAAGTTCGCGTAGTGATATAATATATATATATATATATATATATAATATATCGCATGATATAAATACTTGACAACAAATGGCCTAAAGAATATTCTACATTTACAAAAACACCTAGAACCAGAAAATAAATACTTGTTCCACTGTTAGAACTAGGAATCGAACCTGGAACCTTCTGCGTTGCAGCCAGGAAGGCTACCGCGGTTGTTCCGTAGGCATCGGGATCGGATTCATTTGACAGTTGACAGCCGAATTTCGAACCGCGAAAATTTCAAATTCACGCGTCGATTACTCATATCGATGCCGAAGCCAAATTGAATGGATGCAACACAGACAGAATTGAATTGAATTGAAGATTTTGAAAGAAAATCTTTAAATCGACGGCTGACGGCCATGGATGCGCGGTTTTAAAATTGAAAACTCCGCTGTCAGAGATGTCAAACTACCGCGTCGGAATCGATTGCTGTCAACGATACAACCGCGGTAGCCTCGCAGGTTTTCACTCGACGAAACGGGCGAAAACGCTGACCACGGTCTCGTAATACAAATTAAAAAAATGTGTTTTTTTTCAACAGGAGTACAATGGTCTCATTACCTGTCAAATTAATTCAAATAAAAAGACTCTACCATACAAGGCTAAGAAGTCTGAGAGTAAACAGCCTCATACCGGAGACAAAGTCACCTTTGATATATACCAGGTAAATGCCTACTAATATTATGTTAGCAGTCGTATTCACAAACGACCCTATGTGAGGCTTAATGCTTTGTGCCGCTCTTGTAAGTGACGATTAACGTCAGCGAAAATGTAACAAAAACTGAGTCCCATTCATAGGGTTGTTTGTAAAACCTGTTGCAAGACATACTTTATATTTCTAGAATATGAGTAAAAACTAAAATAGATATACAGAAAAATGCTTAATTGTATTAAAACATGCACCTACATGAAATGGTACAGACAAAACATAATTATAACGTTGGACAATGGTCAGCCTTATCGTTGAAGAGCGATCTGTTCCAGGCAACCAATGAATATACTTAAGGAAGGTGATGTTTAAGACGTTTTACATGACAGAAAAATAAATAGACATAGTTTCTTTTTCACATAGGGATACATTTTAATATTATAATATTTACATATGGTATACCATACAGAATGACATTAGCTCTGTGTGCCCATTTGATTAGTGCCACGGAACTATTAGTTCCACGGATGGCCACCATCACTTTCAATAGAAAACGCGCGACAACCTGTCTAGCGACTTGTACCATGGAGGTCAGTGGTTTAATTCAATGCTTCTTCATTATTTTGTCTCAGATTAAACGCACCAAAGAGTTAGTAGCTATGTCCGTTCAAGTTAGCGGGCCCGCGAACGGAGTGACACCGGCAAACGGTACAAATGGACGAGCTGTAATGCAAGGGTTTATCGCCGCGCTTAAAGACGGATTCGGTTTCATAGAGACCTCTGACCATTCCAAGGAAGTCTTCTTTCATTTCAGGTAAACACATTTATTCTTACTTTTATTTAGAAATTAAGTTCATTTTTCGGTTTTAATCGCGTGGTGTGTATTACTTTTAGCATTTTTTCAATGCTCAACGTTTAGGATTGATTGAGATGTGATTTGTCGCACATATGCCACCGAGATTTGGAACACCACATTTCTGCCGCTTTGATGAAACCCCACAACAGGACGGGCGGTCTTTGTGTATTGTCTCTTATGTTTTCACCATTAGCTAACCATACATAAGTGACGATCTAAGATATCTTTTTACTAGTGACTAGTAGAACGACTACTGACCTATCTTCCTTAGTGGCTGCATCGGCCTACGTTTTGGAACTACCTTAACCCAAAAACAAACAACCGATTACAATGATACCTGAAGGGGAGATGTCTGAAGCCTTTGAATAACTCGTATAAACATACAAGCTAATAAATAGGAAAGATATAAAAAATAAAAAATACAGCTCTTGAGCTGTCATTTAAAAAAATGAATCTATAAGTACAGTAATGCGCCACCACACAGAGAATATTTATCGACTAGTTAATCTTAATGTTAAATGTTACAATGGCAGGGTTATAGAGGATTAACCCTACCATTGTTACGGACAGAAAACAGCAACACGAGTCAAGGTTATTTTATGTAAATTAAAATACTATTGAAGATACTTTAAAATGTGTATCAATTTGTTTAATTTGAATACATTTATTTTGTCTTGAATTTTCTGTATTGGTTGAAATGCTGTGCGTACTGATCTTTTTAGGGTTCCGTAGCCAAATGGCAAAAAACGGAACCATTATAGATTCGTCATGTCTGTCTGTCTGTCTGTCCGTCCGTATGTCACAACCACTTTTTTCCGAAACTATAAGAGTTATACGGTTGAAACTTGGTAAGTAGATGAATTCGGTGAACCGCATTAAGCAATACATTTTTAGGGTTCCCCATACATAAAACTGAAACTAAAAAAATATTTATATGGGTATCTATGGATAGGTCTTCAAAAATGATATTGAGGTTTCTAATATATTTTTCTAAACTGAATAGTTTGCGCGAGAGACCTTTCCAAGTGGTAAAATGTGTGTCCCCTGTAACTGTAAAGGTCTTGAAATGTTATTGTTCGTCTGGAATTTAAGATCATTCGGTCATTCGAAAAAAGCAAATAGACCACTGTATTACAATTTAGCATTACAATTTGGCATTTGCCTTTCCTTAATTATACCTAGTTTAATTCCAACAATGTTTTAAATGGATAATTAACCGCAAAATTAGTCGTACGTATATATTGATTCGTATGCAGTCTGCGCGCTTCCATAGTACTTGGGAGGATGGGATTGTTCGTACCTACGTCTTATTACGTTAGCGCACGAATGATTTCGGACGAAAACTTTTTAAAAGTGCGGCCGGCTTTTCGATTCCCATGAAATGCGTCTACGCCTTGTGTCGCGTGTTTTGTAAATTAACTTTCCAAGTGTAGAAAACACTTTAAAAAATAAAATGAAATTTTTACTTACCAGAAATCAACTCCCCAATCCAAAATAAAAAACTAAAAAAGGTAACCTAAACTAAACTAAAAAGTAGTAAGCAAGCCACGGGGTCAAGGCTCAACTGTGGCCGATCCCACAGTTTACACCTATTTATATGTAAAATGCACACGAAATGTTAAAACTGTTGAAACAACAAGGATAGAATTGGTTAGGTTAGGTTAGCAAAATGGCGGTTGAGGATGTGGTCTACATTTATGTGGTTCACATGGCTTTCCTGATTTAATTAGTTGTTTTTAGAGTATGTACCTATTTGTATATACTTGTTTTTTTTTTTAAATTCTTACTAAAATTCTACACCCGAGTGGATTTGACCCTGCTGCCCTTACAAATCCGTTGTTATATCTCTTCCGCTTGCGCCACAGGTGGCGTATGCGATCGCGATGAAATTAAGGACTGTATTCTTTCGTGTTTTCGACTGAGGCATTAAGTACGTGTATATTCACCTACCTATGGATTTGGGTTACACCATCTCTTCCCGTGGGTGTCGTAAAAGGTGACTAAGGGATCTGAGGGAGACTCGCAAACCACACGGGACCCTATTACTGAGACTCCACTGTCTGTCTGTCTGTCCGTCTGTCACCAGGCTGTACATATCTCATGCATGAATCGTAATAGCCAGACGGTTGAAATATTCACAGATGAGGTATTTCTGTAGCCGGTAATGCTGAAATCAATAACACAAATTGTGAAGAGGGGATCCCGTACAACAAACGTTTTTGCCCTAAAAACGCAATGATACCGTAATGTATTTTTACCACTAGCGCCATCTAGTGATAAAGTAATAGGCTGGTGCCAGTAGTAAAACATTTTTTTACGTTCGCGTTGCGTTCGCGGTCCAGTGTTAATTTTAGGGTTCCGTACCCAAATTGTGATAGTGGTACGGAACCCTTCGTGTGCGAGTCGGACCTGCACTTGACCGGTTTTTATCTTTACTTACTACATATAAATTAAAGTAGCTTTCCTCATTTGTCTGTCTGTTTGTCGCCACCACGTAACGGATTTTGATACGGATTTCAGTATCAATTTTTCGGAAAGGGTTTTTGTAAATACATTGTGCGAAAACAAGTACCTTTGTTTTTTAATCGATATATACCGGGGGCATCGTCGGCTATCGGGCTTTATCTACTATTCAGCTATACTTCTGCTTAAGCGAATTTCGATGTATACTCAAATAGCGAATGCTTAAAAAAATATTTTATGAAATTGATTAAATAAATAAATTTAAATTCTGTAAACACATAACGCCATCTAACCCCATGGTAAGCTACTAACTAACTAAGATTGTGTTACGGATATAATACTTACAGTGGTGGTCATATAATTAAGAACGCTGATATAAAGGGAAGATTTTTTTTAACTAAGACGCAAAACTAATTGCATTCATTATTCTTTATTGTTCTCGGTATCGTAAAACTTTTCCATAATACCACTGTATTCATTGATACACATGATTAGCTAAAAATAAATACACAAACTTTTTACACTACTTCTAAACATAGTACTCCTATTTACTGGCTGGCCACGTAATTAAGAACGCTCAATAGTTTATACGTTTATTCAAATTTAATTACAATACAATACAATACAATATTTATTTATTATTATGAAACTTATTAAACATATCTCAAATTACATAATAAATCAGTTCTACACTAAGCACAGCTTGTATCGCAGGTAACCGATATATCAATATAATAATGATGATGACATTTAATAATTATTCATATAAATATATACCTTATGGACTAACATACATACTCATAAAATAAAAATTAGGGTTTAGGGTTTTCTTTCTTCGGACGAGCTTTGAATTAGAGAAAAATCAGTCGATTTGTTACTGTTTGTATAATTTTGGAGCCATTTAGTGCTGTAAAAGGTAAAAGTGATTGCTTCTTATGACAAAACAATGGAAAAAATAAAAGTTGTGATAAATCTACAAGGGAAGTAATAATAAAAGTTCGCCGGAAGAATTTGGTCAAACAAAGAGATAGCCGACCATCTGCAATGTGCAAAAACGATGGTTTTCCACACTGTAAAGCATTTTGCTATGTATCAAACTAATTCGAAGGTTCCGCGTGTACCTAAACAGTGAAAAACAACTCCTCGAGATGACCGAACATCGTTCGTATGGCAAAACAAAATCCTTCTAAAGGGTCCAATAAGCTGAGAAAATAATATTTAGGTGAAAACAACGCTACAGCAATCTCAGCACGCACTATTAGAAGACGTTTGGTAGAAGAAATATTGCACGGAAGGATAGCAAGAAAGGTACCCATGTTGAAACTTTGCCACAGGCAAGTCCAGCTGACATTAGCGAGAAAGTATGAAAACTGGACTGTGCGACATTGGTAAAATGTACTTTTTTTCTGACGAGACGAAAATAAACAGAGTATGTGTCGATGGAAAATGATATGTACGACGTCCCACGAATACAGCATTCGACCCTAAGTACACGAAAGTTACATTAAAGCAAGGTGGTGGAATGTGAAAATTTGGGGATGGTTTTTTGGACATGGTGTTGGACCTGTAAAGTTGATAGAAGGTAACATGGATCAGTTCCAATACAAAAATATACTGGAAGAAACAATGTTATCTTACGCTGAAGACGTTCTACCGGTTATTTGAACATTCCAGCATCACAATGATCCAAAGCACACTGCACGCACCGTAATGGAATTTCTTACAGCGCAATCAGTTTCTGTCTTAAATTGGCCAGCCAACAGCCCAGATCTAAATCCAATAGAGAATCTGTGGCTTGAAGTAAAGAAAAAGGTTTCCAATACAAAGTGTGAAAATTTATGAGAGCTATCGAGCTGTATGGCGTTTTCGTAGAAGAATGGAACTCTATTTCGCTTGCGAAATATCAAAAATTAATATAGTTAATGTCTCGCCGGTGTAAAGCAGTAATTGTGTGGATATGCTATTATAACTATAAATTTTAGTCAAAAACGTATTAAATTGATTTTTAAATTTTCTGCGCTACATATTATGTTGTAATTTTTGAAATGTAAGTGTCATACAAAACATTTCCCGAGCAGTTTAATAAATCGTTCTTAATTATTTGTCCAGCTTTAGTACTGTTTGAATGTGTTACTTTGGTAAAATCAATATAATGTGAAAAAAATAGTTAGCGATTTCATTATAATATTCTTAGGCCACGTTGCTCTATTAATGTGGATATTTTATAACATAACTAGATGCTTCTCAGAAGGTACACATCTCTGTGTGTGACACGATTTATATAAAAAACTTCTAGAACTTCAAATCGTTCTTAATTATATGACCACAACTGTATATTTGTTTTTCTTTTGTTAATACATACATATTATACATACAGTGCCACCCAGACCAGAAACAAATATTTATTTTTAAGCATAAATACTTGCACCCGATGGGATCGAACCCGCAACCTTCTGCATTGCAGTCGAGCATTCGCCCGACTCGTCACAAAAGTCTTCTATCCCCGCTACTGTTTGCGAATGTTTACAATTGACAACTATTACTTCAGAACTTTTCATTCGATAGTTAACTAAGTTTCTCATTTATTTTGCTTTATTTCTAGCTTGACCACAAGTTTTTATACACTATTTTCGCTTCTCTTTTTGGCATTGCGAATATGTTATTGACTTTTCAATAAAGACGAACTAAATCCCATATAAGTTATCTCTTACCTGTACATACTCTGCTTGGTTAAAGTGTCACCTGATCCGAAAGATGAATTTGCACTCAAAACATTAAAAAGAGTTTATTATTCGAGTTTCGGTGCAGTCCATTTTTATTAGACTTGTTTTTGTCATAAGCTATTTTCTCTCATTCCGTTTTATATGACTTGGCGTCTAAAAATGTAGTATGCTTATCTAAAATATACATGTTTATTCACGAGGTTCTCTGTGCTACGCACATGCTACTCAGACGCTATTACGGTTAATAGCGTTTTCCGACCTTCACCTGTGACTCTAAAGGTTACGTTATTAAGGTTAAGCCGATCCAGACAAATTGACCATGTTTTGACAACTTTCCTCTGGGAAGAGCCACTAAAGTGGAACAAAATGGTCTAACATTGTTAATGTTTGCAGCAACTTGGAAGGTAATCCTGACAATTTGGAACTGGGTTCTGAAGTAGAGTACACTCTTGGCCGCACCAACGGCTCGGGCGGCGGCTGCGCGAGCGCGGAGTTCGTACGGGTGTTGCCGCGCGGCACGATCCCGCTGCCCAAGCCGCTCGACCCGTCCGTCAATGGTACTGTCACGAGGACTCTACGCGCCCTTAACCCTGATCAGCCCAACTATTCAGGTAAGATGGTTCAATATATATTGCCCTTAACATATGGATAGTGTAGAAGCCAAGTGATCCAACTGACATTTTGGTCAAAATTGAGTTAAGTGCTTTTTGGTTTTAGGACCACAATAATTTACCTCCAAAAAAAACAGCAAAATTCTAACTGCATTGAATCTTGTTAAAACTACAAGAGAGCCTACTTGTGCACAACTGATATGTAAGAAAACTTCAAGTGCACAAGTGTTTTGCTTCAAATCTCGAAACTTATAAAAAGTCAGTTGGATCACTTGGCTTCTACACTATCCATATTATGTAGTTAAATTATACAGCGCCAGCAATTTAAACCAAGGTGCTGGGTGTAGTCCTGAGACATATGTATTATGTGTATCAGCCGCTTGCTTTCTTTTACCGTAAGATTACTGTCTTCGAAGTGACAGTCAAAGAATTTGCCACTTCACCGACACTTGCTCTGGTAAGATGGTATTTAAAGCGACTTTCGAAATCTTCGCCATTTGTAGTTGATTTTGATGGTCCAAGTTAGTTTAAAAAACATCGTGATACTTTTGTTGTACATTTTATCACTCGAACTTCTTATACTTACTATAATAAACGGAATGAAACGTGTGTCTTAGATTGTAGTTATCCTCAGTTTATGAATTTCAGGGCTAATCCAAGTGGAAGGTGGCGTATCCTACGAGTTTGGTATAATGGGTCTTGCATGTAAACGTGAAATTCTTCAAGTTGGCGACCCGGTCACTTTCCAAATTGATATCGAGAACAGAGCCACTAATATAGTGCCTATTAGGAAGAAACGTCGTGCCACCGTTGATGCTATTAAAGGTATTATTAATGTTTAGTCCTTTTCCAGTTTGCTAGCAACACATATTTGATATTATTTTTACAAAAACGACGTTGTAATTCCTGCTTATAATAAAAACGCTTTTGTCAAAATTAAATCGAGTAAGTATATGAAGATGTTTGTTACTCCTTCGCGCTATAACTACGGAACCGATTGCGAAGGAAATTGGAATATAGATAGCTGGAGTTTTTGAATAAAACATACGCCTTTTTATCCAGATATCTTAACCGTTGGCGCAGCTAGTATTCAATAAGTCACAACTTTTTATGCAACTTCGGTAATACTTCAAGATTTAAAGTTTCCTTTTAGTGCAGAAACATCATGTATTGTGAACAATTATGTAGGAATATTTTTATTTAATGATTTTGTATTGTTTTGTTTAGGCGGGTTCGGGTTCCTGTCTCTGGAGATGGAAGATCAACGTCGGTTGTTTTTCCACATGTCTGAAGTCCGCGGGAATCCGTCGGAGCTTCAGCCCGGCGATATGGTCGAGTTTGTAATGTTGACCAATCCTAGGAATGGGAAATCATCCGCTTGTAATGTCGTTAAAATTGCGTAAGTATGAAAGCCTATTCAGATGTGGATGTTACCCGCTACTGCTTTAGATACAAGAATATACGTAATTTCCGCATAGTAGAGGAAGCTAGTTTGTAATAAATGTTGTAATTGTTACAGTAACAAGCAAACCCAGTTCTCTAATAAGTATTAGAGAACTGGGTTTGCAGCTAAGACCAGCAAGGGGTATAAAGGGAGGGGTCCGCTGTACCGTCAGGCCACCCCCAGGGGCGACCGTCAGGGATCAGTTAGAGACCGATCGTGTCCCCAAATGCTAGATTCGGTTCTCTAAAGGAGTGTATTTATTTATTAAAAAGGCACAACAACAGAACACACAATAAAACATTCATACAAAAACAGTATAAGTACTTAATAACAACTAAATTCATGCTCATGCTATCATCATAGCTATGCACAATATTCAAATAAAAATTATGCTAAAAAAGAAAAAAATCTACTCTACAATATTTTTGAATACATTTTTGTAATATTGTGGCAACCTAGTGAAGACGTCTAATTCTTTACTTATATCATTATGAGCTCTGCTTAATCTAAACACAGGATAATTGTATGCTACATTGGTTGAACACATAGGGGCAGAAGACAATTTTTGAGTGCGAGCACTGCCCCGTATATTTATGGAAAAGTGGCTCAGTAACTCACTGGCATCCCACTGGGCATTGATTATCTCATGCAAAACTGTGAAATCGTTGTAATTGTTACAGTAGCAAAGGCGCCATAACGAAGGGTCGTGCCGAGCGGCCGGAGCGGCTGCTCGCGCGGCTGCGCACCGCGTCGCTGGAGGAGGCGGCCGGGCCGCGCGTCGTCGTCGCGCGCACGCCGCGCGGACCCGACGGCACTCGCGGGTTCAGACCGCGCCGTCCTGTCGCAGGTAATTCACTTTACGACCTCTGGTCGATTCCCGCCCGCGACAACGTATTTATGCTGACATAATTGTTAAGCTATTGCATAGCTTTTATCGCGGGCTTTGAGCGCGGCGACCGAATCAAGAAATTCCGTAACGAAAATAAAAACCTAACACCCCCCCACTCCGCCTACCATGTTGCTATGGTTACCATGTAGCTCGGCAGAGCCCTAGCTCCGAGCTAACGCTTTGCTAATTGCAAAAGTTGATAAAAAATGCTACGCAATAGCTTTACCGCGGCACTCTCCGAATACCACACCTTTTTTTGTTTTTTAAAATTACACGATTTTTGTCTATCATTATTATAAGCCATGGGATTAGATCATACCCTAGTATGTTGAGTCTTCTCGGGACCACGGCCGGTATAACCCGTTTGCCGAAACGTCGAGGTAATTAAAAACAATGATTATCTACAACGCGACCTGGAGCCGTGTCTAATAATAATGATAATTGTTTGTTTCTCGTTCTGGGAATTTCTATATGTATCATATGTATGTACTACAAAAAAAAGTATTATATGGAGTATATCCGTTGTCTAATACCCAGCCTAGTTGCTTAGTTTAGGGCAAGATTTATCTATATCTATAATGTGTATGTATTTACAAAAGAAAATAAATATAATTATTATATCCGTAGTCTAGTCACCGTAACACAAACTTAGTATCTTACCACGGGGCTAGATGGCGCTGTGTGAAGTTCACATTACTTATTAAAAAATAATATCAAATGTATTTGTTAACGAAACCACCGTCGTGTCGGAAATGGTGTACTTGCCAACAAGAGACATAGTAAACTGACGTATTGACACCTTGTTTACAGAATTGTTAGCCGAGTCGGTAACGACATTGAAGGACCAACGTGTGGCCACGCAGAGTTCTTCAGCTATGTAGGTACACCCTAAAGGTTTGATTTTTTATTTAAAATATGTCATTGTAATCTTGAGAGACTGACTGATCCACTTTTTTTTAGCAGCATTTAGAAATTGTTTTGTTATATTTACTAATAGGAAAGTAAAGTCATTACAAATTCATAGTACGCGTCGACGCCGTTATAAAATTGTATATGATGGCTTATGATTGTAATGGCGATTGAGCAAAGAACATATCAAAGTATTGAAATCAAACCAATTTTTGTGTTGCGTTTTTTAGACTTTTCTTTAAATTGAGAGGTTCTTTTTCGCATATAAACGTTGTTCGAAATACCTTTTGTATGGTAATAGATTATGATGTGAATAGCTGTATTATTGCTGTTTACGTACGTTTGTGTCGCCGCGTTGTAGATACGTGGACTGTTGATTGTTAATGTCGTTGTTTGGTGTGTAGGTAGGTTTGTACGAGGTGCGGATTGCGAGCGATATATACACGTACATGCAGTCGCCAACAAATATGTTTATCCAACGTATAAGGTGTCTCAGTAAGAACGGTGTCATTTCTTGCGTACAAGTTCATTTCGTACAAGTGGCGAATCAGAAATTTTGCAGATAGCACCCATGATTATCCAATTATTAAAGCATGACGAATCTATAAGGGTTCCGTTTTTGTCATTTGGCTACGGATTCCTAAAAAGGAGCAACATACAAAGAAAATTGCGTTCAACATAGACAAGCAAACGAGAAAATCGGAAATCTAAAAACTCTAAAATGAGACAAGTACCAAAAACTGCATTCATAACGTGAATGGGACGTGATAAAAAAAATTTTGAGGACTCAAAGGTAAGTCCTGGATTCCGACGATATGTGGTTCCCTCTGGGGGCGCCATCTACACTGCGCATAAATCAATCGAATAAACAATTGCGATTTTACTGAGACGCCTATAGTTTTCGACTCTTATTACTTATTTCAAATCTTTTGTATTATTAAAATGTCTTTAGCTCAAACAAGTGTTTACGAGTTTAATCAATAAATTTTCTTTATAAGGCATTATAAGAATTAGCAAGAAGGCGGACTGCAAATCTGGTTTTAAATCGAGATTCATGACTGAATCATATTGAGACGGGTCGTAGTCCTTGAGTATCAAAAATCCTGCTTGAGTTAAAAATATTCTAATAATAGTAACTCTACGATGAATAACCAATTTTGTTCTCGACTGTATAAAAACTGATACCAGAGCTGGTAAAATGATCGATACATTATAGATTAAGATATTGTTAAATGCACACTTCAAAATTGTATTTCGGTAGAATTAGCTGTTTATAAATATTGAGTACATAATTTTGTTAAAATATTTCAAATTGTAAATATTTAAGTTTTAGGACTAATCTAATTTTTACTGTTTAACAAAACCGAATTATTTATAAAAAAAAAATGATGCGATCTCTGTTGATAAAATAGGGTTTACAGAGAAAACTATTGTATCAACTTTACTTCTAATTATATTAATCATTTTTTCGGTATCAGGAGAACTGACGGACAACTAATTAAATAATATGAATGGATAGTAGTGAACGAAATGACGGCCATACAACGGCACAACAACATTCGTCGCTGCCAAAAGACTCTCGTATACTCTCGGCAGCACCCAAGTTATGTCGCGATTATATCCGGGGCACATGTATGAAAGAAACGGAGTGCAAGTTCAGGCACGAGTTAGATTATAATTCAATGAGACAGATTTTGAAGTTATATATCATATTTAGCAAAAAAGAGGTGTCTCTGATTGGCCAGTTTATCTATATCTCACACATCTAGATGCCAATCGAGACGGGGAGAATTTGTTTATGACGATGGGTCAGAGGTTTCTCACTAGTTCCTTTAGCAGTCCCTTTACTACCGACACATTTTGTTTGTTTTGTTGCAAAAGCTGAAGCATCTATTGAGACTCGAAGCTTTCTTTAGCAGTTCCTTTGATCCTATCAGTAATTCTTTACGGTGTTCTAAAAGACCCCCTTGAACGTCTAACTACTACATCACACATCTACAATTTTTTTAAGATTAATGTTATTGAAGAAAAAAAACAGCATATACAAAATACGGTTGAAACGGAGTAGATGGTCGTTATAAAATACATAAATTAGAAAAAACTACTCATTGTTAACTAAGGTATTATAATCTAGTCTTAGTAGTTACATCAGTTTCTGCAAAGGAACTATCTGACACAAAACAGTATCAGTATTTGCTTTAAGGGGACTGCTACAATAACTAGTTAAGAGGACAGTCTACCTACTCTTTTCTCCATACAAACAAACGTAGTCGACTGATTTCTCCCTGGATAAAGATTTTAGAAAAAAAATGTTTATGCCGTAAGTCCTACATTAGCCATGTGCCCCTACGTTTTTGATTTTTTTCATTGTCTAATTTTTCTGAATTTTATTTCTATTCAAATTAGAAAATAAAAAAAAAACAAAACGTAGGGGCATAGTCATGGCAGATATAGGTTTTATGGCACATAAACATATTTGCTCTAATGTCTTTACCCAGAGAGGAAACAGTCGACTACGTTTGTATGGAAAAAGAGTAGATAGACTGTCCTCTTAAGAATAGACGGGATACTTCGGTTACTAGTGGAGAGGTATGCATCTATTTCCGTGTTGTAAATGGCTTATCTTGTCGGCTGTCGGGCGCCTTGACCGTGCCAAAATCCAAAAACGGAACCCACAAAACACCTGGTTACAACTTACGACTGGAGTTTGAACATCGACTTATAGATAGATCTCTTTTTCGGAACATACTGTGATTATAAAAAATAATGATGTGCAATAAACATTTGTTATCATTTAAAGTGTCCTGATAGGACGATGCTAGTCTTAGTGTTATGGTTACTTTATTTAACTTCGTAGCTTCGTCTGTAATGTATCGATTATGTATCAACAAAAAGGAATGCAGCTAAATAAATAAATGGAAAATCCTAATATTGTAATTTTCTAACTTTACCGAGATAAAACAAAATACTCGCATCTTCTAGACTTTAATTAGGTAGATACTATTTATTAACTGATGACTTAATTCACAAAGAAATCTACATAAATTAACTAATCAGAGAATCATAGGTCGTAACGAAGTCTGTGAGATTGTATAACACCAAAATCTCATTACAATTAAATTATAAATGTACTGAGTAATAACCAAAGACTGAATAAAAAAAAATAACAGTACTCATTGGTGTTGTAGTTTTTCATACCTTGTTACAATTGTTTAGGGATTTTTCGTTGAATTAGCTGATTCTTTAAAATAAGTGTAGCTTTGCCTTAAATCACAAATAAGCAATAATACAGCGATAAATTAGATATACAACTGTGTAAATTTTGCATGCGTATATATGTTTAATATATTAATTAGTAGATAACTTCGTCATATTAGTGGACACATACAATACAGGGTGGTTTTTAAAGTAAATACTTGAAGACGATATCCGAAATGTTTCATTAAAATTATACGGGTTTCTTGCTGTCTACGAAACTCTAAAAACCCGACAAATAAACATTCAAGGAGCCCTAAAAATAGTAAACATCACAAATTGCCGTAGATTTCGAACCTATTGATTTGGTTAAAAACGAGGGCTTAATTTTATTTATCATTGTACATGTCTGGAGTGAGCTTATAATATACTTTTTTTAATCACAAGAAAGTATTGCTAATGTAGAAAATAATAATAATTTGCAACAAATAGCCCTGTTAGTAATTTTAAAAGAATAAACTGATATAAATACTGTTTATTCTTTTATCTAAAACACATTTTATATAAAAATCAGATTTGATTTCTGATTAATATATATGCCTTATTTTCATTGATTTATCAAACCGGAACTCTAGGCGAAAATGTTTGACATTCATTTTCGACGTGGTCCTGTAAAACCCACCCTGTTTTGTTTTAAATACTGCCTACTTATATTCTTATAATATTTCTAACTGGGTAGTATTTTATACTGTACAATCGCGTTAAACTGCTGTACTAGTGTGTATTCAATATTGTACAAGATAATAGTAATTGAACAATTTTTACGCTTTTTTTAGTCGGTATAAAACTTTCACAAATACGAATACATAATAAATTGACGATTTATTTAGTTATTAAATCTCACGTGAGGATGATTTAGTACAAAAATCAATGTATGATAATTATCTTGTTTCAAGATTGACGATTTAATTAGTAAGTGGTTTAAATTAAATATATATTCCCCTATTGAATAATATAGACATTCGCCAGCCAAACCAAGTAATTCGTTGCGATTATATATATATTTTAAATGATTGTCACTAAACAGCCCTGTACACAATATCGGTTCAGATTTTTCATCGCTAGTCGATTTTTTGCACGTATTTGACATAAACCTACAAAAAGTTGTACGTTGGCTTATCTCATATCCATACGAAAATATCTGTAGACTAAATGATGTTCGATTAATAAAAACCGAAATAGATAGTATTTTTTGTGAGATGATCTCCCTAATATAAAATCCATACATTTCTATCTATCAATTGGTATTTTGATGGAAAGTCAGATTGTTTAGAAGGCTTATATTTATTTATTATTATACAGTGACACGAATATTTCAATACAAGATGGATCCAGTGACATACCTATGTTTGATTGAGACTACACATAATTTTATTGTTGAATAAACTTTAACAGGTATAAATAAATTTGTATTGATATTTATATTTAGTAAGTTCTTTTATTAAAAACAATAAAAGTGAAAGCAACTTAAAGTTATCATTTTTTATATAAAACTTATGTTTGTTATTATGATAGTGTGAAATCATATACCTCTTTTTGTTGTTATTTAATTATTTGATCAGTTTTTTAACTTTATCAACATAGATTATAATAATCGGGAAAATTATTTGTAAAAAAGTATAATGAATTGTAAAAAAACACTTTAATGTGTTGAAATAAACAACAAATGTATAGATTAGATTTGTATTTGCATTTGGCAGCTAATAGGCTACCGACACATATTACTCGTGCATATGTAAATGCACACGCTTTATAGATATAGGCTAAATAGATCCAAACGATTGGAACTCATAATTTTGTATTTCCCGGGTCTTAATCGCGTGATTTTTAAGTTTTTAATTTTTTTACCTCGACGATTCGACCATGTTACAACGGTCTTGGTCGCGAGGCGATTAAGACCCGGGAAATACAAAATTATGAGATCCAAAAGTAACAAATTAAAACAAAACATTAGATTCTAGCTTAATCGATACGAACTCGAAATCCCAAAGAGAAAAAGGTATTTTGAACAAATTTTATTTTTCTGCTTCACAGTTACATTAATATTTATGCTATAACCTATATCACTGATTTGTCGCTACTTGTTTATCTTGGTATGCATAATGAATGACACTGGAATAGGTATAAAGTACTAGTCCTCTTCAAAACACACAAACAGCACATACTATATTATTTAAGTTAAAGTTGGAATACGAGATAAGATCTGATACTTATATGTTAAAACATTATAATATATCTTGTCTCGAATGGATGAGTGAAGATTTCGTAATGTAACATTGCCTAAAAGAACCTCTTAATCTCACAGAACAACAACGTTCTACCATTAAGAGTCTACTTTTGTTTTAGTTGATTCAAGTTCAAGTGTATTCGTAATTAGACAAGTTAATCTATGCCAAATATTTATACGTTCTGTACATTTTTGAAAATGTGATTAAAGCAATGTACACCACCATATTGGACTTATAATGAAGAACTTGGGTTTCATTATTTTTTTTACGTAAACGTAGTATCTTTATGCTTTATTACCCTAACTGTTTTCGAGCGTTTTTGAAGCGGAGCCGGCGCTGTGTGATGGAGCCTCATAATTATTTCGAGTCTTTCTGCTTTTTTATTTATTTTCTTTTTCTTTTGCAAAACACCGCATAGAAGTCGACTCATTATCAACTGTCAACCGTTTGACAGTTGATAATGAGTCTTCAAGAGTTGGTCGATGTAACCTGTTTTCGTTTCCAGCGTTTATGAAGTAACAAAGCTAACGCTGATATTTACTGTGTTACTTCTTCTTTCCTGTAACTGTTTGATACGTATCCGCGATGAATACGTTGCGGTTAAGCTTCGTTTCAGCTCCGTTTCGAAAACACTCGCAAACCGTCAGGGTGATAACTCCATTAAGTGAAGTATGGATTAATTGACCTGCCTGTGATAAGTTGTCGTCGAGGGACTAGTCCCACTACAGTATAAAGTTTGCCTCTCGGATGATACTGAATAACAGGTATTGCTTAAGTGCACACCTTGGTATCACAATAATTATACACTTACCAATATTAAGTATTTAATATATTGTCGGTTATCATCACAAACGTACCATACCTCCATACTTATAGCAAATTGGGGAATGTTCGCTTGTCGCTGCATCATTAGGACGGTATATGCTATACCTACTCATTGATTGCTATTCGATTGGTCTTACTTAATACTTGCGGAGTCTTTATTTGCAAAAAAATAATGGGCTTACTGAAATTTAAACAATTATTCGTAACAGTCTGTTAATCTTCATTTGTGAATAGTAAGTTTATTAAGTACCTATTGTCTTTATTTAGTAGGGTGGGTCAGTGACTTCGATCACAAATGTCAAAAAATATTAAAAAAATATTTAACCTATTTATTGTAAGAAGTAAGAACACTCTTTAGTTGATTTACTGATCGTTGAAAAACGACTTTAAATTAATAAAAAGAAAACACTGGTATTGTGTAAACTAAACAACCCTGTTTGTAATTGAGTCTATACTAGCATTTATGTTAAGATACATTTAGTTTAAGTTTTTTTGTAGGATTTATAAAACTTCATAAAGGCTGTTATTTAGTCATCAAATAAAAATCAAAAATATTAATTAACAAATTAAACACTGCGGCAATGAGTTTCATTTTAATATTGAACACAACTTGTTACAATCTTATTATAAAGGTAATGTATAGTAGAGGCAAAAAGGAGTAGCCTGTGATCTACTTTTAAGGGGAGGTCTATCAAAATTATTCAAATCACCTAATTTCAACGTCTGTTGAGGTAAAATTCAGTTTCCGCGGCAACACACGGGGTCGGGTTTAGGCAACTCCGATTATCATCCGTATCGTAGAAGAACGAGGGTCACCGACATAGCCAAACGCATTAGCTCTTTGAAGTGGCAGTGGGCAGGACGTATAGCACGGAGAGCAGATGGTCGTTGGGGCCGAAAAGTTCTCTAATGGAGACCGCGGATCGGAAAGCGCAGCGTTGGACGTCCACCAACGAGATGGACGGACGACTTGGTTAAGGCCGCGGGTTCACGATGGATGCAGGCCGCTTATGACCGAAGCATCTGGAGATCTATGAGGGAGGCTTATGTCCAGCAGTGGACTTCTTACAGCTGAAATGATGATTATCATCCACACGAAACACTACATGATATGTAGTACAAAATACTTGAATAAACCCCCCAGTGCCAGTTTTTGTACACCCACAAACGCTATCACGCTTGTGAAAACACGAAAATTGTATTAAATGTTTAATAAACTATCGAAGCGAGTAACGCAGAGCATTAACTCAATAATTACGAGTTAAGGCAATCGTGGCACAAACTCGCACTAAGTGGCACGAATAAGGTTTTCGTGTCTTTCAAGAAAAAATGCATTATCATCAATTCTACCCGTTCGAACCCCGTCACGGTAGGATTTGAGAAGATGCCCTTTCCGTCATAAAAATAACATATCTATGAGAATTAACGATTACCTTAGATTTTGTCTCGAAACAGCACAAGTAAAGGGAAAAATCTGTATGTTACCTTTCGTAAGAAATCAGGTAAAATGCGACAAGTCGAAAGACAGGCGATGACGAGCGTTTTTCCAGTAGTATATTGAATGTTTCCTTAAGACACAGAAGGGTACTTTCTGTAGATAAACTAGGGCACGTATTGTATAACTAAAAGGTCTCAACAACGCCTCAGCGTTGTTAGATGTTTCTCAAAAACGTACCTATCAATATTTTAGGGAAATTTTGGAAACTTACGCTAAACCTTTTGAAGGTGTTAGTAATTCTTGCTAAATTACCACCAATTGATGCATCGTTTTCGAGAAAAATCTAAAAATGCTGCGTTGTTGAGATATTTTAGTTATAAATTACGTGCCCAGGTGGGAAATTAAATTGAGTAGTAGCATAATAAACTATTAATTCAAAAGTAATCTCTTCACGATACCTACTTAATTTATTCGATACCTACGAATACGAACAGGCTGCAGATAACTTTAACAATAATCATTCACGTTCATTTAATATGAAAGTACGTTAATAATTGAAACATATTAAGATAAAAAAAATCCTTCAATTTTTAATAAAAATTAGTGCAGGTGTGAAATACAGTATTTACATGGTAGGATTGGTGGGTAGGTATTGCTCGAAAAAGACACCGTCAATAGACTGTTACTCAAGCGACCCGTTTATTCGACATTAAGCGCCTTCTAAAACTAGACCTATAATTTTGGTTTTAATATGGGCCGACGGGCGACGACGGTACAGTTCGTATAAGTACGAGGGTTAATTATATTGGAAAGTATTTTAAGATTCTTAGATATAATTTTTATATAGCCTACCTACCAATAACTATATTTCACTTTCAACTTAGATCAAAAATGTAAACAATAATCCCATAGATTTATTTAAAAGTGACAGCTCTTTGTTTTCTTTTTCCTTTAAAATTGACAGTTCTTTGTTTACATTTTTGATCTAAGTTGAAAGTGAAATATAGTTATTGGTAGGTAGGCTATATAAAAATTATATCTAAGAATCTTAAAATACTTTCCAATATAATTAACCCTCGTACTTATACGAACTGTACCGTCGTCGCCCGTCGTCAGTTTGTGGAGATGGAGACATTTTAACTGATCAATCCACAGAACACTAGTACTCCTAGCGGAGAAGAAAAACAACCACGTACAAAGATATTCGTACTATTTTAAAATAGTGCCATCTATTGGCGCCCAGATTATAATTAAATCGCTGGATGTTATGGCGGCTTATTTGAATCAATACCTATTTACCGCTATTCTATATTGAACGCTATCGGCCTATCAAAACGGATTTGGACTAGTTTTCCAATATTTCTGAAATGTAATATTCAGAAATATTTGAAAACTACCCAGTTCTGCTTTGGAAGACAAGTAACCTTTACTTTAAAAGCTATGTTAAAATATGAGGTTGAAATTACTTTAGGCTAGCAATCAAACAACAAAACATCATTTGTTTAGCTTAAAAGCGCTGCAAAGCAATACGGCCGACGGAAAGTGTCTGGGAGTATTGGCGACTTATTTTTAAGTATATTACCTAAAATATACGTGAAAATCAGCTTGGAGAATTTACATGAGGTAAGTTTTTTTTTATGTAGGTACCTTGTTGACCTGATATCTGAGAATTAGCCGTTCGCACCAAGCTAGCAAGTGTAGGCGTTCCTGAGTACATACTAACACTACTCTATCGACGATATTTCGTTCGTCAGAAAATACGTGACGTCTCCCGGTTCTTGGGATCTTGGACTAAGTACAAGGGTATCGCGTGCAAGTGCAACTCAATTGACTCAACAGAAGTCACAAAGAGACATTTTTGCTCGTAAACAGCAAAAACGTCTCTTCTCTTCTTCTCTTCTCGTCTTCGTCTCAAAAACGTCGTCTCTAACCTAACCTAACCTAACCTATTCTTACCAAAAAAATCTTTCTAAAGGCTTAGTAATAAAATTAAACTTTTATAAACTGACTGACTGATTTTAGCTATATATATACAGGGTGTTTGGTGGAGGGTTAGACAAACTTGGTGGGCGTGTAGGTGGACCTATTTGTAAAAAAAATTTGAAGGAAAAGACCCTAACTCTTCACATTTTTTTAAATAAGTATTTTTGTAATTTTCTAATTTTTTCGCAAATTTTAACTCTTTATCCCCACAATTTTTTTTTGTTCTTGTTTTCGCTTTAACTTTTTTTTGATCTCGGTCCCAGATGTATCCTTGATCTATCGAAGGAATGTTTAATCCAAAATAATAAGAAAATAATTAGTTATGGGCTCTCAAAGTTAAGAAAATAAAAAAATGTTGTCTGAAAGGTCAACTAAACATCGTTTTAAAAAAAACTAATAGAGATCGAGGAGTTCAAATACTCTTAAAAACTTCTCTTCGCATCCCTTATTACAACGGTGTACTACTACATGTAGCATAAAAATCTACCAACTTGTCAGAAATAAGGCTTATGGGGAAAATGGAGTGAAAATTCAAAGGAAAAAATACACATTTTAATTTTTTTTATTTACGAATTTTTTTTTGATGGGCCGACTAGGGGTTCTGCCGACTAGCAGACTAGCCGACTAGTCGGTTTCAAAATTGCCGACTAGTCGGCAATGCAGATCATTATAATTCCGAGATATTTGGGTAAATCATGACCACTCGGCGATTGTTGGTATTTTTGGATAAATTTGCACTTCGAAAGCTGTAACAATACTTCCAAAATAGATGAAATAAAAATAAAAGTTGAAAAAAAAATTGAATGGAGCTTAGACATAGTTATGACATTTTAGATGTATGATGTTAAGATGATGTATGTAGGCTATGATGTGTTTTGTTTACGTTTTTCTCACTATCCACCTTCTAACTGTACTACTAATTCAATTAAATATTGGTTTTATTGCATAATTGTTAGTTGACGACTAGTCGGTTGAACTGCCGACTAGTCGGCTTTCCCGACTAGTCGGCGACTAGTCGGCCCATCTCTAATAACTATAGTATCAATTTAAAGCTAAGACGCTAAGCTAAGCTTTAAAAAAAAGCAGGTTATGTTTGAATTATTTATTAATCAAAGTAGAGAGGCCAATATCAATAATCGCAATTTCCGTTTTACAAAGTTTTAAGGCGACATAACTTTTCTCTAACTTACTTGTTTTTGAAAAATACATACAAAAAAAGTGTCTTTGAATGTTTAGTTACTTAAATGAGAAACCTCAATATCATTTTTGAAGACCTATCCATATCCACACGTGTAAGTTGGATGAATTTTTTTTTGAGTTTAAATCTAAGTATGGGGACCCCAAAATTTAATGTTTTTTTTTTTATATTTTTGTGTGAAAATCTTATTGCGATTCACCGAATACATCTACTTACCAAGTTTCAACAGGAAAAAGTGGCTGTGATATATGGACGTGATGACATGATGAATCTATAAGGGTTCAGTTTTTTGCCATTTGGCTACGGAACCCTAAAAATATTATACCAAAAATCCCAATTTCATCTTTAAGCACGATATTTTCAATTTGTGGCTACGGCAGATTGTGTAGTCCCGAGCCAAGAAATGCTGGCTTGACTTCGTAAGGGCTGGCACGCGTGTAAATGGCTTCACTGCACGGGATGCCGAACATCGTAGGGACCCCAGGCTCCTGAGAGGGATGCGACCGGGAACATTGCTCGGATCTTAGATTAAAACAAAAAACTAAAGATACGGTACCTAGTCACGGCAAATGAGACGATAAAACTGCGTCTAGCTGACGCACTAGCCTCAGTTGTATGTCGAACCGTTACCGCGTGAGCACGTGGTGTCTCACTGCGATTATCTTTTTGAAATCCATCAGAATGCCTTCTTGCTTATTTTACAAATGCCTGAATCATTCAGGGAAACAAAAAAAAACATTTCACGCGTAATTAATTACTCAAATATTAAAAATACCTTTATTAAAATCAATTTTGAAAGACAAATGTTTTTGAATACAATAATTTTATGAAAATGCATGTAGGTGTTTCTAGCTCATTTTTCGAATACGCAATGTTAGAATATACCGTACCTACTCTTGTTTGTTTTCATCTAAGGCTCGGATGCATACAGTTATCCCCGGTGCTATGTTATGTTATACTAGCTGTGTCCCGGGGTTTTACCCGCATAAGTCCCGATTTCGTGGATTTTTTTAAAAATCCTTATCCGATGTCTATATCACATTAAGAACAACCCTCCAAATTTCAGCTCTCTGGGGTAGACTGGGTACACTTGTGCCAATTTTCATTTGACCGACCATAATTCTGAAAATATGAAACTTAGCTAAAAGAAGTAACGTTCATATATCAATATAAACATTTGGCTACATCTGAATACTAAATTTGTGTTCCTAAGTTCAACGGTAAACTCACAGGAGCCAGTTGAAAAAAAAAGAAAATGTCACAAACGCCCTGACCCCAAGGACATTTGTGACAGTTCCTGGGGATGATTGTGACAGGTACAAAAATACACTAAAATGACTGCAAAGTGGTTTTAATGTAAGATACTCTGCCTTTAATTTCATTTCTCTAATGTTCGTGCCAGCTTCATTGCATTTTCGGATGTACCTCGATAAGGACATTTGATTATTTTGGTGGCAGCACTGCGCCATGAAGTGCTGCTTTTTAAATGTATGTATGCGTCCTGATGCTGGCTTATTATTAGGCTATTCGAGCACTGATAAGTTGTGGCGGAGGCGCGTCGTTGTAACGTCGCGAATTTCTTTGTGATTCACCTATTTTATTGTTATGTCGACGGAATTCGGGATGAGACGACAACATGCCTTCGCCACGACTGATAAGTGCGAGTATAGCCTTAGCCTTGCCTTAATTGATTTTGCTCGTGAGCTTTTTGGTCACTAAAAAGAAAAAAATAATAAGCTTAGCTTTGGTCACAACCGTACCCATCAACAATGGCACAACTATCCCCAAAATACTCTTTTGTAAAAAACAATCGTCAAGAAAATACAAAAACATTTACGTAGATAGCATAGACTAATATTTAGTCGCTAATGTTTAACTTATAAGTAGGTAAAACACTCATACTTGTACCTATTTTTATAAAGACACAATCACAAAAATAAGTCGAACAAAAAAAGTTGGTTTTGACTACCAAAAAATATATTGTCTCCTACACTCGTCAAAGTCGCACAATGGCTGACGCAATACTGTGACACGTAATCAAACGCTCTTACCGCTCCTCTATTTCCTTGCACCCCCCACGCTATCTCTTATAGTTTCGATAATATAGCGACTGTCACTTTCGTCCTGAGGCACAATCGTACCCAGTCTACCCTACTATCAGCGCTTTAGGCTGTGCGTGGATCAGTCAGTCAGGACAAAGCATTTTCTTAATATAGATTATAAATTTAAGAATGCAATAAGGAGTGTATTAAATGGACTGTATATTAGGCAACGAATTAGGAAATGCACCCAAATTGAATGTTCGTTAAACAAATGTATGCCGCGGTCAAAAGGTCAAACGAAAAGTATAGTCTGTCAGGATACTAACAAAAGAATCCACTCACCTGGACTTTCTGGAGTCTCCTCTCGACGGAATGCACTCCGAACGTGACCTTGAACTCGCCTAAGGCTCGCCAGCTTACCGTCGGTCTGTTCCTACCACGTGCTGGTGCACACACTAGAGGTTCCGTGAGTGGTCTCCTCGCCTCGCCAGCATCCGACAGACTTTTGTTCTAAATACACGAGCACACGCGGCGATCAAACGAAACACACAACCCGAATGCAATTCTGCTATCTTTCCGAAGTTTTTGTAAGAAAAGCAACGCTCCGGGGCCGAACACGAACCGACCCGCGTCGTGGCAATAGAGAGACTTTAACGAATTTAAATTAAGAATTTTTTTGGTAAAAATCAACCTACGTTCTCCTACCTACATTTCTTTGTTAAAACTAAACACTAGTATTTTCTGAACATTTAAAAAATGCACAAAGCGGGTAATAAACAAGTCTGGGGAATTACAGACAGGGCATTATTACCTGTCAATCCTGTCATATCAAAGACATTCAATAAAGTAATATTTTATGAAAGAGTCAAGAACTACTTTGAAAGCCATAATATTTTTATAAAAATCAATATATGGTTTAAGAAAAATATAGGGTGACGCAGAAATACCACTATGGTTTGAATGTTTAATAACTTTTTAAATAAGTTTATATTTTTTGATTTTTATTTCAGAATGTTGTGAAGAAAACTTGGGGAATTTGTAATGGAACAATATACATAACAAAACAGCGATCAAAACATGTTGTATTTTATTTTAAAAATCAATTGTTTTTACGCAGCGTGCTTATCGTCGTGTTTTTTATGTGCGTACCTACTGGACCTTCAGCACCAACAATAAACCGCCTCGTGAAGAACATGGAAGAAAATATTCAACATGTTGTGGATAATGTGCAGGACATACAGTCCAAAACATGAACAATTGACCATTGATTTTCCATTTCAAATTCCCCAAGTTTTCTTCACAAAATTCTGAAATAAAAACTAGTTTAAAAAGTTATTAAACATTCAAACCATAACGGTATTTCTGCGGCACCCTGTATAACTATTAATATAGCTATTTAGAAAACGAGTGGCACTCGGGGACTGCAGCGGAAAAGCTATTGCATAGCATTTTTTTTTGTTACATGGTAGGCGGAGTGGGGGGTGTTAGGTTTTATTTTCGTTACGGAATTTCTTGATTCGGTCGCCGCGCACAAAGCCCGCGATAAAAGCTATCCAATAGCTTAAAAAACGATGAAAAACATGGATAATTAGGATGAGAATCATCCGCATCGGAAGTTCCGGTCGTCCGGTAACGCCACTACCGGAAGGATTTGCCGGAAGACCAGCGTCGCGGTTGCACTATGTACCCGCAACATACGCTGAGGCTTATCCTTATTAGAAACGGACGGCTCCTTGGATTGCGGCTTTCTTGTATCTTGTTTGAATTCTATATTGCTGGTTATATTTATCTATCTTCTAAATCATGTGTTGTCTGTTTTAGCTAATAAAAGGTAAAAAATGAAATAAATTATCTTTGTCATGACTGAATCTTTTCCGCCATTGTTTCGGAATCGGAATATTAGTATTTATCTGATTGGTATTTATGCCAAAAAAAAACGAAAATAATTATAAGCAGAAGTCGGGCAGCCAAACGCAATCTGGATATACCCAGTAAAACTGCACGAATAACATAACAGATAAGCCGGTGACATAGAACAGGTTTTATTTTGGCCTTTTTAGGGTTTCGTTGTCAACATGAAACCCTTATAGTTTCCTCATGTCCGTCTGTCTTTCTGTCCGCGATTAAGTTCAGAGACGCTTAATACTACTAAGCTGTAACTTTGCATGGGTGTACGATATTGATCACGCCGCTTGTTTACTCCATTATGTGGAGTATGTGGAGGCGGTAGATAGTCCCTTTAATATCATTGTGGTCTTTTAAAAAGCTTTTTTTATTTTAGGGTTCCGTTTTCAAAATATTGAGCTTTAAAGTGCTAGTTCTTAGAGTTATGTGTCCCCCGTAAAACAGCCTAATGCCTATATTTGTAAACGTCAAGTGCATTCACAATAGTAGTATTACCTACGAATGTAATATTCTCTCATTTGGTGTCTAATCTAAATAAATCTAAATCCATACGGGCGCCATCTTTCTACACTCGTATTTATGGTCAATTCTTCTCTAAGTAATGTGTCTGTCACATTTTGGTTAACGTTAAAAATCACTAACAAGAGACAGGGCGAGACAGGCCATTACTTAGCCAAAGTAATCACTTAGATTCGTCTATAAATACAGGTGCTAACGTCATAGAAACTTACTCTACATCTACTGATGCGACAACCATCATTTTGGTAACCAGGAAAGTACGTCAATTTCAACCACTTATCGCTATAATACTTTCAGCCAAACGAAAATCTTAAATAAGCGGCTCTTGATGAAACGGTCTCTCTACTATCAAAGCATATTAAAAAACTATTTTTTTTATTTTGAGTCGATTGAGGTGCACGTGCACTGTGAAATGAAGCGCTTAGCTAAATAATCAAGCAATATTTTCGATTAATTATATTGATCACATAAACTATTGCTTATCCCGAAGCTCAGTCAGCGGATACGAAATGTATCAAACTTATTAGCTATACTATTGAATAATATAGGTCTACCCAACTGTACAGTTTCATGAAAACAGACAGACCCAAAGAATTCCTAAGTTGCTGACACGATGTTATGGGTTAACCATCTTTTTTGTGTGTACATTGTTTCACAAGTCTTATTTCTGAAGTCTGATCCGTTATTAAAGTGTTTCCAGGTCTGTAGTTCATTGTACAGGTTGGAACCAGGGCTGGCGGTTTTTTGGATGTCTTTTGCAGCGAGAATTTGGTAGTTAGGATCCATATACCCTTGCGATACTCCGTATCGTAGCAACATATTTGCTCTTATGACCTGTAGCTCGCTCACAGACGTATGAGCTGGCATCTCTTCGCGATAGTCTCCTGAAATACAAAGAACATGCATGAGATACCATTGTGTCTATGAGATATATTGAGATACTATATTGTCTTACACGGTTTGGACCACAGTGCTCTGCCAATCTATGATAATTAATTAATTACATTCTATACGAAAATCTTAATTAGTGATTAAGATTTTCGTATAGAATGGGCCGTACCCGGGCCGGGGCCGGGATATGCTACTTTTGTATGTAAACGGCTTTTGATTTTGCATGTTGTCCGTGCCGTTTTCATAAGGTAGCTTAGCTAGTAGAGAACCATCCTCATTACTTTAAGAAGTTTGCTTCACAAATCAGATCTCCAATTCTAATTCAATTGACGAATGACTAATTTACTTAAATCAATGACACATTTTATTGCAATGATTTAATGAGGCTCACTCTATATGAATAGGACCACATAACAAGCATAAAAAAGATTAAATAGATAACCAGAAGATAACCTACAATTTGTACCTAAACGACTTGTCGCTAATTTAATAAATTGTTTATGCATCGGCTTCATATCAGCCAAGAGATAAGATATATGGTGTGATTCGCGCATTTGGTACGAGTCGTTTTATCTTTACCCAAATGAGGAGATGAGTTTTAAGAGTTTTTAATCCTAAGAAGTAACAGTGATTTTTGTAGGGTTCCGTACCCAATGGGTAAAATGGGACCCTATTACTAAGACTCTGCTGTCTGTCCGTCTGTCACCAGGCTGTATCTCATAAACCATGATAGCTAGATAGTTGAAATTTTAACTGATGATGTATTTCTGTAGCCGCAATAACAAAAACAAAATAATAACGAAATAAAACAAATATAAAAGGGGTTCCCATACAACAGACGTGATTTTTAACATAAAAACGCAACGATACCACGGACTGATAGACTGGGGCGCCGTGGATACATATCGTTCGCGTTGCGTTCACGGATTCGTTGGTCTTGTATTCATTTTAGGGTTTGTACCCAATTGTGATAGTAGTACGGAACCTTTCGTGCGCGAGTCTGACTCGCACTTGGCCTGCTTTTGCTTTTTCGAAACGATATTGATTTATGTAAAATAATGTTTTTTTTATGGGTCAGCTAATTTCTATATGTAGAAATGTATAATGATCTGTTACCACGTACCTACGAAACCTATACCAAGTGCGCATCTGTTGTAGAATCTCGTGTGTGCACCAACTTTTCCCCATCCTCGGCCTTCGTACACTCTACCATCGTTGCCGATTAGAAAGTTGTATCTGAGGAAAGAACGAGAAATTCCAGAAATCTATGAAAAAGTTTTATTGTTGTAGTTTCGTTTATTGTCTTATAGAGGGCACTCTCAAATCTTATTCATGGATTCATAATATCAAAATTATTTCATATAGGTAACTTAAAAAAAATAACTTGAATATGTAAGAAAACACGTTGCCAACAGTTTCGCAAACGAGTTCAGCAGTGGCATGGGTACGATTGCGAGATATATTTTATCGATCGTGCTCGTATGCTACCTCTGCTGGGTCCAACCAGTAACCTTCGTCAAAAATGATGTAACATGCATAAATTTGATAGATTATTACGATGTGATGGGACGGTGTATTTTTTGGATACGTTAAAAAAAACTTCTTAAATCTTGTCTTTAAAGATTTTTAACCGACTTCCAAAAAAGGAGGAGGTCACTAAAATGGATAATATAGAAAAATATTTTAAAAAATAAAATAAAAACGACTTAAAAAAAGCATAAAATAACCTCGCCCACATACAGTGCCACCGACTTATCTGTTATGTAATCTGAAGTCGGGCAGCCACAAATCGGCCACAATACAATCCCACCCCGAAACCCAGTAAAACTGACCGACTTCAGATTACATAACAGATACCTAAGTCGGCGGCACTGTATGTGGGCGAGGTTATTTATGCTCTTTTTTAAGTCGGTTTTTATGTTATAACGTATCCAAATAATACACCGTCGTATCGTGCTAATAGGAGCGGAGATGTGTCACACAAAACTAGCGGTTTGGTCTAATTACATACTCTATTTCGAAAAACTTAGATCAAAAATGTGAACAAAGAACTGTCAATTTTAAAGGAAAAAGTAAATAAAGAGCTCTCACTTGCAAATAAATGTATGGGATTTTTGTTAACATTTTTGATCTAGTTTCTGAAATGGGGTATAGTCCACGCTACATTGTTGCGAGCTAATTTGACATTTCAACTTTAAAATAAAAGTGTACAGTAAGCGCGGCACTAGTTAGTCGTCGGACTAGCAAGCTCTGCAAATAATTTAGTTGACGATACTTACGGGATGTCATATTCTAAACTATTTATGAAATAATGCTGGAGAATTCTCATTTCTGCAGCGCAGTTTTGGAAATTGTAGCATTCTGTACTGACTGTGTGTTGAATAATGACCAGTCCAAGCGGTTCGAATTCCTTGGTAGTTTCAACCGTCTCCCATTTTTGAGCCAGCCACTTATTGCGCGAAATAAACCAATCGTCCCGATCTGCAAATTTGAACTTTTTCAAACTATATTTACCGTTATGTGCATTATTTATTATGGTAAGGTCTCGTATTTAAATACCTAGATGAACCTAGATAGATCATAGGTACGTATAGTTTCACCGGAGGTTGTTGAATATAGATAAGTATCTTTGATATGTATTTGTCCGTTAGTCAATGAATAAACTACACCACGCATCAATAGCACTTTATCGAATAACAGAACACGAAAATCAACAAAGATTCGCAAAAACAAATATTACGTTAGGTAGGTAATGCTTCGCCTTCGACTATGAGCGTATTTGTGCAGTTTGCACAGCATTGATTGGTGCCAGTGAAAACCACCTAATGTAACCTAACCTAACCTAACCTATGTATTTTGTTTAATAAAGAATAATTTCAAGGATTTCGTCACATAATTATGTCCTTGGCTCTATTCTATACTAATATTGTAAAGAGGTAACGTTGGTAACGTGTAGGTATGTATGTATATTGGGGGTAATCTCCGAAATTTCTGGACCGATTTCAAAAATTCTTTTACCAATAGAAAGCTACATAATTAGGGAGTTCAAATTCTATTGATCCCGATATTCCCACGGGATCGGGATTTACGCGGGTGAAACCGCGGGAATCTGCTAGTGATCTATAATTGTCTTAGCTGAGACACACTAGTCTTCTTATTTTCGTATTTTTATATTCATTCTTAATGTGCCTTCCGAAGCACAGAGGAGCTCGAGAAAATGATTTTTTGCCACTCAAATTATCGGTTACCGATTCAAGTACCCGAGCGTTGCTTAACCTGCACGACCATTCGAGATCGGCAGGTGCAGCTACGCTAATGAGCTCCTAACTCCCCATCCACCCTAGTGGGAGTTTTTAAATGGGAGACAATAGAAACTAAAATGATCACTTAAAATTAGAACCAAACGGACAAAAAAGAAAAATCAATATAAGTAGAATTTATCTTCTGTTTTCGCGATGTTGAATTGTAATACGACTAATTAAAAAAAAAAAAAAGGTGTTGCAGAAAAGTCCATTAAACAATGATGACGGCATTAACATTTTAATGATCAGATTTTCTATTGAAAAATCTTTTATTAAAATGTTGATCCGTCATTATTGTCTAATGGACTTTCGTGCAACTGAGTGTAAATCACGTGTTGTTTATTACTTTTAGCATTGTTTTAACGCTCAACGTTTCGAGACCACGATAGAAAAATTTGAGATGTGGGGGATTGGGTTTGTGGGGGTTCTTAAAACTTTTGTATAAACTGTTTTCTTTACGACCAGACTTGTTTATGATAAGCATCTTACCATGAGTATCAGTTTCTTTTTCTTCTCCACCTGTCACGTAAACTATTATGAGCACCACACAAACCAATAAAAATATTATTGCTGCGGCAGACACCAGTCTCTCTGCTCTAGTGGTGCTCTTTAAAACGCTCCATAGGTACTTTGGCAACGGTAGATCTGAAAGCAAAAACATAATATATTTTTAGGAAAAAAAAAACCCAATATTTACGATTTTTTATTGTTAGTGCCATTTGACCTCTCAAACGCTCGTCTATCTCAAAAAAAATATATGTTGAAAAATCTTAAAAAAGCTGGACATTTACAGAAGCAATTAATATCCTATTATAGGCGGTAGTAGTATGGCTGCTACTGTAATAAAAATAACTGATGATTTTCGTAGCATTACTAGTATTGGCATTGATAAATTTAGTTTTCAGCTGCTAGGTACTAACAAGCTAACTGCAGTGCTACTATAGTATAGTTAGAAAAAATAGTTCTCGAGTAGGTACTAGCAAACATTTTTTTTCATAAATTCATAACACAACATAACACATTCTTAATACAAAATTAAAATATTTTAATAGGCAATGTGTGTGTGTGTGGCACACACAATTTTATTTACTTAATTAATTTATAATTTATTTTATTTATTTAATTTAATTACTTTTTTTCAATAGAAAAAAAATGGTACCTATTAGGTAAGTAGTTCGCCTAGACGTGTTAAACAACAACAACTGTTGAGCTGCTTTATAAAATCCAACACTATTTCCTAAAATAGGAGTGTCAACGTTATTCGGAATATTATATGAATATAGTAAACTTACATAGCCTTATAAATAAACGCGGAGTAAGGTCGGAGTACTGAGAACATGCTTTATCTTCTTCCATGACAAGAACTTTCAAAGTTGACAGACAGAATTAAAAAATCGTAAAATTAGTCCGAACTTACTCCACGTTTATTAATAAGGCTAACAGAGCGAGTTTCATATATTTTAGAAAACAAATGTAACAGCGCCGGGGAACATCGACTACTAGGCAAAGTTTATAACCTCATCTATGTTTAAATTGATAAATATTAATATTTCTTATGTTTTTATTGCTCAAGGCATTTTTACTAGAAATATTTCACAAGGAGAAATACATCATTAAAAAGTCTCCCATGAAAGACAAACCTGTGCCCCTCCCTTGGCGGGTGAGTGCGCTACCACTGTGCTATCCTGTCATGGGAGAATTTTTAACGATGTATTTCTCCTTGTGAAATATTTCTAGTTCATAAATATTGTTGGAAATATAAGTACCTACAGTATAGTGGGTAAGTAATCAGACTGAGCTCGTCTGATTTCAAAAGTTTCTGTAACAGCAGAAGGTGTTGACAACAATATTACTGAAATTATATCATTCGCAGTAGATACCTACCTGTGATACCTACTTACTCGTTCGGTAGACTATGACGAAATAACGATATTTATAGAAAAGCAGATGTTCGGTTTTTTATATCTTAAAATCTAGCCATCAACCATAAGGGTCAGTTTGAGGCTATCTTGATGGCGCTGAGTGCTGTGTGATATGTCCTGCAATATTGATTTGTGTAGGGGTTATCGACTGTTGTCGTGTTTTTCTTTCTCTCGTAAACGGCACGTGGCACAATTGTGGAGACTGACTGACTTCTGCAGAACTCTTTGACAAGTATTCTATGACTAAAATACCTATATAAACAACGCTTCAGCATTCTTCTCGAAAACGGTTCAGCAATTGTTGGTAATTTAGCAAGAATTTACTAGCATTTCAAATGTTTTAACTTTGCAAAATTTCCAAAATAGTTGATAAGTTTTAGAGAAAACCAAACAATGTAGAGGCGTTATTGAGACGTTTTAGTTATAGAATACGTGCCATGGAGGGCAGTGGAATGACATCTAGCACTGATTTGTCGTCGTCTCCACAACGGTTAGTTATTGAACAGAAAAGCTGTAGCGTGGGCCTGTACACTCCTCCTCATCCGAACGATGTTCTCGGTTGCATCTCTCTCGTGAGCCCAAGGTCTGCTTTCCTACTTTAAGTCTCTAATTTGCACGGTCTTCAGCATCCTGTGTAATGAACCCATTTGTACGTATGTTAGCCCTTACGACGTCAAGCCAGCACTGATGTGCCGATGGTTGGGGCTCAGTAGCTGCAAGTGAACCTAGAGGTGCACGAGGTGGGTAGCTGCAAGGAAGACGCGTTGAAGACGATCACTATAAAATATTACGAGGGGGGTGCCGGGACATCGTCGTGGTGTTTGCCAGGGGCTGGCTGCCAACCGTAAGCCCGCGTCAGCGGGTCCGGGGTTTTGTTGACTTTGGGGGCCTCGAGACGGTGACGTGCCCGCGTCACTATGAGGGATTGTCCTTCGGGACATAGATGGGGCCTGAAAAGGCCGCTGCTGTCGGGATTGGTGGATGTAGCCTGCGTGGAATTCCCGACACTTCGACGACGTCGCTGCCTCGAAACTTGCGGAGCTAAGGACACCGTGGGGGTTTAGTTTTTAAAGCTATGACAGTGGCTTTCTCCCGAGAGTGGCCTGACGGTGCATAAGGCGAATTACCCACGCAAAAAAAAATGTACTAACAAGATCTCGCTTTTTAAAGACCTGGTTTCGAAGTTTCTAAGTGCATATCCTCTTTAACAATATACGTGTTTGTAGGTTAGGTATTAGATACTTAAAAATATTTGAGAAAACTTACGTAGGTAATTAAAATAATTTTATATAGTTGTAGACGGTTTATTTTATTTAACCTTCTTATTATCTACGTATACGATATGTACCTATCATGCAATCCTACTAATATTATAAAATTAAATTTTGTGCGTAAGTAAGTAGGTAAATGTAAGAAATAAACAAATATGTTTGTTACCCTTTACGCAAAAACTATTAATCTGATTGCGATGAAACTTGGTATGTAGATAGATAGCTGGAAATTAAGATTAATATACTATAGGCTACTTTTTAAGACATTCCCGCGGGATCGCGATATACGCTGGAGAAACCGCGGGGCGTATCTAGTAAACAATAAAACAAGTTAGTACGTAGGTACGGCTACGTAGTAGGTACCTACATGATACTCGTAATACAAATAAACATTTTCTAACAGACTTGCAGATGGGGTTAATCTTTAAACAATACATGTAAGTATTAGTAGGAACAATTAACACATGCTTTTTGAGACGAAAACATAGAGCTCCCGGAGCTCCCTAAGGTTTCATTCATACTCATCAGTTCCGATCGGTTGAAAATCAGATAAAAAAATAGATTCAATATACATTTTTCTTCGCTTCTCGCGATGCTGATATGGAAATTAAACTCATTTTTCGGTTTAAATTGCGTTACTTTTATTATTTATAGTATTTCTGACCGCCACGTTTTGAGAACTTCAGAGATAGACCTCCGGATTAATAAAACTGCAGTAACCCTCTTGGTAGACGGAAAAGGTCGGGCGTTAAGAAATGCTACAAAAATTATAAAAGCAACGCAATTATAAACGAAAAATTAGTATAATTTTAGATTAAACTTAGAGTAAATTACATTACCTACATTACAAAAACATTAAATTTAGATTTAATGTTTATTCTTACGGTCCTATGTATTTGTATACCTATCAAGCTTCATAAAAATGGTTTAATAATTTCGGAGACTTATACATTGTACATATGACCCATTACAAACATAACACATGCAGACATGACAAATTTTAAACACACCATGTTTACATCACAACACTATACATTTTGCAAGTCAACTAATTAATAAGGAGTAAAATTCTACTTCCTTTTTAAGACACTTAAAGAAGACATGTTCATCTGACGAAGAACAGGACAGCAGTTATATTCCAATGGATGATGTATTGGAGTAGGAATATTTAATATCATTAGGCTTATTCACGAAACTAATACTTATATTTTTCCATACAAGAATGGATCTTAATGAAATTACGGGTTAATACATATTCCCACTGTATTCACTGGAGTCCAATGTGACAAATTGCTCAATTGGCTGACTATGTTAGGCCCAGGACTGACGGTCAAAGGATCCTTTTGACAGCTAGCAAACACTTCGTAGGTATCCAATAACACGTTTTGTTTCACCAACACGTCTAGTAAAAAACTCAAGCGTTCAAATTGTTCGTGTATTGTTTTTGATTTTGTGTAGTCTCCTATGAACATTATTGATATGGTATTGGTGTTGTAGTGTTTAAGCATGGTACCCAATACGTTTGCTCCTCGACCTTCGAATATGAGTCCATTCCCAGACACAAGAAAATTAGGACCGATGTCATCCCATCCTCTGCGGAGATGGTCCTGTTGAATTGTTAACATCGACTTTATGCATTCGTACTTCTCTATGCAAATGTCCGAAGCGCTATGCCCTATTATAACCCTCCCGACAGGCAAATTAAGAAAATGCAGACTGTACTCTGGCATTGCTTGCCAGTCCATGCGCCGGAGGTACCAGGTTTCATTTATCGCTATGGAAGAAAGAAAACGTTTAAAAGAAAATAATCTTCTGAAGAATTGCAATAAAGAAAGTAAGAAAATATAGACGTGGAGTAGAAGAAATAATACCTAAATCAAGGCGTGTTTGCTGTAGAAAGATGTACTGGACGAGGTAGAAGGAGAAGCCTGAAGCCACCACCACAGCCCAACACACGAAGACCATAAGGCTGCATCGCAATTTGGTGCTTTTCTTGGGAGATATCAACTCGCGGCCCAGAAACCGGCCTGAAACAACCAACAATCCCTTTAGGGCTCCTTACCGTACCCCCTTAAATGGCAGAAAATCTGAAGATGAAGTGTGGTAAACACTAAGAAATAATGTTTAGAGAATATCTAAATCTCTTACTAGTAGTCTATCGCAATGATGTTGTTTAAGTTTTCCAATAAAATATGCATTAAAGAGGTGAAAAGTTTCTAGTCAAACCAACGAAAATGGGCAAGGGCGATGCACAGTAAAATTTGTTAAAGCAAAAGATTAATCGTTTTTTAAATGATTTAAAAAAAGCAGGAGGTTGTCAATTCGGTATCGGCTATTTTTTATAATTTGATTTATTTTCTTTATACATAACACAAATCTTGCTAAAGCACATTCATTCAAACAATGAAATGTTTAAAGCATTTATTTTCATATAACGAGCAGTGAGTTTATTGTGTTATTAAGTACTAACCTGATTGGTTTTCCTCAACCAATTACCACGTCATTTTTTGCCTTGAACAGGTTTCGTATTATGTACAATAAACGAATAGTCGAACATCTATACGATTTACGAACGCGGTGTTCAAATCAGGTATTAAATCATTTGTACGTACATACGTATACTGCTAGTAGATTCTTTTAGGGAGGTGTACGTGTTAGGTACTTTATAGATTAATTCATATTGATGAACAGGAATGCACCGCAGACCGCAGCAAATTACTGATTTTGGACTGCTAGGTACCAATAGCCGCGAATGCCATCATACATTCATACTCCATGGATGATAGATTAGTTGTGATGGAGGGTATAATTGGGTCCAAAGTATAAGGTACAGACATTTGACCGGTAGTGCGTCGACAAGAATCGATATCTCGTCTCATTTTCAGGGCAGGCACCCTACGATCTCTCCATCACTTCAGTAAAATAAAGAATATGCACCTAGTTTTTGTTCTGATAAGTCGTTGAAGGATTTGTGTATGTTTAACTTACCTACCCACTTACCTATGTCAGTTAGATGCTAATGTACGTACATAAATACTTACACTTACCTATTGAAAACGATGATAACGTTTATTGCAAAATACATAAAGTGACATATATAGTAATTAGGTATATATAAATTATTCTTATTGTTGGACAAAACAATGTAAACACAGATCAAATAAACCTATTGGTTATAATCGGTGAAATTTTGTAATGCTTCCTTAGAAATCCATTGCTCATTTTCTTCGTTGTGTATTCGTTCGTTCTATTGTGTAATGAATGAACCATTTAGTCATTCCCGAGATAAGGACGTATTCACGTAGCTTTCTTAATTGTAGACTACGATTTGACACATCTTCCTGAAGAAGAAATGACAAATACAAAGAGCAAATACGTCAGATTATACTTAAAAGAAAACAGAAATTAAAAAAACAAACTGTAGGTGTATATGCCCTAATCACTAAGCTATAGTCTGGCTATAGTTCAATAAACCGATACATACATCGTATAAACAGAGTCAATCATGGATAGAGACACATCGATGGCCTAAATCCAATGGGCATTGAATTGTCCTTTGAAAAAGCCGTTATCTTACTGGACAAGGGACCCCGGATGACTAAAACTATGCATATATGTTATAGTGTCCCCAACTATGACCAGTTTGGGTATAAACGGAGGGGTCCGCTGTACCTTCAAGGCCACTCCGAGGAGCAGCCGTCAGGGGTCTGTTTCAGACAGCTCGTGTTCCCAAACGCTAGTTTAGACGATTAACGTTTCTTACTGGACAAACAACCCGTTCCATGACTCCTACGCATATATGTTATAGCGTCCCAAGCTATGACCAGCTAGGGTATGAAGAGATGGGTCCGCTGTTCCGTCCGGCCACCCCGGAGGGGCAACCGTCCGGGATCAGTTATAGACAGATCGTGTCCCCAAACGCTAGATTCGGTTCTCTTAAGGGAGAGCTACCCCATACCAAAGTGGTACTACCAGATTGTCCAGACTGGTACCGGAGCAATGAAGCCGCTCACCACTCGTTCCTCGGAAGAGGAGCTAACGACAACCTCGCTGGGGCCGGTAGAGAAGCCACCTATCACATTTCCATGTGTGGTACCGGAGCTGTTAAAGGCACCCCTACTTCCCGGCATGAATCCACATGCCTACCAGGAACCTATAAATCGTGGTAAGGACCGGTCATCCCTAGCGTATAGAGACCTACGCTTTATGGCACAGATGCGGAGATGCGGCACCCCGAGAGGCACCACTAAGGCTACTCCTGAGCCTCGCGCACTAAAGTCTTTGGCATAGTCGGCGGTAGACATCGATCTCACTCATGTCAGACGATAAAATCTATATTTGGGTAGAGGAGACCTAAATAAACAAAACATATTCCATCTCATGATTTCCCTAAGTTATACGTTTCGGAGATATGAGTACAATGAATATAGATACAATGAAGTTTTAAACATAAACTTGTCCAAAAGTTCTATAAAATGCAATGTCACTGATGAATTCCTTTCAATCAATCTTTGACTTCAAACTATGCCCTTAACCATCACACAACAGAGTTATTGCCAACATTAATTAGCTCTCTCGATTATGGATTATAGTAAAATCTTCATTTTCCATCAACACTTCATGGGTTCAACTACTTAAATATTGCAGAATGTTGCAGATACCACATAGTATAATGTACTGATATAATATGTATACTAAGATTGATTTGATAGCTCTTTGACGTTGCCTGTTATGTAAATCATCCCGAGGTGATCAGGTCGCGGATTTTTAGATTGTGAGTTAAACTAAGTTTTAATGAAGAAGTTTGCAGGGCTGTGTGTTGGCGCCAACTCTCTTTGGCATATTCTTTGCGTTGCTCTTGAGAACTGCATTTGATGATACGTAACAGGATGTTCACATACATACGAAAGATGATGGAAAACTTCTCAACATAGCATCGCGATCCCGTCGTCATCGGAAGGACTTATTTCTTAAAAGTGTCTTGTTTTCTAATGATGCGGCATTTGTCGCCTGCCCGGGGGCACCAGGTTATGCTCGACAAATTAGCAGCCGCATGTCGTCAATTCCCAACGAGAAAAATAATGTTGTTATGGCACAGGATGTTTCCGACAAGCATAGCATCTTGCTTGAAGATGACGTCTTAAGGTTGTGAACAACTTCTGCTATCTCCGGATCGACGGTGTCAGGCAATCTTTTAAGTGACGGGGAGATTGGCATCCGTATCCTATATCGTATCGTACTATGTTCGGAAGGCTTAGTAGTGTGGGACAACAAACATCTGTTCAACCGGGCAAAAGTGCTGGTGTACCAAACATGCATCTTGAGCATACTCTTGCATACGGAGCTGAGACTTGGACATCGTATGCCAAACAAGAGCGGAGGCTCAATAACTTCACACGTTGCGTTGTCTTTGGCAACTTTTTATACCGATATTTCGGGACTTACGCTTGTGAAACCGCGGGGTGGTAATTATTCATATAGTATAGGCACAGCCTACCTACTAGTATAACTACATACAGTCATCCGACGAAGCCGTCTAGACAGGTCAATCGTGTGGGGTGTGCCAAGTAGACAACAAAAGCAACCTAACTATGGGCTCAAATCGCAATGGTCTACTTAGATAATATTAGGGAATACTTAGATAATATTATTATTAAGGGTTTAGTGAGATAATGTGTGATAGTCTGACTGATTAGATAATTTTGTTTAGGTCGCTAATTTAGTTCAACATAAACAAGTTTGTATGCAATATGTATGTACTTACCTACCTATAAAATTGATTCCTTTATTTTAGCAAGGAAACCTTTGTAGATCTATTTAACATCATATTATATCTAAATGCCAAAGTTAGGATGTTTGTTTGTTTGTGTTTCAATTATGTAAAAACTAGTTAATCGATTGCGATGAAAATTGGTATGTATGTAGCTGAAGATCTAGGCTAGATTGCAACGTTCTGCAATATTATTATATTATTTATTACTAGCTTCGTCCCGTGGTTTTACCCGCGTAAGTCCCGATTTGATATCGATAAGTGGGAATATCGTTAACAAAAATAGGCTATTTTACTCTTCGTTCTATCGGAGAAAGAATTTTTGAAATCGATTCATTAGTTTCGGAGCCTATTCGTTACAAACAAACAAATAAATCTTTCCCCTTTAAGATAGTATGGTATAGATAGACTACGATTATGAAGACGCTACCTACAGTTCATATAAATATTACATAAATATTTCATCATTATCATAGTGTCATATAAAGTTTGACCCAAGCATACCTATTATTCAAACATACACAAAAAGAAACAAATATTATTATCTATACACCGAACCGGGAAAACCTGTACACAAAATTCGCAGTTCCATGAAGCATAAACCATATAAACTAATGTACCTAACGAATGCTACAAATAACATTAGTAAACATACACTTATTGCTGGCATAAATACTTTTATCTATGAATGGAATTGCAACTGTGAAATCGCTATGCAATCATAGTTATTACGGATTTAGCTTACCCTTAACAACTTCTCGGTTGTGGACTGTTTGGTTGACAGAGATAAACTTAGGGCCGACGTGGACAAGATTGCTGCCGGTGACGTTAATTTGTGAGGGAGAAGAGGCGTTGGCCATAGCTAGCACTCTCTCGTCCATGACAACCACCTCGGAACCCGAAGTGGCCCGACCTGACCCTGGCTCGGCCTCTCCGTCTGGCCACATTATCACTCGCGTAAAAACCCAGACTCAAAGGTGACGCAGCAAACTTAAAGTTTATTTTAATAACAACGATTCTCCGAGTTGTCCGCAAAGTGACTAACTTCGCTCGCGTATCGTCAACTTGTGATAAACACAATCTTCACTCTTTGTGTTCTGGCTTCGACTATTGGTCAGACAAAACGGTTTGCAATTTTGCTTTTGTTTGTACAGGCGACACAGATAACCGCGCGACTTTTTGCTATACCTAGGTACCATTTGTCCGAAAAATTATTTGTACGTAGGTAGAGGTGTATCTACTTATTTACCAGTCTCGTATGAGATAGGTACCTATAATAGTTAAGGCATATTATATGTTACAATATTATTATTATTGTTTGTAACGTCTCCGTTTCACGGGGCTATGGAGCCCCGGACTTTTGGAGCCCCGGACTTTTGGAGCCCCGGACTTTTGGAGCCCCGGACTTTTGGTTTCAGTCACAATTTTAATCGCAAAGTATGAAATGGACACCAAAATATTATTATTTAGTTTTACGTACCTAATACGTATCTCCTTTTTAGGGGGATTTCAGAGAGCACGGGCCAAAGCCAAGTGCGTTAGTGTTACAAATTAAATTTATACTGAGTTGTCTTTATTTAAAAAATTACGGGTGAGACGGCAGGTATTAAGGATGGCTGCTTTTTGTAATTGTATACAGGGTGGTCCAACTAGTGACGTTAATAAACTTTTTTGAGATTCCTCACACCTGGGGGTATCCGAAAATACCCCATGTATGTTCTGCGATTTTTTGTAGTTTAGGAGTTATGGCTTTTTTTCTCATTTTCTACTAAAATGCGACCACTGAGACCTATTTGGTTATACGAACTGCAATAATTTAGATAATTGGCTGATTTCTTTTCAAATGTGGAGCTGAATAATAGGGCCATGTTACCTGTTATAAAAATAAGGCGTAACACAAAACAAACTGTTACAAATAAAAAAAGTATTTCATAAAGAGAGTGTAGACAAAACGCTATAAACACTTTAAAGAGCAATTAAAAGAAAAACTCGCCCATTTTTTTTTTCCAAACTAACTTCAAAAACTTCCTTACTTCATTAGCTATCTACCCTATCATTTTTATTGGTCTATCAATTCATTACAGGATCATAGCAAAAATTTTATTTAAAAATTCTTTGGTCGAAAATTGTCTCACTCATCCCTATTACTAAGACGGTTTTCTTTTAATTTAAAACTATTTTTAAACTATTTAAATGAAAGTTATCCAAGAAGATGGATTGGCCAATTAGGTCCAATATTGTGGCCTCCACGTTCGCCTGATCTGAATCCGCTTGATTTTTTTTACTGGGGGTGTTTAAAAGAACAAGTATACAAAAAAAACATAACCACAATTGAAGACCTGCGTCTACGCGTCCACGAAGCGGCACAACAAATAGGAGAAAAAAATTATAATCGTGTCCTTAAGAGATCGTTTATAAAAAGGTTAAGGGCCTGTGTAAGGGCAAGAGGAGGACAATTTGAGCATTTGCTGTAACATTATGACATATTAAATCTTAATAAGTGTCCTTTTTTGTACAATACTTGTTTCAACTTTTTCATGCAAGATAGTACCTTCGATGCATTCATAGCACTAGCTTAGTAACTTATGACAAAAAGTTATTAGTATAATACTGTTTTAGAATCCTTATGAAATAGGCAATTTTTTTCAATAGTCGGCCAGACAGGTTTCATACATTTTTTTTACACCACAGATGCTCAAACTTAGCAGAAAGTAAAGTTTATAAAAGTAAATCAATCTTTGGGGACATCCTGTAAGTTACTAACTATAGTATTAAAAAAAAATTAAGGTGATTTTCAAACATCAATATTAGTGAACACATGGCGAAAAAAAAAACAATGCTATCGCTTAATCTGTGGACGTGATACCCCGAAATGTGCAAAAAAGTAGACATTTTTCAATTTTTACTAAAAAGTGACGTACAGCTCGAACCGTTTGAGATAGAAAAAAAAAACGTATTCTGGGCGGCCAACCCTTCCCCGCCAGCCGCCCGTTCAGGGATATCCACTGGTCTTCGGACACCCTGTATAATGAATGACGGATTATATACATATTCGGTAACATATACAAATACACGATCATTTTGAAATGTCAAAGTTACAATAAAACTAATTGCTGGATCTAATGGATAGCGTCATTTTTAAGGGAGAACAGATCTGCAGGGCTGCCGCCCGCGCCGGGATGTTTGTTTAGTTTTATTGTAACTCTGATGTTTGTATTGTTATTTGATTATTGGGAATGATTATAAAATAAATTATAATTTTAAATTATAACTATGATTTAAGTGTGGTTTCGGAACGCGCCCTTCGATGAGAAGAAACCACAAGAAACTAATGGGTTTTTTTTCTTTTTTGTGAACGCGTGTTAAATTACAATCGTCATAATACAGATTTCTGTAATTTGAACAGGAGCAGTTAACAATCATGTCCATGGATTCTTTCATTAAAATATGACGACATACTATATGACGTATATGACTTGTATTAAGGCGTACCTACTATATACAGGATGAACCATTTAAACGGGCCTTCATGGGGATATCCTAAACTATAAGAGATAGAGATAAATGTTGAAAGGAGTTGCGTCCCCGATTTTGACAAAAACTAAAATGGCAACTAAAATAGATTTTCGAAAAATTAATTACTAGGAATCGAACCTTGTCTTTTTGCCAAAAAATAAACACCCTATATTATTGTATCGATCGATAGTGTTGCTGATAAAGATCAAATCCTGGAAGCAAACATATTGTGGTAAATTATGTTTGTTTCCAGGATTTGATCTTTATCAGCAACACTATCGATCTGTACAATAATATAGGATGTTTATTTTTTTGCGAAAAGACAAGGTTCGATTCCTGGCTAGGGTAATGAATTTTTCAAAAATCTAATAATGCCATTTTAGTTTTTATCAAAATCGGGGACGCAATTCCTTTCAGCATTTTTCGCTATCTTCTATAGTTTAGGATATCCCCCTGAAGGCCCATTTAAATGGTTCAGCCTGTATAGTAGGTAGGCCTCAATACGCAATTTAAGTTAAAAAAAAAAGTAATTTTGTAATGGGCCTTTTAAATACTATAGAGCAGGAATTTACAACAAAGGCTATTTTTTTAAATAATATAATATTTCCTATTAATATATACCTACCTATAAGATAGTGAGCGCAACATCAAGTCGTCGCCCATTGTAGTACAGATACTGCCAGGCGCTGCAGCGCATAGCAGCATCAGTTGCTATTGTCTGGTCGTCCATTTTAGTGTGAACTTTTGCACAGCAGCCGAGGTAGATGTTCAAACAACGAGGACGAAGTCGCAGGCACAGCTAGTCTATATTGTAAGTACCTAGGTATGTTGGTTCATTTTATCTACCAGTGTGATTAAGGTCGGTATGTATGGTGCGGATGAGTGTAGTCATTTTGTGTGAGTGTGACGCATGCGCTAGTTATATTATTATTTACACTTTGCACAAATAAAAGTATCTACTTTTAATGTTTTTAATTGATAGGTAGTTGGATACTACTTGACTCGAAGCAAATAGTACCTACCTATCATTATTTGTAAAAATTGTTCGTAAAAGCAGAGGCTAATGTCTACCTATACGTATTTTTGAGAAATTTCTAGTATTTTCGAAAAATAATTCTACGACATACGTTTACATTGTTTTTACGCAACAATTTCCTGTGGTCTACCATAGCTGTTGTTGGCGGACCCTGAGACGACTCAATAACTTTTTCAAAGTATTTTTTCAGCTTAGACCACATGTCATAATACCTACATCATCATCATCATCATTTCAGCTGTAAGAAGTCCACTGCTGGACATAAGCCTCCCTCATAGATTTCCAGATGCTTCGGTCATAAGTGGCCTGCATCCATCGTGAACCCGCGGCCTTAACTAAGCCGCGGCCTTAATACCTACATACTAACAGGTATTCACGATCGCATTCATCTGTTTACACGTGGGTGTTAACTATTTCGTGACATTGTAAACAAACTAGCAATTTATCGTAAACATAAATAATTGAAAAATTCTAAACTTATTTAGTATTGTTATCATCTCATAAGGTACCTAACTACCTACCGCAGTTCAAGCATTACGATCAAGGCATATACCTACGTACCTACTCGTAGCACGAACTATAGAGTATGTTGCATCTAGGTTTCGTTGCACGACCTCTCAACTGATTATGCTATCCTAGTACCGATGGTGCCAAAACAACCTGTTTCCGCTCTATACTTTCAATCATGCGCACTTTGGATTAAACCACGTGTATGTATTGAGAAATGAAAGGGATGTTTCCTTAACTTACACTCAGTCTAGCTCTTTCTTCTCTAGGCAGACTGCAGGCCATCTGTTCGGTTAGGAGCGAATCACGATGCATCCCGCCCGACCACGCCATTTCAATCCGACCACCCCATTTCAATCTAGGTGGCTAGATGTCAGATATAGTAATATCTAGTGTTGATGCGGTCCTAGTATTCAATATGGGCGAAGGCAGATACCATGCTATAGGAACACGAGATTTAAATAATATCAATTGGATATCATCAAACGTTATTTTCAAAATCATTTCTTCTATTCTTCTTCTTAAATCTATTTCCTTTTTCATTTATAATTCTAAATATGTACTGTCAACCCATTATTTAGGTAGATCAAGTTGAAAAGGGGTTTCGAAATAATAATCACAAAATAAGTTTTTAAATTTTTATTACTATTATTTACTAACTAAATTATTCAGATAGGGTTACATACCTACCTCTTTATAATATTTAATTTAAACCATACAAACACCAAACGATTTTGATTTTCATCACACATTCATATATTACGGCATTTAAAGGTAACATTTTCAATAAAATATTTTAATCTTTCAAATATTTCAAGGATTTTTAAGTTTATATAATGGTATAAACTTTTATACTAAAACTAAATAAAAGGATAGGTAAGTACTCTACATATTCTTAAGTTTCTATACCTAACTTTTAATTTATTTATCACGTGGTTTTGTTGTCTAACCTGGCCCTTACTTTGTTTACAATTTTCGTTTGATTAATATAGATCAGAGATACTAGCATTTTAATTTTTTTAATTTAATTTGTATTATGTTACCCAGAATGCAATTAATTTTAGATAATAATGATAACAAATATATTTTTGTCGTTGAAGAGAGACATAAGTTACTAACTGGCAAAGTAAAGACCAAAAGGTAGGAAGCCATGTTAATACAATTAGGTGCATATTATATATGTAGGGACAGGGTGAAACACTCTACATGGAGCCGTTTAAAAAATTGAAACAATATCGAGTTGCCTCGTTGTCATAAGTACATATTTAATGTAGATAATCTTAATTAGCTACACAAGTTTGTATTTTCTATCACATTTTATTTTCATACTAAATGAATCACCCTATATATTACTAACTACATAATGACACTAACTACTCTGCATCTATGATAATGTATAAAATATATTATGTTTGTGTGTTAACCACACGCAACTTTTAAAATAATTTAAATGTAAATTAATTGTTGTAAATGAAACTAAAACTACGTATATCAAAGCACACTTATTTGTAAAATAAAATATTTGATCTAAGACCTTAGCAATAATAATTCAACTCGGTGCTGAAGCCTTACCACATGATATTGTATTCCGGCTACCGTTACGATTGTTTGGATCGTTTAAAACCTGTGGTAAGTTCTGCACCCTCTACGTTCTGCACTTTATATAACTAAATTTACAATAAATACATTATGACAATATGTCTCTATAAATTTGTATTATATGCATATATCAGAAAAATCTGTTAAAGAAAATTACTATCTTAATTTTAAAATTAAATTAGCCCATGAAAATGTCCCACAGCAGCGCTTATAAGCGCTCTATAAGCACATACAATTTAAATAATTGTCTTATAAAAGTATTTAATAATATTATGTCAATCAAATTCATATAAATTATCAACATTAATAATAATAGAATAAATTACATATTGTTTATATATAGGTAACTAAACAGCCGCCAAACCTTTAAAAAACTGATTTACAAAATGTATAGGTATTTACTGTACTTATGTTACGTAAGTACGTATATATTTTAAATAAATAAAGTGAAATAAATAATAAAATTTCTACTAATATCAAACAAGAATTTGGAAGTAATCGTCGATCATACTAATTACTATTCTTATAATCGTTTTTTTTATAGTAAAGAATACTTAATAAGAAATTATTAAAAAAGTTTCTAGAATGGTCTCCGAATTAAATACCTATCCAATATAATCAAATATTAAAACAATTTAGACATAAATGTCTTTCTTTCATGATCAAAATTCTAGCGTGAACCTAAACACAATAATCTTGGCCAATAATGTAGATTTTATGTACAAATACAGAGAATGATTCTTTTTTGAGTCCATTTTTTGTAATAAACCAGTTAATTTTGTTTTAAAATTACCTATTATCTATAAAGAGTAAATAAAGTATGACTTTATAGTCAATAAATAATTACATGAAATCAGATCATAATCTTTTAAGAAAACGTTGTACAGCTGTCGATAGAAATATGGAGTTGGAAACACACAAACCAAATTATGGATCTTTCACATCTTTGAAATGTATAGAAGGAAGAGGAGTTGAATTTTACCTCCTCGCGCCACCTCTGTGGTGCGTCGTGCGAATGCTCGACTGTAATGCAGAAGGTTGCGGGTTCGATTCCCGCCGGGTGCAAGTATTTATGGTTAAAAATATGTGTCTCTCTATGTATAATATGTATGTAGTCACCGTAACACAAGCTTAGTAGCGGGGCTAAATGACGCTGTTTGTTGTTCACAGAATTTATTTATTTATTGTGATTTCTCCACCTCTTACTAAGTATTTTCGTCAGGTAAATCAATTTAGAATTCGACGCAACCAACAAATAAGCCAAATCTATAAAATGAATATTTAGTATTGTTAACAGTAATTTCGACAGTGTACAACATATTATCTTTGTACTTGTGAAGTCTTTTTGGTTCTTCTCCCAAATCGGACTCTTCTTACTTTAAAACTATTAATAATTATGGATACATAAATTAAATTTGAGTTAAAGGTAGATGCAAACATTTCGGGGGAAATTAAGAAACATACAAAATATTTTCTTGAACTAACCTCGTTAGAAACAAAACTTAGATAATAAGCTTAACAAAACGGAAATTAATTATTTAGATTAGAAATATATATCTATGAATTGACATCGTTTAGTACGTTTGCTATTTTTAATTTTTGTCTGTACCAGACATAAATAATCAAAAGATACGAGTATTATCGTTGCAGTATATAAATATTTATTACCTACATAGATTTCTAACTGGGTCATTTCAATAAAAATATGTGTACCTATTGTTTTATCAAATTTCCCGCGACTGGTATGCCAATAACCTTAATAAATGAACTGTGAGAATAATAATAACGTCTTTTGTACGTACGAATCAATAATATATGGCAAATTGTATCGCGAAAACATATACAATACACTGCGATAAGAATCTCAATTTATACCGAACATTTATAAATTAAGTTAAATATATTTTGATGTACATATAGGTATAAAGATATTATTAAATTTCCACTTCATCCAAATCCAGTGCCTAATTTCATTTTTGGCCACGTTCAGATCCTTGTCGCAGTATATTAAGCGTATAATAATGGCCAGCTCAAAGATGCGTGATGATGATTTCGTCATCGATTTCATCTTTTTCGTCGTCCTCTTCTGGCGGTTGCTTAGCGGCTTCGGCAGCAATTGCCGGGTCCTCGGCGATAGCTTTCATACGACGAGTCTGCAGACAAACAAACCATAGACATAATAATTGGTGAAGTTCAAAATGTGTAAATCAAAATCATCATACTTGTACTAAGTTACTGCATCAAACATCCAACTTGTGTAGTAGGTTAGTACTGCATTTAGTACCTACACTTTACCAAGGCATCATAAATACAAAGAGTTAGGTTGCACTACAAGTGCATACTGTAAAATGATAGCTACTCTAAGCTACTATACGTGAGGAAGACCCAACAGTGACGGTGTTGTAGACTTACATAGAATGCAAGTTGCAGGGCTACCTTGGCTCTGTATTAATAATGTCTGGGGGAAAATATTAAAGTGAAATAGTATATCTTTCTGAGCGCGGTACACAGTCAAAAGTTCATTTATACACATTTGAGTGTACAATGTAACGCAGTGCACAGATAAAACCTGATATAAGAAGTAAATCTACCAGGAGATCACAGTACAACAGGAGCTCTTGTGCAAGAAATCTCAGCCTAAAAGTTCTACAGCGAAGTATGCTAGCTAGGCTAACCTAGAACTCCTGAACTCGCTGTCGAACTTTTTGGTGTCTAGACATAGGCATATAAAAGAGAATGCCCATTCATGAGCCCAGTTTTGGCGCCGTGTCAGAACGTTATGTAGTGGTAAAAATATATTTTAATTTTTGAGGGTAATTTATGCGATTTGTAGTATTTTTTTCACCCTAGAATCCTCAATGGTACTAATTAAACGTTTAACTGAACTACCCCTCCGCCATTGCGTCTTCCATATTGCACCAAAACGACAAAATAATCGATAAAGGAGTTTCTATTACGATAAACTCGAAAGTTCGCCTGCTTACCCGACCTTTTTGGTTCGATTTCAGCAATATAAATAGTTAGATTTCTCATTATCCAGGGTGAATAAAAACTTAAAGGTTTTAACAGGATAAAACTACAATTATGTGCCCATTGAACTATAACCAAAAACCAAAATAGTGCTAAAACCGTTCAGACACGTGTCTATTTTTGGGCATTTTCTATATGGGCCTGGAGCCCCTCGGAAAATGAATAATTTCCTTTGGGTACCTACATGATTTTAGGCAACTATGCAGTTGTCGATTGTCTGCCTAACTGCATTCCAAATTTTGAAGCTATTGTATCTAGTAAGAAAACATGCATTATTTGTACCAGGAAAGTAACAAGACTAGGAGATCTGTTTTAAGTAACTGCATTGAACTCCACCCACACGGGTTATTGTCTCGACGCGATAGTGCACCCGGAATATCCGGTGGTGGGAAAGAGAAAACCTGCATCCAGCATCAATTCCCCACCCCCAATCAACTTTATGAATGGAGTAGTAAGTACTATTCACCCTAGTGCCTTTGTGTACTCGTAAATCAATATTTTGAGTCCTAACCAATTTGCGACTTTTTGCTAGAAGTGATAGAATACACCCTGCGCGAAAACAGAAAAACAGCAATGTTTATGGATCATATTGTTATTTATTCCACGTGGAATAGGGTAGTTTGGTAGAGGGAGATTTTAGCGCCTTTTTAAATGCAAAAGTTTGTAGAGAGCCGGCAAATGTGACACAGAAACGTGGCGTATTGATCAGAAGTTCCTATAACCACTATAACTACCAGGACTGTAGACAAACGTAGGAAGTTGTTTGTTTACAAATCATAAATGCAGATGTTATGACTAGTTTCAATCTGTGTCGTTGATACGTATGTCTGGAGTATCAATGATGAAAATATTGATTTATAGATAAATTACATCTTCAAATGTCACTTGCGGCGAGGCTCGAATTCGCGTTTCTGGGTCTGAACCCCAGAGTTTTAACGAAATACTTAGATCACGCGAGTTCCCACCCTTAGCAATGAGTTTAATGATGATCCAACTAAAATAAAATAATTAAGAAATAAGATTGACAGACGTAATGGAGTTAGAAATAGCATTATGACGGTTAAGATAATTTAAAATAAAAATAAAGAAATTCTTACCTTTCTCTTATGCAATATCTCGACGACTATGTAGCCGGCGAAACCGATGAGCAGCACAACCATCATCACATATAACTTCATTCTAGCGCAGAGGTGGGTGGAGTATGCGTACGCAACCACGAACCCGGCACTCTCCCACAGACGGAAGTTAGAAAATGCAGCTTCCTTGTTACGCCTAAAGAGAACCCCATACAAACCTGAAAATAACGAAAATAAATATTTATTTGAAAATCCGAGAAGGGGGAAGAGCCTCTAACTCCATAATACAGCTATTGTCCAAGTTAAAATAGCATCAACATTTTCGAAAAAAAAGTTTGAGTTTTCCAAAAGCTGAGAACAAAAGTTGTTCAAATAGACGTGTATTGTAACCCTAACAGATTTATCTTTATCAAATTTTTGTAGTGTTTTGTATTGAGAAATTATAAAAGAACATCATAAAGAGCGGCTAAGTCTCAAGACGTTTACGAGTTAACCACCAATGGAGTTTTAGAAAAGGAAACGAAAATTTGAAAAGCTGATGAAATACCTTCGACCTTCGTCATGTTTCGCTCGCTACTACATAGTTTAGAGCCTAAAATCCATAAAAAAATGTTGTTTTATATTACTACCACTTGCCCCATGCCTGTAACATCTTGCCCCAAGTACGAGGAAAGTTGTAACATCCTTTTCCTTACACATAGTCATTTATACTGTTGTGGCTTGTTAATTTAAGCCCATTCTAGGCGAAACCTCAATATATGCCCTCTCGCTTATAAATGATTAATCAAGAAAACACGACAATATTTTGAGTTCCCCATCGTAAAACTAAAAATTGTTACAACTTGCAACCCGCTCCCATATCAGGTTTCAGTGTAAAATTGCTACCTAGTTAAACGCCTACTATTATAATAACAGGTGACTAAAATATCAAGAAACCATTCTTGAAAATGCCTGCAGTCAAAGAGCAAAACGTTGTTATTAAGGCTTTTGCGTAACCACAACAAGAGGTACATAGGCAAATAAATTGTATGTGTAACTTCTAGTTATTTATCAAACAAAGCGAATATGACTTTGCAGCTTCAACGAAACAATTACCGCTTAGCCGATGTATCTTGAGATAAAAATGAAATAATGAGAATAGACCGACAATACTTGAATCCTATATTGTGTTGTTAATATCAAAGAACCTAGTAAATATAGATGATAACAATTAATTGGCAAACTCGCGCGCTACATTTATAGAAACGTGATTTGGATCCACGTGAGGGTTTGTCAGGAGGTACAAGCAAGCCCATCCATTCATTCCATCCATCACATGTTTGCCATGTTAAAATGTCATGGTTGTTAATTATATGCCCATACAATGTTTCATAATAATGATATACTATTATATGAAGCATCTTTCATGGAAATTGTATCGTTAGTCGTCCTAAGCCTGTAATGCGCAGCTACATCGAACTATCTAATCCTAATTAGCTAGCACGGATTAGCAACTGTCATTACAAATAGTGACTAGCTAGTCCGGATAATGGTTAGTACGGTGTAGCTGCATAAGGCAACCTAACCTTAACTTTACTTATGTTTGTGCGTGTTTAGCTCTTTTCATTTTATTTTTGATTTGATTTTGATTATTTTTAAGTATTATGTAATATGGGTTCTGCCTGAAATAAATGTTTTATTTTATTCAAGTAAAATTTAATTTCCAGGCTATTTGTATACATTTTGGTATTATTATTTCGAAAGTGTGTCTAAACTTTCGAAAGAAAGGGTCAAAACAAAAACTAATTGTAGCTTGCGCAAGAGGGCTTAAATATTATTTAAAAGGACCGAGCAGGATTGCTTTTTATAATGTATGATTTTTTATATTCATATTCGTCTATTGCCGGTGTAAAGTTTTTTTTTCGTCCAATGGCGAAACGTAGGTATCCTAATATTTCTAGATGAGTCACCTCACGCATGCGAAACCAGGTGTTAGACTACAGTAACTTTCATAGGTACGAGTAATGTTATTAAACAATGGTTCGACCTAGCCTAGAGAATGTCGCTGACCTTTGGAACTTTCTTTACGTTCGTAGTAAGTACCTACATAAGCAACTACTATGTTGGCACCTGCCAAGATACCAAAATTGTAACTTTTTAATAATATTTAACAATATATAAATATAACTATATGCCTAACTGTTTTTATGTGCAGTTGAAAGTACATAATTAATAATTTTTAAATAGGTACTAAAGATAGTCGTGTCGTGCACCCACCACGTAAAGGGTATTAATGTGTTACATTATTATTTAAATATATGATTGTGATATTGTATATATATACATACTTGTATTTGTAATGTGCTCGCCAAGACCATTCTTTTGATACCAAAAATTTGATGATTATCAGTTTAATTTTAATCGAGGTTGGAATATGAAGTTTAAAAATTCAAAATTTGTTAAAATGTACACGACTACGATACCTACTATGTATACGACTAGACACACTACATTAACTGTGCTGCAAAGATGCGATGTTCAAATTGCTGTTTTATTTTGATAAGGGATTTAGAAAAGATTGTTTGTAACATAAAATATGGGTTTTTTTTCCAAAAATATCAAATACATAGCCGTCATCGAAGATGAGTTCAGAGAGAATGAATGCAATCCGCATCTCAACACTGATATATGAACTAAACATTATGAATTCGTAAACACTTATCGACTACTACCTGGATTCTCTTCCGTTTTATTTACATAAAGCAAAAACAATAAATGCATTTTAAATAAGATTCAGTCAACAACAGTCTACGACATTGAATTTAATTATTAGAATTGTCAGAAACCTCGTAATTTTACGTTTTTAAGGGAATCGGAAGTAAATATTGATATTCTATTGATATTCAAATGTATAAACAGGTAAATATTCTAATAAAACAACTATATCTAATAATCTAAAGAAAACGGGTCGGATCTAGTTCGACTGCCGTGTTCCTTCTTAATGAGCGTGCTACATCTTAGACCGTATCATCATTTACCATCAGGTTACATGGTGGTCAAACGCTCATCTATTGTGTATAAATAAAAGGTAAAACTTTGTTTACGTGTGAAGCATACTAAATCCTACAGGTTGGCTTATATATTACCGTTACCGGAAATGTGTGAAATCTAAGAATTGTATACATTTCCTAGGAATTGTATATAATGGCGACCTCATTTAGGAAATGTGTAAAATAATTTATCAAAGATTATTTAATACATACATTTCCTAGGAAATCTACACATTTCCTAGGAATTCTATGTATTTCCTAAGCAGCAATCGGAAATGTGTTAAATTCAGAATGTTGGTCGGTAGCAGGAGGTTTGGGGGGGTACGTATTCGAATAGGTATCTAATATTAAAATATTTACAGTTAAAATCCCGATGCTATCTAACTATCTAAAGCACGGAAAAACTAAACGGAGCACCCCGACTTGGTTAGGTTAGGTTAATGTTAGAACATGATTACACGCCTAATACTATAAACAAAAACATTAACATTTATTTCATATACAGTGTGATTTTTATACATCACGCCTTTTTTATTTACAGAATAAGGCGCTTTGGCGACCGCTGCCGCGGCACGCTCGCTGCTCTCGCTCGCCAAAGCGCTGCGTGAAATCATGTTCTAACATTAACCTAACCTAATCAAGTCGGGGTGCTCCGTTTAGTTTTTCCGTGCTTTAGATAGTTAGATAGCACGTGGATTTTAACTGTAAATATATTAATATTAGATACCTATTCGAATACGTACCCCCCCAAACCCCCTGCTACCGACCAACATTCTGAATTTAACACATTTCCGATTGCTGCTTAGGAAATATATAGAATTCCTAGGAAATGTGTATAATATAAATTATTTTACACTTTTCCTGTGGATTTTAGGCAATGTACACATTTCCTAGGAATTCTATATAATGACGGATTACATACATTTCCGGTAACATATACACTACTGCTACTTTTTTGTCATTGTGCAACCAAGCCGAAAAGGAGATGAAATACTTTGTTTCCACTTTTAAAAAACATATTTCTTACACCTACAGTAAAGTATTTTCTTACCATTACGATTCTACATTTATGATTATTATTGGTGAAGTAAAGAATCACATCCGATGGGTCGACCTATCTGTCGATATAGTAAGATTTGTAGTCTGCATTACCTTCTAGCATCGGTTTGAGGTTGTCGGTAGGTAATATGAAAAAGCACGCTTTAAGGAAAACGATGCAAAAATTCTAGCAAAACAATAAAATGCAAAGTTTTCGTGAGATATGTATCTACCTTTGTAACTGAGACAAAAAATTAAAGAATTTAAACTTTATTGTGGAAATTAAGTATTTTAGCGTAGATTTTGACACAGGTATACATTAGTAAAATGTATTTTACCATCTAAACTTAAAGTCCGAATTAAGTTTCGGAAATTAGGATACCTACACTTTCTAAACTTACACGATTTCAGTCCCGTCCACGGCCGGTATGACCTATTTGCCTGAACGTCGGGGTAATGAATAACAATGACTATCTACAATGCGATCTAGACCCGTGTTTCTAATAACAATGATGGAAATTAGGATTGTAAAACAATGGGTTTAATCCTGTTCATTCAAAGATTCATCGTTAATAGTTCAGCTATTCTCATCTAACTTGAGGTCAACTGAGAAGTAGATGTAGTTGTACACCGAGTACGAAAGAAATGCAAGTCCTTGTCGTGACACTACGAATATAAGGTTCGTTTTCGATGCCGAATTAGACCCTGACCTCACGTACTCGCATCGATGGCATGGGCCATTGCATGTAAATACCATTATTGCGAGACTTCGCGAACACTTTTCACAATCACTTACAATGATACAAATACCGTTACTTGCAAATTTATAATGGCAAAATGATAAGCAAGAATCTATGTGACTTTAAATAAGTTACCTATTTCTTTATAGATGTTCTTTTTGCATTTATTGTAATTCTGTTACCTACAGATTTGCACGAGTTTGCTATGTAGTTTTATTTTTATGTACTGAATAGAAACTGTAGAACTATTATTGTACTATTATAGTAAAACACAACGCAGTGAATGAAAATCCTAAGTAGGTGATGCCTTGTACTAATAAGAACTTACCATTAACTTGAGTCTGCCAAACTGCATCACCAACACCCCAAAGACCAGATATAACAAAGAATACTGTCGGTGATTCGGGATTCGGTCTCCAGATGAGCAGCCAGACGATCAAGCCGAGATGTAAGGCGGCTCCCATTATCAGTATAGGAAACCTTCCGATGTACTTCATAGCTGTTCCGAATAGAAGGGAACAGATCGCGTTGACGACACCGAAGCAGATCATCACGTAGCCGATTGACCTGATACCCAGGGCACAGGATACGTAAGCCTAGAGAAGGATAAGAAAATCTTGTTAATATCATAATTTCCCCAAAGCTGTCCCCAACAGTGGGGATTATTGCAATAAAAATAGGTTAATTGTCAAAATTCCCACCCACGAGGATTGAGAATGGGAAAAACGCCAATTTGTTTATGATAATTATCACAATCCCCACTGGTGGGGTGGTGGAAGGGTTTATTGTTAAACTTGAAAATTGTTGAATATTATAGATCTTACATATAAAAATGTAACATTTTGTATCAGCTTAATGTTTCAAGAGATTTATTGCAACAATTTGCCTAAAAATACGTGGAAAATAAGCTCTTCTTCGAAAATTTTACTTCACTGTCTGGGATCATAGACAGAGTACATACATATAACTACTGTTTAATGCAGATAGTAAATTAGAATGGTTACAATGTTTTTCTTACCTGTGTGTAATCAGCTCCAATGAAAGCTTGTTCCATTCCGATCCACAGAGTGATGGGAATAAGAAGTTGCTGGTTTGGTTTCTTTAACTGGTAGGCTGTTGCCGACAGCAGCTGGATGCCGGACAGCTCTTTCGATGGATCAGCATTTCTATGCTTCTCACCATATCTGTATTGAACAATCGTAATTGTGTCAAAATACGTCTACAAAAGTCCCACAAAATTGGTAATAGTATAACGGGCCAGAGAATAGAAAAAAAGTGGAATATGACGTGAATCGAGCAAGAATGATAATAAAAAAGCGTCTTGTTTACGTTTACCTACAATCTAAGTATTTTATTGTAAAAGGAAATATTTCTTTAAAATGGTAATTTTTGGCATTAATTCTTTCGGGGGAAATACCTAAGACATTAATAAAAAATGAACCGGTACTGTGATTACTAATTTGTTGTAATTTTCGAAAACTTGTTAGGTTTGCCGAGACAAACTTTTTGCGCAACTACGAATGGAATGAAGCCAATGACATTAATATAAACGATGACAAAATAGCTTTTAGTCAACCTAAACGAAACATCAAATAGATCTTTCTGATGAGGCACGTTCAAATCTAATTTTCGTAACTGTTCTCTACTTTGGACTAGCAATGTGAAGTTAGATATCGTGTTAGTTTATCTACGAACATCATTATGTTCTGGGTAACCTAGCTAGAAATAACATGGATAGGTTATGGTTTGAAATGAATGAAATTATATTTCATGTAATACCGTGAGAGGGGATCGACGAGGAGGGCAACCATAAGCACGGCGACAACAACGCACGCGAGATATATCGCACTGATCTCGTATATCTCGCTGTCTGGCGGCCGGTGCAAGTTCTGGTTGTCGTGGTGTCCTCCGCCGATCATGCAAAAATTCGCGCCGCATGTCAGCAGCGTCTTGCTCGTATTTTCAGATGAGTTCGCTCCTGAACTGTGTACTCCAGATGAGAACACTGCCAAATAATGATAAAGTTCGATTAGTTTGTTTAGATCTTTACTTAAAACATGAGAAGTTCAAGCATAATATAACTGCATATTATGTTTGAAAAAATTATAAAAGAAGCAAATGTATTAATGACAATAACTCACCTAAACTAGAGATCAAATTGCCCCAAAGCTCGGCCGTTTGCCAAGCAAGGAAGAAGAATCCGAAGAATCGTACGATGATTCCATCAACTGCTTGATCAGTCAATTTAGCGTAGACGCTTCCCGCTTGCGTCAGGTATGTGGCCTTAGAGGTCCACATGGGTGCAGCTCCCAGGCCCACCACCACGCCCGCAGGCACGAGAGTGTAGAACGCTGGGTAGAACTGGGCGCCGATATACGGCGCATAGCACATCATCGACAAACATAGCGTCCACTTGACTGTTAGCCTCTTAATCAGGAACGTTGGTACAAAAATACAAGATACTACTAATGCGGCGTAAATAGAGCTCAGGGATACAGTCCCTAGCCCATCAGCCGCGTTTATCGACGACTGTAAATTCGCCGTTCCTTGAAAAGCTGTGAATTGCACCATGAATGCGCAACTCACGGCCGCAATATTTTTCAGTATTCTCCATTTCTCATTTCTTGGCAGTTTAACTTTGCCGGTAGGGTAATTGTCTTCCTCGATCGGCAAAGGAGGGGGCTTGACTATGTCATCGTTCGAATCACGATCATGCTGATAGCCTTCGTTTTTTAATCCCGTTTTGATAGTGTACACGGGCCCTGTGTCGGGACGGTCATCTTCACGTCCGCCACCGTGCGTCGCCGTCATACCGTGTTATCTCGTTTGGTCCTGTAACAAACAAAAATACAGTCTTTATTCAAATTGTCATCGTGCGGATACAAGTGAGGAAAAGCTTCAGCTTGTTAAAATGGGGGATAGAACAACGCATATCCTCAGTATTAATAGGAAATGGTCCTTGTAGGTGTAGCTGTAGGTTTATAGTATTCTTAAAATTTGTTACAAGGGGAGCGAGGTTAGGTCCGCGAGCGTTCTGTTATGGTAGTTTCAGTTACAATTAAGTACGATTGGATTCGCATCCATCAGCACAATGGAGCACATCAGCTGAGTACATATCGTACTATTGTTTGTTAGGTTTCACAAAATGTTTCGTCATGACATAATCATCACGTTTTCAACGTATGCGGCGCGGTTAACAAAAACAATTTTATATTTTAGATATTCTATGTTCAATACTTAAGAAATGAATAACTGTCGTATTATTAGGGTTTATTATGTCGTACTAGTTTACTTTAGGGTTAAAAATAAATTGTCATTTTAATTCTAATTTGACAGTTTCCGCTCTTTGTGTTTGGATATGACGAGTATAAAAATACTAGCTGACCCGGCAAACTTTGTTTTGCCTTATACATTATAGATAGTAGCCGATTCTCAGGCCTACTGAATACGCATATAAAATTTGGTAAAAATCGGTCTTGCCGTTTCGGAGGAGTACGGTAACTAACATTGTGACATGGAAATTTTATATATTAGAAGAAGATAGAAGATATCAAAATTAATCGAATTATATTTGTATTAACCTACGTAAATTTCAAAGGTACAAAAAACATAATTTAAATTGTTTCGTTTCCTACCTTTCTACCATTGCATCCTCATATTGATAAAGTCTGCTTATCAACCACAGAAATATACATACCTAATTTAAATAAAAAAATACAATCCGTATCTGCTGTAAAAATAGTAGGTTATATTTGGGTTTCTAGTGCCTGCCAAAAAAACAATACTAAGAAATTTAAATTTAAAAGAATCTTACATGTTTGAAATACCTAACCTATCTAATATATCCAAAATTCTGGTGTAATAATCATGCATCGAATTATAGGTCTATGTTTTACTAATACCCACAAATACGATAAGAATAATTAAGTGGGCAATAATTCACTGGTCGGTCGATAAGGTGGCAAGTGGCAGCCACCGTGTCGTAATTGCACAGTGGTATTCCTGTCACAGGCGTCGCCGAATCATCAATAACTATGGAATGACCCATTGTGAAACCCAATGATACAGTTGCAACCCGACTTGAACGTCAACTAACACGTTGTGTATTGTAAACATGGGTGTACTCTACGACTTGACAAACACTGTTTTCTTGCTGATTGCTACACGTTCGACATGTAAGTGCCTCGATCTACCTACATTCGTGAAGATTGTTGGTAAATTCACATATTTTTATTTATCCTATTCCAAACTTATCAGGCTTTTTAGTACACAGCTACTATTTATTAAAATTAGGTACAGAGACTCAGTTGTTTAGGTTGCATCACCTCGGAATTATTAAAATTAAGGCTTCGTAAAATTAAAAGAATTTGCACCCCGAGACGTTTTATGCTACGACTAATGTTTACCTATGTATGTACAAAATCGTTTTAAAATCCTGTTTAGATAAACGTGTAGCTTTGGTCCTCGCGCATAAGGATAATGCAAAATGTTAAGATGCATCCACCCACAACTAATTATACGAGTAGGTATACTGGTAACGGCTCAATAAAAAAAAGGTTATAAACTGCAGTCGGTAGTACTAGTAACGCACAAAAAACGGCAGTTTTTTAAAATATAAAACTGAATACTCTTTTGTGTACATGTAAAATTAAATGTCCTGACTGACTTATAAATCCAGAGCCCAAACCGCTGGTCCTAGAGACATGATAATTTGGAGAATGTATTCTTTGGGGCGTGTATTCACTAAGAAAGGGTTTTTTTTGAAAATCCTCCACAGGGTGGAGGATTGGTCCTTATTATTCTATTAACAAAATTGATGACGATGATGAAAATTGATGAAAGAGACATGAAAATTGGTACACATATAGTAAGGGTTATCCCCGATAATCTTAATCCTATTTCCATCCTAATCCCGTTTCCTGTAGGACATACAGGTGAAGCCGCGGGCAGAAGCTAGTTTGTTAAAATATTCAAACCGATGATATCACTTTTCACCGATAGTTCGTTTCACTGAAAGCCGTTTAAAATTAATAAATTTACCGATATTACGATTTGCAGATAAGGATATTAATCGAAAACGCTATGTACCCACTACAAGAATAATTATAATAAAAAAGTATTGCAGAAAGCACTATAATTTAGACAGTTAAAATTTAGGTAGGAAAAAAAACCGATCAAGTGTGAGTCGGACTAGATATACCTACTTATTTGTAAAATTACTCCTGAATTATGTTACGATTAACAAAACCAACTTTGTTTTTACAAAAAGGTATACAAAGGTATATCGTCCTAAAATATGGAATACAAGTTAAATAAAATACCTTGCGTCTTTGGTATGAGACAGTGTCACGGGATTGATGGGATCAAGTCTGCTTGTTTCCGGGGACTTCTTAGCAAAATGTCTGCCAAATTAGATTTTTCTATGCCGAATTCTTCTGTTTCCATTAATTAGGTAGATTAATAGGTATATACCTACATCTACACTAATCTACAGTTTACTTTAATGTCGCAAGTCACTTAATATATCAAATATTATAACCAATAGAAGACGGACAATGGTTTATTTTTAAATAGATACAACGTAATAACTGCCTCCACCATCTATTGTTCACTTAAAATCTTCCCATGATACAGTCATTAGCTTGCAACTATAGCAAGGTGGTGTGATTTGCAAAAAACAACTATTTGAAGAATACTTAGGTATCTATTCGAATAAAATTGAAGTTGTTTTTGTAACACAGCCCATTGAACGAAGAACTAGTACGTATTTTGCATGGGTTTTGATGTACCTACGTATGTAATAATTCAATAACTTGAGAACCAAGACCGGATTTACGCAAATTGTTGTCCCGATACTAATAATCAATAATGTAATCTAACTTTAAATTTGCAATTTAGTGGTGTAGCCGATGCAGACCGCAGCGACATGTGTCGTCTGCTACCAACTTCTAACATAATTAAGCTTTTAGTATATACTTTGATTTCAAACTGGAACATGAAAAGCTGACAGAAAACATTTCGCGTCGTTCATTGTATGTAGAATATGTCAAGTGTCGCAGAGAAACCTTTTAAATGTTGTTTTAACAGTTCAAATATTACTGCAACGCATTACTAAGTAAACAAGGAAAATCGACGAAGTACAACTGCACTTTGCACGCATAAAAATGTTAGGGTCAACGTGGTCCATAACAATTTTGTATAATGTATGCTAAAAACGTGCCGTCAAGTCACGGAGCCGATCCCCAGTCTCCTTTTTGACGAATTATCAGCCATCACAACTGGTTTCAGACTTCAGTGATGTCAGCATTTTGTTAAAAACCTCTATAAAGGTTCAACATACCATATTTTTATTTACGCTGATCGCGTAATATTCATAGACGCTTCTTTTTTACGATGTTATTCTTGGAATATTATTGGAGACTTTGTAAAAAACTACCGATTATTGTTTTGATATTGTCATTAATATTTTGTATGGAAGAAAATCTTTAAAATCTTTTTCATTCGCAGGACTTAAGTTTTAAAAATATCCGACATTGACAGCATTACAGTGGATACTTTTGTATTCTAATGTTGAGTAGCGTTGCGGTAAACGCCTAGGTACTCAACATTTGAGGACTTAAACAATCAAGCAGGTCCTAAACTTATTATTTGTGTCACCCTCTAATTTTAATTAGAGTTTTAGTATTTGTCGTGAGTGTTCTAAATATAGTTTAAAAATGCAAACGCTCGCGTACATAATTTAACATCGTCGATGTAAATTATGGGTTGTTACGTAGATTGGTACTTACTGTACTCAGTAAGAATTTAAATCGAAGTTTAATTAGGACTCGACACTCGCCCAACTACCTTTTTAATAAGTTGTTGGCTTTGTGGGAATTTGCAGATGTCACAAGTCTTGCTTCCTATCTTTTTTTGAAACCATAGAAAATTCAGAGAATATGTCTAAGGAAACATTGAATAATTTTAATGAATACTATTTTAAAAACATTTTTTTGGCCATGCACAAATATAATAATATGTTTATTGAATCTCACAAATGACGTTACAAACTACATGATTATGTGATACAAGCATACAATAGAATCCTTTGTAAAAAGAACGAATTAGATAAATTTTTAGTTTCATGCGGATCGTAAGGATTATATCATTATATCGGAAGAAAGAGACCGAAACAAAATATTTATTTAGAATTAATCAGAGAACGCCTTCACGGCATTTATTCTCCTAATAACTTAATGATTTTTTTAAGGTTTCACCAAGACATCTTCGACTACATAGATAGCCTTTATGATGATCGATTCAAATCGATGCCTCGATGGTAGGCATGAGGTTATGTTCACACGATTAAAAACACAATAAGTCACACTGTATGGTTACAAATAACGAGACTATTTTCACTTCCGGTCATTTCAACCCTGTCATCGGCGGATAATACGCTTATACAAGGTCGCAGCTCAAATTGCGCTCACTCGTCATGTTCATGGACGATGTTTCCTGAGTTAACACTGATTTATTTGAAATTGTAACCTCAGTGCCCTTCGACTATCGAGTTAATCTAAGCTGCGGCAATCTAACAAACAAGTGCGTGTTCATGCTACAGGCGCTTGTAATACGAGAACGGTGGGTAATGAATGCATTTTTTTGAATTTGTGTTTTTCCTAAAATTATGTTTTTAAACTCCTTGACAGGCTTTTTTGACTATAAAAGTCTAACAAGTTAAGAACGTGGCGACTGTTACCATTTCCATACAAACTTAATACCAAAATAAATTATGAAAAATTTAGTTTTCTACCTTAATATCGATATTATTCGGATTAAGATTTTACTTTTATAGGGTCCCCACTACAAGGTTTTCCAAAATATTCATTCAAAATGAAATAAAACGGAGAAACATTTTTTTTCCTTTTCCAGCGTAAATTACTAGTTTACATCTCATTTACATCTCATTTGTTTTATATTATTCCCAATAAAAAGTATAATTTACGCTGTAAAAATGAAAATAATGTTTCTCCGTTTTATTTCATTTCGAATGAAAATTTTGGAAAACCTTGTGGTGGGGACCCTATAAAAGTAAAATCTTAATCCGAATAATATAGATATTAAGGTAGAAAACTAAATATTTCATAATTTATTTTGGTATTAAGTTTGTATGGAAATGGTAACAATCGCCGCGTTCTTTATGTGGCGTTGAAGTCTTTATAGAACTTTATTTTTAAACCCACTGTAATCAAATAATTAGGAATGAAGTTAATTTGATTTAAACCTTTAAATTAAACAGGTTTTTGTTTCGTTTTACAAGTCACGAAATGTTATTGCGGCAAGGTCGGGTGTCGTCTCCAATCGTAAACGGTTTTATAGTTGCGGAAATTGATGAATTATTAGCTATTCATCCTTCAACTGATTGCCACTGATCGTGGGGAACAATCATCATAATATATTAGTAAATAGGAACCTACCGCTTAACAAGCAATGCAACTGATAAAAGTCATTCTTCATTCTAGATTTTGTTTTTACAAGTACTACTTAGCAATGCAATAGTAAAATTATTTTATTACAAAAAAGAAATTACATTTAAATTAAAAAAAAAGACTTGACATTTTTACATACATGCTTAATAAAAATAATGTTCCAGTGTCATTTACGTATTTCTGTCGCATGCGCATTTACTAAAGGAATTTTACCCTGTCATATGTATGATATTGTTTTTATAATCGAACATAAAATACTCGTTTCAGATAAAACTCGTTTTCGAGGACATCAACTTAGAAATGTTTCATGCATTTACTACTTAAATCCCCAACTTGACCGATTTTTGTCGTATGTTTTTTTATTTTTAACGGCCTTTTGCGTCATCGAAAGGTCGCTTAAACAGTAGGTAAGTATAAGCACGCATGTTTCATTTTATTTATTATTACAGATGTTTTGAATATTATAAAATATTGACTAATTAATAGAGGTATATTTGTTACCAATATACCTTCGTGACTCATTTTGTGTTATCTTATAAAAATAGGCTAAAAAGGTACATTTAAAGCTCTTTGAGAAAAAAATTCTTATTTTTAGTATTGAAAATAACAAGCGTTAAAAGGGCATTTTAAATAAAATACCTACATTTAAGTATTGCGTAAAATACGAATGGAAGTACATTTTATACGTTTCATTTTTTGCGTATTTCTCTTACTTTTGATCTTTAGTATTAACTGTAACTGTTTGTAATATAAGCTAAATAATAAAGCATTTTAGCTTATCTCTATCTTATACATTGCGATAACTTAATGTGAATATAAGCAAGCAACTCGTTTATAACAGTGTCCTACATTCTGCAGTGAACTTTTAACCCTCAAACAACCATCGCTTGTTGCTTGCAATGGCTTACATGTTACAAAATACCATCACCATAGGTTTAACTTTGGCATGACGTAGGTATTGCATTTTTGTAATTTATTTTTTATTTTTTATATGCTTATTACAGAATCAACAGCACTTAAAAAACTAACTTATAATACAATTGGCTACGATTGCTGGAAAAAAGCTTAAACATACGCCTTAGTTTCTATGGTAGATTGTAGGTCCCGATACGTTTTTTTCCAAAACAACGAAAAAAACTCGCTACATGGCGATTAAACCTATTGCAAACTAAAAACTCATAGACGCACTAAAGACTAACTTCAATTAACCAATGAAATCTTAATTCATATATAACACTAAATTCTGCCTGTGGGATCGCCCGCGTTACGATGTGCAAAAAGCCACACTTAAATGTATCGTAGCCGCCCATCGAAGTAAATGAATTGTCAGGCGCTGCCGTGCCTGTTAGCATCAGTACTTTCCTTAAAACATCCCCACGATTACAGTTCGAGAGACATGTGTCACCCAAGTCACCCAACCCTTTCCCTCCCCTTGGTTACAGGATGCGTGCATACATTTTCGAAATATCTTAAATGTACCTACCTACATAAATTTTCTTTTTCTTTTCTACAATCTTATATGTAGATATACTGAATCATGTGCCTAAATAAAGAAATACCACGCCACATATTAGTAACGCATATGATTATTTGTAAATTGAGTAAAAGCTTTTAGATAGATATGTACATTTTTGATGTTTGTACTTTACAAATTTAAATTTATATTTCAATAAATATTATTGTAAAACTATAATATTTAGACAAGTTAACAAAAATGTATTTTAAATACATTTTTGTTAGGGACTTAATGAAATACATTTATCGAACCAATAAAATTAATAAGCACGAGACACGAGACTTGCATCGTGGCAACTACAGCCGACCGGTTTGCTACTAATAGGTACCTACTTCGTTTCCGCGTCCAGTCATCTCGATACGAATAAATAGAGCAAAATAGATTGGCAACATTCTTAAAGGTTCATTCAACATTTAAAAAACAGACTCAAAACATCGCCTTCGGTCGATTGGTTGCCGACCGATTTGATCTATACTCTCCAAAAATTAATATTATATGATGTTGCACACAGCGCCACCTGGTTCCAAAACGAAACTTCAACGTGACCAGACAACGGATATTTAATAATTATATATCTTAAACCCAATTAGCCTTATTAATAAACGTGGAGTAAGGTCGGAATAATTTTTCCACTTTTTGTTTCTGTCTGTCAACTTTGAAAGTTCTTGTCACGGAAAAAGACAAAGCATGTTCTCACTACTCCGACCTTACTCCACGTTTATTAATAAGGCTAAATGGGTACACAATTTCATTAGTCGGCAAATCACGACGAGATGTAAGATAGACTTGCTCTTAACCTAACCATGTCCTAGCATCATCTGTCGAGAAGAAGCGACAACGAGGATTACGATGTACCAAGAAAATTAATCAGCAATTAATTTAGTATCTATCATTTATTGATAAATCGAAGGAATAAGTAGGTAGGTATCGGTACATATAAAAAGGTTTTTTTAATAATTTGAATAAGATAGCCAAATACTAGTATTAAAATGATTGTTATTGCCAATAAGTCCGTCGATCAATCGACAGTTTAAAAACCAATTATTCGACTAGTTTGCAAATGTTTTAGTCGGCCCATCTCAATTTTTTAAATATGTCGGTCGACTAAAAGTTTTAAATCTATTTTCTTTGTCACGTTTCGAATACATTTGACTTTGCTCTGACGTATTTTCCAATTGCAAAAAAACGCGTATAAGACCAATATGTAGGTATGAACCTGCCGGTGCCCAACGAAGTTGATTCGATTACCTACCTGTGATTAACAAAATACCTAAATATTTCCGTTTTATTTCTTCAAATGTATAATTGCCTGTTGTTAAATTTGATACAGGCAATATTTTTTAATGAAACAGTTTGTGGTGTTCAGTTTTTTACGTTTATTTCTATATTTTTAGTAAAGAAACGTGTTGTTCTTAGCTGTTTTTAAGTTAATTAAAATGATAAAAATATTTAATTATTTTTGGTCGAAGGTGCCTATATTAATATATATATATTATATATATATATATATATATATATAATATATATATATATATATATTTGGCACCTGCCTCAAACAGTATCTGTGGCAAAAAGCTGATTTTACTAAAAACACCTGTCACTACCCAAATGACGTCGCGTCATTTGAAATAGTTTCAGGATTTATTGATAAGTTTAAGTTTAAGTTTAAATTTATTTATTGGTAAATATAAAAGATTTACAAGTCGTCATAATCATCATAAGAAACCATAATATGTAGCTTATATACTAAATTTAGAATACCTAACAGATAGACAGTAGATAGCCAGTAAAATTCTAGAGATTTTAAATTAACGACTGTTTTCGATAAAATTCTATAGTTTTTTTACTTAACGACTGTCAAAGGTAACAGTCGATAAAATTTATAGATTTTTAAGTTACCTACTATAAAAGTTTCAATAATCGCTAAAATTCTAAGTTTTTTAATTTAACGACTGTTAAAGTTAACAGTCGATAAAAATCTATAGTTTTTTTAACTTAACGAATGTTAAAGTTAACAGTCGATAAAAACTATATTTTTTTAACTTAACGACTATTAAAGTTAACTGTCGATAAAAAATTATAGTTTTTTTTTTACTTAACTACTGTTAAAGTTAGCAGTCGATAAAAATTAGTGATGCGCCGAGTACCAGTTTTACCGAGTAACCGAGTACCGAGTATTACTCGGTTCAAAATTTACCGAGTCGAGTACTCTGCCGAGTTACTCGGTTCATTTAAATAACTGCAAAAACAAGTTGCAACGCGCTCCAGACGACGCGCGACAGGCGAGGCGACTCGAAGCAAGCAGGTTTTCTTATTTACTACCTGCGCCCGCGGTTCATCATCATCATCATCATCCGAGCGATGTTCCTGATGGGAACATCTCATCATCAACACTCTCGGGAGTCTCTCAACACACTCTCCGCTATCCTACTTTTACGTCTCTACTTTGCACGATCTTTGGCATCCCGTGTAGTGAGGCCATTTGCACGCATATCTGCTCTCTCGCCGTCAAGCCAGCCTTTCTTGAATCTTCCTAATCAGCTGCGCTCGGGCGGAGGTGCCATAGCAAAATATTTGTTCCCTACGTCACTAGCCGGTTTTCGTAAAACGTGACCGTACCATCGTAAACGCCATTCTTGCATGGTCATTGGCCATTCTTCTCGGGCATGAAGGCTGCCCCTGATGCCGGAGTTTCTGACGCGGTCTTTTCGCGTCACTCCACACATCCAGCGCTGCATTTTAATCTTCGTGAAACGCAGCTCCTACTTATGTCACTCAAGCACTGGCCACGTATCACTATCGTACAAAAGGACAGGTCTAGTGATCGTTTTATACACTTGTTCCTTTTAGTTCAACCGTTATTTTGGGGTCGCAGACGATACCAGTTACCTCTCGACACTTTGCCCAAGCTGCCGAAATACGAGACTTGACGAAGTAACCGATGTCGCCGGACGCAGGAAGCACAGATCCCAAGTACTTAAACTGGTCTGTCCGTTTGACCATATGACCGTTTACACAGGTGTGCTATCTTCATGCACAAAGTGGCCATAGCCACTTTGGGCGTGTAAGAAGACCGAACTAGCGTTTGAGGACACGATCTGTCTAAAACAGATCCCTGACGATTGCTCTTGGGAGTAACCTGACGGTACAGCGGACCCCTATCAGACGTAATCGGTGGCAGAAGTCCTTGATTCGGAAGGAGTTCCGTCCGGTGCCTGCACCTCTTTATACTGCTTATTTAGCTCGTGGGAATAAGAGCGCCATCTCTTCTTCACCACGAGGTCCTCGTATAGCAGGTTACCATCGGGATCCTTTACACTGCGGCACTTGGATATATCCTGCGCCGCTTTGATCCAAGAACATGCCTACTTATAAATAAGCTTCTGCCCCTCAGACGTTTCCAACTTATCGTACAATAGCTGTCAGAGGTGCTGTCTGTCACTGGCTACTGCTCTTTTAGTGGCACGTTTGGCGGACCTGTATGCGTCGCGATCTTCAGGAGAGTTAGACGCTTGTCACTTTTCCAGCTTAAGTGTCGATATAAAGTTCTTTAGCTCTGTACCTTTGTGTTAAATTTCATCTAAATTGGTCGACCCGTTTGAGCGTGAAGGAGGAACAAACAAATACACAAACTTTCGCACTAAGTTAGGAAGTCAAAGCTGTACACAGATGAAATCTTACACAGATATATATATTTATATTTAGTTGTGGTCATATAATTAAGAACGATTTGAAGTTCTAGAAGTTTTTTATTTAAATCGTATCATACACAGAGATGTGTACCTTCTGAGAAGCAACTAGTTATGTTATATAATAGTCACATTAATAGAGCAACCTGACTTAAGAATAAATTATGAAATCGCTAAGTATTTTTTGCACATTTTATTGATTTTATCAAAGTAACACATTCAAATAGTACTGAAACTGGACAAATAATTAAGAACGATTTATTTAACTGCTCGGGAATAGTTTTGTATGACACTTAGATTTAAAAAATCACAATATTATGTAGCACAGGAAACATAAAAATAAATTTAATAAATATTTAACTAAAATTAATAGTTAATAGCATATCCACGGCTTTTAATTACAGCTTTACACCGGCAAGGCATTGACTCTATTAATTTTTGACATTTCGCAAGATAAATAGATTTCCATTCTTCTAAAAAAACGTCATACAGCTCTCTTAAATTTCCACACTTTGTATTTGAAACCTTTTTCTTTACTTCAAACCACAGATTCTCTATTGGGTTTAGATCTGGACTGTTAGCAGGCCAGTCTAAGACAGAAACTAATTGCGCTGTAAGAAATTCCTTTACGGTGCGTGCAGTGTGCTTTGGATCATTGTCATGCTGGAATGTCCAAATGACCGGTAGAACGTCTTTAGCGTATGGTAACATTGTTTCTTCCAGTATATTTTTGTATTGGAACTGATCCATGTTACCTTCTATCAACTTTACAACAACAACGGTCCTACACCATGTCCAGAAAAGCAACCCCAAATTTTCACATTTCCACCACCGTGCTTTAATGTAACTTTCGTGTACTTTGGGTCGAATGCTGTATTCGGGGGACGTCGTACATATCGTTTTCCATCAGAACATACTCTGTTTATTTTCGTCTCGTCAGAAAAAAGTACATTTTTCCACTGTTGCACAGTCCAGTTTTCATACTTTCTCGCAAATGCAAGCCGGGCTTGCCTGTGGCAAAGTTTTAACATGGGTACCTTTCTTGCTATCCTACCGTGCAATTTTTCTTCTACCAAACGTCTTCGAATAGTGCTTGCTGAGATTGCTGAAGGGTTGTTTTCACCAAAATATTCTTTTCTAAGCTCATTGGACCCTTTAAAAGGATTTTGTTTTGCCATACGAACGATGTTTCGGTCATCTCGAGGAGTTGTTTTTCTCTGTTTAGGTACACGTGGAACATTCGAAGTAGTTTGATACGTAGCAAAATGCTTTACAGCGTGGAAAACCATCTGAACATTGCAGATGGTCGGCTATCTTTTTATAAGACCATTTCTTCCGGCGAAGTTTTATTATTACTTCCCTTGTAGATTTATCACAACTTTTATTTTTTCCCATTGTTTTTTCTAAAGAAGCAATCACCTTTAATCTTTTACAGCACGTAATGGCGCCAAAATTATACAAACAGTAACAAATCGACTAAGTGTTCTCTATTTAAATTTGAATAAAGGTATAAACTACTTAGCGTTCTTAATTACTTGACCAGCCAGTAATAAGGAATACTTTGTTTAAAAGTAGTGTAAAAAGTTTGCCTGTTGATTTTTAGCCAATCATGTGTATCAATGAATACAGTGGTAATATGGAAATGTTTTACGATACCGAGAGAAATAAAAACAAATGCATACAATTAGTTTTGCATCTTAGTTGGAAAAAATCTTCCCTTTATATCAGCGTTCTTAATTATATGACCACCACTGTATATACCCGAGTTACTCGGCTCATGAACCGAGTACCGAGGCCGAGTACGAGTAGTAAAAAACCGCCGAGTACCCGAGTAACGAGTACTCGGCAGAGTACTCGGCGCATCTCTAATAAAAATCTATAAATTTTCAAAGTGCCATATATCAAAAACCCCTGAAACTATTTTATAAAAAATCGATCATTAAAGCCTCGAGATACCGAAGGTAAGACATTGTGCTTATGTGGACAGATGTCCCCTCAGTTCAGTTAATCTGTGTGCTAAGCTTTATCATTTCCAACACGCTATGCCATCGTTACTTTGTGACAATTAGCCATCTGGATAACACCAGTTTCCACTGATTAAAGTCGATACGTTTCGGTCGATCGAGATAGAGGCGGTTCCTTAATTGTAGTTTATCCTCCTTGAACAGGACTTTAGATAACAAAGGAAAAAAAAAGAACTGTAAACGCAGCGAGAGAATTAAATTGTTTATATCGTAACTACTAACTGTGCCCCGCGGTTTCACCCACTTATACTTGTAAGTATGGCGAATTTTAGTTCACTCTAACCGATATAAACGATATGGAGATGTAGGTATAGCATGTTTTTTTAATTTCAGACTATTTTTTTATCATTGTATTTGACATTTTCTCTTTAGGAGGATGTGTCCAATCGTAGTTTACAATTAAAAAAAACCCGGCCAAGTGCGAAACTCGCGCACGAAGGGTTCCGTACCACTGTCACAATTGGGTACGGAAACCTAAAATGGTTTACAACTACTTTGATTCAAAGAAAATCTGAAACTTATAAGAAACTCTTTGGTCAGTGAAGGCAGACTAGTATATTTGACAGATAGGGCAGCCATTTTGAATTCCATGACCAACTCGATTTGACTCGACGAATCAGAAGCTATCTCACATCGTACTAGAATTCCCTTGTAGTTTTTGAAACACGTTTGTTGTATGGGAGCCCCTTTTAAATAATTGTTTTATTTTGTTTTTAGTATTTGTTGTTGTAGCGGCAACCGAAATACATCTTCTGTGAAAATTTCAACCTTCTAGCTATTACCTACGGTTCATGAGATACAGCCTGGTGACAGACGGACAGACGGACAGACGAACGGACGGACGGACGGATATGTCCGTCCGGATAGGGTCCCGTTTTTACCCTTTGGGTACGGAACCCTAAAAATGAAGTATAGCTCTCTCGCTACGTTTGATTACAAAATATTATTTTAGCGGAAAATTGTAAATTGCGCTAATGATTGTCACTTATGTTTGGCGTCAACATCCAGTTATATGTTTTATTATATTGACTAGTTTTCGTTAAACTACCGTTACCTAAAACATAAATATTCATAATGAGTAGAAGATTCACTTTGCAATCTCACCCTACATAATAAATCTTTGTAAATCAAGTAAAACCATAACCACTAAACTAGTAGGTACCTACTTAGATAATCTATAGTAAGTATAAATATTTTGTTATTCATGACATTTTCTACAAACCAAATTAATTTAATCAAATCAGTTAAAAACCGTACATAATGGTTTATGGTTCGCAATAATAAGGTTTATTTAATGTGAAGCACATTAGGTAGGCCTACATATTAAGTAACTACATTTTTTAGAATCCTACTTGTTATTTTTTAAAATAAAATCTATAATAATATCAATTTTGAATAACATGAACCTTGAAATCCTTTTCCAATAAATTAAACAAAATCGTTAATACGGTATTAGTTTATTTATCTTAATTATAATTACCAAGGTGCACCGTAAAGGCGTGAATAAATTACCATTTTAATGAAACTCCTAACAAACTTAGTACTAGAAGTAAACTGGCCGTTAACGTTCTAAAAATAGAAAACCCCAGCACTTTCTTGTGAGTTCTTTTTATACTTACTTGCGTCTAGTGCAAGCTAGACGGGTTTGTTTTATAGTTTCATAATACAGTTTTACTGCGAAACGTACATATATTAAGACTAGCTTTTTCTATGTTCTTTTTTATTCATTAGTATAAGGTAAGCGATTTATTTTACCTTTTTTTTATTATTTACCCCGTTTTTATGGTTTCGTAGTCAACAAGAAATCCTAGTTTCTTAATAAAATATTGAACATAATAATATTATACTTAAAACGTATACAACAGGTAACTGTCAAGTGTGAAATCTAAATATTATTATATTTGGAATTAAGTGAAATTAAAAATATCTGGTATTTGCTTATTAATCTAAAAGACTATGTAACAATATAAGATAAAGGACCTCGTTTTCGAATTGGTTGCGTCGAAGATTTGCAAAGAAAAGCGGCACAGAAAATTTGTTTGATTACGCCAACAGCGATTTAGTGAAAGTGTTTGTCGTCCACCGACCGATTTATTTGCAACCGTTGATAAAACATTAAGAAACCTCTTTATCTTCGTCGCACATGAATTTTAAACAGTACCTAAATGGAAACCGGTCGTCTCGGTCTCCTCTGCGAGAACCGATTTGAACGAGATTTGTCGGGAGTTGGTTATCGAACTGGTGCAAGTTAGCTAGCACTTGGAGAATGGAGAGACGTGGAAAGTACCCAACTAAATGATTGAGTCACATTTGTTGTTCTTAATTTAGGACGACAAATAAATACACCACGTTGCTTGCTTTGAACTTTGTATCTACTTTCACAGTAATCAGCGTCACTAATATGATATATTTTTGTTGTTACTGTGCAATGGACTACATGTTGTGAGTAATGGTGAAGGTTCAGTGACCATAGTTGCTTCTTCAATCGGTATATCCTAGCTTTACAGAATGACCTATCATGTTTGTTTTAATGTCACCATATGTACTTATTCCTCATTCTTGGCAGTCTAATCTAAAAGCTTTATTTGTAAAAAAACACGATTTATACTTTGGACATTTCATCTGAGCTGTTTTCACTTACCTAAATAACATACAATACAATGATTATATTTTATGCTGTCAAGTGTTTGTATAGAAATAATCTCCCTTAAATGCGTTCTTGTGATCTTTAGAGCAACTTCTAAACTTATACCTATTTATTGTTTGTGCCAGTATTAAAAAACAATAACAACTTTACCTGCTTAGAGCATGTTTCGAAATATTTTGTCAACATTGACATCATTGACCTTTCAATAGTTTACAAGTGGCACAGAAATAGCAACAGATTATGTGAGAATAAGATAAAACGTTATTTCTTAGCATCTAATCAATGAATCAAATTAGTTAGACCCTGGCGTCAGGCAGTATCTGCGGACTTCGATGGGCGTTCGGGGATTTTTGCACAGCGATAGGTGTTGCGCTCACTACTTCTTTAATAAAGTTCAAATACGAATAAGTAATATAAATAAATAAATAAATATTGCACGACGTTACACACAGCGCAATCTAGCCCCAAACTAAGCACTAGGCTTGTACTATGGGTACTATACAACGGATATACTACATATTATACTTTTTTTTTTTGTAAATACATACATATGATACATAGAAAACACTGAATATCCCATGTCTTCGGACCGTGGTGAGTCCTAGGACATGTTGGTTTCCTCACGATGTTTTTCCTTCACCGTAAGAGCGATGTTATTAGCGCACATACCTTTTTTATTAAAGAAAAAGACATTGGTGCGCGGTCGGTCTGGATTCGAACCCACGACTCTCAGAATGAAAGCCGGGGTATCTACCACTAGACCAACACCGCTCGTATCGCGGTGTTGGTCTAGTGCTCGCCCGCTCGCAAGTATTAATATATATTCATAGAAAACAGAAAATAATAAAAAATAAATGTATAAATACATAGATAAAATAAACTAGCCTTGGTTGTAATTAAAAAAAATAAAAAAAAAATACTTTGTCCGGATAACCGGACTTGATATCCGGATGAAAGTAGCCTATATCTTAATCGGGGTGTAAATTATTTGCATACCGTATTTGGTTGAAATTGAATGAGCCGTATCTGAGATTAGCGCTGTCAAAGCCACACACAAACGGCAACTAGAAACACATAAACACATAAGTTATAGTCTATCTAATTCTAAAAATTAAATTTGGTTTTTAATGTTTTCCAAAAACTGACATCTCTCATTTAAAATAATATTATTATTTGTATTGTTTTTTATTAATATTTTTTAACTGTAATTAGGTATTGAAATAAACGTCATTATGACGAGTCTAAATGGTTTTCAAAATCATTAATATTCAAAGACGTCGTGATTAAACAACATCATTCAATTCAATTTTGTCGTTGTCATGTTAAGATTCATTGTTCATTGCAATGTTACAATCTCAAACACGTCTTCAATGTCGGTCGTTTTAAATTATTTGAGTCTATAAACTAGTCAAGGTAGACTTTAGATTAATTTTTAAATATAAACGCCACCCCAGAATTTATATCGAATACTTTGAAATATTACAAGCACCCAGTACTCATTAATACGAAATCTTTTACCAGCACGTTGTAGTCATAAGATCCTCAAGTAATTTTCTAATATGAACACTGCTTTAGGTCTTAGAATATACAGTTGTGGTCATATAATTAAGAACGATTTGAAGTTCTAGAAGTTTTTTATTTAAATCCTATCATACACAGAGATGTGTTCCTTCTGAGAAGCAACTAGTTATGTTATATAATAGTCACATTAATAGAGCAACCTGACTTAAGAATAAAGTATGAAACCGCTAACTATTTTTTGCACATTTTATTGATTTTATCAAAGTAACACATTCAAATAGTACTGAAACTGGACAAATAATTAAGAACGATTTATTTAACTGCTCGGGAATTGTTTTGTATGACACTTAGATTTAAAAAATCACAATATTATGTAGCACAGGAAACATAAAAATAAATTTAATAAATATTTAACTAAAATTAATAGTTAATAGCATATCCACGGCTTTTAATTACAGCTTTACACCGGCAAGGCATTGACTCTATTAATTTTTGACATTTCGCAAGATAAATAGAGTTCCATTCTTCTAAAAAAACGTCATACAGCTCTCTTAAATTTCCACACTTTGTATTTGAAACCTTTTTCTTTACTTCAAACCACAGATTCTCTATTGGGTTTAGATCTGGACTGTTAGCAGGCCAGTCTAAGACAGAAACTAATTGCGCTGTAAGAAATTCCTTTACGGTGCGTGCAGTGTGCTTTGGATCATTGTCATGCTGGAATGTCCAAATGACCGGTAGAACGTCTTTAGCGTATAGTAACATTGTTTCTTCCAGTATATTTTTGTATTGGAACTGATCCATGTTACCTTCTATCAACTTTACAACAACAACGGTCCTACACCATGTCCAGAAAAGCAACCCCAAATTTTCACATTTCCACCACCGTGCTTTAATGTAACTTTCGTGTACTTTGGGTCGAATGCTGTATTCGGGGGACGTCGTACATATCGTTTTCCATCAGAACATACTCTGTTTATTTTCGTCTCGTCAGAAAAAAGTACATTTTTCCACTGTTGCACAGTCCAGTTTTCATACTTTCTCGCAAATGCAAGCCGGGCTTGCCTGTGGCAAAGTTTTAACATGGGTACCTTTCTTGCTATCCTACCGTGCAATTTTTCTTCTACCAAACGTCTTCGAATAGTGCGTGCTGAGATTGCTGAAGGGTTGTTTTCACCAAAATATTCTTTTCTAAGCTCATTGGACCCTTTAAAGGGATTTTGTTTTGCCATACGAACGATGTTTCGGTCATCTCGAGGAGTTGTTTTTCTCTGTTTAGGTACACGTGGAACATTCGAAGTAGTTTGATACGTAGCAAAATGCTTTACAGCGTGGAAAACCATCTGAACATTGCAGATGGTCGGCTATCTTTTTATAAGACCATTTCTTCCGGCGAAGTTTTATTATTACTTCCCTTGTAGATTTATCACAACTTTTATTTTTTCCCATTGTTTTTTCTAAAGAAGCAATCACCTTTAATCTTTTACAGCACGTAATGGCGCCAAAATTATACAAACAGTAACAAATCAACTGAGTGTTCTCTATTTAAATTTGAATAAAGGTATAAACTACTTAGCGTTCTTAATTACGTGACCAGCCAGTAATAAGGAATACTTTGTTTAAAAGTAGTGTAAAAAGTTTGCCTATTGAATTTTAGCCAATCATGTGTATCAATGAATACAGTGGTAATATGGAAATGTTTTACGATACCGAGAGAAATAAAAACAAATGCATACAATTAGTTTTGCATCTTAGTTGGAAAAAATCTTCCCTTTATATCAGCGTTCTTAATTATATGACCACCACTTATATATGTTGTAATTGCATTTTCTGGGTGGTTTCAATTTTTTAAGCCACACCTGCGCATTTGTATATAATGTTTATCACGTATTTTAAAATTTCCGGAGAACCGGTATTTTTTAAAAAAATTCGATATGATATCCGAAAATAATGTGTTTATTCCAAACAACATACTCCTTTGATACAAGATTCAAAACAATTTAACACCACTATTTCCGGATAACCAATTTTGAATGCTAAAATTTATTTATGGTAAACAAATATCTTGTAAATAAATATCTAGTAGTAATTCAAATTAGGTACAGAGATATAAATTGCTTGCCAACAATTTACCGTAGCAGGAAAATCGGACCGTTAAGCATTTGGCCTTAAGGGCAGAGAATTCCACTTTAATCAATACTGCAATTTCACACACAAGAATGTATTAAAGTTTATATCTTAAGTATGCTCATGTTTCATCCTCTTGATTATACTTATAAATGAACGATAAAATTAATGTTTGTCGTAAAAACTTTGTGAAAATTTAAGGATACACGTTCATAAATATTACGCAGTAATAAACACTGGATCTGAGTAAATATACGTATAGAATATGTGCACAGTAAATACTTATTACTATTACATAACATAAAAAACTTACAAATAGAGTTTTCATATGGTACCATACCTTTGAACGTTGACACAGACTATTAAATCGGCCGACAGCAGACCGACCTTTAATTTAATTAAATTTAAAAGCAGACGTTCACTGACTAATTTCCAATAGCTAAGAATGCAGTTGTGAAATCAATACTATATGTCTATATTTAAAATTATACTGGATATTTAAAGTTCTTGGACTATTAAAAACCTATTAGTGGGTTTATACTGTCGCGCAAATAGCTAGAATGGTATTTTGGTAAAAAATATATTTTTGGAATATACGTAAGTTATCTTTGACAAAGGATAATCTTAGGCTTATACGAATGCATGTGACTTAAACTGATGTTAGTTGAGATTATAAACTATTAATAATATTAAACTATTCACACTGCCAACCTTGTCTAATATATAAAATTTCCATGTCACAGTGTTAGTTACCGTACTCCTCCGAAACGGTTTGACCGATTTTTACGAGATTTTGTATACGTATTCAGTAGGTCTGAGAATCGGCTACTATCTATAATTTATAAGGCAAAACAACGTTTGCCGGGTCAGCTAGTTTTATATAAAATTGAAAATCAGCTTCAAATCTACCGATTTGAATATGTATTATTTGGAGCCAATTTTAAGATTTTGACTGTTGATAATTCTGATAATATTACAGAAGCTATAAAACGTGATTTTTAATACAAAGAAAACATTTGCCTACGTCTGAATACCTATACCTATACCTACCTAAGATTGTGTTCCTAAGTCCAACGGTTAGCTCACAGGAGTAAGTTAAAAAGAAAGAAAAATGACAACCGATTCCACAACAAGGACAGTTGTGATGTGACAGTGACAGTGCCTGAGGATGATTATGACAGGTTAAACAATACTCTTAAGAACTTGGGTACTGTTACCATTTCCATACAAAAATAATACCAAAATAAATTATGAAAAATTTAGTTTTCTACCTTAATATCGATATTATTCGGATTAAGATTTTATTTTTATAGGGCCCCCACCCGAACGGTCACGAATCCCCCACCACAAGGTTTTCCAAAATACCTAATAATTCGAAAATAAATATTCGAAATGAAATAAAACGGAGAAACATTTTTTTCATTTTTACAGCGTAAATTTACTTTTTATAGGGAATAATATAAAACAAATGAGATGTAAATGAGACGTAAACTAGTAATTTACGCTGGAAAAATGAAAAAAATATTTCTCCGTTTTATTTCATTTCGAATGAATATTTTGGAAATCTTGTAGTATAAAAATACAGTACAGTACCCACCCTCTTAGATGATTTTAACTTGGTTTTATTATAAGAAAATCTGCCCCTAATCTAAATTCTTTATTGTTTTCGCAAGCTTCATCGCATTTTCGAATGTTCCTTGATTAGGTACCTAATTTAATTGTATTGATGGCAGCATAAAGATTATTGTTTTAAAGTAATTTTATGATCGATGCAATTTTAGTTAAATCAAAACATACAAAAGTTTACTTTATATTGTGAAATCCAAGTAAAAGGTTTCGATAGATTCATATTTATCTTTTAAAAATAATGCCAAGTTTGTTTGTTTAGAAAATGCAATTTCCTTAATTTTCATAAAAAAAGCAAAATTGAGGCGATTCTTATTAGGAGCTAATTTGTATTTATTAATATTATGGAATATTTTAAAAGAATAATACATACTACGTGTTTCTTTCTAAGTTGACTGCTTGGAAGGCCCCGCGGGCTGGTAGCGGGGTCCGGGAGAATGACAGGCCGTCTCGAAGATGCTACAAACACGTACCAATCTATTACTAAGGGTATATGTATATTTATACAATGAGATGGCACAGCATTTCGCAATCGCATATCGCCAGCATTTCACTAAAGTAAACTAATAATTGTGTTGCGGGCATTGATAAAATACTTACAAACATCTAAGTACTTTTCCTATTTTTTTCATTTTAACGCATTTATGTATTTAAAAACCTACGCTTACTTATTATAACCTAGGTACACGTTTTTTTTTGTAATAAACTAATACTTAGTAACTGATCAATAATAATTACAGTTACAGTTTAGATAATTTGGTAGTAGGTATACCTAATATTGTCCAATCTTGCTGATTTTTAGGTGCAGTCGAAACTCTGCTATAGAACTATGAATGACAAAAAATGAAAAAATAAAAAAAATACTATAAAAAACAACTTTAAAAATTATAAAATTACGTATCTACCTACAGTGCCACCGACTTATCTGTTCTGTAATCTGAAGTCGGAAACCCAAACTATAATCTGGAATTACTTCGTAAAACCACAGTTTCCCTAATATTTGGTACGCCTCGCGGCGCTCATAGGTAAAACTGACCAACTTCAGATTACATAACAGATAAGTCGGTGACACTTAATATGTTATTTTGTACTTTTTGAAGTAGGTTTTTAAATATTTGTTCTGTTCTATTTAGATGACAATAACATTTTACCTATCTACACATTTTTTTCGATTATTTCAAGACGTGTAATTATTGATACCAATCTACTTCTTAATAGAGCCATATAGTTAATCTTTCTGTACAATTAATTTAATTTGGCAATTTTAATCGTTTTTTTTCAATTGAGGCCTTGAAATCATACAGAAACGTGACTGGTTTTTTTTGAAATATCAACAGCTAAATTGTATTTATATCATAGTGAACATATTTGTCTGCAGTAAGTTGTTAAACGACCTCCGTGGCGTGGCGGGTAGATAACCGGGCGTGATCCAGGGGTTGCGGGTTCGGTTCCTACCACAAACATGTATAAATAGATTTATGATTTAATTAGTGAGTGTGTTTTGTAGTTGTGGTTTATGATGTGTAAGTTTGTCATTGAAACTAATTGTTAGTGATAATAAATAGATTTATGCACATAATATAGGTATATTGGGGAAATTTATATCATAACTCTATTTCAGAAACTCGGATATAAAATGTAAACAAAGAACTGTCAATTTTAAAGGAAAAAGTAAATTAAGAGCTGCCACTTTCAAATAAATGTAAGTATGGGATTTTTCTTTACATTTTTACTCTTAAAATAGAGTATAGACTTGGCTTGGGGCTAGATGACGCTGTGTGGAATATCGTGTTAAATTTGTCTTGTGATACAATTGTGATATTCACCTACCCCCAGATTCTAAGTGTTGTAGAGGGTTAAAATGGAGGATAAAGATGAAGTGAAATAGACATCTCCGTATTAATTTCGAAAATACCATAGTCCGCGCTTTGAACCTAGCGTGAAGTCTATAGAAAGACTACCAAGACGTGAGATTGTTAATTTTCTTTGGTCTTTCAGTGGTCACTGTTTATAATGGCAGTTGTTAGTATGTATGTAAGTGGCGGTAGATCGCCCCATTGCGTGGAAGCAACATCTATTATGCTATATATATGTAGCAGGCTATTTGTAGATTCCACCGTTTACCAACCCCGTTGGCAATTTAAAAACTATTACATTATATCAAAAACCTTCTACTTTTATTTATCGGATTATTTTATTGTTCACCTGATTATTTTAGTGTTGCATTTTTCTTTCATGACGTGACCAAGTGTTATTATACAGGGTGTTCCGAGGAGGGGTCGTTCGAAAACTCCTTCGAATTTCCAAAAGTTGTAGAACAAAAGTTGTTTGCCCAGACCTCTAGAACAACCCCCTTTCGGCTTAATACCACATCCTCGGAACACCGTGTATAATATAATGTTCCTACGGTTTAAATAAATGAGTACGAGTAAAGGAAAAATAATAATATAAATAAGGACTGGCCGGCCGATGTGGAGGAGTTGTTCAACGAGCTGATTAATGATTCTGTTGACTTTACAGAATGCAGGCATTACGGAAACGGTCTAGAAGAACTCTTCTGATAACATCAAAACAATTAACGTCGCATTTAGTTCCGCCTCTGGTCTAATTACTGAGTTAACATCTTTATTATTGTTAAACTAGCCTAGCTCCATGAATATACGATGTGAAAAACAGATTTAAATAGGTTAACTTGTTCTGTATTACCCTCAGGTACATTATATAAGTAGTTGCAGCCCATGGTTAACCCACGGATAAACCATAACCCCATTACTGTTACTTTACTGTGACATGAAGTCTAAAAGTTGATAGACAGAGACAAACGTTACATAAACTTAGTCATCGTTTATAAGTAAGGGGGTTAGTCCCTATCCTTCCCTATGAGGTTCCCTATGATTTCAAGTTCAATAAATATGTATTCCTAGGACTCAAGATTGCAAAACAAATCTTAAAAATAACAGTTCCGAGGTTATTCTATCAACCCTTATCAACACTCACGCACTAAGGAAAAAAAACAAAGTTTGACTTTATTTTGGGCATGGGGGTCTTAAAAATTCTATTCTATTTTGTGGTTATATCAAAGAAATTTCGTGCCGTGCCACTGCCGCGACTTATCGATGCGCGTTGCACTTCACGTGACTTCTTTTCTGTTGTTCTATACAAAATGTGGTCGTACATTGTATAAAATTTCATGACAACGCGGATCCCGTCTTTGTATTTTATGTGCGGCGTGTGTCAGTCCGTTCGTAGATACAATGTGATATGATTCTGGTATTTATTTGTTCTGCAACTTTACAATTTATCCTTGACATTCAATTTGCGCGCATTAAAACAATCTTGCTTAAAAATCTAGACAGTCGTAGTGATGCGACTTGGGTAAGGACAACCTGCGCGTGTTTGCAGACTCTAGGGCAACCTTCCTTTGATTAGTATAGCATGCAGCTATACTAATCAATGGAAGTTATAAATACATATTATACAGATAGATAAACGAGGTTTCTGGTGACCGAAGGGCTGGTAGCTTTCTCGCACAGAGGGTCAGCTTGGCGATACAGAGAGGGAATGTTGCCAGCCGTTTTGGGACGATGCCTCGTGCGGCATTTTTTATTTATAGTATGTACATATATATGCCAAGTTGAGAAAGGAGATAGACTATTTGTTACTCAATGAGATTGAAATCGCTAGGCGTACGGGGCGCGGCGAATATCTACATGTACAATTGTAAATGCATACACCCGCGGGGTCTAGAGTTTGAATTGGCTTACATAAACATTAACCCTGTCGCGAAGAGTTAGGTAATAATACTAATAATCGACCAAACTAGGAGATAGTTTGGTCCATAGACGCAACGCTTATTGTGGTGTTGCTTGTGACGTTACGGAAGCACGACTCGAAATACCTTTGACATTTGACAAAGAATTGGCGATAGTCAGAAAAGGATTCCGATCCGACCGATTTAGCACTAAATCCTTCATTTCAAAACCTGTATAATTTGTAAATGACAAAGTAATAGCTTCTGAAGATGATGAAAACTGAGTGTCGGTCCGATTATAAAAGTTCTTAGCATTATGTACATTTTTATGTCCTGTAGGGGGCGGGGAAAAAATACATTTACCATGGTCATATATGACTGTAATAGAAACTGTTACAGGCAACCTAACAGGCTGAAACATTTGGCTCACATGCAGAGGTTGGTAGTCCGAGGACTAACTAACCAGTCCTATGCTAACTGTACAGATTTTGATATCAAATGTAAAATTCGCTCAGGACTAGTTACTTTGTCCTCAAACTAGCTGGCTTCGCAAGTGAACCAGTAACAGGAAAATACGAACTAGTAGGAACAAGCTTGTATCTGTAGGATATTATATGGATACCTAAAGCATTCCGTCCCTACAGTTTAAGATAAATTAAAAGGATGCAATTCAGTTAACGATTTGATATGCATACGCGATAGTGAGTTGCAGCTTGAGGCTTCATGATTTGATCATGAATAAATTAATGTGGGTTGCAACCTATACGGTATTAATAAAACTTGATGCAGTCTGTGATTTCCATTTTCAGAGTATAACTTTTTCAAACTCTCTACTACTTTTACTAAATAAATTGAACTGACTGACTTTTACTTAATAAATTAAACCGTTCAAATAGCTGCAAATTATCTATCAATATTGCTAAGCTTCGCGCAAGTGGGTTCAATCAAGCGCAAAATTCAGAGTCAGTTTTTAATGTACTCAAATAAGTAAACCATCTATACGCTGCTTTAGAATCATAGATCAAAAATGTTAACAAAGAACTCGCACATTTATTTGAAAGTGTCAGCTCTTTATTTACTTTTTCCTTTGATAATGGCAGTTCTTTGTTTACATTTTTGATATAAAATTCTGAATATAGTATTTAAGTTAATATTGTAACCCAGGCTTGCGCGAGCCCACTTTATTGATATAATTGTCTGCAGAATATAACCTCGAGTAACATCTAGCATTTATAAAACTGTGTAAATAAGAACCTACTTACGTAGGCACTCATTTAGTACTTTAAAAATGGTAATCATTTTGCCTCGTTAAAATCAATATTTTATAGGTTCTTAGAAGTCAAATCCTTGCTCGTTAAACTTGTAATTTACTGTAAAGTAGATAAGATAAAAAAATATGTTTGTAAGTACGAGTATGAGTAGAATGCTTCTGGTAAGTAAGTAAATAATCTACTGTGTATTTCATTTGGTACAAAAAGGTTCGGTAAACACGTTCAATGTAAGATATTAGTATTTTGGTGTTTTTTAAATATATTATGCGTAAAATTCACAATTGATACCTATGGTGTTCTATAAGTTTTCTGCAATTTGTAATACCTAGTCCATGACATTACCCTTACATTTTCAAACAACAGTCCCCTAATCATTTGTGTACTAGCTACTATACTTTTTATTTCTCATTTGTAAATGAAAGATGTCTGTATCTATACGGAATAGAACACATATTTCGGTATGCAGATAGCTTTGGCCCTAATTTAGATACGGGCTTTTTAAATATAGATTTAGATACGAATTAACAAAAAATAGCAGATGTAATCATTTTAATCATAATAATATACGATGATAAAATAATAGCGTGGTCAATAGGTTGTATAGTAATTATTTTGACAAGTTCATTATTGATAATGATAGTTGTCATCATTTTAAGTGGCTTCGTTTAATTAAATAGTTAGTACTTATCTGTGTCGATACGATGTCAATATTAGTTTTAAGCTGTATGACTGATTATTATGACATCCGTAGGTATAGATAGAATATGGAAAATATATAGGTAGTTAAGGTACTGGTATATTTACGTCGTTTAACCGTAGTACGTGTAAAAACTAAAAACACGTCATGAGTAAATATTAGAGCCCTCGCCCACGGCGACTTTTTGTAGCGATACTAACGCGCTTCTGCATCGATACAGTCGCGAAGCGGTCGCAAGCTGTGTGCCCTCGCCCACGCCACGGGGCGCTCAGATTTAGTAGCGATCGCCATTCGATTCAGTAGCGATGCTGTAGCGCATTGCAAACGCGACTACCACGCGTTAGTAGCGATGCAGTCGCGCGTATGCTAAACGCGCGACTGCATCGCTACAAAAAGTCGCCGTGGGCGAGGAGCCTTAGGGTAGGATTTACTTAATGGTGAGATATTGGACTAAAATGGATTAGAATCAGTAAGTTTAGGTCAGGTGGGGTGGTACACTAGCGGGAATAAATAAATAACTATTTGAGATGAACCCCTTGTTGGTGACAGAAATTATAACCTCATTTCAAAGCCCAACATATATATACTACGTTACGATCGTTGTCCATGTTTTTATGCTTTAGAATATTAAAATTAATGTTTACTTATTACTTCAGTTTCTTTTAAAATTGAGCCTTTATTTCAAATACCTACATAAAGAACTATTGTTTCACTTTATCCTTTACTAACAAAATGGTAGTTTGAAAATATTTTATTTTTTGGCAGGAACAAAGAGCTGAATGTACCGTACAGGACTGTTTCAAGGACAGTATTTTTCACGAATTGCTGCTGCAATTAAGGATTGTGTTACTCTTTGCCTTTAATTTAACATACCAGTAAAGTATTTATCACTTTGCCTAAGTTAACACACCCTGAAACCATAATAGCCTTATTAATAAACGTGGAGTAAGATCGGAGTAGTAAGAACATGCTTTGTCTTTTTCCGTGACAAGAACTTTCAAAGTTGACAGACAGAAACAAAAAGTGGTAAAATTATTCCAACTTTATTCCACGTTTATTAATAAGGCCATTAGGGTTTCAGGGTGTGTTAACTTAGGCGAAGGCGACCCTTTTAAAACTAAGTAAAGGTGGGGTCGTACCCTAACTTAATTTTGAGGATATACCTAGTAACTTTGCGAAATATTAGACTAGACATGATAATAACAGACCACGCCTATCATCAAGTAAATATTTAATTTCAACATTAATTTATATGATACCAACTACTATATCATATTATGGTTTGTTATACATGTAATATCACATGGTTATGGAGCCCCGAACCTTTAGAGAAGGTGTGCATGGAGCAGAAGCCAACACGGAGAGACATTTTATTACATTTTAAATGATGTGAACCATAGATTATTCCTTTTTGCCCTATTAAAGGTGAAGACAATACAGAGAGACTTCTCCTTGGTGCATTCGGGTCCGCGGTACGTAGCTTCGAGGTAACTGGGGCACAGTTAGAAAGACATAATAAAATATACTAATGTTTACATATTATTATGTCTTATTAACATGGTCTCTAATTAATATTAATGTAAATACCTAAACTAGTAAGTAGGTATATTTTATAAACAAATTTTGACGGGACTTGGATATTAAAACGATGGTATCTGAAATCGAGACCGGCCAATTCCCGATGTGGGAATTACGGGGCTAAAAAGTACATGGAGAAGTAGTGTGGTAGTGCAAATGTAACGCGTTCACTGATCCAGACCCAGATCGTAGGCTGTCATTTCGACGGGTATATCTCGGTTATCGACCCAATTGAACTCGAAAAAGTCGCTTATTCCTTTGATCTGCTTTTAATAGCACCAGTTTTTCATATAAACGGATCTATCAAGTGGATCAAACAGGAGTCTCCGTCTTACAATTAACGGAGATGACGCCATTCAGTTTCAAGTGAAATAAAACAAAAAGTGCTTTGTTTTTTGTTAAAGTTTTTGTTTGAAGATAGCTCGTATTTTTTGTTAATTATTTCAGCGTATTCTGCCCGTTTCGCGGGTATAGGTATGCTACATAATATTTCAAAACCAAGAGGTGCTGGTAGGTACCTCTACCTAATTGATAATTATGGCTCGGTGATACAATTAACGCGCAAATGTCTGTCTAAAAGAGAAAATAGTAAATATGTGTTACTCCTTTACTACTAAACCGATTCTAGCCATGTAGGTAGTTCGAATCCTGGCCGTCCGCGCACCAATGCCTTTTTCTTTAAGAAAAAAATATGTGCGCTGTTAACATCGCTCTTTCGGCAAAGGAAAATATCGTGAGGAAACCTACGGAAAAAGGCCAGTTTTAGGGCTAGTTGCGGAAACACACATTAAAAACTAACTATTTTAAGTTCTGAAATCTTTTATTCCAAACCTTTATACCTAAACCGATCAAAATCAAAATAATTTCAGCAGTGACAGTACAGATTCATAACATCAGTGTAGCTTGATGATTAAATTGTGGGATATTACCTACTAACCTCGCTGCCGCCGCGCCGCGCCGCCCGCGCTCTGGCATTACAGTGATTACAGAACCTTTTACAAACAAAACACGTATGAATCACGGGATTGCCTTGTTTTCAGATTTAACTATAGGTTATTACTTATTAGTAGTTACCTACGTACATTGATGAATGGAAAATAAAAATACTCATTTGTGTGACCACAGAACTACCTCTGGCTTATTTATCGTGTTTTTTACAATTGCCTATAATCATGTTTGTTATTTATTATGGTGAATCGTACCTAACAACCTAATAATAAAGTGACAAACAGTAATGAACAATAGGGGTAAATGTGATGAATGAAGCTAATGACGTGTACAAAAAGTTGATAGATAGGTCTTTTGCCTGATATAAATGTATTTGTATTAGTTAGTAGTATACATATTTAGTGTTTTTATAAGAATAATTAAGAAGAATATAGCAATAATAATAAGGTGCAGCCACTAAGGATGTCGGGTCGGATGTTGTTCCACTACCGACTTCCTTCTTCTAGATTAACGTGCGGCATCTTAGACCATATCATACTTTCATCAGGTGAGATAGTGGTTAAACGCTTATCGTTTAAAATAAAATATGTATTCCATTTAAAATAAGACCGATTTTAACATAAAAACAGTTTATAAGTCTATTAATTATACTCAGCTGCGCCCTCGTATATTAAGATCCCTAGGGATTATCGGGATCAAACTTTGGGATCAATAAAGTTAGGATTTGGAGGTATGTATATTAAATTTGAAAACCTGTGATTTCTTAATTCAATCTACAAACGAAAAGAATCCGCCGCCAGCTACAATCTAAATATTTAACAGCGCTGTTAAATATTTACATACAAAATTCACACAATAGTAGGTACTTGATATAAAATATAATAATAAAATGTTTTATACTTCAATTAGTGTAGATTTCAAATTAATGTAAATTCACATACCTACTGCATGCATGGTTGATTCGTGAAGTTATTTGGCTCCCGTGTTATCGCCACTAATTAATTCAAATTTTTATTATAACTACAATACCTACTTGTTTATAGCAGACAGCTCAAACGTAAACAATGATCATATTTTTTTACTTGAATTGTATACCTAGTTTTAATTAATGATTAATATACAAGGCCGATGGTTAATATAAGTACTTGTACTTTATAATAGGGCTTTTTCACACTATTATTTGGTTTTAATTTAGCTATTCAAGCTGATGACGAAGTGTTTTTGAGATTGAGTGTGGAGAAACAAAATTTAAACAATTTAACCATAATTGTGTTGTTATTGTTGTGACATTTCTCGATGAAAATTTAAAGTGTGAATTAAGAGAACAAGATTAATTACTTTACTTGTTTCTTGTCGTGGAAATTCGTAGGTAATTAAAAGTAACTTGTGTCTCGTTTATTAAAAAGTTTCAGCTATCTACATAATATAATATTATTATGTTTTACCCGATATCCATTACGTTTATTTGGCTTAAGTTAACTCTAGCTTTTTTAAGTCTGTTTAAAATTGATAGTCCTATTAATATAAAGGATAACACATAGGACTATTAATATAAAGGACTGTCGGCAGTAAGTATAGATAGATTAAACATAGATTAGTGTGATACAATGTTAAGCACTCATATAGATAGGTAGACCTTTTTTGACATTAGTCACATGTAATATTTTAGGTAAAGACAGTAATTATGTTTCGGCTTCTCGCAAATGTACCCATGCAGAAGATCCACATACAATGACGCCTGCGCCTGCGTTTGCGTCGGCGACGTCGGACGCCATTCGCAAATAAAACGATTGGAGAAAGTTAAATGTGAAATCTTGTACGTAAACATTATTTAACTCACTTAAGGACTACGCTGCTGGTTAAACACATGCAAAATAAGGAGTTTAAGTACCTACCCACCGGATAAAAACACTCGTATCAAGATATGAGTGAGTAACACTCCTTATAACCGTCTATCTATCTATCCTTATTATAAGGTCACTTAGGATAAGCAGTAGAATAAGAATTTATATAAATCAGGTCTGTCTGTCTGTTTCTTTACATTTAAAAACTGCAGCCGTACCGATTCTTTCAATATTCAAGATTGTATTTCTCTGTTTTAACAAAAAACCGTGGTATACTTTATATTGAAATCAAACAAGTAAAGTAATCAACATAAGACTGACCCACTCAGAGTTTTCCACTGGATCAAGACTAACGCGGGTAAAACCGCAGGGCTGTAGCTAGTTATGAATAGCATTCATAGTCAGACTGTCTGAGTATAGTTCTGAAAATCTTCTTTTCGAATAACAAACGTACCTACCTATCATCTATTATGTTAAAATCAATGCTATATCAAAATATTATAATGACGGTCTGTAACATCAATTGTAATTATAAGTGAATAAAGTCATTGCAAATACGAGCACATCTACCTATTTCGCGTAATATAAAATATATGTTTTTAGTTATATATTTTTCAGAACAAGCTGTTCAAATATAGAGGACGTATCAATTTTTACGTCATTCTCTGGGAATATATGAATACTCGTAAATAGTAGTAAAACGTTATAGTTAAATTCTTTTGTCTCTTTTCTTGTAAATTACTTTATATCTTAACAATATCGTAAAACTTCCAAGTTCATATTGTGTTTGTATACATACCGATTCGTATTACGTCATATGTATACCTATGTTTTAAGGATATCAAACTAAAATTGGCGTCATCCATTTCGCAAATTATTCGCTACCCAGAACCCAACGCCAAACGAATTCATCACGGTGTGTGCACTTCGCGATAATTCTTAAAAAAGCGTTGGATGACTATTTAAAACCTCTTAACTATCTATTGTTCGATGTATTGTGACTGTAATTAAACATGTCGGAGATTTTAAACGGTGGGTGGCTTAACCTGATATTTATATACGAAATCAAATATAAGTTATAACGCACAGGTACTTATGTCCATAATTGTAGATACTGCGGAAAATAACAACAATACACATCGATGGGCAGTATTTGCCAATAAACAAGATTAGTAGGAAAAGTGTGAAAGCGAAATCAAATTTAATTTGACCTTCTATTTATAGGGATGTAGCTATTTAGGACATTTTAATGGATTTGAAAGTAGTGAGGAGACTGTTGTTCTGCCTTCATCTGACAATGTCGCAAACTTGTTTGAGGTACTTACAATCGGTATGTGCGCTTGAGTTGGCAATTACGTTTTCCCGGTCGTTGCAGCTATACGAGGCGCCATCAAGGCGTCTGAAACAGTCGCTCAAGTCCACAAAACGTTCTACTATAGACATTAATGCACTAATAAAAACGATACGAGGCCAATGACTTTTAAATACATGATTTTACCTTCCCGGCAGTCCAGTTTCGTGTCACCATATGCCTACAAAACATTAAACCTCGAAATGCTCGGTACGATAATTGAAAACAACACTCTGGACCTGTATAATAATAACCATAAAGTGCCATGAGAAAACAATTAAACGTTATCGAGGACAGTAACTTAAGTGTAAGTTTCACGATCCCTTCTACAAATAAGTACCTGAAACAAAATACTTTCTACAAGATGCGATGATCACGTACCTAACTAAAAACAGCAAGCAACGCGAAAACTCAGACAAATAAATATTACAACACGGAAAGTGGCACAAAAATAGGCAAATAGAAAAATAGATCATTCAAATCGTATCCGACAAAAGAGTATTTAGCACGTTCGTAAGTAAAGTTTGCCCAAAAATCTAGCACTACTATATACACAGCGACACTATACAATCAATGGCCCAAATTGTCGAACATTGTACAAATATTGAAGAAGCAATCAGACACAATAATGTAAACCAGTGGTGTATTGGTTTGTTTAGAAACGTATCATTAGGTTGTAGGTAACAAGGAACTGATAACTTGTTGTTCTTGCTTATTATCTACTTGTTTTAATTGTAAGAATACTGCTTATCTATCACGAATTGAATGTAATTTTATGTACGTGTTGTTATGGGTGTTATTTTGTATACAAGTTATGAATATGGTTGCTTAAACGTCTTAAAAATAAATAAATAAAAATTGCAGGATGTTTTATACAGCGCCAACTAAACCCAAACTGAGCAAGTTCATATTTGATAACAACTGATTTACAAAATGCTACATTTATTACTAGTAAGTATAATACTTTTTTGTTTTGTACGTAAATACAAATATAATATGATACATACCTAAAATCACAGCTAGAACCAGAACAAGAAGAAACATTTATCGGCAACATACAAACTTATCGATTCCTCAATCTACAGAGGGTACATTGGTCAGCTTTTGATTTACGTAAGTCTCAATCCAATTTATAAAAGTTTTCAAGTCAATTGATTTGCCGAAGAAAGGGAAGATGCGAATTTATAAAGAAAACATTTCAAACTTAGTTGAAATAACGATAAGATTATGTCTATTTTATAAAAAAATATCTGTTTTAAGTTGCTTGGTCGTAAAAAAATTTGGTCGTAAATTTGCGTTATACGCAAAGAGCTACAGGTAGTTACATTTAATTCAAGTTTTATCTATTTATCGATCTGCTTTTTGTTCCTCTGGACAATATGGTACCTACGCATAATTGCATGTTCCTATACGCATGCACATAAACATCCTTGCCAAAAGCTAAAAAAGGAAGACAAACCCGACAGTTTAAGGTCACCGTTGTAAATTTTAAAGTAATTTTGCGTGATTTATCTGTATTGAAAACTACGCTAACCATTTAATTCAATCACCGCTAAGTATTACGTACGGCATCAATTTTCTCGACTCCATAATCGATCCTTGTTTTGAAAATATCGCACTATATTCGATACATATCGTGTATCTTTACCTCTAATGGCATTCGCGATATCAGAGCTCGATGGCGCCGATGTCGACGGTCGTTGCGGTGGTAACCGGTTGTGCCACCTCCAGTGAAAACGATCGGAGATCGAATGAGGCAATATAAAGCAATATTATCAATACTATGTTCTAAAAATATAAATGCCGATTTTTTGTCATTTTGCATTGTAACTAAGTATAGGTACACATCCCTCGTATGAAGTTAATCGATCACGAAGCTGAGCCATCGCGAAACGTCTAGATGGGGGATAAAATATCGAAATCAGACTTCATATGCCAGAGCGGGCGTGAACATATCCACGTACAAACAATATACGGGTCGAATTGAGAACTTCGTCCTTTTTTGAAGTCTGTTAAAAAGGTATTTATTATTTTAACATTTGTGTCAAGTCCCTTTTTACAACCGTATAATGATAATTAGTTGATAGCATACGTATTAGGTAACTTACGTTAATAGGTATATATAATTATATCAAACCCTGATAAATTCCATTTATTGAATATTATAGCCAGCTTAACGAAATATAGAAAGGTTTGTCTGCCCATCATTTGATATGATTTTGTATTGAGCCTTTGAGTCAGTCAGCTATACCGCGTAGTAGAAAAAAGTAATAGTATCCAAGCTTATCTGTTTTCTGAAAACGGGATTTGACAACTCGAATTTCAAATAAGTGTCAAATTTTGCAAGCGCGGTTGTCTGCTTAAGAGGATAGTCTCCATTCTCTTTCTCCATACAACGTAGTTTAAATTTTCCTCCCTGGTTAAAGACATTAGAGCAAATATGTTTATGCCATAAAACCTATATCTGTCATGACAATGCATCTACCTTTTTATTTTTTTTATTTTCTAATTAAAATAATAATAAAATGAAAAAAGTTTTTTGGCGGGAACGTGGAGACAACATGTCGCGCTTTTTGTTTACGTGAAACTATGTTGTAAACCGGGTTAAATTGTGTAATTTTGGGTGAGATTTTTTTCAATTTTGTTCCGTGAATGTGTCCAAGTGTAGTGAAAACAAAATTGAGTGTTAAACATGGACTTTCTTCGTCTCTCCTGTCAAAGCTCCGTGAAGGTTATGGTAAAGTTGCCACCGCTTGGCCATAGCTCCCGACTTGAAACTTTGAGGCCGATCGGGCCAATACTTGATAATGGCAAGATGTACAAGATGTACGACGCCAAAGCTAAAAGAAGAAGAAGGATACGATAATAAACTCGACGCTGGCAGATGTGTAAAGAAAAAAAAATGAAAAAATAAAAAGGTAGATGCATAGTCATGTCATGAGTCATGACAGATATAAGTTTTATGGCATAAACATATTTGCTCTAATGTTTTTATCCAGGGAGGAAAATTTAAACTACGTTTGTATGGAGAAAGAGAATGGAGACTAACCTCTTAATGTTTTCTAAAGCGCAATACACACTGAGCCCGCCGGGCCGCCGACACAGCCCGCCGACACAACCCGGCGGCCTATATGAAAAGAAACATGTCGCCAACATCGCCCGCGCGTGTTTCCCGCCGTGACGTTGGCGGCTTGCGTACGCCTGCGCTCAGTTGCCCGGCGACTCGACAAAATTTTCCGACTTGCAATAAGTGAAGCCGCCAACTAGCCCGCCGACAAAAAGTTGCCGACATAGGTCGGCGGCCCGGCGGGCTCAGTGTGTATTGCGCTTTAGAATGCTGGCAGCATTACTTCTTTGAACGACAATGCTAAACCTATACGCCAAACATAGTCGAACGTTTTGATCTCACATTGAAGTTCGAAAGAGTTCTAAAGAAAATCTTTTCGCTTCTTAACTGTGACAACTTACGTATGTATCTGCAAAGTGTTATGTAAATAAACAGTGTCTTTGACCTGATTTTATGTTTAGCTTAGACAGTCGTTTTCTAATTCATTCCATTCTTGAAAAGCTGATTAAAAACAAAACGCCATTTTTATATAATATAAAATAGATAGCATTCGGTCGGTCGTGATAATAGGTACAGAACATAAACAAAGATTTTGTACAAGCGGCAAAGATTTTGTTTGGGTTTGTACAACCAACTTTCCAATTTATGCATTTTTTTTAATGAGTAGGTACTAAAATGTTGTGTTTAAATTTAGTAGTATTTAACTGTTTAGTTGTAGCCAAGTACAAAGGCTCTTCTTTCTGTTTATTTATACTGTAATCTTAGGCTCTATTTTTGAATGAAATGACATCATTTTACTGTTTTCTTTAACATTTTGTACAAAAATAAACGTCTTCAAGGATGTTAATTTAATTTAAATTTAAATACTAACGTTACGCTATCTATACTATTGTAGGAAACGGTTTAATGTAACGTAATTGGGTATTTAATATTCAAACACTCATTCAGTGTCTCTGTTTCCAATGTACGGCGAAAAACTCTGCCAATTGCAAACTTAAGTGGATATTGTATTGGTGTGCTCGTAGCAAGGCTGCTTGGGTTTCAATGCACGGACTCGCACACAACCTTGTCACAAGGTTCGGTGTAAGCTGACTACATTATATAGGACGATCGCTTCCTCACATTGCCCAATCAATCAATCTTGTATCCTCGGTTTGTGGCCTCTAATCGATGTGATAGTTTTCCTGTTCGTCTCTTGCAATTCTCTCACATCTGATTGTTCTTTCTAACAATATACAGACATAAATGGGCAATTGTATCTCTATATAGCAAGATATAACAAATAGGTACACATAAAAGCATAACCTTAAAATTTATTTAATCCAGAAATTTTATAAAAATCACTAAAAATTCTTCAGACTAGACAAAATGAAATCGTCACATTATGACATAATAAGGAGATTTCTGATGAGAAGGTGCTAATGGGAAGAATACTAGACAGTGTAGTACGTAATATAGTGTTCTTCTTCATCCTCCCATTCTGCACAAAGGTCGGGGTGTACAAACAGATACAGTACAGAATGGGTATTGTTTGGGTAGGTATGTAAATTTTAATGATTCATAACGCAGTTTTGTTTTGACAACAAAGAAAAAGATTGGGTACGATGAACTTCTAAGTTTTTAATATAATTTTTTTATTGTTAATATAGCTACTTACCTACTCCTTGGAAACAGATGAAGGAATTCTTGGCCCTACAGTGGGAAACACAGACCAATTTAAAAAAAAATGTCTATGTGATGCAGTGAACTTGCCTAATACAAAAGTAAAACAGGAGATTTTAATTTGGTCCTTTCGACGAAAAACACTACTTTGGGCAAAAAGCCCAAATTTTAAATAAACTAGATAAATAATAAAATAGGAAGATTAGGAAACCACAAATTTATGTTAATGAGACAATTAAAAAATGGTGATTGAAACAATTAAATTAACGATATGTTTCCTAGAATAATGCGATCAAACGGAATCCACTGCGAGGATGAAGCGACATTTACATAGTATTAATATTATTATAAATACCGACTATGTATAACTGTTTGTCGTGTCCTATAAGCTGTGTCAAATAACAGTAAAATAATGAACGTTAATTACTCTGAACGATTCCGGGTCGCCGGCGCCGCCGATCGCAACGGAAGCAGAAAATCAAGCGATATTACATCGCTATTATACCCGAATGTTGTTTCTTTCTTGTTGCACAGCATAACGCTGTTTTCATAAACATTTTTCTTAGGTAAGTATATCGCACGATAGTAGCACGTCATTTACACCAATCTTAACAATTACGGTTTTGAAAACAAAAATGGTTTTTTTTACCATTCGTTTGAATACGTACTCGTACATACCTACAAAGTTTCAATCAATCAATTATTTTCATTTATTTCATGAATTAGTCTTCTATATCTAACCAATACGAAATCAAAATAAGATTTATTTTGTTTCACAGGAATAGGTTTAGTTGGTTTCGGTTGAAAGCACAGACCTAGAATACTTTTGTTGAAAGTGTAACAAATATAATTTTAATTAAGTATTTGAAGGATTTCAACTTATATTCTTAAATAGGTAATATACCACGTGATGTGCCAGATCAAAATAAAAGAACGGAATTATTTTAGTTAAAAATACAGTGGAAACATAACACATGATTCATTGATAAGCGACTGAGGCTTTGATGTTACTCACGCTAGGGCCATTTTATTTATATACTGAAGCACAATGTAAAAATACAATAGTTAAGTATGTTAATAGTGTGTTTATATTATATTATTTGAATATAAACTGTACAGAAATTATATTTCATTGTAATTAACCCAAATTGGCTGTTGCAAGGAGTCTGGTAAAGACGTGGGGATTCTCCGAATCGGAGACGATCTCCACAGGTCAACGGGTGACGTGGTTACCGTGGCCAAGTTTTGGGTGAAGGTTTTTATCTACCTACACCTTGACACCGTTGACACGAAGAAGAAGAATTAACTTAATCTACATAACTGTATGTGAAATGTAATATACAAGTAGGTACTTACATTAATTTTGAAGTATGAATGGGTGCGACACTCCATTACTTAGTATGATAACGCAAATTGATTTGTAAATATTAGCTTACAGTTATCTTATGTATTGATTTGAAGACAGCTGTTAAGAGGGTATTCGACCACTGTTTTATGCATACATATTCATTTCCCTGTGTCCTATCACATACATATTGCAAGCAAAAACTCGAGGATATACTCTCGTTTCTAATGGATTAGGTAATTAAGTTTTCATCATGTACTTTTAAAGACTTTTTAACCATTGATAGAAAATAGATCGGACAAAAATACAGTTTTTTTATTCACATTATTCATTGCACGTTATTAAAAACCCTATATTTTGTTCTTTAATAAGAATTTGCCTGTTATATGTAGGCCCAGTCGACTACAAAGTCTATTTTTTTACACATATTTACATACCTACTCGCATACAACTATTTCGACATATTATTATGTAAATGTACGTAAACTTATATAAATGTACTCGTATGTTTTATTGGTTTTGGACTAACCCATAGGTATAATATTTTTTTATTATTTCCATAAACATCTGATTTTTCATGTTACATTAAATGTAAAACAAGAACAGTCAGTCTAGGTACTGCGAGATTTCGCGGTTTCGGTTAAAATCATTTTTAATGTCTGCGGTAGGTAGGTACTATTGTATAGTACGGCTAAAAAGTGGTTCCCCACCCACCGTTCTGAAATTATTTATATAGTATGTGTTGTGTTGGGAGTGGAATTTAATGTATTGTATGAGTTGCAGGATTTTGATTTTAATTTATAATTATCAAGGTTATCAAAAACTGCAAAACGAACTGTAACTGAACTGAACGAAGTGTGTACAGTCCGGGTTGCCGACTATAAAGCCGAACGTTCACCGCCAACTAAACTAACTTAGTTCGCATAGTTGAGTCAGTTTTACATTCATGTGCGTCACTGCAAACTATGACAGCTATGGTCACTCGTTTGAAAAACTGGCGGACTAACTTAGTAAACTTAGTTAAGTTGGCGGTGGACGGTCGGCTTAATAATAGTAAACATAAATTGTGATTCCTGTTGATGTTTAACAGGAAAACCGACCCTAACCGCAAACTTAACCTTTGTCCTTTGAGTATGTACAAAATATTATTTGTCAAAAAACATAATCAATATTGTTATTACCTACTAGGTACCTACCTAATGACGAAAAAAAGTGATAGTAAATCTGAGCTAATTACCTTTACAACCATTCTTTAATGTAAATGTCTTTCCAGAACGCACTTTATTTTGGGATGTTAGAGCAATTATCATTATACTTGCCAACCATTTAGGCAGCCATGTCCTTACACTAATAAAACTTTCTAAGCTTATTAACTGTTCTTTATTTAGATTAGATTTTTTATTTTATGATTATGATGAATGGCCCTTAATCATTCGTGTGATCCTCTCCATACCGAGGTTGCCTGGAAGAGACCACTCTCAGTGGTAAGGCCGCCTATTGTGCCACTATAGATTAAGATTCTTTGTACTTTATTTTATTGTAATTTATTTTTGGTGAGAACAATAAAGCGTTCTATCTATCTATCTATCTATGAATGGGGCATTTACTTTTAATACTCGTGCAGTTCTCAAGCAGAACTGTTTAGGTCCTTCATTTCAGTTGTTTGGCTTGTGAAAAAAGTTCATGGTTTAATTAAAAACATAACTTACTAATACACAAAAAATCTAAATGACTTTTGGTGCTTGGAATGTTATTTATTTATTCTTATATTGCTTTAAATAAATAAAGGTGAAGAACTGCAAAAGTTCGGTGTTGCGATTTAGAGTAAGATCCCTGAAACTACAATTCAGTCGAACGAAGTTACATGGACGTTTAGAAATGTCGCGATTTTACTGTGGTTTCGGAAACGTTTCGTTCAAAACTAAAGAAAACTATTTTTTTAGTTTAAGTTTCGTTAAATCATTTATTTATTGCTTCATTGTATAATATAACTAAATGACAGCGGTCTTTATAATATCATGAACCTGGTAGGGCACTGCAACATAAAGCTTAATTCTAATTACTTATAAAATCTATGTATTACTAGCTGACCCGGCAAACGTTGTTTTGCCTTATAAATTATAGATAGTAGCCGATTCTCAGACCTACTGAATGCATACCTATGTGAAGTTTGGTGAAGATCGGTGAAGCCGTTTCGGAGGAGTACGGTAACTAACACTGTGACATGGAAATTTTATATATAAGATTAGATATCTTCAAAGTAATTTTCTATTGCTACGCGCTTTTGTACTGGTTGTTTTTCTTCTAAAAACGATAAGGACAGATACTGAATGGCAATGCAATTTGCTTGACTCTGAGTTCTGAAAAACGATGTCGCTTGCGAATTGCGAATCTATGTCGAGTTAACTGTTTTTCTCCTTGGTTTCCACATGGTTTCCACCACGGAGGAGATAACTGTTTCCATATCATCGTGTAGGTATTACCATCGTAAAATAACAGTGATAAGACAGAAAAAAAAACAATTATTTTTATTTGTGCTTATTGAACAATAAAATTAACATCAATATAGGAAATTATGAGATATATAATAATTTAAATGATAATGGAGAAGCGGTCGACCTCCGACGAAGATTTGATTGAAATAGACGTTGTTGACGTTTTATAACACTCTAGACAGCCTTGTTTCTTTAACACCGTATAGTTAACTAGTTGGGCTCCGTGGTTTCATCCGCTAAGTCCTAGCGTAGGTAGCAAGTTAAGTCAGTTGCAAACAATTAAAATGTAGGAGCTAAATAGTGCTACATAAGAACTGTACGGTTTTGTTAAGCCATCATGGTACGTATGCTGGATCAGTTTATACATTTTCAGATTTAAACATAAATCTTGCCCGTAAAGACACAAAACAATATTCATATTAAGAAGAGTATCAACGTCAACGACCTTGAAACTGAAAATCCCTGTCGGGCTCGTCGAAAATTGTTGATTATTTCATGACGGAATGTCGTAGAACTTTTTTTTGTGCACAGATTGTAGGTGACATTATTTCCTACATTTTGGTGTAGTTTTAAGACAAGAGCCTCCTATTGGTGCAAAGCCTACCTATCCAAATTTTAGACAAAAAATGTCTGATTTGGCTAAAATGTCGATAGGCTTCAATACGTTTCGACATATTTGTATGGAAACTGCACTAAAATATCGGAAACAATGTCGCCTACAATCTGTACACAAAAAAAAGTTCTACGACATTCCGTCATGAAATAATCAACAATTTTCGATGCGCCCGACATGGATTTTCAGTTTTTCAGAATAGGGCCCTTAATACGTAGGTACCTGCGTACGTATTCGGAAATTTCACATCCATAAATTATTTTAGAATAGGAAAATGATAAATTACCAGTCTATTACATTTAACAAACACATAGACATGTTGGATAGATCGATCCTCGATCTTTAAATTCTATTACGCTTCTATTTAAGACACCGGCGGCCGTGGAGCGGGCGTAGACTGACTTTTCATACAAACGTATACCAAAATATATTTATTTACTTCGGTATAGTCCTCACAGTAAGTTGCCATTTTGTTTATAAATGGGGGCGTTGGTGCAGTTAATTATTTGATTCGTATATCTTGCAACAACACTTAAAAATCACAGATTTTTAAATCATAATGCCCCGCGGGTTTACCTGTGTAGTTTCCATTCCTGTGGTAATACGCAGTTAACACGAAAAAGAAGACTTTTTTTCGTATCAACTGGGTCAAATAGCCTGCCCTGAAGAGTCTTGGTTCAGAACTCTGCAACAACTACTGAGTTGTCTATAGCGATTGAGAGGTTGAGGTCGGTTACAGAGCAACTATAGTAGCATAGCCTATGAACATACCAATTACCTACTAATAAACATTTTACACAAGTGAAAGTCGTTAAGAAGGACTTGCTCTAGTACGAAGCAAGATAACTTTCACTAAGTCCTTACATCCCCGTATAAAATAAGCTCACATGCATTTAGAAGAACGATGACTACGACGGTCGTATCTAACTTAAATTTAATTTTACGAATAGTTTAATAGAATTGTATTAAAAGTCTACTTTACTACATCAACGACAAAGACGACGCTAACGCGGTGGAAATGTTTATATTTCATAACAATCAAATTCAGAATTCCGCAATCTTCGGAGTTAGGTACCATCAATTAAAATTATGTAGTTTACTAATATTGAGTATTGCGCTAAACTTTATCATCATGTTCCAATAAATATTGACAGGTTAGGAGTTGGGAGTAGGTACCTACTATTATCAACACTATTTTTGTTATCCCTGCCTCTACCCGATGAGGCAACAAAATCAGAATTTGTGGAAATCCACAAATAATATTGACCGCATACCCTAAATATAGATTTAGTAATATTAACAAAAATGTGTATATTATGAATTTACTCCATCTTATATATAAAATTTCCATGTCACAGTGTTAGTTACCGTACTCCTCCGAAACGGCTTCACCGATCTCCACCAAACTTCACATACGCATTCAGTAGGTCTGAGAATCGGCTACTATCTATAATTTATAAGGCAAAACAACGTTTGCCGGGTCAGCTAGTAATATTATAAAAAAAATATTCACGTTCCAGTAAATTCGTTTACACAGAAAGTGAAACTCGGCCAAACCTCCGCCGGCTTCTTAATAGTTGAAGTATTGTAGGAAACTAAAGTTTACCACCTTATCGTAAATAAAGACAAATATTTAATACTTATACAGGAATGGACAGTCGTGTAGTTTATTTAGCCGCACCTTCGCTCGGACTAAGGTCTTGATGTAAGGTTTATTGCACTTGTCGTATTTCTATACCTACCTATATTTTAACTACATATTTCATTCATAGCTACTGAGCTGTATATTTACCTCTAGTTATCTAACCCAAATTTAACTAACTTAACAGAGGACTTATGCACCTTGTGTTAATCCCGCTTGCTCACAGTTCACTCTATTCCGGGACACAGGGCCCCTCGTAAATGTATTGTTTAATATGTGCTAATAAATCATTTCGGTAAGAATATTTCATTAAGGAAATTTGTATTTATTCAATAGCAATCATTTCGATAGCTGTGGATAGAAAGACACCGCGAACCCATCGTCATTTTGCATAGGTACCTACTTTTGTGAATTTCATACATACATAGGTGGGTATTCAATGATGTTCGTAAGTATATTAAGCTATCTAGATTATTCCCAACAAAAATCGAGTTTAATAGATAAAAACGCGAACGATTTTAATCACTTTAACGATTAAGTCTATGAATATTATCGACTTTACCTAATAATTATTCTGTGGTTACGTGAGAACAATAGAAAATCTAATTTTATTGCAAAAACTGCATCCCACGGCTCGTGCGTTCTAAAATATTATTTTGAATCTCATTATTAGGTTTTTAGGGTTCCATAACTAAAGCTTAGCTCTTCTCGGACTATCTGTCTGTATCCGAGACTTAACTCAGACAAGTTATTTGGCACAAGTCGCTGTACCTAAATACATTTCAGTACAAATTCTTTTTTATCTTTTGAGGAACGGTAACCCTTAAAATAATCCATCCCTGAGCGGTCCTGGAGAAATAGATATATTGCACATTAGCTACTAAAAAAACGACCAATAAAAATAAAAGAAATAGTCTTTGGCGCAGACACTACAAGGTCATTCGTTCTAAAACTTTTTCCTATAAGTGCCTACCTATACCTACCTAAATCTCAACAACATAACTAGGTAGCAAATAAAGTAATTAACTATTGAAAAACTTTAATTGAATTACTTTAAAAATCAAATCATAAACAGCTTGTATTATGTTCTACTCTAATATTATAAAGAGGAAATATTTGTATTATTGTGTGTATATGTGTCTGTATGTTTGTAATGAATAAACTCAAAAAGTACTGGACCGATTTCAAACATTCTTTCACCTAAAATGTCTTTAATTTCAATACAACATCGCGAAAACAGAAGAAGAATCTATTCTTTCACCATTAGAAAGCTACATTAATCTCGAGTAACATAGGCTACTTTTGATCCCGATATTCCCACAGGATCAGTACTTAAGCGGGTCAAACCGCGGGACGCAGCTAGTGTGTTATATAGCTACCACTAAAATTTGTTTTCTATAAGTAGATAGGTATGTACCGAAGAGACGAATACTACAAACTTTAAAAAATAAGTGTTTTTATGTACAGAATCTGAATTTGCATGTAGTCGTGCAGTTTTACGTAGGCAGGTAGATCCAGTTTGTAGTTTGAATGTTCCACTTCTGACTATTTACAATGCGATTGAATACTATATACCAGAAGTTGATTTAACATCATGTAAAGATTTATAAGAGATCTCTTAGGTACAATAATTATTAATTGGTTAGATGCAGAACTTGGAGATGCCGACATCGACACCTTGACTGTTTCAAAAATATGAACCGGGAAAGATCTTAGTTTATTTTACAAGGTATTTCATATTTGTCTTTTCCAAGTGAACTTTTACAGGAAGAATAGATTCAATATAACCCAGTTTTTTTGTTAATTGAGTTTTTTAGTGCGCTAAAAATATAGGCAGCTAAAAATGTAGGTGGGTAAATGTTGGTACTTATACGCACTCATGACGTTCTAGATAACTTTCGAACAATTTCTTATTAAAGCTTCATTGGCACATGTCTCCGAAACGAGTCACTTTAGGACATCATTTAGGACACTTCTGATAGAATATGTTCTCTTTATTTAGGTCTCTTCTATCTAAATGTATGGGTTTCGTTGTTTGAGATCGAAAAAAAAATCAAGATGTCTACCACCGACTATGCCAAGGCCCATACTTTAATTTAAGATCTCCTTTGTCATTAACCCTTTTGCATATAAGATTTATTATAGTAACAAATTAAGGTCGTAATTTAGTGATCCCTCATTCGATTTACATTTTCCTCGCAGTACGCACTGACTGCCGATTTTTAAATCGTTCGATACCTTCCTAACGTTTAATTTGATGGCATAATTCTATTAAGGTTGTACGGAAAAACGAAACACCATGAAGATACATTATGTGGCTGAATAATGCACCATAGTTTTTGACAAGCTTGATAATTTAGGTATAGTAATGTGATAGACGAAATTATTACCTACCTAATTATCGGATTACGATGTAAAACGTAATTAATAACCATTCGAATTAGGAACTACCGCCCGCCGCCGCCGTCTCACTAAGTTCACTTTCAAACGGTCTCTGTCAACCGATCGAAATATCTAAGGTCTGCTTTTAAGCAATTGAATTCCTTACGACCAGTAGTGGTATTTCGCAACACCAATTAGTATGCATTGCATGCCTGTAGTGGTACCTAAATATTTATGTGCACTTGCATGGTATTTATACAAAAATGTTGCTAAACTTATGTAAGCTTGGTTTATTTTGAGGTAATGATAACTAATATTACCTATAGTAACTACCCAACTATGGGTAAGTATGGGTAACATTTGGGTTACCCAAACTATGCTAAGTTCAATAACTAGTGCAACAATGTCTAGTTTTAATAAATATGTAATTATTTGAAATTAAAGACATTTTTCGGTTTGAATCGCGTGGTTTTTATTACTTTTAGCATTATTACAACGCTCAACGTTCCGAGACCTTTCCAGGTCTCTTCTTCAGGATAGACTAAGATGTGATTTGTCTAATGTATTAAAAAGTTACAGTGAGACTACCGTCTTATTATTAAAAACTATTAAAATGTTATCAAAAACGTTCCTGTGTACGCAGGCTCTAAATTGCAATGATTATTATTTACTTACTTCATTGTAAAATTGTATTACTAAATTTTATTATTTAATTTTTACTGTATTACTTTTATTTACTTTATTATTATTTTACTTTATTATTTACATTTTATTTAGCCTATCATTACCAACTACGCACAAATCACCTTCCCAACGGTTAATTTATCACTACGTGACTTAGCAAACGCGCCCCTTCATGAGAAGAAGTCACAAGAAACTCCTGGGGGTTCCTTTGAGGAGTTTCTTGTGACTACAACATCGCGAAAACAGAAGAAGAATCTATGTAATTATTTGTTTACATGAAAACCCAACTTTAGAAATCGAAATAAGTAGGTATCAATTTTATTTTTTTAATTATAAAAGATGTTATTAATTAGTAGGTAGGTGAATGTGATTTATCAACAACGATAAGATTTGGACTGTGGTTGTGATGAACCGGTTTATAATTAACTTTTACCAACGCCAGCCAGACCAGGTAACATAATTTAAATAAAGCTGTTTAAAACAATTAATAATTAGGTTATGTTTATCAATCTATCAACTCAGTAGTGATATAGACTACCTTCCAACGACCTTAACTTTTATTTTATTACTTTATTTTTGTATTCTGAGACAGTATTACGGTTTGTGTTGATTTGTAATTTAAGTTTTGTAAAGCGTATACTCAGTCAAGTTACGGATTTTGACATCATTTATTTAAATAACTAGGTACCCTAAACCCGAGTGATATCTCGTGGCGCAACTAATTGTAGATAAATGACGAACCTTGGTCTTCTCGTAATAAACAAATGGTTGTATTTTATAAGAAAACAATGGGATGTTTTTTTATGTAGATACATTAATTACAACTTTACCGTAATCGAGTAATAAATAAAAAATAATAAATAAAATATAAGTTGTCCGTTTTAAAATGATTAACCGATTATTATAAATAGGTATCATCATCATCTTCATCATCGTCATATACTTAATATAAAACTGACTTTAATGTAGTGTAATTGACTGACTGAATGACTGATAGTTATCGCGCAGCCTATATAAGCGGCTAGGTGTTGAGACTTGAAATTTGGGAAATAGGTTTCTTAGAAGTTTAAAGTGAGCACTAAAAACGGATTTTTGAAATACCGCCTCTAAGCAGGTCAAAATAGGAAAAACTAATTGTGTGTTATGATGGGTTTCGGGTTCTCACACACACCCACCTTATGAAACTCGGATTCATTGGTTTTCCATTATAATATATTTATGTTATTCTTCTTATGTTATTAACATTAAGCAACTGTGAGAGTTTTTTTAAATTAAATGCATTGAGTTATTTGTCAATTTTAAAACTCTGTTGCTATGGGTAAACTGTAATATTTTGGTAACTTATTATTTTAATTTACTAATTTCAAGTTTTATTTGTTACACACATGTTCATGTAGGTGCAAAGTTTGATAAAATTAAACATGAAAATAACTGCGTGTTAGTGGAAACGCAATTATTTTAATTAGGTATTTAATGTTACGTACGTACAAGGTAAACAGTGGGTACTAAATAGGTAAGACAATTTAGAATAACTTTTGCCCTTTGAAGCAAAATATTGTGAATGCATGGTTGGTCATGTCCAAGAAGTTAGTCCCAGACATAAAAAGTTGCTAATATATGATGAGGATCCTCAGAACGATAAGCAGAATAACATCCCAGAGTGCACTAATTTTTCCAATCGGATCCTAAAGAACTAGGTACAGGTTGGTGGAACCACCTACCTACCTACTTATCAGAAAATTCTTCAGTGGTTACAGTTATTATTTGTATTTTATCTATCATCTAATCTTGACGATTTTTTAACAGAGTTTTTTTTTATAACAGAGTTCGAAAAGAACTGAAGTCGGGCGAAACTACAATTTGAATATACCCCGTAAAACTGCCCGAGCTCAGATTACATACCAGATAAGTGGGCGCACTTTGTGTAGGTGAGGTTATTTCATCCTTTTTAAAGTCGGTTTATCAATTGTTTTTTTTATGCTAGTGTTCAATTTATAGGTACCTACTGAAAATTTGTAAACATATCTAACTAATTCACATAAATTTCTTATGGTTTTTATCTCATTGGAAATCACACATTACCTTCTTACCATCATATTTTACACTAGCTGTGTTCCGCGGTTTCAACCGCGTAAGTCCCGATCACGTAGGAATTTCGAAAACCCTTTTCTTATCGGATGTCTACATAATTTAAAATCCACACTCTGTCAGTTTTAGCGGTCTAGGCTGTGCGTTGATCCATCATCCATCAATTAGTCAGTTAAAAGATAAAGCATTATATTATAAATCTGGGGGCACGGCAGTGCCCCCGCCAAGTCGAGCAACAAAGCGGCACGGCCGTACCATTCTTTTCTCGAAGCATTTCAGGCCATTTTCGACGTCCTATAACTTCGTTGTGAATATAACTAGAAACCTGAATTATAGCAGACATAGAAGCTTTTAATTCAGAATACACTTAGTGTTTAGTGTATACATTAAGGGAAAATTATAAAACAAAAAAAAATCGGTCCCGTTTTCCAAAAAAAAACACAAACTTCCCCAATAACTTTGTAATCCCATATAAATGTATAGGATTACAAAGTTATATTTGCAGTATTGTTCTATTATATTAATACTTAAAGATATCTGTTCAAGTATTCATGAAATTGAAAAATAGGTGTCGATAGGTATACTTAGAGATTCAAGAAGTAAAACAAAACGAAATGAAATCCCATCAAAAACATGCTTGTATAAAAAAAGCAAGTCTCGCAACTCAGTTCTTCGACCGTAAAAAGTTGTGAGATCCATGTATGTTATTCCAAGTTGGGGACATTCTGTCTTAACTTATTATTACGTAATTAGCTAATCTAACAACATCTTATAGAGACCATAATAACAATATTTAAAAAAGTTATATTTTAAATAAATAGATTAACTTGGCAATCGCATGAATACCTACACAATTTGTCTCACAAGTATTATTATTATATTAAATAGACTGTTTTGTGCGATTGCCAAGTTAATCTATTTATTTAAAACATAAGTTTTTTTAAAGATTGTTATTATCGTCTCTATAAGTTGTTGTTAGATTAGCTAATTACGTAATAATAAGTTAAGACAGAATGTCCCCGACTTGGAATAACATACATGGATCTCACAACTTTTTACGGTCGAAGAACTGAGTTGCGAGACTTGCTTTTTTTTACAAGCATGTTTTTGATGGGATATAAATTACAAACGATTTAATAATAAATAGATACAAATTGTAATTAGGTAATTGTAATTGGAACAGTAACTAATAATATTCATGGATTTTTTTACGGAGCTATATAAGTAGTACCTACCTACCTAAAGATGAACGGGGTTGAATCTAGGCCCCATGTTACTTAACTTGGTACTACATACTTATCTAAGCTTGCACAAAAAGTTCGGATGCCCTTTTTGTTTGTTTACCCCACTATGAAAATAAAAGACGTAGACGGTAGATGTCACTACGAGGCCTTACTCGCAAGAACACGAGGAGGTGCTTTCTTAATGTCGGCATACCAGTAGTCGCGAGTTCGAGTCCCGCCGGGTAAGGTCAACTCGCGGAAGTTCGTCATAGTGGTATCCTCCATCTACCTTTCGATTTTGAAAGCATTTTTTCAAAAAAGGTTACTTTCATATAAATGTTTTTGACTTGCAATAAATAAACACACGACATACATACAAAAGCATGACCAACAACATCGAATATACGTACGTACATTACCTACCACCTACTTGGCTAACTGGTATTTGTGAATTGGGAACAAATCAGATATGTCTTGGTGTCTGCGTAAGTATGTAGCCATGTTTTTTCTCATCCGTAACCACATCGAACCGGAAACGAGTTAAAGCCTGTTTTTATCTGTTGTTTTTAATAAACACTGTTTGAGATTCGGACGGTAATCAAATTTTAGCGAAATAAAACCGACATACAATACAATGTGGTTTTTTATACGCAAAGCGAAAAACGTCTACAAACATTACATGAAGCTTTAAATATGAAGTGTTGTGTTTAGAAGCTATTAACTAGGTTTAATTAGGTTTTTTATTCGGTTTTAAGAGCTCCTCGGGGGTTCACCGTTAGATAATGGTTTATCATCGTCTCTCCATTAGCCTCGCCAAACACCTATTTAGTAGGCACTTAGTAGGCCATAATCTGGCGGCATTGTACTAATTAATTTGGTATAACCAAATGTGTGCAACAGTATGTATTAAAAGTTTAGGTATGTTATCATCATCACTATATTAATTAAAGTGTAAATATATTAGGTATTTAACTTCATCAAAATAATATCGATTGTAAACTTATCTAGGACTCATGTTAACTTTTGACTTCTAAATTTTAAAGAAATGTAATATGAATAAAAGCGCAACGCCATTCACTTTTTAGGAGTCCTGTACATTCTTATTTTAAAGACCAATATGTCTTAGGTTTATTTTCGTACCAGGAACCGGTCTTCGGGATTCCAAGATAATGTGGAGAACTGGTTTGGGATCGACGTCCTATAGATTTGGCAATGTAGCCAATTTGCAAGGGACGCTCACTCAAGGCTTTTGAAATGACCACAAAAAAACTTAAAGCACGTTGTTTAATTCGGCTCGGCGTCAGCGTAACCTTCGAAATTACTGTAATTCGTTTGTTTTTTGGGCTATTTTACATTATACGTTTTATTAAACGAATCAAAGAGATTTATATCATTACATTGCTTACATACGAAATAAAGATAGCATTAGTTATTAGTTAAATTACTGAGGTTTGATTCCGATTTTATACGTATACTTCGTTTTTAGGGTTCCGTATTTAATTGTAGACTGTGATTTGACAAAACGTCAGATCGTAGTCTGAAATTAAAAAATATAATTCCCGTATGTGTTGATTATATTACCCGTCAACTGGAAGTTCGCCCCACGTGCCACTGAAGTCGTCCAGTATATATTTAGTTGTTAGCTCGGAGATGCCATTCCCAGGTATTCCAACCTGACGTTGCCCATGGGTAGTGACGAGAGACATGACATCAGCCGCCTTCGGCCTATGTGCTGACTCATATGTACTCACTCTCAATTCTCAATTACTAAAATATACACAAACCTCTTTCAATATTTCCTTCCTGCCCCTCTTACTGTAGGTAACCTTTACAAATACTGTAATAACGGTGACAAATTGATTTTAATGCCACATTTTTTTTTAATTAACAGTGTAAATATAAATCTTTTCTCATTTTAATTGTTTACGTAAACTTATTTTAAAAAACTCCCAGTAGGGTTCGGACCTGGGACCTTTCCTCGTATATCTCCGCGTATATCTCCGTCTTACCGAAATTACCGTAGCGAATTTTCCCAAAAACTAAATTTTCGTCAATGTAGGTTCCTTAGCTATGTTCCTTACGTATGTCATATTCAGCGAAATATGTTTGAAATTTTACTTTTTTCTTTCAATTACTTACTCGTAAATTTGAAAAGACTGCTTAGCTGTGATAATTTTCCTTTAAACGTCATTATATGTTCTACTATCGTGAATACATAATAAAGCCAAATAGGTACAGCCATTTGGCTGTTAGAAAGGGGTAAACATAACTCTAAATACTTTAAAGCTGAATATTTCGAAAAACGTAACCCTAAAATGAAAAATAATTAAAGAAAACCCACAACGCCGCGCCTAGCAGCATCAGTACTTCACAACTTATCTTATAAATATTGATAACTACATAATATATTGTATTAATATCATTTACAATTTTATGATAAGTCAAGATATTTTGTCGTCAAAATTCGAATTGTCGTTTTCAGTAGAGACTCGCAACAGAGCTAACCATTGCGGTATTTAAAACACTAAACGCTCTAACGTTCTACCCGTGTCAATAAATAATGAGATGAATGTTTAATGTTCACGCAAATCAATCGATAATGCAGCTACTTATCACGCCAACGAGTTTTGTTTTGTTCATTATTACATTAATTGTTTTTGAATGCAATTTTCTACATAAGTAGTAACAGGTACAGTTGCTACAAGAATTTGTGGTCTTGGGTACCCCCACACACGCCTCCTTATCATATAAGGACCTCTGGGCGCGTCTCGTCGAGGCTCGTGGATACCGGAGGGCTGGGTTATTTTCTTTTAATTTGAAGTATTATTTATTTAATTTATATTGAACTAGCTGCGTCCCGCGGTTTCACCCGCGTAAGTCCTGATCCCGCGGGATTTCCGGGATCAGAAGTAGCCTATGTCCTTCTCCAAGGTCCTGTCTATCACTGTACCAAAATTCATCAAAATCGATTCAGCGGTTTAGGCGTGAAAGCGTAACAGACAGACAGACAGAGTTACTTTCGCATTTATAATATTAGTAAGATTAACTTTGTTTGTAGCGATTGTAATTAAAATTTTTAATTTGTTCCTTGTTTGATTTTGATGGACAATTGGTTCAAGAGTCATTTCAAGATGAAAATCTTTTGCTGTGTGGCTTTTGAGTATTTTAATACATTTAAGAATTTCAAGATGATTTGAAAAGAGACTGCCTTCAAACTGAAAAATAAAAAAGCAATCTTTCGAGTAAATAAACAAATCATTTACAATGAAAACTAGTTGGCGTGTTAAAGCGTCTTAAAGACTAACCGCTGACTTTAAAATATGTAAAGTAAACATTCTAAACACGAACCCTTAACAAAATGTTTCTAAACCTTATCTTATTCTTATAGGTACAAATACTATAATAAAAACATCATACCACCACTGTAAATTGAGTAAAGCTACCTACTGCGTTATTTTAAACTCAATTTGAAATACTTAGTTAAATTTAGTATCTTTTAAAACTGTAGTATATTGAGAATTTAGCATGACAAGTGTTTCGAATCGGCTATTGAAAAGCTAAGGACAGTTGTATATTCCATCTATAACCAGCTAGGTGCCGCAGTTTTACCTGCGTAATACATAATATTTAACATTTTAAGCGCAGCAAAGCCTCAGAGTTAAGCAATAATCGGCCGCGTTCCAAGTTTCTTCATGCGATCAACAATACTGTCGACTAGAAAATTCTAGTTAAATCCAGTAATATGAAATACGACGCATTATTTTAAATGGATTTCGTTCGAAGGATAACCGCAAAAATGTGGTTGCAATGTTTTGAGTAAAATACCATTTACCTTTTACTTAATCACAGTCTAAGGAAAACACGGAACTATAAAAGCTAAACTGTCAAGTTATATTATAAAGGTACTCGTATTATCTAGGTATTGGAACGTCAAGTTATTGGCTAAAAATAACGACAGTTAATTGACTAATATGTAGAGGTAAGATAAGATACGAGCGGTTTGTTATATTCGATAGTATGTTTGTTAAACTATTTCGAAATATGACGGCACGAAATGTCCTCGTCAGCACCCCGCTTACGAAATGTTGTATAATAATGTAGATCTTTATTCCTACTACGCATGAAATACATTATGTATGTTTGCAAATAAACTACCTATATATTGGCAAATTAGAAAAATAAGTCTAATAGGAAATAAAATATAACGATTGTAGGATTGTTTTCAGTAGGAAAAAATATATTTTTCCTAGCTTTCGTCTTTTACACAATTAAAGTGAGCAAATTAAAAACAAATATCTTATTTCTTACCTAAAGGGAAAGAGGTCGTAGTATTTTGTGGAAAACGGGAGGAAACGAAATTTTAATAAGTTTAACACGACACTTAAGTGTAAAAAAAAACACTTCTTTCGGCCTCAAATTAAATTTCAATATTTCATTCCTTGCATAAGTTCATATCGGTTTATATAAGTCATAGTAAGGTTAGCACGGTGAGTATGTTGCAATAACACTCAGTCCATGATTCAAGGACTATAGTATGTTCCTAAACCACTGTTTAGGATGTAAGTTGATATTATAAAATTCAGTCACTCAGAACTTTGAATTTTATATGTATCGAACGTAATTACGATTCGTTTCTTTGCTTAAGCACAAAATCATTATATTATAATATTAAATAAATACTGTGCCTTAGTGATTGTATTGGGTTTTTTAAGTAGGTAATAGGTACATATTTAAAAGTGTCTCTAATTATTTATTACCTACACATCAAACATACGAGTTTTACTTATACGACGAATACCACTTATAAACGAATATCAAAACAAGCTTAATGGTATAAAGTCACTAATAAAAATGCTTCTAAATAGGGATATTATTAATTGTACATAAAACCCAAAAACCTTATCGACGACATCGGGGTAATACGTACGAGCTGAGTGCGTCTTTATTTTAAACCAGAAAGTTCTTTAAACTAGAAAGTTCATTAGGATTTTCAATGCTGTGTATCAACATTTAGGACTTTCGAGGTCACAAAACAAAATATATTTTGTCACTGACTGTATGTTTTGATATTTGTTGGGAAATGATTTGGTTCATTTGACAGATATATGTATTATGACTATTGTAATATAAAACATGATAAAAAAATTATTTAAAAAAAAAACCCCATGAGTTTCTTGTGAGTTCTTCTCATCGGAGGGCGCGTTCCGAAACCACAGTAAAATAAAATGTCGACGTTTCAAAACGTACGTATGTGTGTATAACATACGTTCTAAATGAATTTTTGATTTTGATTTTGATTTTGACTAGGTATATTTATAATTTAATTATTAGTTGGGAATAGAAAATTGATTACGACAATAAAAAATAGGTACCAATTTGTATTAGGAAGGAATAGATCCGAGTTTTAACGTTTTTTCTGCAAATAAAAGGGGTTTTAAGTTGTATTGTGCTATCAAAAAGTTTAGTGTAGTTCACACACACACAGAGAAAAAAAAATGTTATTGTTGTAAATGTGAGTTTTGTATTACTTTAACTGTTAATTAAAGTGAATTTAATAAACACCGGGAATCACTAAAATGCGTGGACGGTGACGCAGTAGCCGAATTAAATATTCATATAACGACGTTATAAAAATTAGAATAATTAGACAATGAAGATTTTACCTAATCCAAAGTTCAATAATATGGCCGTGCAAGTTGTGACCAAACTATTATCTAGTATCTATCTACTGTTAAAGTGGTTTTTTGATTGAATACCTCAAAGAGTTGTAGCATATTGAAAATTATCCACTGTATAATATAAGATCTAAAAAGCATTTTGACATATTTGCTAACATTCAAATAGATATATGTAATACAATATTTAATGTATTACAGTAAAGATCGATAAGACTTCGATGTTATTAAATAGTGTTGAAAACAATCTCGAGGAAAAACTTAGACAAACCAATTTACTCAAAAATAATTTGAGTATACCTACTCGTACCTACTAGTTCAATTTAATGATATTCAATTTATTTTATTATTTTTCGTTCATATTTTTTACTACATACTCTTTTTACCTAATAAGTCTAAGAAATATGATTAAATTCTAAGTGATTTACAGAAACCTGTTAACCTTTTCCTTAGGAGACGGAGAGGAGAAAAATTTAGTTTTCTACGATATTATTCGGATTAAGATTTTACTTTTAAAGGGTCCCCACCGCAAGGTTTCCGAATAATATCGTAGAAAACTAAATTTTTCATAATATATTTTGGTATTAAGTTTGTATGGAAATGGTTAGGGTCGCCACGTTCTTTACAATAAATCTCATTTACTTCTAGTTATTCTAATCTTAAAAAAAAGTGAAAGTTAGTTTGTAAATTTGTTACTCCTTCACTGACGTACGATTTATTCGATAGTGTTCGGAAAATAATTTGCCCAGAAAATTGAGCACGAGCGTTTGGAAGTAGGTATGATTGATTTCAAATTAAGTTGTTTAATGACCTACACGTGCGTTTAGCCGCGATTGCTATGTAGTTAGTAATTACTTGTTTTTGTAGGTACCAATTTTTATTATTCCACGAACTAAAATCCGATTTCGCGTATAAACACATATACTTACTGGAAAACGGGAGTGTTCCGAGAGCAAAAAAGTTTTTTAATGTAAGTAGGTACGAGTTTCTATGTACCATGTCACTGATAGAGAGGCCCGGGTCAATTTCCAAAAGCAGAAATTGAATAAAACACTAAAAATTGCGGTCAACTGTAACTCTGCGGTTATCATCTAAACCAATATATCCACGGGTTTGGAATTTACCGCGAAAACCTCTGGAGGAAGCTAGTCTATAATGCATATAATAATTAAAAGCCTGGGTGATTCACTGACTTGCTGATCTGCTATGTGAATCTAATATATCGAGGCTCTGCCTAAACCGCTGGCTGGTACTAGAGATTCGATTTTTTTGGGTGTGTTCTTTGTAATGTATATGTATTCACCAATAAAGGCTTTTTAGAGAATCCCATACTGGACCGAAACCGAAACGGGTGAAACCGTGGGACAAAGCTAGTTTTTCTATAGAACTATTGAGAGGAAGTGGTAGGCAAAAAAATGTTGGGAAAAATTGGACGGAAAATTATATCTTAATTAGCGTCTTTGTTATTGGTGTAATTTTTAAAATGTCTTGAGTAGTTAATAAAAGAGGATTTATACGTGATATAAAATTATGTTACTTTAGCAGATAAATCTGTATCCAAAATGGAAACAGTGGAGTACTAAATAGCTTTATACATAGTTGACTAAAATTACTTGTGTAAAGTTGTCACTCAGAATTATGTTGTAACGTTCCGGTGATTGTGAAAATCTCTCAAAGGTAGGTTATATGACTTACTTACGTGGAGGTACTTACCTTAGAGTTATTCATTATCTTGGTTTGTCTTGATAATATTATTCATTGACTAAATAAAATGCTTAACAATAGGCTTGCTGATATATATGCATACTTAACTGTGCACACTTCTAGGTATATTTAAGTAAATATTACATGTTTATAAAACAACTACTCTTAACTTAAAAACTTATTTAACGATTATTACGCCATCGAATATTTTAATGGTGTTCTAAAAACAACGGCCTACTTGTATCAGCAAATAGCATTACTTGAGTTTTTGTCTATAATATATTAATAATTACTTGTGTATTATTTCAGGTCCAAAATTAATGTTATTTCAGTTTGAACTCAAAATGATTAAAAGTTTAAACGATTTACCTAACAACTGCTGTTCTATTGTAGGTAAATACCTAGGTTTAGATTTACGTTTCATAAAAACAAGATAAAACATAAGTCGTAACAAAGGGTGAACAAAAGGACTAACATGGGCGGTCTGTGCTACGCCGATCGAGCGCTACTTTTCACTAGCCTCGACTACGTAACATGTTAGAAATCAACCAATAAATCTAGAAAAAGATAATCCGTCGCCATCTGTAGACGGCAGTGGCGGTCGTCGCTTATTTTGTATCACAGCGGCTAGCGCACTGAATATTTACAAACGTATCTTGGCTGAAGTGAGGGTAAACGGTAATCCGAGCGGTCGGCGAATCAGCAAGTGTGCCTGTTCATCGAGCACAAACGCACACAACTTAAAATATTTCGTATATAAGCTGTTCAAGGAGGTGCAGTCTTTTGATAAGTAGAACCGACTAGGTACCGACCGACATATCCAATCCACCCCGACTCGAAAACTCGCAAATGCAGTAACAGTCGCTTTGCCCGTTTACAGATTTAGGTAAATCTAAAGACCACTTACCTGATAAAAAATTTCAGATGCCGAACTGCGGATTTTCCGCTATTGTCTCGTGTCAAGAGAGTAGTCCGGTTTTGCATTCACGTACCAAAGCACGATCACAGTGCGTGAGAGAAAGGGCGCGCAACTTGTTCACAAGCGAGCACTCGCGTGTAGTGTCTCGGCGGTTCGTAGCGTGAGTGGGCGTCGCGAAAGCGTGTTGGCGTTCTCGGCTCTCAGCTTGGACTGAAGGCCGCGAGGTGCGGGGGCCGCTATATGGAAGCGCGAGCGCACCCTGCCGGACGCGGCTCCAGCGAGGTCCGCCGCCGCACCACCAGCCCTCGCACGCGCCGGCCCGCCTACGCTGACGTCTCGCCTCGCTCGTCGCGTTGTCGCTGCATATCCTGAAACACTACAACCCCTTAGCTATTCTATTGTTAACAAAAACACTTTATATTTTTATGTTCCACAAAGACTTTGTTTCAGTTATGTAGTACCTATACATAGAACGTTATCATTGTTATCAACGTATGTATCACATTTATTTTCCTGATATACTCGGCTCTATTTTCACCCCCGAAACAAAAGACTTCAACGCGTTCCTTCGATTTCGGGAACAGTGCTACGAAGCACAGGTCGTAGGAATGCCATCTTAATGGATAGGTAAAACACAACATTGTAGGTATTCTGATATCATTCACAATAAAAGAATTTCACTGGTATAAGTGAAATTTTATTTTATGTTCAGTGTACACTAAACTGTACAGCCAAACATTTAACTATTCGAGAGAAATAAAAAGTGTTTGTATTAATTAGGCATAAAACATTGACTAATGAAAATGTCATCCTTTAAAATATGTTGATTAATATGAAGATATGACACTTGGAATACGTACATATTTAAGCGTAATAATTTATGGTTAGGTATTTCTCGGATATTCCAAAAACATTTTGCGCAATAAGATGGTAATATTTAATTATGTAGTTTTTTCTTACAGAATAAGGCCGTTTGTCCCGCTGGTGGAGGATAGGGGGCGCGGATTTTTTTTATGGTCGAAAGGGGGGCGAGTCCTAAATAAGTTAGGGAACCTATGTCCTAAAGCATTTACGGCCGAAAACAGAAATGCGAACTTAAAATTTTATTTAAGGACAAATAAGAGTCTAAATTCTGAGGGCGGATTCGACCAAACTCGGATAACTCTTATTTAAAGAATAAATCTTGTTTTTCGGAAGTGACTTTTTTTACATTTTACCTAAGCCAATTTCTCTGATTAGGAACCTTATACGGATACTGTAAATATAAGCTAAATGTAAATATACACATATATATATATGGGCACGTTTGGCTGTAATGGAGTTTGTCAATTGAAATTTTACTTTATATTTATTTTGTTTACATTTAATGGATTTAATTTAATTTTTAGCACCTAAGTACACTAAAATTATATAATCGATAATATATACGTTTACGATACTAAAAACTTCACATTCAATAAATATTAAGTTTGCCGGCACTTCTTGTCAAGGTGTCTGTTGATACAAGGAGATAAGCCCTGCTATCCAGCGCGGAAACGCCGGCGCCAGCATCTTGGACACCGTGCCTCGTTATTCAGTTTAATATTTTAGTTCTGTTAAGAACCGAGCTAAGAACTTAAGAAACATCTAGTTTTTTTTTAGATAAATATTTTTGCGTTGCACAAAACTAGTTCAAGATTAGGTGAAGTATAGGTATGCTTGGCGTCAAACATTTTGATAAAGGCATAGAAAAACTGAATTTGTTTGAAAACGTTGGTTTTGATTATATTTTAATTTAATAATTATTCATAATTCGCGTCATCGTCGCAAAGATTTCCTGTTTCATAACGTATAAACGAAATAATATTATGCATAATTAATAATACTGGTAAGAATTTAGTTTAATTCTTGTACATAGATACCTACCTACCTATTGACGTGGTCAGTCAGTTTTTTTTTTATTTTTTTATTGCACGTTACACACAGCGCAATCTAGCCCCAAACTAAACACTAAGCTTGTACTATGGGTACTAGACAAGGGATATACTATATATTATACTTTTATTTGTAAAAACATGCATATGGTACATAGAAAACACCCAGGCCAGAAATAAATACGTTTCACGATAAATACTTGCACCGGCGGGTATAAAACCCGCAACCTTCTGCATTGCACCACTCGCCATTTATTTGTAAATGATGAGCGACCGTTTGACAATCATCTTACCATAAGGTAAGTATGAAGTTTTAGTCTAAGAAGTAGCACGGTTATAGGTACAGTATTCAAGTTCACTTAATTGTGACTCGACTTATTTATTCTTTTTCGTCGTGTCAATTGCACGTGTAACTCTCCCGAATTCAAATTTTTGAGGATCAGAAATCAGCGACATCCACCGCGCCATCAGTGGCCTCCATAAGTTCGCTCCTAGTGCAGGTAGGCACAATGTGCAAGATAGTAAGTGGGGCATATCCTGCACAGGAGCATCACAGTCGAAGCCCTGTCTCGTGGAGTAACCCCATCGAACCAGATTCGATTTGCAGCGGCCCTCAGGGACGCTCAACAGGCCCAGAACTATAGTTAGGCCATTGCAAATCAGAACCCGGGGGCAGATGTTCGGCAGGTGCGACAAAGTCTTTGGGAACAGGATATTTGAGATTCCAGAGACACTTCTTAGCTTCTTTATCCCTAAATGTTATGCCTGTTATGGGGGCCGTGGCGCTCAGGAAACTTTTCAGACTCCTCAAATGGGCTCGCGTTGCCTTATGGCCAAACAGTGGATGTCGGGGGTCAGATTCCTGTTGACGTTGTTGATTATTATAGGTGAAGGAAGAATGAGGTGGGTCGAGTTCCTACCCCAGTTTCTTAGTGTCTACAACCGAACTGGGTAACATTACTGAGACGAGCTCGCTTAGACTGCTTTCGAAGTGTCTCCTCGAAATATTGCTTCTTCAGCAGCACCATCCAGGGCTTTTCCCCACACCCACCTATTTTTTTCAACACGTCATGAAAATGCCTTGGATGCAATATGATATATATGTAGGTACCTACATCATAATTTCACTTCTCAAACATCGCTTCAGAATTTTTGAAGTCAGTAACTGACTTCTATATCACTGACACTGACCTATTATTTTTTTATATACTATTTATTGTGTGATAGCTTTCAAGTTATTCAATATTTTCACGCTTTTTCGCAGTTTCCGTTTAGTTATGGCAATACAGATGAGCTAATAACATGCTTAGACTTGAAGAACTGTTTGATGTTCAATACATCGGTATCTATGTACGTATATTGAGTTTGTAGACTGTAAATGTTGGAGCTCAGGGTGCACTTAAAGTAACAATGGGTCATCAAATGAAATTCGTTTCATACAAAAACAATACTTAGTTTTTATTGTATATTAAATCTTGTTCGTTTTGATGAAGATGTAGCTACCTATCGTTGTGTTTTTGATTGCATTCGTGGTTTTTTTCTTATAAATAGTTAACTAAGTAGGTTTTAGCGTTTGAGATTAATATAAATAATAATGTATTTCCGACAGTGCACACTGCGCCATCTACATAGTCCGAAATATAAACTACAGCTTGTACTACTTAGTAGGAAGAGACACTAGCCAATAAGTTATATGCAGGGCAACCGATCTTGATTAGATAATATCATTGGGCAGAGTCTTTTTAGTTTAGGTGGGTTATGCACCTATTTTTTAAGTTATGTTATGAATTATTATTACCTATGTGACGTAGGTTCGCTGATGTTACATCAATGCATACAAACAGACGTCACAATCATAATATTAGATAGATAAATTTCAATAAAATAACACGAAATACTACTTTGTTAAAACCAGACAGGTTCACCAATATGGGTAATATTTTCCTTATTGGGACACTCATTTTGAATGGGTCGAGTAACGACGTGCTTTAATAAATTCAAAAGAAAAAAAAAGGAAAGGAAGATTTTATACATGGCGTTGGAGTTTATGGAGCAGCTGCTTATATACGTTGCTTTACATGTCTAGACAAACCACTTTTGTTATACGAATCGAAAATTTTGAGTTTAAGGTCTACTTGAAAATATCAGCTGTTCCTGAGAGTTCGAGGTCATGGAGGTCATTTTGTTTGGACTTCTACAATTGGTAGATTTATTTATTAAAACCAAACACTTCTAATATTAAAAACTAAAACAGATTAAAATAAAACTAACTAAAAACCAAACTTAATCTAAATCAGCTTAACTCTTGGTGGAGGGAAAAGTGCCCAGAGTACTGGCGGCATTTACTACTTCTACAATTTAAACATGAATTGGTCTTTATTTAAAAACAACGTTCTTGCAGTAAAAAATAACCTCAGCATTTAAAAAAACTAATTAAAAAAAACGGAAAATGATGTTCGCCTGGACTTGTAGAACAACATTTATATAAGCAGCTGTCCCATATACTCCAACACTCTGTATAATAAACAAGGGACTTTTTTAAATATAATATAATGAAATAAAGGAAAAATTAGTCACACAAAATCTAAATACGAGATAGTAGGTAAGTATCATTATTTTGTTTAAAAAAGTCCCTGAAGTAGGAGATGGATGTCTAACTCCAACTAGGTCTAACTCTTCTGATTCTGTGGGTTTGTAAATGCAATGAGTTTTGTGTTCATTTTGTTGTGGTAACAATAATCCTACGAGGAGGTGGTGTCGTCAGTTTTGAATTATTGCAAAGAACCCCGTGGTTTCTCCTGCGTAAGTCACGATCCTTTGGGAATATCGGGATCAAAAGTAGCCTATGTTACCTACTCCACGATCATGGGATCGTGACTTACGCAGGAGAAACCACGGGGTACTGATAGTTTGCAATAATTCAAAACTGAGGACACCACCTCTTCGTAGGATTATAGTTACCACAACAACAAAAAAATCGTTCAAATCGATCGTTTCAAAATTCTTTCACTAATAGAATTTTTGAAATCGGTCCAGTGGTTTCAGAAATTACCCGGAAAATACATACATACATAAATGTTACCAACATTACCTCTTTATATATTATATTATTAGTATTAGTATAGATAGATAGTATAGATTCATAATAGTACAAAGTTTGGATGTTTGTTAATCACGTAAAAACGGCTGAACGGTTTTGGATGAAATTTGGCACACAGGTAGTTTATATACCCTGGAGTTTTGACGCAGGACTTTTTATTCCAGTAATAACACTGGAACTATGAAGGTAAACCAGCGGGTATAGTATGTAAGCACAAACCATTACAATGAGCTTTTAGATCTTATCTCCACATTTGTACCTACTTAAATGGTCTAAAACATGTCTAAGGTCAAAAATAAATGGTTTCGACTGTTCCATCGTCACTCCTTTTTATTATACGCTAATTTACTTTATAAATTATAAAATGGGAGCGTCATAATAGTTCCCATGCCCGCGTCGTAGTAGCCCTACATGAAGTTCCCGAGGCGCCTACTAACATTCTGGAATACAATATGAAAGCTGGGCAACTGTTAAAGCACCGATTAGGTAAACTGCGATGCATGCAACCTCAGGATGCAACCTACTAAACCTACCTCCTAACCTACCTATCGTAATACTTACTGAACCGCTCATTTATACTGGAAAAACATAATGTACTTGACATTTAATTATGGTGATAAATACGTGGATAAACGTGACCGTCACGTGTTTCATTCAACCTGAATAATTGTTAGCTCAAAATAATGAATTCTCAAAATGTTATACATTCTCAAACCTGCCCACATTAGGAAGAAGATCGTGTCAGTTCAAAACGGCTGAACCGATTTGGTTGAAAATTGGTGAGGAGCTTAGAACCAGGAGAGGATACTTTTTTTTAGAGATAGTATCACCACAAGAAAGCTCCATTATCTAGGAGTAACGTAAGCTGCTTTTGATTCCGATATTCCCACGGGATCGGGACTTACGCGAGTAAAACTGCGGGACGCAGCTAGTAGGTTATAAAAGCAGTTAAGCAGGAAAACAGTTTAATGTCATTTAAAAAATAAAAACAATAAAAAATTGCATAGCATACAGCAGCGTCGTCTAGCCCCAACTAAGCAATTCGACTTGTACTATAATAAATAAATAAATATTGCACGACGTTACACACAGCGCAATCTAGCCCCAAACTAAGAACTAGGCTTGTACTATGGGTACTAGACAACGGATATACGTATAAATACATGGCAGAATTTATTTATTTATTATTTATTATAAACTAGCTGACCCGACAGACGTTGTCCTGTCGTTTAGTATAAAAAAATAAAATTCATCAAAATCGGTTTAGCATTTTTTCTTTCATAAGAGTCTCTCCTGACAATAGCAAACACAACAAAAAAAGAATTATCGAAATCGGTCCAGCCGTTCACGCGTGATGTCGTGACAACGGAAAACGTTTCATTTTTATATATAAGAGAAGAAGAAGAAAGAAGAAGAAGAAGAAGAGAAGATACCCATAAGGGGGGAATCAAACCCACAACCGGGAATCGGTCGCAGTCGCATTCACCCAACGGCACGCGTCAAGACCGTCTCGCCATTAATGGAATATTTAAGTATAATTCAATATATTCATATCATTAGTTATGAATATTTACTACTCCTAATTATTTTTCTTTAAACTTAATTACTACCTTACCGGTAACTTAATCGAAACTTCAACCTGTCCTATACACTTTTGTATACATAACGGAAACAGTTGAAAAGATTTAGTTAAAAATCCAAAATTACAATTAATTAGACAATTACGGCGACACAGGACAGGCTCAGGACACTAGAGGTGAGGTGCCCAAACTTATAGTTTATAGGTATATGTTGCAGGCAATTTGAATAATAATTACATCGGGGTCTCGTCAACGTAACAATTGAACAAGTTGTCATTTCGCGTACGGCATAACTGCGAGTAAAACTGACGCCGCCCCCGCCCTAGACGGCGGAATCATACAAACTGCCTCTAACCTACCCACATTAGGTTAGGTATTAGTTTGGCCGTAACTAATACTATACATAACATATACTTGGTTAAACTGTAATTGATATAAAATTGTAATTAAACTACAATTTGACACTTCAAATTTATCTTTTACAAAGAAAACCAAACCGTCAAATCGTAGTCTAGAATTAAAAAACGTACTTACATTATTGTACAACCATATCGCCTTCATACTATTTTGCGAATATAACATTTTGAGAATGGCCAGTAACGCCACTAATAAGACAGGGAAATCACTAATCAAGCAACATGTTTAAAATTATAACATACGACACAATGTGGAAAATAACCTAATTGTGGAGCTAATATTACCCTATTAGCTTGTTAATTATATCTAGTGATACTGTGTGATTTGTGGAGTATAATTCTCGACATCCACAAACCGTAATTTTACAATAAATTATCTGTTAGGGCAACAACGACCTACACTAGATGCCGATAATAAGTTTCTATAAGTTATCATCTACACTAATACTGGACACTTGATAATAATAGTGTAATACTTACACTAATATTATAAAGAGGAAAGGCGAGGTACACCGTGGCTATTTACTTGGTAAACCTATCGCAGAGAGCTCAACACACCGGGCCGCTTTCCCCCCCGAGAGTGCTCTGACGGTGCATAAGATGCATTACCTACGTAAAAAAAGGATCCTTCGTGTAGACTTTCTACATCCTCCCCTTGATGAATATTTCTTATTATGTGTAATTATGTTATTATGTCTTTAATTGGGTAGGGATAAGAACAGGCATTAGGATAGGGATGTTTACGGTTTCACCCGCATCACCTGAAGTGCTTGATTTAAAACCTACCGGCTGTACATTTTACTATTCAAAATAAATGTTTTTTTTTAAACCACGGAACCGGATGGAATCGGAACTAGTCGAATCCCGCCGGGATTTAGGTAACAGCTAGTTAGAAGTAAAGAAATAATTATCATCATTCAGGAGCGCAACATATTATACCTAAGTAAGTAAATCTATTAGGTGTCGAACTCACTAAAGGACAATATGTTTTTTTAATTACGTAACATAGCGTAAAGCTATGTTACGTTGGCTCCAGCATTAGATATTTCAAATTTTCTTTTCTTTCCGTGTCGCGCTACAGTTGACCGGTTGGATTTACAGGTTGGAGTTGCTTGCTAAGATGTATCTCTCACATCCGAGACAAACTTCGAATCCTGCGTGGAATCGTGAGCCCAATTGGCTTCTAAAAAGCTTCGTATCCTCGCCAAAGTACAACAGTACTCCACAGCAGCACAGCATCTGAATCTGTACCAGGCACAGGTCCGGTCGTGTTTGTATGGAGTATTGTTGTCTTGATTCCATCGACAGATGTGCGATGATGCTGATGAGCTAGATGTGCCACAGTGTCACGCCTATTAGGCCTGGTACATCTCATTCAGGGTGCGTGTTCCCTTTTCGCGTACCTAGCGCCACGCATCTTTTCTCGTACGCACCTACTGCTACGCAATGGAAAACCTGGTACAAACATGACACAAAATTGTGTAGGTACTTTCCTTTCTTATTTGCTTTAATGAAACCGAGTATGGAGAATATGGAGATCCTTGGTACATTATAAAGGCTACCGCGGCTTAGGTAAAGCTAGGACGTGGGTGTAACCGCCAAACACAACTAGTGTATAAATAAAACTGTAAGATGTGCAGGTATTTATTAAATAAGCACGGATGGAAGTAGGTAAGTGGAATAATCAGAAATCACAGTAAACGGTAGGTAAATTAATTATACCTACCTATTAGGTGTGGGCTATTTACAGGTAAGTATGTCTAATTTAACATTTGATAAGCACGTACATTTACAATGATTGTGGACCTGGATTAATCATTGCAACAGTGTTCTCGTCAAATAAGTGACAATAATTGGTGTACCATCGCTTTGTCCGTTCACGTTATTACCTTTACGATATATTAACAGGAAATGTCAGGTAATACACCATAAATAAGTGAGTACCTACTAACTAATAACCCTGCATACACATTGAGTTCGAAAGATGACTTCCTGGCTTTAAGAATCAACCTCTCAAAGATCCTATTTATCGTTTTTATTGATATTTGCATTTGCTCATTAGTAAAGAAGATGCGTTGTTCCTGTTCAGATGACTTACTTACCTTTACAACGCCTATCTAGGTTTGTTTGCCAATAAATATCTACGCAATAGGTAGGTAGCTAACATCTATACCTAGACTGGCCAGACCTGCTGCGCCTCTTATGTGGGGGAAAACCATCATGCACTTCTACACTTCCGACTAGTAGGCAACTCTGCTCTACGCAAAAGCCCTGTAGCAATTGGCAGAATTTAGTTGCAGCCTTATTAAAAGACAGAAGCCTCTTAAGAAGTATGGATTTATTATCCTACTTAATATTATAAAAGTGAACGTTTGTGTGTAAGTGTGTTTGTTAGGAGTACCTAACGCAAAAACTACTGAACCGGTTGCGATGAAACTTGGGTTGTGCAGATAGCTATGGAGACATGGATTAACACACATACCTAGTCTTTATTCGGATCGTACTTACGCGGGTGAAACCGCACGGCGCAGCAAAAAAAATAAAATAATATAATCGCGTGTTAGCGTTGTTGGTGTAGTGGCTTTCTTTCCGAATGTCGTGGGTTCGTATCCTGGCGCACCTATGTCTTTTTCTTCAACAAAAATTATGTGCGCTATTATATATCGACATATAGTACAATAATGAAGAAAGTTCGCCATATCCAATCCGGAGTGGGCAGTTGTGAAGTCTTACTGCCTAACTCCTCTCCTCTCCTCCCTTGCACTGCAGAGTACAGAGTGACAAATAAGAGGGCTAACAAAAACATCGAAATAAAAAAAAATTGAGGCAGGTCGGCATATTTGGGTTCCGTACCTCAGAAAGTAAGAAAGGGACCCTTGTAAAATCACTTTGTTGTCCGTCTGGCCGTCCGTCTGTCAAGTTATCTTGACAATGTTATCTCGGAAACGCGCAGAGGAATCGAGTTGCAATTAATACCGTATACTGAGGTAATAGGCCCTTTTAGGTGTATAACATCAAGTTCTGAATCCACAACATAAACAGATATGGGCTTTGGCAAAAAGCAAGGGATGGTCAGTAGGATAAACAAAGGAAAAATGAACTTTGTACTTGTAAATTAAAGGTATTCCCCATACAAAACATAAAACCATTGTAAGTAGGCCTCTGGTAAGAATGACCACCCATACAATAAGTGGGTCTTTTGATTGTTGGTCACGCTGGTCACGCTATGTCTATTGCTGGTCAATGGTCATAGTACAGACCCACATATTGTCGTATATGAATACGGAACCCTTACCACTTGACCGTTTTTTTATAACACCGACCTAAATCATATTTAAATATACTCTTGAAATGTAATCACCTTCATATGATGAAACATGGATCTGAAACCAAAGTATATCTTATCGGTTTATTTTGAATCTGATTTTCTGCAAAAGTGACTAGACTTACTTACCTACTTTCTTCGCTTGATTATATATTCATAACCGTAACGAATCAAGCACGAAATTATATTTTAATTTACTTTTACTTTTACGGTATTACCCATATGCTATTTGAATGCCGTTTATATATATATATATATTTTGGTCGAAGGTACTTTGGAGACGATATCTAATAGAATAAACGTGGAGTAACGTCGGAGTAATTTTATCACTTTTTGTTTCTGTCTGTCAACTTTGAAAGTTCTTGTCACGGAAAAAGACAAATCATTTTCTCACTATTCTGACCTTACTCCACGTTTATTAACAAATAGTTAATAAATAATAATAATAAATAAATTCTGTGAACAACACACAGCGCCATCTTGTGACTAAGCTTGTGTTATAGGTACTTAATATTTATATTTATTTTGTAAATACATACAAATTATACCTAGACCAGACACAAATATTTATTTTTTAAGTATAAATACTGGCACCCGGCGGGAATCGAGCCAGGCTATATAAGTATTTAGAGAATACTTAGTAGATCTAAAAGCTAACTCGCGCGTGCGCGTGTTATGGCACCTTCCGATTTTACGTATACTTACTTTTTTGTCGGACAAAAAAGTAAAGTACTTACAGTTAGATATGACTGTCGTCACCGTTCTTGTTAGGTACAGCTTTGTACAAAGCTGTAAGCGCTAAACAGAAGTTATCCTGCTTCGTACTAGCGCAGGGGTTCCCTAACTTATTTGAGACTCGCCCCCTTTCGATCATAAAAAAAACCGCGCCCCCCATCCTCCAGACCAGATTATCTAGACCAGAAAAAAGTATTAAATAATAAAACAACTATTTTTATTGTTCATTAAAGTTTTACAGAGTCATACCAACGGTATTTGGTAAGTAGTACCAAATACGTCTGATAGCGCCCGTGAGGTGGTCGCGGGGCCAGTCTAGAAGCCGATAAGGTTCTTAATATTTACTCACTGTGGAAACAATATTATGTTCTTGACAGGCGTCAATTTTGAGATAATTTCATTGGTCGTATCGAGCAGTCTGGAATGCATTCTCTCAGCGATCTCATTTTTTTCTATACAGGTGGCCCGCGCCCTACTTGAGCCCCCCAGTTGGGGAACCGCTGTACTGGAGCAACTAATAGTTTGGTACTAGGACTTGCTCTAGCTAGTGTGTCTGAGCTAAGCCGCGGACAGACAGACAGACGGACATGACGAAACTATGGGTTTCTTGTTGACTACAAAACCTTAAAAACGCATTACCGTACCTTTGGCATATATAATTGTTATCAAAGTGTGTATATGTTACAGTCAAAACTCATAACCAGTCACAACCACTTTTGACTGCAAAAGTTAGACAAAAGTATTTTTGTCCCATGCCCGGTGCCAGAAACTTATATTGAAACCATCAGAGACATACACTGAAATTCCGATTCTATGATGCGAATTGCTGTTGGTGACACTAAATCTTTCCCCATTACAGTCGGGAGTCCACCAAGGATCCGTCCTAAGTCCGTTTCTGTTTAGCGTAATACTGGACGCACTGTCCGTAATCATCCGAGATGCCCACGAGCAGCCACCGTGGATCATGTGTGCTCATGTATGCTGATGATATTGCGCTTGAGAACGGCGGCTTGCATCTCAGCGTAGCGAAGACCGAATACTTGGCTAGCAATACCACAGATCTCACACCTGTCTGCGTAGACGGTCACATGGTCGAGCGGACAGATCATTCATTCATTCATTATATTGATGACTTTCCTGTAATTTTCACAAACCACCTCAACTTTTTATGAGTTTTGACTATCAATCCAAAATTTAAATCAGGCAAAACCACTTTTGACTGTTTTTTTGCAGTTAAAAGTACTTTTGACCGATGCCCTTAGTTATAACCACTTATTACTGCAAAAATCAGTCAAAAATGTTTTTAACTAAGGGCAACGGTCAAAAGTACTTATGCCTAATTTTTGCAGTCAAAAGTGGTTTTGACTGGTTATGAGTTTTGACTGTAACATATATAAAAATAAGTTGGTACTTCAGCTATTAAAACAGAGAGGTATGTTACTGTCGTAAACACATGTTTCTAAGTGTTAGGAAATACATAACGATGATAGTGATAAGTTATTTATAGGATATTTTATGATTACTTATTGGCGTATACATTTGAATGCAGTATTACTTATTGAAAGCAATATTGTAAACGCATGTAATGCTATTATTGCTATGCCTACAAGTTTTCTACGTACTCATACGTATGTGGGATGGGTGGGTATCCAATTTATGTTTGTTAGGCTCTCGCAGCCTTAACGATACGATGGATTTTAGGTTATGGGGTGTCTTTAGATTCGTAATTTTATTTTTGTACATTTTTCCTCCAAATTCTATCGACCCCGTAGGTTTACCGATATCGGGATAAAAGCGTTTGTTTAATACATTAAGCAAACTTGGTAGAGGTGTGAGTGATTCATCATTGAAACCGATAAAATAATCCAGTACAAAAAATCTGAGACGAATGTCTACAAAAAACAATTATATTTTACAAATTGGTAAATTTTCCGCCTAAAAGGTAACAGAAAATATTATCCGAATCCCATGGTCATGTCCACAGCACCATTAGCCAAGCAAGTATACTTGTATAACATACGTATGTTGTATACTCACAGCTTGACTGATCGCTAGTATAAATTGATTAACCAGTTCCCTGTAAATTATTATTGGCAGGACGATCCTTGTCCATTCGCAAATCATGGTCAAACAAATTCGTGGTTACTAAATGGGTACTATCAACTATTACGTGATGGAATACTTTATGATGGTGTTGCCCCATGTAGGGGGTTACTACCTATTGTTCTCTCATACAAACGCATATTACTACGGAACGACCAATTTATCTCTCAAACGACTGTGGTGTTGTGGAGAAAATAATTTGACAAGTTCAATCATCTTCCGAACATTTAAAAATATATATAATTTTTGTCTGAACGCCTGGAGGAGACAAAGCGAGACCAGAATGCTCGACTATATTTGGCGCATAGAATAAGCATTGCCATTCAGCGTGGCAACGCGGCCAGCATTTTGGGCTCGCTGCCAAGTGTCGAGGGATTTAGTTCTACTTTTATAAAAAAGTTAAAAATCAATAGTTTTGAGTTCTCCGATAAGAAAGACTTATACTTGCTACTTAGGTAAGTAGCAAGTATAAGTCATCTCAATATCTGAAGACTATACAGGTTGCTCCGAGAAGGGGGTATTAAGCCGAAAGGGGGTTGTTCTAGAGGTCTAGGCAAACAACTTTTGTTCTACAAGTTTTGGAAATTCGAAGTAGTTTTCGAAAATTTCGAGTTTAAAGTTTGCATGAAAATCAGCTGTGTTTTAGGTTTGAGGTCATTGGCCTTAAGGTGCCCTTTAATTTAGTTTGGACCACTACAATCTAAACATTAGTTGCCTTTTTTTAAAAAAACAGCTGTTTTTATAGTGATACAACTTCAAAATTTTCGTAAAAAAAAGTTCGAATTTCCAAAAGTCGTAGAATAAAAGTTGTTCGCCTAGACCTCTAGAACAACCCCCTTTCGGCTTAATACCCCCTCGTCGAAACACCCTGTATAACTAAATTTAGATGTTTCATTGATAATTAGTGAACTATTTATTATTAGTGAACTATTGGTCCAAAACGGGCTGACGCAAATCGTCCCATTCGAAACTCGTCACACATTCGCAGCTCGTCCCATTCACAGCTTGTCCCATTCTCAACTCGTCCCGTTCGCAGCTCTTCCCATTCGTAGCTCGTCCCGTTCACAACTCATCCTATTCGCAGTTCGTCCCATTCTTTTTACAACTCGGGATCCCAATAACGTTTGCCAGGATAATTAATGTAAATAATGTCAATTTTTTTGTAAGCACGGGTCCCTATTCAGAATTTAGTTGTATTTTTTTTAAATAATTTTGTTTGCCTTTTTAATAAGTATGTAATTTTGAAAATTCAGAATAATTTAGATTAAAGTCAATGTTTTTCACACCAAAACTACAATTTTTGAGAAAATATATGATTTGCTGCATTTTTTTATTATTATTCAGTTAGTTATATACCCAATGCTAGCCAAGAACGTTACAAGTAGCAAATGGGACCAGTTGCAAAACAAAAATAGAGGATACGACGAGTTACGAATCGGACGAGACTCGGACGAGACGCGTACGGTACCAGTTGCGAATGGGATGAGTTGAAAATGGCACAAGTTGCGAATGGGACAAGTAGCGATTTGGACGAGTTGCGAATGGGACGATTTGCGTCGGACCCCCAAAAACATCTCCATTTATCAATGTGGATTTGTGGAATACCTCGGATCAGGGCTTGTGCAGGGGTGAATTTTGAATGCAACTAGTAAAATCGTAAGCCCAAGTTTCCATTTTTTGGTAATTGTAAAAAACCGTCTCGAGGCCAAACGACAATACATAATCTCGTGTCAGTTTCAGACGCGAGATTATGTATTATTACAATTATGTCCAAGGGGTTAAATAAAAAAATATATTACCAACATCATTTATTTGGCTATGTTCTTTTTGTCTGGGACATTTTGTAAGACACAAACATTAAAACGTCTTACCATCTCGACATAAATTTACTAAAATACCTCTAATATTCAGTTACATAAATATATCTAACTACATACATACAAGTTTAACGAGAAATCGAATTAACTTTTTAATATAGACGTAGAAGTATTCGCAGTAAACAATAATAACAAACAAGAAACAACAATCTAATAGTTCTTCAAGCGTAGATAAAAAATAGTGTAGGAAACAAATACATTCTAGAAAATATAACGAGCTTCCCTGTTTAGTTACATATACATTTATTCTCTGTCATTTTCAATTTAGAGAGGAGAAATGTAAGTAATGATTGGAGACCAATAAACAAGAATATGTGAAGATAGCGACTCAAGTCAGCTTAACTCAAGATAATTAAGTACAAGTGCGTACAATACAACATTGTATATTTTTAATAGATATGTATCGCTTCAGAGACTGCATGGATTTTTCCCATTGATTCTTCTTGCGATTACGATGGCGTGCTAGAGTGGTAGTGTCCGTTGATTATAATTAATCCGGATTAAAATTTGTAGAGTGAGGACTAATATCCGGAATTGATTTCCATGAAATTCGGTTTGAAACGTACAATCTTTAAGCAAAACCGTAGCGGATTTGCTGAACGATTTTATTTCAATATTCCTACGTGATTGGGATATGCGCGGCACAAACCGCGGTGCACTGACAGTTTTAGATAAATGGAACAAAAATGAGTTACCTACTAGTATCCTATATACTAATTGTTCTAAGATATATTTCAATAGTCATATCGTGTAGTTTTAAAGTGCACAATCGAGTTATTTGTAGCAATAATTAGCGTGTATAAATAAAAGCGACGGACAATGGGACATTAAGATCCCGAACAATTTGCTTCGGTGGAAAATTTGAAGTTTTTATGGTTGTTGTAAGTAAAGGCTATCGAATCGAAACACAGTCGCTCAAACGTATTATTATAAAAGGGCCAAAAAAGACGCATGTGTTTTACCGCATCGTCAGTTAGTTCAACTAGATTTTTTACGGAGCAGAGCTCTAAGCGGAGTCTAAGTAATAGATGCCGTTTTTCCCTTTGTGTACGGAACCCTATTACTAAGACTCCGCTGTCTGTCCGTTTGTCATAAGGCTGTATCTTATCATAAACCATGATAGCTAGACAGTAAAAATTATCGCAGATGATGTAATTCTGTAGCCGCTATAACAACAAAAGGTAAAAACAAATATTTTAGCCCCCACGTTAATATGTGAATACATTTAATTGGTTTGTAGATGTATTTTTATATTATTAATTTGTGATGTATAACTGTTTGTTTTCCAGTTAGTATTTATATAATTTAACAGTCATACTGTCCTACGAATTGCGTGGTAAGTTATCCCGATCCTACGCTCAAAAGCAGTAGTACAGATCCTACCTCTGTTATCTACCACAATCGAGAGTTTCGTATAGGAAATTCTTGGGCGTCTCATCAAAATGAAGCTACTCACGGAAAATAAGCTTGATAGTAATCAATTGCAAAAATGTACCAGGGATTCTGGACTATAAACGTTTGATTTACGGATACTTTTTTGGTCACGTGAAGTAACTTTGTAAAGCCGTAGATGTGTGAGAACTAATTGAACTCTATTGAAACCTCTTGACACGTGATGCTGTGAATAAAGCGTAACGCTTCTCAACTACACGCTGCAACTGAACACGTTTGCAACCGCAAGGTTAAAAATTGACACAAGTTCAATTCAATTCATTCATGATACACGGGTATTTAGCGAAATACTTGTGTATCACGAATGAATGAAAGAATTTAATTGACAGTTGTCAAGGAGTATAAACAAGCATTTGTGCACTTTTGGTATTTGAAAAAAAAACGACTTTTTAATAAGATCTCCCCGCGCGGTGACGGATAAACTGCTTGATCCCTAAGAGGGTCAGGCAGGCGGTTGGCTGTAAAAAGATTGCCAACTCTAATTCCAGAGGGTATGGTCAATAATGACTTACTCCGGGCATCCCTCTTGGGAAAAAGGGGTGCAACGGGGAACATCGTGAGGATGAGAAGAATTTGAAGAAGAAGGATGAGAAGAGTTTGATTGTTCAATTAAATACGTAACGTTATTATAAAATAAACAAATATTTGTAACCGTGTAAACTACAAGAAATCTATCGAAATGCTAATTACAAAGAATATTTCACAAATCTTTCGCTGCCATGCCGTGTCAATCAATAAACCGGCTTTCATTTCAAACAAAAATTCTAATATTTGACATATTAGAAATATTTTACAAGGAGAAATGTATGATCAAAACCAGGTTCCCCTTCCGCGACAAGCAAGAGACGCAGTTTCGAATCCTGTCATGGGAGACTTTTTGATAATGCATTTCGCCTTGTAAAATTATTTCTAGTAAACATGCCTCGAGTAATAAAAACAAAAACAAATATTAGCTAAATTATCATTATTATTAGACACGGGTCTAGATCGCGTTATAGATAATCATTGTCATTAATTATACCTCGACGTTTCGGCAAACGGGTCATATCGGCCGTGGTCCTGATAAGACTGGCGTCTAATAATAATGATGGACGGAAATCGTGTAAGTTTAAAAAGTGCGTAGCTAAATTATGTCAAAAATGAAGGGGGTTAGCGCAACCACGTGCGACGTCGCTGGCTAGAGCACGTCAAACCAGGCACGTGACAATGTACATTCTTTTAAAATGATGAAAATGACGCATACTTACTGATATGAAAAGTAATGTAAAGGAATAAGTCACACCTGAACTAGACGTTACGTGATTGCTTCACCGAGAAAAATACACTATTAAATTAACTTTATATTTAAGGCAATACTTCAAACATGGATTGTTTGTTTTTGAGGAAACTATTTTTTTATATAGATGAACTAAGCGGGCTGAGGAAGACTTGATGAGCTCATTGGCTTAGCTGTACCTGACGATCTTGAATGGTAGTGTGGGTTTAAGCAACGTCGCGGTCATTACTTGGATGGGTGACCTATAACATTTGTTGCAAAAAATCATTGAGCTACTCCGTAGTGTGGAAGGCATTATGTTAAGTAGTCCCTGTTGTTATCTCTGATAGCAGTTGTTAGGTCAAGTTAGAGGCCCTAGGGACGGCCTGAAAACTCTAACACTAGGTTAGCCACATCACTATACTTTCACTAATCTACTTCCTGGTTATAAGAATAAGTTTTAATTGTGTCGAAAAAAATGGACAATTTACTGTATACAAGGTAGTAACTTCAAACTAGTAATTTGAAGTGACTACCTTGTAAATAAATAAAAAGAAACTTTCAAAGCGGATCTCATACTGCGGTGATATCAAGAATTCTCTCACGACAAAAATTTTATACTTTCAAAGAACCTGTGTACTAAGTTTAATCAAAATTGGTTGAAAAATACGACCTGTTGAGAAGAAGGAACAAACATACATACATACAGAAAGCAAATTTTGCTATACTTAAAGCAGAGATGATTCGCTAGCTACGCTCGCTCGGTAAATTACACTAGACCTACGAACCATTAAAAAATAAAACAAACTTATGGTAATTTAAGAAATGCATGACTAAAAATTGTCGGTGAACCCGGTGCAAAATTACCTACCTCATCAGGTACCGTAATATGCTTTCTTTAGATCGTTAATCGACACTAAAACCGTTTTATCTTTTTATTTTTGACCTTTTGATGCATTATCAGAGGGATTTTTGTTACTATTTGGCGTTGGTTCCATCGGGGTATCGATTAGGTATATTGGAAGGTTATATTATAGTGATCTGCCAAGTACTTCCGGTAGGCTGCGCAATGGCACAACCAACGTTTTTTACATAATTAATTAATGCTGTTGCCAGCACTTAAATTCGGTTGCCTTATGACGTCATTTTCATCATAAAAATACGTCTGAAAATAACGATTATCTCGAGTATTCGACAAGATCGGCACTGGCAAATTTATTTAGGTCTTAATGTCGGTTAACTATCTAAAGATATTGGGCTTATTGGATTACCCGATGACGTAGGTAATTTGCAGCCGACTCTCCCACCATAATTAAACATAACGATATATTCAGCTGAACGACATCGAATCGGTTTAGACATCTAGGAATGTAAACTGAAATAAAGTATAGACGAAGCTTAGCTATATATTTTCTAGAATTCCTTACCTCAATTACAATAAGCTAGCTACGAGAACAATCTAAATGCCTTTCTCTCAAGAAAAATACCAGACGGTACAAAAATATTATTGCACTTGCGAATTATATACCCAATATCTAATTTATACTTTTGGTTACACAAGTGTCCTGCAGTTCATTGTCTAAAAGTAAATGGATAGTATTAGATAGTGACATTTCTTACGGCATAACAAGAAAGGTTATTTTATTACAAGTTAAAAAAAAGCCCAAGATTTTCACTATAAAAACATATGTATGATAAATATCGCACCGTCATTTAGCTCTAATTAATTAACTAGGCGTGAAATATGGCGACCAGAGAACGTTTACAATATTTATACAGGCTTATTTTATAAATTCAAGAACACCCAGTCTTTAAACATTTATCTGTATAGTAGTTTATACAAATTTTCATTCCCCGGCAGGAACGGCACTCGACCCTGCCATCATCTGCTTACAAATTCAGTCTATTTAGCAAATGAACTGCAGAATACTAATAAAGCGTAGTACTTGTTTTGGGGAGTTTAATGTAATACCTAAGTATCGTTCTTTAGGAGCTTAGCCTTGTGTTGGGAAGTGTGTTGTGTGGCGTTAGAGTGGGACTCAGCGGTTCTTTCACTTCGGCGGCTGCCTTTACCGGACGTGCCTGCCGTCCGGCGCGATTTTAACTCTCAGGATCTCTTTATCCGGTGATCTGGTAAAAAACGAACAAACTTATTGTAGTATTTCTTTTGTTTTTTTTTTTTGCTTAAGGCATTTTACTGGAAATATCAGTGCGCAGTGGTTAGCGCACTCGCCCAGCAAGCGAGGGGCACAGGTTTGAATTCTATCATGGGAGAAATTTTTATGATGCATTTCTCTTTGTAAAATATTTTTGAAAAAAAATATTGGAGTTGGAAAAATAATAAAAGAAATCGAGCCAGAGATCAGAGGAAAACCGCAAGTTTTTTAAAATTTATGTCCGATTTCTGTGCAATTTGAAACTGTTGACATTTCATTCTCACCCTTAGATATTTCGAACCTTTAGAGCTAACCATAGATTAACGACGTTAAAAAGAATTTGCCGAGTCTTGGGTTTAGCATTTTCATATTATCTGTTCAATCTACTATTTTCCTGAGATCGAACAGTCGTCTTCTCGTCCTACCAAGTTCTATTTAGCGAGATAATTTGGAATATTCTAACTATGGCATAGTTATATAGGAGTAAGTACATGTTTTCCTCTGTATACAAGTATAGCTCCGTATGCTATATGAATATCGGGATTAAAAGGTAGCCTATAGCCTTCCTCAATAAATGGACTATCCGATACTCAAATCAGACCAGCGGTTCCTGAGATTAGAGCGTTCAAACAAACCGACAAACAGCTTCAGCTTTATAATATTATTATAGATATAGGTGCTTACTATTGCGAGGAAGCACGACTGCTTGGCTGTCTTCGACCGTACATATATGAAGGTTTCCGTGGAACATGTACTGGATAGTCAGGTGCTTCGGCTCCATCACGCAAGGATCGAAGAAACCAGGAAGTTCAGACTGTAATCACAGTTTTTATACAGTTTTAATCCCCGTGTACTGTATTAGAACATTTCAAGGACATTTATTAAAATTTTAGAGAGCAATGTTTCCGGTAGCATCCCTCTCGGGAGCCCGGGTTCCGCTAAACCCCAAATGGATTTTTTGGATGTCATCATTGGCCATACCTTCTGCAAATGGATTTGGCAATATTTTACGGCCGGCCGCCTGCTTGACACCAACTCTTCTTAGGACCAAGCAGTTTATCCGCCACCGTGCGGGATGAACGTTAAGGTTTGCTTGTTTAATATGTTTACTAGCTGCGCCCCCGCGGTTTCACCCGCGTCAGTTGTGAGTTCCGATCCCGCGGGATTTACGGGATCATTAATGTCCTATGTCCTTTTCCCGGTTCTAAGCTATTGGTGGGGAGACCAATTTTCAACCAAATCGGTTCCGCCGTTCTTGAGTTATAAATGGTGTAGCTAACACGACTTTCTTTTATATATAGAGACTAGCTGCGGTTTCACCCGCGTAAGTCCCGATCCCGTGGGAATATCGGGATCAATAGTATGTTACACAAGATGAATGTAGCTTTCTAATGGTGAAAGAATTTTTGAATATTAGTGTAGATGTCGATTAATAATTAAATGGTCATTTATGCAAAGCTAACCAAACAAAAAGGATGTTGAACTAACCTTACTAGCCTCAAGAAGCTCTAGTCTCGAGTCTTTGACGAGACACTGTACAGGGATTGTGACTTCAATCACTTCAGAGTAAGGCGCCGGAGACTCCGGTGTAAGCACATCTCCAGACGGTTCCTCTATAGGGTGGCTTGTCGCGTCTGAAAGGGAAATACAACACTCAATTTACTGATAGCTGGCTTAATTCAAACTTATTTCATAAATAAATATAAATAAGATCAACTCGTCGAAGACCGTCATAGGGGGCGTCACCGTCTACCTATCGATTTAGGGCTTCAGGCCATAGACAACACAAACATTTGGTATATGGGCCAAAGAACAAGATATGCTCTTTGGTTTATAGACCATATGTCCGTATTACCCATGCCACAAAGCCCTAAATCGAAAGGTAAGACGGTGATGCCCCCTATGACGGTCTTCGGCGAGTTGACCTTATAAGCCCATTAATTTGTCCGACTGCAGGGCTAACAGAAGACGCCACAGGAGCCTACTCCGGATTGGCGAATATCCCATGCCTTCGGACCGTAGTGAGCTCTAGGACATATCGCTTTCTGAGCGATGTTTTCCTTCGCCATAAGAGTGAAGTTGTTAGTGCATATAACTTTCTCTTAAAGAAAAATACATCGGTGCGCGAATTTGTTGATTTTAAAACATTTCTACATCTTCGCTTAGATAATATGGAACAAAGTCGCTCTTCGCGTCTGTCTGTCTGTTTATCCGCTAACTCCTGTTCTCCTTCTAAACCACTAAAAAGAGTTTGATGCGGTTTTCACTATATTTTAGAAAATGTATACAGAAAGGTTTATTTATATATAATGTTCAATTCATATTATTATAATCTTCGATCATATATAACCTACATAGATGCACGGTCGCCGCTCTAGAAATGGAGCCGTCAAAACAAGGCATATTTCAGCCGGTTACAGCGAAACAAGGCATATCGCTGTCAGTCGTGCATAAGTGTTTTACAACCTTATTGCCCAGTGATTAAGGTTTACATTAAACTGTACAATGTCCGTATAAGTAAGCGTTGAAGTAGTGCCGATTTTTGATTTCGATTTTGTATGGGACCGTGTATCTATAGTTTATTTATAATCGAAGATTATAATACATACATTTGCGAAGCGAAGGTGGGTCGCTGATAGAGTATAACAGACATTTTCTTGTGATGTGGTGAAATGGTAAGCAAATGATCACTTGCATACTAATAATACAATAAAAATACATACCTGGAGGTAACTTTCCGTACATTGCTTTCAATATAACAAGACCTTTTTTCTTCTCTTCATCTGTCCGAGTTCTACTGTATGTAGCCTTCATTAGTTCTACTGTAGCGCGCGCTTGACGTTGCATTTCTTGTAACCTAAACGGACGAAATAAGTCATGTTTATCTGCTTTATACTAAAACGTTGATCGATAAACCTCCGTTTTGCACGATAATAACGTCAAAAAATGCAGTCACCTTGCCCCTGATTACTTAATTCTGTTGCTAACAAATCTTGATTGATACAATAGAATTTTTGGGTTTTATCGTTTACGGATATACAACAGGATATTTGATATATATAAATGTCTGTATTATATATATAATACGGATATTTGACAGTTACAGTCGCTAGTTTTAATTGCAATGGCGATTTATTAGCGACTGAATTACGTGAAATCAACAATTTCAATTGCTTCAATCGAGATTTGTTAGCAACAAAGAAACAAAATAAGGCCCCTGAAGCTACACATCACACGCAAGTCGTGTATCCCCGGCAAAGAATGGCCACCCTATCTCTTCCCGTAGGTGTCGTAAAATGTGACATAAGGGATCTGTGGACTAGCAAACCTCAAGTTGCCCCCGCGAGGTGGCGGATAAACTGCTTGGTCCCTTAGAGGGTTGGTGGGTCGACCCCAAATTAAAATAAATCAATTTGGTGTTAAGCGAATCCCGGGTTCCCGAGAGGAATGCAACCGGGAGCATCGGATCGGCTCGGATGAGAAGTCACACTACATAATATTTTGTCTTCTAGCTTCAAGTTTCGATTTGTGGCTCTTGTACGTTGGCAGTTATCGAAAGCATTCGATTCGTGAACACAAGATACATTAGACCCTAGACCCTTCAGGTAAAACAGAATTCAGAAAGATGACCTTGTTTAAAGTACATAATATGATATACCTGTCAAAATTAGCCTCCATAGACCTCTGTTTTTCCCTTTCGACCTTCTCCTTTGCTATTGGATCGAGTATTAACTTCTTAAGAACAAGCCACGAGACGACTGGCACTATTGTGGCGTAAAACACTGGCGAAGGTATCAATTCTTCGCATAAATGTATAGGAATTACTATTGTTTGAGTCGAGCATGTCCATCTGTAAATAAGAAATAGATAAATAAATAATAAGAAACAAATTCCGTGAACAATACACAGCGCCATCTAGCCCCGTGGTAAGCTACCAAGCTTAATAGCTTACCGCAGGGCTAGCTTGTGTTACGGTGACATAAACAACGGCTATAATACTGAAATTTAATACTGAAAACTGAAAAACCTTGCGGTAACCTCCCTTTCAAAGTAAAATCTTAATCCGAATAATATCGATATTAAGGTAGAAAACTAAATTTTTCATAATTTGTTTTGGTATTAAGTTTGTATGGGAATAGTAACAAAATAAGGCCCACGTCGCCACGTTCTTAAACATTAATACTTGCACCCGGCGGGAGTCTAAGACCTTCTGCATTGCAGTCGGGCATTCGTACGACGCACAATAGAAGTCGCCAAAACATACAATACACAACAAATAGGATAAGACAGATATATAACCCCGTCAGTGAGTAATCGAGTAATGAATAATCGCAAGTGGTTTTAAAGTGTTAATCGTTAATTGATGATCCTTACATACAACAACACACAAGTTCTCCTTTTTTGTGTACTAGAACTTACTTAAGTTTGAGCATAACTCCGCTGGGAACGCCAACCATCACGGCTGCAGAAACACTGCTGTTTTGTGATACTTTCTTCTCAGCACCGTATTCAGCTATTGCTCCAAACGTCCCGCATCTGAAAATTGACAAGTGTACTTAATGAAATTAAAAAAATTGTATTGCCAGTTGTTTGTAATTATTTCTTCATAAATTACCAACAACTTTGAACATTTCCGACTCAAAGATCAAAATAGCCCAAGAACAAAAAGCAAAATTGTATTTTAATGTTTTCATTTAAATTTCAATAATTTTCCTTTGTTTGTACAATACTTTGTTGTAATATTACTTAATCACATAAAATTACTAAACAGATTACGACATCACTCTGTAAATATACACCTCAATATCTGTAATGAGTTAATTACACATGAACTATTTTTATACCGATTATTCCATTAGATTGGGACTTCGACAAAACAATGGGCGTAAGTCAGCAATACGTACTCCAATGAAAATTTTTGTTCAGCAATGGTTTCATCGTCCTTTTTATTACTATAAAAAGCTGTTTCTTCTAAAGGTTTCTAAACATACTGAACTTATTTCTTTCGCAAGCATCAACCGCATATCACTAGGACATAAAAATTCAATCGCCCAGACAATGTCATACTTTTAACAATCGCAATGCATTTTAAAGTGTTTATTACTGTTAGCATTGTTTCAATGCTCAACGTTTCGGGACATTTACAGGTGTCTTCTTTAGGATTGACTTTTAATTTTGTAAACTTTTATGCTTAAGCTATTGCAATGAAAGTTGGTGTGAAGATAGCTGGCACCCTTTCATTACCAAATTCCAGGACCTTTAGTACCCTTTCATTACCAAATTCCAGGACCTTTAGTAACTCTAAAACACACATACGACAGCGTTGCGACGAGCCGGAAATTTAGGTGTGGTGAAGTTTCTAAGCGTCATGTCACAAATATCGCAGCTGATCTCTGCCACACCACTCGAGATCCATCTACGGTCTATGTGCCGCAACGGTACCAGATAAATAATTCAGAGTAAAGATATTTATAAATTTCCACAAGCTAATAACGTAGAATTCAAGAACCGCTGATCACCACACAAAACTTACTTGAGAGCCAACCGAAGTTTCATGTCGTAACTTGGCATTTTCCTCATGATGCTGAATGATATGAAAGAGTGTGGGTTTCCGATCTGCACGGCCGTATTACTGTGGTATTTCTCGGAATCTCTCACATATATAGTAGTCATCGATGAACCGCTCTGCCCACCAGCCCGATATGTGAGATATCCCACCGAGTGAGCGTCCAGTTGCAGCGCCATAGCTGAATATGACAAAATATGATGTAAAAAAAAAATATACGTCTCTGGGTCTATACCCTAGCGTGTTATAGAGCGAGCCAAGACGCGAGTTCGAGCCTCACGCGAGTGAATTTTTGAAGATGTATTTTTCCTTAATAATTTTTTAGTAGATATGCTTAGCTAGAGCATTAAAAATTAAATTATGTATTAAGAGGGTGGGTACTGTTACCATTTCCATACAAACATAATACCAAAATAGAATTATGAAAATTTAGTTTTCTACCCTAATATCGGTATAATTCGGATTAAGATTTTATTTTTACAGGGCCCCCACCACAAGGTTTTCCAAAATATTCATTCAAAATGAAATAAAACGGAATTACATTTCGTTCATTTTTACAGCGTAAATTAGTTTTTATTGGGAATAATATAAAACAAAGAGATGTAAATGAGATGTAAACTAGTAATTTACGATGGAAAAATGAACGAAATGTATTTCCGTTTAATTTCATTCCGAATGAATATTTTGGAAAACCTTGTGGTGGGCCCTGTAAAAATAAAATCTTAATCCGAATAATACCGATATTACAGTAAAAAACTAAATTTTCATAATTCTATTTTGGTGTTATGTTTGTATGGAAATGGTAACAGTACCCACCCTCTTAAGAGGATAGTCTCCATTCTCTTTCTCCATACAAACGTAGTTTACATTTTCCTCCCTGGATAAAGATATTAGAGCAAATATGTTTATGCCATAAAACCTATATCTGTCATGACAATGCATCTACCTTTTTATTTTCTAATTAAAATAATAATAAAAAAATAATAAAATGAGCCAACCAAGTAAACACAGTCTTAAGTTTAAGCTACTTATACAATTCCGACAATCTATATCAATAAACCGTTTTATCCTGAGTGACTGACTGACTGATCAACGCAAAGCCTAAACCACTGATGTGTGAGAGAGAGTGGAGAGCCGAAATTTGGAGAGTGAGTTTGTATGATGATGTGCGTGTAGGCATCAGCTGAGAAAGGGTTTTTCGCAGTTACCACGGGATTGGAGTTACGCAGGTGAAAACGCGGAACACAGTACTAAATATAGATTAAACTTAGATATACTTTCAAATTATTTATAGAAGCTGATAAGTAATACTGATAACATAAAAAGGCAGATTTAATAAGCTTTTGTTTTACTACATTTTATGTAACCCATTTTTTTAATTTGCTATCAAGTATCCACATGCAAACGTACAAACAAACAAACATGAGCAGAAGGCATAGAACACGTTCAGAGCTAAAGAAAAGTCACACAGTTAGTTTATTTACAGCAGAAGAAAAAATATTTACTTACTAGACACGAAACTTGGTGAAATTCCTCGAGGCGTAAATTGCAGTACAGTGCCACAGTTGAGGAACATTAATCGCGAAATGGTTCTGAATATCTTGAAGCCCATCAAGGGACCGTTTCCAATACCACACTCCACTTCTGTCCAACCCTTTTCAGAACCCAAATGTCTATTGGAAATATTCACTGAACCATTACCTGTAAGTAATTTTATTTAAATAAAAGTAACATAAAAATATAATAAATAAATTCATATTTAACAAATATATGTTTATTTGTTCAATAAAATGTAACACTCCCGAATAAAAACGCCATCATCTTTTAAAAAGAAATTAAATTATGAAAGGCTTTTAAATTTGGTTGAGTATGATTCTATTCAACAGATATATTTTATCTATAGAATAATAAATCTTCCTTTAACAGAAAAAATATAATAAAATAACTCTTGTGCCGACGACATAGAAGAAATTTATCGTAATAAAGGAATAAAAAGAATTTAGGAAACAAATAATGTCTTACCTATCCCATTTTGCGTAGAAATGTTCCCAGATACAGTCATTGTATTTCTGAGCGTGATTGGAGCGTCAATGGATTGTTGAATGTTCATCCCAGACACTTCAATGGCAGGAACCACAGATGCATCATCTCTAAATAAAACAAATAAAATTATAACAACATACCAATTAAATTGTGGAGGGGTTAGACATGAGTGCTCATATTGCTTGTGCCTGAGGGATATTCCTTTTTTTATTCCGTATAATATATGACTCCTTGGTAGTAGTGGTAAGGGAAAAAGATACCACTCTTTCCTCCATACAAAATTTACAAATGTATTTGACTGTTTCCTCCCTGAATAAAGATATTAGAGCAAATATGTTAATACCATAAAACCTGAGTCAGCCATGACCATGTCCTTGCGTTTTGATTATTTATACAATAAAGAATAATGTGTACTAGTCCAATAGTTGTGGGTTCACATCTTGTGGAGATGGGAATTTTTGGCAGTGTTTATTTGAACAATAACTTCTTTTTATTAACATTATGAACGCGTCACTCCCGATCCTGGCCTATGGGAAAAAATAGCCTGTGTTATTCCAGGTCTTCAGCTACATACCTAGTTTCATCGCAATTGGTTCAGCAGCTTTTGCTTAAAGGGGCAACAAACACCGATACATGTAATCATTCACTTTTATAATATAAGGATGTTACAAATAGTACTTACACCTCGAATTCATCATAGTATTTGGTGAACATGTCAGTGGCGTTGATCGACAGTGTGATGGTGCCTCGAGGATTGGCACTCTGCTGCAACCTCCTTTCTTCCCTCTCACGTTTTAGTCTGAAAGAATTTAATCAAAGGTTTAAAAAAATTTTTGTACATAGTAAAAAGACACAATGTCCTTAAAATCAAATTGCAGGCCATTGTCAATGACTTTTCATAGGATTTTCAGTTAAGGTAATTCACAATTACATTCCATTTTTATAGACCTGTTCAATAGGATGTCAATAAGGACTTTACTAAAAAGTTCAATTTCCTTCAGCAAATTGTTTTTCAAATCCCCATTGGGTTTTGTATGTATATAAGTCATTGGGAAAATCGCATTTATGGGAATATCTGGTTACCACAATTGGTAAATGCCGTGATGTTTTACTGGTTTTAGAAATTACTGATAAATCAGTTGTCTAAACATGAGTTCAACCACAAATTGTTAATTCCAAAAAATATGAATAGTTGGCATGAACATTTGTCATTGTTCAAGTCCCTTATTGAAATAGTTTTGAAATATTGTACCTTTCATATTCCTCTCTAATTTCTCTTGGTGTTCGTGTCCTGAATATAACTTCCCAGCCTTCAACCTCCAAACCCCTTTTTCCTTAAAAGAATTAATGGGATAAAAACAAAGTAAATAAACCATTAACATTAATTATTTACGTAAATCTTATCAGTAATTCAGGTGTCTTTTCCAGGCTGTTTCTTTTACATATGCATTGGTGAAATTATTTATTATATGCTGTGAAAATAACATCTGAAATGAATGAAGGATATAATGTCACCTACAAGCTATATGAACTTAAGATATATAATGAAGTTGATTGTCTCGCCAAATTGCAATATATGCAGTAAAATAGAAGATGTTAACCTCATTGTAATTGAATGAGACTGGAGCTAGCCTTTGATAATGGTGGTATATGGTGTGGATTAGAAACAAGTGGGTGCACAATGTGGCTACTTTGTTGTACAAAAAGATATAAGTTTATGGTTATATTAATAATTGTTTGTAATAATTGGACTGGCATTATCAATTTTAGTGACAAAAGTCAATCATTTATTTTTCAGAGTATATTTGTAAAAAATATATCTACACAACATTCCATAATTAATCTTCAACAACAAGGATTTTGATTTTAAGGATAATTATTTCTAAAACTAAAAGTTATGATTGTTGAAATTACCTTACAAACTAAACATAATGAACCAAATCTCCAGTAGGTAGGAAACATACCTAATGTGTCATAGATAGCTCTTTTATGTGAGTCTGAGAGGACTTCATAAGCTTTTTTGACTTTGTTAAATATCTGTTCTGCCCATTTCTGTTTGGTAGGATCAGTGCTATGCTTGTCTGGGTGGAACATGCGTGAGAATCTTCGATAAGCACTGTTTATTTCCTCTGGTGTAGCCTGTAATTTGAATATAAAAGTTTATTGTAAAGTTTATATACTGTAAGCTACATACAGACTTCCGAAATTATTTTAGATCTAATGTACCTATCTGACATATCCTATCCTACTTCCTACTAATATTATAAACGCGAAAGTTTATATGTATGTATGTGACTTTGTTACTCTTTCACGCAAAAACTACTGAATAGATTGCAATGAAACTTAGAATATACATAGATAACCCGATATTCCCGCGGGATCGGGACTTGCGCGGGTAAAACCGCAAGGTACAGCTAGTTCTGTCATAAATTAAATATCATACTATTGTGTTAATGATATACTAATTGGAAAAAATCTATATTATTATTTTTCTATATCGGTCGGTACTACTGATAGAAGATATTGTAGTAGGTACATGCAGAATCAATTGATATTGATAGGTACAGTATTTGCACAGAATTATAACCTAAAAGTTCAATGATACAACTGATATCAATAAACACATTTTCTTCCGATAATGACAAAAAATGATAATTATACAAGTTTAGAAGTTAAAATTAACAACTAGTTCAACTTGACTAAGATTATATAACGGCGATAAGGTAAAAATATCTCAAGCAATGGTAACATGTTCATGTGATGCAATAATTACCGTCTTAGACACATTCAGCAACTGATAATAATTTTCTTCAATCAAAATACTGTCCCCTTCGTCTTCCATTTTTATAACAAATAAAGTAGATAATCGAAAATATAATAAAGATAGAACGGTGAATCCTAAATCATTAGCCGAAGAAATGACTTTATTTGACAGGTTCGGCGGCCATCAGTCGTTTTTGACAGTTGTCTCAACCACAGACAACTATGGTAATCGTACGCGGTCAAAGTCAACATGACTCCACTGGCAATGATTCTTGAACAGTCTAACTAATATATAATAATATAGCTAATCTAATTTTATTATGTTGATTAGTTTTATAAAACAATGATCTATTAGTTTGTAGAAAATGACATCGCGATACATGTTGCGTTTCATAAAAGAACAAAATCAGGCAAGGCAGTATAGATGGAAAGTTCTTTTCCCGTACATAGTGATAACAAACAAAGAAAAATCTTTAATAATCTCTGGTGTAACAATGTCAAATTCATAAAAGTACTCTGATGGTATGGTACTCTGTGCCTGTGAATAATATCGTAGACTTTCTCGTAAAATGTGGATATTTTATAATAATTTTCTTTCAAAGGTGTCGTTCGCAAGTGCAATAAATGTTAAACTGTGATTACATTTATTTTGTGTTGAGGTTTATGCCTGTCTGATAAACGAGGTAATTTAAATTGTTATTGGTGTTTTGACCATTACCTAGATGTATGTACTTTTCTAACTGTAAAATCTTGTTTTTGTTAGCCGTTGCTTTCCAAAAGCTTACGTTTATTACGGAAAACCATCTCTCAGTCATAAGAACTTGTAGTTATAAAATATAGTCTGGCAGTGCATGCTGTGTAGGCGGATATTTGTCATTTTGGTATTCAAGATCGGTAGGCAATAAATACAGTAATAATATGGAACTAACACCTACCCGAGCTTTATTCGTAGGTCTTATTCAATCATAATCCTTATTTAAATTTAAATATTAATGTTATGATGTTGTTCCATGTAAGTACAGAGACTATCTTGTCTTCTTATGTTCGCACATTGCTTTCTCCACAGGAATAAATTATATACACAAACGCTTTGCGTGAAAGTCAGTTATTAAATAGTTTAAATTCCTACATTATTATGATAATAGCTATAAGATGTCTGGAAGCTGAATTGACTTTAAGTGGGGTCTCTAATATTATTACTGGCTCATTTTTATACTAGCTTAGCTCCGTGATTTTATCTGCGTAGGTCCCGATCCTGCAGAAATATCGGGATTAAAAGTAGCCTGGGTTGCACTTTAGAATCCTACGTCACGATTTTGGGGGTAGGGAGGGGTGGGGGGGAGGGGGGGATTGTTGTACAACCCCCCTAACATCTTCCCCCTTGAGCAGATGCGTAATTTAAAAAATACCATAAATATAATAATAATTTGTTTTTTATAATTTTGCTAAAATTTGAATATGTGTGGGCTCCAGCGCGACGCAAGGGCTGTAGCAGCAGCCCCTCAGCCCTTGCGTGACAAAACGCAGCACCAGACACTCACCTTTGCAGCTTTGGCAGCAGTTTAGTCTTCGCAGCATAGTTTTATTTATAGATAGAATTAGGCGCTTTGGCGACCGCTGCCGCGGCACGCTCGCTTCGCTCGCTCGCCAAAGCGCTGCGCGTAATCATGTTCTAACATTAACCTAACCTATCCAAGTCGGGGTGATCCATATATTTTTTTCAAAGTTCAAGGAAAATTGTATGAAAAATTTTTTTTTCATTGCTCAACATAAAACTAGCAATAATGGTTAGCCCTGTTTCTCCTCTATCTCCTACAAGTCTTTTTTTATACAAATTCGTGACGTAGGATTCTAAAGTGCACCCGTAGCCTGTGTTATTCCAGGTATCTAACTATCTTTATACCTATATACCAAGTGACATCACAAACTTTCAGTAGTTTTTGGGTGAAGGAGTAATAAACATCCTTATCCTTACTAATATTATAAGTTTTACTCTATCTCTTGTGTCAGTTATGCTTTCATGCCTTAACAGCTAAACTGATTTTGCCACAGGATCAGGATTTACTGGGTGGAATTGTGGGGCACAGATAGGGTGGTCTCTTAAAGGTAAAGCAAGCCATGTTATACTTTTAAGGTCCGTGTCACCATGTTATGTCATCATGACATCACAGTGCTCTCTTTAAGGTCAAGCAGTATAGTAACTTATTTATAGATATTCATCCCCAATAGTGATAGTGCTAGCGAATTTCAGATGTGTGTAAAAGAAGGATGTAAGATGGACTATGCAAAATTTGTGAGTGTAACATCAAACAATTGCTAATTACAAGATAAGAAAACCTTAATTTTGAAGTTCAAAAATAGATATTCTTCCAAGAAAAATCAGTTCTGAGATAAAACAGAGGTTAAGATGAAATCCGTATGAATATAGGATAGTCTCCTAATAAAATTCCGGTTCCGAAAGTAAGTTTGTCTGTCTGTGTGTTATGCTTTCACACCTAAACTGCTAATCCAATTTTGATAAAATTTGGTATAGAGATAGATAGGACCTTGGAGAAGACTGGGGTACTTATGATTTTGATAACATAGTATAGGTAAATAGTCCAACTGATACTAAGTTATACTAGTTTAGTTTAGTTTTACTGGGCTTTTTCCACACTAAGCCTCATGCCTCTATCATCATTCATCATCCATGGTATGTAACTTGCAATTCCCCTAAACTTAACTCCAACCATCTCAGACTGTCTCTGAAAGCCAGCAATCTGATATGACTGCCAAAAGCTTCTTGAAGAGACAGATATTCTAAATTGCTTTAGGTCTAGGTAAATTGTCTAGGTGCCTTCTAAGAGGCATTTTTCATGTAAATTGATATTGATTATGTTTAAAGTATTTATTCGTTTTACTGATTAATACATAACATTAACTCTCACCTCGGGCTGAATACTAATAATAATATGAATGACTCTAACGTATGGTTTTTGAATATTTAATAGATTTGCAACTTTCTAAATAGGCATAACATTTTCTAACTTTAAAAATACCTTGAAAGGTTTATATTTTGTTACCAATTAAAGCAGATACATAGTAAGTAGGTACCTACTATATATCTATCTACTAATAAAATGAAAAATAAACGAATCAATTTTCAATCAATTTTGTTTATCATTCAATATATCTGTGATCTGTCAGATAAAAATTTAAACTGTCTTTTGAAAACAAGATAATCAAAAGATATTATTACATAAGTATGTAAGCAGTCTCTAATATTGGTTGGTTATATAGTTTTTTAATGGATTTTATCTATTTTTTTCCTTCCTGTGTCATTATTATATGTACAACAATAGTAGGAAATTTAACTTATTTTTCCGTTTTTATCTTGTTGCTTTTATTATTTTAAGCAGTTTCAAAAACTTTACAGTACTGGATAGCCTAACAATGATCAGGAGGTAATAAAAACAATGTGGTTTAAACGTTAAAATTAGCTAAAGTCACATTAGTATCGCGAAATCAAAAGAAAAACCATAGTAGGTATTTTATCTCTTTCGTAATTTTAGTATTTTTTGTATGGGTATAGAATAAGTGCTTAGTATCTTTAGTTTCAATAAGGCTTTGATTCCTAATTCCCTAAAATCACCCCATAAGTAATTGCGGTTGAGAAACCTCTGTGCAAAGAATACTAGAATACTGTGCCTAGATCTAGCAAACAGCTAGATCTATTACTTTCTGTCAGTAAGTTAGTCACCTACTATTGTTTCCTTTTTACTTGCCGCTATTTGGCTTGTTTCTTTTATAACAATGAAGCATTAATTTCAATTAGAAGAAGTGTATCACGCCAATTCAAAATAAAACCGGTAGATTCCTATGAAAGTGGCAACCATTTTGAATACTTATTAGCTTTGCTCTAATTAGATTCTAACAATTAATGGTCTTCAACTATCTTGTTTTGAATACAAATTAACTTCGCACATGACTTTTAGGTACTGTTTAAAAGTACCATTGTTTAAAAAGAATTTCATTTTTGTGTAGGTTTAGGATCTATTATTTTTATTTCTGTCATTATCATTACTTTTGCATTGATTTTATTTTTTTATGAAGTTACGTATCTATTAGTTATATTGTGAATTTTAATTGTTAATATTACACACACACAATGTAATTGTATAGTTTAACTAAATCCTACCCAAATCTTCTTTCTAATATATAAAATTTCCATGTTACAATGTTAGTTACCGTACTTCTCCGAAACGGCGCGACCGATTTTTACCAAATTTTATATGCGTATTCAGTAGGTCTGAGAATCGGCTACCATCTATAATTTATAAGGCAAAACAAAGTTTCCCGGGTCAGCTAGTAATATATAAAATGTATGCAAACAAAAAAGTTGAAAATAATTACAAACAATCTTTTTATATTTTTCAAAATTGAACTAAATTAAAATCTACGAATGGTTAATTAAAAGTGCTTAAGTAAGTTAATTCTTTGTGTTACCCATTTGATAGTTAAACTTAATCATATTAGATACATGTATCATGTACAGTCACGAGCAATAATATATATACATTGCCAAATTTTCAAAAATATCTTGACATCTGCAATTCAAAAAATAAGTATACCACAATTTGTTCTAAATTATGTAACCATCAAACTGTGTCATAACTAGGTATACATTAGTATCACATTAGTATAAACGAAACAAGATCAGAAGTAACTATCCACTTCCAATGTCATTTTGAAGTACCCATTACATTTTCTATAATATGTATACAAATGTATAGATGTAATAGAACTTGTCATGGATACTTTAAAATTATATTGGAAGTGTTTACTTGCTTTTTCCTGTTTTTGTTAATTTGCCGACTGTTTCTATTTAGTTACCCTCTTAAATTGAGGAGGAACACTAACTTTTTATCCCTGCAGAGGGCGCTGGTCGACTAATCTTAGGTTTGAATTAAGAACTGTCAAACAGGTGATTTTTACAACTCTCGGCGCCAAATTGGGCATATCGGTCTGAGACCGAGAGAATAAAAAAAAACTCAGCGTTTCCATTGGTGGAGGACCATCATCGAAAAAAAATTAATTTGTTTTTAGTATTTGTTGTTATAGCGGAAACCGAAATACATCTTCTGTGAAAATTTCAACCGTCTAGCTATTACGGTTCATGAGATACAGCCTGGTGACAGACGGACGGACGGACAGACGGACAGACGGACAGACGGACAGACAGACAGCGAAGTCTCAGTAATAGGGTCCCGTTTTTACCCTTTGGGTACGGAACCCTAAAAAAGATCATCTGATGCCAGCGCCATCTACTTACAGCTTTGCGTGTGGCACCCCATTATTAGGTTATTAGATTTCTACGGAAACATTGTAAATCATACAGAAGGAATAAGCTCTTACTGTTAATGATAGGAACCTTGTATTTAAATATTGTATACCTATTTGGTAAATCATTAGGTTTAGTCTATTTAGTTCATAGAAAGAAAAATAAACCGCGGTTGTCAGTCGTTGCCAAATATATTCCATTGTTTTATTACTTACTACGGGATCTCTTTGTCATTTTAAAGTATCCATGACAAGTTCTATTACATCTATACATTTGTATACATATTATAGAAAATGTAATGGGTACTTCAAAATGACATTGGAAGTGGATAGTTACTTCTGATCTTGTTTCGTTTATACTAATGTGATACTAATGTATACCTAGTTATGACACAGTTTGATGGTTACATAATTTAGAACAAATTGTGGTATACTTATTTTTTGAATTGCAATTGTCAAGATATTTTTGAAAATTTGGCAATGTATATATATTATTGCTCGTGACTGTACATTGTACACCCACATGTCAAGATCACACTTGATCATAAATATGTATAGTGACTAATTAAATGACTAGCTATAGAGTTGTAGGTATCATACCTACTTACAGTTGACCAAAATAGATGACGTAATTGTGAAAAAACATCCTCAGTCAATCTTAAGCTCCCATGAGACAGGTAGGTACTTAGTTATTTATTGACTGATGATTACTTGATTAGCTAATGTTTGCTGGAATATAATATTGTTAGCCAAATTGGTACTTTTGATAATTTCGTGTGTCTCATTGAATATTAGCCTAGACTATGATAAAGAAGGTTTTAGGTGGATAATTTTGTTTAGATGCTGATGCGAATTCGGTGAAAAATTGTAAAAAAACTGTGAATTGTTTCAGATATAATGCCTTCGAGTCAACTGAACTTGCGTGAGGATGATGTGGTGCGGTTGTCGCTCGAATTCTTGCATAACCGCGACCTCCACATCAGCCAACTGTCGCTGGAGCGCGAGACTGGCGTCATCAACGGTAACTACGCCGATGACGTACTCTTCCTTCGGCAACTCATTCTCGATGGACAGTGGGATGATGTACTAGAGTTTATACAACCCCTTAGCGCTCTCAAAGCATTTGAAGCCGACAAATTCAACTACGCTATACTCAGACACAAATACATTGAATTATTATGCATTAGATCTGAAATTAAGGCTTACAATAATGTAGAAAATATTGTGGACGAAGTAGTCAAAGTACTCAACGATCTCGAAAAACTAGCTCCTTCAAAAGAAGAATACTCGAATCTATGTCTATTGTTAACGTTACCAAGTATTACAGATCATGCACAATTTAAAAAATGGAATCCGAGCAACGCAAGGGTCCAATGTTTCCGGGAGGTATATCCGCTAGTAGAACATTTTCTGCCATGTGACAAAAAGTCGAGCAGCACGGTATCGAAATGCGCGAAAAACGATCGCCTAATGCAACTACTTATAAAGGGAATCCTATATGAATCTTGTGTGAATTATTGTCAAGCAAAAGCTACAGGTTCCAAAGAAGCCCAATCGAATGAAGTGAACTTTTCGAGATTGCTGGATGGGTCTGGTTTCGATGAATCCGACTTGAGCTTGCTGTCGTGGTTACAATCGATTCCGTCTGAAACATTTAGCGTTCCATTTGAACAGAGAATGCTCAATGTGGACGTTGAGAAATTGGAGAGGCCATCTTTGCACACGTCGTGGACTGAACACATGCTAGTTACTCCGATAAAACCGCGTACATTTCCTCACTTGGCGATGCCGTTTAGAAGACCGCGTTCCGCAGCCGATGCTATGACGAGATCGTTGCGACCTCTCCCTGACGGCGCTCCAAGACATCCCGCGCTCATGGCACTATCGGCTATCGATTATGGTCCATCGTCGTCTTGCTTCGCCGGTTTTCATCTGACGGGTATGAAAGGTAACAAGTTAATGAATACGTCTGTGGATCGTTTGTTCGACAATAAAAACGGCGAGAGCATTTTCAACGGTTTGAGCGAATCACTGAAGCCGATCGACGAGCAACTGAAGCCGATCGGTGAGGCGAAGAACGTGGATACGGCAGCGAGTAGTATCGGCGCGTCGACTGCCACCACCCCCGAACACCGCACACAAGACTACTCCGGCTCGTCGATATCGAACACGCCCGCGTCCACCGAGCGCTCGCTTCAGGACCGCACACTCCACCAGACCGAAGCTATGGTGCACGCCCCTGATGCCGACTTCAGGAGGGACTTGCTTAAAGAATATCAAATACAGAAACAAAGGGAGTGTGACGATTACATACGGAACCTATGCTCGTCGGAATTGAGGCAACAGAAAACGTAAGTTGCCTTTTTATATTTTAGTACTGTAGACCAATAGAATAAAATTTGGTGTAAACTTACCTTCTCCTTTGATGTTTCCAGGATGGAGCCAATAGGAGACGCTGCATCGCCTTTTCCGTCAGCTGTCAAGCCAATTTCGCAACCGGTCGTAGAAAAACCACACGAGAAACCTCACGAGCCGCTTCAATACATCAGGTAAATAGTAAACATTGTTATCTTATGTACGTATTACTGACTACCTGCGCCTCGTAGTTTTACTCGCGTTATAAAGTGAGAAAGCCATACCGCGTATTCCCTAATGTTAAGCTCTACCAAAAAAAACCTATCCAATAGTTTTTAACAGAATAGTTCAATCAATAGGTTCCGTAATTAATAAATTGCATAGCTAACAGAAATGTCGACAGATAATAAATAAATAGATACTATCCTTTTGAATACCTACCTTGGCACATATTCTCTATCTAAAGTGTCTCAAAAGTGCCTCAGCATTGTTAGATTTTACTGCTGTTCTATTGCTGTTACTAGTTAACATTCATAGCTCGATTTTTTAAAATTATTTTCCACGTACTGACCTTTCATTACTTTAGCATAGAAACTATAATAGAGGTATGTCTAATATAGATATTTTGATTTGTATAATAGATAAAGACGTAATCAGTGTTAAAAGATAAAATTGTAAAATTAATTTAATTATCATCATACGGTCGTTGGCAGTCGATACGCTAAAAGTACAGTACAGGTAGATAAACAGTCTAGTAGAATGCAGCTTGAGTGAACATCGTCCAACAATAATTGTCTTACGGTGTGGTACCGGTGCGGTAGAGCGAGCAGGCAATTTGTTCTGTACGTTTGGTCGCCAACTGCTCTAATGCCGTTTTCTCCAACGAGCCGATAAATTACATTGTAATATTATGTAAAATACTATACTTATAACCCTATTGCTTTGAAAAAACTAACAGGCGTAATTTAATGTTTATTGTCGATCGTATACTGGGAAAGGAAATTGTCGCTTTTCTGATTTTGTTGTTTTTGTTTTGTTTCCAGGAAAGCTGAGATCATGGAGCAGCCTGAGACCGGTGGTGATTTGGCACAAGTAAGTGTATTTTTAATATTTTAACTTGTTTTTAATGCAAAGCAAAATATATTGCGATATATTAATAATAAGTAGGTACATACTATATTCGTGTCTAGTCTACACAAGCTTAGTAGATTACCACGGGGCTAGATGGCGCTGTGTGATGTATAAAGAATTTATTTATTTGTGACGAGTGTAACATAGAAAAAAAAAAGTATTTCTAGGAAATAACTCTGTAAACACCGAAATGCAACTTTTTTTTTCTCTTTTGTTATTATTAGAATATGGAGAAAATTAACTATCATTATTTTACAGCTAAATGAAGGTTTACAAAATACCGTTACATCTCCATTCCTAACTGTGTAATTTGTGCGAAAAACTATATTATTTTTGAATGTGACGAGCATCCGCTTCGAAATACTATTAACATCAGGTGAACTAATGACCAATTTACATTTCCGCCAACACGTACTTACAATACCCAACAAAACGCCAATACTATGTAGCCTTATAATTTTCTATTGTTTTTGTGTTTCCCTTATATTCATATATCGTTTGCTGTTCTTACATTTTACCGGAACTAAACTAGTTTATGGGTCAAAAACCTACAGGAAGGTTTTTTTCCTCTCCTAGAACCATGCGATTTGAAAGCAGACTTACTTTACAAGTAAAAAGAAGATTCTTATAAAAAAACAAATCACAATTTAAAAAAAAAGACAATTTTACCTCCCCTACGTACAGTGCAACCGACTCACCTTGTTATGTAAGCTGAAGTCAGGCAGCCTAACTACATTATGTTGTCCTTGGTTTTGAAGTTGGGTTTTATTTCTACGCTTTATACATTGGCTTTATAGTGCATTTTCGGCGATTGCTATTAAAAATTATCAAAATTGCAACCGTAACTTTATTCATTGAGGCGTTTTCTGATGAGTAGATGGTTTGAGGTGCTCCATCAATTTGTACCTAGTTCTGTAAAAGCCGATTCTATTGATAGAAGTCCAAAAATTAGTAATTTATACCATTTTGGGATGCTCTGCTCATCATTCCGAAGGTTCTCATTAGATCGTCACTAAGATTTTATGGGATCAATGAATTGTATTAGTTGTATGATTTTTATACAACTAATAGAGACCGTGCACCGAATAAAGCTTAAGAAGACAGTCTACCTCCTCTCTTCTCCATACAAACTTTACAAACGTAGTCGACGGTTTTCTCTCTGGATAAAGATACTAGTAAAAAATATGTTCAGCAATAAGTCCTATATAATCATGGCAATGACCCTACGTTTTGATTTTCTAATTTTTTCAAATTTTATTTCTATTCTAATTAGAAAATAAAAAAAAAACAAAACGTAGGGGTAGGGGGTCATGGCAGGTATAAGTTTTATTTATGACACGAAATTACAAAATAAATATATACATACCTACCTACCTACATACATATGTACAATATACGGGTCGAATTGAGTACCTCCTCCTTGTTTGAAGTCGGTTAAAATAATATTAGTGTAAATACCCTCTGAAATATTCTGTTTGTCATTAGAAATCTGAGTGCAAAAGTGCATTTTGTCCGCTTTCTTTCTTTTCGTGTTTATAGTAGTGTGTGCCTCACCTGGTGTTAGATTTTTCAGGTCGCGCTAAAGCCTCCAACGTGACCTAACGACTGCCATCTGAGATAACAACCGGGACCAACTGCTTAATGTGCCTTCCGAAGCACATAGGAGCTCGAGAAAACGAGAACGAGAAAAAAGTCTAGAGCAATCCTCTTTTGGCTTAATACCCCGTCCCCGGAGCACATTATATATGAGCTAAACTCAAATTCCATGTCGGGTTCATCGAAAATTGTTGATTTTTTCATGACAGAATGATTTTTTTGTTCCTATGGATTATAACATTATTTCCTCCATTTAGTGCAATTTCCAGACAAATATGTATTTGCAAATACGAAAGGTATTGAAGCCCATCTACATTTTAGCAATAATTGGGTTCTGTTTTTGCCTAAAATATGGCTTTGAAACGATAAGAAGATTCTGTCTTGAAACTACATCAAAATGTAGGAAAAAACCTACACCTACAATCCATACACAAAAAAAAATTAAAAATCAATAATATTCGATGAACCCGACAGGTATTTGGAGTTTAGTTCGTATATACCCGATATATATACGAAATAGAATCGCGTAAACTTATACCACAATTTTGAACATGAGAAGTGTTCTTGACTGGAATGAGAGGCCTATGAATTCCGCAAACTGTTATTATTACAAAAAAGAGTCTGTTGTAGATGGGTGATTTTAATTAAACTTTTCATATTATATACCTACATAAAATACAAAGTCCTGACTGAGTAACTGACTGACTGACCTAATATGTATTAACGCACAGCCTAAACAGTTGGTCCTAGTGACATGAAATTTGGAGGGTGTGTTTTTGTGAAGCTTATGTATCTACACCTTAGATTAAAACAAAAAACTAAAGATACGGTACCTAGTCTTGAAAAATGAGACGATAAAACTGCGTCTAGCTGACGCACTAGCCTCAGTCGTATGTCGAACCGTTGCCGCGTGAGCACGTGCTGTCACACTGCGATCATCTTTTTGACATCCATAAGAATGCCTTTTTGCTTATTTACAATTGCCTGAATCATTCTTAAAGACAAATGTTTTTAAAAACAATAATTTTATGAAAATGCATGTATGTAGGTGTTTCTAGCTCATTTTTCGAATACGCAATGTTAGAATATACCGTATCTATTATTTTGTTTTTATCTAAGTCTATTACCGAAGATTTTTTTACGAAAATTGCGGGACGAAACTAAACTCTACTTCAGAAACTTATATCAGAAATGTACACAAAGAACTGTCAATTTTAAAGGTAATAGTAAATGTTAATAAAGTTATTTATAAATAAGATGAGTGAGTGAGTTTGGCTTCTGACCTGACGGTAAGTGATGATATGGTCTAAGATGTAGCACGCTCATCCAGAAGAAGGAAGGAAGCCAGCAGTGGGGCAAGATTCGACCCTAGTGGCTGCAAACGGTCTACGTATCGGAACTAGAGGGCTTGGCTTGGCCTGCTTGGCGCTAGGGCTTAAGGTCATAGCACATTTAAACGACTCTGCTCCAACACCGCTCCCATCCAACACTGCCCTAAACTAAGACGACTGCTCGCAGTCAACGCGGCGACAGCTAGCAGGCAATCAGCAGTCCACGCGGCGACAGCTTGCAGACGGCCAGCTGTCCACCCGCCTACCGCTCTCGCTTTTCGCGAATACGATTTAAATCGTACGGTTGGCAACAATCCGCGACGGCGCGCGCGGCGACTGCTAGCAGACCGCTCGTCTACAACGTGCGGCCAGCGAGGCGTCAACTCCCGAGTAGTCTGACGGCGGTAAGCTCGCTGAAAGCGAGCTGTCTGCTAATTTATGATGCCAATGTAAAATATATCTAAAGAGCAATATTTAAAGCCCATATTTGAATTATATTATGTTTGCCGGGTGGGAGCAGAGTCGTGTAAGTGGGCTACGACCTTTAGGCCGGTTTGAGGTAAAAGGCCGCGGCCGAAGCCTTCTCCCAAGAAATCTTTATACACTATTTTTTGAGTTGTAACCTCTTTTAATATATGGCAACTGTGTCTTGCGCAGTTAGGGTCAATTCACACGTACCACAACTAGGGCTTGCAATCCGGATAACGGATATCCATATTATCCGGATATCCGTCGAAATTGATATCCGGATTTAGTTAACTTTTTTATCCGGATAATTCGGATTTTTCGGATAATTACTTTACACGTACAAACTGGTAGTTCTGCGCACAGTAGACCTCGCGAGCACTTTATTAGGAGTACCTACATAGGTTTTACATAGACACCTTAAAAAACAAGTGATAGAAGATGAAAATATGAAGTTTGTGATGAAAAAGTAGTACCAAGAGCGACTTCTATGTAGTACCTTGTTGTTCTTGTAGATAAAGGGTTTATTCTAGAGGTAGAAGTTGATAAGTGAGCAATCTATTGCATTTGGATGACCTATCCTGTTCATCATTCCGAAGATCCTAATTAGATCTTCATCATATTTTTCTGGGACTAATTTGAAGGTAGGTATAAATAAAATACCTTATAAATAAAAATATTATTTGAAAACGGATCTCATAGAGGGGAGATATCAAGGAGCTCCCTTTGTGGGAGAAATACTCGACCAATTTAAAATCCCCCGCCACAAAAAAAATTTAGAGACTCATAGAATCTGTATATCAAGTTTCATCAATGTCGATTAAAAAAAACCTCCTGTAGCGGAGAAGTAACAAATTAACCAACTGTAACAGAAAACAAATATTGCCAGACTTGAAGCAGAGACGCTTCGCTCGCTGGCTTAATCACAGACAATGCAAGAATTATCCAAAGTTGACAATTATTGCAATTCATTAGTATTTTAGTTTTTAGTTATTTTATCGGTGTCGTGTATTCATTTGTTTCGAAAATCCACTTTAATATATCCATTCTTTTTTTTCTTCTGGTGCCAACCCACCTCTGGAGGTTGGCCGTCAGCTCAGCGAACTTGTTCCGGTTTGTGCCAAGCGAAAAAGTTGTTTCAAGCCGGAAATGTTTGGCCACTCTCGGATGTTTCTCAACCACGACTTTTTTCTTCGTCTAACGGGTCTCTTGCCTGCGACTTTGCCCATCATTATTATTTGGCGAAGCTCGTATTTCTCGTGTCGCTAAACTTAACCCAAGTATGCCACTCGCATCTCTGACACGTTGGAGTACCCGCACGTTGGAGACTTTCTGTGTCCAGCTAATACATAGCATTCTACGGTAGCACCACATCTCGAAAGCTTCGAGGAACCCTTGTGTATTGACTTTCGCAGTCTAGGATTCACTACCGTAGATACTACTGGCCACACGTAACACTGGCGTATTCTAACTCTGAGCTTTATGGATAATTGGCGACTGCGTAACTGACTGGGTGGCTTGGGCAATTCCAATCCGAGTACGAATTTCTTGTTCGCTATCCCATTTTTTATTAACCCATGCAAAAGTATAAATACCTCTAATTTAACCATTGGAACCTTCGATCATAAATAAAATATAGATACGCGGTCCCATACAAAATCGAAATCAAAAATCGGCACTACTTCAACGCTTACTTATACGGACATAGTACAGTTTAATGTAAACCTTAATCACTGGGCAATAAGGTTGTAAAACACTTATGCACGACTGACACGACTGACAGCGAAACAAGGCATATCGGCTGAAGTATGTCTTGTTTTGACGGCTCCATTTCTAGAGTAGCGACCGTGCATCTATATTTTATTTATGATCGAAGATTGGAACCCGCACTATATCTGAACCTGCGACAGTGATTCTGGGATTGAAGTAGTTCCTTGATACTACTAGAAATTTAGTCTTAGACACGTTCATACTCAACCCTGCTTTCAACCTGTACTCATTAACTCTGTCTAATAATATCTGCAGGTCCAGCTCTGATGAGGCTACAAGTGCAGTGTCATCGGCATATCTTAAATTGTTCACGATTTTTCTGTTTACTTTAACATCGATCTCATATTCTTCTAGCGCTTTCGATATTATCGCCTCCGAGTACAAATTGAACAACAGGGGAGATAAGATGCAGCCCTGTCTGACTCCACGCCGTATTTTCAATAGTTCTGTTTATGAGTCCTTGACTCGGACCGCAACCCTTTGGCTCCAATACAAGCTCTTAATGAATCTAAGTCTGTCTTTGCCATCCAAACCAACGTGGATCAAGCGCTGCAACAGGATATCATGTTTGACGCGATCAAACGCTTTCTCGTAATTTTTACGTTATAATACCTGACCGGAACAGACAAAATTCAACTAAGAGTCCTGGATTAAGAACCCAGTTGAAAAATAGCAGTGTTCTTAGTGGTACAAAGACAACATCTTATTGACTTTCCGACTAAAAACGGTTGAACCGATAGAAGTACCTAAAACATTTGTCAAATAGATACAGAATTTCTTATAACCTGGTAACTGGCTAGTAAAAAATAGATCTGGCTCAAGAATAGGTCAACGTGAATGTAAATTAATGAATAGTGTAAATTGTCACCGATGGTATCACAGATTTAGAAGTTTCGAATTACTTTTTTCTACTATTGCTTGTGCTCCAAGATTTTTTAGCATGATTAATTTTCTCACCCAAAAAGCTATAACACACATTATGTAAGGATCATTGTATCGACTTCCTTTTGGCGATCCTAAGCAGGAGCATATGCTCATATTCAATAAATCCTGCAAAAATTTGCTGCCCTTCAGATATTCTTAAAGAATAACAATATTTTTTTTAAGATTTATGTAATATTGAGGGTGCCTACAAGAATCATACTGAGTTCTCGAGAGATGCTTCAGCAGCTTCGATACAGCGGCTACAGCAGAGGAAAGCACTTATTTTTCGAGAGTTTCAGCAAATGCTTCAACAGCTTAATACGAAATAAAAATCAAAATTGCCGACCGAGATCTCTCAACTATCGATATATGCGTATATAAACTTTGTAAATTCAGACGATTTGTTAACATAGTTACATTTTCTCGGGTCTTAATCGCGTATTATTATTTATTTTCTTATCTCGACGTTTCAACCATGTTACAATGGTCTTGGTCGCGAGGGTCGCGTAGTTGAAACGTCGAGGTAAGAAAATAAATAATAATATGCGTATACAGGATGTTTTAAAACCTTTGTTTTTATTAATTAAAACTTTGAGGTTTTTTTCTAATTTTTATTAAATTTCAAAAAATATCCGAATTATCCGGATATCCGGATAATGAAATTTTAATATCCGGATTATCCGGATAGCCAAAAGTTAACGGATAATGCAAGCCCTAACCACAACCACACCACAGCCACAACCACACCACAACGACGCCACGTGGTCGGGCGTATATTTTGTATTGAAAATGAATATTACAATTCACACGTACCACATTTTGCCGTTGTTTATAGACCACCTGTGTAATACGACCACATCGCAACCACATCGCGACGGCAACGCCACCACCGGCGGCGGCACCGTGGCCACATCGCCACGACATGACAGGGTCAATTCACACGTACCACAACCACACCACATCGACATTTTGTCGGTACCACACCGCAACTGCAAAAAGTCACTGCGACACTATTCACACGTAACCACAGCTTGACCACATTTTGTCGCTGCGACGTGGTGTGGTTGTGGTACGTGTGAATTGACCCTTAGAAGTGATGTGTAGTAGAAGTGGCTTATTGACACCTTTTATATTTTGTTTTTTTTTTTTAAGTTTTTAAAATGGTTAAACACATAGGTATAATACTTTGTTTTTACACCACAGGTGCTCAAAGTTGGCAGATAAGTACATGGAACTAAAATTTAGGTTTAGGGACGTCTTGTACATTATTACGTCCGACTATCTCAATTAATTTAAATGCAGTTTTAGAAACACCACTATTAGGAAACATATTAAAAGATAAAGATTGGTGCTATGACTTAAACTGTGGACGTGATACCCATAAATGTGGGAAAAGATAGGAATTTTCTAAATTTCACAAAAAATGGCCTAGAGCTTAAACGGTTTGGAATAGAAAACTGAAATTTAGGGGGTGGATCCATGCCTTCCCCACGCATACGCACGTGCAGGTATATCCACTCATTACGGAACATCCTGTATAATTAGAAACAGGATCAGAAGAAGGAAGAAGGTAGATCAATTCTTCCAAATAGTTACAAACCGATTCGATTCCAGTACGATAAGAGTGACGGATACTGTTTGTTGCCACGGAACAATACAATTAGAGTGACATCTTAGTCGCAAGTGTCGCAACTTAATTGCAAAACCAATCTTGTTGCTATGGATACTGTTTGTTGCCACGGAACAATACGATTAGAGTGCCAGCTTAGTCGTAACTTAATTGCAAAACGAATCTTGTTGCCATGGATACTGTTTGTTACCACGGAACAAATCGATTAGAGTGACATCTTAGTCGCAACTTAATTGCAAAACGATTCTTGTTGCCACGGATACTGTTTGTTGCCATAGAAAAATACGATTAGAGTGACATTTTAGTCGCCCAACAGTTCTTGGTGCCAGCTATGACAACAAACAGTATCCATGGCAGCAAGAATTGTTTTGAAATTAATTTGCTACTAAGATGGCACTCTAGATGATTTGACCTACTGGTTAATTAAAACTAGACTAATTGATCTGTGGTCAACCCTATGAATTAATCTTGGCTGTTTCAGTGCTGATTTGCCTAAGAAAATCACAATTTAAATAAGGCGAATTTAATTCTAATCGATTTGTAATATTTACAATTTTCCGTTACAACTTAGTTATTAACAAGGCGACTGCTTATAAATACGACCCTGGGTTTACCTAGATTGGATAATTTGACGCCCACTTTAAAAATAAATAAAACGCATTCTATTATAATTAATGTCTTGTTGTGGTAAATCGTTTCCCAGTAAATTACTATGATCAAACAAAGCTAGACAGTCGTTTCTAGTTGTAAATCAAAGACAGACAGTAAGTTAAGTGTAACATCCTAATTGGCAGTAGAAGAATACCCCGCGATACATAAACATTTATTGAACTTTATTTAAGAGGACAGTCTCCATTTTCTTTCTACGTACAAACGTAGTTTTCATTTTCCTCCCTGGATAAAGACATTAGAGCAAATTTGTTTATGCCATAAAACCTATATCTGTCATGACTATGCCTCTACCTTTTTTTTTTAATTTTTTATTATCTAATTAGAAATAATTAAAAATACGTTTTTCGTCAGTCGAAGGTCTGTCATTTGCAGTCAGCCAGTAACGCGATTTGCAGGTAATTAGTAACGCGATAGGGAAATATTTTTTATTTTAAATAGGTTTATAATTTTATTTTTAATTTGCGTGGTTTTTTTTCACTACGCTAAATTGTAAATTCAAACAACAAACAGCGTGAGTAAAAGGCCTTTTTATTCACTGTTTTGCGTGAATAAAATAAGCTTTTAAGAGTGGGAATGGTATAAAACATTTTTTTACAGTTATCTCCTTCAAACATATCGCAGTTGGATTTTTCAGGCTAGTGGAATTTTGTTTTTAATGAATAGTAGTCAATAAAGTAGACTTATGAGCCATAGGTATAATAAACACCTGCTAAAATTCCCTTATAATATTAATATACATAATGTTCATTAACATTATGTCCAAGTGCTGGTTAAGGTTCACTGGGTGCTGGTTTCACCATTTATTTTAAATTAAGATAGCCTTAAATCTGACAGGTCAGGTCAACAAGATGCTTTTACTGGTTTACTGCATTTACGTAGTGCATTGATGAAGGAAATCGGGACCGTGGACCAAACAAAGAAACTGAATATAACTAAAACACAGTTACGTGGGACAATCAGAAAGTTTAGAGAAACTTAAAAACTTACGTCTATAGAAAAAGTATTTTGTTTAAATCTTTTCGAATAACTCTCCACCTAACTCTATGGAAAGTTTCATGAGTCTGACTGAACCAATTATCGAAACATTATTTCCAGTCCGCCGCAGACACTTCTTTCATAGATTTCTCGAACGCTGCTAGCCACGTCTTTCGGCGATGAACCCTGTATCTCTTTCAGCTGATCTTTTATTTTAGTGAATAAAAAGAAGTCACACGGTGCCAGATCAGGACTGCAATGAGGATGCCCCAAGACTCTGACCGGTTCCCCGGACCCCGGTGTTCGGTCACTTGTTGCTCATTGCAAACAAAACTTCTAGCAGGCAATACCATTCGGCGTTGATGCTGCTTTGGTCATCCAGAACCGATCTGCAGTGTATGCTGAATCTCTTCGTATGTTATTCGCCTGTTTTCTTGATTTTTAGTGTTCCGTACCCAAAGGGTAAAAACGGGACCCTATTATTAAGACTTCGCTGTCTGTCCGTCTGTCCGTCTATCCGGCTATCTGTCTGTCACCAGGCTGTATCTCATAAACCGTGATAGCTAGACGGTTGAAATTTTCACAGAGGGTGCATTTCCGTGGCTGCTATAACACCAAATACTAAAAACAAAATAAAACAAATATTTAAAGAGGGCTCCCATACAACAAACGTGGTTTTTGACATAAAGACGCAACGATACCGCGATGTACTTTTTCCATTAGCACCATCTAGTGATGGAGTGAATAGACTTAGCGTTCGCGTAGCGTTCACGGATTAGTTGGTCTAGTGTTTATTTTAGTGGTTCGATAGTGGTTCGGAGCCCTTCGTGCGCGAGTCCGACTCGCACTTGGCCAGGTTTTTGTTCTTTTTACTGCCAGCACGCTTTTGTTCATCACCCAAAGTAAGGCGACCTCGTCTGAACTCGCTGTGCTAGCGGTCGATGGTTGCTTTTGAAGGTCCTTCATCCATAAAAGCCATTTGAAGTCGATCAAATTACTCATCAGATTTAGGCTAAAATCATAGAAAATAAAAATATTTTAGTAAGTTTCAGTGGGTGGCGAAGCATTAAGGAGCCTCATAGCCACTTTCTAGTGGCATTTTTTAGGTACTCTGGACTATTGCCTATAATCCTAGGCTAAATTTGATGCTATTGGAGCGGGATAGCTAGGTGTAAAACACCTCAATCTATCGAGATACAGAAAATTTGCATGAAAAATATTTGTTTGAGGTTTAAGTGGTTCGTGGAGCGTTAGGAGCCTCATAGCCACTTTCTAATGGCACTGCCTAGGTACTATGGACTGTTATCTATAATCCTAGACTAATTTTGATGCGATATGAGCAGTCTGAGTAGTTGAATTTTAGTATCAGTTTTTTATTACATCTTTGTGTCCTAGGAATGTTTGTGTGGCAGTTATTATAAGTTTTATAATTTTATGGGCATCTTTTGTCTATATTATAACCTATTGTGATATTTATATACTATTTTTTATGTTGTTGTTATATGTTACAAGCTGTTATTTCGTTTGGCTGCTAACTTCACAAAAATGACCATCTTAATTTGGTCGGGTTATAGGCTGCTAACTTTGGCTGCCAACTTCACACCGGTAACCAAACTCCAGGGTACAGTTATATTATCTTATTTTCTTAAATTAAAAAATGTATGCCTAAAGTCCTAAAGTATTGTGAATATTAATTTCTTTAAATTGTTCTATAAGTAAACTTTTTAAACTAACACGATTAGAACTCATAATTTTATATTTTCCCGAGTCTTAATCGCGTGATTTTTACTTTTTAATTCTCTTACCTCGACGTTTCGACCATGTTGCAACGGTCTTGGTCGCGAGGGGACTGGAGCTGCGGCGGGTGTCGTCCTCTATTTATAGCCGTCGTGTACCGGCTATTGTTGAAACTTGTGGGTAGGTGGACTACCCACAGTTTGATGGTGAAGTACCCACATTTTTAAAGTTCGCTATAGGTCGCTAAGGGCGGCGACACACTACACTCACAACATCCGAAGTTTTTTGCTGAGATTTATCGCGACACTTATACATTTTAATTACCGGATTCCACGTAGACGAGAGCCTGTAACCACTTTCCCGGTTGAAATTGTGATGTTTTTTAATCTCGACCGCTTCACAAACTATCCTTGGCTAGTAATGACGTTCTGTGGAAAGGATTCGAGGCGCGTGCAACTCAATCCAGTGGTTTGATCCTGATAATAAAAGAAGCTCAGCTATCGCCGATTTCTCCACCTGGTGATTCTTGACCGCAGCTATGTGTTCTTTCACTCGTTCCACGATGGTCCGCTTCGTTCGTCCGATGTATGAACTACCACAGCTGCACTCCACTTTATACACCCCCGGTGTTTAAGACCCGGGAAAATATAAAATTATGTGTTCTATGAGTGATTCTCTAGGACCCGACCCGTAGATAGCTAGGACCGCTCTCTTCTATATTATGAAAATATCCTAAATATCTGCATCACACCCTCACAGTAGGGTGCCATATGACATAATGCTGTGGAAGTAGCTGAAATAGACCAGGAGGGCAGTCTCAAAGTCTTTGGATTCACGAATGTTCTTAAGGGCCCTATTCTGAAAAACTGAAAATCCATGTCGGGCGCATCAAAAATTGTTGATTATTTCATGACGGAATGTCGTAGAACTTTTTTTTGTGTACAGATTGTAGGCGACATTGTTTCCGATATTTTAGTGCAGTTTCCATACAAATATGTCTAAACGTATTGAAGCCTATCGACATTTTAGCCAAATCAGACATTTTTGTCTAAAATTTGGATAGGCTTTGCACTAATAGGAGGTTCGTGTCTTAAAACTACACCAAAATGTAGGAAACAATGTCACCTACAATCTGTGCACAAAAAAAAGTTCTACGACATTCCGTCATGAAATAATCAACAATTTTCGATGAGCCCGACAGGGATTTTCAGTTTCAAGGTCGTTGGCGTATATACTCCTCTTAACAGCGCGTGGGCTGCAGAACTAAGACAAGCGGACAAAGCCTGCACATGTAGGCCCCATTGCAGCTTAGCGGTTTACATTTATATTTTCAGTCGAGATACCGAGGCGAGAGCCAGTCGAGTATTTATTGCCATATTATTATTTAAACGTCGTATGAGATTATATCTCGTTATAAACGAATATGTAACATGTCAATAGCATATGAATAGCATAGATAAGTACCTTCACATAGGTTACACAACAGTTAATAGGTAACCGCAATAATTGTATTTAAACCTCTATAGCTAATAATTAAAGCTATGACATGTATGAGAAGCAGTGCAATAATAACTGTGATTTTGCAAGACGAAAACAAAATAGTATAATATTACAAGTGTTGTTCATGGGTTTGTTTAGTTTTGTAACAGTAAGAAGCTAGTTATTGTATGAGTAGGTTGTTATTTTCTTCGGTAAACTTTTGTGCCGAGCCCGAGGCTCCGGGCTCCGAGGCTGTCGCGGTTACTAGACGGGACTCGAAATCTCTAGAGACCACATAGTTACTGAGAGTTGAACTAGTAAATGCACTTTTATTCCAATAAATTGAAATGATTAAATAAATAAATATTGAACGACGTTACCCACAGCGCAATCTTGCCCCAAATTAAGGAATAGCTTTGTACTATGGGTACTATACGAATATACTATATTTTTTTGTAAACAGATACATATGATACATAGAAAACAACCAGACCAGAAACAAATATTTGTTTTATGCATCGTAATAGCTAGACGGTTGAAAATTTTACAGATGATGTATTTCTGTAGCCGCTATAACAACAAATACTAAAAACAAAATAAAACAAATATTTAAGGGGGGCTCCAATACAACAAACGTGATTTTTGACATACCAAATAGTGGTACGGAACCCATCGTGCGCGAGTCGGACTCACACTTGACCGGTTTTTTTTAAATATTTCAATGGGACTCCCAGTTCCGAGGTTTCGAAAATAACAATGTTATTCCACATTGCGTTTACTATGTGTATAATATTGTTATCTTGAAAAACGCAATAGAATATGCAAAGGTAAATGTTAGCGTTACTGAATGTCTAGCTATTGCATGTATGATACAAATATAATAAAAGCCTTACTCCTCATTATGTGTTGCTCGCAACTTGTTATTGTAGAGATAAACTGCAGTTCACGGAGAATCTAACTAAAGAGTTGTAACCATTTTTTTTCGCGCTGATCTCTTTGTGTTGTAAGAGATACATTTTGCTCTAATTGGAGGTCTTTTTTAACCCGGATGAATGTTATAATGTATTTACTGTGCCTCGCGGATTTGCACGTGTAAAAGAAGGACACAGACTTAGGATGTTGATGGGTATATACGAGCTTAACTCGAAATTCCAGTCAGGTTATTTGAGGATTGTTGATTATTTAATGGCCGAATGTTGTTGATTTTTTTTTGTGTATGAATTGTAGGTGACATTGTTTCCTACATTTTGGTGTAGGTGTAGTCTACCTTTTTATTTTTTATTATTATTTTAATTAGAAAATAAAAAATAAATAAAAAGGTAGATGCATTGTCATGACAGATATAGGTTTTATGGCTAAAACATATTTGCTCTAATGTCTTTATCCAGGGAGGAAAATTAAAAACTACGTTCGTATGGAGAAAGAGAATGGAGACTATCCTCTTAAAAGAAAAACTTCGTATTGTTTCAAAGCCTATCCACATTTTAGACAAAAAAATACTGTTTTGGCTAAAACGTGGAAAGGCTTTAATACCCTTCGACATATTTGTCTGGAAACTGCACTAAAATGTAGGAAACAACAACAACATACAATCCATACATATTAAAAAAAAACTATTTTCGATTAACCCGACATGGATTTGAGTTTATATCTCTTTTAAGAGCGCAGTTGCGTTTTAAATTGCGTTTTGCGAAGTCAACTAATAACTAAACCAATCCTAAAAGAAAAACGAAAAAACTCGAGGACTGTGCTCGTAAGTAGTTTTCGCTTTTGTGTATTCGTATATTTAATATTCGTCGTTACTGCGCCTCATCCAATTCGTCGTACTTTATGAATACGTTCTACCAATTTAATAAGATTTTTACGCTTATTGTGTCCAATTATAGTAACACCTGAAACAAATTTGGTCATCAGAGTTACTCCAATGTCGTTTGCATCATTAAACTCATCATCAGATAATTATAATCTTCTTTAAATGACAAACAAACATCCTTATCATAAATTGATTCTTAAAAAAATTGTTAATTTAACATATTAAATGCTTAACGATTACCGAGCGTGGGGGCTCATCAAATTAACGACTTTACTTGATACTGTTTTAATTATCGTCCTCTTAGCGCAATATAAAAGCTGTCACGTTTTCAGATCTCGTTTCAAACGAAACGCACTTAAAAGACCTTCGGATGAACTTGAAACTACGCCCACACGCGGTCCTTGTTTATTATTGATGTTGATGATTCTCCCAATCATATCGGCTGATCTATTATTTACCTCCTCGTCACCTATATTATGTACATGTACTATGTAATTGTAGGACACGATAATCGGAGTCTAGTTGCTCACGCGCATGCCTTAATGAGTCACCGGTAAGCGATCTGCGCACAATGCCGTCCGAACAGTCCAGTCGTGTCGCGGCATACTTAGAGGACATACATGTCACTTAATCTTACTCACTTCGCGTTACGATCGAACGAGCTTTCTATATTTATTTTCGTTGAAGTTGTAAATAAAAATACTCACAATCGGGGTGTATAGTGGTAGAGTTAGAGATGACTGCAGTTAAAAAAGCAGTGGCCTTGCGCCAGCTCGATTCGATGTTTAGCAATATGAGTCTCGATGGAGAGGGTCGGCGATCCCCGATCGTTAGCTACACTATAGAACACGACCCTCGTTGTGACGTTCACGGTCGTTGCAGCACCCCCTACCGATCGTCTCTATATCTACACAGCAGAGAATCTACCCCCAGCCACAGAGAAACAGTGCCTTCAACAAATGGTTTAATAATCAGGTCTGTACAAAGCCGTAGTTTATTAATGAAATTTATAAATTAAAAAAAAAATCAAATGCTAATGACAGTTGTAATGAAACAGGCGACGAGACTCTTCTCGTTTCTCGGCATCACCAGCTCGGGAACTCGATCATCCGTCCACGTTTCCGAGTATACTGAGACGCGATCGTGCCAGCCCCTCGGTGACACCACCTCGTCGGGACACCCCCAGCCCCACACAAAGAAACAGCTCAAAAAGGCATTCTATGGGCTCGTTCCCGAATCTCAGCCGAACCAATGTCGTTAATTACAACAGAAGGGACTCGACATCGAGCAACGGTATCAGAGATATAAAGAGGGACTATGTGTTTTCGATGAATTCGTTATCGAGGAAAAGTTCAAAAGATACTGTTGATTCTACACATTCCCTTTCACGAAAGAGTTCGATCGACACAAAGAAATCGTCTACTGATTCGTTAGATCTATGGACTTCTCACTGGGATCCTGACAGATTTAGCAACTCTATCTCTTCACTGCATGACGACACGTTCTCGTACGCTCGTTTGAACAAGGTAATTATATCAACAAAAAAATCAAACACTAAGGGCTTTGTGTTAATGATCGAACACTACATCCTTTTTATTAACTTGACTGACTCCATGACGAATGCTTTTATTACGTCAGTCACAGTATGTACTGGCTTGAAGAAAAAATCTTTATTAAGTAGGTACTAGCGTGTTTTTCTAGACAGCTGCGTACTGAAATAAAAAAATACTTTTAAGGGTTTCATACATTTGTTAAAATATTACAATAAGAATATTTTTTTGAGTAGAATATACGAAACCATATCTTTCGTATATTCTACTTAAAAAAGATAGCCATTAAACTGATTTAGCTGAGTTTACTTGACTAATTTAGAAGTTATGTTGAGTCGTAAAATAGCGTATATTTATAGCTAAACGATTATGCTAGCTTCAATTATAATCTTTCTCGGAAGTAATTAAATTTATCAAACGAAGTATGACATGATAATTGGAAAAAATACTCTAGTCTTCTCATTCGTGCTCGGACGCTTCAGATTAGCGCTAAATACCGCGGACTATGTAAAAGAATCTAATTCTAGATTTTAGGGCAATTGCTGATTGTCATTAAATGTCATTAAATTTTGAACAAAATATATAGTGTCAAAATGATTTAAAGATACAAATGACGAAATATTTATTAGTTGTCTGTACGTGCTAATTAAGTCTCTTTAAATTCCAAAAAAAATTTTTTGGTTTATTCTTTTTTAGGGTCCCGTACCCCAAAAGTAAAAAAAAGATCCCTTAAGATCACTCTAGTTATCCGGTCCGTATGTCCGTGTGTCACAATTGATTCTCTAAAAAAATGGGGAGATCTAGCGAGTTGAAATTTATACCAGTTACAATGGTCCTTTTAAGATGTTCTGGTTTGAATTTGAGATTTTAAATTTTAATGAAAACTTGTAAAAGAGCTGAATTTAGCGCGATGCAAAGAAAGTTTATTGACCATTTTATTAGTTTTCCTTTACTTGTGGTATATACTGGTATAAAAGTGTGTATAAAAGCTTTCATGCAAATTTCACTGTTCTAGGCCAACCTATAGAGTAGGTAGGTAGGTACGTCCAATATTATTAGTTTTTACTAGTTATTAAATTGTTAAACAGGTAGTTATAAATATCTCGTTTTCACTATTAGATAGGTCAATATAACTCATAGAAAATAGGAATAGATCTGAACTCTGGTTCCAACAAGAATATAAAATCCGGAAAATGTGTTCCGCGAAAATGAGCACGCGGTACGGGAGTTCCCAGATCCTAAAAAACCGAGATCTAAAGTGGGTGAAATCGCGGAATACAGCTAGTTATTACAAATGGTATCTGATTTCTGTTCGCTCGAAATGGTTAGTCGATATAGGGCGTACTGTGAGTCGCGACGAGTTTTGTGACCTATACGACCATAAATGGGTATGACGCCGCAGATGCCGCCACTCGACTAAATCATGGCAATATTTACATTTTGTTTCGTATCTCACACACGGTTGCGATATTTACTCTGAGCTAAAAGATATAAATGGCTCGTTGGTGTATCACCGTTACTTGATTGAAATTCCTTATTTATGAGACAATAGCAGTGCCTGCAGCTTCATTCTCGTAAATCTCTGTGGCGCGTCGGGGAAAGGCCCGATTGCAATGCAGTAGGTTGCAGGTTCCATTTCCATCGGGTGCAAGTATAAAAAATAAATATTTGTTTCCGGTCTGGGTGTTTTCTTTGTATAATTCGTATGTATTTACAAATAACTATAATAAGTATGTAGTAATCATGAGTGAAAATCTCAGGTGAAAATAGTCCACATGATGATTACCAATTTTTCAAATTCAAATTTCACGTATCTACTTACAGGTAAAAATAAAACCTAAAACGTTTAAATATGCAATCTAAACAATTTTCAATTATACGTATCCTTAGTTGGACAATAAATAACATAGGAAACCGTGATCCAATAATACAAAGCTATTTTGCATTTAATGTTTAATAGTAGGTATTTGCATATTCGAAAATCAGTAATTCAGAGTGTAGCATTATCGGATTTGAACGTATTTTAAAGCTAGTTAAAACACCGATATAAACAAAGACTTAAACAAAATTAAAACCCGACTTCAAAAATAACTATATAACCTAGGCTACATACAGTTTCACCGACTTATCTGTTATGTAATCTAAAGTCGGACAGTTTTACGGGTTGACCGACTCCAGATTACGTAACATATAAGTCGGTGGCACTGTATGTACCTAGTTGAAGTTATTTTTTCCTTTTCGAAGTCTGTTTAAAAAATTGTCTATTTCATCAATTTTTAGTGCACTTTTGACTGCCACTAAAAATACTTAAGATAAGACAATAGTAATATTGATCTTCGAGGAGTTTTCTGATGAGAAGGTGGTTTTAGGTTCTCCATCATTAATACAATAGTATTTAGGAGCCGATTGTATTGGTAGAGGTCCCCGAAGTAAATAACTACATTCTGGGATACTATTCTGCTCATCATTCCGAAGGTCCTCATAAGATCTTCGTCAACTTTTTATGTGCCTAATTAGAACCTTTATATAATACAACTATTTTTTTTCAATTAAACAATAATCATCGCAATAGAGGCTCTGACGGAGCAGATGTCAATTGATAACCTCCTCCTTTTTTGGAAGTCTGTTAATATAATAAAATGTTTCAAATCCCTTTGCAATGTTATGTTAAATTTTAGTTAAACGTTAGGTATCTATAATATTGTTTACCTCTACAGAAAGCCGCACCTGAATAGTGGTCCTGACGTAAATCCACAATAGACACTAATAAAACTTTGTTATTGATCAATTATAGAAATGTTAGCTCGTTTTACTTATAGTATCCCGTGTTTGTGCTTACTTTACTATTCCATTAAAGTTTGATCAGCAATATACCGCAGTGTTGTTCATATTTCCGAGCCCGGCCAGATAACATTCCGAGATTTGAGCCTTACAAATCCCGATTCGGGATTCGACTTCGGAAAATCTCGTTTTTCTTATTATTATTACCTATCCTAGCTCTGAACAGTTTTGTGTTTTTTTTTAGTATTTTATCCCTCACTTGCTCTTCACAGTTAAGTATTATAAAAATTATAGTTTTTAATTCCGAAATCTTCGTTAAAGCCTGAAAATAAAAATTAGTTCATCAAAATTGAGTAGATGTTGCATTGTAAGTTAAAAGTGAATATTGATTGAGAGTACTATAATTAATATAAACACTATTTCCATTGTTTTCTTTGTTTTATTCAAACGCGATTGTAATTATATTTTTATATTTGTAAATAGAAAATTTCAAATTTCCGAATGGAAGTGTTAGTGTGATTCAGAGTTCCTTTTGGTACGGTAGGTGTCAATAAATACAATGATTTCGTGCCCAACCCAAGTAATAAAGATAGAGAACACTGAGATTGATACGTATGATATCGAGTTGAAGTCCAAGCATTGTGTTGATGAATCCTAATTCTCTTGTAACTCTATACTGCAGCATCGTAAATAAACCGTTTGACCTGGGTCAAGACAATACTTAATCAGTCAATAAATTTCAATTGATCGACATCCGAAGACTCGGTAACTAAACATTATTCAGTTAAACATACACTCTGACTGTGTATGTAATATCGGTAAATGTGTCAATGTTTACTTCTAGGTGTTTTGTTACCTACTGCCGATTTTTGGGCAGACACTGACTCATGGTAAATAAATGTTTAGCATGTAAGTACAAAACTAGCATGTGGTTATATGTAGGTACAGTCAGATTAGAAGTTTAATTTAAAGGTTTTAATTTACCTACCCGTATTATGAGGATCTTTCCAACCACTACCCTGCAAAATCACTATCGTTCTATATTTTCTTTCGTTCGCCTCGTGGTGAATTTCTTAAAAATAATTTGTAGGGCAAAAACTATTGTGATTGGTACATTTAATGTGAGAATGCGTGGTTACGTTGTGATGCCTACATAATTCTTTGATTACTCGTAGATAAAAAAAACGGTTACGCGTACACAAGACTATTAATGTTATTATTCGGACAGATAAATTTGTCTTCGGCTAAATAATAGTATATAGACGATAGACGAGGCGTATTGATCTGCTCAAAGATATATTATGTTGTGACAAAGAATTCAATCAGTACTTCAGTTCACCCATTGTTTATGATTATATTAAATATACTTACATACCTATAGGAAATATGTTTTGTATGATCTTAATTAATTATACATTTTTCACGCGTGTGGGCTGAAATTAAGATTATGATGAGTTTCTTCTGCCACAAGTGTTGTTTATTATTATACTACTGTTTATGGTCCAGCCTTGAGTTCCTCTACGAATAAGGTGACTAATTAAATGTTTGAATTTTCCTACATTATTTCTAGACCTGTGTAGGTGTCTACGTGAGCAATATTACATGATTTATCGTGGTTTTTTTATTATTCATTCGAATACATACGCACTACTAAAAGAAGTGTATTACGAAATGAATTATCTCGTTACGCAGCATTTTGAATACTCAACTAGTGAAGTGTAACAAAGCAAATCAGCGAAAGTTGCATGAGCGCGTAACTAATTATACGATATTTTCTAAAAGTTGGCTTTTATAGCAAATCGCACAATAACGTAATTAAAACTTATGCTCATGTGAAAATATGATTCCGTGATCAATATTTTACTATTACGTAACGAACATATTTATCTATCACAAGCACAACGCATATAAATTGCCACTTGGTTCTTTTACTTAGGTAATAATAACATACTAAAACTCTGTTTTTGACTTTCAAATAGGTATATTTTACGATTTACTCGATCTCCAGTTATATTTTAATGTTATGGTTAATGTTTTGTTAGCTGTAACTAATAAAATTTCTGATATCGTATTAGGCCGAGCCATTTAAGTAGAGTATGTCTCATAATGGCTAGATTTTCTCGATCGGTGACTAGCGAGCATTGGCACAGAAGTGTGCGGTTTATGGGTTTAATATACTTAGCGACGAAGAGATATCATTACGAGCAATATCCGAGCTCGTGGTTGTCGCAGTGACCGCGCACGGGCTACCCCTTTCACTTGTATTCGCATCCAACGGATCGAGCGGAACGCGAGAGCGCGCCTTTCTCTATGTTCTCATCTCTTTCTAACGTATGCTGAGTTGGGAGTAACGCAACGCTGGTGGTGGGCCAGCGCGCGGTGGTCGCACCATCAGTAACGCAGTTCCCTCGACTATATCCGCACGGAACCGCTGGCGACGCGCTCGGATGCACCTTCGCATCTATGTTCTATCGAAATGAAATCTAAGCCGACACACTACGTAGACGTGCCGTATAGACCGTGGCCGCCCCTGTCGCGACAAACGCAGTCCAATTTCTATTTTCGACCCCCGGATCCGATGGATTTGCGGCAGTTTAAGACGTCCTCCTCAAAGGGCTCGACTTATTCAGATTTTTCGGGAATGAGCGCTTACAGCAATAAATCTCGAGATTACTACTTCTTGTCGCCCAGCTATCGTTCTGCTGGTGCGCCTACGCCGAGCCATTCGGAGTTGTATGGCGCTCGGGAAAGGCCTCGCCAACTTCGGAACCCGAATTCTTCTCCATCGACTGCATGCCCCTGCAGCCGCTCTCGGTCACTCGAGGATGTTCGAACAGAAGTAGTTACCGAATGGGAAGACGATGACGAAAATGGAAACAAAATCGTCGCTCCTGCGACTAAGTTTAATCGAACGTCTTACAAAGCTAACTCGCAAATGCAAAAGCAAGGATACCTTACGAGACATTCAATGGAAAACCTGGCCGATAGAGCACCTCAATTACTGCCACCCAAACGGATCTCCGCCTTTCAGGTAATTGCGTTAACTTTCTATCATGACGACCAACTCGTCGAGATCACAGTGATAACACAGTTTATTTGTACGCCATCTACCAGATTTTATAGTGTTCTTATTTAAAATGGATTTCGGAGTGTCTTTTCTCAATGAACAATATCTATTTAAATTTGCGTTTATTCGATATTTTGCTTAGCGATATTTGATAGTAGATAATGTAGCTGTGCGATGTAAATTGAAATAACATGTGTCTATCATCATTATAGTAAGGGGTCGGAGTATCGGTGCTCGCTCGTTCAGCTCCGTTGATCCGCAACACCCGTAACACCGTCCTGTATGTAACGGATGTTCAATACTTCACTTTTTATAAATATTTAACAGGTTATGTGCGGGTTTATTGTTTCTCGATAAGGAGAATTACTCAATTGAATATACTTATTTATATATCTTATGCCGTACTGGGTTCCATGTTAGGCAAAAGTAATTGACCTACTATACGAGTATTTTCCAAAGATATAAGAACAATACAACAGGGTTTTAAGGTAAATCGGTCACTCATGTATGACTCCTTCGTTATTTTGCAATGCGAATGTGAATTTCTGTCTAGTAACGTTATTGTTTTATATATAATGGAAGCTATTGTTATACAATTACAACTAACACTGTCTCAATGTTAGAGTATAACAGTAACATAGCCGAAAATAAGTAATTGATTTGTGAAGAGGTGACAAAGTTTACCATTAATGTACTGGTCGTATCGTATCCGCGGTTTCGCCTATTACGCTACACAAAATTCAAACATTGCGTAACAGAACATGTTTGAATTTTACATTTCTCTCTGCATTATTATTTTAATTCTTAATACCTCGCCGTATCGATCTATTATGCGACACTAAAATATAACAGGAACTAACTATTACGTCACGTAAGTAATTTCTTTTTTACTAATCCGATAAGTAATAAATAAATGCATCAGGATTCTGTACGACAGATCTCTGGGTGTGTGTACCAACCACAAGTAGTTGAATGAGACAAGTTTGTGATAAAAAATACAAAGTTTTACTAAGTAAGTACATTACAAGTCAATGAAATATTTAAAAAATATTTTTACCAGTTTCTGATGGCAAATAATGTAAATAAATTTAAAACCCTTGGGTAATCAGATTATACCATCTTGTATGTAGTGTAGACAATGTATGAAAAACGTATTAAAACTAGTCAAGGGTACTAATGACATGATCGATCGTGGCAGATGTAGATGACATTGCAATGGAAAAAACACGTTTTCTTTTTTTTCCTAATGCAGATTCCCCAAACTACTTAAATTTTAGTTTTCTTACTTAACTTACGGCCAAATACTGAAACGCCACTTAAAATTTAAGGGACCCTTAAATTATTAAGCTGTTTCTAAACTCAAAATATGTATGGGTCAGTTTAGGAGCTGTTTAATGTTAAAATAGCCTTCAAATTTAAAGTAAAGTAGCGATTTAGTAATCGCCCGTTAGGCTTGTATTGAGAGTCTCAAATATTATATTTGAAAATTATAATTGATCCTGACAATAAAAGATATTTGAATCTCAATCAACTCACTTTGCCAATAAGTTTTATGAAGTAACAAATAAGAAAATCCATATTAAAGCAATAATAAAATATCGTAAAGTTACTTATGAAATTTAACAGCATCGTCTGATTTGTTTTATGCTACTTTCTAAAGAAAATTAAAATATGGAAGGGAAAAGTTGCGCCAGTATCGTCGATAAACTGAATTTGTACGTAACATTTAACAAAATATATCATTTGCTTTAATGTCGGTGGGTATGTTATTCCTAAATTGCTTACTTTGTTGTTTAAATCAAGAAAATAAGACGTCACAACAATCTGCCTTCGGCATCGTAATACACAAATGAGACCGAACTGTAGGTATTATAAGTTAATTGGGAAGTGTACGTGACTGCTTAAGATTGATTATCCATTATAATAAATGAATTATCACGATGTTCATAGTATTATGTGCTTTAGAAAATGTAAGTTCATTGGCTTGTGTTGTAACTTTCTATACTTATTATAATTTACGTATAAACGAATCACGATAGACAGCAATTTTTCACATGATTGAATTTGTTTTAGTTGTACATAATACAACTAAAACAAATGAACAAATTCAATCATGTGTAAAATTCATAATATTATTTGAACCTATAATAATACAAACCGGGATAATTTTTATTTATCTAATCTACGGTCTATTAATTATCAGGATAAATGTATGCTCAAATTTCTATAAAACTCGGCCCAGTAGTTCTGAAAACTCTTTAGAATAAATAGTACTAGCTGACCGGGCGAATTTTATTCCGCCTTAGAGGCAAAAAACCCCCCCCACCAATTTTTAGTCAAATCGGTTCACTCGTTCTTGAGTTATAAAATAGTGTAACTACCACGACTTTCTTTTACATATATAGATTTTTAAGTATGATAAGTACATACCAGTATACTATGTAGGCGTAACTTTAATACTGTGCAACCGTTTAATTCTGTTATCGGTCAAGCAAGTTTGATAGTTTGTAAATAAACTCGATGCTTCACGTCGACCCACCTGTGCAACTAGAACACTATCGTGACATCTACGCTATCAGGAACTATGTTACGTTAAATATTACGTGGCTGTTACTTTTACAGATTGTTACTATTTGAATGTAGGTACGTACATCTTGAAATGTGAGACTTGCGTAATTTCTATTTCTTGAACACAATGTGAGAGTTGGAGCTATATCTTTCTAAACAATGAAGTAGTTGATGATAAAACGGTATACCATTATTTATATTATAAGTAGTCTGTTCTCTAGTATGTCACTTCATGTGAGAGTTTAATTAAACTCATGTTCTCTAGCTTATGATATATGTAAAAGATTAGTCCCCTTACTTATAAACGATGACTAAGTTTATGTAACGTTTGTCTCTTACTGATACATAAAGTTTCAAAGTGTACAGACAGTCACAAACGTTACATAAACTTAGTCATCGTTTATAAGTATGGAAGTATGCTTCTTTCTCTACAACCAATCCTAATTTTCTAAACCTAACAAACAATTCGGTTGTCTTTTTCGAGTGGTAGTAAGTACATAATAACTTTTAAACAGATTGCACTTTCGAGACGATTCTGTCAACGAGGAACCCACATAGTTCCGATTGTTATTTTTTACGATTCATTATAATGATGTCATAGCTATGTGATGTCTCGTCCGCTTATTGATTTTTTTAGTTATTGCCTTTAATGTCATTGATATATTTACAGAGAGGTAGTTGTATTATGTGTTCATAGTCTTGACGTCTGTTTTTCGTTGTCTGTTGACTTTTATGGGTTCATCCGTCGGTATACGGCGCAGTAAAATCGTAAGAACATCTTGTAATAAAATTCAGGATAATTTTTACTGTATTGCAATGAAATCTTAAGTAGCGATTGTCATGTTGCATCGTCTTGCAATATTTACATTTATTTATATTTAATGAAACAAAAAAAATGATATTTTCATCTTAAACCGCATAATGGCACCAAAGGGTGAGTTTAGAAATTACGCGCATTTACTACGCATAATATGTCTAAATAAAACCCAGTACCTCTTGGATACTAATTAAATAGGGTAAATAGGAAATCAATCTATGAATTCCACCTAAAGGTGGGAAAGTGTTATTTATTGTGGGGATGACATGGGTGAAAAGATAATAATACCCAGCCAGGATGCCATAAAACATTAAATTATTATATTTTATATTATTATAATATTATTCATATTATCAGAAGCTAACCAATTGAAGCATACAATACAAATAGGCTGACAAGCATTTCCACTTATAGCAACTACCCATTTAACTGTAAAACCACCGGTCTGACCGTAATCGCGGTGTCATTTATGAATCTCTAGATTTCTCTTATAAGTCAAAAATCATAAAACTTGTGTAGGTACGAACTTAGCTGTTTTATTTAGAAATCGTTTTATACTTCATTAACCTTGAATATTTCGGGTGCCTTAAACTTTTAGCATATCTGTGAAATATTAATTTAGTTAAACATTTCCTTTTTATCAAACTCAAGAAGAATGTATCGAATTTATGTTTAAAAATAACTGTAGGCACTTGCCTTTAAAAAGTTAAAAAAATAAAATATTTGTAGTCTTGTCGAAATTTTAATAATCTATCTATAGAAACATAGATTTTTCTTCTGTTTTCGCGAATGTTGGGTTAAAAATTAAACTCATTTTTCAGTTTTAATCGCGTGTTGGTTATTACTTTTAGCATTATTTCAATGCTGAACGTTTAGATACCTTTACAGGTCTCTTCATCAGGATTGATCCGCGCGACTACGCTATTAAAACTAAAACATGAGTTTCATTTCAATCCATAGAGACAGCCCAACAATAAGTATAGTGGTAAAACAGTCGCTTTTTTGATCGATTTTTTTTTATAGTAACTTAGTAGACAATGTTTTCTACATTTAACGCAAATGGGTTGATGTATTACACAAATAGTTTGCAATTTACCTGAAACAACAAGGCACTGCACGCTTTCATAAACCCATTCGGTTACGCTCCTATGAATAAAAACCGAACTCATGTAATAAACGCCCGTATTGTTTTGCAATAGAAACTCGAAGTGCCGACCAATCCTTCCGGAGATCCTTTATCAAATAACTTTTGTTTTAATTGTTACAAATATCTCGACAAGTACAAATATTTACAAGGGCTTTGCTCTACTTTAAGTCGTGCTCTATCTTTACCCTTTACCAATGTCATGTTAGCTTTGACCGTACTTACGAAACTGTATAAGTTCTCGTTTCTATCTCTGATATATTCCACATCGCCACATTCTAGTATAATTAATTATTCGGTATAGAATCTGATCTCAGCTCCGTTTTAAACCTATCTACAATTCCCAACGACATCAAAATAAAAGAGTGATCGTAAAATGTTAATGCAGTGGTTGGTTCATTGAGGTCATTTCATCGTTTTACTAACGAGATGGGAGTTTTAATTAAAATTTACCGAAGCGAAGTCGTACGTGTAAAATTTTACGTCGTATGCAATGCAGCATCAGCCCCGAATTCGTAAACGACTTTGCTTTGTTTTTTTTGATAACAGCAGCATGTACCTGGTATTAAACAATTAGGTAGCGAAACAATAGCGTTGTGGATTTTTCTACATTTCTCGTCATTGTTAAGACTTGTTAAACTAAACTAGGAGCTGATTGAGGCTAGCAAAGGTAAAATAAATGTCCGATATTTCATTTATAATTTTAATTAATTTGTCATCAGGCACAAAACAGAAATAGTGGTCATCAAGGAGTTCCGACTTCAGCTGCGACGGGCATAAGTGCTGAAGTGAACGGGTCCAGGCCTACATTCAAACCAGTCACAGTGCTCGAGGATCTGCAAGCTGTTCGCTGCGCTGAGTTTCATCCCAACGGGAAGCTGTACGCTGTCGGTTCCAATACGAAGACTCTCAGAATATGCTCGTACCCAAAAATTGAAGATGTCAAGTAAGTGCGAATGGCAACCGTCCTAAGTACTTATTTTAAATAACAACTACCTACGTAATATGGATCGGTTATTGCGCTGATTCTCATTCTTCCTCGGTTACCACTTCTATGCATTCCGGGGTTTTAGGAATATCGGGATCAAAAGTAGCCTATGTTACTCTTCTATAATGTTGTTTTCTGTTGGTGAGAGTTTTTTGGATTTTTTGAAATATTATAGTGTAGATATTTTATTGATATATCGTAAAAAGGCAGTATCGTAGGAACAAGTTAATAGTCGAAGTAGTGCATGTCGTGTCACATTTTTTTGATGTGATATAGGCATTGTACAATCTTAACATACAAACTGCATGTATCTTTTCACACGCTTCTTTATGAGCGTTGTTCATTCAATTATTTATAAATGCAACTATCAGCACAAACAATATTCTACACTGTATTCAGTTCAAAACAGAATTTAAGGACGAATTGTACATTGGATTTGTAGCTACTTGTATGACATACTTACTTATTTCGAGAATAATGACTTTTGTTTCCTATTAATCGGTTCATTGTTATTTTATTTATTTAAGCTGGTTTCGAATAATAGCCGTCCTTGGTTTTGATATGAAGTTTCGAGCACCATAGTATGGTATGTTCGGAAACTTTCAGCTAGCTCTAACTTTAGTCAACCCGTCGTCGGTTATCAAATCGGGTTAATCAATGCATCCTATTTCGTGTTCGTGCATAATTAATAAGTACGAGGATACAGCTTGTTCAATACACAGCTGCACGTAATCTATCACGTAATCTATTCCTTATACGATAAAAAACTGTACTATTTGAAATGTAATGTTTATCATCTTGTGCATAACCATGTTACATTATTGAACAAATTGTTTCAAGACATGACTCGACGTGATTTCATTGTTTATGTAACAGTACGTTGGCAGTGTACCTTGTAACATTTTGTGACTATAAATGGAAGCTGTTAAGTGTATAAGATTTCCGCCTATGACCTTTACGGCCGCCGCACGGGCGCGGGCTCGCGTGGCCGTGGACTTTCTTCGCGATACGAGTCTCACTCGACCTTCCCCAATTCATGGGCTATTACGTAAAATTACCACTTCACCAGTTATTACCATCCTCGTTCATTTTTTTCACTTTGCATTTTAATGAAGTTGACTTCCAAAAATGAGATATAAATAAGTTATGCTGCTTGCTACTTTATTTGCAGAACCATATTTTGTACAATGATACGAGTAAATATTGGTCATCTTCCATATTACGTCATTTCGAACATGATCAACAAATAAATATAAAAAACTGCTAAAGGTGAATGAATGTCATGTATTAACAAAGATTTTTTTATTGATATTGGGATGATAAGTTTCAGAATAACAAAGTACTTCATACAAACCATAAAGTACTTTGTTCCTTTTTTATAGATTTGGCGTTTTGCAGAACTTTTTGAATCGCCAAATCTATTTTGAGGGAATAAATAAGAATCTATAACGAGATTCAAATTAATAACTCAAAGTATCTGTATTATTGCGTGAAACGTGACAAAATATAGCAGCTTACGATTCGAAATGCCAAGGTTTAGAGTCGTTAAGTCACCATTTTGATTCAGTTGCGCTAAATGTTGCGGTTTCAATTCATTGCTCTTGTTTCATTTGTAGAATTTTGAGTGACCACTATCAAGTGACGCCAAAATATTCAATTAGGGGTGCCACAAAATTGAATCTGCATTTGATTTTTCACAACACATTTGATTTATTTCCGTTCATATCTGATATATAACCTACAATATATGTTAAATTTTCTTTTAATAGGTATTAGTAAAACTAATAAACTGGTCTTGTAAATAGTTTAATAGTTTAGTGTTCCTGAAGAAGAGACCTGGAAAGGTCTCGAAACGTTGAGCGTTGTAACAATGCTAAAAGTAATAAAAACCACGCGATTCAAACCGAAAAATGTCTTTAATTTGTAAATAGTTGTTATTAAAATCGAGTAACGAGTCATGATAGTAAAGAAATGAATACATGTACTTATTACGTTTATACGCACTTATAGTTGGTACAAGCTGGCGCGATTTCACCCGAGATGATCGGGATAAAAAGTAGCCTATGTATCTGCATATTAAAGTTCATCAAAATCGGTTGAGTAGATTTTGCGTGACACAATTATAATATTAGTAGTATAAAGTACTACTGATTCTTAATAACTTGACAAACACGGGAGTCATTAACGTTGACTATACATAAAATGTCTTTTTATTACCTGTTTTGTGTTTTATTCCAATCGTCCTTATGAATAGGTACGATTGCTTATTATCGACAACGGAAACGGCACGGAATCACCGAAAAGGTGATTCAGAATCTAGAACCATGTCAAGACGTTTTAGTTTAAATTAGTGTTGCTAATAAATGACCTAATCGTGTTTATTTTGCTTGTTGCATGACTTATAACGATTTCATGATGTCATAGTCTAGTTAACAATAAAGTTATTTTACTGTTTTATCTACAAACTACTTACATACATAGATACATGTAATAATTTAGGAAGGCAATAAGGAGTTTCGAACCTTTTTTTCGAAAAAAATGTTTTAAGTTTTTTTATTGCCTTAATAAAAATAAACTCTAAAGGCTAGGCTAGACCAACCTGGAATATGTTATCAATACAAAAAAAACGAACTGCATTGAAATAGAGTAGAGAGTGTAATGCAGCCAGAACCGTTGTTAGGACGGGTTACCCGACTGCGCGGCGCGGGTTAATTTGATTTTTCGCTACTCTCAATTTAATGGACAAAATATATTGTAAATCCGCAGAGATATTTTTGCAACCGATTTTAATGAAATTTGGTATACAGGTTCTATGAATATATAGATTTTATGTTGTGGAGGATTTTTGATAGGTGATTGCACAGATTGCATTTCTCCCACAAAGGGGGCTCGATCGATGTCTACGCTATACAAGAACGGATTGCAATGATTCATTTCTTATTTGAAGTTTGTAATTGTCGCACGTTACATAAATGGGTAACAATAAAAGTTGTAATCGTTTAAAAGCAATAAATTTGTGGTAGTGTGTGTGCTACTGTATGCAGTACCACCTAGTTTCAACGGCTTTATTGACATTCATAAGATCTAAGGACTCTTTTAATGTGCTATTTTATTTATGTAAAGACTAAAAGTATACTTAAATTCAAAAAGATCACTCAATTTGCGGTTTTATACAACTCAGATCTTATACCTATACTTTGTCATATTATTTGTCCGTTTTCCTTCCGGAGTATGTGTCAAATCATAGTCTACAATAAAAAAACGAAGTATACATAACATTATCAGTAAGTTATTCACGAAAACAGATGCATTATAAAATCTGCCAACCCTGTACTAGATTAATCGTTAAATCGGCAATGACGAAATTAACTTTCTAAACTTTAACCGAAGAATTACATAATAGACCTAACAAAACAGTTATTTATAAACTGATTAATAGCGTCCCGCGGTTTCACCCACGCCGTACCCTTTTCGAGGTAATACCGGGATAGAACTAACTTAACCGTTAATCTATGTGCGTAACTACCTGTGTGCCAAATTTCAGCCAAATTGGTTTAGCTGTTGTTGCGCGCCAAAACAGCTAAACTTTCACATTCATATTATTACTAGCTGACCCGGCAAACGTTGTTTTGCCTTATAAATTATAGATAGTAGCCGATTCTCAGACCTACTGAATACGCATATAAAATTTGGTAAAAATCGGTCGCGCCGTTTCGGAGGAGTACGGTAACTAACATTGTGACGTGAAAATTTTATATATAAGACTAGCAGCGTCCCGCAGTTTCACCCTCGTAAGTCCTTATCCCACGGGATTTTCGTAAAACCCTTTCTGAGTGGATACCTACACACACACCACAAGGAACACACTCTTCATGACTCTAGGACGAGCGGTTTGGGATCTGCGTTGATATATAGTGAAGTCAATCAGTCTGGACATTCAATATATTACAGATAATGATTGTAAACGGAACGAATTGAAATTACTATACGGATCTCTATGACAATAATTGTACTTAAAATAATATCGAATCCTAGTACGCAGGTACGCTCGCTGCTGATTTGAATTGAAAATGTAACATCACAATGGGGCTCTTTTTAAAATTCAAATCTCGATCGATGTGTCCAAAATCATTATCCATTTACAAACGACGCGAAAGCTATGACTAAGTCTTTGACCTTAGTGGACTTTGCAATCATTAATTCTAGAAGAGAGCGTGCTAGAAAGAAATATTGTTTTCATCACCTATCCATTTTAATACTCTCACTCCTTATTACAAAAAATCTAACTGTAAACCTGTTTTTTTTAGCGTGGGGAATACACCTTATCATCAGCCCACTCTCGGGGGAGAGCGGCACGGAAAACTGTAAACCTAGTTTAAGAAGACGCTAAACTCAAAATCCCTGACGGGTTCATCGAAAATTGATGATTATTTCATGACGGAATGTTGCTGAACTTTTTTTGTGTATGGATGTAGGCCACATTGTTTCCAGACAAATATGTCGAAGGGTGTTGAAGCCTAACCACATTTTAGCCAAAACAGTCATTTTTTGAAATTTAAGAAATTTTTCGGTTTGAATCGCGTGGTTTTTATTACTTTTAGCATTTAGTTACAACGCTCAACGTTTCGAGACCTTTCCAGGTCTCTTCTTCAGGATAGACTGGAAAGACCTGAAAGAGACCTGGAAAGGTCTCGAAACGTTGAGCGTTGTAACAATGCTAAAAGTTATAAAAACCACGCGATTCAAACCGAAAAATGTCTTTAATTTCAATACAACATCGCGAAAACAGAAGAAGAAACCAGTCATTTTTTGACGAAATGTACATACATTTCGTACTTCGTTTTTTAATTTCAGAATACGGTCTGGCGTTTTGGTTCTTTGTACATTTTTTCTTCAGGAAGATGTGTCAAATCATAGTCTATAATTAAAAACGAAGTATTAGGTTCTTATGTTAAAATGTGGTAATGCTTAGTTAACTTATTAACCACATTTTAACAAATTATAATATGAAGGAAAAGTTTCTTCGTATTTTGTATGTATAATTAACTTGTTAATTCGAACTTTTTAACGAAATTTGAGGTTATTTTTCACTGAAAAAACCGCTGCTCTTGAAAGTAAAGGCAATTAATGTTTAGATTGTAGTAGTTCAAATCAAATAAAAGGCAACTTAAGGTAATTGAGCTCGTACTCTAAGAAACAGCTGATTTACAAGTAAACTGCAAACTCAAGATTTTCGCAAACTACTTTGAATTTCCAAAACTCGTAAAACAAGAGTTGTTGGTATTGTTGTAGAAAACTACCCCCTGTCCGGTTTTTTATTGGATTAAAATCTATATCTATAAAATGCTATGTCCTGCCTGACTGACTGATCAACGCACAGCTTAAACCAATGATGGTAGAGAACTAAAATTTATAGAGTGAGTTCTGTATGTTATATGTAGGCATAATATAGGAATATAATTTTGAAAAATCCCACGGAATCGGGACTAACACGGGTGAAACGGTGGGACACATCTAGGTAGTTGTACTTATAAACTTGAAATAAAAAACTTGTACTACGTGTATCTTGCTGACTTGTTTGATCCCAAGACATTGTCCCCGAAAGGCTTGGCGGCGTCCCTCTTTGTAGATATAGCGGGACTACTCGCCAGCCCTGGGATCACTGGTAGCGAGCTCGGCGCGTTGACAACTCACTCATAAAAACACTACTAATCAGGCAATAACATTCTTTATATATAACATTCAATATCCTGACTGATCTATATATCAACGCAGAGCCCAAACCGCTGGTCTTATAGACATGAAATTTGGAGTGTGTTCCTTGTGATGTGTAGGCAAAGGGTTTCGGAGAACGGGACCGATGGAGTCTGCTCATTAATTATCATTGATCATGTAGGTAGATTAAATAAAAAGTACTATTTCTTTATTCTGCCAAGTCAAGTAAACCTAAACACAGAAACTATTTGTGAAAGCGACCAGTTCTCTACGTGTCGGTCATAAATTCGGAGTCTTACGAAATACTTTGCTGATTACGTGTTGTTTTAATGGTCACTGGATGCAATAACAGTTCGCACACTGTGATTAAAAAGCGGCCGAGAGCGTATGTGAGTTTGTTCTGATGGTTCTGTATAATTTGATAAAGGCGTATAACTACATGATCAAAGTAGGTAAGTACTTATTTGAGCGAATAAATTTGTTACTCAATCACGTTAAAACTGGAACAGATTTTTTTTTCTATTTCCTTTTGTCATCAACCCTTGAAATAACATATAAGATTTATATCCTGACATTCAAGGGATCTGGGTTTACTCGGATCCAGTGAAACTGTGTTGCGCATGTAGTAAATCATATTTATTTTTTGAGATATATTTTTGGGTTCATGTATTTACTATTGTCCGGTAAATGTATAGAAACTGAATCGTGAAATATGATAAGCGGCTCATATTTATTTGCGGAACCCCAATACTTTTCTTTTAATCTCGGTGATATATCGAACATGTGTATTACTACAACTACAACTAACTACACTATATAAATGCGTACTCTAAAGTTACTGTAATTTAGTCGTAACATTCACATTTTCTCATTTAGAGAATCGTAAATTAGACGTGACATTAACAGGTAAAAACTGTTCACTCAGTTTTAATTTCAGCTCCTACCAATATGAAATAGAATGTTTATTTACCCGACTGCGCGACGCAAAGAAGGGTTATGTGTTTATCAGTTTATCTCTGTATGTTAGTTTGTTTATTTCAATACTCTCCTACTATGTAATACGAAACAATACCTACTAACCTTTTCTTAAATCTTATTCTTTCTGCTCTTACTATAATCTATTTAGGTTCGATACGGACGTCTTTTTCTTCCATTCTCACTTTTAAGCTATCATTCCGTCGTTCATATTTATTTAGGTACCTTTTGTTCCATGTCCATGTCAAAAACCATCTCATTTTTTTCTCAGGTCATCACATGTATAGCCAATCAACATACCTGTACTCCGTTTGATTATTCCGCTATTAACTAAAGGTATACTTTTGTTTTGCTCTTATTATTTTATCAATCTTCGTTGTCCTACATATTTTGTAGTCGTGCAATTTGACATAATAATGAGCGTTATTCTGTTATTTGATCATTTCGTATTTCGATTGAAATGTGAACTCAAAATTGAATGAATCGCTTGATGTTCCATCAAACAAGTCATCCTGTCAATAGGTACTTATTACTAATTACGGCTTTGATGTCGTCGTTTTGCGCTGTGTCGTCGGTGGTATTATAAGTACCTACACATATTTGAAACGAAAGTTTTAGTAACTAAATAAATACTTAATTGAAATTAAATCATTGAGTTTACAACTGTCTTATCTACTGTTTATTAGATTCAATAAACAAGTGATTGGATCAAATGATCTTACTGTCCTAGATTAACTTGAGCCATATTGCAACCAACATATCGCTTTGAATACTAATTAGTGGTTGTAGCCTTAACCTAGTCATGTTTACCTGTTCGCTATATTTTATACAACTGCCTGGCTTTTGTATCAAAGTTCCATTCTTTTATTAATTTAAGTCGCTGCGTCCCTGGATTCCAAGCTCGTTAATTATCCTTTGGGATAAATAATAGCCACAACGCACAAACGCGGGGAACAGTTTAACTTTCCTTTGGGTTTAATAGGTTCAATAACTATCAACTTGGTTGCTAGAGTCTGTTCTGTAACAAGTAAACTGATGTTTGCCAGCTTCTGGACGTGCGTCTCCTCGTGTCACTTCGCTCATAAATCAAACTGTAAAAGATGGTGAAATGTAACTTAATACTGGACCAAATTAAATAGTTATTTTTTGCTGTCCAAAAGTTCTAAATTAATTGATTAAATACGACGTTGTTTTTTGCGGTCCGTACCAAAAAAGGTAAAAATGGGACCATTTTACTTAAGACTCTAATGTCCGTCTGTCTGTCTGTCACCAAGCTGTATCTCATGTACCGTTTTAGCTTGAAAGTTGAAATTTCACATAATGTATTCAGATGATTTATTTATGTCGCCGATATAACAACAACTAAAGACCGAATGAAACATACACCAAACGTATATTTTTGTAATAATGGTACAGAACCCTTCGTGCGCGAGCCCTACTTGTACTAGGCGTATTTGTAGCTCCATAATATAATCTTTTAATTATTTTTAAAACAATGCCTCGGATTTAGTCGTGTAGGTATAACCGGAACCAGAGCCAACAGCACAAGGATAAAATTGTGTACTCTTTTCATGCAAAAGCTTGTGCTGCGGGTCTATTCTTCTTAATAATTACAAACCCATTCGATTACAATACGATAACAGTGACATCTTAGTTGCAACTTGATTGCAAAGCAATTCTTGTTGCCATGACAACAAACAGTATCCAATAATTGTTTTGCAATTAAGCTGGGACTAAGGTGTCACTGTTATCGTATGGTAATCGAATCGGTTTGTAATAAAATTATTTAAAAGAATAAAATCGGTTCAGTGGGTCTGAACCGATGAAGATAAAAGTTGATATTTCTAAAAAAATCATCTTTGATAAATTGGGTCAAGTTTAGAACAAACGAAACCAAAGTGTCGGCGAACAAAAGAATTGAGATCTCCGAGAGATTACTTGAAAGAACTCGAGGAAGTGCTCTCTTAATTTCGGCATAGCCGCTACGCCACAGGTAAGCCTCCCTTACCTGTGGTTACCTTACCTGCGCGGCTATCGCGCTTGAACGGCATACCGGTAGTCAATGGTTCTAGTCCCGTCGGGTTCTAAAAAAATTGAAAGGTTTTTTTCAAAAAAGCAATATTTTTAAATGTGGTAAACACTAACACCAGTATTTATGGACGAAACTGAACATAATTACTTTGGCTAAGCAATGCCCTGTCTCGCTCTTATTAGTGTTTTTACCGTCAACGTAAAAGTAACAGACACATTACTTACACAAGTAATTACTTAGAATTGTCTATAAATACGAGTGTAAAAAATAATGTTTAGATTAACTAGTAATTCTGTACATCACAAGTTTTAAATTATTGGAAATATCAATTATCAATAAGTTTATTTTTGACTCGGAGCGCGCTCCGATCAAAATGAATAATTTAACTTCGTGTCAAAACAAAAGCAGCTTATACAACTTTAACAAATATTCTTATTTTGGTAATAGGGAGACAAGTGCACCGACGGCACCGACAGTGCTCCTCAAGAGAACGAAACACCACAAAGGCAGTATCTACTGCTTAGCTTGGAGCCCGGCGGGTGACCTGCTTGCCACAGGCTCCAACGACAAGACTGTCAAACTTATGAGGTTCGACAGTCTATCATGCAACTTGGAAGGACAAGAGGTAAGATTTAAGTTTCTATACGTACTTTCTTACATATTAAGCTCAAAATATACTGGTGACACTGACACTGCAACTTTACCTATAGAGCAGACTTGAGCGAACTACGAGCCGAACCTAGAGCATTCGCTATTATTAAAATCACCCGAGCCAAACCTCGATTGATTTTAAAAACTAACGACCGACCGTAGAGCGTTTTGGTTAAACATTTCGTCGAGCCTTTGCACGAGCAAGCCACTTCAAAAAAGAGTGAAGGCAAGGTAGTACAACGATATGTTACGGGTAGAATAAAATGATACACTCTATGTGTGAAAACTGAGCTTTAACCTATATCGTACCATTCATAAGGACGTTACATTACACAGAAATGGTCGAGAAAATGCTCTAGTCTGTACTCTCCCTTATTTTGTGTGTATGGAGGGAGGACAATGCAACCACAATGGACGAATCGAACCTCTTCTTACCTTAGTTACATGTTTACCGTGTCTTAATCACGAATATTATTTATTATCTTACTTAATGGATAATGGTCAAACGAACACCTAATCACTGAATTAAAAAAATATTTTTACGTTGTAATTCTTGCATATCAATTGAACTCCTTACTTATAAATGATGACTAAGTTTATGTAACGTTTGTCTCTGTCTGGTGTCTTTAAAACTTCATGTTACAGTAAAAGACAAACGTTACATCAACTTACGGTCGAATACAGAAACGCAACTCAAAATTTGAGTTCAACTCAAACAATTTAAATCAAATTCAAAAATTTCCATTCTCTGTTTAAATTGAGAAGGTGCTTTATTTAAGTACGCCACAAATTTTAAGTGGCGTTTCTGTATTCGGCTGTTAGTCATCGTTTAAAAGTAAGGAAAAAAATTTATTAAACTTATTTGAATTAATTATTTATTATCACAGTTTGCGATATTATCGTAGATGTTAGTTCGTAAATTACTTCGACGTTTCTGCTGAGCTGCATCCGTCTTAATAAATATTACACGGAAATCTAAATATAGAAGCTTTTTTGCTAAAATGTGTGTAGTTCGTACTCTCAATTCCACATAGACAAAATATCTGAATCGAGAAAGTGGAACCAACATAAAATGTGAAAGTACTTTAGTAATTGTATTTTACTCATTGTTAAAAGCCGCGTTTCGATTCAAACCGTAAGACTCAATAAAAATTATAACAATCGCACTTAAATTGGAATGAAATTAATTATTCTATTATATCTCGAAAGGGTTCGCGCGACCGTTATGAATTTTCAAATTCAAAATCTCATCAAAAATTGTTGTTAATTAATAACTCTGACACTTTTGTCGCGGGTCTATTGTGAAACAAAAATGTCCCTTTATATGACGAAGGTGGATATTTGGGGTGTATTTAAAGAGGAGTCTGCCCGACGGATGAGAGTGTTACAAGGCTGATAACGGAGAGTGGCCCAACATATGTATGGTACTCGTGGTATTAACGTTGATTACAACCTTTCTGAGATTCTACTTTTCTTTGTACTACAAAAATAAATGTTCGTAGAATGACACTTTGTCGAAGTACCTAATACTTTTTGCTAATTCTATCTCACGTGCCTTTGATGTCGTTATATCTGTCGATGTTTAGAACTACGCAAATTTATAGAACTCCATATTTGACATTTGTTGAAATAGGAAGTCGCCGCTGCCTGTCGTGTCACCTTTCAATTTTACCATAATAAGTTATAGTCGTAAAAATACCTAAAATAATATCTAATCAGCGGCTATAATGTATTTAGAATTGATAAACAAGCGATAATGAATAAATAATAGCAATTGAACGTCTTAGTTATGTGGGTTGCTCGTGGGATGGCCTTTTTGCGAGTACTTAGCGTACTCGTAATTACGTCGACAAAATGAAAAAAACACGCGTATTCACGTAATATCTACTTCGAGTCGATTTATTTTAATTACTTTGATTGCTTTATTATTGAATGTCTGCAAAACTGGTACCTACACTTAGGCGGTGTCCTAATACACAATCGTCGCGTGATCAAATGCGATCCGACTGATTAGTTTCTACAGGAAACTGACCACAGAAGTCCCATCCTCAATGTAGGCAACAACAGGAACCTGAAAATGTTCCCGATCCCAAAGTCTCTTCCGGAGGTAACAAAAAACATTAAGGGTCTTTTGGCTTTCCTCAGGGAATTGGGTTGGCTCGAGTGGGTCAACTCTCAACCGGACACAAAATAGGCTCTTAGGCGTCGAATTGCTGAAATCAGCCCGACAAAATACAATCGCCATGGTCGCGCGTTGTTGCATAAGGACCAGACCCTTACTCGAATGATATAGGTACATATTAATTTTCTTAACTGAATGCCACTTGCTCTTTTGATCTTTTATCATAATTTATTATTGATAACTTGCAATTATTTTCGTATTCGCAAAACTAGGTCAAGGACCCATTCCGCTGTTAAGATATTTGAATGCGTTAAATTCGACATGTCTAGACGTCGGCGATGTTACGCAAAATGTTGCCACTCATAATCTACGTATATAAGTAATACACTGTGGTAATATACTAACGAACAGAATAGACAAACATAACGTTAGGTACTATAGATGATAATTTCTAATGATAATCTCAGAAATAATCTTTTAAGTATAATAAATCGTTTTCTATGTTAGTAACGTTATCTATAATGGATAATCACTTATCGGCATCTAATGAAAAATATTTTTAGAAGGGAAACTCACGAATTAGTGACCCATTTTCTTGTTAGTTTCAGTGTGAATTTGAGAGAATAATTACAAGCTTCTCTAATAGAATGATTGAACGGAGAGCAATCGAGATAATCAAACTGTTACAAATCGGGAAATGACGAGTGAATTTGTCCTTTGAGTTTACGTCACTCGGCCGGGAGTTCGGAAAAGGTTCATGTTAGTAGATGATCTACTACAGCTAATATAATGTAAACGGCTTGTTTGTTCGGAACAGATCTTGATAGAAAAATCTATCATTTATTAAGATGTTGCGTTTAACCTCAAACGATTATCAACAGCGATAAATCCTATCATAGTACACATAGAAACTTGTAAAGTTCATTTATAGGTACATATAGATACAACTCACAACTGTGGATATATTTTATATCATGAAATCTTTCAAGTCCTCTTGAGGGTGTATTCAGCGAGCACTGTTTCCATAAAAATGTATTTCCCTATTTTGTTCCTAAATATGGCTTCCAGTCTGGAGCAATCATTTTTCTTTCTTTGAAATTTTCTGAAGCCACCTATTACAGTATCCTAAAACGTATACCTACAATAATTGGTACAATGGTTTCATTTTAATCGTTTTGTGGTTTCGATTGATGTTATCAAACGAGATTCACCAAACTTAAGTATAGGTATCCCGTGGGGCTGCCAGCCGTCCGGGTTTTCTCGGATCTGTTCTAGTTTAGAGGGGTACATACAACAATTATTTTTATGGGGTTTCGCTCACTATGGGTAAAAAACTACCCTTTTGCTATGACTCCATTGTCTGTTTGCCTGTCTGTTTGTCATCAGGCTGTATCTCATGAACCGTGATAACAAGACAGATAAAGTGTTCACAGATGATGTATTTCTGTTGCCGCTATATGCCGTTAACAAATACTTTAAAACAGAATTAAATAAATGTTTAATTGGGACTCCAATTCAACAAACGGGTACTACCTACCGATAAATGTCGTACCTACTTCATGATTGTGTTACCCAACCATGAAGAGCGTGAACAAATATCGGTAGTAGGTACCTACTTATTTCAAAAAATAATTAGGAACTTGATATTGTCGAATTTTCATTCTCGGAGAAGATAGAGCATACGTAATATGGACAGAACATCTCTATATACATAATAAATCTATTTACCTAATATTAGTTTCAAATTAACTATCAAAACATATTGTAATAAGTACGTGAAAATCCGACGGATCGGTAGGTACAGGATGTTGCGAGTTTATGAAGCAGCTGCTTATATTCATTATTCTACACGTCAATAGGCGAACAACTTTTTGTACTACGACTTGTGAAAATTTAAAGTAGTTTCCGTAAATTTTGACCTTAAAGTTTACTTGAAAATCAGCTGTTTTTGAGACTTGGAAGTCATTGTCCTTAAATTGTAGGTACCTTTATTTATTTTGGACTACTACAATCTAACTAAACATTAATTGCCTTTATTTTCAAAACACCTATTTTCAGTAAAAGAAAAAAAGCAGCATTAAAAAAAAACAAATCTAAAAGTTCGAATAAATAATAAGTTAAAAGTTGTTTGCCTGGACGTGTAGAACAACATTCTGTCCAATAAACTCCAACACCTATTATAGATATATATCTACTATTTATAGTTACCTTCGTGAAAATCCAATCTGTTTACTGAAAACTTTCACACTCTCACATTATCATAAAAATACGCAAAATCCAACGATGACTGATTTTGTATTGTCTAATAATATGCCGCGCGCCGCGCGGTAATGCGACAATAAAATTCTGAGTTATGTTCTGATGATCTGTAAATAATATTTTATAAATGATCATATTAATTACATCTATACTAAAATTATAAAATAATAATAATAATAAATAGGAAAGATTTGTATTTTTGTGTGTGTGTGTCGTATGTTTGTACTGAATAAACTCAAAAACAACTGGACCGATTTCAAAAATTCTTTTAGAACCACCACCACTCATTCACCCTGAGTAACATAGGCTACTTTTGATATTCCCACGGGATGAACACCGGAAAATGAGTTTAATTTCAAATCATCATGAAAACTGAATAAAAAACCTACTGACTATTTTATCCTATGATACCGTTTTTTACATGCCTTACATTGTTGTCGGGTCTGGTTGTTATAGAGGAATCTATTGTTCTAAAATATGCTTTGTCCTGTCTGACTGATAGAGCGTAGAGCGTTGAATTTGGGAGAGAGTTCTCTATAAGATGTATGCATTCGATAACAAAGGGTTTTTCAAAATACCCACCGGATCGGGCCTGACGCGAAACCGCTATAGTTCTGATACAATTTTTAGGTAGTCTAACTATAAAACTGGGACTGGCTAGTGAATCGCTATATTTGGTCAATATTTACCTGGGGTTCGTTGTGTGCTTTCAATTTTAACAATCCATATGTAGGTACTTATACCTATTTAGTATGGAATCATATTTACCTATAATTGTTATATTATTAAAGTTTAGTAAATCTGTAATATTGTAATAGGTAACCTATAATGCCTGTTCTGATCTGTTTTATACAAATATTTGAAAAAAAATAAAAAACAACTTGACCTCAAAATTAAATAAAAAAAATTGAAATAATAATTCTGGAGCATCACTATAGTTGTAGAAACAGTTTCTGCCTTTTTGGCGGATTCCGAATACAAACATATATAGGTAAAAAATACTTACACTTAGCCCCTTACTTATAACCGAAGATTAACTTTATGTAACTTTTGTCTTTAACTGTGACATGAAGTTTCAAAGTTGACAGGCAGAGACAAACGTTACATAAAGTTAGTCATCGTCATAAGTAAGAGGGGGTCTATTTAATTTTTAGTATTTTTTATGACGGCAGAATAGAATCAGATATTTTATACAGAATAAATTTAAATAGTACGAGTGTTAAGTACCTACGTGTGTAGGTACAATAAATATTAGCAATAAAATAGGCGTATAGGTACTGTACTAGCTAAAGGCAAACGAAGCCATCATAACGAACGGGAACGTTACGACTTACATGCACGTATTGTCAATCAATCAGTTTGACGTACAAACCCGTATTAAATTGACGTCGCTCGCATTCGAATGATAAAGTTATCGCTGACTACGCCCCGACGTATCATCCGTACAAATCCGTGCAATTTTAGCCGTTCTATGTCGCCGTTACTATAACAAGTTTTATCTTAAAAAGGAATAAGCAACGAAAAGCAATTCTACGCATAAACCGTCTTTTGTTCGAGAGATTTCTGAGTTGATAATTAATCGAAAAATGACGATTAATGCGAAGGATTGTTATTCATTGCTTATTCTAGTGTGGTCGAACGTACCTACCCGTGTCCTGTAGCTATTGCGTAAATAATTCCCATATAGCCTTATTAATAAACGTGGAGTAGGTCGGAGTAGTGAGAACATGCTTTGTCTTTTTCCGTGACAAGAACTTTCAAAGTTGACAGACAGAAACAAAAAGTGGTAAAATTATTTCGACATTTTTCCACGTCTATTAATAAGGCTAATAGAGTTTATGATAATGGTATCATCTATTAGTCCAGAGCATCGGGGCTATGGAGCCTCGGATCTTTTTAAGGCGAGCGTGTAGCCAAAGCCAACACGCAGAGGCTCTTTTTAATGAAGAAACCTCTTTTCGTCGCTATTAATAGTGGAGTAAGGTTGGAGTAGTGAGAACATGCCTTATCTTTTTCCGTGACAAGAACTTTCACAGTTGAGAGACAGAAACAAAAAGTCGAAAAATTACTCCGACCTTAAAATTTTATTAATAAGGCTATTAGACCGGGGCTACAGATACAACCTCTCACCGTAAATGCATGTAATTTCATCTTGGTTAAAAATATCTTTACACAAAGATATTAACTAGTCGTTGGGGAAAGCGATTCAATCGAGCCCGTGTCGGTAGTTGTAAATCGGCAGTCAAAGTGGAAATTAAACGAAGGATTGTCTCCAGACAGCGGCCCGCTCTCGGCATCGACCTCTATCAAAGGATAACTTTATTATGTCGACCTACAGTTATTAGACGTGTTTGATCGATAGCAGCAAAGTGTTTTCCGATAGCCTGTTGTCCCGAAGACCCAGATAAATAGTCCAAGCTTAAGATATTGTAAAAAGTAATATACACATGTATATACAGGGTGTTTGGCGCATGGATCGACTGGATTTTTTGGGGGGCTGGGGGGGCATGCGCTAAATTAATCAAAACTTGATACGATTCTTGCCTCTAGCAAGATTTCAGGTGATTTTTCAAAGAAACTAAAAAATCACATATCCAAACAGTGCAGCCGTGACACTTAGGACATAGGGTCTACCGGGGAAAACTTGCGCATGACCTCCCCAACCCCCTAAAAAATCCTTTCGGTCCATGTGCCAAACAGCCTGTACATTATATGCATATTTCTAACTAAAGGGATAACGTGACTAATTCACATGTGTTATAAGAATTATAAGACACTAAGGCTGGATTGCACAGCTACATCAAACTAACTAATCCGGATTAACTATAACGATAGTATTGTAACTCGTGACTCGTGAAACCTAGGAATACGGCTAGGTTTTCTTGTAAATTATTTTGAAGGCATTCAGTTTTTTTTTCTTTTTTCTATTAATAGAATACATATAATTTAGCGTACATTTTTTCCGTGGCAAATTGTGTCAGATTGAAGGAAACCGCCCACCAACTGTAGGTACTTACACTACGAAGGGTTGTTAAGAGAAAACTACAGCCCTTCGCGTAATAATTAACCGCCAGCCGCTTGCTTTGAATTAAGCTAACTCGTTGATTTGATAAAACGCTCTAAAAGGGATCTTTACGGTTCGGCTGTGCTATGCTTATGTCCGGTCTAGTCACCGTAATACAAAGCTTAATAGCTTACCATGGTGCTAGATGGCGCTGTGTGATGTTCCACACAATTTATTTATTTATTTATGCGAGTTAAACCGCAGGGCGCAGCTAGTCTGTAATATGGAAAAGGATATTAGGTACATAATATTACTTTGATCTTGGTATACTCACGACTTAGGACAGATTTATATTTGTTGTAGTAACTGGCGTACATCGCGGTGGTTGTAGTGAGGAAGTTCAAGCTTTAGAAGACCTTAAAATTTTTCATAAGCTATATATAAGCTTTAAAGAATTTATTCATCAAGTAGTTATAAGCATTCCTGGCCCGAGCCACAAAAAAATACAATGCCACTGCTTTGTTAAAGGTGGGAGGGTAGAACCCGCCCATAGAAATCCTAGAAGATACAGAGAAAATGTCATGACCTAAGGGTGTTATAAGTTATGAAACATTGAATCTTTTTTGTGTTATTTTTTATAAGTGCAAGTCGACACAAATATGAATGATTTTAATGAAAATTTATTTTAATTTGAATGTGGATCGACTCTGTGTCAAATTAGGGGAGTTTTATTGTATCAGAAGAACGTCAGAGAAGAAATTATACCAGGTAGAAAAAAAAAATTACAGCCTAAGGAAAAAATAAGGTTCAGTAGTTCTCTGACTATAAGCTAGCATTGGCAGTGTATAAACAGATTTTCGTGTCAGTCCGGCGCTGGAACTTCTGGAACGGCGGCTTGGAGTAAAGCGGCTGCCGAACCAACTGTTGTCCAATCCAGTCATTAGCTAAACTGATACGGATATAGCTATTTACTACAGATTAATGTAAATTAATATTTGCGAGTTATTAAACCGCCGGACGCAAAGTGCCTAATAGGCCTACTTAAAATAATTTCTTCTTATTAAATTTTATATAAACAGGGTGAAATCGTACCAGTATATATAAACTGATAGGCGTATTAATTGTTTACATAACCTACCTACTTACATTAAACTAAAATATACTACAAGACACATTGAACAATAATTTCAACCGATTCTGACACTTAACAAATGAGCTGATATTATTTCTTGTCTTTGTTAACATGTTTATCGTATAGGTATGCGGTTGAGCTCATGATAAATAGTCAGTTTGTTAGACTTTTCGGATTAATGATTTGTTACTTATTATAATATATTAAAAACCATGGGTCTTGCTTGAATATTTGTTGTTGATGTGTCAACGCAAAGGATTTTCGCATTGTCGTTATAAATCGTGCCTGGGCAATGAATAAACATCCATTAGCAAGAGAAATCACAAATTGTATCTGAGTACGCGATCATACTTTGATATACCTACGTGTGTAAGTACAGTCAGCAACATTACTGCCTGCCCACCTTAAGGTCCAATTTCGCTTGCAAGGTAAATTCAGGTTCAGTTAGTAAAGATACCTCGACTTTATTGTTAATAAAATTGTTACCTACCTACTACCTATCGTCTGTTTGCATGCGACATAGAACTCAAACGCTTGATTTAATTACATGACATTTATAGATAGATATACATATATTATCAATGTGTGTATAATAATGCTTGTTCCACGATTGGCGCTCGGTTCAAACGAATCTTTCGGCTAATTGGGTAGCTACTTTTGTTGTTTATAGTACATTGTACACGATATATAACCGGTGACGATGAGTTTATGCACTAACGCGTACTCGCGTATCCGTGCCTTCGAGGTATTCATGCATTTAATGTTCCATTGGGTACATTCAATGGGACAACACGATTTGTGGTCTATTGTACTAACTGCACGAAACACTACAAACAGTCTTACATCGAAAAGTATACCCAGTGGCGTAATTCAATATTAATTCGCATATTAATTGCTACCCCAACGACTGGCGATTTGAATAGATAAATAAATACGTTTTATTTTATATCTAATACTGCTACTAAAGTTAGGTCAACTTGTAAATTATGTAAAGTTTACAAATTGTACGGTTATTCCTACGTAAGGTATTCTCTCTAAGGCCACTTTGTATACTACCTAAGATTAAAGAGCTCTAACCAATTTTGCTTTGGTTTTGATTTAATTATTTCTAGTAAGGTACCACCATCACGCCACATATCAGTGTGGATAGTATCACCCCACATATCAGTGTGGACATACGAAAATTATTTAAAATATGGCTTTTTATAGCTAGTATATAGTATGTATGAATTACCTACAAAAAAATTAAAATATATAAAATATAAATAAATGGAAGTATTATATTCGTTTTCTAGTCACCGTAACATAAGCTTAGTAGCTTACCGTGGGGCTAGAAGGCGCTGTGTGACGTATTCCTTTAGGTATATTATTTTCTCTAAATTCAGGGGTTCCCTAACTTATTTGGGACGCGTCCGCCATCCTCCACCAGCGGGACAAGCGGCCTAATTCTGTAAGAAAAAAACTGCATGGATCCGATGCAGACTCCAGTCAACTTTTCTAAAACTATGTTGAAACCAGTAAAGTTAATTCGATATTCTAAAAGCCAATGACGTCACACAAAACAAAAAGCCTGCAGGTTGCTACACGGCACGTCACGTGACTTTTTAGCGCGTCTAGAATACAACATAACTCGGGAACCGTGTAGAAACTAGCCGGCGGCGGCGTCTACATGTTTTTTGTTTGCAGAATAAGGCCGCAGGATAGAGGCTGATAAAGTTCTTAACATTCGCCTACAGAGGCATCAATACAGGCATCAATGAGGTTTTTGACAGGCGTCAATTTCGAATATTTTTATTGGTCGTATCGAGCAGCCTGAAATGCATTCTCTCAGCGATCGCAGGCTTTTCTATACACGTGGCCTGCGCCCCCCTGTAAAGGTCTCTGCGCCCCCCCTTGGGGAGCGCGCCCCCCACTTAGGGAACCACTGCTCTAAATAATAGGTTTACCGTCTAAACCACTGAACTAATTTTAACAAGTAAGTATAGTTTACACTATATGGAGATAGTTAAAGCCAGATAAGAACATCTTTTAGACACCCTTTATCGATATCACAAAGCGTAAATAGTTCATAATACGTTCTAGTAACGTCTCTATTGGTACAAAGAATACGCTAATTTATGACTTCACCGTGCTAAATGTTATTGGAACAGTATATTTACTCCTGCCGTAATTCATAGTCATAGTTTAGTTCAGTTGGCTTGCTAATATTATTTCATCAGGAGCATCAAAATGTTAGGTTATTCGTTAGTTTCACATCTTATTATGAATCATCTGCTAAGCGCTCCATTTCTTCGAATCGGTTTTATACGAATCGCGATTCCGGATGCATCAAAGTCATAAAATCAAGCCACATCTAAGCCAAGCATTACGCTTGACTTTCTATGGACACTGTCGTAATTTTTACTACGTCCGGAAACAAGATTAAAAACCGATTCCGCACGCAAGACTTTCATAGATTTTGTATGAATGAATACACACACGGAAATTTCCTTGATATTACGATTACCTACCTACGGTAAAAATCATTATATTTATCGTAATTGTAATAAACGTATAATATTATTATTGGATCTACTTACTGATTTTTAATCAAATTATTTAAGTACTTCTCTCAACTGAGCCTTGAGTTACGTCAGAAAATCTCCGTCGTGTTTGCGATAGTCTCAATTCTTTGGAAATGATAAAAAGTAGCCTACGGTCAAGGTTCGATACGAATTTTCTTTTCAGGAAAGACATACTAATTATACAATCTCCAATCTTATGAGTAACAGATAATACAGACTTATTCTTTTGGGTAGGATACTAAGAATTTGTTAGATTAACTATTTTAAACTTTGTTTTGTTTTACTTAGGTGGAGTTAACGATGCATGATGGCACGGTGCGTGACGTATGCTTCATCGAAGACACGTCGAATAAGACCAGCCTTCTAGTGAGCGGCGGCGCAGGCGACTGTAAAATATACGTTACGGATTGTGCTACAGGAAAGACTTTCCAGGTAAACTTGTATTTTTTAAATAACAATTCTAAGATATTAGAAAAAATATGTTTATGCCATAAGTCCTATAAAATCAGCCATGGCCATGCCCGTGTGCTACGTTTTGATTTTTTTCATTTTCTAATGTTCCTGAATTTTATTTCTATTCTAATTAGAAAATGATAAAAACCAAAACGTAGGGGCATGGTCAAGGAAGATATAGGTTTTATGACGTAAACATTTTTGCTCTAATGTCTTTATCCAGGGAGGAAACAGTCGACTACGTTTGTATTGAGAAAGAGTAGGTGGACTGTCCTCTTAAGAAGGTGGGTACTGTTACCATTTCCATACAAACATAATACCAAAATAGAATTAAGAAAACTTTAGTTTTCTACCCTAATATCGATATTATTCGGATTAAGATTTTATTTTTACAGGGCCCCCACTTCAAGGTTTTCCAAAATTTTCATTCGAAATGAAATAAAACGGAGATACATTTCGTTCATTTTTACAGCGTAAATTACTTGTTATTGGGAATTATATAAAACAAATGAGATGTAAATTAGATGTAAACTAGTAATTGACGCTGGAAAAATGAACGAAATGTAGCTCCGTTTTATTTCATTTCGAATGAATATGGTAAGAATAAAATTCTAATCCGAATGATACCGATATTAAGGTAGAAAACTAAATTTTTCATAATTCTATTTTGGTATTATGTTTGTATGGAAATGGTAACAGTACCCACCTTCTTAAGTACAAAAATAGTCTAACCGTTTCGAAGTAGAATTATTAAAGGTTTATCGAACGTAGCGAAATTGACAGACTGCGGTTTAGGTACTTAGAGACTAAACGGTTTGGTTGAAATGTTATTTGAAATGACGTGACATGTGCTTTATGCGAGCAACAACTTTACTTCTGGGTCGAATTGAGTTCGTCGCATTTACTTTGAGTACTTATTCCAGTACTCAAATTAAATGTGCGCGAAATATAGAATTTGTGCACGCAGTCATCTATATCTGTACTTCTATACTAATATTATAAGAAGGAATGATTTGTATTTGTGTGTGTGCGCGCGCGCGTCTGTATGTTTGTCATGAATAAACTCAAAAACTACTGGCCTGATTTCAAAAATTCAGCCTGAGTTACATATACTTTTGATCCCGATATTCCCACGGAATCGGGACTTACGCGGGTAAACCGCGGGACGCAGCTTTTACGAAATAAAAAACAAGAAAAGTTTTAGAGTAATCATGTACCTACCGTTGAAAACTTCTAGCGCAAGGCTGGAGCAGACCGGATGCGTACGTATACGTAAAAGTAAGCGTGGACGTGCACGCACCACTGAGTTGTAATAAGAGATGGGCCGACTAGTCGGGAAAGCCGACTAGTCGGCAGTTCAACCGACTAGTCGGCAGGTGCCGACTAGTTATGCCGACTAGTTATGCTAGTCGGCAGTTCAACCGACTAGTCGGCAGGTGCCGACAAATTATGCCGATTAGTCGTCAACTAACAATAATACAATAAAACCAATATTTATTTAATTATTAGTACAGTTTAGAAGGTGGGTAGTCAGAAAAACGTAAACAAAACACGTCATAGCTTACATACATCATCTAAACATCTAAAGTGTCCTAACTATGCCTCAGCTCCATTTTTTTTCCAACTTTTATTTTTATTTCATCCATTTTTTGGAAGTTTCGCTACAGCTTTCGAAGTGCAAACTTATCCAAAAATATCAACAATCGCCGAGTGATCACGATTAACCCAAATATCTCGGAATTATAATGATCTGCATTGCCGACTAGTCGGCCGACTAGTCGGCAATTTTGGAACCGACTAGTCGGCTAGTCTGCTAGTCGGCAGAACCCCTAGTCGGCCCATCTCTAGTTGTAATGTATGAACCTGTATGAGACAGGACAAACTGCTTGCGTCGTCTACATTACGCAAGCAGTGTGTCCTGTCTTGCACCTCTACGCTTACGTCTACGTATACGCATCCGGTCTGCTCCAGCCTAAATGAGAGAACGAAGAAGCTCACTGAAAGCGGTATTTGGTTCGACAGTTATTCTTAAAAATTCAAGTGCGCTATTAACATCGCTCTTACGGTGAAGGAAACCATCGTGAGAAAACCTACGACTTAAAGTCACGCTAAAAGGCCCAGTTATGGGGCTAGTTGCGGAAACAGTAAAAGTAAAGTAGTATTCAATAGGTTTCGAAAAAGAACATACGCGAATTAAAAAAGAAAAAAACAATTAGTTAAACCCAATAATATAAGTAGGTAGGTAGGTATTATTGCAATAAAACTATGCAACAAAAGATAAGTGCGTGTATTTCACAAATTAGAGTGCTTTACTTTAAAAGAGGATGCCCATTCATGGACCCAGTTTTGGCGCCGTGTCAGAACGTTATGTAGTTGTAAAAATATATTTTAATTTTTGAGGTAAATTTATGCGATTTGTAGCATTTTTTTCACCCTAGAATCCTAAATGGTACTAATTAAAAGTTGAACTACCGCCTCCGCCATTGCGTCTTCCATATTGCACCAAAACGACAAAATAATCTATAAAGGAGTTTCTTTTACGATAAACTCGAAAATTCGCGTGCTGACCCGACATCTTTGGTTCGATTTCAGCAATATAAATAGTTAGATTTCTCATTATCCAGGGTGAATAAAAACTAAAAGTTTTCACAGGATAAAACTACAATTATGTGGCTATCGAATAGTGCTAAAACCGTTCAGACACGTGTCTATTTTTGGGCATTTTCTATATGGGCCTGGAGCCCCTGGGAAAATGAACAATGTCCTTTAGGTAGGTTGGACCTTAGAGAAGGAACCTACATAGGCTACTTTTTATAACTCAAGAATGGTTGAACCGATTTAGCTGAAAATTGGTTCAGACACGTTTACTATTTTTAGGCATTTTCTAAATGGGTCTAGAGCCCCTGGGAAAATGAACAATTTCCTTTCAGCTTCCAAAATTACTAGCTAACCGACCAAATTCGAAAAGTCACAAAAAAGGGACGGATTCAAACTTTTGATAGCCTTCTTTAATATACTGCAGCATACTTTGTTGTCGGTTCTTAAAGTCGCGCTCACATAAAGTTTTTACTGGGATGATGCACACTGAAAGGACGGAGATTTTTTCAATTTAATCATAATAATTTTTGTAAGCTTCGACTTCTTATCCAATTTCTACGTAAACATCAAACTCGTGTCTAGAATTAATTAGAAGGTAAAAGCCAATTAGTAAGACGATCTAATATAGCCACATTTGCATGCCTTTGTGTAGGTATCACAATACAGGTTGTCCCAGAAACGAGTGTCAAGTGAAAGTCCAGAGGTAGAGGACCCCAAGGGGCACCCGAATCACCCCCTCTAATGATAGACCAATAAAATTAATAGGGTAGATAGCTAATGAAGTAAGGAAGTTTTTGAAGTTGATTTGAAAAAAAAAATAGGTGAGTTTTTCTTATAATTTCTCTTTAATGTGTTAATAGCGTTTTGTCAACGCTCACTTTATGAAATTCTTTTTTAATTTGTGACAGTTTAGTGTTACGCCTTTTTTTGTAACAGGTAACAAGGCCCTATTATTCAGCCCACATTTGAAAAGAAATCAGCCAATTATCTCAATTACTGCAGTTAGTATGACCAAATAGGTGTCAGTGGCCGCATTTTAGTAGAAAAATGAGAAAAAAGGCCATAACTTCTAAACTACGAAAAATCGCGGAACATACATCGGGTACCCCTTAAGGTCCTCTACCTCTGGACTTTCGCTTGACACTCGTTTCTGGGACATCCTGTATAATAGCTAAATAACAGTGTGGTGTAGAATTAAACTACAGCCTTGTGGCGTTGGTATGTAGTATACTGGTTACCGCACCGACTACCTAGTTTCTCACAGTGAGAGAGTTCCTAGACAGAGCGTTCCCAACAAGAGAGTCCACAAACTCGTGAATTAGATGACTTGGCCCCCATTTCATAGGCTCCACCTGTCACGCACATGTATTGGAAATCGGGGAGATGTTTTTGATCAAAATTCGTAATACAAAAAAATTTAAAATGTGTATTTTTTCCTTGGAATTTTCACTCCATTTTCCCTATAAGCCTTATTTTTGACAAGTTGGTAGATTTTTATGCTACATGGAATACACCATTGTAATAAGGGATGTCAAGAGCAGTTTTTAAGAGTATTTGAACTCCTCGATCACTATTAGTTTTTTTTTTGAGAATGATGTTTAGTTGACCTTTCGGACAACATTTTTTAATTTTCTTTACTTTGAGAGGACATAACTAATTATTTTCTAATTATTTTGGATTAACAATGCCTTCGATAGATCAAAGATACATTTGAGACCAAAATCAAATAAAAAGTTAAAACGAAAACATGTCCAAAAAAAAGTTGTAAGGGTAAAGAGGTAAAATTTGGGAAAAAAATAAAAAATCACAAAAATGATCTTAAAAAAAAAATGTGAAAAGTTAGGGTCTTTTTCTTCAAATTGTATTTTACAAATATGTCTACCTACACGCCCACCAAGTTTGTCTAACCCTCCACCAAACACCCTGTATAGATTTCAATTAATTTTGATAAAGGCAGTAAAAATCCGATGTTTTAATAGTTTTACGTAGATTCTGTATTTTTTAACAATAATGAAAATCGTATCTAACTTGAATTCAAGTTAGTTATATCTCGTTATATAATTATTTGTATTTAACTTTATTTCTAAAAGTAAAACTCTGTCAGTAGGTAACTGTGGTAGGTATGCCTTAAACGATGAACTGATTTTGATAAAAGAGGATGCCCATTCATGGACCCAGTTTTGGCGCCGTGTCAGAACGTTATGTAGTTTTTAAAATATATTTAATGTATGCGATTTGTAGCATTTTTTTCACCCTAGAATCCTAAATGGTACTAATTAAAAGTTTAACTGAACTACCGCCTCCGCCATTGCGTCTTTCATATTGCACCAAAACGAGAAAATAATCTATAAAGGAGTTTCTATTACGATAAACTCAAAAGTTCACGTGCTTACCCGACCTCTTTGGTTCGATTTCAACAATATAAATAGTTAGATTTCTCATTATCCAGGGTGAATAAAAACTATAAGTTTTCACAGGATAAAACTACAATTATGTGGCTATCGAATAGTGCTAAAACCGTTCAGACACGTGTCTATTTTTGGGCATTTTCTATATGGGCCTGGAGCCCCTGGGAAAATGAACAATGTCCTTTAGGTAGGTTGGACCTTAGAGAAGGAACCTACATAGGCTACTTTTTATAACTCAAGAATGGTTGAACCGATTTAGCTGAAAATTGGTGGGAGCTTAGAACCGGAAGAAGGACACACTTTTGATCCCGAAAATCCCGCGGGACATAAACCCGCGAGGTGCAGATAAGCTGCTCTCTTTAAGGTAAAGCAGCGTTGTAGTTAACGTCCGAGTCACCATGCTACGTCATCGTGACGTCACGGCGCTCGCTGTAAGGTCAAGCTGGGACATAAATCCCCGGTAGCGTGACAGGGATAGCGCTAGAGAATTTCAGATGTGTAAAAGAAGGACGTAATATGTTACTGCCTACTATGCAAAATTTCAGATCGTAAAATCAAACAATTGCTAATTTTACACGACAAATCAAAATATAAACTACGCATTGAAAAAGTTCCGTTAATATACCTACAAAGCTTTTCGGTAAAATAATATTGACTGACTGATACTTAACTGCTATTTATTTGTAATATTTTGAGGCTTGAGTTTGTGATTTATTCCATCGATTTTTTTTCAGGAATCGTGTTTTCACATCATAATATATGGGGGATTTTTAATAAGTTATTCACATCATAACTTATTTAAAATCCCTCCCTCGACTTTACTGTTGTTTCATATAACTTTTATAGATATTCACCCGAGAAAAAATAGTTCTGGTGTAGGTACTGCGGTGGCTTAAGATAAAATTGTATAAATGTAAGAAGAGTTCCTAATAAATTCAGGATACCGTACCGCAGCTCTGTCGGCCTGAACCGCCGAACAAATTTTGGTATAGAGATAGATGGGACCTTGACGAATAACATAGACTACTTTTAAACCCGATATTCCCGCAGGATCAGGACTTACGTGGGTAAAACCACAGGGCCCAGCTATAGTACCTAAATAAACTCATCATCATCCGAGCGATATTCCCGGTTGCATCCCTCTCGAGATGCAGCTCGGGGTCCGCTTTCCTACCTTAAACTACCTAAATTAACTGAAGAACCCACAAATCATGGAATATCCTTTTTATTTGACTTTATATAATAGCTAGTAGACGGCTGAATATTAGACTAATTAGCAGTTTAATTGTTGCGTAATAATATCCTGTTAATTGGTTAATTTAAGTAACCATGGTTAACTTCACACAGAATTCTTGTTAATATCGTTCCTATTCTAGACGGAGGTTGTCTTCTCTTGCCGCGTGGTTCTGACCCCGCAATTAAAACTATGAAATATTTAATTTACTATTTAAAACTTACCTTGTATTGAAGTTGCTTTGAGGTTGGTAAATACACCCACTCGAACGAAATGGCTCAGTAATCCGGTGGTGTTTTATCAATAAACTCATCATCATCATTCGATTCCCGGTTGCATCTCTCTCGAGAGCCCGGTGTCCGGTTTTCCACTTTTACGTCTCCACTTCGCATGATCTTCGGCATCCCAAGTAGTGAGGCCATTAGACCGGTTACCTGCTCTTAAGACGTCAAGCCAGCCTTTCTTGGGTCTTCCCAATCTGTCTCGGCAGGGCGGAGGAGCCATAGCACTAGTTCGGTTACCGGACTAAATCACCGACATTTTGATTTTCCAACTAGCTTTCAGGAACTGACTGTTTGTCCAGTCTTCCTCAATTATAAATAGATAGGCAGCTAAAATTGCATTCACATTGTACCAGCTAGCAGTGATATTGACATTCGATTATCGAAGTTTCATTGTATTTTTGCTTTTCGCGTACATTTTCCGCGGCACAATTATCCCTCAGAATGAAGACCGCAATAGCGCTTGCTATATCAAACCCCGCTCTGTGTACGGCAGCCATTAAATATTCAGGGTACAATTTGGGTATACATGAAAGCATAGCTTAACTTGGTCTAATTTTATATTCCTCAGTTCAAACAGAAAACATAATGAAGTGAGCATAATAAAATTCCGAATTGTGTTTTGTCAATCAAATGAATATTGTAAATATGAGAAAAAAAATTGCCTCGTTAATCAAATAAGCGTATATTTTTTTTTAATTTATTTAATCCAATCACAAAGTATGGCATGCAGTATATCCATTGTCTAGTACCCATAGTGCAAGCCTAATTGCTTACTTGGGGCTAGGTGGCGATGGTGCAACGTCCTGCAATATATATTTTTCAATGATTCTTATTGCCTATATTGCATATAATGCCTTTATTTTTCCGAAGCTCGTTTAGCACCACCCAGGTGACACGTACAGGGTTATGGTTAGGTAACTTCTGCGGACGCAAGCTTGATTCGTCCCCCAAATTTATGTATTTTTCAATACAAAGCGGTAACTTGCCCTGGGCGCAAAAGTACAATGTTTTCGTGCTCAAATGTTTGCGCTTAAGACACCAAACACATTGTTTCTTTGAGGTCAATTGACTGCCTTCCGCTGGTTTGAGGTTCATCGCCCTCCTGTACCGCTAGACAAAATGATAGACCCTAACAAACAGGCAGTCCTTCTTTATTTTTAACCCCCGACGGAAAAAGAGGGGTTATACAAGTTTGACGTGTCTGCCTGTCTGTGGGTTAAGAACGGTTTCGTTTCCATCAACTTCTGTGACATATTTATTCCCGCGTTTCCCGACGCCACAACGTGAGGTACCACATAACTGCTCAGAAACATGAAATTTGCCTTCGGCTTATAAGTACTACGTGCCTAATTATTTTTTTCTTTTAAACTTTAGTTTTGTTCTAACTTGGTTGGTTTTAAAGTCGGGGATTTTTTAATTTATTCAAAGCGATTCTATGGCGTTCCGCTTTGGGAACGTTGCTGATGTGATGACCCGTTTCAGACTTGCTTGCTGCTCAGCTTGCTGTTTAATTGCAATTATTTGCGGCGAAATGCAAATGCTATTTCGCCTAAAGCTGGGAAATATTTAATAATTAGTAAAATAATTTACTATTAAATGTAGGTGCATTAAATAGTCTTATGAACATCGTTTATTTGTATCATTTTAATATCAATAAATAAGACTCCAACATTTGGTCCTCTTTATCAACTTTCCCCAATAAGAGTTATACTTAGCAATCACTGCCGGCTTGTAATAGGCTGGCTAACCAGGCTTACCCCGTCAGTAAAATAGTACTAGCCCTCGCGGCACTCTTGTAGTCACTGCTAGTACCAATATAGCTACCTACATACCACATTCGCGATACAATACATAATCCGTTTTGTGCCCGGAGGATTCAGATGGAGCGCTCGATTGATTTTCTTATGGCTATTTATCGGTTCCATTTCTTTGGTAATATAAGACGTCGAAATTGAAATCCCAATTCGTGGTATATAAAATTTCCGCACATCTAGGTAAATTTTACTAACATTACCTCCTTTTTCTGGCCGAATACAGAAACGCTACTGAAAATTTGAGGGCTACCTAAACAATGGCTGCTGAAAATTTGAGGGCTACCTAAACAATGGCTGCTGAATTGCTTAAGTAGCCCTCAAATTTTAAGTGGTGTTTTTGTTTTTGGCCGTTAATATTAAGTATAAATTTTACGTTACGTAAAGTTTACGAGTATATTTCTTACTTTTCACGCAAAAACTACTGAACGTTTTGTAATTTAATTTGGTATGCAGATAGCTGGAGATCTGAATGAACACATACTTTTATGCCGATATTCTTGCGACTAACGCGGGTGAAACCGCGGGGCGCAACTTGTAAATAATAAATGGGAAAGTTTGTGTATTGGTCTTGGATATCGAGATTTTATTTACCCAGTTGAGTCTAGTGACCTATCGCTATGAAACTTGGTAGGTACCTACGAACAAATGTATTATGTATGGAGTTCTAGAATAACACAGACTTTTTATTACGAATTCGAACTCAACATTTGTACGTGAGGAAAACGAGGAACATACCTAGTACTTATGTTAAAGACGTGACATAAACCTAGGTTCTACCATCTTCTATATCTACGAAATGGTTTATCCTGACTGACGCTCAACGCACAGCCTAAACCGCTAAAAGTAGCTAGCTGAAATTTGGAGAGTGTGTTTTTTATAAGATGTAGGCATCGCATAAGAAAGGGTTTTCCGAAATTCCCACGGGATCGTGTCTTACGCGGGTAAAACCTCGTAACACAGCTAGTCCAACATAAAACTTAAGGGCCCTATTCTGAAAAACTGAAAATCCATGTCGGGCGCATCGAAAATTGTTGATTATTTCATGACGGAATGTCGTAGAACTTTTTTTTGTGTACAGATTGTAGGCGACATTGTTTCCGATATTTTAGTGCAGTTTCCATACAAATATGTCGAAACGTATTAAAGCCTATCGACATTTTAGCCAAATCAGACATTTTTTGTCTAAAATTTGGATAGACTTTGCACCAATAGGCGGTTCTTGTCTTAAAACTACACCAAAATGTAGGAAACAATGTCACCTACAATCTGTGCACAAAAAAAAGTTCTACGACATTCCGTCATGAAATAATCAACAGTTTTCGATGAGCCCGACAGGGATTTTCAGTTTCAAGGTCGTTGTTATCGTATACTCCTCTTAAGTAAGTAAATACTGTTGTAGGTAGGTAAATGTTTCCCGTTTGGATCCAAGTATAAAATATTAAAAGAAATAATTAACATGAAATCAATGTAGGTAGTATGTCGTTATTAATTAATTCTTTATGAAGCCTAAGATAGGTACGATAAAGTTATTATTTCTTAATTAACCAATTAACAAATTATAACTTCATTTTTATATAAGACAGCCCGGGTTTCACCCGCGTAAGTCCCGATCCAGTGCGAATGTCGGGATCAAAAGTAACTTATGGTACTCCGTGATAATCTAGCTTCCTATTGGCGAAATAATTTTAAAATCGGTCTAGTAGTATCGGAGCCTATTCGTTACAAACAAACAAATTAATCTTCCCTCATTATAATATCAGTATAGATAGAATTCAATACAAATAATTCAAAATAAAAAATAAGTTATGTTCTGTTGTAATACGGAGTTTTTTTAAATTAATTCCGGCCTTGGTCTTTCAAGGGGACTGTCTGTCACACCCCTCGCGACCAAGACCATTGTAACATAGTTTTAACGTCGAGATAAGAAAATAAATAATAATAATACGCGATTAAGACCCGGGAAAATGTAACTATGTTAACAAATCGTTTTTGTATCATCGTCTGGTATAATTATTTACTAGATGCAAACCTATTTATAAAGAAGCTACGTTCTACATTAGCTTACTGAACCGTAGCAGGGACTACACCCACGCAAGATCAAAACTAACTTGTTTCTATAAAAGAAACACCAAACACGTAATTACAAAGTTTAACTAACTGAACCAACGTATTTCGCGTTGTGGTACCGTTACGGTTATGCTACGAAAAATTATAAATGAATGTCATTGAGTTACAATACTATAGAGTCACAATCTCTAACTGACAACACTCAAAATATGTCCGAGCGCCGCGCCGTTCTACATTACCATTAAAAATGTCATTTGCTCGAATTTAGACTTTATTCTACTTGCATAACGTTCAAAGTCACTCGAACGAAGTAAACACAAATTCTGCGCACGTGACAGCGTGCGCCGAGTTTTGGCGCGGACATTTCTTTTTTTCAATTGTGACTCTATAGTATTGTAACTCAATGATGAATGTACAAACAATGATGACCTCGCGACGACGACGCCGGGGTGACCCGCCTCGGTTGACCCCTCGGTTGTCAATACGTACCTTCGCTAATGAATTCAATGTTTACAATACCAAGCTAGAACTCTGTCTAACAACACTTCAGTAACTTCTCAAAGGCTTTACTTCTAATTATTTGTAGGTATTACTTACCCAGTTCACTGTTACGGTCATTTATAGGGTATATATTTCTTATGCATTTTCTGTTCTTTCATTTTTGGGGTTCTGTACCCGAAGTGCATAAACAGGACCCTTTTACTAAGACTCCACTGCCCGTATCTTTGTTACCGGCCTGTATGTCATGAACCGTGATAGTTAGACAGTTGAAATTTCCACATATTATGATGTACCTATATCCGTTGCCGATATATATATTTTATTGTTACCTAAAATATTGAAATGAAAAAAAAAATACATTTGTTTTTCCCTCGCGATTATTCTGTTTCAATACTGATAAACAAACACAAATACAGGATGAAACGAAAAATTTGTCGCACGCGTGTGTGTTTGGTCTCCACTCGAAGTACTTACTCTTATATATCAAAGAGTGGACATTGAACGCAACGAGCCGATAGGATAACCTAATGCATGAAACATTAAATCTCGATATTTTCACATAGATGTTTCATATTTGTGTACCTGTATTTGTGTGATTTTATTTCAGCTATGGCTAATATTATGTTGTCACGGAGATCTGGGGCAATATCAAAGGGATTAAATCGATGTTTTTTTTTATTATACCTACTATATCCTATTAATATTATAATCATAGGGAGAGGGGGCATGATGTCCGTTCTGGGGCGTTCCTGCTGCAAAGTTTGTCCATTGCGGTTCAACGCGGGAATGCTGCTCGCATTTTGGGCAGCTTTGCATCGGGAACGCTTGGGGATGGGTTATTTTAGTTTTGGTGATTCTGTTTTTCTTTGTTTTGTTTAGTTTTTTTTAAATCAATATTTGATAGGTTGATCCAGAAAATAAATATGTATCTAAATAATTATACCTTATCAGTATTAATATAATAAACGCGAATGTTTGCGAGTATGTATGTGAGCTGTATATGAAACTTAAACATTCACTTGAAATCAATTAAATTGACTAGACCTGTCTTGGTGCAGAATGTTTATTAAGGATGTTGCAACGAGTTGGCGTATATTGCTTTTAGATTTAATAGACAGGTGGTTAGAAGAGGATTCTGATTATGACTTTGATACACGTTTTGCATTAGCATTAACTAAAAGACAAAAACCTTGGTACAACGTTTATAAAGCTTAAACACCGTGTTTTAAAAGGGACAGAGGCGTATTTAATATTTACGAGGACACGTCTGATAACAAATTCACAATGTATTTTCGAAACCTAAGGCCAACATTTATGACGATTCATGACTTGATTAAGGGCCCTATTCTGAAAAACTGAAAATCCATGTCGGGCGTATCGAAAATTGTTGATTATTTCATGACGGAATGTCATTGAACTTTTTTTGTGTACAGATTGTAGACGACATTGTTTCCGATATTTTAGTGCAGTTTCCATACAAATATGTCTAAACGTATTGAAGCCTATCGACATTTTAGCCAAATCAGACATTTTTTGTCTAAAATTTGGATAGGCTTTGCACCAATAGGAGGTTCTTGTCTTAAAACTACACCAAAATGTAGGAAACAATGTCACCTACAATCTGTGCACAAAAAAAAGTTCTACGACATTCCGTCATGAAATAATCAACAATTTTCGATGAGCCCGACAGGGATTTTCAGTTTCAAGGTCGTTGGCGTATATACTCCTCTTAATGTAGATAGGTATAAAAATAATAATATAAAAATGCGTTAATGCATTTCTAGCGAAGAACGACTTGCTGTTTGTTGAAGGTAAGCTAACACAAAGTGTTTTTCTGTTTGTTTACTTTAAACGTCCTTCGTTTGTTAAAAGTAATTTTTCATCCCATCTATTCGAAAAGAGCTAGTCTAATCCCTGTAAACAGGGCAAGAAGTAGCGCTTTGCTGGCAATGTTCCTAGCAGGCATTTTCATAGCGTTTTTTCTCCCTGCTGGCAGGGCAATAATGAGATTTGAATTTGGAATGTGAATATTTTTAAAAAGTTTCAATTAACAAAGAGTTCCTATCACAGTACTGCGTGTCTGATAGGTAAGTGATGGGTGATAGACCGAGCAGGTTAAGCAACACATGTGTATGATAGGTGAGCGATGGGTGTTCGACCGTACAGGTAGAATATTGGTAAAATGGAGGGTTTTGGTAGGTTTTGGTAAGAAATGGTAACGTTGGTAGGTTTGGTGAAAAATGGTATGGGAAAATGGTAGTTTTTGGTAGAAATGGTAGTTTTTGGTAGAAAATAGTAGGAAGTAGTAGAAAATGGTAGGTATTAATGGAAAATGGTAGGTTTGGTAGAAAATGGCAGGTATTCATAGAAAATGGTAGGATTTGGTAGAAAATTGTAGTTTTTGGTAGAATCGGCAGTTTTTGGTAGAAAATAGTAGGATGTAGTAAAAAATGGTAGTTATTGATGGAAAATTGTAGGTTTGGTAGTTTGGTAGAAGAAGGCAGGTTTTGATAAAAATTGGTAGTTACTGTCAGACGGGAACAATGGTCAAAGTACGTTACTAATTTTCTCATAGAGGGTGATGAAAAGTAGAATGTTCACCTCGGGAGCAAACACTATTTTTCGCTCGAGTGAGATACTTTGAATCCCTCGATTCGCTCAGGATTCTACTAAAGAATCCCTCGCTCCTCTCTGGATTCAAAAAACACTCTCGCCGTAAAAATAGTCTTTTTTCCCTTGGTATACAATCTACTATTAATTGAATTCAGTCAAATAAAACTTTATTAAATCTGCAGGTGTTTTGTTTATTGCTTATTTTTTCGAATATTTCGATTTTGTACTTCGAGTCATTTATACCTAACTAGTAACTATTATATTTGGTATAGTATAGTATACAAAATAAAAAAGATTACCTGCAGATAAAAGTATTTATCTGCAGGTTAAATCTAATGCAATATTTATATCTGCAGATGTTATCTCCAGGTATATACGCAGATAGTTTGTCACCATCTTTCGATTTGGTCGATGCCTACAGATTCTGTACGATAAAATATAACTTATCTGCTCTGTGTGTGATGGTTCATTGTAAATATATAGCAAGCGATATTAACAGATAGGTAGTTAAGTCCCGAACCGGCTGTAATATCGGGATATAGCCTACCATATCTGCAGCTATCAAGTGATCTCTCAATCGGTTCAGTAGTTTTTGAGTGAGGGGGTAACAAACATACATACTTACACACAAACTCAAACATTTATAATATTAGCACGATTAAGGAGTTTGTTAGGTTATGGTGTAACTAACCCCAGGCGCGGCGGCCTAAGTTTCATTAAAATCGGTACAGTAGCTAAACATTGTTTTTATTTCAGGCGTTAAGCGGGCACTCTGGACATGTTTTGTCTCTATACAACTGGGGAGGTGCGATGTTCGTCTCCGGGAGTCAAGACAAGGCCGTCAGATTTTGGGACCTCAGGACCGGCGGCTGTGTCAACGTCATCTCACCACCCACCGGCCATCCCAGCAAGGTACGTCATTCTCTGAAATTCTGTAGAAGCTTTGAAAAGTATTCGTTTTATTTATTCAATTAGAACAGCTAACAGCATTACAGAAAGGTATTCTCAGTGAGCTCATAACTATTACATATTTACCCACCTACTATCTCGAGTAAATAAAAATAACAAAATAAAAGAACGGTTTTTTCCATTTAGCCGGGAAATACTTTTTCATTGGAAATAAGTTTTAGCACGGTCTGAAATTACGGAATAAAGGAACTATTTATCAATACAGAACGTATTGAGTTCTTTTGTTTTTATAGTTCACTAGCTGACCCGGCAAACGATGTTTTGCCTTATAAATTATAGCTGCGTCCCGCGGTTTCACCCGCGTAAGTCCCGATCCCGTGAGAATATCGGGATTAAAAGCCAATGTTACTCAGGGTGAATGTAGCTTTCTAATGGTGAAAGAATTTTTGAAGTCGGCACAGTAGTTTTTGAGTTTATCATAACAAACATACAAACACACGCACACACAAATACAATCTTTCCTATTTATAATTTGACGACCTCTGTGGCGCGTCGTGCGAGAGCGCGACTGCAATGCAGGAGGTTGCGGGTTCGATTCCCGCCGGGTGCAAGTATTTATGCTTAAAAATAAATAATTGTGTCTGGTCTGGGTGTCCTTCTATGTATAATATGTATGTATTTACAAAAGAAAAATAAATATAAGTATTATATCCATTGTCTAGTCACCGTAACACAAGCTTAGTCGCTTACCACGGGGCTAGATGGCGCTGTGTGTTGTTCACAGAATTTATTTATTTATTTATTTATTATATTATTTATGACTTTTTTATTTTTACTTTTTTAAAGTTTAGTTTTGTTTTAACTTGGTAGATTTTTTAAGTCGGGGTTTTTTAATTGTTTTTTGATTTGCGTTCAAGTACAGACTTTTTGACCTACCTACCTATCTTCCCTTTATTTTAAGTATTGCCCAAAACTCGTCAGGTTTCGGCAGGTTCTGATTCCATTTGATTTCGTGGTTTACAAAATTCAATTATCTATACCTACAAATAAAATTCAAAGACATGGCTTTTGCATGACTAGATTGATTGATTCACTGACTGACTGAACTATATATCAACGCAATTTTAAATTTGGAGAAAGTGTTTCTTGTGGTGTGTACTGTGTAGTATCCAATAAGAAAGGGTTTTAGGAAAATCCCTGGCGAACGGGACTTACGCGGGTGAAACCGCGGGACACTGCTAGTCTATAAGTAAATCTTAGTTGCGCACTTTCATACAAATTAATTAATGCTTAGAGAGCATACCATACTGAAAATACAATCGACTTGTGGCACGGGCGCGGGCGTGGTGCGATGCGACACTCGAATTCGGAATTAAGGATTCCGTAGGTACTTTTTAAACTTGTGATAACTTCTAAACCAAATATAAGATTCGAATGAATTAAAAAGGAATTTACTTAGAAATAAATAGTCCTAATTATAAAATAAATTATTTGTTTAGAAAATTTATTTACAAGGAAAAATAGCATTCAAAAATTTTTACTTGCGGGACATGAGCTTGCGTAGTCTAGTTGGTAAGGACGTTGGGGTACCGACCCAAAGACGCGAGTTCAAGCCTCGCCGCAAGTGAAAATTTTTGAATGCTATTTTTCCTTGTAAATAAATTTTCTAAACAAAATAGCCTTGAGCTACATACAAAAATTAATAGAAATTTATAGTAATGGAAAAAGCGACATCTTACGTTTAATGAGTTAACAGTAAAGTTAACCATTACGACGCAGGTGTAAACAACTGGAAAGTTGTTCCTGTAGCGTTAGATAGATGGCGCTCTAACGAGCCTTAATCGTAAAAACAATCAAAGGAGAAAATAGCATTGGAAGTTTTCACGGCACGGGACATGAGCTTGCGTAGTCTAGTTGGTAAGGACGTTGGGGTACCGACCCAAAGACGCAAGTTCAAGCCTCGCCGCAAGTGAAAATTTTTGAATGCTATTTTTCCTTGTAAATAAATTTTCTAAACAAAATAGCCTTGAGCTACATACAAAAATTAATAGAAATTTATATAAATTATTTGGATAAGGATAAACCCTTATCCAAATAATATTACTATTGTAAGAATATAACCAACCTTTGTTTCTACCTACATTGTAATTAAATTTTTAACACAAAAGCTGTTATTGTGAGTTAACTATAATAGTTGGACTTTTTGGTAGATATTTATAAGAACTACAAACCTGTAGTACATTATTTTGTTCTAATATCAACAGTTTTTGCTGCGCACGCTATTTTTTATTTTGAGTATTCTACCTTTGGTAACAATATTGCAATTTTATTACGGATCCCTAATTTTTTTTAAAATAAATTATAGCGCCTATGTTACTCCCTGATAATGTAGCTTTCTATTAGTGAAAGAATTTTTGGAATCGGTCCAGTGGTTCCGGAGATTACCCCCAATATACATACATACATACATACAAGTTACCAACGTTACCTCTTTATAATATTAGTATAGATTATGTGAGTTGAAACATGTAGTAACAATGTAACAATGCGAACGTTCCAACTCACAGAATAAAGACATACGTATACATCTCCTGACAGATCCCAGATAGAAAACAAAGTTATGTGGGTGTCCTTCTATGTATAATATGTATGTATTTACAAAAGAAAAATAAATATAAGTATTATATCCGTTGTCTAGTCACCGTAACACAAGCTTAGTCGCTTACCACGGGGCTAGATGGCGCTGTGTGTTGTTCACAGAATTTATTTATTTATTTTATGTAATTTGAAAGTTAGGTTATTTAAAAAAAACACCATTTATTAATGATCGAACCGACCGCTTTATAGCAAAAACAGCTAAAATTCCTAATTTAGATTATCTAAAGTTGCTGAGTTATGAAATAAAGGATCTTAACTTGTATCCCTCTAACAATAAAGTAGATAGGTACTTACGCCTTAAAAACAAATGAAGTTCTCTGGATTGTTAGAAAGTAAATATTGTATTTTTATAATAGCCTTCTGTTTTCTTTTTTAATAAGACTGCGAAATATGAAAATAACAATTTATGGAATTGTTTTGTTTGATATTGAATATTACCAACGCTATCTAGGCAGCTTTATTCTTATTGTATTAACTTGCAAAGTGGATCCGTTCACGTTTTCGCGATATCGTAATATCATCCATAAACTAAAATGATGTAAAGCGTCCTCAGCAATTCCAGAACAGTAAGACTTACTTCTTAAACGTTGTTATGAAATATTCTAGTGTCGAAAATACGACGATATTTATTACTTACCCCTCGTATATTATTTCTTCACTATCTGAGATAGCTTTTCCTTGTAGGTACCTACTTGTGTGATTATTGTTTTTGTTTGCCAATCTCACTCGTTCTGTGAAATATTTGTTCTCCTGCTGCGTGGAGAATGATTTTCGTATACCTACTACCTACGTACCTACTTTGAGTTATAAAGATATTGGTACGCTACGAGGTCTATCCAAAAAGGCATGTTGTTTTTTATTTAACTGGGTCGTAATATTTAAAAGTTAAAATATTAATTGAATGGTTTTTTATTTTTATTTTCATTTAGTTTTTCAAATAATCCAACTACTGATTATTAAATATAAATTACACCTAAAACTCTTAAAATTAATCAAAAACATTATAAAAGTATATTTGAATATTATTGAAATTACAATAAAATCTATCTGTATGTTAATGAAAAAAATCTCGGAAATGTATTATAGAACCCAACTAGTTAGCAGCAACTTGCATTTGTAATGTAATAGGACCAGGCAGCCACTTATGGGCATGTTCTCATTTGTAATAGGACCAGGCATCAACTTATAGGCATGTTCTCATTTCTAATAACACCAGGCAGCAACTTATAGACATGTTCTTATTTCTAATAGCACTAGCCAGCAACTTATTGGGCGTGTTCTCATTTCTAATAGAACCATACAGCAACTTATAGGCATGTTCTCATTTCTAATAAGACCATGCAGCAACTTATAGGCATGTTCGCATTTCTAATAAGACCATGCAGCTACTTATAGGCATGTTCGCATTTCTAATAAGACCATGCAGCTACTTATAGGCATGTTCGCATTTTTATTAGCACGTTCTCAGCAGGCAAGTTCTCATTTGTAATAGCACCAGGCAGCGACTTATAGGCATGTTCTCATTTGTAATAGGACTAGGCAGTAACTTATAGGCATGTTCTCAATTCTAATAGGACCAGGCAGCAACTTATAGGCATGTTCTCAATTCTAATAGCACCAGGCGGCAACTTATAGGCATGTTCTCAATTCTAATAGGACCAGGCAGCAACTTATAGGCATGTTCTCAATTCTAATAGGACCAGGCAGCAACTTATAGGCATGTTCTCAATTCTAATAGGACCAGGCAGCAACTTATAGGCATGTTCTCAATTCTAATAGCACCAGGCGGCAACTTATAGGCATGTTCTCATTTGTAATAGCACCAGGCAGCAACTTATAGCCATGTTCTCAATTCTAATAGCACCAGGCGGCAACTTATAGGCATAGTTAGTTAGTTAGTTTTCGCTGCGCCTTTTCCGCACTTAGCCTCACAATTGGGCCATTGGGGGTTAAGCAGTAAGACGCCACGGGATCCTACTCGGGATTGGCGAATGTCCCATGCCTTCGGACCGTGGTGAGTCCTAGGACTTGTTGGTTTCCTCACGATGTTTTCCTTCACCGTAAGAGCGATGTTATTAGGGCACATAACTTTCTTAAAGAAAAAGACATTAGTGCGCGATCGACCTGGATTCGAACCCACGACTCACGGAATGAAATTCGGGGTATCTACCACTAGACCAACACTGCTCTAACTTTCACTATGTTCTCATTTCTAATAGCACCAGGCAACAACTTATAGGCATTTTCACATTTGTAATCAGGGTTCTGCAGTAACATCGCTCGCGGTGGACCCTAGCGGGCGGCTGCTAGTGTGCGGACACGACGACGGATCGTGCGCGCTGCATGACGTGCGAGGCTCGCGAGCGCTGCAGCGCTTCACGCCGCACGCGGGCGATGTACGGAGCGTCCGCTTCTCGCCCGGAGCGTATTACCTGCTAACCGCTGGCTATGATGGACGCGTCGTTCTCACTGATCTTCAAGGTAAGTTCTACATTTTAAAGTTTTCCCTCACTTATATTTTCTTTAAATAAAAAAGAAACAACGTTTCTCTAATAGAGTTCCACACTTAAAAGCGTGCCTCGCAAAGGCACCGGATATGGTTTCTTAATTGCGACGTAGCGGCAACATTTAATTGCAAGTCAGCAAGTTGCAAGCAAAATTTCAGTACATGTACAATATTAAATAACTGTATTTTTGAAATATCTCTCATATTTCTGAGAGTTTGAAATAGGCTAAAATCCATGGGGATACCTTAGATTCCCGAAATTTACGATTCCTGATGTCATCACTATATTACGGATACTGATGACGGCAGGAATCGTAAATATGACGTCACGTGACATTCACTCCGTAGCTTCTGATTGTTTTAATAACTTTCTAAGGTTTCGTAGGCGGCGCCCTGTTTGATTTTCATCTCGCTCATTTATTATGGAGACCTGAAAGTTTGTTTGATTTTATTTTTAGAACAATCTGAGGCCGTATAACGTATTATTATTGTTTTGTCATAATCTATATTCTGAATCGGTTTAGACATGAAAATAATTGTTATTCATTGCTTATTCTAGTTTGGTCTAACGTACCCTAAATGTATTAGGCGTGGGTAGTCTAAGTATAGTATTTAGTTGAACGAGCGCTTGTTGTATAAAGGAATTGTTTACGCAGGTGATCTTACGTGCCCGTTGCCGAGCGTGCCCGTAGCGCGACACCCCGACAAGGTAATATCGGCGAGGTGGCATCCCGACGATTTCTCATTCCTCTCCACATCGGCGGATAAAACAGCTGTGCTCTGGACCATACCACCAGTCTAAACACCAGTTAGTTTGGCAACATGGCTGATTTCAGCGCGAACTTCACACTTCTCACCCAGTTAGTTTGGCAACATAGCTGATTTCAGCGCGAACTTCACACTTCTCACCCAGTTAGTTTGGCAACATGGCTGATTTCAGCGCGAACGTCACACTTCTCACCCAGTTAGTTTGGCAACATGGCTGATTCAGCGCGAACTACACACTTCTTATCTAACTTCAGTCAGATTAATGTGTATGAAATCTAACCGGATTCTTGCTGGTTCTGTCCTGTTACCATTTTGATTGTATCGTATATTCGGAATGATTGTGTTAATTATCATGTTTTACGCTAATAAAACTACTGTTGTTAACTCTTACAACATTATGCAAAGGCGCAAACTCGGTAGGTGCATAATTTTACGCGCGGTCATCAACCAAGCGTGATAAACGCCTAATGCAAAACATTTTTTTTAATGTTTTTTTTATTATATCGATCAAAATCTATTTGTAATTAATACTAATTACTCTATACAGATCATTATGTGACATCTCTGTAACCATATTTCGAGCAAATAAATGACATTCATCATTTTTTACCAAAATTACTTGTTGACCGCGCAAAAAACACTGCACCACTCTCCATTAGCATAATGGTATTTGTCATTTTCATTCGAGGTTTAGTTTTATTAAACAGACTAAAATACTATTGTATTTTTATGTGAATATGATTATTTATGGTTTTAACAAAAATCAGCTTAGCTTAGCAACTTTAAAAGTCTTCCTTTGGTGCACTTTTTGGATACTGAATTTTAGAATATCTCAGTCCGTTTATGTTTATCCCTTTGGGGTCGAAGTAAAGTCTACGTTATTCGAGCTCATTGCAAAGTGATTCGTAAATAACATTTAACGGGCGCCCGTTTGTCTGAAACCAATACTACTTAGGAATTATGTTGAGATCCGAGCTACTATAATCAACACAACATGTACCTACAGTAACTGTAGGTACGTTGTTTCATCTCACGAGCGCGGCTATGTCATACGTGTCTTGTAGTGTATGCGTATAGACACGGAAACGTATGTGTGTGCCCTAACAACATACAATATACCTACACAATAATACACATAGACTATAAAGCTACGCACACAGGCAAGCTTAACCTGCACTCGTGAGATAAAAATAATAAGAGTATCTTTTACCCTCAAGATTGTGTCGTTGTTTGCGTTTCCTATGCATAATTTATTAATTACTGAAATAATTTACAAAAACGTGATCTTCCCTGTTTATTTGTGTGGGTTTTCGGATTTATCTAGGTTTCTGATTTTATATTTGTTCCAGAATAATCACTTTATGCCAAATAAAAACAAAAATGCAATTTAGTTATAGTACTTACATAACATCACAATTTAAAAATACATTACAATTAAAGTTAAATTATTATATTCTGATAGAAACCTAGGTAAATACTATCGAAATCAGAACACCTCTTTACAATAAGGACGACAAATAGGAAGTTTCTAGTTGACTAATAGACTGATTATTTTGTTTTTCTTCATCGAAATTTAAGATGTTGATTTTCTTTTTTTTTGTAATGTGAATTTTACACTTAAGTTACATTTACTAAAAATATTGAATATGTGGTATATGTCAAGTACATAAGCACACCAGGCCCCTGATTACGTGTTGCTAACAAATTTCGATAGAAACAATTGAAATGATTGATTACACGGTCATTTTTGACGTCATGCAGTCGCTAACCAATTGTTATAGCAATGAAAACTACCGACTAACTGTCAAACTGTATATCTATAAAAGCAAAAATCAACAATTTCAATTGTTTCAATCGAGATTGTTAGCAACAGAGTTACGTAATCAGCTAACAGTTTAAGTACAAGTTTAGTAAATGCGAACAAAAACACAAGGTACTGAAAAAAATCGAATACTATTTTATTAAAATTGACTTTTATTTCTGAATTTTTTGTTAAAAATATATAATAAAAATATGACCATGGAAAGACTCCTTAAGGTTGAGTTTAAATAACACGATAGGTCTGTTATAAAATGACACAAAAAATGTTCTGTAGGCACTTAGTCCCATCTGTAAAAGCTTATAATTTTAATGTTTTAACACAAAAAATAACTCATTATTCATCATGATCATCCCGTATTTCTTGTTTCTAAGAGGCTTTGATTATAATTCAATGAATTGCTATGCATCAAATTGCATTTTAAAATTATAAAACATAATACAAGAATAATAAAAACCAAAAATAACTGAAAGTACATTAAAATATCAGTTAAGTATTGTTTAGATTTTTTATACTTAATAATCCTAATCAGAAAAATAAAATAGTTTACTTATAAAAACTAAAAATAATTTGAAATACATTTATATTACCAGGTGTTGTTGAAAATGCAACACTTGAAAGTATGTTGTTCTATAAGTTTAAATGTTTTGAGGTTGTGTTTACTAGGAAAACAGCTGTAGGTATTTGAAAGTAAAAGCTAATAATGTTTAGAATTAGAAGTCTAAACTAATTAAAACCACGAATTCTCTAGGTTACTGACCCTAAGTCCAAGAAACAGTTATTTTTTGAGTAAACATGACATGACAAACACGAGTGAGTAATTAATTACTCTAATATCTCTAAGAAAAAAGTTTAATATTCCAAAAGACTTAATGAAGTGTTCTATTTTCAACATCACCCGAAATATTGTTTGGTAAACCGTAAGCAATAAAAAAATAACACCATTAGACTGTTTAATTAAAGTATGTAATAGAAAAGTACACTAAAATTTCATTCTCAACTCTTAGCTTTAACATACATTAAATATTTTTAAGTATTAGGTCACAATTTATTTAGTTTTAAGTATTGAACAATATAATTATATATATATTATATATATATATTATGTTCTTTATTTATAAATGTCGATTAGTGATGAATCAAGATTAACGTTTATAAATAGAGTATTAATGTATTGTCCACTCATATATATTGAAGTGAAAATCGGTATATATATAATAATATCTATAGGTACGGATACGAACGAGTCGAGCGACCTTACATATTTTATAATACGTAATTGATTTCTCTATGTATCCCTATGTAAGGAAAATTTACGACATGTTTCACCGACAGTGACGTAAATGGAGTTATTCTAAATATCTATTAGTGGACGACATTTGTTCTACAACTTCTAAAAAATTCGAGAATATGAACTTTTTTCAGAAAATTACAATGTGATGTTATGATAGTCTTGACTTGACTTATAAATAAATCCATAAGTTATTCGACTTATAAGTCCAAGAATAAGCCGATTTTTAACTAAAATAAATCTGAGCTAGTTTTTTTTCTGAAGATACAAATCTTTGTATTTAAGTTGCAGAACAAAAGTTCGTCGTCTTGACGATAAAACAGCCTTCACATTACAAACATTATTGTAAGTAAATATAAACTAAAAACGAAAAACGATCCCTTATCAGTGTAATTCCTTAATAACGCTGTGCGTTAATGTCCAGCATCACCTATTTAAGTAATATAAAAATATAATTATTTTATTATAAGGGCCCTTTCTCACTAGGACATCATGATGGCGCTACCACTCCAAAAATGTATCCAATTTTTAAAATGGTTGCTCCACCAAGCGGACACCGCAGCAGCGTTAGCATACGCGTATAACGCGTAGCAAGCGCGTAAGTAGGTACAATTTTGTCAATCGAGTAAACGGTTTCTCGTGCGCGTATACTAACTACCACGGGTGAGGTACCCTCTAAAGAGCTGTATCCATTTTGTGTGTGTGTAGGCGCGGCGACTGGTTTCGCTCCCACTGGTGTCCTGGTGACCTCTCTCTTTATACCCTACCTGGTCACAGTTTTGGACGCTATAACATTATATAAATAGTTTTTAGAGAACTGGGTCCCGTTGGTGTCCGAGTAAGTTAGAGCCCTTAAATAAAATATTTCCATGACACACAAAATGCAGTGGCTTATTATAATGTATAACCTTTGTGTAAGTATATTAAATTATGGTTAACTCGCAATAATAAAACGAACGAATAACTTTTTACAATGTAGCAATTCTGGTTGACGTAACTTTGTCAGCAGATACAATAAAACACGTCTGTGTTTCACAGACATTGTTGTTTGCAAAAACACCATATTATTAAGCTATGATAACGTTACTTTTCACTAAACAAAGTAAGGTACTGCCTAGCTTTCGTTATGTATGAGTAGAAAAGCTAGATAAACACGATATTGTAAAAATCTTATTTAGGTATCGACTATAATATTTCTTTTAGCCGCGATAACATTTACGTTAGTAAAGCTCAGAATACACTGGCGACTCTGATACTGCAACTTTACCTATAGAGCCCACACCTATAGCACACATTACACATAAAGAAATTCGTGCGTGTGTGCTGTAAATGTAGGCTCTGTAAAATTGTAGTGTCAGTGTCGCCCGTGTATTTTGAGCTTAATATTGAAAATTTATCACATATATTTTAAGTTATATTTGTCTTAAAGTAGAGATGGATATACCTACCAAATCTGGGTTACTTATATTATAATATATAAGAAATTTATTGACTCTTGATAATCTAGTTAGAGGTTATTTCATAGTCTTTAACATTGCAGAGTGACAATTAGTTTTCTTACAATTTGATATAAGTTACGCACAAACATTTTATTGCTTTAAAATTTAAAAAATGATGACTCCAGCTTTATGTCATAGGGTATAGTTAATAAGTATGTCAAGATGAATAAAAATTAGTTAAATAAATTATAATAATATTACTTATTAATGTGCTAATTTTGCTTGCACTAAAAAAGAGGTTAAAATATAAAATATATATTTTATGCTAAATTAAAAATAACTTAATTTTCTCGTTTTATTTAATATTTATAATGACGCTATCAACGAAGTTATCATTTTAATCTGTTAAACCGAATTTTCATAACTGTAACCAATTATAATTTTTAAAAATATAATCCATTTTTATTTATTTGTGTATTTTGTTTTAATTTACCTACCTCTATTAGAGGACGATCTTTTGAACTACCTATATTCAGAATTCGATTCATTTTAGGAAGAGACTGTAAGTAGCCTGCCGATTTTGGCCACGGCAACTGCATTCTTCTCCTATAACGAATTTCGATCGTGTAGCCGATCTTAGTGAAGACCCGCATAACAGGCACGTGAGAGCATACCATTGATGTTATTATAATAAAATTGATCGCCGCATATGGTCGGGCTTTCAACTCGCCACGCTTTTAATTGAGGTTAGCGCAACGTCAAGTTCTGCATAAAAGATGCGCTTGGCGACTCGCTCCTTCGCCATCCGTGATACATGCCCGCACTGAAGCAGCTGGTTCGCATGAAGTAGGCCTCCATTCTACACACATTTGCTCTAAGCAGCAACTCAGTGTCGCGCACCCTATCTAACCATATGTTTAGTATTTACCCAAACATGCGATGTGGCGGTGACGGCGCCGGCGGTATACCTACCTACAGTCCACGTTTCGCAAAGTTAAATATGTTAGGCAGTACTACTGCCATATATACTACAATCTATGTAGCTAGTTTAAAGTTACGCAAACAGAATTCCTTCGAGTTTAGCTTGCCGAATGCTGCAGCAGCAGCTGAGACTCTGCTGTTCAGAATTAAACAAGCATCCAGGTCACATTTAGATGTTGGCGTGCTTCCTAGGGAGCGAAACGTGTCAACCTGCTTTAGCTCGTCCACCCCGATTTTAATAGACAGTGTTTCTCGTCCTAGGTATACATATCTAAGGTGTTTTTATACTAATCTTCAGGCCAAACTTACGACACGACTTGAGAAAACTGGAAATGAAAACGTTGCAGGTTGTCGGCACATTCTGTCTTTACTTTAGTGCGGGCCCTAAATATGGCTAGGTTGAAAACATTACCATCTGTGCGGAAACAAATGCTGAAACCACCAGAAGCTGTTTGAAAGACCTCCCGAACTACGACTGAAAGGTACAACACGAACAATGTGGGAGCAAGAACGCACCCTTGTTTCACCCTACATGTAACAAAGACTTATGATGCATTAGGCAAGTCTTATAAATATTACGCCATATGTTCAAGACAAACAGTCGATAGTAAACGTATGAAATATCACTGTAAATAGTGTCTCAGAAGTACCTAAATAAAATAATTCATAAAATATGACCTTTCCATCCTTGTCATGTTATTATTCAGATTGATGTCACATCCGGGAAAATCGTTCTAATACTAAACTCATTAAGAGGATAGTCTCCATTCTAACTTTATTTTTCGCATAATAGTATTTTTATATTACTTAGAGAATCTGCAAGGAAATGGGCATGTCCGCAATACATAATATCGGCTCGCGCGGCCGGTATATCGCAACCGGTGCGTACGGGAACAGACGGAGCGGGCGCGCTGTGCACTAGGTCAAACTGTCAACGTTACAGCGCACGTATTTAAGTATCACCTTATAGTAGGGGTACAGATTAAAAAACTAAAACGTAACTATATTTTCGGCACAAATAATTTGCTTCTAGGATCAATTTCTAAGACTACCGTCATAAACTGCCAAGTTTTGTTAGAATGATACCTAGATACTTTTATGAACCCATTACGAGGAAACTTGAATTGTAGACGGTTGGAGTTCGTAGAAGAACATACCTACTTAGTCTTTTTCGCTTGTTTACTACCGTTCACCTCCTGAAACCACCTGGGTGAACCGTAGAAAGTTTTTTTTTTTACAGCGGCTCACCTCAACATTAAATGCCCTTGGTGACGGTACACCTCAGAAAGATACTGGCCATAATAATATCTATGCTATATTGATTATGTCAGCAAGGAAAATTTACAGATTATGACATTATACCATTACCTAACCTGTACAATTAAGAAGAAAATCAAAATTTTTGAACATATTTTTTAATCACTTATTATTAAGTAGGTACTAATTATATCATTACTGAACAAAATAACAACCAACGCTTGAATTTATTTCGGTAACTTATACTTGAAAAAAATTTTTTTTTCATTAAGAGTTTTGATAACAAGGTGGACGGTAGAAATTTTATAATTCTCACCGAACACCCAGGTGAACAAAGGTGAGCCGCTGTAAAAAAACCTTTCTACGGTTCACCCAGGTGGTCTCAGGAGGTGAACGGTAGTAAACAAGCGGTCTTTTTATCCCGATATTATCTGGATCGGAATTCGGGACTTATGCGGCAAAAACCGCGGGTCGCAGCTAGTAATAATTATAATTCAATAATTAATATAGGTAGTTAGTAGGTGGTCACGAATGAATAGGCAAGTGGGTACTATCAAAATAAAACAAAATCATTTGGACATGCCTTATTTATTCTATCGAAATATTTACCAGGTTATGATAGAGTTGCATTCTTTAGGCAAGAAAACAGGTTCGTACATCAAGTTGGTTTATTGTGAAAACAGTCGAATACATTGGTTACCTACTTACAAATTACTTACAATCTCAGCTTACAGTAAAGGAAAATATGACAAATAACTTCAACTTTAAAAGCGATTAATATCTACTTATATGATTTTTTGCTATTAAATAAGAACAATAACAATAACATGGTTTATTCTCATGTTTAATAATAGACATGTACGATATAACTAATTATATTTCTCAACCAATTTACCTACTTTTATAAATCTAAACTAATCTTAAATCTAAATTTAATAAGTTTAATAATATTATTAAGGATTATTATTTTACAAGCATTCTTTACAAATATTTCATCGAACCCTGATTTTTCCTATCCTACATATTTAGTACACCGGCAGACTTAATTCGTTTAGGTAAGTATATAAAAATGTGCAAGCTTTACATAGGTATAGGTATGTATGGGTCCCTTTATTAATTAAATACCTAATAGAGATTTATACAATATTTGTAGGTAATAAAGTAAGTCATTTTAACATTTACTGCTATTTACATAAAAACCTACCACGAAATAAAAGAAATAGATGTACCGAAACATACAAATAAGTTTATTCATTGAAGGTAGGTAGGAACAAAAAAAAATTAGTATAGCATGCACAAATTTTAGTGTAACTTACAAAGCAATAATTGAGTTTTGTTTTACATGAAAGGTGCTATTACATATATGGTATTATTCAACACTATTTATTGGATTTTTTAATTACTATATTATGTAAGCTTGCTCCGTATCAACATCCATCACACATGTTATATTCTGTAAAGAAAATCGCATTCCCTGAGAGCACCCAAAGCCCTGACTTGACATGACATAACAAGGGAGCAAAAGAGTTCAGCTAACACATTAAAGGAAAGATGCGCTATTACAAAACCAGATAAACAACTTTTCCATTAAAAAACAACAATCTATAATATCTATCTGACCACAATAATAATACATTTCAGATAAAAATATCCCCGAGGTGTTTTGCAGGCCCTGGAAAACGAGGGAATGCTCGTAGGTAATAGGGGACCCTCTACACACCCAGTTGGTAGAGCGATGGAGTAGACCCTTAACAGACGAAATGGAAGTTAAAATAAAGGAAATTGTGAAAAAATACCCATATGCTAAAAGCTTTTAATACCTTCAGACCTCGAGAAAAATCCTGAATCGCACACAGTCTCTGTGAATCAGGGAAAAAAAGACTGGCAGAATCTGTTACTGGCCTTAGGCGTTGCTCTAACAAATATCATGTAAGGAGTTAATACTCCTGGGGAATTAATAGAAAAAATAAATGATGCACCTAAAATAGCAACACAGATTTTCTATCAAGAAACTGTATAAAGTAAGTTTTGAGCACCGTTTGCTATAACAATAGAGCTATTGGGTATTGGTCCACTGAGGCAAGATAGTGTCATAAATTATTTAGAGTTATAAGCAGCTTTTTTAGGACTTCAATACTTCGCTAGTTGTCATTCTAACTGTGAAAATTAAAAAAAAATGTGTGAAAATTTGGGTGGTAAAACCACACCGCTGTAGCATATACAGGGTGTCCGGAGACCAGTGGATGTCCCTGCACGGGCGGCTGGCGGGGAAGGGTTGGCCGCCCAGAATTTGTTTTTTTTTTATTATCTCAAACGGTTCGAGCTGTACGTCACTTTTTAGTAAACATTGAAAAATGTCTATTTTTTTGCACATTTCGGGGCCTCACGTCCACAGATTAAGCGATAGCATTGTTTTTTTTTTCGCCATGTGTTCACTTATATTGATGTTTGAAAATCACCTTAATTTTTTTTTAATACTATAGTTAGTAACTTACAGGATGTCCCCAAAGATAGATTTAGTTTTATAAACTTTACTTTCTGCTAAGTTTGAGCATCTGTGGTGTAAAAAAATGTATGAAACCTGTCTGACCGACTATTGAAAAAAATTGCCTATTTCATAAGGATTCTAAAACAGTATTATACTAATAAGTTTTTGTTATAAGTTACTAAGCTAGTGCTATGAATGCATCGAAGGTACTATCTTACATGAAAAAGTTGAAACAAGTATTGTACAGAAAAGGACACTTATTAAGATTTCATATGTCATAATGTTACAGCAAATGCTCAAATTGTCCTCCTCTTGCCCTTATACAGGCCCTTAACCTTTTCATAAACGATCTCTTAAGGACACGATTATAATTTTTTTCTCCTATTTGTTGTGCCGATTCGTGGACGCGTAGACGCAGGTCTTCAGTTGTGGTTATGTTTTTTTTGTATACTTGTTCTTTTAAACACCCCCAGTAAAAAAAATCAAGTGGATTCAGATCAGGCGAACGTGGAGGCCACAATATTGGACCTAATCGGCCAATCCATCTTCTTGGATAACTTTCATTTAAATAGTTTCTCACTCGCACGGCATAATGTGCGATGAGTCGTGCAAAAGAGATGGCTACCTAAACTTGCACAATTTGCACAGCTGGCAGCTAACCAACCCAAGATTAGCCAGGGAAGACCGATCACAGCACCAATTTAAAATTAACTATTGGACCCGTATTTAAAATGGCCAAATTATTGGCCCTTTCGAATTGCAAGGCAACCTAAACGGGGCCAACTATTTACACTTTCTCCAAAACGAACTCCCGAGACTACTCAAAGAGGTGCCATTGGCGATCCGGCGAAGAATGTGGCTTCAAAATGACGGCTGGCCTGCACATTATGCCGTGCGAGTGAGAAACTATTTAAATGAAAGTTATCCAAGAAGATGGATTGGCCGATTAGGTCCAATATTGTGGTCTCCACGTTCGCCTGATCTGAATCCACTTGATTTTTTTTACTGGGGGTGTTTAAAAGAACAAGTATACAAAAAAAACATAACCACAATTGAAGACCTGCGTCTACGCGTCCACGAAGCGGCACAACAAATAGGAGAAAAAAAATATAATCGTGTCCTTAAGAGATCGTTTATGAAAAGGTTAAGGGCCTGTATAAGGGCAAGAGGAGGACAATTTGAGCATTTGCTGTAACATTATGACATATTAAATCTTAATAAGTGTCCTTTTTTGTACAATACTTGTTTCAACTTTTTCATGTAAGATAGTACCTTCGATGCATTCATAGCACTAGCTTAGTAACTTATAACAAAAACTTATTAGTATAATACTGTTTTAGAATCCTTATAAAATAGGCAATTTTTTTCAATAGTCGGCCAGACAGGTTTCATACATTTTTTTACACCACAGATGCTCAAACTTAGCAGAAAGTAAAGTTTATAAAACTAAATCTATCTTTGGGGACATCCTGTAAGTTACTAACTATAGTATTAAAAAAAAAATTAAGGTGATTTTCAAACATCAATATTAGTGAACACATGGCGAAAAAAAAAACAATGCTATCGCTTAATCTGTGGACGTGATGCCCCGAAATGTGCAAAAAAATAGACATCTTTTCAATTTTTACTAAAAAGTGACGTACAGCTCGAACCGTTTGAGATAGAAAAAAAAAAACAAATTCTGGGCGGCCAACCTTTCCCCGCCAGCCGCCCGTGCAGGGACATCCACTGGTCTCCGGACACCCTGTATAAATAAAATGAGGGGTGTTTACAGTATCCACATTTCAAATAAACGATTTATGATTCAACCAAATTACCAAAGTATTATGGAAATGGCATGCTCCATACACACTGTCTATACATCAACAAAAAAAATGAAAAAAAAATGCTGATTTTTAAATCTAGATAAATAAACAGAATAGGAACTGAATATGCAATCAATTCTATAACAAACATATTGGGTTTTCCAAAAATGTTTTTATTTGCTGTCCGAACGAACAACAAATATAATGGATTTGTTTCTTGAAAACCAGGCCCAGAGGCAGTGGATGCTTTTATTGTTAATTGGAATAACTTTTATTTCTATGCACTTCCACTATTTCCATTGGTTTTAAAATGTACAGACCGTGGCACCGTAACAATGCGTGGCGTCCGTGGCATGGACCGTGGCAGATTTAAAACTTGTAAATAAAACAAATAGATGTTGGACGTGAATAAAATATCTGTTTTGCGTACCGAAAGCGAAACGAAGAGAGAAAATAAGAGATGCAGCTGCTATTATTTTTGAAGATATTCGTTCACAGCCTTACGAGAGAAAGCAGTATCCACCTTCTGATGATTTTCTGAAGGACGTTAACACTCTAATTTTTGAAACTTTATCAGTTTTATTGAAAGGAATTATATGCCAATCAAAACGCAAGTCACTAAATGCAGCGCAAAGAAAGTGCGCATCGATTGCTCACTTCATCATTGCAGCAACTCGACCGTTAGAAAGTGAACCAGATGCTGAGCCACAGCTTGGTCTATCAAAAAGACCAAGGACAGAGTAGTTGTGATTTAGAAAATCACTGTGGATTATGCCTACCGGGGATACCACGTAAAAAACGCGCCTCCAGACTCTACCTCGTCGGTGGCGGGGAAAAAGCCAATAATTAATTAATAACAATAATGCATTATCAATAATTAAAGAAATTATCATTAAAAAAAATGAAAACGTGATTAAAAATTATGGCACATCATTAATATTTATGAATACTGAAGAATAGTACTTATTTGTTACGCAGCGCTGTAAAACCTTAACTAATGAATATTATTCAAAAAGTTAACAATAAAAATTAACCCTTAAAACACCATCTATAAAAATCTATAAAATTGCGTCCTCTGACAAATGTAACTTTTAAAATTAATCAAAATTAGAAAATTTAATTTGTGTCCGATGTTGTTAAAATCGAGATTTAATCAAGACATCTAAGAAAACCGCATTATAACCCATCCTTTATCTGAAACACATTTATTTATTTAACCAGAAATTTGCCCTGTTATGACCTTCAAAGCATAATATTACTACTAGGGCTACTAAAAGTTTAGTGACCGCTAACAGGCCAGATACAGTGATACAGTTTAGATTAGAAGTTAGAAGTTCACCGAGACGTCAGTCCTAGCATCTAATGATACCAGTTCAAATGCAGGATCAAATCATTTCTATATAACAACGGCGCCAGTTATTTAGAGCTGGTAGTATGGACCTAGTTGTACCAGCCGTAGAGACGTAATAGTGTGTTCGAAAAGTTAAGAACATGTGGTAAGATCTCTCTAACTAGATATTTTATATCTATAGGTACCTTATAATGTAGATACGCGAAGTCAGTTATAAAACTATGCAGTAAATTTTGTTCAAAAAGGTTAATGCGCTAGTACTTCACCCCTGCTCGCTCGGTTTCAAATTAAATATAAAGTCATACATAATATACAAGATTGTGTAGGTATCTATACTGAGCTATAAAAAGATGATTTGCATTCTTCTGAAGCAACTAGGTACAGACATTTAATAACCTTCGTTGTTATGTTAGACAAAGTTTCGAAGTTGTTTTACTGGGTAGAGTTGAATGGAAATGTTCAAATGTTGGACGCTGTTAGACGCGACCAAGTTAAGCTCTACGATTTGAAAATTAAAATTTAAAACTAAACTCATTTTTCGGTTTTAATCGCGTGATTGTTATTACTTTTAGCATTGTTTCAATGCTCAACTTTTCGAAACATTTACAGGTCTCTTCTTCAGGACTGCAGGTCTCGAAAAGTTGAGCATTAAATTAATACAACCGAAAAATGAGTTTAATTTCAATCTAACATCGCGAAAACAGAAAAAAAATCTTTATACTGAATCTGACAAAAAAAAACAACATTGATTAATCGTCCACACCTAACGAACTATGCAAATAAATCGTTATTATGTTAAGCCGTCTTCTACCTAAGAAACATAATTAGTTAAAAATTAAAAGGGGCTAGATGTGGGTGATGCTGTTGATTGTCCTAGGTAAACAAGAAACGCAGCAACGAGACGCGACGCAATGCGACGCGTAATTATAAAATAGTCATTATGACCTACGTATGATTATGGCCTACGATGTCACGTGAATCTGTCTATCAATACGAAGTATGGCCGCAATTTATGTCGCATTCCGTCGTTCACCTAGGACAATGTGGTGAACATCGGGTGCACAATTCGGGGCGTGAACCACAAATGTAGTATGTTGTCTGTATGTAGGTACGTAAAGGAATGTTTAGCGCTCAACTGTACTTATATTTAAATAAAACGTAGAATGAAAGTAACCAGACGTAGACGGTCAGTGCCCGAAAAAATAGAGGTTCGAAAGAATTAACTACAATTTTTCATGACAATGTCAGCCCGGCTCGTAATGAAAAAGGTAGACTAATGAATAGACAAAAATATTGGAAAACTCCGGTCAAGTGGTTGTGAAATAAAAAGTGGGAGTTAAACCTAAAGAAATGGGTCGTCTATAAGCAAATTCAGTTAAATTGGCACGTATACTTATTCTGAAATTGAAAAATTTGGAGTACGTTTTTCATAAGTTTTTTACGAAGAGAAAATACAAGAAAATGTCTAATTATTATCAGTGGTCGTATCATTTAGGTATCTAGTTGATCACTCAGTTTCATAGGCACTATGCAGCTTTAACTATTTTAAAAAAAAGGTGCGGGAGTTTTAAAGCGGTCACAGAATGTCACTATGAATAGGGCTGAGTACCTAGACGTAAAGTAGACATTCGATTTATAATAAATCTATATTACGTAACTCCTCTATTAAATCTGAACCTGGATTTTTTATCGTAAACTAAACGATTAATTGATATATTTCCAACTTTGCATTTCATACGCATCTATCTGTCTGTCCGAGCGAACGAAAAATGAAAAGCTCTATAATAGTTAAAACTTGCTCTACGAAGAAACTCGCACTACGGGTCTGTTAGTTTAACAAAATTGAATAACCTAATTTATATTTTATTCTATACCTACCTATCATAGACACTCAATAGTGTTAACACAGTATTCAACATAAATATTTACTTGGCATATCCCAGGACGTTCACCGCATATTATTGAACTCTTTTAAATAATGTAGCTATGCCAACAAAACAACAATATGTAACATAACGAAGAGAATAGGTCTGTAAAGTTTGAATATATTGGTTAGTCAGAGTAGGTACTAATCTACCTTCCTATATCATTGGAACAACTTCATAGTTTACCATCTAGCGGATTATGTAACTATGTTGCTAACAAATCGTGATTGAAACAATCGAAGTACACGTCATATTTCACGTCATTCAGTCGCTAACAAATTGCTATTGCAATATAAAGTACCGACTAACTGTCAAATTCTATACCCGTTTTAACGCAAAAATCAACAATTTCAATTGTTTCTATCGAAATTTGTTAGCAACAGAGTTAAGGTAATCAGGGGCCTGGGCGGCTAACGACTTAGGTATATGCAGTGACGACAATCGACGAGATTTCTGGAGTTAGTCGCCAAATCGCGTGTTTTAAACGCAATTTCAGGCGCGAAAGTTGATCACAAGTCGATTTCTGGGTTATTCCCAAAAGCCCGCTTGGTGTATAGATACGTACCTACGTGTGTCATAGTAAAATATTATCATAGTAAAGTAGTTTTTAAAGAACCGTATCTTAAGCGCTCGCTCGCTTATAAACATCTTGCCCACGATCGTGGCGTATACGTCATGAAGGAAAGTGAATTTATAGTGAAGAGTCCTTGTTCTGGTCGTCGCGGTCGTGGCTAGCGGGCGGCACTCCGGCGGCGGACATCTTGCGGCGCTCCAAGCGCGCGCGCGACACCGGCCGGTAGAACTGCTCGCTGCGCCGGCGTCAGCGATCCGGAGGAGGCGCTTCCGATTCCAACTCCATCCACAGTGAACTGATAATGCGGCTCTCTGACCATGAAACAGAATTATTATTGTGACTACAAAAATCTCAAATGTAGGGAACAAGTGTTGTGTATGTGTATTCTGAATTTGTGATGCGGGCCGGACTCCTATTACGTCATCAGATACACAAAGAACTGCCGAAATAAGCTTAACCTTCTCGACAGATACGCAACTCGATAGTCGATTAATAAATAGGATTTGAACGCTTGACGCTGTTGTACCGATCTGTATCTTCAATGAAATAACTCTAACATAAAACTGTGTCGATTCGCATTATAGTTAAACTAAGACTTTTTCAAAATAAAAATTTGTTTGAAACTGCTGAAGAAAATTATCGGTGGGATCGACCGATAATTCCTAAATTACGAAATAAAGTATCCGGACCGGTCTCCGGTCTTTTTCCGTGACTGTTGCCTCACGATGTTTTCCTTCACCGTAAGAGCAATGTGACTACAAAAATCACATTGCTCTTACGTGCACAGCACACTCCTTCAAGAAAAGGATATAAGCGCGCGCGAGATCCGAACGCCTCGATTCGTATTTCAATTATATTACTATACTAGCTGCGCCCCGCGGTTTCACCCGCGCAAGTCCCAATCCTGCTGAATTTACGGGATCAAAAGTATCATATGTGTTTCCCCTGGCTCTAAGCTACCTCCTCACCAATTTTCAACCAAAGTAGTTCAGCCGTTCTCTAGTTATAAACTAACACGACTTTTTTTTTAAATATATTATAGCTATATTATAACTACGTCCGCGTTGCTTAAACACCTACATACTGCTGTGCAAAAAACCAGCGCGTTTAGCGTCGTCCGTCGTAAAATTACGTACACATTTTTAAAACACAACGTCAGCGCGATCTAATTTGACCAGTAACGCCATCTATTGAGCAGTGACGTAAAATTTATAAAAAAATAAGCTAGTAAAACTTCAACTTTTTAAAACGTAACGTCAGTGCGATCTAATTTTATCAGTAACGCCATCTACAAACGATAATGACAGCGTTTTCTTATAAAATGTAACCCCCATTTTACCCTGTTAGGGGATGAATTTCCAAAGAATATTTTATCCACCTTTATCGATACCTACCTAACAATAAACCTAATAGCAGACTTTCATACATCTAACTCTAAAAACAAAAAAGTTCCCTTATTTTACACCCTCATAGGGTGAATTTCCAAAAAATATTTTATCCACCTTTATCGATACTTAACAATAAACCTAATACCCGACTTTCATACATCTAACTCCAAAAACAAAAAAGTTTCATACAACCCTTCAACCCTTATTTTACACCCTCAGAGGGTAAATTTCCAAAAAATATTTTATCCACCTTTATCGATACCTAACAATAAATCTAATAGCCGACTTTCAGGCATCTAACTCTAAAAACAAAAAAGTTTTGATATAACCCTTCAACCCTTATTTGACACCCTCAAAGGGTGAATTTCCAAAAAAAAATTTACCCACCTCTATCAATACCTAACAATAAACCTAATAGCCGACTTTCATACATCTAACTCTAAAAACAAAAAAGTTTTGATACAACCCTTCAACCCTTATTTGACACCCTCAAAGGGTGAATTTCCAAAAAATATTTTAGTCACCTCTATCGACACCTAACAATAAACCTAATACCCGACTTTCATAGATCTAACTCTTAAAACAAAAAAGTTTCATACAACCCTTCAACCCTTATTTTACACCCTCAGATGGTGAATTTCCTAAAATCCGTTCTTAGTGAGCGCTTACGTCCTAAAAGGAACCCCCATGCAAAATTATAGACTAGCTCTTGTAGTTTCTGAGATTTCGTGGTGAGTCAGTCAGTGATTTTCGCTTTTATATATTACTAGCAGATTCCCGCGGTTTCACCCGCGTAAGTCCCGATCCCGAATGTAGCTTTCTAATGGTGAAAGATTTTTTGAAATCGGTCCAGTAGTTTCGGAGATTACCCCCAATATACATACATACATACATACATACATGTTACCAACGTTACCTCTTTATAATATTAGTATAGATTACATAGATTTTTAACATCACTTAATTTTGTGGACAACTCACATTTCATAATATAAATAACTAATGTCAAAATTGCTATCGCAATAAAGTCTAACGGTTCTTACAACAGTTTCTCTGTACCTATAAATTTGTACCTTCTATGGTTTCTAAGAGGTAGGTGCAAACGTAGAGTAGGTATCTCCCTGTCTTACGCTTGCTGCACCCAGTATTTCCTAGATCAAGCAGGAATCTGCTTAGGTTTCCAAATAAGTATCTAGAGTAAAAATGTAAATAAAGATACTTAATCAGGCTTAAGGCACAACACACTGAAGTTATTTTACCCCCAGGGGAGAGATTAAGTCGACTAAACCGATTTTGATGAATGAGGTCTCAACCGATTCATCCTAACCTAATACTGGACGTGACAATGACGAATGATATCTTCACTTCTTCTATGTAACAGATTCGCGGCGTATATCTACTTACCTACTTATTAAATAGTGCATTCAGTGAATAGAGTATTTTCATTAGTTTCCTTTCCCCAAACATTCGCGATGATACCTACTGCTGTTGGTATTGGTTCGTTGGGCGGACGCTCGCCTGCGACGCAAGTTGGGGGTTCGATTCCCGCCGTTAAAACATACCTACTTGATTGATTTGTTTCTACATTTGTGTTGTTAATAAGCTTTTATCGCGGGCTTTGAGCTTTGAATGAAGAAATTACGTAACGATAAAAACCTAACACCCCCCACTCCACCTACCATGTTTCCATGGTTACCATGTAGCTATTTAAAATAATAATCGCCCAAAGGTTAGCTTGGTCGACTATTTTCCAATTTTTTTATTTTATAAATTAAATAAATAGTTTAATTTTCTTTTGAGGCGATTAGTTGAAAAACAAAAGACGATCGAAATAGGCACAAAATATGACAGCCAGACAGCCTGTCAAACTAGAACCGGTAATATCTCGGAAACTATTGACCATAGACCACTACTTCCTTAGCATAGGTAATAGAGCTCGTCAAGATCTTCGTTTTAAATGACAGATGTCAAATTTAAAACGTCAATATCTCGAAAACAATTGACCCTAGACCACTACTTCGTTAGCATAAGTGATAGTGCTCTTCAAGATCTTCATTTTGTATGACAGCTGTCAAACTTAAAACGTCAATATCGAAGTGCCCTATCACTTATGCTAAGGAAGTAGTGGTCTGGGGTCAATAGTTTCCGAGATATTGTCGTTTAAAGTTTGACAGCTGTCATCCAAAATGAAGATCTTGACTAGCTCTATCACTTATGCTAAGGAAGTAGTGGTCTGGGGTCAATAGTTTCCGAGATATTGACGTTTCAAATTTGACAGGCTGTCTGGATGTCATATTTTGTGCCTATTTCGATCGTCTATTGTTTTTCAATAATCGCCTTTAAAAAAGAAACGAAAACAAAAGACAGTCGACCATGAAAAAAGACGGTCGAAAGTGAATAACAACGTCTTTTTTCGATCTTCTTTTGTTTATACTCTGATCGTCTTTTGTTATGCATTTTGAGCAAGTGCTAAGTGTGGATTAACACTAAGAAATAATGTTTACGTCTTTTGTTATTTATAAAAAAAGGACTTGACCAGTTGACACTTTTCGAAAACTGGACCAATTGACACTTTTTCACGGCTTGGCGAATTAACACTTTTATTTGCGGTAACTACACGCTTGATCAATTGACACTATTTTTAAACTTGATCAATTGTCCACTACATCCTTTACTTAGTAAAGGATTACTACTACTACCTAAGTATGTACGTTTTATTTAATAATAATAATAATAATAAGCCCGCAGGGCACCTTGAGGCGAGGTGTCGGGGAGTAGCGACCCCGCGGCTACCCGAGTGCTCCAGGGGGAAATCACCGTTTCTCACCTCCGGCTTGCCTTAGTTGGCTGGTCGGAGTGAACACTGACGAGGAAGCGGTCCCCCGCCTCTGGCTTGCCTTCACCGGCCGGTCGGAGTGGGGTCGCGAGAGCAGAGCTCCCACTCTGCTCGTAGGATGGATGCCAATCGTTAGTGGTGAGTGGGCCAGGTAGGCTGGACCCTCAGGGAGCCCGTGACCTGAGTATAAAATCCAGGGAGGCCTCTCCATCCTTCAGCCACTCACGCCCCTGTTGCCCCCTGGCTGTAATTTGCTCGGCTTCATTTAGGGTGGCCCAGTTTGTGAGTTGGCGAGTCTCCGTCTGCCATTTTTACTTGTTTGTTGAACAATGTTACGGCAGGCGCCATAGTCCCCATAGTTCCCCCCAGTACCCAATCCACTACCAACCCATTGCCATAGCCCAAGTAGTTTTCATCCATAGTTTACATAATAGTTCTATCCAAACCGGGGGTTGTCCTTGGTTGCATTTTATAGTGTGGACAGGGATAATCGCCGGTTTGGTGTCCATTTCATACTTTGCGATTAAAATTGTAACTAAAACGGGCCTCTACGTGTTGGCTTCGGCCCCACGCACGCCTTCCAAAGGTCCGGGGCTCCATAGCCCCGTGAAACGGAAACGTTACAAACAATAATAATAATAATAAATACTTTATTTCAGACCATAATAGAATCCATAGTTTAGTTAAGAGGAAGTCTCCATTCTCTTTCTCCCTACAAACTTAGTTTACATTTTCCTCCCTGGATAAAGACATTAGAGCAAATATGTTTATGCCATTAAACTTATATCTGTCATGACTATGCATCTACCTTTTTATTTTTTTCATTTTATAATTTTTTATTATTAGATTAATTAGAAAAAAAAAGGTTGATGCATTGTCATGACAGATATAGGTTTTATGGCATAAACATATTTGCTCTAATGTCTTTATCCAGGGAGGAAAATGTAAACTACGTTTGTATGGAGAAAGAGAATGGAGACTATCCTCTTAACCTTGCATAAGTTGAAAAGTTCTATCGGTTTAAATTTACGTTAAGTAAATAAAATTTCGAGTAATTTTTTAAAACTTTCGTAAATAAAGTTTTGTCGACGAAACGTCCATTGGTGAAAGGTCCTGTCGACGAAACGTCCATTGGTGAAAGGTCCTGTCGACGAAACGTCCATTAGTGAAAGGTCCTGTCGACGAAACGTCCATTGGTCCGTCTGTTGGTGAACCGTGGCGGAATCGTTTTCGCTACACAAACGGCTAGAATCTTGATAAAAATGTGTCTACGGTTTTCTTTGACGGCAACTTCAAATGTTGTTCGCCACCTTTTTATCAAGTATTCACCATGCATGGTGACATTGGATCAAACGAACAGGTAAACAACGTCATACCACTACTGTTTGCCCTTATACCCGACAAGAAGGAAAACACATACAACATTTTATTTAAGGAAATAAAAAGAACGTTAAATTGGAGTCAGAAACGAGTAGTGGTCGATTTCGAGCTAGGTATAATAAATGGTCTACAAAATTGCTTTACATCCGTCACCATCCAAGGATGCAACTATCATTTCCGCCAAACTATTTTAGAAAATGCCAAAAAACATAACATTTACACGACGGAAGAGAACGACCACGTGGCAAGATGCATGGCATTGGTGCATCTTCCGACCAACGAAGTGGACAGCGGATGGTTGGTGATAATGGAGATCGCCCCAAAACAGAAAACATAATTAAATTAAATAACTATTTTGTGGAAAAGGACAATGCCAGTTTACCAGTTCCACTACGGAACTGTGCACCTGCAGAGCGCCATACTACAAATAATCTAATGGAGTCATGGCATAGAAGACTAAATATGAAACTTCAAAAAAACCTAGACTTTTGGACCTAATAAAAACTTTAAAATCCGAGGAACAGCATTTCGAAAAATATAGACGACCATCGGCTCGGTGTCGTCAAACTATAAATAGGAATCTTAAAATGGTTTGCTACATAAATGAATACAACACAAAAGTCTCAGACTTGACTGTGACTATTAATAAGTTAGTAAGAGTAGTTTAACTTTTACTAAAAGCATTTTTTTTACTTTTTACTTATTTACTGAGTTATGATGTTTGCCCTTATACCCGACAAGAAGGAAAACACATACAACATTTTATTTAAGGAAATAAGAAGAACGTTAAATTGGAGTCAGAAACGAGTAGTGGTCGATTTCGAGCTAGGTATAATAAATGGTCTACAAAATTGCTTTACATCTGTCACCATCCAAGGATGCAACTATCATTTCCGCCAAACTATTTTAAAAAATGCCAAAAAACTTAACATTTCCACGACGGAAAAGAACGACCACGTGGCAAGATGCATGGCATTGGCGCATCTTCCGACCAACGAAGTGGACAGCGGATGGTTGGTGATAATGGAGATCGCCCCAAAACAGAAAACATAGTTGAATTAAATAACTATTTTGTGGAAAAGTGGCTGGACAATGCCAGTTTACCAGTTCCACTATGGAACTGTGCACCTGCAGAGCGCCATACTACAAATAATCTAATGGAGTCATGGCATAGAAGACTAAATATGAAACTTCAAAAAAACCTAGACTTTTGGACCTAATAAAAACTTTAAAATCCGAGGAACAGCATTTCGAAAAATATAGACGACCATCGGCTCGGTGTCGTCGAACTATAAATAGGAATCTTAAAATGGTTTGCTACATAAATGAATACAACACAAAAGTCTCAGACTTGACTGTGACTATTAATAATTTAGCAAGAGTAGTTTAACTTTTACTAAAGATATTTTTTTTTACTTTTTACTTATTTACTTAGTTATGATTTTTATAACCTATTTATATTTGAAGAGTTGATTTTGGTTATTATTTTAAATGTTTTATGTTAGTTTGTAGTTTATTTTTATTTAAGTTTTGTTTGTGTTTCTTCAATATTTCGTTGGTTGGTCGAGTTTTTTTTTAGTTTATATCCGAAATATGTAATTTTATGTTTGATTTTCTTGAATCTTTAGAATTTATGTCTTTTTAGTGGGTAAGAAATATAAGCAGTTGATATTTTATTTTTGAATGTAGCACACACGACTTTTATTTTATTTAAAACAGCCTCTGAGCCTTCGATGAGCCTCTGAGTCGGGCTCATCGAAAATTGTTGATTATTTCATGACGGAATGTCGTAGAACTTTTTTTTGTGTATGGATTGTAGGTGACATTGTTTCCTACATTTTTTGAGTTTAGCGGTTATAGGGCTCTTAATGTCCTACCTAACCAACTGTCCGTACTGACTAGAGTCACTGGTTTATGTGTACCAATTTTCGACTCCTACCACCCCACCAGTTTAAGCTAAGAATAAGGATTGGGATTAGGATTAGGATTGGAATTAGGATCAGGTTTATTATGATTAGGACTTTCAAAGTCATGTTTTATTTTTATTTTTAATCCCGACCCCGTGGAATTATTGAGATCATCTTCATCACTTATACTATCCCTATGCAAATTTTCATCCAAATCGGTCGATCCGTTTAAACGTGACGAGGGGATAAATAAACAAATTTTCGGTTTTATAATATAAGCGTAAAGTGTAATTTTATTTATTTATTTATTTATTTATTAAAACACCATTACAACATCCTTACAGTATAAAACCAATTCGACAAATAAACAAATTTTCGGTTTTATAATATAAGCGTAAAGTGTAATTTTATTTATTTATTTATTTATTTATTAAAACACCATTACAACATCCTTACAGTATAAAACCAATTCGACGCTGAAGGCAAGAATTACACAAAATAAGTAGGTACCTGTCTTATCTCGAAACATGAGAATACTAATTATTATTATTATATACGAGTATCTATACATATAATAAAATCGTAACTTAGCGGTGTCTGTTTTTGGAAGATATAAAAAAAAGATAAATTGTAGGGGTATCTATTAACGCAGTAGAACCTATTTTTCTATTTTTCTGGTTGTCTGTTTGTCTGTTTGTCTGTTTATCTGTTTGTCTGTTTGTGTGTGCCTTTGTGCCCGCTAATCTCAGAAACGGCTTATCCGATTTTAACCAAATTTGGTATGCAGATAGCTTTAGACCCCGATTAACATATAGGCTATTTTTTGTCCGGATATTTTGTCCAGTTATCCGGATAAAGTGATTTTTCTGCTTTTGCTTAGTTAGTTTGAATGTTGTATTGAAGAAGTATGTTGTGTGGAATCAATACATGACTAACCGGATATCCGGTCAAAAATTAAAAAAAACCGGATATCCAGTTTTTTTCAGGAAATTCCTAAAATACCGTATACCTTTGTCTCTCCATATATCCGGATCCTTCGGACATACGGAAATTCTTTATAATGGTTGTTTTTAACCGACTTAAAAAAAAAGAGGATCTGCTCAATTCTACCCGCATATTGTTTGAATGTGAATATGTTCAAACCGTACTCCGGCATATAAAGTCCGATTTCGATCATTCTTTTTTTATTTGGAAAGTGAGAGTCCCGAGTTGGTTCCATAAATTGTTGGTAAAGATCTGATGAGAACCTTCGGAATGATGAGCAGAATAGCATCCCGCAATGCTGTAAATTACTAATTTTTGGACTTCCATCAATAGAATCGGCTTATTAAGAACAAGGTACAAATTGATGGACCACCTGAAACCACCTTCTCAAAAATTCTTCAGTGATTAAAGTTACGGTTACAATTTTGATAATTTTTAGTGGCAGTCGAAAATTCAATAAAAAGGATTTAAAAAATATAGCTGTAATGGGGCAGTTTTACTGAGTAGATGCTGATTGCATGTAGTTTACGTGGCACGATGGCAGCTGTGGATTCCGATTCGAGGGTTTGGTATGCAGATAGCTTTAGACCCCGATTAACATATAGGCTATTTTTTGTCCGGATATTTTGTCCAGTTATCCGGATAAAGTGATTTTTCTGCTTTTGCTTAGTTAGTTTGAATGTTGTATTGAAGAAGTATGTTGTGTGGAATCAATACATGACTAACCGGATATCCGGTCAAAAATTAAAAAAAACCGGATATCCAGTTTTTTTCAGGAAATTCCTAAAATACCGTATACCTTTGTCTCTCCATATATCCGGATCCTTCGGACATACGGAAATTCTTTATAATGGTTGTTTTTAACCGACTTAAAAAAAAAGAGGATCTGCTCAATTCTACCCGCATATTGTTTGAATGTGAATATGTTCAAACCGTACTCCGGCATATAAAGTCCGATTTCGATCATTCTTTTTTTATTTGGAAAGTGAGAGTCCCGAGTTGGTTCCATAAATTGTTGGTAAAGATCTGATGAGAACCTTCGGAATGATGAGCAGAATAGCATCCCGCAATGCTGTAAATTACTAATTTTTGGACTTCCATCAATAGAATCGGCTTATTAAGAACAAGGTACAAATTGATGGACCACCTGAAACCACCTTCTCAAAAATTCTTCAGTGATTAAAGTTACGGTTACAATTTTGATAATTTTTAGTGGCAGTCGAAAATTCAATAAAAAGGATTTAAAAAATATAGCTGTAATGGGGCAGTTTTACTGAGTAGATGCTGATTGCATGTAGTTTACGTGGCACGATGGCAGCTGTGGATTCCGATTCGAGGGTTTGGTATGCAGATAGCTTTAGACCCCGATTAACATATAGGCTATTTTTTGTCCGGATATTTTGTCCAGTTATCCGGATAAAGTGATTTTTCTGCTTTTGCTTAGTTAGTTTGAATGTTGTATTGAAGAAGTATGTTGTGTGGAATCAATACATGACTAACCGGATATCCGGTCAAAAATTAAAAAAAACCGGATATCCAGTTTTTTTCAGGAAATTCCTAAAATACCGTATACCTTTGTCTCTCCATATATCCGGATCCTTCGGACATACGGAAATTCTTTATAATGGTTGTTTTTAACCGACTTAAAAAAAAAGAGGATCTGCTCAATTCTACCCGCATATTGTTTGAATGTGAATATGTTCAAACCGTACTCCGGCATATAAAGTCCGATTTCGATCATTCTTTTTTTATTTGGAAAGTGAGAGTCCCGAGTTGGTTCCATAAATTGTTGGTAAAGATCTGATGAGAACCTTCGGAATGATGAGCAGAATAGCATCCCGCAATGCTGTAAATTACTAATTTTTGGACTTCCATCAATAGAATCGGCTTATTAAGAACAAGGTACAAATTGATGGACCACCTGAAACCACCTTCTCAAAAATTCTTCAGTGATTAAAGTTACGGTTACAATTTTGATAATTTTTAGTGGCAGTCGAAAATTCAATAAAAAGGATTTAAAAAATATAGCTGTAATGGGGCAGTTTTACTGAGTAGATGCTGATTGCATGTAGTTTACGTGGCACGATGGCAGCTGTGGATTCCGATTCGAGGGTTCCGCGTTCGAATAAGCCACCGTTCCTTAAAAAGGGAATGCGCCGGTCTGTGCGGCGCATTCCCTTTTTAAGGAACGGTGGCCTACCGAGCCGAGTGATGGCTTCCGATTCGACGGCTGCGCGTTCGAGTCACGAGTCCCGGACACGATGTTACGTTTTACCCTCCAGATGGTCGTCAACCTTGCCGTTGTGAGGGGACTCAGTAGCTGAAAGCTAAGAGGCGCACAAGGTGGGAAACCGGGCTTGCCAGGCTTCTAATCCGTAATCCCGCGTCAGCGGGCTCGGGGGTCCTTTCCGCAAGAAAGGGGCCGCATGGAAGATAACCACTATAAAAAATCACCTCAGCCTCTGGTGGTGAACTCGGTGAGGGAGGGGGGGCTTTATCACCGGCTTTGGGGACCTCGAGACGGTGGCGTGACCGTGCTGAGGGAGGGGAAACGGAGAGGGATTGTCTATCGGGCAGAGGCAGAGATGAGGCTTGAAAAGGCCGTCGTTGTCGGGTAAACCTATGGTAGGGAGCCCAACGAGAGTGGCCTGACAGTGCATAAGGTGCAGTACCCACGTAAAAAAAAGATATCATTTAGTTAAGTTACCCAACTTCAGCTTACATAACAGAAAGTCAGTTGCACTGTATGTTGGAGAGCTTATTTTTATTGTTTTGTCCTTAATTCGAAGTCGGGTTTTGATTTTTTTTAATTTTCGATAAAGGCTACTTCTTATTATATATAAGTAATGCGTATAAGCATGCAACACGTTACCTACCGCTGCGCTGTGCAAAATCTACACTTAAATAGACTCTGCTATGATTCTCTTCTGTTCAGCAACAGACTTCCCTGGTCGTCCGTTCAAGTGTAGACTTTTGCTCAGCGATGGGTAGGTAGTCCGAAAAACGCTGACGAAGTCGCGGGCACAGCTAGTATATAAATATACTTATCTATATCGATCGCTAATTAATTATTATAACATTGTTTCAAATTCGTGACTCTCTAGTAATCTAAAAGCTGCTTCTGAGAATTTAGACACAGTACAACCAAATACATCTATATCCAATGTTAATAAATTTAAAATACGCACGGCTCGTGCTATAGGTGCATAATACATAAGTTGAGTTCTATGGTCCGGTTCACGCAACAGCGGCGGCCGACGACGCGCGGTCACCATCCCGTGCGGTGCACACAACTGCAACTCCGCAAGCATCTCCGGATGATGGATCATCCCCCGCAGTACCCGCCACACATACAGAACTAGGGCCACCTCGCGCCTTACTCGTAATCTGCTATACCCCACCATACCTATCACGAAAAGACTGGGGTACATGAGTGGGTAAAACGGATACACCCCGTATTGTTTTAGATATAAAAACCGTGTAAATTTATTTTGTATTTTTTCTATCATCTGTGAATACTTAGTTTCATGCGGGTTCCAAATAATAGCGCTCGTCTCTAACCTACTCCGAACGAGGGCATTATATAACATTTTTACTGTTAAGCTACTTTTAAAGTCATTACATTGGCGAATGATTAAACCTAAATTCCTAAAAGCTTTAGTACAAATCTCGACTATGTGCTTGCGGAAATGCAAATCCGAAACCATAACCACGCCTAGATCTTTTACTTCTTGTACCCTCGGTATCAACACTGAATTTAATGTATATAAATGGTCGAGAGGTGCGCGTACCCGAGTGAAGCTCATTATACAACACTTTGATACATTAAAATACAGTTTATTTTCAACACTCCATTGTGCCACGCTATCGATGTCTGCTTGAAGTAATTTGCAGTCCGTCTTACTCCTAACAGCTATAACTAACTTCAGATCATCCGCGAATAACAAACATTGCGCATGATTGACTACTTCGGGGAGATCATTGATCATCATAATAAATTGTAAAGGTCCCAAATTACTACCCTGACTTACCCCCGAAAGAGTAACGTACGGTTCTGAAAGATGTCCCGCGTACTCAACGTACTGCCTCCTATCCCTAAGATACTCAGAGAAAAAAGTTAACAGATGAGGTGAAAATCCAAAGCCAGCCATTTTCGATAGGAGTACGTCATTGTCCACCGCATCAAAGGCTTTCCGAAAGTCGAAGTACGCGGAATCCACCTGTCCCCCTAACTCGTCTACTACTGGCATCACGTATTTCGTAAAAGACAGCAAATTACTTCCCGTACTTCGACCTGATCGGAAGCCATGCTGAGCATCCGATATCTGTGATTGTATCTGGCTATATATAGATCTATGCAACACTGACTCGAACACTTTGGCGAACGCCGACAATATTGCCACCGGTCTATATCCGCTGATATCGGACTTTGACCCACCCTTAGGCACCGGTATCACCCTAGTTATCTTCCATTCTGTCGGGTAAAGGCCTTCCCTCAAACACAGATTAAAAATATATAGCAGAGGTTGCGCAAATATCGACCTACAATCTTTAACTATGAAAGGTGGTATACCATCTGGACCTGTTGACCGCTTAGGTTTAAGTGCGAGGAGTGCCGCACGTAGCTGCCGCTCGGTCAGCTGATCGACGTGCACACGTGCTGCGCTAACAACCTTAGTCCCGCTCGCTCGCGCTGCCGCCGTGCTTTGCGCCTCGCTTGGGTCCAGGACTGGCTTAGTCGGGATATAGACCGAATGGAAATACGAAGCAAAAGCCTCCGCGGCATCCTCATCCCCAATCTCTATGCTATCTTTCATCAATTTTATTTTATTAGAGTTAGATTTTTTATTTTTTATTAGTTGCCAGAAGCACCTAGGATTATCCTTAACATTGAACTGCACTTTACACTCATACTCCTCGTACGCTAACCTTATTTGATATTTTACTAAGGAACGGTAAAAAGAAAATAAGTCATAATCACTTCCAGCTTTAGTCACTTTAAATAATTTGTGATACCGCCACTTTTTCTTAATATTTACAATCAATTCAGTATTATACCAACTTGGATAACGATATCTTAGCGAGCTATTAGAAACATGTTTACGCTTTTTCCTAGGAACACATTTGTCCATCGTGTCACCTAACAAAACATAAAAATATTCTAGTGCTGAATTCGAATTATTAATGTTATATAACTCAGACCAGTCTACCATACTCAATGAATAATATAATTCCGAGAAATCTGCTTTCGTAAAATTCCATTGTGGTCTAATGTGCTGCTTATTTCCTCGCTCAGTATTATACGAAGTCGAGGATATCGGTTCACTTGACAAAATTCGAGAGTTTAAAATACTTACATCAATCATCAGCGGCGGATGCTGGATATCAATATCAACTACAGGGTCACCAGCCTGGCTCACTATCACGTCACCATCACATAAGGTAGATAAAACTAAGTCCAAGACGCGATTATTGCAATTCAATATTTGGTTGTGTTGCCGAAATTCACAGAATGCAGTCAGCATTCTAAGTAAGTAATGTTAAGTGTGATAGTAAATGTTTAGTTCCGTTCTACCAACAATAGATGGCGCAACTACAACGTAACTTCTACATCGCGATATAATAGTGTACGCGTATTTAGTATTTGTTACCAGTCGTTACGAGATGGCACTGTTATCATGTATTGTAAAACGCGCTATCGTTTTCGCTCACCGACGAATGACCATAAGGTCTGAGAAAATTGTTTTTAGACTCAGGATTCATATCCACGTTCTTTTAGGGTCTATTTAGCTAGCATTTAAAATCTGAACGAAAAACCAGTTTAGTTTCACAGCGGGAAATGGAACCATAGATGAAATTCATGCCGTAAGACTCGTAATGGAAAGAACTAAAGAAAACGGTCAAAACCTGTGAATAGTATCTGTGGATGTCACACCAACATCGAGCGTATCGGCCGATGCGACTTGAGTTAATTACCTCGCGCCGTGATAAGCCAGCTTAGCCGACTGGCGTTAGGAGTGAACTTCTGTACTTAGAACTATTATTAATTATTTTGTGACAGTACACTTTTCCTAGGTGCTACGGGATGGGCTACGACCATCTGCGTCATAGCTACAGGTCGTGCTACTAATTATACGTCATAGCCATATTACGTAGTGCTACTCAACTCTCTCCCGTATATCACACGGGCTACACTGTAGTTATTTATGTTAACTACAGTGCAGTGTAGTTTGCGATTTATCAAGTAGAATTTATTAGTTATGTGTTAGATTATAGTAAATTATTTGGTAATTACATGTTATCTCAAAATATCAATATTTTTGATGTAGTGGACAATTGGTCACGCCAAAAAATAGTGTCAATTGGCCAAGCGTATAGTTACCGCAAATGAAAGTGTCAATTGGTCAAGTCTTCGAAGAGTGTCAACTGGTCAAGTCCTTTTTTTAATACAACAAAAGACGATCGTTACGAAAACAAAAGACGATCGAAATGGAAACAAAAGCCGATAGAAATGGAAACTAAAGACGATCGAAAAAGGCACAAAATATGACAGCAAGACAGCCTGTCAAACTTGAACTGATAATATCTCGGAAACGATTGATCCTAGATCACTACTTCGATATTGACGTTTTAAATTTGACAGCTGTCATCCGAAACGAAGATCTTGACGAGCTCTATTACTTATGCTAAGGTAGTAATGGTCTAGGGTCAATAGTTTCCGAGATATTGACGTTTTAAATTTGACATCTGTCACCTAAAACGAAGATATTGAAGAGCACTATCACTTATGCTAAGGAAGTAGTGGTCTAGGGTCAATAGTTTCCGAGATATTGACGTTTTAAGTTTGACAGCTGTCATCTAAAATGAAGATCTTGACGAGCTCTATCACTTATGCTAAGGTAGTAATGGTCTAGGGTCAACAGTTTCCGAGATATTGACGTTTTAAATTTGACACCTGTCATCCAAAATGAAGATCTTGAAGAGCACTATCACTTATGCTAACGAAGTAGTGGTATAGGGTTAATAGTTTACGAGACATTGACGTTTTAAGTTTGACAGCTGTCATCTTAAACGAAGATCTTGAAGAGGTCTATCACTTATGCAAAGGAAGTAATGGTCTAGGGTCAATAGTTTCCGAGATATTGACGTTTTAAGTTTGACAGCTGTCATCTAAAATGAAGATCTTGACGAGCTCTATCACTTATGCTAAGGAAGTAGTGGTCTAGGGTCAATAGTTTTCGAGATATTGACGTTTTAAATTTGACATCTGTCATCTAAAACGCAGATCTTGAAGAGCTCTATAACTTAGTAGTGATCTAGGATCACTCGTTTCCGAGATATTATCAGTTCAAGTTTGACAGGCTGTTGCTGTCATATTTTGTGCCTTTTTCGATCGTCTTTAGTTTCCATTGCGATCGTCTTTTGTTTCTATTCCGATCGTCTTTTGTTGTATTAAAAAAAAAGGACTTGACCAGTTGACACTCTTCGAAGACTTGACCAATTGACACTTTCATTTGCGGAAACTATACGCTTGACCAATTGACACTATTTTTTGGCTTGACCAATTGTCCACTACATCCTTTTCCTAACTATTCCGTGATTGTTTTATTTTATTCTGTGGCTAAATACAAGTCTCGAGTGGAAACTTATAAGACAAAAACACTAAGGTACAACTTGTAAGAGACGCAACAGTAATCGTTACATTTTCAAATATGTAGTGTGTGCTTATTACTCTTTTGTCTATTAGAAATTTAACTCTCTTTTTTTGTTGACCTTACCAAAATCGTTTTGGCCGAAGAGGAAATGAAGTATGAAAATATTTTCACATTAAAATGACTAGGTATCTAATTTTGTTTTGGCCCGATGGAAGCAAAACAGTGGGATTTTGAAAAAAAAAAATGCTTATTTGTGTAGTTATAAATGTATTTTAAAATTTTATTAATAATTACATTGATATTTAATGTAAAAAAAACTAAAAAAAATGTTTTTTAAATGAATTATAAACAATTAAAAATTGATAAAATTTAAAAAAAGATCACGTGACTATGGACGCGCCACAAATGGTCACTATACTTGTGACGTTTTAATGTTAAAGCAATTTCATAACTGTACGGTGTTTACGGCTACTACACATAACTTGACAAAAATATTGCAAATTTACTGCTAAATAACGATTTCTTAAAGTTAATTCCGATTAGCTATGTGTGATACAGGATTTATAAAGACTAATTCTGATAATATTCCTGATGTTGACATATTTATGATAAACATTTTTTTTAAATGACGTTTGGTTCAATTCTGCTGAGGTTAGAGGTGCTAAAGCATCAAGGTAAATCTATTAAAAAATAATATTATAAATCAAAATATCTAAATATTAATTCTCTCTTGAATATGATTATTTATTTCATTACTTTACGTTTTCATCGTTTTTGTAGTATTTGTACATAACGGTACAAAACAAGAGCGATAACTTTTAAGATTCGACATTTTCGATATATTTTTGAGTATATTTTAACAATAGCAACAATTACAACAGAATTAAATTTATCAAAAGCCAAAACACTGTACTTATTATCTGTAAACTGCAATGAGTGAAAACTAACATTATGACGTCACACGCGCTCGGGCGCTGTCGGCGGCTCTTCGGTACTAAATTCAAAATTTAAATTTAAATTATGAAAATTTAAATTTTGAATTTTACTTTTTAATTATAGCGGAAAAAAAATTGTTTTGTTATAAAATTCATATATGATCCTTCCATTTTTCACAAAAAAAAATTTCACAAACCCAATTGAAGGAGTGACTCGTTTGTGCATAAGCCAACAAATATACTTACCTTATCCTTCCGCAGTCAAATCGGGCAAAACTACAGAGACGTATATATAGATCTCATTAATAGAAAACAAGCTGTAGTACGAGTTCCTAGGCTAGTCTGTTATCGGAACGCATTCATGAGAGTAAACATTTATCCCTTTGTCAACAGAGAAGGAATGGAGCCGATGTGCTCATTGCCCATTGATATTACAACACTATAAACATGCCTTTACCGATATTCAATTCGCTGTGCGACGACGATTCTTATGGCTATCTATCTATACTAATATATGGATAGTATAATGTATTAGTGTACTGATAATAATATAGTATCAATACTAATATATAGATAAAAAATAACTATTTTTTTTTTCGGTTTTAATCGTGTTGCTTTATATAATTACTACCGATCAAATTAGAAATAAAGGTATTTATTTTGTACACAAGAAACAAAAACTTATCAAATATTAATTAAAAAAAAAAACTTAAAACAAAATCATCAAAACCAAAATAACCCATCCCCAAGTGTCCCCGATGCAAATGGATGTATATAATGGATACTTCCTACTTAGGTATCCTACTATCCTTCCTACTAATATTATAAACAAAAAATTTATGAACAAAAATTTGTTCGCCTAGACTTGTAGAACAACGTTTTTAAGCAGCTGCTTTGTAAACTCCAACAATGTATATATATAATAAAATATGAGAGGACAAAATGTATGTGCATACATACTTACTATTTGGATGCAAATCTAGACATTGTGTTAGAAAAACAATGGAACAATAATTCATGATAATGAGAAGGTAATTGTTTTGAAAATTACTGAATTTTGACGTAACAGTACCGGTTGAATTTCACCTCTAAACCTGAATATTGGTATTTGAAACCTTTACAAAACCTTCACAGACGGCAAACCCGGTCAAACGGATTCATCAAACGTGCACTGTGTATTAAATAGCACAAAAGACAATGTTACAATCTCTATTAAGAGAACAGAACTGTTAAGTACATAACTACTGATAAATTTGAAAAAGACTGAAAAGTATGCCTGGGCAGCCAAACTACAATCTGAATCTACTCCGTAAAATTAATTTTCTGTTGAGCATAACCCATTGAGCATAACCTAACCTAACAACCACATAGATAGGTGCAGATTTAAAATCGTTCAAATGAAATTTAATAGTTCGCATGAAAGGTCCCGTAGGTACCACACGGTTCATAAGATACAGCCTGGTTTAAGACGGACGGACGGACGGACGGACAGACAAACATACAAACAAATACTATGGCAGTAGATGACTTTGGTTCGTCTAATGTTTTGTACTTTTCGACCGAAAACAAATTTAACGACATCAATTGTTTTCATATAGTTCCTATTTCGCGTTTATACGAATTACGTTTTTTTTTTAAAAAGGTCTATGAATGCCTATTCTTTGTTCAACAGTAAAGTATAATGTAGTGATAAACAGTATAATACTGTTTTTAACCGTATAGATGGTAACCTTAGTCGTAATAGGCGCTTAAGTAATCTAAGGTAGACTATAGCAAACCTAGAGCTCTCCTAGCGCGGTGGTGGGTTTTGGTCCCAAGGGGGCGTTTGCCAAATATTTTTTGCAGTTTACCTACTCACGAGGGAACATTGCCCGGATGTGGAGAACGTTAGGTACTATCTTTAGGAGCATTTAAGGCTGGAATTAAATAAAAATCTATTATTACCGCTTAATTTATACTAACAACTATCAAGGGTGCGTGTGAAAGAATGAATTCGCCGAGAATCCGGCCAAAGATAATGAAAATAAATGTTACTGAAACCATATTCGCGTAGCAGATAAATTTATGGACCTAAACAATATTCACGAAGGAAATCTTTATAGAATGTAGTGTCTAAGTGAAACAATACAATATGTAACTAATAAATTATGTAATAAAAAATAAGCGGTTTTTAACCTGTCTCAATTTAGATTTTTTTTGTCGTAATCAAAATAATTTGTTACAGAAACGAAAGTGAATTTTTCACACGGAATGATAACCGTAAAATTCCAGGAACACAATTCACAGGTAATTCTGTGTTTCAAGGGCTGATTAAGGGCCAGATAAAAGAAAAGGAAAGTACTTAGATAATTTAAGTGATAGCGTTGTTTATTGAATGTATGCAACCACACGACCGATGGGGTGGACGCCGAAAGCATCCTATATGCTTTAATGACATTTGTATATCAGTCGTCTTACATGTAAAAACTCCGTAAACTTAAAACTCAAAACTGAATAGCATAATGTAGTGAAATGGCTAGGAGATCATAATATTTAAAAAACTTATTTCATGCAATTCCATCCATATCAGAAACTAACTTAAAACTTAAATTTTACTTTTCAAGGCGTAATGTCTATAGACTGTGTGTGTAGGTAAGTTGTCAAGTAGTCACAAACTATTAGGACTAAAATAATAAAGACACAAATATAAATTGAAATTCTTACATTGATGGCATTTAACTATAAGAATCATTTTATTGTTCTAACCATATAGTTAATATGTTTATGCCATAAAACCTATATCTGTCATGACAATGCATCTACCTTTTTTTTTCTAATTCAAATAAAAATAAAAAAATGAAAAAAATAAAAAGGTAGATGCATAGTCATGACAGATATAAGTTTTATGTTATAAACATATTTGCTCTAATGTCTTTATCCAGTTAGGAAAATGTAAACTACGTTTGTATGGAGAAAGAGAATGGAGACTATCCTCTTAACTAATATACAGAATACATCTGTACATATTAGTTAAGATTCTGATGCATGTAAACCTCATTTTATAGAATTAAAATATACTAACCCTCTACCTTGCTGAAAATGAAATGAATGAATAAATGAAAATCACTCTTCGTAAAACAGACCTCTTTACTCTTCCCTGTAACTTTGACCCAACTAAAACCTGACCATATACTCTTTTGGTACATGTGTGATATGTTTAAAATATGTAATATTAATCTCAGACAATATTAAATTTTTATATTGTCTGAGATTAACAATAAAATAATTTAAGATTATTTTTATAGAGGGTGATGGAATTTATGGACAGCTGCTTAAAACTTTGTTCTATACATCTACTAAGCGAACAAATTTTTGTTCCACGGCATTTAGAAATTCTATCTCGATCTATTCTGAAATTATAGAAATATCGCTACGGCCTCATTGATGAACATTGAACTCACCAGGTTTTTCTTCGAAGGTAGGTGACGCTGGGGCTTCAGCACCTTCCTCTATGCAGCTCTGCTCGTCCGGAAACTGGACATGCTTCTTTATATTAGAGCGACTGGGTTTTGATAGCACCGAAGCTGGACAGGAAAACACCAATAAGATGTATTTAATATATTTAAACAGATCTAACCAGTTTTGACGTAGATCGACGTTTACGCAAATGATCATCGCGAAAGATTTGGTCACTTTCGCAGAATATAGGAGAAATTAAAAAAAAAAACGAAAAATTGTGAATGACATTGTGCGAAAGTGACCAGTTGGGAAAATGACGATCTGCGCCAAACTATCTAATCGCATTTATTTTGTTTAGTCTGTTGTCACAATTTATACAGGGTGAACCATTTAAATGGACTTTTAGGGGGATATCCTAAACTATAAGAGATAGCGAAAAATGCTGAATTTTGGTAAAAAGTAAAATGGCCCTATATTTGGGGTAATGGGTAATGGGGTAATGATTTTTGTCAAAATCGGGGACTCAACTCCTTTCAGCATTTTTCGCCATCTCTTATAGTTTAGGATATTCCCCTAAAGGCCCGTTTAAATGGTTCACCCCCAACACAATACAATATTAATAGACGACGCTAAAATATTTCGTTTAACAACAATTTAAAATAATTAATTAAAGACAAAATTGTACCTACTTTCTTTCTGTTATTTGTAAGGTAAATTTTAAATGAAGGAACAACGTTTAGTTTTCATGTTGCTCTAAGGCAACAGAACTTGACCTAAAGTCTGCAATCGAAAATCACCGGGACGCTGCTTAACTGCCTTCCGAAGCACGAAGGAGCTCGAGCAAATAATATTTGCCACACAAATTATCGGTCACCCACCAAAGTTATTATCACGCCTAGCGTAGCTTTACCCATACGATTATACAAGATCGATTCAGCTATATGCGAAAAAAGAAAAGAAAAGAGAAGAAGATCTTATATATTAGATAATTATAAAACTTTTGAACCATGCAGTAGATACTTATGCATCATCATCCATCACGCAGCAAGACTGAAAACGGTTTTTTACTAAAATCAATAAACTACGCGCAAATTGATAAATAAAATTTAATTTTACGATGCTTTTAGGTACTTATGGGTAGAATTTAACTTATATGTACTGGAATATTATACCATTACTAAATTAGTAATCAAACAAGCTAAATTAGTACTTACCTTTATTGTTATACCAATAATAAATTCGCAAGTACCTAGATATTAGGATCAAAGCACCAAATGATAATGTTGGTACTAATAGAAACGACTGACAAATTACTTACAAAAATTTAACGAATAATGCCAGTTTTCTGCATACATATATCCTACTAATATTATAAATGTGAAAGTTTGTATGGATGTTTGGATTTTTGTTACTCTTTCACGCAAAAACTGCTGAACCGATTGCGATGAAACTTGGAATATAGATAGCTGGACACAATAACGGGGGACACCTAGAATAACACATAGGCTACTTTTTATCCCGTAATTCCCGCGGGATCGGGACTTACGCGGGTGAAACCGCGGGTCACAGCTAGTCTATAATATATCTACGGGGACAGTTGGCTGTCATCTTTACGTCACTTTGAGTTTGTAGCTAGAGCGAGTTGTAGGTACCTATTTATGTAATTTTAAGTGAGAGCAAAAAAGACAGCTACCGATTTTTAATGTTAAAAATGTTCAGTATTTTGTTAGAACGGCTCATGCGCAAAATGTCTCTTTTGCTATTCGCAAAACGTCTCTTTCGCACAATGTCTCTTTCGCAGAAGGTCTCTTTCGCACAATGTCTCTTTCGCATATTGTCTCTTTCGCAAAATGTCGCGACGGGGACTTTGAAATAAATTGCGTTTTCGCAAAATGTCTCTTTCGCACAATGACTCTTTCGCACATTGTCTCTTTCGCACAATGTCTCTTTCGCAAAATGTCTCGATAGGGACTTAGAATAAAATTTCGATTTTATCAGAAAAATCATATATTAAAGTTACATAGTAAAAAAAGTACAGTGTGTTTCGGGAACGGTAATTAAATAAAAAGGGGATTGTTCTAGAGGTGTTCAAAAGTTGTTACAACCTCCTTACGGTTTAAATCGCCGGCCTCGAAACACGCTGTATAGTTAATAAAATGTTGTACCAAACAAAATATTTTGATTAGAAAAATCTCAATATTATCAGAAACATAAAATATCTTTTCATTTTGGGTATAAAATTAACTTTGATTGTAAACAAAAAAACAACTGAAACGTAATTTTACAAAAAAATCATAAATTATCGTCATTTTAGCAATAAAATATTTTTTACTTCTAAAATTACTTTTGTTGAAAATGGTAAAAAATGATAGATTGCCAAACAAAAAAAATCTAAATTTTAATTAATAGAATACAAAATGTACCTGTACCTACTTATTTACTATTTGAACATTTGTAAAAAAATATAATTTTAAGCTTTTGCATAGCTTTTATCGCGGGCTTTAAGCTTGGCGACCGAATCAAGAAATTCCGTAACGAAAATAAAACCTTACTCTAAAAATCTCAATATTATCAGAAACATAAAATATCTTTTCATTTTGGGTATAAAATTAACTTTGATTGTAAACAAAAAAACAACTGAAACGTAATTTTACAAAAATAATCATAAATTATCGTCATCGTAGCAATAAAATATTTTTTACTTCTAAAATTACTTTTGTTGAAAATGATAAAAAATGATAGATTGCCAAACAAAAAAATCTAAATTTTAATTAATAGAATACAAAATGTACCTGTACCTACTTATTTACTATTTGAACATTTGTAAAAAATTATAATTTTAAGCTTTTGCATAGCTTTTATCGCGGGCTTTGAGCTTGGCGACCGAATCAAGAAATTCTGTAACGAAAATAAAACCTTACTCCCCTCACTCCGCCTACCATGTATCGCGGTAAAGTTATTGCATAGCAATCCCCGACAGTCCCCGAGTGCCAGTGTTTTTTTTGCTTAACGTTCATGTATTTTTTATTAGTATACAGGATGTTTCGACGAGGGGGTATTAAGCCGAAAGGGGGTTGTTCTAGAGGTCTAGGCGAATAACTTTTATTTTACGACTTTTGGAAATTCGAACTTTTTTTTCGAAAATTTTACAGTTGTATCACTAAAAAAAATAGCTGTTTTTGTAAAAAAAAAAGGCAATTAATGTATAAAATGTTGTGATCCAAACTAAATAAAAGGGCACCTCAATGCCAATGACCTCAAACTCTAAAAAACAGCTGATTTTCATGCAAACTTTAAACTGACAATTTTCGAAAACTACTTCGAATTTCCAAAACTTGTTGAAAATTGAACAAAAGTTGTTCGCCTAGACCTCTAGAACAACCCCCTTTCGGCTTAATATCCTCGGAGCACCCTGTGTATTATTCAACGCTCATACCAAAAATATGTCTTAAAATTGTATAAAAAAACGAGTCACCTGTGACTCCTGAACGTATTCCTAAAGTTCAGTATGAGTCGTATGTGACTCACTGGACAGTTAAGTTGTTAAAAATGATTTTTCTGATAAAATCGAAATTTTATTCTAAGTCCCTATCGAGACATTTTGCGAAAGAGACATTGTGCGAAAGAGACAATGTGCGAAAGAGTCATTGTGCGAAAGAGACATTTTGCGAAAACGCAATTTATTTCAAAGTCCCCGTCGCGACATTTTGCGAAAGAGACAATATGCGAAAGAGACATTGTGCGAAAGAGACCTTCTGCGAAAGAGACATTGTGCGAAAGAGACGTTTTGCGAATAGCAAAAGAGACATTTTGCGCATGAGCCGTTAGAACAAGGCTTCTATGGCAAATTAAAAAAATGAAAATGCAACTGTTTTTTTTGCTTGCAGCTGTAAAAAGGCAAAAAAATAAATAAAATATGTAGCGCTCTTTTTCCTTTCTACTAATTTGTTAGAAAACGTTTCAATTCGAGTCGCAGATCAGACTGAGCGAGCTGGGAGATATCAGATTTGTGAATGGTATATTACAGAAGCTTAAACAAAATTGAAAAGTGGCTAGGTAGGTATCCCCATATTTCGAAATATTCAGCTAAATCCTTAATTTACAGTCACTTGGGAATATTTTAGGTAATAAAATAAGTAACATTACTTACCTACTCTATTTTCTTTTCAACATTCAATTCTATAGGCCTCTCTCGTCACCTTTTAATGTGTCGGTTTTCAATAAAAAAGCTTTTACACTTTGAACTAACTGAATGTGGCAGGGCCATCTACCTATCGCGGGACGATAATAAAAAAATCTGCATACCTAAATTATTAGATGAATTATCTGACGAAAATTGCTAACATTGTGGTAATTGTGTTACACATAATCGGTTGCACATTATTATGTTCTGTTCAAACTCCGCTATGCATCGGGCACTGCCTGTGTCACGTAGAACGGCCGGTACTGAAAAATTCTACCGTTTGATACAGGATCGGGTAATTTAACAAAAACTTGTTAAAACATGACTACCCGCAGTCTATTATCTACCTTCGAAAATGACTTATCTAGGAATACTTATAACTATTAAAATGCGAAAGTGTGTCTGTTGACTTCCTATTTCATTGGTTAGGTCTATTTTCATTTCAAAACGCAGCGACCGCTTGACATTATTTTTATTTAATCTACACTAACATTATAAAGAGGAAAGATTTGTATTTTTGTGTGTGTGGGTGTGTGTCTGTTTGTCTACTACTGGACCGACTTCAAAAATTCTTTCACCAAAAGAAAGCTACATTATCGAGGAGTAACATAGGCTACTCATTCCGATATTTCCACGGGATCGGGACTTACGCGGGTGAAACCGCGGGACTCAGCTAGTTTAATTAATAAAACAGGACAGATATATAAATTTCACGAAGGTAAATATCGAACCGAGTTAGTTTGAGTAATCTCTTAATTAACATTAGTTGATGTTCACAAGTAACTTGTCCGTTGAGCTCTCGACTTTCGACTACAACTGTTGTAGTTGAAAGTAGAGAGCTCAATCGGTGTCTAAGAGTCCTCTTAATGAAATTACGCAACGCCCCCATTTTTTTTCTGGGTCTCTTACCCCCCTCAAGGCCTGCAGCGCCCACTAGGGGTCGTTATCGCCCACTTTGGGAAAGGCAAAGGGAAATCAATTCAATGATTTTGTGTAGTTCACCGGTTCGTTATCTCGAATCGAGTGATGTTTCTTATTAGTCTGACCTCTTGACAAAGCCTTGAAGTCTTAAAGTAAGTAGGAGACTTGAAGTATAGGTATATATATGGGTCAGGACGCTTTGGGTGATGGATTGTTTTGTGAGTGATTTTGTTTATTTCTCTTTTTGTTTTGTTTTTTTTTTCTTTTATTATTATTTAATTTAATTTATTTTAGTTTTAGTTAAACTTTTCATTGTGACTTTTATTTTTTTTGTAATTTGACATTAAACGGAACCCCTTTGAAGTATATAAATAAATATTTTAAGTTCATTAAAAGAAGAATATCACTTTCAGAAATGTTATAGGTCTCTACACTCTGAACGCCTTATAATAAACATCTATAGGTATAATACAGCAGAAGGGCATCCGGGCGGGCGCGGCGTGCCGGTTCTTTTACTTTAATAGCAAGCCAAGCTCGATTTTTTGAAACTTTTGCCACATGCCGTGTGAAATGCTAATAGAACGTCGTTAAATTTACTAGCAGCCCGTAATCTGTGCTAAGTAGGTAGGTAACTATCACCAACTCATTACTTTTATTGAGGTAAGCTTGATTTGAATTGCTTTGAAATACTACTATTATCAAAAACGCAAAAACTTTTAAAAAGCTTTAATCTATACTTCTATACTAATATTATAAAGAGGAGAGATTTGTATTTTGGTGTGTATGTGTGTCTGTATGTTTGTAATGAATAAACTCAAAAACTACTGTGCCGATTTCAAAAATGACCATTAGGAAGCTACATTCACCCTGAGTAACATAGGCTACTTTTGATCCCGATATTCCCACAGGATCGGGACTTACGCGGGTGAAATCTCGGAACTCTGCTAGTTTTAAATAAAATAGCGATAGAAGGATAAGTATCATTTCCCTACAAACTTATACTTATCCCGTATTATTGAGCACGAATTTTGAGATTTCAGGTCATGGTGTGAAAGTGATTTTTTTGTCTGATACAACTTTAGTAGATTTCTATTTATTTTATTTTATCTAGACAGCGATTCTTTGATAAAAAATGAAACTTTATCTCTTGGAAAGCTAATTGAATAGAATACGAGATCGAATTAGACAAACAATAAGGATTTGAAGAAAACTCTCAGTAGATGTAAGAGCCAAAACCATTTTAGATTTTTTATATGAATAAGATTTCTTTGTATCGTAGATCTATTTTATAAAATGATTTTAACAAATATTGTGTTGTATGTAGGTTCGTTTCAGTATAATACCTATAGTATCTATACTAATATTATAAAGAGGAAAGATTTGTGTGTTTGTGTATGTTTGTAATGAATAAATTCAAAAACGAACCGATTTCATAAATTCTACATTCAATCTGAGTAACATAGGCTACTTTTTATCCCGATATTCCCACGGGATCGAGACTTACGCGAGTGAAACCGCGGAAACAAGCTAGTTTAAAAAAAATGCGCAAGGCAATTGTTAAGTGAAGTACCTACATATGTACATACATCTTGACGGATGAGAGCAAATTGGCCAAGCAGAGAACAAAGAGTTAGTCGTAAATCGATTGTACAGTATCGTAGTGGCGTTGTTAAGTGCACGTACACTGAATAAAAATCGCATAAGAACATCATTGAGTAGAAGTCTAATCGAACCTAGGTTAAAACGCTCCATCGTCAAAACTTTGATTATAAAGAACAAATGACAAATAATCTACATGTCAAAACCACAAGGTGCAAAACGTTTCTATGCCATAATGTACTCGCGACTAAATGTACAAAAGTTATAGTAGGTAAAGAAGAACGGCAAGCTTATATGGAACTCTGGGACACTCTCTCTGAAATTAGCATCTGTGACCAATGACACCGTAGTAACAACAGTTTGGAGGCATGGCACGGTCGCTTACGAAAGAGAATAAACCCTAGTTTATATTTGTTTATACATTTGCTGCGGAAGGAAAGTGCTACCAGGGCTCACGAATTATAAAACTCTATTTGAAAAGCAAAAATGGGGGAAATTTGATATGGTTTATGATAAAAAAAAATATTGAAGCAATTGAACAAAAACGAGATTGTGCACCTCCGTGATATATTTAATATGTAATTATTTGACTATTAATAAGAAGTCAAATAATTTGAGAAAACTAAGTTTATGTGTTTGTTATGTTAAGGTAAATGAATGTTTTTTAGTTTAAGCATAATTGAGAGAATCTGAGAATCTGAGTTTGGTGACCTATGTGTTTCATTATTCCATATAATAAGTACCTAGACTGGTTTAACATTAACAATGACTAATTTTACTTAGTAGTATTTTAGGGGATTTTCAGAAATTCAATTGATTGTAGATTTAGATATTCTGTCATAGGAGCGATAAGGCCGGGGCCGTGAGACAATTTGACTTTTACACGTTACGTCGATTGCACATTTTGGCAGTGTCGTATTTTGTCAAAGGATCATTCGGTCACGAGAACATTACCATAGCTAACATCTTTTTTGACGGTGGATTTTACTCATGCCCAACTAGACTTGTACTCATTGGTGTACTTACGTTACTAAGTACACCAATGTAAAAATATACTACGGACGAGTTTCGACTTTTGCTTATTCGACTTATGGCCACAGTGCATTTATAAATATTGATTGTACCTTTTAGCTATTCTAGAATGAATCAAACATTAACTCAGAATCAGTTTACCATTTATAGCGTTATTAATAAACGTGGAGTAAGCTCGGAATAATTTTACCACTTTTTGTTTCTTTCTGTTAACTTTAAAAGTTCTTGTCACGGAAAAAGACAAAGGATGTTTTCACTACTCCGACCTTACTCCACGTTTATTAATGACGCTATTAGTGTTTACTTCGTTCACTAACTTATACGAAGGAAATACTTGTGATATTCTACTCTATAATCAATTATTTACAAAAATATAAAAATACATTTCACACAGGCATGCGACTTTACACAGCTTTAGAATAAATATAAAAAAAAATTACAAAAATATATATATATAATTAAATAAATTCACGAAAGATGGGCGGGATTTACACTGAAGGATGTTTTTTGGTGCGGAACATACTTTTCACCTCACAACCTCGGAAAGGATCGTATTGCACGCTGATTTCTGCGTGCAAAATCGCATTTTGCGCGCTAGCGTGGAAAGAGATTTCAAAATTAGAATCTTCTCTTACTTCTTCTCCATACTTTTCTTTAAAGCAAGTCCTTTGAAATTGCGCCAACCGGAACCTCATTTCTTTTTTTTTTTGTTCATGGCATCGAACCACGAAGTCTTGTTGCACATCTGCCAATGTCGTATTTATTGTTTATTATCATTAGTATCAAGCGAGTTATTCGACTTAGAGATTGTTTGCGTATTTTTATTATTTATTACAAAAACGAGGAATCATATATGATTTATTCGTACAAAAATATAACTACCTACCTACTTTACGAAAACAAAATAGTATAGGTTGAGGAGAGAGGTAAAATATATATCTCATTTTTTTGAATAATTGCACTACTGGCCAGCCACAGATTTCAGCACTGGACTGAATAAAAAAATCTTCTCCAGTATTTCACCTTCCATACTTTGTTTTATACATACAGTATACAACTAGCGTTTTCCTCGCTGTAGTGAGGTGAAAAATTGTGTGTTTCACTGGGCAGCAAAGTTTTTTGCATCTCGTACCTTTGAAACCCTCGCAACGCTCAGCATTCTATATTTGAACCTCTCGCTGCGCTCGTGGTTCAATCCTAGAATGCTTCGCTAGCTCATGTTTCAATACAAGTACTCGCTGCAAAAACGAACTTTGCAGCCTTGTATAACAAATAACTATTGCAGCTCTCCGAGAGGAACAGTTAACTATGTTGGACTTTATCATTAAAAATTCAACCACACCGTCTCTAACGATGAGTATTTCAGTCCCTGACCATTTTGTTAGACGCAGCGTGAATTGAAGATATAAATTGTAATTTATTAGATTTAATCGTAAAATTATTACAATTTATTGGGAACACTTATAGATTATTCAATGTTGTATAGTTACTTTTTATGCGACATAATATTTTTGACCTAACGAGCAGAGCAATGTGTGTCAAAAATAAGACCCCAGGGTGCAGGCCAGCAATAAGTCCATGCGGACTTTGTTTTAGTATTTAGCGGACTTTGTACCTTTTTCATAGCATTAAAACCTCAGGTGAGTTTCAACAATAATTAATTAGTTAGTTTCGCTGGGCCTTTTTCCGCACTTAGCCTCAGAATTGGGCCATTGTACGTTATTTCTTAGAGGGGTTAAGCAGTAAGACGCGACGGGATCCTACTCCGGATTAGCGAATGTCCCACCCATGCCTTCGGACAACAATAATTAACTTCGAGCATTAAAATGAAAAGTATAGTCATAAGATCGATTACTATTTGGATTTTTAGCCCAAATCAAAAATATTGTAGATATTAATTTAAAAAACGCGTTAAATATAGCAGACAACGCGAAATAATTACAATTAATTATTAACAGAAAATTCATAATGCGTCTAATAAAAATAAATTTATTTCATACAAAACAAAGGTGGCAGGCATCCTAGTTATCGTCAGCCTCAGTATAGAATTATCTATGGTCAGCTCGAAAAAGAGCTGACCTCGCGCGTACTAGTAAGTAGATTAAAGTCATACTTTTCTACGGTATGCCTACACAGAACAACTAGATAATTAAATATTAGAGCCTGACATATCTACACAAGCAAGCTGTTTTCTGGCACTCACTTATGTGTTTGGTGGGCGCTTCAGAGAATTCCTCCGGATCGTGTCGACTCGGCATCGGTCTGCCAGCGGAACGGCGGCGGCCGCTCGGTGCCGAACTAGTGGTGATCGTATGCTGCGCAGTCGCCGTGTATTGAACTGCTGCCAGCTGAAACGCCTACTAGATAAACTACTGTGCTTCTTGTAGCCTTTTAAACAATGAGTAAGTTAGGGTTAAACCGTTTTATCAACTGTGACTACGAATGCGACGACGAGGCAAATGGATCATACAACGTCGGCATCGTTGTCGCTTCGTGGACACAGTGTTGTTTGTTTCTACGCAAGCTGCAATCAAGATGCAAGCTTGTATGCGTATGACTCGCAACTACGTAGACAGTCACACTGCAGTGAAAGAGAAAATCGACATCAATAGATTACAGCATTTCTCAGCCAAATAAAATTTCCGACAGATTATGATAAAATGTATTGAAGGATACGACACAGGAAACAATTTGAAATCAGACCGTCTGCGGTGATTGAAATTACCTTTAAATTGTAGGAAATACGGAGAGGAAATAAAACCACAAGCAGGATATCACAAGGGAAGACGCCGTGACGGCGGGTCAATGTTGACTCGATTTGTTAACAAAACATGACATCCAGAACAAATTCGCTTGAAATAGGGTAGGTATCTAACTGTAGATGTTGGATTTATGTTGGTAAACTTTTTTAGGACATAACTCGTGAATTTCTGCTTTATCAAATGATAGTAATAACGCCGCGACGCACGTAAGCGACGGCGAACAACTACTTATTTTATTCTTACAACTTGTGTACAGTAAGTACACATTTTTTTATATTATAATTACAAAAAAAATACAAATTGTCATCAATTATAATAAAAGGCACCATAAGAAACGTAGCTTTAATCGCAAACAATATAACGGAATTCAGAAATTTTAATTAATTATGCTTTAGATTCTTCTTCTGTTTTCGCGATGTTGTATTGAAATTAAAGACAACAGTCTATCCTGAAGAAGAGACCTGGAAAGGTCTCGAAACGTTGAGCGTTGTAACAATGCTAAAAGTAATAAAAACCACGCGATTCAAACCGAAAAATGTCTTTAATTTTAATTATGCTTTTACACAAATTCTCAATGACTGTTATACTTACTAAGAAAAAGATTTTTTCTTTTAATGAACTTCGTAGCATCCCGATGCCCAATTCAAATTCTACCGGAGAGTACCTAAGGCCTTGTGTACATTAATTTTGTATTACTAAAATAGTGTCTCTTTCTTATGTATGTATTACAAAAGAATAATACGTTTATTTAGATAGGTATTATATTAGTTGTCTAGTCACCATAACACAAACTTAGCTTACCATTAGGCTAGATGACCCTGTGTGTATGTATTTACCATGACTATGCCCCTACGTTATGGTTTTTTCTAGAGATGGGCCGACTAGGGGTTCTGCCGACTAGCAGACTAGCCGACTAGTCGGTTCCAAATTTGCCGACTAGTCGGCAATGGAGATCATTATAATTCCGAGATATTTGGGTTAATCATGATCACTCGGCGATTGTTGCTATTTTTTGATAAATTTGCACTTCGCAAGCTATAGTGAAACTTCCAAAAAATGGTTGGAATAAAAATAAAAGTAGGAAAAAAAATGGAGCTGAGGCATAGTCATTATTTTTGATGTTTAGATTATAAAATACATGTAATTTTTCTATCACATTTGGAGGGTTCGATTCCCGGTTGAGTTAGGCGATTTTTAAAAAATCTGTGAATGCAGTTCTACTTATTATTAAAAATAAAACAATGTCTTCTTTCAGTAAAATATCCTATCTTTAATATTTAAGGTACTTTCCCTCCGTGTGGCATCGCCGTGGGACACCCTGTATATAAAAATGAAACCCGTTTTCCGTTGTCACGACATAGCATGAAAACGGCTTGACCGATTTGGCTGTTTTTTTTTTGTAGGTTTCTAATACTCTGTACAAGGTTCTTACGGAAAAAAATATTAAGAAAATCTCTCAGATAATTTACGCTTATGCGGTACGAAGTTCGCCGTGTCAGCTAGTTAACTATAAAATTGTGAAAGTGTGTTGTAATGCGCAAGTGGAATGGCGCATTACGATGGATTTGTCCCTAACAAATTCTTTGTAAAGCGCCTTTCCACTGATAAAACAGTTTTACAGGTTCAAATCCTGTCGGGATTTTGGAAAGTAGTTTACAAAAACTAATTTTCCAAGTGTAGGAAACACTTCAAATAAAATCAAACCTTTGGTATGTACCTTTAAACGTTTCAAAAACGATTTGTTCCCTAAACTAAGATATCTAAATGTATTTAAGAATACAAGTGAAACTAATCGACCGTCCTTATATTGCCATGTAGCAAGACAGGACTTACATAAAAGGGTTCTTCGAAATAGGTAGATTCGTAGATATCAGTATATTCGTCGCACCCAAAATCTAAATTGAGCTTGGTCTAAAGATAAGGTCAATTCTTTTAATAGAATCACTTGGCTTGCTATTGACCTTTAAGAGGACAGTGTACCTACTCTTTTTCCATACACGTAGTCGACTGTTTCCTCCCTGGATAAAGACATTAGAGCAAATATGTTTATGCCATAAAACCTATATCTGCCATCACCCATTACCATGCCTCTACATTTTGTTTTTTTATTCATTTTCAAATTAGAATAGAAACTAAAACTTTAAAAAGTTAAACGTAGGGGCATGCAATGCATGGCTGATATAGGACTTATGGAATAAACATATTTTCTAGGGAGAAAACAGTCGACTACGTTTGTAAAGTTTGTATGGAAAAAAGAGTAGGTATAGACTGTCCCCTTAAGCGTAGTAACGTCTGGTTTTGTATTTCATAAATATTAAAAATAATTAAGTTGGTACTATGCACAATAATTGAAGTTGAGATGAGCTTTCATACTTACAGATTAACGTGGGTACTTATAAACGATGGCCAACTTTATGAAACGTTTGTCTTTTACTGTGACATGAAGTTTCAAAGTTGACGGACAGAGACAAACGTTGCATAAACTTAGTTATCGTTTATAAGTAAGGGGTAAATCTGTAAGTATGAAAGCTCGCGGTACCAATAAACACACTCCGTGTACTTATTCAAAACAGCTGTAATACAGGGTGTCCCAGAAACGAGTGTCAAACGAAAGTGTAGAGGTAGAGGACCTTAAAGGGTGATTCGGGTACCCCACCCGAATCACCCCTATGTATGTTCCGCGATTTTTCGTTGTTTAGAAGTTATGGCCTTTTTTCTCATTTTTCTACTAGAATGCTGATAAACCACTGATACCTTTTTGGTCATACTTACTGCAACAATTGAGATAATTGGCTGATTTCTTTTCAAATGTGGAGCTGAATTATAGGGTCATGATACCTGTTACAAAAAAAGGCGTAACACTAACCAAACTGTTACAAATTAAAAAAGAATTTCATAAAGTGAGCGTTGACAAAACGCTATAAACACTTTAAAGAGCAATTAAAAGAAAAACTCGCCTATTATTTTTTTTCCAAACCAACTTCAAAAACTTCCTTACTTCATTAGCTATCCACCCTATTAATTTTATTGGTCTATCATTAGAGGATCATATCAAAAACTTCTTTGATCGAAAATTCTCTCATTTATCTTACTTAAACCTGAACTCCCGGCCTAATCGAATAACATAAAAAATATATTTGTTATTATTTTATTTAATACATTCATTTGTACAAATCTTAATTAAGATTTATGCGGAAGTCAAAAATCATCACTAGATGGCGCTAGTGGTAAAATACATCGTGGTATCGTTGCGTTTTTATGTCAAAAATCACGTTTGTTGTATAGGAGCTCCCTTAAATATTTGCGGGAACAGTAATACATCCTCTGTAAAAAAATTAAGTGTCTAGCTATCACGGTTTATGAGATACAGCCCGGTGACAGATGGTCAGACAGCGAAGTCTTCGTAATAGGGATGAGTGAGAGAATTTTCGACCAAAGAATTTTTAAATAAAATTTTTGATGTGATCTTCTAATGATAGACCAATAAAATTAATAGGGTAGATAGCTAATGAAGTAAGGAAGTTTTTGAAGTTTTGGATTGGAAAAAAAAATAGGCGAGTTTTGCTTTTAATTGCTATTTAAAGTGTTTAGAGCGTTTTGTAAACGCTCACTCTATGAAATTCATTTTTAATTTGTAACAGTTTGGTTAGTGTTACGCCTTTTCTTTGTAACATGACCCTATTATTCAGCTTCACATTTGAAAAGAAATCAGCCAATTATCTCAATTATTGCAGTAAGTATGACCAAATAGGTATCAGTGGTCGCATTTTAGTAGAAAATTAAGAAAAAAGGCCATAACTTCTAAACTACGAAAAATCGCGGAACATACATGGGGGTGATTCGGGTACCCCTTAAGGTCATCTACCTCTGGACTTTCGCTTGACACTCGTTTCTGGGACACACTGTATGTATATTTGAAGACCTCTGTTAGATTAATATAAGAACATGATTACACGCAGCGCTAATACTATAAATAAAAAAAGCGTAATGTATAGAAATCGAACTTTATATAAAATAAACATTATGCTAAATAGTAACTTCTTTATTGCAAGTCAATTTTGTATAAAAACTTTAAAACTAGTTATGACTGAAAATCATTGGTCCGGTGACAACACCGTGGATCCGTAAGCAGACCTCTAGATTACTCAAAAAAAAATCATTTTTAATTTTAAACTCTAAAAAAAATGATGGTATACGTCATAATCGTTATGCCATAAAAATATTATGCCTTAAATTTTTATGCGTTTTGAGTATGATGTCATATTTTTTATGACGAAAAAGTTTATGCGTTAGGTATGTGTTTATGGTTTATGAGTATTATGCGTGAATTTTTTTGTTTTACCGTTTTATGCCTCTCGTGTTTATGACAAAAAAGTTTATCCCAGACGGAGGGGACCCCCTTTATTCAAACAATTTCTTTGACAAAAAGGCTCAAGTTAACTTGGTCGCTTCGAGCTTCCAAAGAGGCGGGGATGTGATCAACCACTTATGTTACGAAGCTCCATCATAGGCCCAGTAAGATCCTCTATAGGTTTGAGCTTAATCGTACGGGAACGAAAGCTTTTATAGACCAAACAATTTACGTTTTCATACATTGGAAACCAACAAAGTCATTTTTTTAATGGTTTGTCCATGGATATTACATGGCTTGACCCCCAACAAAACTGCATACTCAAAATTAAAAAATATGAAACTTTATTTTTCAAAATTCCTATGAAAGGGAAGCTCAAAATACCGTAAACTGTGCTTAGATTACAACAAAAAACTAAAGATACGGTACCTAGTCTCGGAAAATGAGACGATAAAACTGCGTCTAGCTGACGCACTAGCCTGAGTCGTATTTCGAACCGTTGCCGCGTGAGCACGTGCTGTCACACTGCGATTATCTTTTTGACATCTATAAGAATGCCTTTTTGCTTATTTACAAAGCCTGAATTATTCTTAAAGACAAAAGTTTTTAAATTCCATAATTTTAAGAAAATGCATGTATGTATAGATGTCTCTAGCTCATTTTTCGAATACGCAATGTTAGGATATACCGTATCTACTTATTTTTGTTTTCATCTAAGTCACTGTGCGGCCGCCGCGCCGGCCGCGCCTGCGCCTTTCGCCCGCTGCGCTGCCCTCATCTATCATCTCACGCGATAATATAGGTTTCGATAGGAAAGAAAGAGTTGCTATTGGGATTTATTTAAAGTACAAAAACCACGAAAAAACCAGTACACGTGTTTGAATTTTATCCTCTGAAATCGAGTGACCGTCCTCTGAAATCTGCCGCCTATACGGCCTAGAGATAAATCCAGGACTGCCTCTGTGGAGCGTCCGTCGGGTGCAGTCCGACTGCAATGCAGAAAGGTTCAAGTCCCACCGGGAGCAAGTTATTTGTGCTAAAATACATATTTGTTCCTGGTCTGTGTGTCTTAGCTACTTTTTTTTAAAATATAAAATAGGTTTACACAATTTTGAGTAAGACCTACTTAAAAATCAGCTATTTCTGACTTGTCTTTTTTAAATTGTCGACTGTTAAAGTCGCTATGTTCTGTGACTACTGGACTTGTTTTATTTTCTTTTCAGTTTTTATTTTGTATATGTTTTTATTTAAAGTTTTTTAAGCAGGCGGGTTTTTTATTTTTTTTTATTTTGCGCTTTTTAGTCAGCATTAGGTGCAAGGCGTTATTATATCAATTTTATTGTATTTTAATCGCAATGGCATTATTTCATTGAGGGGGTTATTAAGTTGAGGATTATTCAGTAAGTTGCGGTAGGTAATCTAAGGTATGGACTACTTCTAACTAACTTTAAACCGTTGTAGATCCCATATGGTTACATTAAATGAAAAACGGTTAAAGAAACCTAAAATGAAAAACCTATTCAACGATACCCCACTTGATATAGTCAGTCAACTTTTGTTTTCTTATCCAACTTTAAGTCGTTGTAGATCCCAAATAGTTAAACTAAATGAAAAATGGTTAAGGAAACCTAAGAATGATTTTAAAATACCTATTCAACGATACCCCACTCGATATAGTCAGTCAGTTTTTCTTTTTTTCTTTTTTACAATATGGCGGCTGGTGGTCGCCATTTTGAATTTTGATAACTGTCATGTCTTCAGTGACACTCCTAGGATTAAGACGAATCGATTGACGTGCGAATCATCAAAATCGGTCCATCCGTTTGGCCTCTGGAGCGACACAAAGGAACAATCATACATACATACATAGTCTGATAAACACATAACCCTTCTTTGCGTCGCGCAGTCGGGTAAAAAGGAAATAAACATCTAAAATAAATACCGGGGTTACTTATCACAGGTAAGTAAAAGAATTTCGTACTTTAGTGAAAAAAATAGTGAATGGTATTTCAACCGATAGCCAGTTAGTTTTCAAAGTGGTAGAAATTTAGATAAGGTTTAGATTAATATTTAGTGCCTACGTAGTCATGGATTGAACGGATTAAAATTTTCGTGTAAATCATTTACTTTTCCGAAAAAAGATATTATCTCACGATTCAAGTGGATTGCAGCAGTCCGCTTGGAAAGATGATGACTGGGTTGCCTACAAATGCCAGTAACGCATGCTCTCTGCATTTTGGGGGCGAAGACATATATTCGTCACCGAAAGGCTATACTTTGATAAAGAAATCTGCTGTTCCTATTTGTACGGTTAGTACTATTAGAACTGAAAATAATTAAGTCACTTAAAAATAATTAATTTTTTCATCAAAAATATTTAGTAATAATAGCCTCCTTACATGTGTACAATAAAAATCTACTTAGGTCATAATACTATTTTTTGAAAGATGTATTAAAACGATCTATTAATAGTTTCTGCTTAAAAGAAAAGGAATGTTTGATTCGTGTAGAGTAAGGTCCTCTCAAGGCTCTAACTTGACCTAAAACTGTTATCAGACTGCTGCCAGACGAACAAATGACATTATGTTTGAGCTTGCGTACATAAACACCTGGTTGTGGCAGCTAGTACAACGCGATTGTTGCACTTGCTGCACAGCCAGGCTGCTTAGTGCGCGCCTTATGTGAAAGCTTGGTGCCTACTTAATATACAATGTCTCATACTATTGCGAAATGCTTAAGAATTATTCAGATAAATAAAAAAAATCAGTAGGTACCCAAATGTGCACTTGCCTTAAGAAAGGTGCCATAAGCTAATAGCTGCCAGGTTTAATTATTTTGCATCAATCTATGAGATTTTACAAGGCCATTTTAGTAACAATTTTATCATCCAAATCTTTTTCTATGGGTTTCCCCTACCCCCTACAGTTGTCAGTTTACTTTGAATTAAAGAATATTTGCAAAACTACGACTTTAGATAAAAGAACGATTAAGCTACGACTAAAACTGAAGTATGGTGATAAACTTATTATCACTGAGAAATCGGGAGCATCAACATTCATATGCTTAGTAGATAATCATCATGATATTTTGAATTAAGCCTGGTGCGAAAAAAAAAACGAATAAAAAAGAAGAACGATTCAGAGTCCTAGTACACTACCTCATAGGTGGCGAGGAAACGTGTGCATATTATGACGATTACAACTTTTACAACTTTTTGAATCGTTATATCTCAAAAACGGTGGCTCGTAGAAAAAAAAGTCTAAAAATTTATTGTAGATAATTTTATGATCTACAACTTTTGTCTCAGGTATTTTTATGATAAAACTTACCGTTTTGCTGAAAATCGCGAAAAACACATTTCCTTTAATATTTTTTTTTCCTTACAGGGGAAAGATGGGGAACTTTCAAATTTTGTTTTTAATGATATTTTAAACAATCTTACCGATTTTCAGCTTGGTGGGAATTTATGTAACTTTACTCTTATTTTTTGGTCTAATTTGACCGGACTATATTTGTTACTCTAGCTCGGTAATTCTATGTTTTCAATGTATGGGGAAATCAAACAAATTTATAAAGTTTTGAAACTTTGGTGACATATACCTTTGGATGTGGTCTTCAAGATCCACCACTCTCCCCCCCTCTCCACCCGCCGCTACACCCCCCTGCCTGCCCAGCCTGTTTGGTTTTTGTGGTAAAATTGGCTACAGCTCGAAAACGATCAAGCCTATCAAAATAAAACGTAGGACATTTTTGTTCAAAATTTAATGGGGATCATTTTTTATTATGATACTTTTTTCGTATCTATTATAGTTTTACCAAAAAAGTTAAAAAAAAAACATAATTTCCGGATAACCGGACATAAAATCCGGATAATCGGACATGGTATCCGGATAAAGAAAAGTCTATATGTTCGAAGCATAATCGAACTCCGAAGCTATATTCATCCGTAATTTTTCAAATTTTCTGATATCCGGAAATCATGTGTTGACATACTTCTTCGATACAAAATTCAGATTAACAAAAAAATATAATTTTCGGATAACCGGACTTGAATGTCCGGATAAATAGTAGCATATATGTTAATCGAAGTCTCATCATCATCCGAGCGTTGTTCCCGGTTGCATCCCTCTCGAGAGCCCGGGGTCCGCTTTCCTACTTTTACGTCTCCACTTCGCACGATCTTCGGCATCCCGTGTAGTGAGGGTATTTGCACGCATATCCGATCTTACAACGTCAAGCCAGCACTTCTTGGGTCTTCCCAATCTGCCGCGGCCGGGCGGAGGCGCCATGGCAAGACATTTGTTTCCCACGTAACTAGCCGGTTTTCGTAGAACGTGGCCGTACCACCGTAAGCGGCATTCTTGCAGTTTGTCTGCAATGTCTCGGACATGAAGGCTGCCCCTGATGCGGGAGTTTCTGACGCGGTCTTTTCGCGTCACTCCACACATCCAGCGCAGCATCTTCATCTCCGTGACACGCAGCTCCTGCTTATGTCGCTCAAGCAATGGCCACGCCTCACTACCATACAAAAGGACAGGTCTAATGATCGTTTTATAGACCTGTCCCTTCAGTTTAACCGGCATTTTCGGGTCACAGATGACACCAGTTACCTCTCGCCACTTGGCCCAAGCTGCCGAAATGCGGGACTTGACGTCACAATCGATGTCGCCGGACTCGTGAAGCACAGATCCCAAGTACTTTAACTGGTCTGTCCGCTCGACCATGTGACCGTCAACGCAGACAGGTGTGGGATCTGTGGTATTGCTAGCCAAGTATTCGGTCTTCGCTACGTTGAGTTGCAAACCGCCGTTCTCAAGTGACTCTTTCCAAGCATTTACACGCCTTCCAAGCCGTCCCTTATCCGAGTCCGCTAGCGCAATATCATCAGCATACATGAGCATCCACGGGGGCTGCTCGTGTGCGTCTCGGATGACTACGGACAGTGCGTCCAGTATTACGCTAAACAGAAACGGACTTAGGACGGATCCTTGGTGGACTCCGACTGTAATGGGAAAAGATTTAGTGTCACCAACAGCAGTTCGCACCACTGAATCGGAATTTCGGTACATGTCCCGGATGGTTTCAATATAAGTTTCAGGCACCCCTTTGGACCGCAGCGCCCACCAGATCATCACGCGAGGAACACAGTCGAAGGCCTTCTGCAAGTCCAGGAACAGAAAATGCAGAGGCGTATTCTTCGTTCTGTATTTCTCCATAACGATCCTTAGGGCGAAAACAGGGTCCATGGTACCATGACCGGGGCGGAAACCATACTGGCCCTCCGAGACAGTGCACTCCTGCCGGATCCGAGAGTCAACTATACGCTCGTAGAGCTTCATGGTGTGGGACATGACCTTTATACCACGATAACTTCCACACTCCTGCACAGATCCCTTGCCCTTGAACACTGGAGTGATAACACTCAGTCTCCATTGGGCGGGGATTCTGCCGGTCTCGAGTATGCGGTTAAAAAGGTTGGTTAAGATGCCCACACCACGAGAACCCATAGCCTTCCATACTTCGATGGGGATTCCATCGGCGCCGACAGCTTTCCGATTCTTCATGCAGCGAAGAGCCTTGCGCACCTCCTCAGGCGTAATCAGTGGCACAAGTCCTAGATTCGGAGGGAGTTCCGGTGGCTGCACCTCTTTATACTGCTTATTGAGCAGTTCGTGGAAATAAGAGCGCCACCTCTCCTTCACCGCGAGGTCCTCGCATAGCAGGTTACCATTAGGATCTTTTACACAGCGGCACTTGGATATATCCTGTGCCGCTTTGATCCTAGAACGTGCCAACTTATAAATAAGCTTCTGCCCCTCAGACGTTTCCAACTTATCGTACAGTGGCTGTAAGTGGTCCCGTCTGGCTCTGGCTACTGCTCTCTTTGTGGCACGTTTGGCAGACCTGTACGCGTCGCGATCTTCAGGAGAGTTGGACGCTTGCCACTTTTTAAAGAGGGCTTTCTTCACCCTAGTCTCCCTCTGGACTGTGTCGTTCCACCACCAAGTTTCCTTGTCACACTTGCGTCCTCCCTTAGACATACCGAGGACCGACCGCGCCGAATCAGCGATAGACACCTGAATCCGGTCCCAGTGTTCCTGCACCGATTCGCCTTCAGCATTGGCACATTTGTCGCCGATTGCTGAGGCGAGCATCTGGGACTTGACTTCATCAAGCCTCCACCATCTGATTCGGCGCTGACATGGTTCCGGTCGTTTGTCTTTGGTCTTTACACAGAGATCCATGACAAGGATACGGTGTTGGGCAGTGAGACTCTCACCGGGTATGACTTTGCAGTTGGCCACGTTGCCGATGTGGTGTCTCCTAGTGATTAGAAAATCGATTTGGGTAGCGCGCCCCCCGCTCCTGTAGGTGATCAAGTGGTCGGGCTTCTTTTTGAAATAAGTGTTCACGAGTGCCAGGTCGGCAGTGGCACACGTACGCAGAATTTCTTCCCCTTCCGCATTCCGACTGCCATACCCGAAGCCTCCATGAACACGTTCAAATTCCACCCCCATCTCACCCACATGACCGTTCAGGTCACCACCCAAAACGATTCCCTGCGACAACGGGATTGCCCCAAGTACCTCGCCGAGTTTATCCCAAAACGACCTCTTATCAGCGTCGCTACAACCGACCTGTGGCGCGTAAGCACTTACTAGGTGAGTAGGAACCCCCCCAATAAGCACCTTCACGCACATAAGTCGGTCGCTAAAGCGATTCACCTCCAAGATATCGTCATGCAACCCCTCAGCGAGCACCACAGCCACCCCGTTCTCTCCACCAGGTGCACCCGTGTAGATCAGCTTGTAGCCATTCCCAATGAGCCGGGATCTGCTGCCTTTCCATCGAGTCTCCTGCAGGAACGCCACGGCCACCTTCCGCCTGGAAAGTACGTCGGCTAGCTCCCTCGCGCGTCCGGTTAGCGTGCCAATGTTCCACGTTGCGAAGCGGAGTTTCGGGGCTCGCGTCTTTAACCGTGCCCGCCCGTGGCACGGTAGCCCTAGTCCACTTGCCACAGGAGTCGGGCGAAACTCCTGCGCGCCGTTATGCGGCGGCGCCCTATCCCTGTGGCCATAAACTCTTTTACTACTTTCCATAAAGATTTGGCAAATTTCGACTTTCACGGGAGCGACTGCCGTCTGACCTCCCAACCCCGAAGGGAAAGTCTGCGCCAGAGCCTCGTCCGTTTTTCAGCAGGTGCACCGGCTAGCAGGTGAGGTTGGCTTGGGCCCAACGATCTTAGTGGGCCCCATACACACCCATGTTAATCGAAGTCTAAAGCTATCTAAAAACTAAATTTGGTTGCATTCGGATGAGCCGTTTTTCAGATTCACGTAGACATAGCCACAGACCTATAGGCAAACTAAAAACAGATAAACAGACAAACAAACAAACGGCCAAGTAGAAAAACATGAAAATAAGTTCTATTGCTTCAATAGGTACCCATAAAATTTATTTATTTTAATATATTCTACAACAGACATCGCTCAGTCACAATTTTATTACATGTATAGATTGTCAAGTTTTCCAAAATCAAACAGGCCACAGCTCGAAAACCATCAAGCCTATCAAGACAAGACATAGGACATAAATTGTTCAGGTTTTTTGAGGATCATTTTATCTTTTGACACTTCTTTCATATCTATTAAAGTTTTCCCAAAAAAGTGAAAAAACTGTTACTTTGGACAAACTTGACGGTTAGGAGGGTGTAGCGGTGGAGAGGGGAGGGAGAGTGGTGGATCTTGAAGACCACGTCCAAAGGTATATGGCACCAAAGTATATATACGAAACTCTTATATCTCTCTTATATATATATATATACTAGCTGACCCGGCGAACTTTGTTCCGCCTTAAAGGCAATAAATAAGCATTTTTTTTTTAATCGAACGGGATAAAAAGTATCCTATGTCCTTCTCCTGGCTCTAAACTACCTCCCTGCCAATTTTCAGCTAAATCGGTTCAGCCGTTCTTGAGTTATAAGTGGAGTAACTAACACGACTTTCTTTTATATTTATATAGATACGAAACTCCCCTCGGTTTCACCCGCATAAGTCGGATCCCGCGGGATTTATGGGATCAGAAGTAGCCTATGTCCTTTCTCAAGGACCTATCTATCTCTGTACCAAAGTTCATCTAAATTGGTTCGGATATTTGAATTCATAATTTTTTCGATGCTTAAGAAAAGTTGTTAGTTTAATTAAAGTACCTAGGTATTGGCTTATTATATGATCATTTTTACAAATAAATGTAAACGTCTCTGAACTCTATTTATCACAAGACACGGTTGAATTTCGAATGCAATTCGTCTTTAGTTTCGTGCTAAACAGACAAAGGTTCCTATTCACAATCCTCTTAAAGAAAATGGTTTTTACTTGGGTGATGGTACTTTTGTGACCCTTTTACTAAGTTCACACAATTCATGTCGATTTGATCTCAAATAGTAAGACACAACGTCGTCGTCCCTATTTTATATTACTTGTTACCAAATAAAAGACAAAAAACATTACATAGGACTATTTATTAAAGATATAAATTTAAAAATAGTGATTAAAAACTTGAAATCTAATTTAGAAGGTACCAGTAATGCAACAAATGTCTATCTATAGCATTGACCAACCTATAGTAGGTACTATACCTACTATAAATAACTTTGCACGTAGCTAATGAAATGGTAATACGACATAAAATATAAAAGGTAGGGTATGGGCGCAGACATAGGAACAAGCACTTCTGAGTATGACATGCAAGCTAAGAAAGCTTATACACACATACGTACTTGTATGTCTCAACAAAACTAGAAGATAGTTCAGCCTATTATTGGTGTATCGCTTAAAAGGTGACCAAAAAATCAACATCATAAAAATATGCCTCGCTGAATGTTCAGAAACAGGGTGAGATTGCTTAGCGCAAATCTATCAAACAAATCACCCGTGAGGAAATGTCTGATTTGGAATGCCACTTGCGACAACACATATGCCCTGAACTATTTCCCTCTTGCCATAAGAGCGGCGGAGGCTGCATCAGAGAACAAGCACGTCAAACATGCTCCGCGCGCTATTGTACAGTTTTAGTTTTATTCCGTCGCGACGGTGGCCATGGTGACTTCGGGGAGTTGGAGGCATGAAGGCTTGACCTTCATTAGGGATAAGATATAAGGATTTCGTGACAAATATTTTAAGGGCTTCACAATACTGGTACAGGGCATACAGAGAATTATTGACAATGGTGATTAATCTTTGACTACCTACGGCTTTGGGACATTTCACTATCATGTAGTGATCTTAATAGTTAGACTGACATGTTTACACGCATTACTAGTCGCTGTTGGCAAACCGAATGTTAGAGTAAATGCCACTTTTGAGAAAAACGTCAGTTGCAGAGTCATATCCTATCACTCATATCCTGTTATCTTGGTACTCGATGTCGTAGAATTGCCGACCATCCTATTCCGATAGATTGCACACAGTCCTTACGGAGTGCGTTCACCTTTATACACCTATATAGTGTAGTTAAGATAGATCCTTTTGAGCGTCGATAGTTTGGTCACACATATTTATTTAAGAACCCTGGATCCATGGACCCTGGATTCAAATCATAATTATGCAATACTGGTAATCGTTCGTGAAAACAAAATAGGTGCTTTATCAATCACAGCAACAGTGCAATAATAATTAAATTAAATAATGTAAATATAGTTCGCATGGCACCTTGAGGGCGAGGTGCCGGGGAGTAGCGACCTCGCGGCCCCTCGAATGCTACATGCAGGTAAAAGTCGCCGTTCCTTGAGGTTGAGGCTTTGGGATCTTTGAGACCGGAGGGCTGGCGCCTTCTTTGCTCAGTTTGACCATTCAGAGGGGGAATGTTGCCAGCATTGAGCCTTGAGGACATATTTTATACATAGTTTAGTTTATTTTATTTTTGTTTTTAGGTTTTTTATTTCTTCTGGCGATAGTAATTTTAACTTTTTTAAATATATTGCATGTACTTTGTTGTAAAGTAATGTTGTATTAATGGTCTTTGATAAATGAAGAAACAGGCGCTTTTAATTTAACTAATAGGATTTAATAATTTGACACTCGAAAATACATCTGCGGTTGGCACTTTAATTCTCATCAAAAGTGTCCGCACGGTAGTTAACCAATTTTAACGGCTTAAAGTTCATAACTGTTGAAAATTTAGTTTTTGCTGAAATTTTAAATAAAACTAAATTTTACAGAACTGAATTAATTTAATATTTCGATGTAAAATAGATAATGGGAATAAATCTAAGAAATCGTCCATTATTTAAAATTTAATGAATTCTTTATGACTATACCTATTACGTTGACTGCCTTAATATTAGATTATACGCTTATAATCAGTACCTACCTATACATATGTTATATCTGTATATATCTGGGTAACTTAATTATACATTTACGTCGATCTCGTTCAATTATTTGTGTCAGTCGACTGAAGGTTTATCGAATTTCATATAAAATTAATTGCCAAGTTGCCACAATAAGTGGAAATATTTTTCCATCGTTATATCACAAAAGAGAAAAATCACAACCCTTTCGAAATGAAAGGAAGAAGATTATTCAAAGTCTAACACAATGTTACAATTTATTCTCGTACAATGTCCGGCAAACTTTTATCGAAAACAACCTTCGACCCTCTCTGGCCGTGTAATATCTATAAACGTTGATTGATTAACCCTACGTTTAGAGGGACTAATGGCAGACCAACAAAACACGGTTCACGCTTTTGTCCATGATACGCTAAGGTCAACTTATAGATGTCGTAGCTCTACTCTAACTTCAACTGAGTTTGAAGGAAACACTATAGTCCTGATTTGTTGTTGACAGGTAACCCACATGTCAAGTTAGAAGTGTTCATCTGTCTTATGCTTGATTTGGGCCTAAATAAAGCTGAGTTTCACGATTAAGTAGGAAAAATGTTATTTACCTATTAATCAAAACATTCCTTGACCCCTTATATACAATAATTGCATGTTGATTGCAAAATTCACACTTCATTATTCTGTTCCAAGATAAATAAGTAAGTCCGCGTTCAGACTTGATTAAAATTGTTTTTAAACAAGTTAAAGTAAGAAAAGAAACCGAGACACGATGTTCTTTTAATTAAAAGAGAAAAAAAAGTTTTTGAAGAAAAAATAAGCAAATACATTGGGACATTGTTTGTGCTGGAGAAATGACACCTTGTTGCTTGTTGAGTCAGAAATTTAGCTTAATTATGCTGAGAGATGATGGAGTGTCACCAAGCAGGTACGAATTTTACCAGGAAATTGTAAAATAGTAATAAAATACTATACACTCCAGTTTCAAATCATAACTGACCAGTAAGCGTGCTGAATCTTAGATCGTATCGTCATGACGATTCGAGTGGTATATTGGTCAAACTTGCCCAGAAAGTAGAAATTATGTCCAGTAACAATATCAAAACATTACTTAAATAATAGAAACTTACTCTATCAGAATAATCAAATGTGGCAGTTCCACGTCCAGCGAGATACTCTTGAAACTGTGAGATGACGCACACCAACGCATAAACCTGCAATTAAATCACATATTATTATCTAAGCAATTAAATCACATATTATTATCTATGCGACCGACACAACCTAAGGACCGAACTATAAACATTTCATTATACCCACACTAAGTCCGGGTTCAAGATTTTATCTATACCAGCAGTCTCGGTATTCACGGGAAGAAACCTCGAGGGACGTAGGTACAACTAGATCTTTCACCTAACTGACGTATGCAGGTATTTAGTTAACTGATCGGTGATATACTCTGCCCCAACACGGTAATTAAACTTGTGCGGAGGGTAGTTTTTGATTTTCTGTTACTTCGCAACCAAAATATTAAATGTAATATAACAATGTATTGTGAATTTACTAGTGTCTCATGTAACAATCGTGCACCTACCTAAGTTAGACAAATAAAGAGTATTTTATTTCTTTTTTATTTATTATCTTGGTCTTTGAGCTCAAAAACATCACGTTCTACATATATGCAGTAGAGACCTTGGGCAGTTCGAATAACGACGCAACAAAATAAAATGACCGATATACCGGCAAAGTTTAAGAGAGAACTAAGGGTGTAGGGTTACTTCCGTTCTCTCTTAAACCACAAGTATGAGGAAAGTCTGCCAGTAGGCTCACGCCTTTGAACTTGTGGTAAATGCCGACTAACGTCTAGACAGCTAGACGTCTGACGTCTTCTGTGGCGCGATGGGCGAATGCCCGACCGCAATGCAGAAGGTTGCGGGTTAAATGCCTAATGCAATAATGCCTAAAAATAAATATAAGTATTATATTCGTTGTCTAGTAACACAAGCTTAGTAGCTTACCATGGGGCTATATGGCGCTGTGTGGTGTTCATAGATTTAATTTATTAGTATTATTTCGTTTACAAAAGAAAAAATATTATCACTAAGAAAATTGAATAAAACTTTCGAGATAGTAAAAGGTGTCGTCGGAGTTTTGTGTTCAGAAGACGCAACTCGTTTCAAAGCCGAAACTGCATTGAAATACAATATGTTAGATATAAGCTTTAGAAAAGGATGATAGGTTAGATATACTTTTCGCTACAAGGAGTTTTAAAATATTTATACAATGCCCAAGAATTTTTCGATGAACTTGCATATGCAGATTTTATAAAATCATTTGTAACAATAATGACAGCATCATTGCCACTACTACTGATACTCTGTCGTCACCAATCTTAAATTCCTAATTATGTACAAAAACGTTTATTTATTTACTTAATATAAAATGATAAAATTAATAAAACATTGTTTTTACCAGACTGTCCGGGAAGAGTTTTTTTTAGGTTTATTCTAATCTAGGTAATAAAACATGTGTAGAGTCGGATGCATACTACTGAATATTATAAATTCTGAAAATACCATACCGCGATACCGCAATGTATCTTGTAACTAGACAAGATACATCGCGGTATCATTACGTTCTTATAATTATGTCTAGCAAACCTGTAAATTACATAATTACCTACCGAAACTAATTGTTTCCTTTGACACTCCCCTTGGGTACTTTTGTACGAGTTGTACAACATGATTGAAATATTATCGACTTCTTTTAAAATACTTAGCTATGAGAAACAACTTAGAACCTCTGTTATTTTTAGTATTATTTTCATATTACCATTTAAATTGAAATCGTTTTTAATGAAGACAACTTAATTTTACAGTCGGCGTCTAGGTACTCGCACGAAAAATTTGAATAAAATAAACTCACATGGTGTGTTCTATTTTAAAATATTCTTTTGAATTTCCCTGTCGTATATTTGATTCAGTTATCAAAATAAAAGCTATAGGTACTATACAAACAAATAGTATAGGTACCTGTACCTACAGTTACAGAAATTCTATTATAAGTTTTTACATGTAAAATGTTTTTTTAAAAGGACTTTATACCCCAAACTCTATATAGTTTTGACTCTCATAGTTTTAGTTACTCAGAAAGGTACATAAACTTTATCAAAAGGAAACAATGTTTTCAAGTGAGAATGAGAATTACAGTTTATATAGTCGTAGATAGAGAAATAACTCAATATGTCGACAGAAGAATGATTAAAATCGATTCATCCAAATATAGGTCAACATGGATGAGGGTAGAATCATGTGGAGAAAGGAGCAAGTGTATAAACCAATAATCTTACGAAAACGGGAATTTTAGAGAAAAAGATTAACGCAATTTATCCTTATTTCTTAATTTGTAAGTGTATTTATGAACTAAAAAGGTCAAAAAGTAAATCTGGAGAAAATGGAAAGATGTGTTCGGCATTTGACCCCGTTCGAAATTTAGACACAAATTTTCATTACAAATACAAAACAAATACAGAAGAGCTTGCTGGGGCGATTTTTCCAGTTATTACATTAACTACAATTGCCATCGTACAATAAACGCAACCGAAGGGTGGCCCCAATAGAATTGTGAAAACGAAGAAACCTAGATTTTTCTTCTGTTTTCGCGATGTTACTCATTCCCACTCGTGCCCGCCCGTGTGAACCATGACAACCATGTAACGTAGAGCTTTAATAACGTTTTAAACCGGAAAATGAGTAGGTATAATAAGGTATAATTACGAAGAAAATAAATGTTCTGCAGTTTCGTTTTCTGCGCTATAAGCAATAAGTCATAAATAACACAAACGTCACAGACAAGCTAAAAAATTCTATGTATCGATTAGTACAAAGTCGTTAAACACAGTTTTTGTTTATTGTTTTGACTATCAGTATTTCTCATTAGTTACAAGTGTGTTTCCATGTTTTGCATTACCTATTCATATGAAATAATAAGCCGCGATTTCAGAAACGACGCGCAATTCACTGAAACTACATTACTGTCAAATGGGATTACTGAGAATAAACATGTCGTGATTTTAGGTGGAAACGGTTCCTCGGAGGCCGCGACAGATGACAACAGCGCCGCCTATGTCATCCCAGCACAGACTATTGCAAGTTAGACATTTTGCTCCCGAGGACGAGTAGATGCTCTCTTAATTTCGGCCTAGCGGGTGGATTACCCGTGGTGAAGCGGTCACACGCGCTGGATCGGATTACCAGTAGTCGCGGGTTTGAGGCAGTATTTCCTAAGTGTGGCAAACACTAAGAAATAATGTTTACAAGACATCTAATACTAAACCTCAACAACAAATATGCTCTATGAAAAACGTCTGAAATTACCAGCTAGTAATTTAATAAATCGTTTAATTTAGATAAAATTCTAAACAATTACAAACATTATGTTTTTAAAGGCATGCAAAAATACTTACATTTTATTTGTCCGTAAATGGGTCCTCTTTTTTACTTTATTACCTTATTAAAATGCGCAACACGACCATAAAGCTATTATTTAATGCGAAATAAAAATATCTAATGGAATAGGTAGGTACCTACATATTTACTGGTGTAAAACTGGGGTACAGTACAATATTTTTATGATAGCGCAGCGTCATAAAACGAACAATCATAATACTTCGAAATATAAAGGATTTTGTGTAATGGTTGATGAGTGGTGACAGAGTTCGAAGCACTTTAAAATGCCTGAAATAACAACAATTGAGTTGGCGACTTTTTGAAATCCATAATTATTAAGTTTAAAAGTACAAGGCGGCCGTTTTGAGGAAGCAGGCGAAATATGCTTCGCTGGTGGAGCAATATTTGTTTGTGCCATTTGCGGTCGAGACTGCGGGCAGCTGGGCTACTGAGTCGATCGCGTTTGTCAGGGCTATTGGCAGCCGTCTTAGGGATAGAGGTCTTGACTACCGCTCGGGGTCGTACTTGGTGCAAAGGTGGCCATTGCCATACAAAGAGGCAATGCTGTTGCGGGTACGATCAAGGGCGGTTTATTTAATTAACTTTATTTTTTTATTTATTTGACATTTGTTTGTGTTTAGTTTAATTATAACGAAATGTGTTGGGCATATTATAAAATGAAACTCTTTAAAGTACAATAAAATAAAAACAGTCTAAAAATGGTTCACGTTGTATGCTGTGGTCGGCAATAGAAAAATGCCATTAATTTGCTATTACAAAACCAAAAAAAACACAAAGCATCTTTACAGTTATAAAAGTTTCACAATTTATAAAAACAAATGAGATTGTGTAAGTAGCTTGCCAGCGGAATTCCCCTCGTGCTTCTTGTTACTGAAACGGAAGAGGAACAGTGTAATTCTTCCCTCGTTCCCGCCTTCCACAACCCTGCTAGGAATTCTCAATAATGCTCAATTGCTCATACTAAACAATTTTCAAGTACAACGTGTAGTCACAACTGATACGAGGGTATTGGAAATAAGGTTTATCTATTCGTGTTGGTCTCGGATAAAAAATCTGCGTCTCACAACGAATGCAGTGACAGGAAAGAAACTAAGAACTAAAAATACTGTTAATATTAGGATAAAGAATTAAAGCACAGAATTTATTTATTTAAAGGCTCTAAAGTCGTCTACCCCCTTTGCTAAATGCTCTATTAGAAGCAAAATGTAGTAAATGTGGTAAAGCATAGACATCAAATCCAAACAAAAATCGTCGAGATACAGCAGAATCGCCCTCGTTGATATAAATGGGAATAGCTGTAGAAACCAGCTAACCCTTTTTCGTTTTTTTTTGTAAAAAACAACGTTGATTGATTTTGTCTATGCGTCATTTCATTATTCTTTGCCTTTTGTTTCGGAGTTAACTAATATCACATACGGGAAGAATAAATATAATCAACACCAACTCATTATTAGTATGTACGTATAAAAAGCGACGAAGAGCACTTCAATACAAACAGTAAAGTTTAATCCATTACTATATATCCCGGTTTAACAGGTCTACAACTCGTTAGGTTTTACAAGACTACAATCGACGGAACACCACTATGAGGCTAGAGAAGGAGAAGCTAGAAGTAGAACTGGATTCCCAAAGGGTTACGATTTTCAGATCCTTGTGCTCCGGTTTTTAACAATGCTAAAGGACACATTCTTCTCCTCCGATTTTTGGCCGGCTGGAATAGTTGACAGACGTAACAGGAAAGTGATCGAGGATCGGAACCCCTATTTAAGTTGACATTTTCAAAGATATTGTATTTTATTTATTCATGTAACTGTACTCTTGCTTTCATTCTAAAACGTACCTTCGACAAACGTTTCTCTATCGAACGATTCGTGTTTCGTTTATGAGTTGTTCAACGACAGAACCTTGCCTTCCACTACGAAGATTTCGCTGACAGAACAATTCATTCATAGGTGAATCAACGAAAGAATATTTCACTAAAGAATGATTCCTTGACAAAGCTTATTTAGCCATGGTTTGACAAAGTTTAATTAACCATGGTCATCGATTTGGGGCAGACGTAAGAATTTATCTAATGATGGACATTGAAATAAAAAAATGAGGACTACCCAACCCACGTTTTAATATTTAATTGTTTTCGTTTAGAAATAATCGAACATGCCTTACAGCAAGTATATGTATATAACGTCCCTATAGAGCGAGACATCACCAAATCGAAAAAGTGCCGATTTGACTTAAGAATGCCACTAAAATTCCCATTTTATTATCTACGTTTCTGTATTTTCGATTTTATCTTAGGTATTTTAGTTTTGAAGTTATAAAATGTGAGAATTCACCAACTCTGAGTACTGATCGCAGAAATAAAATGATAATTAACCAAGTTGACTTAATTAATTCTTACTTTTTAAACTAAATACAGCTGAAAACTAACTCGACTTAGGTATTTCTATCCCTATTTAAGAGCAGCGTTCTGAAGCCCTATAACACGTCGAGAATTAACTTACTCGAGTTAGTTAATTTTAGCATTAATGGTTCGATACATTTTATGAAAGCTAGAAATCACTAACTCGAGTTAGTGATTTCTAGCTCTCAATATTTTATGATTTTATTAACTTTAATAAAAGCGAAAAGTCATCAAATCGATTAAGTGATTTCTTTCATCCTAAAAACATACAATAACCATTAGGATGAGAATTCATCAAATTGATTAAATTATTTTTTGCACAACATAATGCGAATCTCGTTGTGAGTTAGTTACATTCCGCATGAAACACAGACGACTTAGTGAGTTCTATCATTACGGGGATCGGGACCCGATCGATTTAGTGATTTCTTCCCTATACTAGTAAAAACACACCATAACCTAGAAGGTTAGAATTCATTACCTAAGTCGGTTTAATCAATTTCTGCACAACATAATCAGCATCTTGTTGAGAATTAGTTACATTTCACTCGGAACGCAGGCGACTTAGTTAGTTCTTTTATTACTGGGGTGGATATTGCGGAGAGATAGTAAACTCTAGCTCTGTTCGCGAACAATGCATTTTTTCAATTATCTCCATATAAACGGCAATTCCATACCTTAACCACCTAATATTGCTAAATCTTCTTATATATAAAATTTCCATGTCACAGTGTTAGTTACCGTACTCCTCCGAAACGGCTTGACCGATTTTTATGAAATTTTATTTTCGTATTCAGTAGGTCTGAGAATCGGTTACTATCTATAATTTATAAGGCAAAACAACGTTTGCCGGGTCAGCTAGTCTTATAAATAAAATTTCCATGTCACAATGTTAGTTACCGTACTCCTCCAAAACGGACGAACCGATCTCCACCAAACTCCACATGCGCATTCAGTAGGTCTGAGAATCGGCTACTATCTATAATTTATAAGGCAAAACAACGTTTGCCGGGTCAGCTAGTACTATATAATAATATTATAAGTTCAAAGTTCAACTATATAAAATTTAGCTTCTACTGAAACGTTAAAGTAAACGTGAGGTGCATAAACCTATCCCAAGTGGAACATGAGAAGCAGATTCAGATGTTAACAATCACTCTGCTAATTTCCACGACTATCTGTTGATGATTGATCCTGATCACTGTTTAATGTCAGTATCATCATCTTGGTAGCTCTGACTAACTGTTTAAGAAAGTTATTGTTAGTTCACTCCCGTGACATAACCCAGGTAATGGCCATGAGAAGTAGGTATTGCGAGCGAGATAGATTGCGATTGTTTTTTGTATCTTGTCCATGGTTGACATACTAAAGATTGCTCAACTACTGGTACTGTAGAAAAGTTCAACCATTTGGTATGCTACGTGATAAGATATTAGGACACAAAGTCATATTGGCCTTAAGTTAGAACTTGAATACTTAATGTGAGGACTTTACCGAAAAACAAAATAAAAGGACGTAAAACTAAAACTTACAAGAGTGCGCTACGGAAATCGCAATTCGATCACGTAAGCCGAATATAGAATAATAGTTTATTCTATATTCTTTGTACCCTATACCAAGTAAATCTTTATGATACCTACGTTTAGGCTAAGACAATCGAGTCAGCAGCAGTTTTTGAGCTATTGTTTGCAGCTTTGCGCTTCCAGTGGCATGGCCAGTTCTAGTCTACTAGGATGTGGGAGAGAAAAGGCTTCCTTGGTACAAACCAAAATAAAATAGCGGGAATAATGCTTAATGAAATCACTAAATTTAGTCAACGGCAACGAGTGTCGAAAAAGGGAGTCGTGTTGACTTCGTATATTACGTTACAAATCAATTTAAGTCACTGCAACAATCTGCAAGTTTATGGAAAATATTCTGAACAATCGGTTCCTTAATTAGATAACTAGAAGCGTAGAATAATGAGGTTATTTCTCATCAGTGACCGACAATACGGATGTCGACGTAATAGGTTTATTTGAGGTTTTCCAGATAGCGTAGTGTTTATCGTGTTTCTTGACATTTTCATGACTTTTAACTTTTAGAATACAGCTTGATAGCATTATTCTTCTATTAAGTATTGATCCTTGACTCACGCGAGATCGCATATTATAGTAAGACAATGACTCGTATAAGCCAAGTCTAACATACTACTGGCGATCGCGGAGGTAGTCACCCAGTAAACGAAACATTTTTGGTGCAAATCCTATGGCGACCAACTTTGCCAGCAGTATAATATTATATTAAGTATATCATAGGCCACTCTAGATTTTTCTTCTGTTTTCGCGATGTTGTATTGCAATTAAAGACATCCTGCGGGTTTAATCGCGTTAATTTCATTGTCCACCCTGTCAAACGCTTTTCGAAAGTCTAAGTAAAGGACATCGACCTGATCAGGTCGGTTTCTCTGAGAAGTCAAAGATGCGTGTCTGTCTGTCTTTTAAGCGGAGATCAGGCTAGATGTCTGCTCTCCGCTAAGAGAAATCATTTACTTCAGACAAAGGGGCTCTGGTGAGCTGACAAAGGTAAGCTAACAGAGCAGTAAGTACCACATAGGACATTGAATCCCGACATGAATCTATACAAAGCGCAACTCCCATCATTTGTATAGAGTATAATCGTTCTCACTGAGCGGAACCGCTCAGTTAAAAAAATAAATAAAATAATATTGCACGACGTTCCACACAGCGCAATCTAGCCCCAAACTAAGCACTAGGCTTGTACTATGGGTACTAGACAACGGATATACTACATATTATACTTTTTTTTTTGTAAATACATACATATGATACATAGAAAACACTGAATATCCCATGCCTTCGGACCGTGGTGAGTCCTAGGACATGTCGATTTCCTCACGATGTTTTCCTTCACCGTAAGAGCGATGTTATTAGCGCACATAACTTTTTCTTAAAGAAAAAGACATTGGTGCGCGGTCGGCCTGGATTCGAACCCACGACTCTCGGAATGAAAGCCGGGGTATCTACCACTATACCAACACCGCTCTGAAATTGAGTTTGAAATTGAAATCTGAGTTGAATCTTGAGGCGTTGGTATCGATTGAAAGAAAAGCCAGAAGGCTCCCTTCGACGGTCAATTTTTTAACGAATGGCTAGTCATTACAATAATATAATAGGTCCCACACTAGCATGTCGGTTTTTTATCAGTATGAGTATCTGAACTGTCTAATGTCATTATCATATCTTACAACCAAATAAATTAATGTACATCCAAATTAAGCGTTTACGTCTGTTGGCATGACTACAATTGGGATCTTAAAGTTGCGAGTTAATAGGTGTATTCTAGTCTAGATAATAATACTCCATCTTTCAAAGGGTCTTTGTTAGGCCCATTGCTGTTTAATATTTTTGTCAACGATATAGGTTCTTGCTTTCTACATTCCAAGTTCGTTCTGTATGCTGATGATATGAAAATTTACAAAAAGATCTTGAGCATTAGTGATTGTAAACTTCTGCAGGAAGACTTATTAAGGTTTGAGGATTATTGTCTAAGTAATAAGTTGGATCTAAATGTGGACAAGTGTTACTCAATCTCTTTTACTCGGAAACCTAATGCAACGTATCATGCTTACCTATTAAAAGGTAGCCAATTACGTAGGGTGCATGAAATTCGAGATCTGGGTGTGACTCATGACTCTAAACTAACATATGATGTCCATATTGACAAAATTGTCAAAAAAGCCAATAGATCACTAGGATTTTCAAAAAGGATTTGTTCTCAATTTTCCAATATTAAGCCTATTAAGGTCCTGTATTGCTCTTATGTCCGAAGTGTCCTCGAATACTGTTCCCAAGTATGGAACCCACATTTTAATATTAATATAGATCGTATTGAAAACGTGCAAAAACGTTTTTTGAGATATTTGCAATTTAAGTGTAAACAATATGATGATGACTACGAAGCTAGATGTAGAAGACAGCATATTTTACCTCTTCAGTTGAGGCGTGAAATAGCTGATATTATATTTTATGTTAAAATAGCTCAGTCTAGGGTAGATTCTCCAGAGCTTCTATCCAGGATTGTGCTTAAACCCCCTAATTTACCTGTCAGAGAATTGTCTAATTTGAAAAATGTTGTGTTGTGTGTGCCAGTGACTGCGTCTAAATACAGAAGCAAGTCATTTTTCGTGAGATCTGCTATGTTTGTGAATGGGCTGGCCACCGATCCAGATCTGGACTTATTTAGTTTCTCACCTAATTGTTTCCGAAATGCATTGGCTAGAAAGTGGTTTAAGGCTGCTTCTTAAATCTGTTTGTGTTTTTCCTCACTGTTTTTTTTTAATATATTTTCCTTTTTATTATAGTCGATAAGAGTCAATTTTGGTGATTGTGACTAACAAGTGTTTTAGTTTTTTAAATGCGAAAGCTTTTAAATGGTGTTTAGTTATAATTATTTGTTACGTTATAATGCTATATTTCACTGTCTGCTTTCCGAATAAAATAAAATAAAATAAAATAAAATAAATCTTAGCCCACATTGTTACTAAGCCTTATCATCATACTGATGTTGAAAGCTGATCTAAAAATTTCAAATAGATCCCAAAAAAATCGCCAGAGATAAAGAGAAGTAATGGAACAGGTAGACCTGAACAAAGTTTTAGTTAAATTTTAAACTTATTAACTGACTAACTTAACTGATCCTTTTTAACTGTGTGAAAATCAAATATTTTGTTAGATTTTTAATTAATTGTATTTTTCTGATATTATTGATATTTCATGATTGATTTAGGTTTTATTATACATTTTAATTAATCTAACCACTTCATACTAACTATAAAAGTATATTGTTTTTATAAATTCGCGTTATATATTAGAAAACAATAATAAAACATATCGAAATATGCAGTTAGTTGATTTTCGATAATAGAAAAGACAAGATCAATATCAACTAACTCGAGTTGGTTTCAATTAAAGCTTCTAAATACTGAGTAAGAAGTCACTAACTTCATGATAGAATTAACTAACTCGTAAAAAACTAAAAATAGTTTTGTGGAAGAATTAACTAATTGTTTTTTTTGTCCCTAATTGATACAATTTAATACTTTTTCGAATTTCAATAAATGTGATCATAAACTAAGGCGTAATACCTTTTAAACAAAGTTTAATTTATGATAATATGTAATACGAATCAAAAGTTATGGCAAATTTAATTTTAAAAATCTTTGAACGCCGATATCTCGGAACAGTGTTTTTCGATTTGGTGATGTCTCGCTCTATAGGGACGATAATATGTATGTAAACCACAATAATACCATTATACCTTGTTTTAGAAAATACCAAATTTAATAGTATCGAGGTAGGTATAGGTATTAAGGCCTTACCAGTCGGAATCGACCTGTAGCAATTTGATATTATGAAAAAAGTAACCTATAAAATGTGATCTGGTTCCACTTATACTCTATAGTTTACAGTCCAATCTTTTGGGTTTTTAGATTCAAAACACGATTACAAAGATTTTACTGGATATTTTTTAAGTAATATTTTTTTTAACCGAAATTCAGGCTTTATTCGCAATATATCAAACATTATAGTCAGTAAAACCATATAAACAGATAAGTGCTGATATTTAGAACTGGGTTTTCAGATTATATATCAGTTTCAAGTCATAGCCTTACAATGATCAACAAAAGGCCCCGCGGTTTCACCCGCGTAAGCCCCAACCTCGCAGCAGTGACTAGATAAAAAGTAGCCTTTGTGGTAATCCAGATCACCAGCTATCTGCATACCATTCGGTTCATCTCATGTGGTTTAGTAGATTTTGCAAAATGCAAACATCTACCTAAACCCAAACAAAAATCTAAACTTTCGCATTTATAATATTAAGTAGGATAAAAACAGCGTTTGATAATAGTTAAACGCTAACTGGAACAAAAAAAGTTATGCCTAAACCCTAAACCACTAGTGCCGACTACCGGCTATACGAGTATATTATCAACATTTCGTATGGCATCTGGTTTTAAATTAAAAAAAAAACAACAAGATTTTTAAGTCATAGTAGGTAGATAAATAGATAAGTCAGATATTATAATACTATTATCTCAAAAAACTTCTCTTGCGTTATGTATTATATTATAAACAACGAACTCAGTATTATATGGAAGTCGCAATGTAGATATAAAAACGTTCCACGAATATGCATACTTTTGAGCAGCGACCTAGAAATTCCGACTAATCGCGAAACAGTCTAGTGACAGTCACTTTGATAAAAAGTCAGTCTGTTCTAATAAAAATGGTTAACTGTGTGGTTAAATGGTGTAGAAAAAGGAAAGAAACATCTAAAATAAATACCGGGGTTACTTATCACAGGTAAGTGAAAGAATTTCGTACTTTAGTGAAAAAATAGTGGATGGTATTATGCAACCGATAGCCAGTCAGTTTTCAATGCGGAAGTGGTAGAAATTTAGATAAGGTTTAGATTAATATTTAGTGCCTACGTAGTCATGGATTGAACGGATTGAAATTTTCGTGTAAATCATTTTCTTTTAGATTTCCGAAAAAAGATATTATCTCACGATCCAAGTGGATTGCAGCAGTCTGCTTGGAAAGAAGGGAGGATGACTGGGTGCCTACAAATGCCAGTAACGTATGGTCTCTGCATTTTGGGGACGAAGACATATATTCGTCACCGAAAGGTTATACTTTCATAAAGAAATCTGCTGTTCCTATTTGTACGGTTAGTACTATTAGAACTGAAAATAATGAAGTTACCTCAAAATAATAAATTTGTTCATAAAGAATATTTAGTAATAATAGCCTCCTTACATGTATACAAAAAAAATCTTGAATCATTCTAAGAAAAAATAACTTATTTTTTGAAAGATTTAAAGTATTAAAACGATTTATTAATAGTTTCTGCTTAAAAGAATAGGATTGTTTGATTCGTGTAGAGTAAGGTCCTCTCAAGGCTCTAACTTGACCTAGAACTGTTATCAGACTGCTGCCAGACGAACAAATGACATTATGTTTAAGCTTGCGTACATAAACACCTGGTTGTGGCAGCTAGTACAACGCGATTGTTGCACTTGCTGCACAGCCAGGCTGCTTAGTGCGCGCCTAATGTGAAAGCTTGATGCCTACTTAATATACAATGTCTCATACTATTGCGAAATGCTTAAGAATTATTCAGATAAATAAAAAAAATCAGTAGGTACCCAAATGTGCGCTTGCCTTAAGAAAGGTGCCATAAGCTAATAGCTGACAGGTTTAATTATTTTGCATCAATCTATGAGATTTTACAAGGCCATTTTAATAACAATTTTATCATCCAAATCTTTTTCTATGGGTTTCCCCTATCAGCATATAACAGCTCAATAAACAGCTTGTACTAAAAATAAGCTTGTTTAGTACACCCTTTTATAAGATTTGTTTTAGCTCAGACGAAGTAAAAATCTAGCATAGTAAGTATTTTTAACTTAATAATAAATGACTGGTCCCATACAGCATAACACTATTCGCCACGACATCCGTCATGCTAGTTCATTGTCAAAGTCTGTCAGTCATGCACAATACTGTGCGTGATATGTCTGCGCGATGTTTGACTTTAGGACATGTTTCAAGAAGGATTTGAATGAGAGTTAGATCTCCATTTCTATTTGTTACTCGTAGATTATAAAGTACATTTACGTTTTAATAGCCGTACTGTCTACACGTTTGTGTAGAACTCTGCTATGGGTCTAATAAAATTCCTAAAGTTCCCGTGGATAGTGGCCTTAAGAATACCTACTCATGTAAAATTAACCGAGTTGAACGCAGTGACCTCTATTCCGCTATGTAAGTGGGTACCGGTCCCTGGAGATATTCGGTATTACAGGCAAGGATAGGTACACGTCCCTATGGGTTCTCGCTACAATATTGACCTAGTAATGGTTGAAAATTATTTATAAAATGAGTTAAGAATATATGTCCTACGTTACTTTTTATATGTTATTGATTACAGCATTGCACATCTTGCCTCATATGCCAGACAACCTAGACCTTACAGGTTAGTCTAAACTAGAATCTAGATGGTGCTGTGTGCAATGTTGTATAGTCTAGACAACAAATGTAGGTCCAGCTTAAAGTATATTATAGCTTATATTGTGGGACTTCAATGTTTATAAAGTTAAATAGAGTAGAGGTAAGAAAATAAATAACATTACATTTTTCTGGGATTAGACCCGGAAAAATGTAACAATGATAACAAATCGTGTGAATTAAAAAAAAATCTTATTTTGACCAAACAAATATTCTAGAGGAGGATTAAAAAAACAAGCACGAAAACTATGAGGGATTTTTTTGACTACGAAACCCTAAAAACCTTAAAAAAGGACAAATAATAAAAAGTTAACTACTGGATCCAAAGTTGCGATCGTTTCAAAAAAAGTAATTCAATTTAGAATCTGAATAATTTATTCTAAAGATTGGTCAGAAACTTTGCTGCTTTAGGATACTTTTAAGCATTCAGTTTTACAACATATTTAAAGCGGAAGACGGGGAAAATACGACGTTGTCGTTGGCATAGATAATCTCTATATTTGTACAACATAAACATAGGAAATATAACAGATACACACAATAAAAAATAATAATTTTTAATAAATAATTTATTTTTTATAAAAAAAAGGTTGAAATTAATCGCTAAGCGCGATTTCGAATTGATTTCGCTAAGCGCGTTTGCAAAATCACTAAGTGTGATTTTCGCTCAGTTAAATAGAATTAAAATATAATCAAGGGTTTCTGTTTGTTTTCTTGGGCTAGGGCCTATTTTCCGCAATTTTATCTCACAGATTGGGTCTTCTTTGCATATTTTTGTATATGGATAACATTTTGAAGATAAACATTTTGATAGAATTTCAATTTTCATGTTGAAATGTTTTAGTTCTTGTAGAACAAAACGTGCGTTTGTGTAATTAAGCAACATCCGAAAGCAACAGAGTTATTTATTGTTAGTAGGTAGTAGGTACATATCTATGTTTTAGGTAACATCATTTAATATCATTATTTAACAATAACATAGTATGTGAAGCAAAAGTTAAGAGTTAACAGTTTTTTTTTCTTACAAAACTTAACAGTTTGTTTTTTACAAAAGTTAACAAGTTAACAGTTTGTTTTTACAAAATTTAACAAGTTAACAGTTTGTTTTTACAAAAGTTAACAGATAACAGTTTGTTTTTTTACAAAAGTTAACAGTTGACAGTTTGTTTTTTTACAAAAGTTAACAGTTGACAGTTTGTTTTTTACAAAAGTTAACAGTTGACAGTTTGTTTTTTTTTGTTGTTTTGTTTTGTAAAGCTTCACATACTATGTTATTGTTAAATAAAACAGAACTGGATTTTTAATAAGTACATTGTATCTAAATAACTACTCAGTCCAGTATATTTCTTGCACATTGTTAAAAAAAAAATAACTATATAGCCGGCATCCAGAAACAAATCATTTTATCTCTTCACACTTAAGTGAAGCAATAGAACAAACCTTTTTTTTTTTTATCGAGGAGAAATCCGACCTTATGGACTGTCCCACCGCTCCGGGGGAAGCAGTGGGGATGTGTGGGGCTCCCTACTGGCCTAAGATGGTAGGCGGCCAGAGGTTTACCCACTAAAACTCCTCGGTGTCCCTCTTTTCACCATTTCCGGGGTGGCAGGCCCTGTTTCCACATACAACTACCAACCCTCAGGGTGATAAGTCTGGCTAAGAGACCTCTTCTCAAAAACCCTATCAATAGGGAAAATCCCTCACGAGAGGCGGCGCACGACACGCCGGCGCCATCTCGGGCACTTTAATAGAACAAACCTAGAGAACAATCAACAACATTATTTCACTCTAAATGAGTTAAATAGGAAAATATGGGAGATTACGGTTCATGAGATACAACCTGGTGACAGACCTGGTGAAGTCTCAGTAATAGGGTCCCGTTTTTACCCTTTGAGCACGGAACCCTAAAAACGAAATAAAAAGGGCAGTGGTGCTGTGAAACTAAACAATAACATTAACCGTTTGCAAATACAAAGGAAACATATCCAATGAAGATTGTGTGCCTGACTCTTCAAAAAATGAAAAAAACACCTTTTGTGTTAGACGTGAAAGAAGAAATTTGCAAAGACATAAGTACTTCGGTGTATTGAGTTGTAATTTATTATATAGGTATAGTAGTTGAAAATAAGTGAACAAATAAATAGTTAATCTATCTATCTAACTAAGTTTATCTCTAAAAGACATATTTTTAGTCTACCTAACTAAACTAAAATGCAATTAATAATTTGCCAAAATAAATTAATATTCTCTTTAACTGTTGACTGTACAAATCACCAAAATACATACCTATAATAAATATTTATCGGGGGGAATCGACACAGGGGGAAACGACATTGGGGGGAACCCCAACGAACCCATATTTGTTTGATACCGCGTATCCCTATGACTCCAACTGATATGCCATTTGAAATCAAACGATTACAATATCGATTTATTAGCATTTTCTATACTTTCGCAAAATTTATACTACTGTAACATTCCATACATTTTGTAGCACATAATATAAAAATTAAAACACCTCGCATTTAGTAGCAAATCATACACTTTTTATTTTGTATTACGAATCATTAGCAGTTTATTTACTATTCTAGCTCACTTTAGTATCAGTATGATAATATTTACTATTGTACAGTCACTTACTTCAATTTCTATACTTTTTTTTATATCTTGTCAACCTTCTTACACGCTGTCTCAAGCTCAAGTGCTTTCTATGATAGATTTTAAAACAAAATTATGACAATGGTTTGAATACCTATAATTGATGTCAATGTTGTTGAATCCTGAAGCTGAGCTCTTAAGATGGAAAATATTAAGTTTATTTTAATGAGTAATGGTAGAAAAGTGTTATGGAAAGATGGATACCGTTATAACAAAATTAAAACAAATAAAGGAGGAACTGAAATATGGCGATGCTCCAGTTATATGTGCAGTGGCTCTCTTACTTGGTGTGTAACTGATGGGACAGTTACAAGGGAGGGGGATCACCAGTGTATCCCAAATATGTCTCAATACAAACTGGAAGTAATTATGGAAGGCCTAAAAAAAGCCGTATGTGACGATTATCGTCCGATTCCAAAAGTGTTTGATGAATTCATGAGGAGTTACAGATCTGACCCCGAATATGATGACGTTGTACCATCCTTCGAGGCAGTAAGAGATACTCTATATCGCATTAGAAAAAAACATTACAGGGTTCACCGTTGCACATTTAAACAACTTCAAGATGTCATCATTCCACAAAGACTAGCTCAAGACTTTTTGTTTTTTTATGGACGGACCTTCTGATAAAATTATTGCTTTTTGTAGCATGGAAGCACGGCAGTCCATGGCTAATATTTCACATTATTTCGGCGATGGGACGTTCAAAGCCGTTCCCAAACCATTTTTACAATTATATACCATCCATGGGGATATCGGAAGCGATGGTAACTGCACTAAGATCATCCCTCTCATCTTCGCCTTATTGTCGAATAAACAACAAGCTACCTACGTCCGATTTTTTCATCTGGTCAAACAACATTTACCTAATATGACACCATACATTTTTCAGTCAGATTATGAACTTGCAGCTATGAATGCGTTTGTAACGGTATATCCAGCCGCCTATATCAAAGGGTGTCATTTTCATTTCGCTCAGGCCCTTCGCCGCAAGGCTAAGAAAATGAAAATCACTGAAGTTGGAAATGGTGAACAAATTTTATCCTTGTTTACAGCGGTTGCTCACCTCCCAGTGACACATATACCCGAAGCATTTTTAACAATAGAGTTTGAAGTTAAAGAAAACACCGCAATATGGGATGAATTTATCAACTATTTTATCAAACAATGGATGAACCCCGATATTTTGCCAGTTATCAGCTGCTATGGGAATAGATACCGAACTATTAACGCATGTGAGGGATGGCACAACCGCATTAACAGGACAGTTGGAAGGGGCCACCCTAGTTTATATTTTTTAATATCATGTCTACGCAAAGAAAGCATTGATTTTGATTTTCGTATACGGCAAAATAACATATACGTTACCTTCAGCAGAAAACGCCAGAAGAAAATGAAAATCATTGATGAGCGGCTGACGAAATGATTCAGACCATCACACTAAAAGAATGCATGGAACGGCATAGTAAAGTGAAATTCACGTAGTGAGTTTGTATGCCCGAACCTATTTTTAAAACATAATAAATACTCCTCCTCCTCCTTAGTCGGTCCCTCATAGTTAAGGGTCAATTCACACGTACCACAACCACACCACAGCCACAACCACACCACAACGACGCCACGTGGTCGGGCGTATATTTTGTATTGAAAATGAATATTACAATTCACACGTACCACATTTTTTTCGTTGTTTATCGACCACCTGTGTAATACGACCACATCGCAACCACATCGCGACGGCAACGCCACCACCGGCGGCGGCGGCACCGCGGCCACATCGCCACGACATGACAGGGTCAATTCACACGTACCACAACCACACCACATCGACATTTTGTCGGTACCGCAACGCAACTGCAAAAAGTCGCTGCGACACTATTCACACGTAACCACAGCTTGACCACATTTTGTCGCTGCGACGTGGTGTGGTTGTGGTACGTGTGAATTGACCCTTAGGATCGTGACTCCGTGCAACGTCGTGTACAAGATGTCTCCATTTGTTTACTGGCATCTCCAGTATCTTAATATATAGGTACTATTACAATAGTTAAAAAGCAATGTTCGGTTAGTAATAAGTATTACAAGGAATTTAAGTTTATGCGTGTCACTGTACTTTTAGTGTAATAAGTGCTACATTCTCCGACAGTACTTAAAGTTTTTACCAAAACGCTAACAATTGTACTTTTAATAAATAAAGTTGATATTTTGATAAAGATATAGGTATGGATTTGCTATTAAATGCGGGGTAATATTATTTTTATATTATGTGCTACAAAATGTATGGAATGTTACAGTAGTATTAATTTGGCGAAAGTATAGAAAATGCTAATAAATCACAATATCCTGTGCGTTTATCATTTGCGATGTCCATCAACAAGGCCCAACTCGATAATCTTGTAGGTTGGTTCTGTTCATAATAATCCTATCAAAAACATACTTGTAAAAAAAGCAAGTCTCGCAACTCAGTTCTTCTACAGTTAAAAGTTGTGATATCCATGTATGTTATTCCAAGTCGGGGACATTCTGTCTTTACAAGTATGTTTTTGATGGGATCTCATTTCTTTTTGTTTTAGTTCTTAAATCCCAACATCTCTAAGTATACCTATCGACACCTATTTTTCAATTTCATTAATACTTGATAATTTAATACTGCAAATATAACTTTGTAATCCTATACATTTATATGGGATTACAAAGTTATTTCGGAAGTTTGTGTTTTTAGGGAAAACGGGACCGATTTTTTTTGTTTTATAATTTTCCCTTAATGTATATGTTATAGGCAATGTGTATAATCCAGCATTGTATAGAATGCCTAGGCATTGTATACATTGCCTAAAACGTTCAGGCAATGTGTATAATACAATTCATTTCATACATTGCCTAGGTATTGTATAAAATGCCCGAAGCGCATCAGGCAATGTGTATAATGAACGACGGCAGCGGTCGCCGAAGCGCCTAATACTATAAATAAAAACATTATTAACATTTATTTCATATACAGTGCGATTTTTATACATCACGCCTTTTTTATTTACAGAATAAGCGCTGCGTGTAATCATGTTCTAACATTAACCTAACCTAACCAAGTCGGGGTGCTCCGTTTAGTTTTTCCGTGCTTTAGATAGTTAGATAGCATCGGGATTTTAACTGTAAATATTTTAATATTAGATACCTATTCGAATACGTACCTCCCCAAACCCCCTGCTAATATTTAAAGCTTATTTTAAATGAAAACTGTTGGTTTTTTTTGTATCATGATCAAATTTCCATAATCAAGTGGTAAGAAATAAACAGGGCAACTTTCTGCAGCAATTTTTTGGTACGGTCAAGTGCACTTAGACCTTTACACTTGCCATTCGATTTTGTCCTAATATCGCAGAAGATAAGAGAGGTGGAAATGTCAAAATGTAAAGCTCTACGTGCACTTGACTGTACGTTGTAAATGTAAATGTTTATCCGAAGGGAACTGCTATGTGAGAAACGCTGTCTACGCAAAAAAACACGTTACATACATTACCTATGCGTCAACCGGCATTCTATACAATGCCTAGGTATTCCATACATTTCCTAGGTAAAGTGTAAAATAGTTTGAACATTCAATATCATTTCACACATTGCCTGGACAATCCTGGCATTTTATACAATACCTAGGAAATGTATAGAATGCCTGCATAAGACACATTGCCTATAACATATATACTAAACACTAATTGCATTCTGAATTAGAAGCTTCTACGTCTGCTAGAAGTGCCTTTTGAATTTTGATGATCGGTCAGTCAGTGAGTGACAAAATTAACAAAATTAAGAAACTTTGACTAGTTATAATTTTTAAACTACTGGTTCAAATTAAATGAAAAATGGAATATCGTCTTTATACAATGCCTGGTTGGTTACAGAAAATTCAGGTTTCTAGTTTTATTCACAACGAAGTTATAGGAGGTCGAAAAGGGCCTGAAATGCTTCGAGAAAAGAATGGTACGGCCGTGCCGCTTTGTTGCTCGACTTGGCGGGGGCACTGCCGTGCCCCCAGATGTGTATGACAATGTTTATCTATCAGAACATTTCGATTTAAGATATTCTAGAAAAATCCTATAAAATATGAGAGAAAGTTAAAAGTTAAAGTCTTCGCATAATATAGATGATCGCTACTATACATATTGTGTATAGTGGTAATGTATTACATACTAAAAAGTCTACATGTCGAATAACAGAATAAAATGATAACACATAGGTAAATAAACTACCTACTGATATAAAACATAATTTTATTCATTTGTAATTCTTATCGTGTCTGTTTCGTGAAAATGTTTCGAGAATACTCAGGTGGAATATAAATAAAACTTATTTAGAGCTTCGTATATGTCCCGTAATATGAAGAGAATTACATATACAATACAGTCTTGGGAAATCCGGATCATTTAGTGTCAGAAACAAAATTAGATTTATTTATAGTTTACTTTGAAAATATATTACGTGGAAGTACATTACTCATTTCATATAATGTACCTACGACAAATAGTCAAAATTAATTAACGAAATGTGTGGTTGATGGAAGCAATGGACACTTAAACATCGTACCGAACTATGGCGTAAACAAATTACTAAGGGAGTGCGTTTGACAACCATGCAGACTATGCTTTGTTTATTCAGTGAATAAACTTTTGATATGACATCCACATCGTTTAAATTATATTTTAAAATATGTAATTACTACCAATAAATGTCATCCTTCGTGATTGTGGTTAAGAAATACCTATGTGTCAAATGTTAGATCACTACAGATCATACATGTATAATATATCGCCCTATCAATTAGAATGTACATTCTATACCTACATACATATAGGTAACAATAATCATTCGTCAAATAGAAGAAAAAAAACAGATTAAAATCGAAATATGAATTCAAATAAAACGATATAGGTAAAACTGATCTATTCAGTAAATTCATCGTAGTGCATCTGAGAGATATCGCTAAAAATTGTAATAATGCTCCTCACGGCATCGTAGCGTTGTCCAATAAAAACAAACGAGAATTTATTACTTACATTTAATACAATGATGAAGAAATCCAATGTGAACAGGAACGATGTAATTGGATTGAAGTTCATCTGTAACAAAAGATAAATATAGAACGTACTTTTGTCTTTCTTTTGGGCAGAAGCAATAAGTGAAATTTTCATGATAGTTTGGCTGTGGGAAATTGTTTTTCTTTACAAACTATATTTTTCCATTTTGTGTAGCACCACAGAATACATAAATAGTACAAGTACAGAAGCTACACTGTTGAACGTCATTTAAGTAATAGTGATCCTTGCAACGACACAATAAAGCGCAATTCAGATCGTCAAGCAATACCTGTGTTCTGAAAACGGGCTTTAACAATTCTAATTTGAAATAAGTGTCAAATTTCGCGATGGGGTTGTCTATTTAAAGTTTTTTTACCCGAAAACGGCAAAAAGGAGGGTATGATTTTAAAGGATAAAAAAAAAATATTACTATTTCCACATCCATCCCGCACACCAGAACAGTCTCCACATGCTGGCCCATATTAGTGGGCTATCATCATGTAGAGGGGCCATAAAATCGATATTTCGCGTGTTCTTTTGACATAATGATATTATTTCCATGCATATTTGAGAAAACCTAGTCAATAATTTGCCGACTAATTAGCTATAGGTAAGTTAATATGCGTTTTTTTACCTCTCAATGTCATTTGGCAGCGTGAAAAACTTGAGGTTCGGATGCTTTTTGACTATTATTTAGGCAATCAAAAGCGATACAATATGACTGATATGATATAAATATAATTAAGACCTCATTTTGTAGGGTTCCGTATACCGCGATGTATTTTTACTACTAACGCCATCTAGTGATGGAGTGATAGACTTAACGTTCGTGTTGCGTTCCTGGATTGGTTGGTCTAGTGTTAATTTTAGAGTTCCGTATCAAATTGTGATAGTGGTATGGAAACGGAACCCTTCGTGCGCGAGTCCGACTCGCACTTGGCCGGTTTTTTCATAAGCCACGTGACACACGTTTTTTTTAACGTGAAACACAACCCGCAAGCTCCGGCACAATAGCGTGGCGAGTTTGACAACCGGCGTACTTGCACTTTACGCAGTGCAGTTGTCGTTTCATGACAGATTGCGGAGTGGCATAGGCCAGGCAGCACCTAATGGATATTTTAAACTTAAAGGTTAGACTATACTAGGACTTATAGTCCATCCCCTTATAATATGTTGTTGTTGTTGTTGTTTTTTTCTTCATGGTCAATACAATAGTACCTATAGGTAAGTCTAGTTTAATTTAAAATAATCCAAATTCTAAATGTTAATTTATATTAAATTATATTTGTAACTTTAGTGAAGTCAGGGTGGCAGTGGGCACCCACAACTTAAAAAATTAAATAATAAAACAAACAAAGGCACGGACCAAAAGGTCTGTAGAGCTGAATAACTCATTTATTAAAAAAGAAAAAATTACTTAGGGGTTTCGTTTTACTACGTAAGTTATACGATATGAATATTTGATACGATATGAATATTTGATTGACTACTGTGTATATTATATCACCAAAATATCTACGACGCGCGTCGTCGGGCATACACACACACACACACACGGCTGCGACGCAGAAGGTTGCGGGGTCGATTCCCGTCGTGAACGTGTGTTTGTATAATCGATAATTTGTTTTAGTTTACTAAAACAATGGATTATTTTGATGTACCTAGGCAGTCTAATCGTCTCGTTTACTACTAATTTTACAAATCTATCCAAGTTTTGCAGTCTTTTATATTATACAAATTAGAATGAACGATTTAATTAATAAATGCCTTATCGTACCAAACACTTCAATTAACCTAATTGCTGCAACCACGCGCATGCGTGTCACTTTTAATACAAGCTAATACAAGGGTATTATAAGTGACACGCAAGCGTGGATACCCTTAATACCAACAAAGTGCAGCTAATCTAGGGTCAAAAGTTTCTGAGATATTGACGTTTTAAGTTTGACAGTTGAAATTCAAAATGAAGATCTTGGAGAGCTCTATCACTTAGGTACGCTGAGGAAGTGGTGGTCTAGGGTCAATAGTTTCCGAGATATTATCAGTTCAAGTTTGACAGGCTGTCTGGCTGTCATATTTTGTGCGTTTTTTTCACTAATCGACTAAAAAATCCTGTCTTTTTTAACTTTGATTTTTTTAAGTGTTTTTAACGCATTATTTTCTTAAGTGTTTTTTCAACAGTTTTAGATTCAACCTTTTGGGAATTCAACATTTTGGGAAATTCAACATTATGGGAAGTTCAACATTATGGGAAGTTCAACATTTTGGGAAGTTCAACATTTTGGCACTCGAGGAAAATAAATAAATAATTTTAATTGCATAAGTTGATAAAAAATGCTATGCAATAGCTTTACCGCGGCAGTCCCCGAGTGCCACACGTTTTTTATTGAGTCGAGAATTCTACGATTCCGTCACATTATTGGTTTTGTATGTAACGTCGTGGAAACACCATGTGTCAGATAAGCAAGCACTATTTTTAGCTCTCAAAATACTTGTTAAAAGTTGCCATCTCAGGATCATTTTTTGTTAATACCTACCCAATAGGTTTGTTACTTATAAAGTTTATGATATTGTTTCTTTAGTAAAAATATTTGTGTTCTGTAGTTATTAATCAATCGAATTTAAATAACTAGTTTACAAATAAAGGACCTATTAAGTCTTTGGTATAGTCAACGGCATCACAAATCAGCATCCTCTAAACCGTCACAAAACTAAGTTATTCAAGGGCTATGGCATTTCGAATGAATATTTTGGAAAACCTTGTGCCCTGTAAAAATAAAATCTTAATCCGAATAATACCGATATTAAGGTAGAAAACTAAATTTTTCATAATTCTTTTTTCTTTCTTTTCTTTATTTTCTTCTTTAATTTCAATTCTTTTTTGGTAATATGTTTGTGTGGAAATGGTAACACTACCCACCTTCTTAGTTCTTAATAAGTCCTTTATTTGCAAACTAGTTATTTCAATTCGATTGATTGATTACTACAGAACACAAATATTTTTACTAAAAAAACAATATTAAAAACGTTAAAAGTTACAACTCTATTGGGTATGTTAGGTATTTATTAACCGACTTCAAAAAAAGGAGGAGGTTCTTAATTCGACCCGTATATTGTTTGTATGTAATATGTATGTACCTATGTATGTGGATAATTACGGTCCAGCATATAAAGTCCGATTTCCATAATTCTTTTTTCATTGCAAAGATGAGAGTCCTGAGTTGGTCCCATAAACTTTTGGTGAAGATCTGATGAGAACCTTCGGAATGATGAGCAGAACAACATCCCAGAATGCAGTCGATTACTACTTTATGGACTTCTACCAATAGAATCGGCTCTTGAAGAACTAGGTATACAGATTAATGGAATACCTGAAATCACCTTCTCATCAGAAACTCCTCGATGATTAAAGTTATGGTTACAATTTTGATGATTTTTAGTGACTGTCGAAAGTATACTAAAAAGGATGAAAAAAAAAACATTTTTTTTTTTAAACAGACTTCAAATAAGCGTAGTAGTAAACATAAGGAACTGTATGGAAACTAAGCCTAATTGATAAAATGAAAAAATCATTAAATAATTTAAAACCGACTTCAAAAAAGCGTAGTAGTAAACATAAGGAACTGTATGGAAACTAAGCCTAATGGGGTGCCACACGCAAAGCTGTAAGCAGAGGCGCTGGCATCGGATGATTTTTTTTTTGTCGATGGCACCCACGACACGGCTTCAACGTCAACGATTATCTTTTAACATTTCGCGCCAAATCGGTCTGTGAATTCAAGTTGGAGTTTTTGTGTGTGGTATCTAAAATGTATTCGTTAATGTCGGTTTGTAGTCTAAAAGAAGAACTTCGGAGGTGAATTGCTTCTACGGCTGGTAAAAAGGCCAATTTAATCGAGAGGTATGTAATAAAAACTTTAAGGGTATTTTATTAAAATCGAAATATTTTTTCATTGTTTTCTTACGATTCACTTCTTTAATCGTATTGATTTTACTTTAGATTGGAAGCCTACGACCGCAACAAAGACTTTGGTGCGGATCTAAACGTGTCTCGAGATGAAGTATTCTACTCACCGCGCCCGAAGGTTCATTCCGGGACATAAATGCGGATTCCCCTCTTCCGAACCTAAGCAGACAAGAAATTCGAGAATATTTTGAAAGGTAATTAGATACTAATATCTATATAATATAGGTAGGTTAGGTATATATTATTTGCCTACCAATATTATATAGAGGAAATACATATTTATTTGTTTGTAACGAACTAGCCGAAACCCGCGGTTTCACCCTCGTAAGTTCCGAACCCGTGGGAATATCAGAATCAAAAATCCTCGACTCCTCGATAAAGTAGCTTTCTATTGGTGAAAAAATGTTTGGCATCAGTTCAGAGATTACCCGGAAAATACATACCTACATACTTATGTAACATTTCTAAGTTACCAACGGTAGGTATATACCTCTTTATAATATTAGGCTACGAAACTACTGGACCGATTAAAACAATTCTTTCACCAACAGAAAGCTCTCTATGTATATTATCATATTATGGAAGAGACTTATGTTTGATCAAGATATTTAAACGGGATCGGGAACCACGCGGGACGCAGCTAGTGTATTATAAGTTATTCATAAATAACTGCAGGTACCTATATCTTCATTAGTGTTCAATATGATATTTGTTTTGCAGGTTTAATACAAAGGCGATTATTGCAACCTAATGCGCTACATTGAGTCATTTTATTTATTCAAAACCGTAAACGTACTTTTTAACTAACACGATTGGACTCGTAGTTTTATAATTTCCCGGGTAATCATGTGTTTTTTTTTTGTAAATGAAATGCCGCGATTTTTTTTTCTTTCGGTCTGAGACTGATATGGCCAATTTGGCGCCGAGAGTTGTAAAAAACACCTGTTTGACAGTTCTTAATTCAAACCTAAGATCATCCGACTAACGCCCTCTGCCGGGATAAAAAGTTAGTGTTCTTCGTCATTGATAAAATAAAAAAATCAATAAATTACACATTAAGCGATTCTATCATACCTACCAAAAGAATTAAAATGGGATGGTTGGCTATACATTTTGGGCGAGTGTTTTACCAAAAAATATCCTGGGATGGAAAGTTTTAACATGTATTTTGAGAGCACCTGGCTAAAGAATAGTGCTTGCCTATCAGACACATGGTGCTTCCACGACGTGATATACAAAACAAATAATGTGACCGAATCGTGGAATTCTAGACTTAATAAAAAAATAAAATGCAAACCAAATATAGCAGTACTTCTGCACATTTTAATTAAAGATTCGAAATAATATTTTACCCTTCGGAAAAAATAATATAACAAAGCGAACTACTGAGGCTATTATACAACAAAACAATATTGAATCAACCATTCAAAAATTGAACAAAAGCGAAATATCATTAGAACTCTGTTTAGAAAAACTGAAGGGATGAACATGACGATGTAGCTACCTACATTGTCATATTCATTCCTTCAGTTTTTATGTTTGTTTTAATCAAGTCCACACTTGATTTAAGACGGGGATAGAAGATTATCACTCGTCCTTTTTCGGTTGCATAGGATTAGGAGTGAGGTACTTTAAATCCCTCCATTCGCTCAGGATTCTACTTAAGAATCTACTCTAGAACCCCTCGCTCCTCTCTGGATTCAAAAAACACTCTGGCCGGTAAAATAGTCTTTTCTCCCTTGGTATACAATCTACTATTGAATCTTTGATGATATCTCGTAAAAACGATGATTACTCGTAAAATGTACATTATTCCATCAAAGTACGACACCTGAGTAATATAGTTTTATACTATGTAAATACATAGTTAAATAATGTAGTTAGTTAATTAAATAATTAAATTGATTTTTGTTGAAAATTAGACGTAACTTTATGATTATTATTTATTGTTTAAATGTTAAATTTCATGTTTTTACTATAAAAAAATACATTTAGAATATAATGGTAATCTGTAAATATAAATACAGCCTGGTGACAGACGGACAGACGGACAGACGGACAGACGAACAGACGGACAGACGGACAGACGGACAGACGGACAGACGGACAGACGGACAGACGGACAGACGGACAGACGGACAGACGGACAGACGGACAGACGGACAGACGGACAGACGGACAGACGGACAGACGGACAGCGAAGTCTCAGTAATAGGGTCCCGTTTTTACCCTTTGGGTAAGGAACCCTAAAAACAGGCTTGTTTCAGCGTTATTTTTTTTCTAAGATCGTCATTTCACATATGTCGCGTTACGTTTGACAGCTGTCATCCAAAAGGAAGATCTTGGAAGCTCCATCACTTATGCTGAGGAAGTAGTGGTCTAGGGTCAATAGCTTCCGAGATATTGACGTTTTAAGTTTGACAGGCTGTATGGCTGTCATATTTTGTGCCTATTTAGATTGTCTTTTGTTATTCACTAATCGCCTCTAAAAAAAATCCCGAACAGGACATTGTGGGAATGGGACTTTATGCGAATGAGACTTTATGCGTCTAATCCTGTGAAACGACCCTGACATATTAAGATCGTAAGCAACTCACAGCATGTGAGATTGTTAGTTTGTGAGAAGCCCCCAAAGTCTAAAAAGATCGTGGGCAACTCACAGCATGTGAGATTTTTTGTGTGTGAGAAGCCCCCTAAGCCATTTTTAAACCATCCTAATCAGAGTTTAAGCCAAAGAAGTTACATTGGTCTAGAAGTGAACTTATAAATTTTAGAAAAATAGTAGGTACCTTCTTACACTTGATATGTAGAGAAATTTGAAATATTGAGTGCAATTTCGGTTGGCGACAGATGTGAGGACGTTCTTCGGCTGGTAGACGACAAGAAAATTGCAAACAGCGGGAGCGCAAGCGAGATATTATGTAATTTAAGTCTTAGGATCAAATAACTTCAACATGCAAGGTTGGAATTTAAAATTGGTTCCAACATATCTACCTACCTAATTTATAGTGGTTTCACTTGTCAAAGTGTGGTTCATAATATATCTCCCTGTAACCACATACCTTAGCAAAAATCAAATTTAACTCTAAAACAATTTTCTAATAACAATTCGAGAATGTAATCCAAAATGTTCTAATTCTACGAGTATTAATTCTATAATAGAATGTATCTTATTATAATTAAAGATTAGATTTTCGAGTCGAATCTTAGGGTACTTAGTCTGAACGGCTCAAATCGAAATTGACTATTATTACTAAATGTCTCAATGTCTGCATAATTGACTTACATAATTGACATAGACAGGTGCCAAATGTACAAAAACCATTTCCCAATTTTATTTTAATTTTACAAATAACGAACGATATTTCAAGCCGAAACATTATAATCAACCAGAGAATAAATTGTGGAGTACATACTGCGACTAAAACAATATATAGAATGGATATATCGTCTTTTCTTTATCAATTTATCCAAGGACCAGAAGAACAATGACACCTTAATGTCAAAACATAAAAATCAAGAAAGATTCAACAATATATTTACAGCAAACACCTTTTCATGTCCATCTCCGACCCCTAGCTCGTCATCATCTGGAGATATATTCAGGACGCCCCCGGACTCCAGCGAAGACGACGACGACCACTACGTGGCGCAGCTTCAGGCGCCGCCTAGGAGTTGTGCGGAGCCTGAGAGGCTCTCTGTTTCTCTCGAATCTGCCCTTTCTACATCTGCACCCCCACCGACCGACAGACCACCGACCGACAGACCACCGACTCAACAAGATGCGACAAACCGAAATGTTCTAAATTATGTGTCACAGGAAAACAGGGTTAAGTGTGATAAGTGCTCTCGTTTTTTTAATGGTAATCGTGGCCTCAAAATTCATATAAGTAAAATACATCGTTCGGCACAAAATTTTAACTTTACAAATTCAAATTCTTTTTGGGAATCACTATCTAAGTTTTAGAGCGCTATGCCAGTAGTTAAAAGGATTCCGCGTGGGGCACGCATTAGTGTGGCAAAATGCCTTACGCGTGACCTACAAAACGTAATAAAAAACAATACAGTAAAAAGCTTGGGAGCACTTACTCACTTTCCCTTACAGAATTTTACACGTTACGAAGAATTTTTTGGAAACAGAATCCCTAACAAACAAAATTAAACAAAATTGTATACGAAATAGCGACTCCATCCCTGATTTCACTTCTGTAACTTATCCTCATCCCCGGGCTAATCTTGAAAAAAGTGAAATCTCTTTCAAGCTCGTTGAGGATAAGATGGCCGAAGGAGACATCAGAGGATCAGCCCGGCTATTGTTTTCTAGTGACACAAGTGCACCAAATAATGCGGAGACCTTGTTGGCTCTTAGGGAGAAACATCCACCTTCACCAACACATCACTTTTCAGCCTTGCCTTCAGGAATCGACGAAGAGCCCATGAGTGCTGCTCCGCCTGAGCTACTATCGGCTATTTCATCTTTTCCGAGTGGTTCAGCGGGCGGCCTCGACTCGCTAACGCCACAACACTTAAAAGATCTTCTGAGTGTGACATGTGGCGAAGCCAGGGACGCCCTGCTAAAGGAGCTAACAGCACTTGTGAATATGATGCTTGGAGGCAAGGTTGATGAAAACATCATAGACGTTCTCTATGGCGCCAATTTATACGCCCTCCTCAAAAAGGATGGGGGTATAAGGCCTATAGCTGTAGGAACTGTTTACCGTCGTCTCGCAGCAAAAATCTGTTGCAAGAATTTAAAAGAAACCCTCTGTAAGGATTTCCAACCCTTACAGTTGGGTTTCGGATCCCGCGGTGGCTGCGAGGCTGCGGAACATGCTTTGAGAACGTCACTTTTCCATAACAAATGTGAAGTGTTGGTAAAGGTTGATGTTAAGAACGCTTTCAAGTCTGTTGACAGAAGTTTTCTTCTCAATCAAGTTAAAGACAAAATTCCTAGTGCTTATGGATTTATTTGGCAATGCTACGGCAAACCTACGAAATTAACATACAAAAACAACCTCATTCTTTCGGAAGTAGGGTGCCGACAAGGTGACCCCCTTGGGCCTGCTCTTTTTAGTCTAGCAATTCATCCAACCATTAAAAAGTTAGAGTCAAAATTCAACGTGTGGTACCTAGATGACGGAACTCTAGGAGGCGATATAAACACAGTATACAATGATCTAAAATTAATTATTTCGGAATTTCAATCATTGGGACTTACCTTAAATTTTTCAAAATGTGAAATTTTTGTTCCCAACAAACTGATTCAAAATACAGTATTAACCCTTTTTAACACAATAGCACCAAATATAAAATTACTAGATAACCAATCACTTCGCCTCCTAGGATCACCGATTCTAGACGAATCGCTAAAAGATTTTATAGAAGAAAAATATCAAAATTTTCTTTCTGTTTCGGAACGCCTCCAAAAAATTAATATGCATGTGGCTTTTTTCATAATAAGATATTGTCTTTTCGTGCCAAAATTCATGTATTCTCTTAGATGTTGTCAGCTTTGGAAACATCCCTTGCTTACACAACAGCTTGACAACATCATAAGAGATACACTCACCACCATTTTAAACACTTCTTTAGATCGCGCTTGGCGGCAAGCCTCTCTGCCAATAAGGTTTGGAGGTCTCGGTATTCGCAAAATTTCTAGTGTATCAATGCCAGCTTTCTTGTCTTCCATATACAAGTACTTCGAGCTTAGTACACGCTATTTTAGAACCTATAAGTCCAAATTGCCAGTTAAACTACTTAAATGAAGCCACAGAAAGCTGGAAAAGAGCCTGTCCAACGGATTCGTTACCAAAAGCCCCCTCTTCTCAGAGGCAATGGGACGAGCCGCTCTGCACGTTAGATTTCAATGACCTGATACTTCTATGTACTTCAAGTTCTTCTGCAGAGCGTGCTCGTTTACATGCCGTTACTCGATGGGAATCGGGTCTTTGGTTACAGGCGCTACCATCCCGTAATATTGGTAATCTTTTAGACAATAACACATTTCGGTTGGCCGCATCTCTTCGTGTAGGTGCTTTCTGTACAGCTCCTCACCGGTGTGATTGCGGAGAGCCGGTAGACCGGTTCGGTCACCACGGATTATCCTGCCCAAAGAGTGCGGGCAGGATACCACGGCACTCCAGCCTGAACGATGTCATCCGTCGGGCCTTCGGCAGTGCCGGCGTCCCGTCAACTTTGGAACCTAACGGACTTTTGCGAGACGACGGCAAGAGACCCGATGGAATGACTCTCGTTCCTTGGAAGATGGGTAGGCCCCTAGTTTGGGATGCGACTTGTGTGGACACGTTGGCTCCTTCCCATCTTCCAGTAACCACGGTGCGGGCAGGAGCTGCCGCTGATAAAGCGGAAAACCTTAAACGGCACAAATATAGTCATCTAGATAGGGGTTACATGTTTGTGCCGTTTGGGGTGTAGACTTTAGGTCCGTGGGGGCCGGCCGCTCTGGAGCTGTACAGAGAGCTAGCTAAACGTTTGGTGGAGGCTTCGGGTGACCGGAATGCTGGCTTGTATTTTGCCCAGAAAATAAGTATTTGTATACAACGGGGCAATGCAGCCAGTATTCTGGGCACTTTTCCCTCCACCAAAAGTTTAGCTGATTTAGATTTATTTTAGTTTTTAGTTAGTTTTATTTTAATCAGCTTTAGTTTTAATTTAGTTTTAGTTTTAATTTAGTTTTTAATTTTAATTATGTTTTATAGGTGTTTGGTTTCATAATAAATAACTTAAATTGTGTTAATACAAAAAAAATATTGACTATTATACAGACATTGAGAATACGACGACACATATGTTGCGGGTGGTGCCGTGGTGCCTGGAGTCATAGCTATTAGTGGAGATTTATGTTTGGCGGTTTTTGAATGAAATCAGCTGGAAATCATCTGATATTTATATTTTGATTACCACTTACTACCACACATATTTCATCTCCATAGAAACGAAACCTCCGCTAGGAGTATTATCAGTAACCCTCCGCTTACGCCCGTGTCGTAGTGACCATCTGCCATCATTCTATTTACGTTTTGTCTTGTTTTATGGTTTTTGCTATTTTGATTTTAATATCAATAGTTCGTAATTAGTGTTTATTGCTCAAGGCAGTTGCTAAATGGCGTTTAATCGTTAACAAAGGCAAGGAAAAGATACGGGTTCGTGAGTTCACCGCTCGAGACGTGGACTCGCGTGGTCTAGTTGGAATAGACGTTACGTTAGACCCAAAGACGGGAGTGCCTCGATTGGGAGAAATACGGTAAGTAAGTGGAAGATAATAATCTAGTAAAATGTGAACATTGTTCACAACCTCGCTTCTATAAAGGCGAAAAAGAGCTAAAAATACATTTGGGCAAAATACAAATTTCCAATTTATATCCATATCTTTTTCAAAATTATAGTTTTCCTTCAAAATTAGTATTGAAAAATAATCTTTTTATGACTCCCAAACTCAATTTCGACAAATCGTTCTACGACATGATTTTACTTCGACAATATTGAACTCTGATACGTCTTAATTTCGACAATACTTTAATTCGAAACAACTGAAGTGCGACACTACTGTACCTACTCCGAAAAAGCGTTTCTTCGACATTACTTTACCAAGAACCAAATTAAGTTCGACGACATCCTTCTTCGACAACAATCCTCGTCCGACTCAAGTCAAATTCGACATACACTACTCTGAAATACTGTACTTCTATTACATAATAAAAGACAATGTACTGTCGAGATCTGCGGATGCTCTTTGTGAGAATTTCGAAAAAGATTTTATCATTGGAACACGTCAATGTATCTCAAGAGCAAGCGGTTCAAACGCTAATATTCAAAATCATCCACCCAGGTTCACCTGAAATGTTCTCTATTTCTGACTCAATAGCATGTAGCGTTCCAACAACGCAAAATGCTTGCGAAAGCTGGCATTCAAGATGGAACACGTTCTTAAACAAAAATAAAATGAATATTTTTAAAACTATTATAGAGTCGAATGAAGAACAGAGGAACACAGAAAACGAAATTTCATGGATTAAGCTCAGATACAAAAACCGACCTACAGCCGACAGAAAAAAACACGATAAAAACTAATAAAAAAAACATTTAAATAATAAGGAAACAATGGAAATTATTGACTTTTTAGAAGGTTGCCTATATTATTTATATTAAAAAGAAATAAGTTATTGAAGAGTTGCTTAGATTTATAGTTTTTTTTGTAGAAATGGATGAAAACGATTGCCTTTTAGAAGATATTTCCTCGTTTTTTTTCAATGTCGAAGAAACGCTTTGTCGGAGGACAGTAGTGTCGCACTTAAGTTGTTTCGAATTAACGTATTGTCGAAATTCAGTTCGGGAGTCCTTTTTTATTTGACCACAGGTTGGGAAGAGAGAGATCCGTTTGGACCAGCCATTTTCAGCTTCGGTATCCATTCCGTCATCTCATCTTTATCTTCGGAATAAAATGTCTGGTATTTAGACGACTGCACTTTAGGCGGTATTTTGACATAGATTCTTCTTCTGTTTTCGCGATGTTGTATTGAAATTAAAGACATTTTATTTCTTCTTCAGACTTCTTTAGGATAGACCATCTATCCTGAAGAAGAGACCTGGAAAGGTCTCGAAACGTTGAGCGTTGTAACAATGCTAAAAGTAATAAAAACCACGCGATTCAAACCGAAAAATGTCTTTAATTTCAGGTATTTTGATGTTTTGGCTGATTTAGAAATTTTAATTACCCAGTTTCGTTATTTAGGTCTAGAATCAAAAGTGTGAGAGAAGGCACAACTCTCCGCTTTGTGATTTAGGCAAACAAGTAACGCGGACCGTAGCACTTCATGGGTTCATTCATTCACAAACCAATTCATCCCTTACTAATACTACAGACACGTAGTCAAACAATCCAAGCAGAACGCTTAAATTATTTACCTCCCAAATTATTACAAACACTTCAAAAGATAATAACACAAAACATACGATCAATAAATAAAAAATGTAGGTACCTACATGATTTTTATGCAGATTTTAAGCAAGCGACGATAGAATCAATTTTAGTTGACAAAAAGGTTTACTTCACACAGGAAAACAAATATTTATCCTTCCAGATTGAAGGTAATAATATAGGATCATTAAAATCTATAAGGGTTCCGTTTTTTGCCATTTGGCTACGGAACCCTAAAAAAAGAGGAAGCCGCTTATCAGTGTGAACATGAAGAGGCAAGTACAAGGATTATATTCCATATCAATTAAACAAATCCTTGAGCTTAAACTTTGGTTCGAGCAAGTGACACTGATATAATAATAATATTTTTTTTAGTAACATACCTAGGTACCCAATTTTTAAATAAAGAAATATAGGTAACCAACGCGCGATGTGACACCGCCGCGCAGTTAATTTAATGAAATTGATCAATATATATATTACTGGTACTATTATATTGCTGGTCCCAGTATACTGGGACCAGCACTTAGTAAAGCATTGCCGGGCTTTTATGCATTTACAGGGTGCAGCTTTATAGGCAGAGCTTTTAAAACAAAGACTAATTGAAACCTTTCGAAATACTGAACTGAAAATGTTTTCGGTTCGTTAAACAATCCATCAGCCATTAAAACAATAAAATTGTGATAAAATGAATCAACTTCAGAAATTTACTAATAATGTTCATGGAGACGAAATTAGCAAATGTTTACGGTTTGAAGATTTAAATTAATTTGAAAAGAAATATGGTTCAATTTATATTGACGACTTTTAAAAAAGTTGTAAATTTTGATACTCACACATTATCATGCTGGCGATTTCTTGAGAAGAAAATCCTAAGGACTATTTTCCTAAATTGCATGTGGCAAAACAATACAGAAAAAAATGCTCGACTTATCCTCCTACAGGGTGTAGATGGCAAATAGATAACAATAGTTATAAAATCAACTGGTTGGACGGTGATTCTACACCACTCACGTAAATGACATCATATCTTTGGATGAATCAGACGTGGAAGATAATGAAGTTTCTGTCATCTATTCTTCCGATGACGATGACGTAGACTTGTTATAAAAATGATGAAGTTGTTGTCATCTAGTCTTCCGATGACGATGGCATAGATTTGTTGTAAATACGGTGTTGTGTGTTTAGTCAATTTTTTTGTGTACTTCCTCGCCATAATAGTCTAATCCTATTACTTGATAACATAATAATGACACGTAACTCTGAAAAAAGTAACATTTTATGTTCGAATGGCCCGGGGAAGTTTCAATTTGGGTCATTAAGGCTAAATACCCGAATATCACTACACCTGGGAGGCTACCGCGGTTCTTCCGTCGTCGTCGGCATCGGATTCATTTGACAGTTGACAGCCGAATTTCGAACCGCGAAAATTTCAAATCGGCGCGTCGATTACTCATATCGATGCCGAAGCCAAATTGAATGAATGCAACACAGACAGAATTGAATTGAATTGAAGATTTTGACAGAAAATCTTCAAATCGACGGCTGACGGCCATGGATGCGGTTTTAAAATTGAAAACCCCGCTGTCAAAGATGTCAAACTACCGCGTCGGCATCGAGTTGTCAACGTCAATGTCAACGGAAGAACCGCGGTAGCTTTCCTGATCGAGAGTAAAGCCGTTTCGGAGGAGTACGGTAACTAACATTGTGACATGGAAATTTTATATATTAGATTAGAAGATAGAAACCAATTTAAATAATTAGGGTACTTATATAGTTAGGTACCTATATAGTTGCTCTTACCAGATCCAATATGCACTAAGAATTAGGTATTACCTACTTTTGTAATTTTTGAGTTTGTATCGAGTATTTAGGTATTTGTTATATTCCACCAATAAATACTCGATACAAACTCTTTACGCAAAGAATACTCGACATTCAACCTTTTTTTTGTGGTGTGTTGGTTGGTGAGTTCTAGAAACAAATACCAAAACAATGATTAAAAGGCCTTTTTATTCATTGTTTTCAGTGAATAAAATAAGTTTTTCAGCGTGGGAATGGTATGAAATTGAATGCTTCACTCGTTCGCCTTCAAAGTTTTGAATAATAGGTATTTAAAAAAAGTCAAAGTAAAGTTTGTTCCATTTTCAAAACAAAGCGAACTGTTTGAAGGGGGTGGCTTATTGCAAAGCGTGTTATTATACTATCTTATGTTTTTTATATAGATACCAAAAGTTCATAACACTTACCCCACATACAAAACCCCACATAAAAACCGGACGTTTACATAATAATAATAATAATAATAAATTCTGTGAACAACACACAGCGCCATCTAGCCCCGTGGTAAGCGACTAAGCTTGTGTTACGGTGACTAGACAACGGATATAATACTTATATTTATTTTTCTTTTGTAAATACATACATATTATACATAGAGGGACACCCAGACCAGACACAAATATTTATTCTTTAAGCATAAATACTTGCACCCGGCGGGAATCGAACCCGCAACCTCCTGCATTGCAGTCGCGCTTTCGCACGACGCGCCACAGAGGTCGTCAAAACATACAGGCTCCTTGGTCCCATCTATTTGTTTACTTTCCTTTTTTATTTGATGTTTATCAAAAAATTCACCCGCGACGCATAATGACATATTTTACGAACGCGAAAAGTCCTAATCGCGAAATGTCCTAGACGCAAAATGTCTTAGTAGGTATACAAGGTGGAATTTTTTAACGCCATTTGCAGGGAAAGTACTCTAAATATTAGAGATAGCAAATTTTACTCAAAGGAAATATTCCTTTATTTTTGAAAAGAAACAAAACTGCATTCAAAGATTTTTAAAAATTCGTTTGTCTTACACGGGAATCGAATAAAGTATTATAATCCCAGCTAAACATTGAAAAAACTACATCTTGTACTTTTATGGCGTCAATCGACAGGGCTAATCATAACATAAGGATCAAATCTCTCTAACAAACATGGTCGATTTAATGAAAGCAAAACAAGCGGATTCTTTAAAATCATGAAATATCAAAATTGAAAACATTTTTTTATGTACGTAGGTATGTATAAATTGCGTACGATGTCATGTCACCGCCAGAAAGTATGACACGGATTCTCCCCAAACCCCGACTATTACTTCAGACTTGTTTAGGTCATTATGCGCATAGGTCATTACGCGTTTATGGCATTATGCGTTTAGGTCATTATGCGTTAAGACTAAAAATTGGTTTTAGGTCATTATGCGTCGAAACAAAAAATTAAAATGCTGTCAGAAAATAAAACTCTGCACGTAACGGTGGTGTTTTACGCATTTTGGAATACAAACTAGTTGTTAGAAGATAAAACAAAAGAGTAGGCAGCAAGGATCATCCAGCTGAGCAACATAGACGCAAACTTTGTGTATTTGCGATGATTTTATAACTCTTTTTCGGGTTCCGTACCCAAAGGGTAAAAACGGGACCCTATTACTGAGACTTCGCTGTCTGTCTGTCCGTCTGTTTTTAAATAATGAGCTCCCAAATAAAACTTTGTCTAAGTATTACATTATTTTCTTTATGCTGAAACACGACATTTCTTCTTATTATTTTTATGCATCTATCTATATAGGTACATAAAAGAGAAAATCAATGACTCATCACGGAATCTCAGAAACTAAATTTATTGTTAGGTATCAATAAAAGTGGTAAAATATTTTTTTTTGGAAATTCATACCCTACGAGTGTGCAATGGGGGTTCAGACTTTGTATGGGAACTTGATAATTTCTCATATTAGAACACGCTGGCATAATTCTTTGTAGTTTACGTTATTACTCAAAAGATGGTGTTAGTCGTTAAATAAAATCGCGTTGACGTCAATAACGGAATATTGTAAAACTTTACAAAACAAACTTTCTAAAATACTGCCAGTAGGTAAACCTGGCATATTTTTTTATAGTTTATGTTATTTATTACTCAATCATGTATTTAGTACTTAAAAACGCAGCCTGCGTTATTTATTAGGTACTCAAGATATACAATACAACAATAAAAGCAATAACATAAACAACGCGTTACTGGTCAAATTAGCCCGCACACGTTACAAGATATTTACTTTTTAAGAACGTGCAAATCCGTTGCCGGCTAATAATTATACCTACGGGGCCATGGGCCATGGGGCATGTCTGTTCTCTTTGCTCGCTTATCTCATGTACGAAGATGTGTCAATGTCTGCGCAGAAACGGATGGACATTGTTCGTCACGTATCTCATTAATATAAATTCCCGCAACACCTTTAAACCTGTGGGTAGGTGTTCCAAAAACGCGGACGAAGTCGCGGGCACTGCCATTATCAATAAATAACCTCAGTTGCCGGCCCTAATCTGGAAGTTTCTACTAATCAAATTAAAATGGTCACAATATTCTACTAAGAATTTTAAATACCAATCGATGTGGTGATACATGGAGTAAGAGAAACAGGACACTTCTGAAATGTGATTTTAACAAAAACTAAAGTAATGCCCGACCAGGAATTAATCTCGTTGATTCTTTTCGAGAAACTTAAACTATCTTTTTTCTGTAACTCGATACATTAAAAACAATGTTATTGCCGTCCAGTCTATAAACTGAATAGGTCAAAGCGAAACTAAAGGTGAATACGGGGGAAAAGTTTTGAACAAGCCGTCAGACTCTGCCGGTGAGTAAATGTAGAAAACTAAAAGGAAAGCAGGATGTATGTCTCTATTTCTCTATCTAGTTTACTGAAGCTCAATGGTATATGTTTCTTATTTTCACACAAAATAAACTAATTACTAGTAGATACTAGTAGATTATTAATTAGACTATAATATATTCTCTATTCTATTTATTGTATCTTGTCTAGTATATACACCTTACCCATCCCCTCCCTTAAAAACTGGTCCATTCATTGGTTGCCGGGAATAAATCGCCCTAGGGCGATAAGGCCGCACTAGTTTTAAGTTTTTCTTTGTTATACTTGTATTTTTTATACAAATCATTTATAGATAACATCTTACATGTATTTATTCAATTATTACTGGCATTCAAGATGGAACACGTTCTTAAACAAAAATAAAATGAATATTTTTAAAACTATTATAGAGTCGAATGAAGAACAGAGGAACACAGAAAACGAAATTTCATGGATTAAGCTCAGATACAAAAACCGACCTACAGCCGACAGAAAAAAACACGATAAAAACTAATAAAAAAAACATTTAAATAATAAGGAAACAATGGAAATTATTGACTTTTTAGAAGGTTGCCTATATTATTTATATTAAAAAGAAATAAGTTATTGAAGAGTTGCTTAGATTTATAGTTTTTTTTGTAGAAATGGATGAAAACGATTGCCTTTTAGAAGATATTTCCTCGTTTTTTTTCAATGTCGAAGAAACGCTTTGTCGGAGGACAGTAGTGTCGCACTTAAGTTGTTTCGAATTAACGTATTGTCGAAATTCAGTTCGGGAGTCCTTTTTTATTTGACCACAGGTTGGGAAGAGAGAGATCCGTTTGGACCAGCCATTTTCAGCTTCGGTATCCATTCCGTCATCTCATCTTTATCTTCGGAATAAAATGTCTGGTATTTAGACGACTGCACTTTAGGCGGTATTTTGACATAGATTCTTCTTCTGTTTTCGCGATGTTGTATTGAAATTAAAGACATTTTATTTCTTCTTCAGACTTCTTCAGGATAGACCATCTATCCTGAAGAAGAGACCTGGAAAGGTCTCGAAACGTTGAGCGTTGTAACAATGCTAAAAGTAATAAAAACCACGCGATTCAAACCGAAAAATGTCTTTAATTTCAGGTATTTTGATGTTTTGGCTGATTTAGAAATTTTAATTACCCAGTTTCGTTATTTAGGTCTAGAATCAAAAGTGTGAGAGAAGGCACAACTCTCCGCTTTGTGATTTAGGCAAACAAGTAACGCGGACCGTAGCACTTCATGGGTTCATTCATTCACAAACCAATTCATCCCTTACTAATACTACAGACACGTAGTCAAACAATCCAAGCAGAACGCTTAAATTATTTACCTCCCAAATTATTACAAACACTTCAAAAGATAATAACACAAAACATACGATCAATAAATAAAAAATGTAGGTACCTACATGATTTTTATGCAGATTTTAAGCAAGCGACGATAGAATCAATTTTAGTTGACAAAAAGGTTTACTTCACACAGGAAAACAAATATTTATCCTTCCAGATTGAAGGTAATAATATAGGATCATTAAAATCTATAAGGGTTCCGTTTTTTGCCATTTGGCTACGGAACCCTAAAAAAAGAGGAAGCCGCTTATCAGTGTGAACATGAAGAGGCAAGTACAAGGATTATATTCCATATCAATTAAACAAATCCTTGAGCTTAAACTTTGGTTCGAGCAAGTGACACTGATATAATAATAATATTTTTTTTAGTAACATACCTAGGTACCCAATTTTTAAATAAAGAAATATAGGTAACCAACGCGCGATGTGACACCGCCGCGCAGTTAATTTAATGAAATTGATCAATATATATATTACTGGTACTATTATATTGCTGGTCCCAGTATACTGGGACCAGCACTTAGTAAAGCATTGCCGGGCTTTTATGCATTTACAGGGTGCAGCTTTATAGGCAGAGCTTTTAAAACAAAGACTAATTGAAACCTTTCGAAATACTGAACTGAAAATGTTTTCGGTTCGTTAAACAATCCATCAGCCATTAAAACAATAAAATTGTGATAAAATGAATCAACTTCAGAAATTTACTAATAATGTTCATGGAGACGAAATTAGCAAATGTTTACGGTTTGAAGATTTAAATTAATTTGAAAAGAAATATGGTTCAATTTATATTGACGACTTTTAAAAAAGTTGTAAATTTTGATACTCACACATTATCATGCTGGCGATTTCTTGAGAAGAAAATCCTAAGGACTATTTTCCTAAATTGCATGTGGCAAAACAATACAGAAAAAAATGCTCGACTTATCCTCCTACAGGGTGTAGATGGCAAATAGATAACAATAGTTATAAAATCAACTGGTTGGACGGTGATTCTACACCACTCACGTAAATGACATCATATCTTTGGATGAATCAGACGTGGAAGATAATGAAGTTTCTGTCATCTATTCTTCCGATGACGATGACGTAGACTTGTTATAAAAATGATGAAGTTGTTGTCATCTAGTCTTCCGATGACGATGGCATAGATTTGTTGTAAATACGGTGTTGTGTGTTTAGTCAATTTTTTTGTGTACTTCCTCGCCATAATAGTCTAATCCTATTACTTGATAACATAATAATGACACGTAACTCTGAAAAAAGTAACATTTTATGTTCGAATGGCCCGGGGAAGTTTCAATTTGGGTCATTCAGGCTAAATACCCGAATATCACTACACCTGGGAGGCTACCGCGGTTCTTCCGTCGTCGTCGGCATCGGATTCATTTGACAGTTGACAGCCGAATTTCGAACCGCGAAAATTTCAAATCGGCGCGTCGATTACTCATATCGATGCCGAAGCCAAATTGAATGAATGCAACACAGACAGAATTGAATTGAATTGAAGATTTTGACAGAAAATCTTCAAATCGACGGCTGACGGCCATGGATGCGGTTTTAAAATTGAAAACCCCGCTGTCAAAGATGTCAAACTACCGCGTCGGCATCGAGTTGTCAACGTCAATGTCAACGGAAGAACCGCGGTAGCTTTCCTGATCGAGAGTAAAGCCGTTTCGGAGGAGTACGGTAACTAACATTGTGACATGGAAATTTTATATATTAGATTAGAAGATAGAAACCAATTTAAATAATTAGGGTACTTATATAGTTAGGTACCTATATAGTTGCTCTTACCAGATCCAATATGCACTAAGAATTAGGTATTACCTACTTTTGTAATTTTTGAGTTTGTATCGAGTATTTAGGTATTTGTTATATTCCACCAATAAATACTCGATACAAACTCTTTACGCAAAGAATACTCGACATTCAACCTTTTTTTTGTGGTGTGTTGGTTGGTGAGTTCTAGAAACAAATACCAAAACAATGATTAAAAGGCCTTTTTATTCATTGTTTTCAGTGAATAAAATAAGTTTTTCAGCGTGGGAATGGTATGAAATTGAATGCTTCACTCGTTCGCCTTCAAAGTTTTGAATAATAGGTATTTAAAAAAAGTCAAAGTAAAGTTTGTTCCATTTTCAAAACAAAGCGAACTGTTTGAAGGGGGTGGCTTATTGCAAAGCGTGTTATTATACTATCTTATGTTTTTTATATAGATACCAAAAGTTCATAACACTTACCCCACATACAAAACCCCACATAAAAACCGGACGTTTACATAATAATAATAATAATAATAAATTCTGTGAACAACACACAGCGCCATCTAGCCCCGTGGTAAGCGACTAAGCTTGTGTTACGGTGACTAGACAACGGATATAATACTTATATTTATTTTTCTTTTGTAAATACATACATATTATACATAGAGGGACACCCAGACCAGACACAAATATTTATTCTTTAAGCATAAATACTTGCACCCGGCGGGAATCGAACCCGCAACCTCCTGCATTGCAGTCGCGCTTTCGCACGACGCGCCACAGAGGTCGTCAAAACATACAGGCTCCTTGGTCCCATCTATTTGTTTACTTTCCTTTTTTATTTGATGTTTATCAAAAAATTCACCCGCGACGCATAATGACATATTTTACGAACGCGAAAAGTCCTAATCGCGAAATGTCCTAGACGCAAAATGTCTTAGTAGGTATACAAGGTGGAATTTTTTAACGCCATTTGCAGGGAAAGTACTCTAAATATTAGAGATAGCAAATTTTACTCAAAGGAAATATTCCTTTATTTTTGAAAAGAAACAAAACTGCATTCAAAGATTTTTAAAAATTCGTTTGTCTTACACGGGAATCGAATAAAGTATTATAATCCCAGCTAAACATTGAAAAAACTACATCTTGTACTTTTATGGCGTCAATCGACAGGGCTAATCATAACATAAGGATCAAATCTCTCTAACAAACATGGTCGATTTAATGAAAGCAAAACAAGCGGATTCTTTAAAATCATGAAATATCAAAATTGAAAACATTTTTTTATGTACGTAGGTATGTATAAATTGCGTACGATGTCATGTCACCGCCAGAAAGTATGACACGGATTCTCCCCAAACCCCGACTATTACTTCAGACTTGTTTAGGTCATTATGCGCATAGGTCATTACGCGTTTATGGCATTATGCGTTTAGGTCATTATGCGTTAAGACTAAAAATTGGTTTTAGGTCATTATGCGTCGAAACAAAAAATTAAAATGCTGTCAGAAAATAAAACTCTGCACGTAACGGTGGTGTTTTACGCATTTTGGAATACAAACTAGTTGTTAGAAGATAAAACAAAAGAGTAGGCAGCAAGGATCATCCAGCTGAGCAACATAGACGCAAACTTTGTGTATTTGCGATGATTTTATAACTCTTTTTCGGGTTCCGTACCCAAAGGGTAAAAACGGGACCCTATTACTGAGACTTCGCTGTCTGTCTGTCCGTCTGTTTTTAAATAATGAGCTCCCAAATAAAACTTTGTCTAAGTATTACATTATTTTCTTTATGCTGAAACACGACATTTCTTCTTATTATTTTTATGCATCTATCTATATAGGTACATAAAAGAGAAAATCAATGACTCATCACGGAATCTCAGAAACTAAATTTATTGTTAGGTATCAATAAAAGTGGTAAAATATTTTTTTTTGGAAATTCATACCCTACGAGTGTGCAATGGGGGTTCAGACTTTGTATGGGAACTTGATAATTTCTCATATTAGAACACGCTGGCATAATTCTTTGTAGTTTACGTTATTACTCAAAAGATGGTGTTAGTCGTTAAATAAAATCGCGTTGACGTCAATAACGGAATATTGTAAAACTTTACAAAACAAACTTTCTAAAATACTGCCAGTAGGTAAACCTGGCATATTTTTTTATAGTTTATGTTATTTATTACTCAATCATGTATTTAGTACTTAAAAACGCAGCCTGCGTTATTTATTAGGTACTCAAGATATACAATACAACAATAAAAGCAATAACATAAACAACGCGTTACTGGTCAAATTAGCCCGCACACGTTACAAGATATTTACTTTTTAAGAACGTGCAAATCCGTTGCCGGCTAATAATTATACCTACGGGGCCATGGGCCATGGGGCATGTCTGTTCTCTTTGCTCGCTTATCTCATGTACGAAGATGTGTCAATGTCTGCGCAGAAACGGATGGACATTGTTCGTCACGTATCTCATTAATATAAATTCCCGCAACACCTTTAAACCTGTGGGTAGGTGTTCCAAAAACGCGGACGAAGTCGCGGGCACTGCCATTATCAATAAATAACCTCAGTTGCCGGCCCTAATCTGGAAGTTTCTACTAATCAAATTAAAATGGTCACAATATTCTACTAAGAATTTTAAATACCAATCGATGTGGTGATACATGGAGTAAGAGAAACAGGACACTTCTGAAATGTGATTTTAACAAAAACTAAAGTAATGCCCGACCAGGAATTAATCTCGTTGATTCTTTTCGAGAAACTTAAACTATCTTTTTTCTGTAACTCGATACATTAAAAACAATGTTATTGCCGTCCAGTCTATAAACTGAATAGGTCAAAGCGAAACTAAAGGTGAATACGGGGGAAAAGTTTTGAACAAGCCGTCAGACTCTGCCGGTGAGTAAATGTAGAAAACTAAAAGGAAAGCAGGATGTATGTCTCTATTTCTCTATCTAGTTTACTGAAGCTCAATGGTATATGTTTCTTATTTTCACACAAAATAAACTAATTACTAGTAGATACTAGTAGATTATTAATTAGACTATAATATATTCTCTATTCTATTTATTGTATCTTGTCTAGTATATACACCTTACCCATCCCCTCCCTTAAAAACTGGTCCATTCATTGGTTGCCGGGAATAAATCGCCCTAGGGCGATAAGGCCGCACTAGTTTTAAGTTTTTCTTTGTTATACTTGTATTTTTTATACAAATCATTTATAGATAACATCTTACATGTATTTATTCAATTATTACTGAAACTGAATTAAATCTAAAACTAAATTATATAATATTAAAAGTAAACACAATAAATTTAGAGTAAAATTTCTATTGACCAAGTCCATTACGGCCAAAAGTGCCCAAGATGGATAGATAACTATTATAAAATCGTAAATAAGTAGGTACCTAACGATGAATTTCACCATCATTATCCCTTTAACCATTTTATTAGCTAATGAAAGTAATATTTCGATCCTCATTAACAATGCTGCGATGTTATAGGTACCTACTCGTACCTAATAAAATTGCAAATTACGTCTGCCCTTCGATTCCGAGCTAGTCGTAAAATATGCTAACATTTATACAAGTTTTATGAGGGAATTTGCTAACAAAAGATTTTATAAATAGGATCGGAAAATACGAGCTTAAGGCATCGTTATCCGATAACTTTTGTAAATTTTTCGAAAAGATGTGCTACGTAAGGCGACATTGTCACTTATTGTTGTCTAGTGAGATACACACACCTATCAAACATAAATAATATGAACTTCGAATATATAGTTACTCGTATATCCAAGTTTGTTAGTTTGAATTTGGTTCATAAAAGGTTCAAGGATCTAATTTAAAATACTATACCACAAGCGCATGAAAAACGAAAAGTTATTTGTCTGCGAGAGATGGCCACTATATAAAGTTTTCCAGTTAAAACCGTAATCACGTGAATTTGTGATGTCCTCATTAAATACATTCGTGCCTATCTATACCTACCTACTAATAATATTATTCACTAATTTATTTATTTCTTAGAGAATATCATAAACGTTTTAGCATTGTTCGTTACTAACTTCTAAATCTATATATACAGGGTGTCCGGAGACCAGTGGATATACCTGCACGAGCGGCTGGCGGGGAAGGTTTGGCTGTCCAGAGTTATTTTTTTTTCTTTCTATCTCAAACGGTTCGAGTTATACGTCACTTTTTAGTAAGAATTGAAAAAAAATCTGAAAACTTTTTGCCACATTTCGGGGCATCACGTCCACAGATTAAGCGATAGCACTGATTTTGTTTTTGCCATGTGTTCCCTAATATTGACGTTTGTAAATCACTTTGAATTTTGACGACGCAGGTCTTCAATTATTAATTGTGGTTATGGGTTTTTTGTATTACTGTTCCTTTAAACACCCCCAGTAAAAACAATGAAGTGTATTTAGATCAGTCAAACGTGGAGGCCACAATATTGAACCTAATCGGCCAATCCATCTGCTGCCACGAACATTTAAGGCGGCATTTTTTTTGGAAAGTGTCATTTAGATCACGAAATCTCAGAAACTACAAGTGCTAGGAGTCTAAAATTTTGGATGGGGGTTCCTTTTAGGACGTAGGCGCTCACTAAGAACGGATTTTTGGAAATTCACCCTCTGAGAGTGTAAAATAAGGGTTAAAGGGTTGTATGAAACTTTTTTGTTTTTAGAGTTAGATGTATGAAAGTCGGGTACTTATTAGGTTTATTGTTAGGTATCGATAAAGGTGGATAAAATATTTTTCGGAAATTCATCCCCTAACAGGGTAAAATGGGGGTTACATTTTATAATGCTGCTGCGTAACCTTCATTATTATAGATTAATTAATAGATATAGATATTTTATACGATAAGTAGTGAACGGAACACCTTACCTATCGCTGTGCAAAAAACCACACTTAAACGGACGACCAGCGAAGCACTGATGCTGCCAGGCGCGGCAGCGCTGGGCAATATCTGTACTTCGATGGGCAACCGTTTAAGTGTGGTTTTTTGCACAGCGGTAGGTAGGTGTTTGATCACCGCGGACGTAGTCACGGGCACAGCTATAACATATATATAAAAAAGAAAGTCGTGTTAGTTAATGCTATTTATAACTAGAGAACGGCTGAACCACTTTGGTTGGAAATTGGTGGGGCTTAGAACCAGGGGAAAGACATATGATACTTTTGATCCCGTAAATCCAGCGGGATCGGGACTTACGCCGTACGCGGGTGAAACCGCGGGGCGCAGCTAGTTTATTATAAATTAGATTTTAATAAACAACCTCCGTCGGTAATTAAAATTAGATACTTCTTTTTTTAGTTTAGTTTTACCACATTTATCAGGATTATTCATGCATCACCGATGAATGTCGTACTTCGTGGATGCTCAAGACTAGCTAGTTAGTTAATCCGATTTAGATAGTCTGCAAGTGAGCCTAAGTGAAATAAAACCCACAGATTTGGTTTTGGTCCTTTGCCTTCAGTCCACAAGTATGGTTCTTGACGTTATATTGTAGACGTGAACAGATACGTAGATATTTTTTTAATCTAAAGATTTTTTTGAGGTTTTCGCGTTTAATTTCGGCTTCGGTGGATGCATGCGATAGTGGGATGCGGGTGCGTGTGCGGATATCGTACATGGATAGGGACACAAAGGCGGGTGCGGATAAGTTGCGTGTGCGGTTGCGGGTGCAGGTATGAGTGGTTAAACTTTGAATCAGAACACAGGACAGACAATAATTTGATTAAATGTTGATAAATCAATTTACTTTACCTAAATTAAAAGAAAAGAACAATGAAAACAAAAAACACAATTACATTACATTTGTTTAAATCCATCTACTCTCGGTATAACTATAAAGTCAACCCACCCTGGTTATGCGGAAGCTTGATCTGTTTTTTCTGTTCCGGAAAGTCAATTTCCATCGGCTCAAGCATCGGCAATTTTATTGGTGTAAGTTATTTTAATATAGTAGTCTGTTATATTTCCCTAAACATATACTAGCTCACTCAGATGTAAGGACAAAAATAAAAAAGTTATGGTTGTCAACAATCCCCGGTCTCCCTTTACTGATCACCTTAAAGCAGTACGGTGAGCAATAGTAAACACACTGTCAGCTCAAAATTAAAATTCATTGATCTTAAAAAGACAAAATCAAACACTGAATTGTTTCCACAAGATTTACATGAGGTAACAAATTCCAGTACCAAACTTCGCAGTTTGCTATACCTACAACTTGTATCTATTAACATCAAAGTTAGAGAACTTGTGAGTTCGCTCACCGTAGACAAGTAGGTAGACATACGTAAGCCTTAAGTTACAAGTCATCTGAAGGGAACGATAAGCGGTTTTAACTTAAACTTCGCCTGAAACATTAACGGAATCATAAAAACCGTTATTTCTTCTTCTCCCTGCCTTTAACTCAAATTATTTGGGGTCAGCACAGTAGGTTCCTAAGTTTTTATTGACCACACCTACTGCAAATAAATTTGGCAATATTTTTATGGCTGGCCCAACCCTACTTAGGACCAAGCACTTTACCTGCCACCGCGCAGGGAGAATTCCAGGTTTGCCAGTCTCACCAAATCCCATAGTCGGGAAGAAATGGGGTAGTTCTATTCTATGCCGGGGCTACACGCATAAAAACCGTTACATAGTAGGTAACTAATGACTAACTACTTTTCATTATGAGATAGGGATTGGTAATAAAGATGTAAGTAGCTATGATAAATTAACAAAAAAGTATTTATAGTAATAAGATTAGAGTTTTCACTCACCTCTTCCAATTCGGGTGAATTTTGAAACTCCTCGTTATTATTATTCATACTGCCCGATACCTTGCAACGAAAAACTCTATTTTAAATAGTACTTTAGGCATGGCATAGGTAGATGGTACATTGGATTATATTTATAACAAAAGTTAAATATTCATAAAGTTAATTTCCGCTGTCATAATCAAAATACAAGGCAATCTTAAATATATATTTTCTATCGTTTATTTTTTGTAAAAATGACCCATTTTGAAATCGAAATGTAACGTTTTTGTATTAGTTAGGGTATCTGCTTCTATACGAGTGCAATTTCTCAACGTTTTTAACAATAGGCCGTAATAGTGTTCGAATAACACTTATTAGATACTAAACTAACAAACACCTCAATTTAGTATTTTAGTATATATTGGATTTAGTAAATCAGTAACGAAATTCTGAGCAATACAATTAGTTTTAGGAATGAACTCAGCGCACTGTTAATCGCCAAGACATAATCTAATGTAATTAAATCAATTTGTAAATGACAGACATCAGACAAATAAATTATGTAATTATACGAGTATGTTTGACGATTAATTCAGGATAAATAGTTACATTAATTTTGACATTATAACGATCTTTGAACGTTTTAATATTGATTGACATGTACAAATAATAAATAAAATATATAATGGGGTCACCGAGGAAAACCGTTAAATAAATATTGACTGAATGTTCAAATAATTGCATGCCAAATATGGCGCAGTATGGAGACCCAATTACTCGTTAACATTAATTGAAATGTAGATATACCCTTATATCTAGGTGGGTCGTTCTTCCAAAAACTTTTTTTAATATATTTGTTTACAAATATGGCAGGTAGATTGCTCGACAATATTAAAATAGGTACAAGCGCAACAACATTAACTGATGACAACGCACAAGCTGGGACCGTATTACACTAAATCACAATGGAATCTCAGTGGTGTCTCAGTGGAATGGCAATAGTAGTGTCATGATATATGACCCATGCAGGATGAATACGTACCTACAAAATTTGCGTTATTTAATATTAGACTCTTAGTTCTTACAATAAAACCTATATTCCTTTGATATGAAGAACAAATTGGTTAGTATCGAATCGTCTAAATCTCAGGTAGTCTAAGGTAGTCACTCGCCTAATTGGTTGGTGGTCAAAAGCTGATGTCGTCATAAAAGCAGGTAGTCTAAAACTCAATTTTGTCTAACTAGGAGGTCGTCTAAACAGGGTTTTCGTCATCAATCTCATATTGCATACACAATCCAATCACGAAGTTTGACACTTCTTTGAACATGACTTGTTAAAGCCCGTTTTCAGAAAACATGTAAGGTCATATACTAATACTTCTTTCTACTATAATAAAGAAAGAGGTCTGTAATCTCCACGGAGGACAATAACCAATGGAGAGAGCGTGCGGGGGCTACCGCGGGCGCTAAACATATGCTATATGAAGTATATACCGTGCGAAATTTTGGTCAGTCGCAGAAATTGTAGGCTGACGTACGAACGTCACGCGCTCCCGTTTTGACAGCAAATAAAATAAAAAAAATAATGCCTAGTTGTGCAATTAAATGATGTGGGAAGTGTAGTACAACGTCAAGTTACACAAAAGATGGGATAACATTTCACAGGTAAGTGGTTTTCTTCTCCATTTATTCAATTTCAATTAAATAATGAAAATAGAAACAAATATTTCTTTCTTGCACACTGAATTGCATATTAGCAGTTGTCTCTTTTTTCTCGATAGTGCTGTTCGCGACATCGCGACGGTTTTATCGATATACTTAATTTAAAATAGGTTTAAGTTCTTCCTAAAGTTTCCTTATATTTTTTTGTATCAACATTGCCTTTTTTTAAAACATACTTATGCACTTGGCTTTCCTCGCAAATGTGTAGCATACTGGTATAAAACTTATACATAGCAGTAAACAATGTAAGAGTAACGCGCTCCGGCATATTAACGTTGAATTATATAAAATAATATACAAAATTTAATCTATGAGATCTCCTTCTTAGCCTTAAACCTTTTTCTTACTTCTCTATGATCACCTGCCTCTGTACTCTATTACGGACGTGTCTTCACTTCTTGTGTCAAACAATAAAATATAAAATAAAATATTAAAAGAATATTTGCTTGTTGTTACTTAATTCATAGCCTAATTCCAATAGGTTATGGGCCCAGTATACGAATAATATAAACTGCAACTCTGTGTATTAATTGTAAAAACTGTGTTTCTGAAATTTTCGTTTCTATCGAACTGTCGCTGTAGCCATTACGACAATGGAAAATCATTTGAAGCAAAAACGCAACATAAAACCGTTTAATGGTGCAAAAAACAGCGTGTGGAAGTTTCGAATTCGAGCATCACTAAGTGAGATGAATGTCTTAAGTGCGATTGACGATGAGCCTACATCAAAATCTAGCGAATGGGAGAAAAACAATCGAATAGCAAAGAGCATACTAGTCGAGTATCTCGAAGACTCTTATCTCTGTTTTGCGAAGGCGACTGCGAAAGACATCTTGGCGAGTTTAGATGCTTTGTACGAACGAAAAGTGTCGCAACTCAGTTAGCGTTGAGAAAGAAATTACTATTGCTGAGGTTACAAGGCGATTTAACTCTGATTAAGCATTTAAATGTGTTCGATGATCTCATAGCAGAATTGTTCGCGGCGGGAGCTAAACTTGAAGAAACAGACAAAATTGCTCACTTACTTCTTACTCTTCCCACAACTTACGATGGAGTGGTAACCGCAATAGAAACTTTTTCTGAAGATAACTTGACCCTATCCTTCGTGAAGACAAGGTTGCTAGACCACGAGGTCAAAATTAACAATGACAACAACGATACTAGGGCCAAAATTCTCCATATCGAAATGAGGAAGCCGACTAACCACTACCACAAGAAAAACTTACAAGTACGGAAGTACGGTAGTTCACACGTACCGTACCGTACGGTTGAGCTTACTGATCAAGCTCAACCTTCAACGTCAAGCGATTTTAATGGCTTCGTTTTCATGTCTGGTCATCGTTGGCAAACAGACGCTACTGGAAATGAAATATGATTCATTTTGGACTCTGGCCATTTAAAAAACAGGGAAGATCTACTCTTTTAATTGGTAAACCCTCTTAAAATTTCAGTAGCTAAACATGGTGAATTCATTACAGCGACAAAACGCGGCTCCATGAAGGTCACCAGCAACATGGGCCTCCCCGGTGTGTTGAAGGATGTCCTCTTCTGTGCTGATGTTCCGTACAACCTACTGTCAGTATCTAAGCTGCAGAAGAGAGGGCTATCAATCACCTTTAACAACTTGGGTACTCAAATATATACGGATAATGGTAATATACTCATGACTGGTAAGTCTCTCAACAATTTAACTTTCATTAACTTCATAGCTTGTGCTACAACGGAAGCAAGCGCGCCGGCCGTTTAACCAAGCTAAAGATAAAAGTTAAGTATATAAACCGACCGTTGTACGTTTCCGGACCAGTCACTCCTTCATAAAAGTTGATAATGAAAAATAATTTGTCATGTTCGTTGACGCTGACTATCGAGTTACTTGTTTACTAATTCACAATCAGACGTATTTATTGCATTTAGAGATTTTGTTGCTAAGCGTGAAGCAAAGTTCATAATAAAACTGATAAGGGTAAATTCGATGATAAATCATTGGAAGGTATCCTTGTCAGTTTTGAACCAAACGGTTATAAAGTTTGGAAACCAGAATGCAAATAATACGTGCTTGTTAGAGATGTTTTAATAGACGAGATCAAGTTTCTTCAATCCAGGCCTGTGCACAAGCCTAAAGAGATTACTGAAAAATCTCACAACAAAACTGATGACAACAGCAACACTACACTAACACTAACACACAACACTAATCTAAATCAGTGTCGAATCAGTCTCGGAACTCTGACAGTACAAAATCAGATAGTAATTTTTAAATTTGATGTATCTTCACTTAAAATTTGCAAGTTATCAAATGAACTACCTAAATAATTCTCTTTAAAACAATTCCGAAATGCATTTAGATACGATTGATTTTGATAGATGATAAGAAGATAAGAATTATGAAAACACAGGTGATAATACTAATGAACTAAGGAGAACTACGCTCAGTCTATTTTATACAAAGTTTCCACTTAATTTAATGAAATTAAAAAATAGGCCTGATAGGTGCAAGTGGGGGAGCTATAAAAGATGAATTAAATTCACTGACAGTCGACAATACATGGACTTTAGTACCGAATCCACATGATAAAAATATAGTAGATTACAGGTGGATATATACTGTCGAAAACAATGCATTTGGAAACCCTATTCGATTTAAGTGAATATCTATCTGACTATAATGAAACATTCGCACCCGTAGAGAGGATGGCGAGTTTCAGATTCCTTATTAGTTTTGCCCATCAATATAATTTACTAATACATCATGTGGATGATAAAACCGCATTTCTAAACGGTTAAGATAATATATGAGAGTCCCAGAAGTTGTAGAAAGTAAAGGTGATTGTGTATGTAAATTAAATAAAGCATTATATGGCCTGAAACAGGCAGCAAGATGCTGGTTCGAGCTATTCAAGCGATCTCTAAAGGATATGGGATACCAAAGTTCATCGGTTTACGACAGTCTTATGATAATAATGACTGATGTGCTGTGAAGGTTTGTGGATTTTGTCTGGGGTGGTAGTGATGCAAATGACAGGAAAAGTACTTCAGGATATTTATTTAAAATATTTGATCATAATATTATAACATTAAATACGAAAAGGCAAACGTCAGTGGCCGCCTCATTGACTGAAGCTGAATATATGGCACTATATGAGGCTGTTCGCGAAGCTTTTCGAAGACAATAATGGATGTGTAAGCATCGCAAATAACCCTACTAACCACAAACGGTCAAAGCACATAGTTATCAAGTATCACTTCTCTAGAGAACAAATAGAGAAAAATGAAATAAAATTGCATTATGTTTCTTCAGGTCAACAGCTGGCAGACGTTTTAACCAAGTCCTTACCAACAGTTACATTTCGAGCAATGTTCCCGGTTGCATTCCTCTCCAGAGCCCGGGGTCCAGGGAAATGTATCTTAACTAAGCTGTCATATGAAGATAAGTTTATTATTTAGTTTTTGCCTTCTTTATTATTATATAATATAATGATGGTGAAATCTGAATGGTTTGATTAGGTTTTTCTGGGTTTTCCCTAATCCACGCAACGAATGTTGGACCATATTGTAAATAACTCCCAGCAAACACTTTGAAGTGAAACATGATTCGTTTAGGTAACTTGTTGATTGCCTATTATTCATGTAAAAAAGACAAATTGTTATTTTAGATTAATTTTTGAGGGGACGTGTTGTAATATGTAAAATAATATACAAAATTTAATCTATGAGATCTCCTTCTTAGCCTTAAACCTTTTTCTTACTTCTCTATGATCGCCTGCCTCTGTACTCTATTACGGACGTGTCTTCACTTCTTGTGTCAAACAATAAAATATAAAATAAAATATTAAAAGAATATTTGCTTGTTGTTACTTAGTTCATAGCCTAATTCCAATAATTAACACATTGCTGGCACCACATGTTTTGCAAGTGCGCATTATCTAACGCATGATAAGCGTTAGATATCATGAGAACTGGTTTTATTTATATTGGAAAAAAGTGTATTTTGTATGCGTTTCAATTTGCAGATCTCCTAACGATGACGTCGAGATGAAAGAAAATTGGATCAAAGCTACACATAGAGAAAAATTTTGGATCGAACTACAACCCAACCGCTCGAGTATTTGAAAGCATCTGTAAAAAAATATTGATTTATGCCCAAATAAAGAATACAGGAACTGGTAATTGTGAAGCACTTAATCAAATTTTGATTTTACAATGTACATCGGCCTTAGATCGTATTAATATTACAACACGGCGCAAGGATCAAGATACTGTAATCAGAAACCAGTGACGATTTCGATGTTGAATTACAAGTTTTGTTTCACAGAATTCAGCACAAAAGTGGTTGAATACATAGCAGGCTACATCGTCCACGCTTTGATAAAAAAAAGCCAAATTTGTATTGGGGCGTTGCTTGAAGAGCTAAAACAAGATAGTCTACAATATCACAAAGATGTGAGAGGTAAACTTATGTATTCTTCAAAAACGGTAATTACCATATGTCGCCGCAGTGAAATTTATATCAAAAGAGCCTTGGCAGAATGCGGCGGAAAAGCTTTGACATCTAAATATAATTCAGATTACTTCACTATGGTGGTTCTTAAAACTTTTGTGGGATATAATTTATTTCCAGATAATAATATAAACTTTCACCAATTTGACGTAGAATCTACTAATCACTTAATTGATTTAGCTTCATGTGTAGCAAAAAAAAAAATATTTATACTCGACTGACATTTATTACGAAAAATAATACATATCCAAAAGATTACATAAGGAAAATATAAACAAAACTAATCTATTTTAAAAACCAGTAAATATTTTTTTTAAATAAAGTCTTCTGAGTTTAATAATCAATTGTTTTAGTCAAACTCAAACCCTAATTTTCCTGTATCGCAAACAAATCCTTATATTACCAACTAGCTGTTGCTTGCGACTTCGTCTGCGTAGAATTGGTGCATAGCCGATTTTTTAGAATAAAAACTGGGCTGCGTGCGTGGTTTCACACCGTAATTTTAGGATCGGGATTCAGGATCGGGATCAAAGCTAGCCTATGTCCTTCTCCAATTTCCCGTCTATATCTATACCAAAATTCATCAAAATCAGTTCAGCGGTTTAGACACGATGGTGTAACAGACGGACAGACAGAGTTACTTTTGCATTTATAATATTAGAAGGGATGAGTCAAACAAATTATCGATATCGATACTTATTTTAATTACTTGTTGGAATCCCTAGAGAAAAATGAATAAGTTATTTGGTTGTCATCGACAACCAAATAACAACTTATTCATTTTTTCGTCACCCAATCACAGGGGCGAAGCGTACCTCTCCCCCCGCCGTTAATTAGTGACCTTGATTTAGAACAAAAACGTGCCCATTCTCTCTCCATTGGTTATTGTCCTCCGTGGTAATCTCTAATGGTGTTTAACCTACATGGGTTAGTTATCATAGACTATTCTATTACAAGAGAATATGATGACAGCTGTTCGATCGATTTCGATTCTTTTATTTGTTTCCTCTAATGCGCACAATAAGAAAATTTGGTTCTATTCAGAATTTAGCATCAGTATAGTTTATAGTTGATGTGATGATGGTAGTGAAAATATGTGTGAGCCAAAATTAAACTTAATTAGCAGTCGAAGGGGGAAACATATAACAGATATATTTTACATTGGCATCATAAATTCGCAGACAGCTCGCTTTCAGCGAGCTTACCGCCGTCAGACTGCTCGTCAGTCAGTGTAAAATATATCTTATATCTAAAGAGCAAAATTTAAAGCCCATATTTGAATTATATTATTTTTGCCGGGTAGCAGCAGAGTCGTGTAAGTGGGCTATGACCTTTAGAGTCCCGCCGGGTACTAATAAATTTCGAAGCATTTCTTCAATAGCAGTATAGACAAGTTGATATTTAAATCAATTGCAGCGGTCTAAGTGACATTTTAGACTTCTTTGCAACTAAGACAAAATCACTTTTGAGACCACTAGCAAGTTACACGAGTTGCCAGTTGCGTTTTATCGTTGCTACGTTAGACTACCTAGGATTTAGATGAAGTGACTTTTAGACGAGTTATGAGTTGCGATTTAGACGAGTTGCCAGACTACCTGAGATTAGACGATTCGATACTAACCCGAACATATTATAGAAAATCCGTGCCGCGTGAGAGTTACAAACCAGAGGTGTTTGTTTCGCTCGCACTATTTCCATAACGAAATTACATTAATTGATGGTAGGATTTTCCCACTCACAATGTACATCCTTCTACACCCACAAATACACACACGTCTACACTCGCGAGTTTTTCATCTCAGTCAAACCTGCAGAATCTCTGTAAAGGTCTCGAAACGCTGAGTTGAAACAATGCTAAAAATAATAAACGCCACGCGATTAAAACCGAAAAATGTCTTTAATTCCATTAAATATATAATGTTCGGTACACTCCATCGTGTATGGTTATTATATCGATGGTGGTTTCCAAGGTTACCTATCCTATCATAAGAATTTTGACAACTATTGAGAAGCCATTGAAACACGATTGTGGATCATAATGACCCCCCTGTAAGAAAGGGCGTTGTCATCAACTTTTCAGGGGTGCAGTGTAGGTACATACATGTAAAATCCGATCGTTATATCAATCAAACTTTATAGTGTAGTAAAATGAGCAAAAGACGATACTGAAACTTGCGTAGGGATTGGGTTGGGCTGATATTTATTGGACGCAAAGTAAAAAAATAAGCAAGAAAATGAAACGTCTACCTAATTTAACTTGTGTCGATACTGTTAACTAACTGGTATTTATGGCCGAATACAGAAACGCAACTCAAATTTGAGTTCTACTTAAACAAGTAAGCACCTCTGAAATTCAAAAATTCCCATACTATTTTTAAATTTGAAGCAGCTCAATTATTTAAGTACACCTCAAATTTTAAGTGGCGTTTCTGAATTTGGGTGTTAGTTAATCAAAGAATAGGAATTACTTATGTGTTATGTTTGTGTATGTATTGTTTACTCACCGTTTGTAAGTAGAATAAATAAAGTAGGTTTATCATCTCGACAAGCGTCTCTAATCCCATTGCGATAACCCATGGTAGCAGCATAAACTTCATGTCCTGAAAATATACGTTTTCTTAACATACATTTACCCTGGTTGTTTAAACTCATTTATTCTCAATGCCTTTTCGGTTTTAAGTAATCTTTATAAATAAAAGAAAGTCGTGTTAGTTACACTATTTATAACTCAGGAACGGCTGAACCGGTTTGGCTGAAAACTGGTGAAGAGGTAGCATAGAACTAGGAGAAGGACATAGGATACTTTTGTAATCCCGTAAATCCCGCGTGATCAGGGCTTACGCGGATGAAACCGCGGGGCGCAGCTAGTTTACAATTTACAATAAAAAAGTAAATAACAGAGACATCGGAATACCTACACAATATTATTATCTAGCAACTAGAGCAATTTCTTGTTATTTTTTAAGGAACACAAAACCGGTAGGTACATTTGAAAAGAATATAATGCTGATACCTACGCTGTTATGGATAGCTATTGTTCCATCCAAAATAACACGAATAAATTGATATTTCTGTGGTCAGACTCTCAAAAGCGGTAGTCCCTGATGTGGTGGGAGTTTACCAGCCATTACAATTTTTGTTCAATACAATATTTGAAACCAATGTTAGCGGTAAAACAGACCAAAGTGGTGGAAATTGGAAACAAAGAAAATATAATTATGTGCAAACAGCGCAGCGGGCGGCGAGGCCTTTGATAGACCTATACAAAAATCTTCCGTGTAATAATTAATTTATTACGAGTATTTTAGCTAAGTGATTAATAAACAAGGAGACTTGGAAAATAATAGATTGATTAAAAGAAATAAAGATAGGTAGGTAGGTACATGACAGAAATAGGAATAGGAGATTTCTCCGGACAAGGTACGAGTATGACGTCATACCGTTAGAATATAACGGTATGCTCTGTTTCACAAAAATCTAGATTCTAGATTATTTTAATAACGTTTGTTTAAAAAAAAATGAGATCAGTTTGATAACTTCTCCTAAATCCAAAAAGTTCGTGTGTACGCACTAATTTGGATAGGCACGTAATTCAATCAAATTTTAAAAAGTTGGATCAAAATTGTTAATTTCATTTGAAGTTATTTGTTTTTATATCTCGATAGAAACTAGACAGACCAGACTTACGACCAATAGCTACAATAAAACAGTTAAGCCTGTGGAGTAAAAATATAACGTTTGAAGTTGAAGAAAGAAACTAAGTCCTGTGTCGCAAGTACCTATCTAAAGAATATAACAATAAAAATCCAGAGACATTTTACTACGTGAATGTATAAACTGAAATGAATTGTAAAGGAGATATGGTGAGCAATAAAGTTGTAACCATAGCAATGAATGAAGAGCTCTTCTTTATTGTTGAAGTGAGGAGATTTGTTGGACATAGGACGTATCTTTCTATCAATAGATGGATTTGGGTAAACAACAGTGGCGTAGGCTCGTTTTCGAGTCGTGCTAACTCAAACCTAAGCTTTATCTTAGGGGACAAAAAAGACATCGTACCATTTTGTATTCTGAAAAACCCTAAAAACACTTTTTACTTCGTCTCCCATACATGTAATATGGAGGATGATCTTGTTTTCTCGCTATCTAACGATACTTAGTTAAGGCCGCGGGTTCACGATGAATGCAGGCCACTTATGACCGAAGCATCTGGAAATCTATGAGGGAGGCTTATGTCCAGCAGTGGACTTCTTACAGCTGAAATGATGATGATGATGATGAACGATACACACCACACGATGGGGTGGTGAGTACCGTTAAATAGTTTTTTTAAAAGGCTTTGAGGCAGATCGTAATTTTTTCAACTGGTCATCGAAAAAAACACTTAGATATATGTATATCGTGTTAAAAACACTTAGAAAATGTCAAGTCAGAAAAGACTTTAAAAGGCGATTATTCAAAAACAAAAGACGATCGGAAAAAGCAAAATTTTGTAAATTTTACATTTCGGAAAATTCAACTGCTTCCCAATAAACAACAGTAAACATACGAACATTTGCGTTATTTTCCCAGAAAAATTGGGTAAAACAATATCACATTTTATAAGTGATTTTGAACTGACACAGATGAACGCAGTTCAAACGGTTATCCGAATGCTAAAATTACAGACTGGTGCCGCCATTACAATGCAGCCATATAAAATCAGGCAAAAAAAGTTAAGGCCGTATACAGAAAGAAAGCTGGAAACTTATAAGCGCTGACAAGCGCTTGTCAGCGCTGGTGACCCGCGCAGGAAAATGTATGAACCCGCGCCGATAAGCACTGATCGGTGCCGACAAGCTTCAACACGCGCTGGTCAGCGCTGCTGACGTCATAACATCGTCCGATGAGTCCGACATTCTGCCTCAACCTGCTTCCTTTGTGTAGAACGGACCAGCGCTGACAAGCGCTGGTAAGCGCTTATAAGTTTCCAGCTTTCTTTCTGTATACGCACTACAGAAGGTCGCAATGTCACAAGATTGTGTTCGATATTACCTTTGGTGCCAGCTCAGTCTATTCCAGAAGCATGGCGATATATTGTAACTAATACACCTAATACTCCCGAAATGCGTAAATTTCAAAGATATTTTGAAAACCAGTGGTATCCTAGAATATAACCAGACATAATAAGCTGTGCAGGGCAAAGACACCGGACGACGCACGCTCTTGAGGAATGCATCATCGTCTTAATGTCCAGTTACCAAAAAAATTGTGATGATGATGGAGACTATAGCGTCAGTGGTAAAATAAATTTTAATATTCATGTTGTGTTTACAGTCCGGTGTTTATTTTAGGGTTCCGTATCCGGTTGTGATAGTGGTACGGAACCCTTTGTGCGCGAGTTCGACTCGCACTTGTCTACGCCGGGGCTACACAGCAAGATAGCTCATTGCGGGTTTTCAAAAGCTAATTACTCATTTTATGGTTTTGTTTTTGGAATATTAAGCTTTAAAGTGTTAATTTTTAGAGTTATGTGTCTCCCCCTTCTATCAACCATCCAAATGGCTGTACTAGGATACATGACTGTATTCTCAATGGTAGTAAGTACATAAATAATGCAGTGTAGGTACATGAAAATTATCACAGCTGAGCGTCTTTTCAAATAATTAAAATGTGCAATTTCGAACAAATTCCGTTGAATATTACATACTAGGTAGTTAAGGAGTTAGTTGTGACGAATTTTCCAAATTGCACGTGGCCTGACAAGGCACACACTTGCTTCTTCTTACCCGGCCCAAGGAAGGGGTTATGTTTTTTTAATGTTCTTGTTGTCTTTTGTTCGATACGTCACATAATAAAATTGATGTAAGTTATTTTATTAAATGTAACATAAAAGGACTGAGCTATCAAAATCATTCTCTCTCGTAAGACTAGACATTCCAGAATAAAACAGACATTTGTAAAAAAAATATTGAGTTTGGATTATGTTCGTAAAGTTTTAATGTCCGATTTAGACGGAAATTGTCTCTAAAACTTCCGACAAGTTTTATCTTCAAAAAGTTATATTCGCTCGATAACGCAACAGTTTAACTTTGATGTTAAAAGCTACACAGACCTGCGTATTTTTATTGCCATTCGCCTTTTTATTATTCACTAGCAGTGCCCGTGACTTCGTCCGCCTAATTGTTTTTGAAAATATAATATAGCCTTAGCCTTAATAAATGGACTATCCAATACTGAAAGAATTTTTCAAATCGGACCAGCGGTTCTTGGGATTAGGGCGTTCTAACAAATTTAATAAACTCGTCGGCTTTATAATAATAGAATAGCTAAGATAGTAATAGATACCTATAGGTTGTAGACTGCAACTGCAGTACTCTATATAACATTTTATCGTCATTTGCAGTTAAATTAGTTTTCTGTTAAATAAATTGTAGGACAAATTCGTACAACATAATGGACTTTAAAAAAATAAAAATATAAAAAATAGACTGGATTTTTATCCACCCTAAAGTCAACACATATTAGGCTGCGGAGTAGACCATCAATGACATGGAAGGACGACACCATAAGACACGAAGGACGAGATTGGATGTCGAGAGTTAAAAACCTTCGGGAGTGGAAGAGGATGGAGAAGGCCTACGTCCAAGATTGGACATGAAAGGTCTGTAATGAACTGATAGATGGAAGGAAACACAACACACACACACATTGAAGACTTAGACTTTTGATAAGATTTACCGCAAAAATATGTTATATTTAATAAAGCAATGAATTAACCTACAAATACAATTTACAATAAAAATATCCCATTTTAATCCAAGTAGAAATTTTAGCCATCTGATGTTAGAAGCACTTTTTAGTTACAGACAGTTTTATTATGTATTCGTAAATTCCAACCATTTTAAAGTTAGTGTTAGACTAAAATAAACTCAGTGTACAAAGATGTTTCATGGTAATTAGAAGCGATAAAACAAATTACTTACCTTGTAAACTCCTAATATTAGCAGAACGCACGCGACCAGCCCTAAGGTGCTACAGGCAAGCAACGTGATGTTCAACGACACAGTTACTGAAACAATATAACACTTGTTAGGGTTCCTTACCCAAAGGGTAAAAACGGGACCCTATTACTGAGACTTTGCTGTCTGTCCGTCTGTCAACAGGCTGTATCTCATAAACCGTGATAGCTAGACTGTCGAAATTTTCACAGATGTATCTGTAGCCGCTATAAGAACAAATGCTAAAAACAAAATAAAACAAATATTTATGTCCCATAAAGTAAACTTAATTATTGATATAAAAACGCAACAAAACAGGGATGTATTTTTACCACTGGCGCCATCTAGTGATGAAGTGATAGACTGGCGCCAGTGGTTAAATATTTTTTAGCGTTCGTGTTGCTTTTACGGATTTCTTGGTCCAGTGTTCGTTTTAGGGCTCCGTACCCAATTGTGATAGTGGTACGGAACCCATCGTGCGCGAGTCCGACTCCCACTTGGCCTGTTTATTTAATTTTAAATTGCATCCTGCAGGCGCATGCGAACACGAGCAACATTATGTCGTCTGTTTTTAACCGACTTCCAAAAAAATCTCGAAGAACAAATGCTACCAATTGGGATATTGAAAAAAATTGAAATTGATTTTTTTATGTATTTTAAAACTTTATTATTAATTACATTGATATTTAATGTAAAAAACTAAAAAAAAAGTTTTTTGAATGAATTATAAACAATTAAAAATTGATAAAAGATCACGTGACTATGAACGCGCCACAATGGGGTTATAAACTAAAAGGTCGAGTCAGGTGGCGCTAGTGTGGCTTGACCAGATGTCACCAAACTTCAACTGTGATTGCATGTGTATTTAGGAATTTTGTGAATTAAAATGTATTCAACGTGGAGTATAATCCAATTAAAAGGGGAGCTGAGAGAAAGGAATGCGTCTACTAGCGGAAAAAAAGCTGCTTTGATTGAAAGATTAGTAAAAAAGTACATTTTAGTGTTTGTTTGTTATTTTTTACAAAAGGCTTTGTACTGATTTATATGTTGGAAATATGTAAAAACCCTTTTGTAAAAAGTACCTACATGTTGAGATAAGTATACGTGCTTATTTTCGGGGTCGTACGACTTGTAATTTTTATGATTTTATTAAAAATAAGTCTTTGTTTACAAATGGTTGACAAGGGTATTTTTTCATGGATTTTCTATGTTTTTGTTTTAGGCTAGAGGCGTACGATAGAAACAGTATTATTGGAGTCGAAGAGGAACTAGATGACGAAATTCCTGAGTTTCCTGATATAAGTCACTTTAGAGATGTTAACGTGTAACGTTGTACACGTACAATAGTCGAATTATATATTAAATAGGCTAAAATATATAAAAATAAACAATTTTAAACATTTAATTTAAATAATTAATAAAAAAATATAATAAAACTAAAATAATTAAACTAAATAACTTTAAACTTTAAACAATTACCTTAAAAACTAATATTAGAAACCTAAAACTTAAACTAAAAATACCTTAACCTAAACTATATTTAACCTACATAATTAAAAACTATATCCTACAGCTGTTGAAAACATTATGTTCATAAAATGTCACTGAGGTTGGTCAACTCAAGCATCATATCTAGTTGCGCGGTTGTACTGCGACATTCCAATCGGCTGGCTATTGTTTCGAGCGCGGCGACAACGGGAGCCGTGACGTAGATTCTTGAACCTCGCCCATTCGTAATTTGATTCGCATCAGGGACACACGCGCTCCTCTCAGCGCGGGTCCCTATATAGGACACACGCGCTCTTCTCAGCGCGGGTCCATATAATATACGTCCCTATATTAGCGAATAGAATAATCCAGTTGCAGTGGTACAAATAGAAATTATACCTAATAACATCAATAAGTGTTTTTAAAACCCGAAATTCGGTAAGTGGCGAACATTTCGTACTAACAGCATAGGAATTATTATTTTGGTTTTGTTTTAGGTAAATGCTTCATTGTAATTTATAATACACTTTTTATTGTTTTATATTGTGGGGAATAGTGGTAGATATTATATTTGATTGTATGTATTCACGCTAAATTGTATGGATGTGTTCCGTTATGTACAAAATTACTACCCACATGTTTTTAACAAAGTCGTTAATTCAATTAATTTTTCATTCCCGTAATTAAATATTCATTTTAACTTTTATCAGAATCTCTGTTCTCGTAAACCATCAGCCACAGTCATTGCCTACTAGGTAAAGTTAGGTGCTTCCTCATCCTCATCATCATCATCTCGTCATGGGCGTGGCAGACTGTGGTTGTGGTCACTGTGTGAATATTATTCTAACACTGGACGATATTCCAGGGTTCCAGATTACCGCTCAGGAATACGCTTCAAGATCTTCATTCAAGTTTCAACCTACCGAAACGTAAAGCAGTTCACTGACCCGGCAACCACCTACACCACCTAGGCCATCGGACATTCCCCGGACTTTCCAGGATAGTACCTAACTTACGAGCCAGTGAAAGTGGAACCACGGGTTAGGGCTAAGAACCACCCCTGTATTTATTTTGAATTAAATTAATGTTAACTTTTTAGTGTGAAACAATTGTCTTATTTAAACCTGCCAACACTAAACCGTTACACTGGCGCCATAACGTGGTTTATTTACTTATATTTGTCTCTTTAGTTTATTTCTTTTTTTTGTTTTTTTGGTAAATATGCCCGTGGTTCTATTTCCTATAGTAGTTGCATGTCTGTGAGCTTTATTTGTTTTTTTTTGTTTTGTGAAACGTTTTTTATTTTTGGTTGCCAGCAACTGAGGTGTAGCATTGGTATTATTTACTTTAAAATAATTTAATTTCAAATTCTTAACGATCGCAACATATTTAAACTCACCCGCAATAAAATTGTTAAAAATCTATGTTGCAGTCAGTAATTCCGTTTTTTTGAAAAGTGCCTAGTTCTTGTTCCTTCTGTATCTGATTCATCAGTGTTGCACATCAGTTGCCATTAATAGCTTTTTTTTATTTTCTTTTGGTTTGGTGCTTATTTTTTTAATTTCATTCATCTTCATCAAAAAAAATTCACCACTAATTTTCATCCAACTATCATTTTCATAATCAACCAAAACGTACATTATAGCTTTTGTTGCATTTGTAAAGAACAGAGAAAACATCAATTTCATCATTATAATACATAGTTCGCCATTTGCTGACTTTCGGTGTATAGTTTTTTTTTCAAACTTTCAAACATGGCTTTTGCTATTAAATTTTTGTTTCTACAAAAAACCGACCTGGAGTACGAGGTTGCGATTAGAAGGTCTACTCCCAAATCCACCGTAATAGAACTACGAAAACAAATTGTTAAAAATTTAAAGATATTAAAATAGCAAATACCCACTAAAACTTGATATAATTAAAATTGTTGTATGTACCCAGTAATAGTTATAATACCCATTCCGATAAAAGTAACATCTTTAGCATAAAAAAAAATGTTTGTTTAAGTTGGTCAGAAGAATTGCTGCTTCAACTTATTTTTGATTGTGTGTGGCCATAGTATTTTAAATTAAACTTACTACGGCTGATTGATAGTGAATAGCATGATATAGATGTTTATAAGATGATGAATGAAAGATAAAAACAAATGTTTCACTAAGTTATGCGGATTTTATTTATAAAGAAGAATAAAATCCTTTAGTAAGCGAGGGGGTATTGTAACGTTGTACACGTACAATAGTCGAATTATATATTAAATAGGCTAAAATATATAAAAATAAACAATTTTAAACATTTAATTTAAATAATTAATAAAAAAATATAATAAAACTAAAATAATTAAACTAAATAACTTTAAACTTTAAACAATTACCTTAAAAACTAATATTAGAAACCTAAAACTTAAACTAAAAATACCTTAACCTAAACTATATTTAACCTACATAATTAAAAACTATATCCTACAGCTGTTGAAAACATTATGTTCATAAAATGTCACTGAGGTTGGTCAACTCAAGCATCATATCTAGTTGCGCGGTTGTACTGCGACATTCCAATCGGCTGGCTATTGTTTCGAGCGCGGCGACAACGGGAGCCGTGACGTAGATTCTTGAACCTCGCCCATTCGTAATTTGATTCGCATCAGGGACACACGCGCTCCTCTCAGCGCGGGTCCCTATATAGGACACACGCGCTCTTCTCAGCGCGGGTCCATATAATATACGTCCCTATATTAGCGAATAGAATAATCCAGTTGCAGTGGTACAAATAGAAATTATACCTAATAACATCAATAAGTGTTTTTAAAACCCGAAATTCGGTAAGTGGCGAACATTTCGTACTAACAGCATAGGAATTATTATTTTGGTTTTGTTTTAGGTAAATGCTTCATTGTAATTTATAATACACTTTTTATTGTTTTATATTGTGGGGAATAGTGGTAGATATTATATTTGATTGTATGTATTCACGCTAAATTGTATGGATGTGTTCCGTTATGTACAAAATTACTACCCACATGTTTTTAACAAAGTCGTTAATTCAATTAATTTTTCATTCCCGTAATTAAATATTCATTTTAACTTTTATCAGAATCTCTGTTCTCGTAAACCATCAGCCACAGTCATTGCCTACTAGGTAAAGTTAGGTGCTTCCTCATCCTCATCATCATCATCTCGTCATGGGCGTGGCAGACTGTGGTTGTGGTCACTGTGTGAATATTATTCTAACACTGGACGATATTCCAGGGTTCCAGATTACCGCTCAGGAATACGCTTCAAGATCTTCATTCAAGTTTCAACCTACCGAAACGTAAAGCAGTTCACTGACCCGGCAACCACCTACACCACCTAGGCCATCGGACATTCCCCGGACTTTCCAGGATAGTACCTAACTTACGAGCCAGTGAAAGTGGAACCACGGGTTAGGGCTAAGAACCACCCCTGTATTTATTTTGAATTAAATTAATGTTAACTTTTTAGTGTGAAACAATTGTCTTATTTAAACCTGCCAACACTAAACCGTTACAAACGTTAGCACCAATTTACCACCGCTGTCCCAAACACCACATCCAAGAGTTTGCGGAGAGGTTTTAAGTACCTACCACCCAAAAGTCGTCTGTTATTATGAAAGCAGAAGTTTGGTTACTCTTCGTGTTGCCTTTGAAGGAAACTATGCCTACTTTCATGTGCAATGCAAAGGACAAATGAAGAAACTACTTTACATAGTTTTATTGAAAATAGATTGAAATGGCACTATAGAAGTCAGTCATTGTGAATGTGCCGCTGGAAGTGGTTTGGAGGCACATTGTAAGCACATCTGTTTGTGTAAAGTTCGGTGTAAATCTGTTGCCCGGTCCGGCCTAGCTGACTGACACGCTTTATGCATAGTTAATAATAAATAGTAGTCTAACTTTGCTATCTAGCTAGAGTCTGTGTACACAGGAACGTTTTGATACCTTTTTTAATTTTAGATTTTGATAAGACAGTAGTTTCACAGTAACTTTTTAACACATTAGAATGACAAATCACAAAAACATCTCAGTCAATCCTGAAGAAGAGACCTGTAAAGGTCTCAAAACGTTGAGCGTTGGAACAATGCCTAAAGTAATAAAATAAACACCATGTGATTATAACCGAAAAATGTCTTTAATTTATAAGTAAAATTTCCTTCATTTCATAATATTTTCTCTAAAGTTGCAGCATTTATTATTTTCGGTTTGCATTCTGCTAGGTCCAGGTGCTGTATCTAAGCACTGTCTCCTTCTGCTTCTTTCTAGACGTCTGTTTAACCGTTGTTGGTTTCCTGGCTTTATTTCGGTAATTACTTTGGTAAAAGAAAATATAGAAGGAACTGCTGTTTTCCTCAATACTTTTTATTTATTTTTATCACCTAAATAAATGAGAAAATGTGGATAAAGTAAGATAAGGACCCTAATTTACACAAAGCTTGGCATGAGAGAAACGTCTGTGATGATCACTGATCGATGATCATTGATGATAGGTGGAAAATACTGTAAAAACTAAGGAATGGTCTATTCCTAGAATAGGTATACATTCTCATACAGACTGTCGTTACAATAGTACACTATTATAACCTTAGATCAATAGGTAGGTACCTACACTAGTAGTTTTAAGAAAGGAAACGTCTTACCTGTGTAGGAATTTCTCTCAAAAAAACCATTAGGTTTAAAATGGACAGCACATAACCTTAAATAGTTACTAGGTCGATTTTTTCTCCTCATAGCTTTTATCCACTGTTTTTTTCTTTTAGCATCTTTGGGGAATAAATGATTTGCTATGTTTTTGCAATCCACAGCTGAACAAAGCGTTATTTTGTAAAATTATCTCAAAATAACCATGTTTGTTTACGAAAAAACTATGAAGGTGTCAAATAAAGTCAGACGTGCTACAGTAGCGCCGTCTGAAGTGAGCAAATGGCAGTTTTTAACCCAATTGGTCACTATACTTGTGACGTCATAATGTTAAATTGATTTCATAACTGTACGGTGTATACGGCTACTACACGTAAATTGACCAAAATATTGCAAATTTACTGCTAAATGACGATTTGTTAAAGTTAATTCCGATTAGCTATGTGTGATACAGGATTTATAAAGGCCAATTCTGATAATATTCCTGATGTTGACATATTTATGATAAACATTTTTTTTTAAATGACGTTCGGTTCAATTCTGCTGAGGTTAGAGGTGCCAAAGCATCAAGGTAAGCCTATTAAAAATAATATTATAAATCAAAATATCTAAGTATTAATTCTCTATTGAATATAATTATTTATTTCATTACTTTACGTTTTCATCGTTTTTGTAGTATTTGTACATAATGGTACAAAACAAGATGTAGTGGACATTTGGTCAAGCCAAAAAATAGTGTCATTTGATCAAGCCTATAGTTACCGCAAATGAAAGTGTTATTTCGTCAAGCCGTGAAAAAGTGTCATTTGGTCAAGTCTTTGAAGAGTGTCAACTGGTCAAGTCATTTTTTTTAGTACAACAAAAGACGATCGGAGTAGAAACAAAAGACGATCAAAACGAAAACAAAAGACGATCGTTACGAAAACAAAAGACGATCGAAATGGAAACAAAAGGCGATCGAAATGAAAAAAAAAGACTATAGAAATGGAAAAAAAGACGATCGAAATGGTAACAAAAGACGATCAAAATGGAAACAAAAGATGGTCGAAACAGAAAACAAAATAGGGTCGAAGCAGAAAACAAAAGACGGTCGACTATGAAAAAAGACGGTCGTAACTAAAAAAAGATAATCAGTGTAGAAACAACAGACGGTTGGAACGAAAACAAAAGAGGGTCGAAACAGAAAATAAAAAACGGTCGACGATGAAAAAAGACGGTCGAAACAAACAAAAGACAGTCAAAACTGAAACAATAAGTTCTACTAAGCTATAAGTTCCTTTTAGATTTAAATAAAACACATATTTAGCAAAAAAAATGACGGTGCTCACATAGAAAATTATGGGAGTATAAATTATTATAGAACTTATTGTTTCAGTTTTGACTGTCTTTTTTAATTTTTACCATCTTTTTTTTGTTTCGACCGTCTTTTTTTTATCGTCGACCGTCTTTTATTTTCTGTTTCAACCCTCTTTTGTTTTCGTTTCGACCGTCTTTTGTTTCTACACTGATTATCTTTTTTTAGTTACGACCGTCTTTTTTCATAGTCGACCGTCTTTTGTTTTCTGCTTCGACCCTATTTTGTTTTCAGTTTCGACCATCTTTTGTTTCTACTCTGATTATCTTTTTTTAGTTTCGACCGTCTTTTGTTTTCGTTTCTATCGTCTTTTGTTTCCATTTCGATCGTCTTTTTTCCATTTCGATCGTCTTTTTTTTCATTTCGATCGTCTTTTTTTTCCATTTCAATCGTCTTTTTTTTTCGTTTCGATCGTTTTTTGTTTTCGTAACGATCGTCTTTTGTTTTCGTTTCGATCGTCTTTTGTTTCTACTCCGATCGTCTTTTGTTGTATTAAAAAAAAAAAAGGACTTGACCAGTTGACACTTTTCGAAGACTTGACCAATTGACACTTTTTCACGGCTTGACGAAATAAGACTTTCATTTGCGGTAACTATAGGCTTGACCAAATTACACTATTTTTTGGCTTGACCAAATGTCCACTACATCCAAAACAAGAGCGATAACTTTTAAGATTCGACATTTTCGATATATTTTTGAGTATTTAACAATAGCAACAATGACATCAGAATTAAATTTATCAATAGCCAAAATACTGTAGGTACTTTACTTATTATCTGTAAACTGCAATGAGTGAAAACTAACATTATGACGTCACACGCGCTCGGGCGCTGTCGGCGGCTGTTTGGTACTAGATACAAAATTTAAATGTTTATTTTGAAATAACTTTTTAATTATAGCGAAAACAAAAAAATAAAAATAAAATTGTTATAAAATTCATATATGATCTTTCCATATTTCACAAAAAAAAAAAAAAATTAAATAACCCAATTGTAGAGATAAGATCTTACTAAGATTATGACGTCATCTCGGTTGTGTAAAGTCGACTAGGCTAATTATTATTTTATACCGTTACGTTTGTTAACACCCCCTATTAAGAGGATAGTCTCCAGTCCATATGGCATAAACATATTTGCTCTAATGCCTTTATCCAGGGAGGAAAATTTAAACTATGTTTGTATGGAGAAAGAGAATGGAGACTATCCTCTTAACATTTGCTAGCATTTCGTATTTTGTCGTCATTAGGTCGCTGTACTGTCCAACTAAAGAACGTCTGTTACAGGGCGTATTACCGAATGTGGTTTTTAGTAAAATAAAAAAAGTTGTTTTTCTTTAAAGCTTGATATTGTTATTAGAAATAGTGATTGGGTGAATCAGCAGTTAAACGAATTAAAATTTAATTATTTTTTCTGTTTTGATTTCGTGGTGTTTATTACTTTAACATTCGTAATTCAATAACCAGTATTAAAATCTACATAAAAAACGTGTGGCACTCGGGGACTGCCGCGGTAAAGCTATTGCATAGCATTTTTTAACAACTTATGCAATTATAATTATTTATTTAAAATTTAATAAAAACCCGGCAAGTGCGAAACTCGCGCACGAAGGGTTCCGTACCACTATCACAATTGGGTACCGAACCCTAAAATCGTTTACCAATTTTAAAATTTCATAGGTAAATGTGACATATTTAGCTTCGATTCTTACTTCCATCATACGACCACACCACGAAAAAAAAAAAGTTTGGCACAAAGACAATCTGAAACTTATAATTAAGAAACTCTTTGGTAAGTGAAGGCAGACTGGTATATTTGACAGATAGGGCTGAAAATTAAAAATTCAAAATGGGCAGCCATTTTGAATTTCATGACCTACTCGATTCGATGTTTTTGAAACACGTTTGTTATATGGGAGCCTGCCCCCCTTAAAAATTTGTTTTAATTTGTTTTTAGTATTTGTTGTTGTAGCGGCAACCGAAATAAATCTTATGTGAAAATTTCAACCTTCTAGCTATTACGGTTCATGAGATACAGCCTGGTGACAGACGGACAGACGGACAGACGGACAGACGGACAGACGGACAGACGGACAGACGGACAGACGGACAGACGGACAGACGGACAGACGGACAGACGGACAGACGGACAGACGGACAGACAGCGAAGTCTCAGTAATAGGGTCCCGTTTTTACCTTTAGGTACGGAACCCTAAAAAAAGAAATGAAGCGAGCGTATGCTCGGCCGAGCTACATGGTAGGCGGTGTTGGGGGTGTTAGGTTTTATTTTCGTAACGGAACTTCTTGATTCGGTCGCCGCGCTCAAAGCCCGCGATAAAAGCTATGCAATAGCCTCAAAACGAAGTTTTTTTGTTCAATTTGGGATATGAATATCACAAGCGAGAGTGGCACTTCCATTGATAGAGAAACCTAATAAAAAACTATCAACAGACGAAGGCAAGGGAGGTTCAATTAGTGAGATTGCTCCAACTGCATGCACGATAAAGCGGAATGAAAACTTATAAACTTTAACAGTCTCATAATTTGCACAGCGTTCACCTTCGCTTACGTAGACAGTATGCCACACCCAAATGTGACTAAGCTTTATATTTTAAGGGAACAGTCTACCTACTACCTAATCTTTTCTCCATACACACTTTACAAACGTAGCCGACTGTTTCCTCCCTGGATAAAGATATTAGAAAATATATGTTTATGCCATAATTCCTGTATCATGCCCCTACATTTTGATTTTTTTCATATTCTATTTTTTCTGAACCTTATGTCTATTCTAATTAGAAATGAACGAGGGGCATAGTCATAGCAAATACTATATGGTTTTATGACATAAACATATTTGCTCTAATGTCTTTATCCAGGGAGGACACAGTCGACTACGTTTGTGTGGAAAAAGAGTAGGTAGACTGTCCTCTTAAAAGCCAGCTTCATTGCGGCTGACATCACCAAAACCCTAACAAAATATGAAGATTCTTTGTAAAACTTTAAACGTTGTTCTACAAGAAGTGGTGATAAACAAATTCTTGATGTGGATGCACCATTAGAATGACTTTTAAGCAAGTCGACGTTGTCAATTAATATTATTATGATATTTACCCTCTTACTTATAAACGATGACTAAGTTAATGTAACGATTGTCTTTTACTGTGACATGAAGTTTCAAAGTTAACAGACATTGACATACGTTACCTACATAAACTTAGTCATCGTTTTTAAGTAAGGGGGTTAATGATTTAAGTATTGGTCAAAGAGATTCGGAATCCAGTATAGTGCGTTTCATCTTTAAATTCCTATGCCGTTATGTTGGTAGCAAAACATATACCTATGTGTTGCCTTAATACGTTGAATGTGCTATACCTTGAATTCAGGGAGATTCATTCAATCATTTATTCATAAACAAATCTCCCTAAATTCAAGGTAGCACATTCGAGATAATGAGGCAGCACTTATTTGTTTTGCTACCAACATACCTGCATAGGATTTTATAGCTGAAACGCACTATAGTGTACTTTGACATTTTTAGATAAATCACGAAAACTAATTTGTCAAAACTTTTAAGAGCGGCCATTTTGTTTGTTTAATAAGTTGGCCGTAAGAAATAACGGATTTTAGCTCACTTCAAAGATTAAATCGAAGTTTGTTTCCTAACCCTCAGGATTAATTAAGACGTCTCGGCAGGCGTCCTTTGCTATCACCAGAGGCGTATAGTCTTTGTTTCCATACGGTTTAAATGACATTATTGTTTAAGAAAAGCAACTTTGTCGAAAGCTTGTTACTCGAAGAATTAATTGAACTTTGAATAAGGTCTTTGTTGAATGAATAGTACACGTAGTAAAATTTAACAATAATTTCTAATCTAATATTAGGTAGGTAGGTACCTACCTACATAAATAAGTATTCGAAATGTGGTTTTATTAATATCTGAAAGTGTTGTGTTTATCCAGCGAACGGTGGCTAATTGGTGAGATGGTTGGGTTGTATTGTGCCTTCAGACGGAAAATTATTGATGTACCTACAAAGTAAGAGTTGGAGCGAAGGCGGTTTTGAGTTCAATTGAAAAGGTCTAACTTAACTAGCCTAATTTGAAGTATTCTAACTTTCGGTTATAAAGAAATCTACGAGTTTTATAACATTTGCTAATAAAATTGTCCGATCCTGTATAATATTATAAGGTAAAGGAAAGGATTATCTTCAAATTACTTTTTTATGAAATAAAAGATCTAATCCAACTCTCAAAACAATTTAAAACTTTAAGTTTCCGTTCAATATTTTATTATGGTTTCTCGGTATTGAGAAGTATTAAATTACTTTAACGATGTCTGTACATAGGAGTTACAAAAAGTTGTATAAAACCTGTTTGTTTATGTAGGTTTATATTGTGATACAACGTTATATAACTGCTAACAGTCCCTTACTTCTAGTCACAGTTTTCCCTTACTTATTAAGAAGTTAGGCAAAAACAATTTTTGATGTTACCTAAAGTAACTTACTTGGTGTAATTTTTTCAGGTTCCAAGAAGCTTTCTGATTCCGGTTCGACCATGGCCCCACTCAAATAACGCTGTTCCACCTCTATAAAGTGTCCCATTGTAACTATGGTAATGGCGAAATATACCTGAAAAATAAAACCATTGTAGACGCCGTTTTCATCATAACCTCATTAATTGTACCAGCTCCTAATGGTACATCTGCTCATTTTAAAACAAAGTGGAAATATTTGTGGCATATTAGAAATGGGGAATTATTTCTTGTTATTTGACGTCAGAATGTCCACCTAACTTGTCGGCTTTATTTCTACTTGCTGTAATTTTTTTTTCAGTATTAAAAGTTAAGTAGGTACATACTTTGTTGATCTCGTCTCGTTTTTATTGTTAACTAGCTGCGCTCTGCGGGTTCACCCGCTTAAGTCCCGATCCCGCGGGAATATCGACATGTCCAGCTATCTACATACAAAGTTTCATTGCAGTTGATTCAGTAGTTTTTGCATAATTTAAACAAAAACATCCAAATTAACATCTAACCAAACGTACGCATTTATAATATTAAGTGCGAGACCATTTTTCGCTATCTCTTATACCTAGTTTACGATATTCCCCTGAAGACTCGCTTAAATGATTCAGCCTGTTAAACTTGCTATTAATTGAAATAAATACTTATATCAAATTTTACTACAACCTATACAAATAAATATCACCTACTAGCTGACCCGGCAAACGTTGTTTTGCCTTATAAATTATAGATAATTAAATTTTTCCTGAATTTTCTTTGCTATAAACCTCACGGAGCCCGAGACCTTTCCAACGAATGCAAAACCGTGGAAATCGGTTCGTGCGTTTTGGAGTTATAGCGTCAGGAAGGAAAACTCGACTTATTTTTATATAGTAGATTATAAATTATAGATAATTAAATTTTTCCTAAATTTTCTTTGCTATAAACCTCACGGAGCCCGAGACCTTTCCAACGAATGCAAAACCGTGGAAATCGGTTCGTGCGTTCTGGAGTTATAGCGTCAGGAAGGAAAACCCGACTTATTTTTATATAGTAGATTACAAATAAATATCACCTATTACACATAAATATCACCTATTTATAACAAATACATAACGAAATCTATTTCTATTTTATACCTACAGAGGATCAGTTTATTATCTTACCATTGTATATATTGCTGAAGCGTAGCATCCTTTGCGAAGACTGCGCCAACAGCAACATGACTGTATTATAGGCATACTGGGACGTTCCGCGACCCTAAAAATAACAAAAAGTAAAATAAGCTTTTGTGAAATAACACCAATTCGACGGAGGGCTCGAAACCCTTATAACATCGTTGTCAACAAATAGTGCCTATACATCCCGAATTGTTTTTTTAATACTTTTTCGATTGGTCGAAATATTGAGCGGTGTTGGTCTAGTGGTAGATACCCCGGCTTTCATTCTGAGAGTCGTGGGTTCGAATCCAGACCGACCGCGCACCAATGTCTTTTTCTTTAAGAAAAAGGTATGTGCGCTAATAACATCGCTCTTACGGTGAAGGAAAACATCGTGAAGAAACCAACATGTCCTAGGACTCACCACGGTCCGAAGACATGGGATATTCAGTGTTTTCTATGTATCATATGTATGTATTTACAAAAAAAAAAGTATAATATGTAGTATATCCTTTGTCTAGTACCCATAGTACAAGCCTAATGCTTAGTTTGGGGCTAGATTGCGCTGTGTGTAACGTCGTGCAATATTTATTTATTTATTTATTAAAGTAAAATAATCTTATTAAATATTTCGGACGTTTGCAAAGTACCTATCATCATTCAACCGTTTTTAAGTCACCAAATATCAAACCGGCCATACGTCTGTACACTCCTACGTCAATGGATGAAAAATAAATAGACACTGAAATTAAACTATACAAGTACGCTGGAATTGGTATACCTACAATACAAAATGACATTCGATCTTTGTGCCGATTTGATTTGCGCCATGTTGCGCTGTTGTCGCGCATTTTCTATTGACAGTGATGGTGACCGTCCACGGAACTACTAGTTCCACGGACGGCCATCATCATTTTTAAGATCGAATGTCATTTTGTATTGTAGGTATACCCAATTCCAGTGCGCTATGACCTGTCCAGCGACTTGTACCATGGAGGTCAGTGCAAATAGGCGATCCATATGAAAAAACCTGTAAAAAGAGACGGTCGTAACAGAAACAAAAGACTAATGCTGGATCGAAATACAAAGGAATCATGGTAGTACTAATATTTGTGTGCGTAGGTATATCAAACGGGACCCTTCGCCTGAGAGGCTTGAGAACTATGTCATTGAACTAATGTCCATTTCTACCTACCGATTTGTTCACTTATCTACCTAAACAGTTTAGATTAAATAAATGAAAATTCTGCTAGCCGGGCGCCCTCTGTTGTTTGAAGGTTTATGGATAAGGTGAAGTCTGGCAGATTAATTACAAACAGATCCTCCAATGTAAAATCGCACGACACTTTTTTTACGATTTTTATTTTATTTATAAGAAATTACCTAGTAATTCAAAATACAGGTGTTGCGAGATTTTGGGACAGTAGCTTATACCCTTTGTTCTACAAATCCAGGCGAACAATTTTTTACTAACTTTTTTTATTCGAACTTTTTTCTTTCAAAAATTACGTAGTTAACTTAGACAGCTGATTTTGAAAATAAACATCAAGGCAATGTTAAGATTGTAGTAGTACAAAATAAATAAAATAATGATTTAAGGTCAATAACCTCCTAACCTCCTTTCAAGTAAACTTTAAGCTGAACATTTTTTGGAAACTACTTCGAATTCCCTAGAGCTGTAGTACAAAAAGTACTTACTTACTTACCTTTATGTGTTTGTATATATTTTTCTACACGTCTAGGCGAACTCTAGCAACACTCTAACAATCTCAAATAATCTCCAACACCCAGTATAAACTGTTAAAATATATTTTAATATAAAAGCAAACACAAAAAGGTAAGTACTTATTATAATAATAGTAGATATACCATCCTGCTATCATTTGTATCGAGATTTTAAAAGCTTTGCGATTACGGACCGCGGCGCGTTGTTAAAGTGCTTTTATGCTATCGCTTTCAGCCGCTCTACCTACGGTTTCATTGAATCGATATTAGAGAGGGTACCTTCCTAGCGTGTACTTTGAGTAACAAAATCGATTATAAAACCTTAAAATGTCATTTTAAATTTGTGTATGTAATCAACACTAATGACCCGGTCCCATGGCGCACGCTCCACTTTCCGCCAGTACCTAAGGCACAACTTACTACGGGAACAGCTGCATTAAACAAGGTAACTCAGGCACTTAGCTCTTTTTATAGCGGTTAGGCTGTGGGTTTGGATGGCATTTCGGAGCAGCAGGCCAGAGTAGACAGCGTTTTATGGAGTCTTTGAATAGACTGTCAAATTTTCTGCTGAGTGGACAACATGATTTGTATCATGTATCTAAGGACAAAACAAGAGCAAAGAGCAGCTCAATACAGGTATGGACACACTGCTGTCAGTGTGTCCATACCTGTATTGAGCTGCTCTTTGTGCCTTAGATAGAAAGGATGGTGACGTGAGCTCTATCGCTATCGGCAGCGTCTTTCGTCGGTTCACGGCTAAGCTGGCTTGTCGCACTGTGAGGGAGGTGTCTGTATGCAGCCGCACCAACTGGGTTAACCTCTTGGCTGTGAGGTGGCTATCCACACCACACGCTCGTAGGTTATGGATCCTAACAACAATAAGTGTGTTGTGCTGAAGCTTGACATTCACAATGCATTCATCTCTTTGAAAAGACACGTTCTTCTAAACGAAGCTTTGAACAAAATCTCCATCCAATCTCTTTTTAAAATGGTAATGTTATTATTTCACTTGTGGGAGGGATCCATTGGGCCCACTCGTCCTTTTCAGAAGTAGTATTTTCAGAAGTGAAGTTTTCCTCTGCAGTTATATGGCTTTCACTCACTTCTCTAGGTTTCGCTCTCTTTTATTTTATTTTTACCTCTATATTTAAATGATGCCGCCCGGGCATTCTTTTTAATTTGTCATTTTGACGCTTCACTTTACTAATTTTATTACATTTGTGGCTAGCAAACACATTCCTCCTTATTTGTTAATCTTTCATAACAATTTGGCTTAAAGTACTTGATTTTTCCATTTTCACCCTTTTGGTTTCCCCCATTTTCCTTAAAGCCGTTCCGAAGGCTATCTTTTTCTTAGAGAAATTGCTCATTTTGGCGAAGGAACACAAAAAAAAAAATAAGAGAATTAGGACATAGAATACGAGAAAACAGAGATGATTCCCGCTCCGGCTCGTTTCTGATGCAAAGGTTAACTATCGCTATTTAGCGTGGCAATGCCACTTGTGTCCTGGGAACCTTTGCACCATGAACAATAAGGGGCGTATTATTTGATTGATACGACACTTTTACTATCACAATTGGCAAGTGAGAGACTCGCGCACGCGTTGGAAATGCTTTATCTGCATCAAAGTATATATTTTATTTCAATTTTGCATTGAAATAAAATATTTTATGTCATTAAAAATCTACACTTATATTATAAAGAGGAAAGGTTTATTTGCTAGTTTATAACAAACTAGCAGCTCCCCGCGGTTTCACCCGCATAAGTCCCGATCCCGTGGGAATATCGGGATCAAAAGTAGCCTATAGCCTTCCTCAATAAATAGACTATCCAACCCCGAAAGAATTTTTCAAATCGGACCAGTGGTTCCTGAGATTAGCGCGTTCAAACAAACAAACAAAAAAACAAACTCTTCCGCTTTATAATAGTAATAATAGATAATAGATAGATAGGCTCCGAAACTACTGGACCGATTTCAAAACTTCTTGAATCAGTAGAAATCAACATTATCGAGGAGTAGGATATCCTAAAAATATTTTATTAAAATAGGGATCCGTTAAATAATTGCAATTTTGTGAACCAACGTATACGGAAAAATCTTTTAGTTGCGTCCGCTGCGAAAACTATTGATGATAGAACAATGTAATGTATTATTGATTAGTTTTAGTGATATCTACAAAAAACTCCGCGAGATGATATATTATCTAACTATTATACTTAAGAACATGGCGACTGTAGCCATTTCCATACAAACTTAATACCAAAACCTCAGATTGGTATTCAATCCCACAAAATACATAAAGGTGAAAGAATAGAACTATCCCAAAACTACTAGAAACTAGACTTTTAGAGTACAAATTAACTTTAACTGTTTAGAGTTTAAATTTACTTTAAAAAACATTTAAAGTTACATATGGTGCATATGTACGTGTATAAGTTTTGTTGATATATTTCGTTTTAATCTAACAAATCCAATATTGTAATATAGGACAGTACGTTTTGTAAGTAAGGTTTTTATTTAAAACAACGCTGCCACAAATAGTGTAGTAATTCTACCCGGTAGGGTTAGATACTTGCTGTTAGAACGAGACGAAGGTATCGATGACGCTTCTGCTGAATGCATTGCAGGGTTTTACTTTGAGCTCAGTACGCAATGCACTATACAGCAGGTCTACCGTATTTTCTGTTACAGCTCTCATACAACTTTTTACGTAGGTAGGGCATGTAATAAATAAGGTATCAGTATTATTTATTTATTAGTATTATGTTCTATTTCAGTATAATACCGACGTGTAGGTGTACATTATATAAATTTACGAGTAACATTTTGTAAAGCTATCTTATATTTTGTGAAGATATTGATTTACATCCTAAAAACATTACAGCAGTCGCATTGACGATTATTTTTGTATCGAGTGGTTTGCGGTAATTCGTTGTCCAAGATGAACCACGGAACGCGACAGACAGATTATCGCGACAATGTAAGCCAGAATCACATACGACTAATTTATCATTCACCTAGGTCAACGGGTAAGCCTAATACAAAAATAAGAAGAGAATAATAATAAGAATATAACTTTGCATAAAAGCACTTATTATTGCACTTTTTTTCTAATATTACGTTTCCAGTAAAGGATAATTCCAGTACATAACGAACATTCGAGGAAAACCGTCGGGCACTGCACAAGACCGACAACCAACTCGACGCGTAGGTATTAAGCATTTACATTCACTGATCCTATAAACTCAAAGCCGTTGCTTGTGGCTGTCAATCAAACGGTATCTTTCTCTTCTTTCATGAAAACATATTCAATCCCAAATCAAATCTTGGTTAAAATGCTTCCGGTCCATAAGAACTTATTCCCAAAATGTCTACCTAATCAATAGGACTGAATCTCATAATGCCGGAAATTGAATACGCATGCATTTTGTAACAACTGAAGACCATAATGTCTTTTGCTCAAAACGTTCTAGTTCCAAAACAGCTGAATCCCGTAATGTCTGAATGTCATCTATCAAACAAAATCAAGTGGTCAATCAACCTACCTACATTGTGCATTGTGGCGGATCCGGAATCAAAAATTTCAGTCATTACGGGACAAATTCGTTTTGCAATATAGACATTCAGAATTTCAGGCAATTCGGGACAAATTCGTTTTGAAATATAGGCTTATTGGTATCAGTCATTGTGAGATTAAGTCGAACCGATATCAGACATTTTGGGATTAAGTTCTTATGGACCGGAAGCGTTAAAATCACGCTTACGTGTTTGCGTAGTAAGCACAAGCAAAGTTTTCTGATAACATCACTGAATGCAAATGCTAATAATAATAATACATACACGTATTACGAGTTAGTAGTCGGTCTTGCGGAGTGCTCAAAGGCTTTCCTCGAAAATTCGGTTCTAACAGAATACTATAAAATGGCGACGGTATCCCCTGCCCGTCGTAAAAGCCGACCATAAGGGGTGTTTTGGCGGGTAGCTTCGGCCGCGGCTTGTTACCACCCGCCGGCCTAAGTCATAAGACTTGTCTGTGCTCCGATACGTAGACCAGTACAGCCACTAAAGAAGAACGTCGTTCCTCGACAGTGGAACGACTCTTCCTTCTTCTAGATGAACGTGCGACAATTTAGTCCATATCATCACTTACCATAAGGTGAGATAGAAGTTAAACGCTTATCTATCTATCGTTTGTAAAAAAAATATTAGTATGCAAGCTATATTATAATATATAATGTCTATAATAATCAAAATGATAAGGCTTAGCTTATCATTTTGATTATTGAACGAGCTAGCGGTTACGTAGTCTGTTACGTTACGTATCTTGCATAGTGTGCTGCGACATCTTTCAACGCAGATATCTCCGTGCTTCGGAAAGCACGTTAAGCAGTTGGTCCTGCTTGTTATCTCTGATAGCAGTCTTAGGCCTTAGGGAGTCCTGAAAATTCTAACACTAGGTGAGCCACACCACTACACGAAAATGAACGAAAGAACGATGATATATCTGGTGCAGCTGAGTGCGTTGCAAAACAGGAGGGGTCGAACTAGCGGAAAGTTATTCATAGCCAGGTGTTTATATGGATAGCCTTACATTGACCTGATTTAATGATATTACCATGAGGCAGCGAAAACATGATTATTAAACGGCAAGAAATTGTTAAAAGAAGTGTTTTGAATAATTGGTTAAATCGAATTACTGCTAAACCAATTTTGATCGTTTTTGTTAAAATTGTTGGAAACTCGGATATGGACGGACATAGACCATAAACTTCTTCTGATTTTCGATTACTTGCGAGAAACAGCAGGACGCAGCTAGTTTTCAATAAAGAATAAAGATGAACGATTTTTTTCACACTATTAAATGAAAAACAAAAGCAATATTTGTTTTAAAAATGAAGACATGTTTATTATCCACAAAATATCTATATTTTTACATCGCCACATTGTGGAAATCACTTCAAAGAAAACAATGTTTTAAATTATGTAGGTATTATCCAAACATTCAAGAGATTTATATACGTTCGGCTATAGGTAGTGAAAATAAATATCTCTTTGTTACCCATATTTGTTATGTATGTGTATGTGTCTTAGCGGGGCACTTTTAGCTAGCTTATTTCTATGTCTATATATATATATATCTATGTCATTTAAGTACCTAACCCTGACTGAATTATATTATTATAAACGCAGAGTTTTAACCGCTGGTTCAAAAGATATGTGTGATAGGTTTTCTTAACACATAAGGTATCAGAATTAGCCTTTACTAGTAGGTAATGTAAAAAAAATACCCATCTACGACTCTACACAGTTACTTTATTTGTCTAAAAAAGTCAACGTAAGGCAAATCATTATCCTAAAGGGCTTAAATTGCGCGTTCAAGCCCTAGGTTACACAAGTAATTTAACTTTGGAACCTGTGTTTGAAACGTTGAAATTCATACGGCCATTGTCAAGAAGAAATTACTCCATAAATCGAACTGGACATCACACTTAAAAATTATTTTCTTTTTCTATTTTGACGGAAGGATAAGGCAAACAAGTTTTAGTATATCTAAAGCCTAAGCTAGTTATAACCTTTAATAAAAATCCTAATGTACTGTTTATTGTTTATTAAATGCCTTTTTATTGTCTCGCAATAGATGTGTAAAGTAGAGTATTCACGGTAATAAACAACTCTCTGCGAGTGCAATATAACAACGCTTTTGGAATAATTATCGGATTCCTCGTTTCTGTAGTGCTTCAGGCATGTTTACCGAATAATGTTTAGACGGAATTCATCGGAATCACCCTACACAGAATACAAGGCAGTTCCAATAGTTATGTATTACTGTTTGCTAATCGATTAGACAAAATTTGTGCCAAGCTGTTGTTGGGATTTATAACTAAAAAAAAATCGGTGAAAAATATATCTACTATTGCTAGGAAGGTGTATTTTTATTGTTTATTTTATTTTTCTCTGGGGATCTACATATATTGGCGATCAGTTCTCGAACTATAAGCAAAAATTTACTGGGAGTTGATCTGGCGTGGGAGCGAGGCCTCCATTGCGACACTTTGCTCATATGGACGGAGTCAGTTGTCGCGCAACTTCATGGTTGTCTTTCGCTTAAGGCGATGTTCGTAGGATCTGTTCAGCAACTGTCGGGCCAGACTATTTAACAGACTGTTTATTATTAATAAATTTCATTTCATGTAAGTAACTATGTAAACGTATGGATCTCGGTCTAAAAATGAAAGATATATTGTTGGAGTTTTACGCAGCGTACCTACTAAGTGGACGATTGGATGCGAACGCGATTGCGAAGCGATCCGATCCGGTGCGGTGCGGAAACAAGGAACAGTCGATAGCTATTGAAGTGTCCTACGTGACCAAATGCACGTAAAGTGCGATGCGGCGCGATTCTCGACTGTTCCTTGTTTCCGCGCCGCACCGCGCCGCATCGCGTTCGCATCCGATCGCCCACGTAAGACGCTGCGTTAGTCTTCGGCGGCTGGAATCCCTCGCTTCGCAAAGGAGTAAAAATTTGAACACTCTCGCTACGCTTGAGAGTTAACTCTAGAGTCCTTCGTTACGCTCTGGAGTCAATTTGGCTTTAGTACCTCGGTGCATAAACTACTAAATAATAATAATTTAAGTCCATTAATTTGTCCCGCTGTAGGGCAAGGGCCTCCTCATAGAAGGGTTAGGCAGTAAAATACCACGCAAGGCCTAATGTCCCATGCCATCAGACCGTAGTAAGTCCTAGGACATGTCGATTTCCTCACGATTTTTTGCTTCACTGTAAGAGCGATGTTATTAGCGCACATAACTAGGTATTTGTTAAAGAAAAAGACATCGTTGCGCGGTCGGCCGGGATTCCAACTGACGACTCTCGGAATGAAAATCGGGGTCGAATACCGCACCGCATAGTTAGTTATATTAGCCGTAACAACTATTCTTAGCTAAATATTGATGTTTTACACTAAACTGTAATTTTTGCACACTCTCAATTAAGTAGATAGATACCTATCTAATTAGGGAACTACCGATAGCGCCAAGACGCGGCACACATCTGCTTTGTTTATAATGTCTAACGTAGATAGGTGGTTTATACCTACGGTCTATTGTTGCTTTCAACGCGACATCCATTCATCATAAAATTAAGTTAATTTATTAACGGGCTTTTCGAATGTTTTTTTATACTTTAAGACGACCTACTTACTTGTGCTTGAACCAATTTCAGAAATAAGTTGGAAAAATAAATGGCATAAAATAGCCAAGAAATAACCTGAGGGAGCCAACCATGATGCTCGGAAGAAAAGAAGGAGTTAGGCAAGTACCCTGTGCATAGCTGTACGTACTCCATCTTGATGTAGGAGAATATCATTAACCTTTGATCAGCTATAAGTAGTTTCCAAATTGTTATGGGTCCAAAGCAAAAACAGGAATCGAGCTCCGTCAAAAAACAAGTTAAACAAGGTAAATACCCCGTTATATAATAATATTAGAGTAAAAACAGGAATCTTTTGGCCTTGGAGAATCAGTTCGGTTGTTTCTCCGTCCGCCTCTCTGTACGTTTTAAAATGATTAACCTCGTAGACTTTTAAAGTGATTTAATGTGCTGTTTTAAAGTGAAACCCATGGGGAATATATAATTTGAAATGCCTTTCCAAAAGCGCTACGACAAAGCGGTAGGCGTGGGTTCAAATCTCTCGGGGGATATTGAATTTCGTTAAGACATTTTTGACAATTAATTCTAGAAATAAGTAGGTACGTATCTAGTCACTCAGGAAGTACGATTGTACGGTACGCGGAATAAATTGGTAGGTATTCACTTTTGTCAAGTTGCTAGATTGTAAATACCTACCAACTGACAAAAAAGCTAAAGTTAGGTCTAATACAACAAAAAGGCGGTCCAAAATGAAAAAATAAATCTCAAGCATTTCACTCAAGTTAATTTTTCCAAGATATTCGATATTCAAATATCATAATGGCATCGAAATCAAGTCATTAATGAAAATAATAACATGTTTAGTTTTATGCGATTTTGTAGATGTGTAGATGATATATGTAGATGATTTATATTTATAACATTGATATAGATAAACTAAACAACCTAACCTAACTTTTATCATTAAGTGGATATTAATAGAATATTCACAGAGATTACATTATATTTCAAACCAACGTAAAAGCACTTGAAGTGAATTAGATAAAGTTTGATAGTGTCAAGCGAAAGCCTTTTCTACATTATCTACATCTTTTAATATAATAGATTTTTGTATGTTTTTTATTTATTAAACAAGATGGGAACCCGAAACCCGTCGGGCTTCGGATAGTTCCAATTCCACCCGGTTCTGTGGTTAGTGAAGGCAACCTAGTATTTGTCAAACCGCTCTTGACATGGCCGCCATTTTGATTCCATGACCGACTGGATTTCGCTCCGACCAATCAGAGAGCCCCGTACGTACCCCGAAAACATTAACAAAATCCCTTTGAATCAATTCCCATAGAAACTTTCATCCCTAATTAAACACTCTTAGGTGTTGAATTTTGGAAAAAAAAACTTTTAGAGATTCACTTACTACCCCATATCAATCTCTATGTCAAATTTCAAGTTTCTAGGTCAAGCCGTTACGAAGTTGCATACAAACGTTTTTCCCCATTTTTACCCCCTTAGGGGTGGAATTTCCGAAAATCGGTTCTTAGTGCTCACTTTCAACCCCTAAAGAACCTATGTTCCAAATTTCAAGTCTCTACACCCAGCCGTTTAGCCTGTACGTTGTCCATCAGTCAGTCAGTCAGTTACACTTGCGTTTTATTAAGTACAAGATGGGAACCCGAAACCCGTCGGGCTTCGGATAGTTCTGATTCCACCCGGTTCCGTGGTTTACAACATCCAATTTTTAAATATGATAGCAATATTTGAAATCGGTAGAACCAATTCCCATACAAACTTTCATCCCCTATTTAACCCCCTTAGAGGTGGAATTTCCAAAAATCCGTTCTTAGTGCTCACTTTCAACCCCTAAAGAACCTATGTTCCAAATTTCAAGTCTCTACACCCAGCCGTTTAGCCTGTACGTTGTCCATCAGTCAGTCAGTGAGTTAGTTACACTTGCGTTTTATTAAGTAACAAGATGGGAACCCGAAACCCGTCGGGCTTCGGATAGTACCCCCGAAAACAATAACAAAATCTCTTTGAATCAATTCCCATAGAAACTTTCATCCCCAATTGAACACTCTTAGGGGTTGAATTTTGGAAAAAAAAATTTTAGAGATTCACTTACTACTCCATATCAATTTTGTATGTCAAATTTCAAGTTTCTAGGTCAAGCCGTTACGAAGTTGCATACAAACGTTTTTCCCCATTTTTACCCCCTTAGGGGTGGAATTTCCAAAAATTCGTTCTTAGTGCTCACTTTCAACCCTTAAAGAACCTACGGTCCAAATTTCAAGTCTCTACACCCGGCCGTTTAGCCTGTACATTGTCCATCATTCAGTCAGTCAGTCAGTCAGTCAATCAGTCAGTCAGTCAATCAGTCATTCAGTGAGTTAGTTACACTTGCGTTTTATTAAGTATGATGATGATGATATACAAAAACTTACATTTACGTTCATATTCACTTCCTTAAACCTGTGACAGTTTGTCTGGAAGTTGCAATTTCTCTAACAACATAAAATTATACTGCAACAGGTTATAATAATTATAATTTAACAACTCCCAAAAGTACAAACAAATCGAGAGTGATATTAAAAAAACGAATTCACAAAAAATGCGGGTAGATACACATCTCTTATTCTTCGTAACCTCCTATTCGCGTACGTACAGTGTCTGAGTAAAAAAACTCACTATGCACTGCATCTTATCGCGCAACAATAGGAGTTATACATAAGGCCCGCATATTCCTTCCTGCCTGGGTTAACAATTTTAGCTCAAAGGTAAATTGATAATAACTTGTAGGTAAATTTTAATTTGTCTTGCTCCACATAGAGTTAAGACCAAACCGACAGATTTTAATTGTTTTACCCGCCTGTGTGTGAGGATAAAGTCATGACTCTGGGTTAGTAATAAATTGGGCTATTTAAGGTTGTGGTTAGTTCTTGAATTCTTTAGAATTAGTTTGAGTGATTCGCAGTTTTCTGATGATAATAAAGAATTCATAGAAAAACTGTATTTTGTAATAGAACTTAAGGCTAGATACTGTAATATTCATTTCAAACGAAAATGCATTTTTAAAAAATGAAAGAAACGTCGTAAATGTAGCTAGATTGGTTGCGATTGGGGTCACATCTTCCTAGTTTACATCTCATTTGTTTTATATTATTCCTAATAATAAGTAATTTACGCTGTAAAAATGAAAAAAAAAAAGTTTCTCCGTTTTATTTCATTTCGAATGAATATTTTAGAAAACCTTGTGGTGGGGACCCTATAAAAGTAAAATCTTAATCCGAATAATATCGATATTAAGGTAGAAAACTAAATTTTTCATAATTTATTTTGCTATTAAGTTTGTATGGAAATGGTAACAGTCGCCACGTTCTTAAGGTAAAAGAAAACGTGAAACGAAAAACAAGCCTAGCGAACAACGGCGTTACGCTCGTTTGGATTTTTTTAGTGAATAGGACAAACAATTCAATAAATAAGGCATTACATCAAAATCCATAAAGGATTCAGAGTGTCTATATCATATTATTATGTATGTTAATTATATATTTAACATAAATGGTAACTATAACTTAAGAAGAAAAATGTGGAAGACCGAAACTAAGAGTCAACAAATTTCATAAAAGGATGCGACTAGAAAAAGTAATGTACTTTTGGGGATTCGTAGTCAACACGTACCTAATCTCTTTATATTTTTGATTACGCCGACAAAGTCGTACAATAGATAAATAATAGATCTAAACAGACGGACGGACAGACAGACGGACCACAAAGTAAAAAATGGTATAAGGGTTCTTATTTTACGTTTTGAGATACAGTACGCTAAAAATATTTTTTTTGGATAAGTCCTCCGCGTAAAATAAGGGATGTTCTTTACTACTGCGTCGGGTGGGATATCGTCTCATAGTTCTTCGCCAGGTGATAGTGGTCAAACAGTTATCTATCGTATTTAAGAAGGAAACTTCCATGATCGAAGCAAACCTGGCGACGAAAGGTAATTGCGAAACCGAAGAGCATAGGCAGAACATAGGGCGGAGTAATGCGTCTTGTCAAAAGGTATCACTTTTATTCATTCTAAATCATATATCTCCACAAGTAAAAGAACGCCCACTGGTAGGGAATGACATCAATACTCCAAAATATACCCACCCACACTGTTTACCTTTACGGCCTCATATCAAATATATCTTTTTATGCCATTGACACGATAAGATGCAGGTCTATTAAAAGTAAAATGCACTTTTATTGTGAAGGAATTTTGTTAACTACAGTTATACGTTAGTTAACAAAATTCCTTCAATATAAATGGATTCCGTTAGTTATCGGAATCCAGTTATATTTGTTTACATATTTGTAGCCTCCAGGCAGTTCAATATATGAAATAAATAAATCAACAGAGCCTTTTACTGAGTTCATACCTGCACTGCGTGCTGCCAATTCGTTAGCTCGCTGAGCAGTTCACTGGGCTGTACAAAAATATGTTTTCCAAGCGCTGCGCTGTGTTAAAACTTTAAACGCGTCGTATTGAAATAACACTAGTTACGTAGTGTAGGAGCTAAGCAGTTAAGGTAATGTATAAGGTTCTGAAAGTGGTGGTGCTCTCTTAACAAATCCAATTTCTAGACAACTAAAAGAACTTATGCTTAGATACCTGTTACTAGTACGTACTAACTAGGTTTCTAGGTAGGTATATACTCGATGCGTAATTTGTTCATACTTCACTTCTTTAATAAGTTGAGTTATAGTTGCGGCACTGACGTCCGTTACAACTTTGTTGAGTTTATGTGGCGTCTTTTTATGTAAATTGTAACACAAATCGTTTATTTCAATAAATAAATAAACTTAAAAATACATTTTATATACACTATATATAGGAGTAGGTGAACATTTGCCTAAAGAAAAACTGTTTAAGTGGTTTCTAGCTAATCAGTAACAAGTGCTTGGGTTTGCGTCCCGCATTCTACTGCTAAGATTTCTCCCACGTACAAACGTGGGCGTGGGTGTATAAAGGTAATATAATAAAGCAACTAACTATTTTCTCTACCCAGAATAAAACATATACCCACGTGCTCTTGCACCTATGTTAAGTTACTAATAAGGTCCTCCAATTTAGATATTCTTACATCTATTTATTCATATTTCAAATGAAGTAAAATAAATTAAAGGGTCACAAAATAACAAAGTATGAACAGATCCTTTTGGTATTAACTGTTAGTCTTATTAACTCAAAAATACATTTTAGTAACAATGGCGTCTCCACCCAGTACTTCAGGAACAAAAAGGAAGGCAGAAGATATTATAGTAGACCCGGATACAGGTGCAGCTCTGGAAGACGCAAAAAAAACCAAAGATTGATTTGGATTCAGATAAAAAGTTTAAATGCATCAAAGCCATTGTTGGCATGTACAACATAATACTGGACAATGCTTTTGGGAAGAAGAAAGCACCAAAGGTAAAGGAGATGGACGTCGATGAAAAAGCAGTGGATCCACTTGAAGAACAGAGGCGGAACATAACGGTCGGAAATCACATAATCAGCATAATATTTACTATGCACAATATATGCAGGCAGAGGGCGAATGGTAAGAATGATACCAATATGATAAAAAAGACGACTGAGACATCATTTAAAGTGGTCTTCAAAGGAAAAGAATACCCTCTTCCCAGTAAAGAATTAATATTGGTATGGAAAACCCAGATTTCAGGCGTTGGTTTTGAATACAAAGCTTTTTCCCAGGGAGACAAAGATAACTGGTATGGGACAATGGGGCCATATTTAGACATGTTTTCCTCATATGCTCTAAGAGTAAATGAACTTCGTCTTGGCCATAATGTGATGCCTGTCACTAAGGAGAATGGAGTGCACAAAAGCTTTCCCGTTTCCAAATACGGTCTTTCTGGTGCTCACCACGTATTACTTTAAGGGGTTTCCTTTCCACCTGAGCGTAGGTCTTCAATAGTACAGAGTATTGGGCCAATGACAGCATGGTTATGCATGATTAGGAGTGAAGGGATCTATAGGCGTAAATATTCAGCAGCTGTTAAGAGGGCTATGGCACATCTCCCCTGTATAGACGACATAATCGAGCTTACTAAAAACACTAAACAAGCATCAGAAATTTCTACTTTAACAACTTTAGTGGCCGAAATATTATTAGTAACTACTGCTAGACAAGCCACTAGAATGTTTTTCCCAATCACAATATTTGCTGCTGTGTATGCATCAGTAGAAGATAAAGAAAGTTTCTGTAAATTCTTCAGCAGTACTGATGCAGGTGGCTGGTATGCGTATAAACTGGCTCAAAGTATGGGGAAAAAGTTCACTGTTGCTGGTAGATTTGAAGAAGAAAAGGCTTCCCAAATTACTTTCCATGGAATCTTTGGGACATATAAGGAGGATCTTGCAGTTCTCGAAGTGATTACCAATGTCTCGAGATGGTATACAAGAGAGGAACTTGGAACTTGTTTTAGGAGTCAAGGTCAATCGACGGAAGTAACAAATGTAACTCTTCCCATAGTATCATTTTATTCTAAAATGTCATGTGCAAATCAAAGTGGTTTTCTTTCAGGAGTGTACAACCAAGTGGTTACTGTTCCATGTTTCAGTGGTAGTCGAATCCAATTGTTTGATACTTCGTTCTTTGAACATATTGAGAAGAAAAGAATATTGTCAAATACTGGCAAAACTCTTGCACAGATTATTAACATATTGACAAGTACTTTGGAAGAACTACATGAACAGTTGAGATTGGCTAACGGAAAAGTAAAGATGGGGACTACTACTTGGAGGGAGATGCGTGACCTTGATTTAAATAGGCCTGGATCTGAAGTGCATGATGTATTGGTGGGGGCAAGCAAGAAGTTCTTGGGAAAGAAATAATTATTTCATCCTGTAACCAATCTAATAACATTAGTTGATAATTCTCTATAGCATTTAGCATGTTTGTTTGTAATCTCCTTTTGTTCATTCTTTACATGTAATTGTGGTAATTATAATAATTTTTTAGAAAAAAAAAAAAAAAAACAAAATGGATGGGGTTGAACTCTACTCGACGGACCACTAATAAAACTTCACTTTACTGCACTGACTTTATTGACTGTATTTACACTTCTTCTTGAACTATTTATTTGACTGACACTTTTATTAGACACATATATCAAAAACAAACGTTTGCCCTACTAAATCATTAGAACGCAACGTAAGCGTGTTCTAACTTGTATAGAGTCGCCATCTCTTACTCAAAACTTATAACTAATCAAACATACAAACATTGTGACTTGAACATATAGGAGTAGGTGAACATTTGCCTAAAGAAAAACTGTTTAAGTGGTTTCTAGCTAATCAGTAACAAGTGCTTGGGTTTGCGTCCCGCATTCTACTGCTAAGATTTCTCCCACGTACAAACGTGGGCGTGGGTGTATAAAGGTAATATAATAAAGCAACTAACTATTTTCTCTACCCAGAATAAAACATATACCCACGTGCTCTTGCACCTATGTTAAGTTACTAATAAGGTCCTCCAATTTAGATATACTTACATCTATTTATTCATATTTCAAATGAAGTAAAATAAATTAAAGGGTCACAAAATAACAAACCTCATTAATAAAGCGAAGATAAACATAGGTCGCATTTATTTTATCTATTATTAGTTTTATGTGACTATTTCCAAATAAAACAGACAATAAATCGCAATGACGGAGACAAGGTGATAGGTAGAAAAGTTCGCTCAGCTGTCACGTGTTCACAAACATTTAATATGACCAAGGCTTCGTTTGTTACTAATGAATGACGTAATAAATCAACCTGATCATAACATAAAATATAACATAGGTAAACTTACTAATTTAAAATTAATAAGTTTAAACCAATACTTTATAACTTATAATAATATTTCAAGAATACGCTTAATTTCTAGGTATACCTAAATAATAAAAACACAAGATCTAGCTTATAAAATTGTTGTTGTTAATATGTACTACAAAGATTCGTAATAAGTTAAAAACTTTATTACTAGGAGCATCTAGGGGCTTTGAAAACTTACCGATCAGAATGATTTCAATTGAAACAATACCGCAAGTTCAGCTTTATACATCACTCCGGCGGTTGAATTTTTCGGCAACCTCCAAGTTTATTAGCAATATTGTTTTCATATTGTACGTTACAACCTAGTTAAAATGTTTAAAGAATTTTCCTGAATCAAATGAGCATCAAATGTTTGTTTTGAGTTAGATATGGAGGGCTCTATCCCGGTGAAGGGTAAAGTAATCGTATTTTATTGATGTACGCAAGTATTTCGGGGGTTGGTGTCCCGAGGAGGGAACACGATCGTACAATCGAGGGCGCGAAACTCGACTGAACCGCTCCTTCGAAACGTTCGCGGGTTCACCGCTACTAGTGATGTGTAGGGCGGTAGAGTCCCGTGGAGGACTTTTCGTAATGTACAATATTTACGTATTCACTTTTTCAAACAACACAAAACCTGACAAAACTATGACACGAAATTACATAAATAGATTCTACACACATCGAATAGAAACAGTTGCCAACCTACTCCTTTATTAAGGGCCCTATTCTGAAAAACTGAAAATCCATGTCGGGCGCATCGAAAATTGTTGATTATTTCATGACGGAATGTCGTAGAACTTTTTTTTGTGTACAGATTGTAGGCGACAATGTTTCCGATATTTTAGTTCAGTTTCCATACAAATATGTCGAAACGTATTGAAGCCTATCGACATTTTAGCCAAATCAGACATATTTGTCTAAAATTTGGATAGGCTTTGCACCAATAGGAGGTTCTTGTCTTAAAACTACACCAAAATGTAGGAAACAATGTCACCTACTGCACAGATTGTGCACAAAAAAAAGTTCTACGACATTCCGTCATGAAATAATCATTAATTTTCGATGAGCCCGACAGGGATTTTCAGTTTCAAGGTAGTTGGCGTTGATAGTCCTCTTAAGCTGGAGTCCCGCGGCCCGTTATATCACAGGCCAGGCAAGAGGCCCTACGTTATTTAAGAATTATCGGTCCCACCGATAATTTTCTTCAGCAGTTTCAAACAAATTTTAAATTTCGAACGTCAGAAATTATAGGTCGTAAAAAACGCAGTAGCCTTTGTGTGCTACTGCGCAGACCTCGACACTGCGCGCAGTGTCCAGGTCTGTGCGACTGATTTTCGACTGACAGGCTTCATTTGACGGCCTTTCCGTCTGGTATGGCGCGATCTTGATAAAACACGGGCCGGGGACCCCGTCTTAACTCTTCTTCTTATCGTATCAATGGCGTAAAAATGGAGAGCAGTAAATTAAATTTTTGTAACCAGTTTCCGCCCACATTCACAGCGACCTCTATGGCTTCCAATAGGGTCTTTCCTTGTGCAGGTGGTCGAACACGAAGAGCAGGAAACTTAGTGCGACATGTTTTGACTTAAAACACCACAGTCACACTCCGGCTTCGAGAAGTATCCCCAACGTACCAGGTTTTATTACTTACATTTTAAATAAGAAGGTAAGTTCTAATTGTTTTTATATAAAAAAATTATATACCGCAGTCATTCCATTGTAGCATCAAGCAAGATGGTCCATCATAGTGGGCCATTCCGATGTATACCTAGCTCTGCACGATACTGAGCAGAGCATTGTCACTGCAATGCCTGAATGACTTTTATTATGTAAAATAAATATTAATTTATATCGATATACCTATCGTTACCCCATCTCTAGTTGAGCCGACCACCCCTCGCCTGAGCTTGTCCCGACCGCTGCCTTAGCATCGCTATGCCTATCTATATGCTATACCTACACAAAGTTATTAGTAGGTAAGTATCTAAGATCCTGAACAGATGGTTCTTGATCCAACAATAAGAGACTATGAGACCTGTGAGTAACAGGATCATGAAAACTAATAAGAGAACGAGATACATAGATATGTTCCTACTGTACATCACTAATAACGTATTTATATTATTTATATCTACACAAAGTTACTAATAAATATTACAGTGTTTGCAAAGGGGCTTTGTGAAATAAGCGATATAGCTTATTTTAAAGTCCTTTTGAACTGAGTAACTAAGTAAGAACTGGCAACGAACTAGCTAACAATGCTTTTAGATATACGCATTTATGTTTCCTTACAAGAGTTTATATAAACCTTTTTAGTCCAAGATCCCAGAAGTGGCAGACATCACGTATTTTCTGATGAACGAAATGTGGTCGATTGAGTAGTGTTAGTATGTACTAAAAACGCATGCCTACTTGCTAGCCTGCTGCGACGGCCAATTCTGAGATATCAGGTCATCAGATTTCTATTAACACAGATTAGGCTTATATGTGATTTAACGAATGCATAAAGGCTAAATAGAGTGAGATCCCAGAAGTGGCAGACATCGCGTATTTTCTGACGAACGAAATGTGGTCGTTTGAGTAGTTTTAGTATGTACTAAGAACGCATGCCTACTTGCTAGCCTGCTGCGACGGCCAATTCTGAAATATCAGGTATTCACGATACATAAAAAAATTACTTACCTCACGTTAATTCTCCAAGCTGATTTTCACGTATATTTTAGGAAATATACTTAAAAATAAGTCGCCAATACACTTATTACTATTTTAAATACAATACAACTATTTAAAAACTTTTTACAAGATGACAAACCGATCCAAGTGGCCAATTACTCCCTAAACTCAGTTTTGATGCCTATTTGGTTAGGAGCGCGAGGGCAATAGGGGGTTAAGGGGATGATTGACCCCTTGGATCGGTCTGTCTCCTTGTAAAAGGTTTTAAAATAGTTGTCTAATGGACATATATAAAAATGGAGCATCAGAATTTACGTAATGTCGAGTAATTATTGTGGGAGCTTTAAAGGGACTGCAAAGCAATACGGCCGACGGAAAGTGTATGGGAGTATTGGCGACTTATTTTTAAGTACATCATCCAAAATATACGTGAAAATCAGCTCGGAGAATTAACGTGTGGTAAGTAATTTTTGTATGTATCTTGATGACCTGATATTTCAAAATTGGCCGTCGCAGCAGGCTAGCATGTAGACATGCGTTCTTAGTACATACTAACACTACTCAATCGACCACATTTCCTTCGTCAGAAAATACGTGATGTCTGCCACTTCTGGGATCTCACTCTATTTAGTCTTTATGAATTCGTTAAATCACATATAAGCCTGATCTGTGTTAATAGAAATCTGATTATCGCCCCACAATAGACATGTTTAACGACATTGCATCAGCGCCATCTGGCCCCAAGCTCAGCAACCACCTATATGACAAGCCATCTTAAAAGTATGATAGACCCACCGTGGGTCATCCACGGATCCACCATATTTTTTTAAATAATCCACAGTAGAATATAGTAGACAGGGAAACAGCCATATTCATAAATTCATCGCTCGGGGAACTCGCGTGGTGTAGTAAGCTAACACGCTGGGAAACAGACCCAAAGACGCGAGTTCAAGCCTCGCCGCAAGTGAAAATTTTTGAATGCTATTTTTCCTTTAAAATAAATTTTCTAGTTTTACATTGTTATTGTTTCTTAATAAAAAAGTAATTAAAACCCGACTCTAAAAAAGAATAAATATGTATTTTTTAAAAAAAAACGTCTGACGTCTGAAATCGGTTATCTGCCTGACGTCAGACTACAGACGTTTTTCACGTTTTAGGGGATATGTAGGAACCTCAAATGGTAAAAATCTTTGGCACATAGAAAATCTGAAACGTATAATAAACTCTTTGGTAAGTGAGGCAGACAGGTGAGTAAGGTAAGACAGACAGGTATATTTGACAGATAGAGCAGCCATTTTGAATTCCATGACCTACTCGATTTGACTCTGACCAATCTGAAGCGACCTCACATTGTAATAAAATTTCCTCATTGTTTTTGAAACACGTTTGTTGTATGGGAGCCCCTCTTAAATATTTGTTTTATTTTTTGAAGATTTTCAAGATTTGTTGTTGTAGCGGCCACCGCTATTTACGGTTCATGAGATACGGCCTGGTGACAGACGGACAGACAGCGAAATCTCAGTAATAGGGTCCCGTTTTTACCCTTTGGGTACGGAACCCTTATAGGATCACTTTGTAGTCCGTCTGTCCGTCTGTCCGTCTGTCCGTCTGTCAAGAACCTTTATTTCGGGAACGCGAGGAGGTAACGAGTTGAAATTAAAACCAATTAATATTGAGATCTATGGTCCTCATAGGTGTATCAAAATCAAGGTACGAGTCAACACGATAAAAATATATGAGAAAATTTAGTTTTTCTCCAAATTTCGTAAGTTACTTAGGTACCTATCTTAATTTTCAACTTTTTTTTAGGGTTTTCGGTTCATTTGGGTCGAAAACGTTGATGATACTTTCTGTTGATTTGGAACCACGAAAGGAGAATGCCAAGTCTCCTAGGTGTTTCAGACCCGGACAGACAGACATAAACCTCGACGTGTCTGAACGGTTTTAGCACTATTCAATAGGCACATAATTGTAGTTTTATCCTGTGAAAACTTTTAGTTTTTATTCACCCTGGTTAATTCATTTTTGGTCCCCGGACTCTCGGGATGCCAATGACACACGTTAGAAATATCAAGTTTCGTTCCAAAACCAAAGAGGTCGGACTAAATTCTCGAACCAAAGAGGTCGGGTAAGTTACCCGACCGGTACAAAGGTCGGGTAACTTTCGAGTTTATCGTAATAGAAACTCCTTTATAGATTATTTTGACGTTTTGGTGCTATATGGAAGACGCAATGGCGGAGGCGGTAGTTCAGTTAAACGTTTAATTAGTACCATTTAGGATTTTAGGGTGAAAAAAATGTTGAAAATGGAAGAAATTAGCTCAAAAATTAAAATATAGGTTTACAACTCATAACGTTCTGACACGGGCGGCGCCAAAACTGGGTCGATGAATGGACATCCTCTTTTGGCAAAAATCATGTTCTTGAAGCAATTATAAAGAATAAATCCAGAAATTAAAAAGCTTAAAACAAGTGTAAGTAGGCCTCTGTGTCGAATGTGTGCCTATACAATATGGGTCGATCTTTGATTGCTGATCATCAATTTTATTACAGACCCCAGTCGTTCACTAGTACGGAACCCTCGCCGCGAGAGTTCGACTCGCACTTTACCGGTTTTATTAATTTTCTTCGTTTTTAAAGCCGGCTTTTAATTTTTATTTTATTGTATCGGTTTTAGTACCTACATTTCTGCTGTCACTAAAAATCCTCTTGATCGAAAAATACTGTATTTTGAGCAGCAACCCCGTTCATCCTTCCGAAGATCTTCTACAGATCATTACCAAATTTTTATGGGACAAACTTTTCCAAACAAAACAAATCCCACTATTTAATTAAAAAAAGAATCTTCTCAATCGATCAAGTCATCTCCGAAGAATCGAAGAACATCCCTAAAACAATATATACGCGACGAATTGAGACCCTCGTCTTTTTTTTGAAGTCGGTAGAAGAAGTAAAAACTGATTTGATTTAAAATTATTTATTAAGGAACTTTTTTTTCCTTAACTGTTAAACATAAATTAATCATAAGAAATATTAAGTCACGGTAGCCATTATCGCTGCAAAACGACTGAGACACTTTATTACTTAACGTATCAGGGTGATATTAATTATACAAGCAGCGAAGTATTAAAAGTCCGTATAAACAAAAGAGCTGAGGTATTGTATAATTAAACAGCAAGCTATAAATCAAGTTAGTTGAAACAGGTTACGTACCTTAAAGGTCGAAATGTAACTGTTAAGTCGATAGAAGGGTAGCCTAAGACAGGTGGCATTGCCGAAACATTGCGGTGGTTTGCTATAACTTCTGGCATGCGTACGTCTAGCTAGGTAGATATGTTTTTAGGGGTACGTTAGGGGAACGAACATAGGGCGTCGACAGATTACGTTACTTTGTGACGTCATACCACACGTTAACGTACGCATTTAGCAGACTCTAATCAAGTAATATGGAAAATACTTTTGGTATAGGTACTATTAAAAGCACTACCTAATAGTTTTGAGAAGATACTAATTTTAGCAAAGTGAGGAAAAAGAGGATGCCCATTCATCGACCCAGTTTTGGCGCCGTGTCAGAACGTTATGTAGCTGTAAAAATACATTTTAATTTTTAAGGTTAATTTATGCGATTTCAGCATTTTTTTCACCCTAGAATCCTAAATGGTACTAATTAAACGTTTAACTGAACTACCGCCTCCGCCATTGCGTCCTCCATATTGCACCAAAACGACAAAATAATCTATAAAGGAGTTTCTATTACGATAAACCCGAAGGTTCGCGTGCTTACCCGACCTCTTTGGTGTGAGAATTTGGTACGACCTCTTTGGTTTTGGAACGAAACTTGATATTTGTAAAGTGTGTCATTGGCATCTGGAGAGTCCAGGGTCATAAATGAAAAAAAAAACGTGTGTCATTTATGAGAGTCTTGCGTGACCTCAATTTCGGCAATATAAATAGTAAGATTTCTCATTAACCAGGTTGAATAAAAACCAAAAGTTTTCACAGAATAAAACTACAATTATGTGCCTATCGAATAGAGCTAAACCGTTCAGACATGTCTATTTTTATATGGGTCTGGAGCCCCTGGGAGAATGACCAATTTCCTTTGCAAAACAGTTTAAATATATAAGTCACAACATAACTTTATTGAGACCTTCATTTTTTTGGCGCAAAAAAGAGATAAACCACAATAATATTGACTGCAAACCGTAGCGTTCTGTTAATGCTACGCTACGAGAAATATAGTTTATCAGAAGCATTATTGGGCGCTACGTCGTCGCTCGTAACAGTTACGAAGGGCCTCGGGAAGACTGTCTACGACAGCGATCGCGATCGTACGTTTATATACCAAAACCACGATACCTTTAAACTAAATTTATTATATTTATTAATTAATCAAAATAATACATTATTTAAATCCGATCATATACAATACAAAATACAACATCTATCTACTATATAAAAATAAGTCGGGTTTTCCTTCCTGACGCTATAACTCCAGAACGCACGAACCGATTTCCACGGATTTGCATTCGTTGGAAAGGTCTCGGGCTCCGTGAGGTTTATAGCAAAGAAAATTCAGGAAAAATTTAATTATCTATAATTTATAAGGCAAAACAACGTTTGCCGGGTCAGCTAGTTTATTATAGAATACATATACTAGGGCGCCTAATAACTATACAAGAAATTCCTTCACATTTGACTGTGGCAACTACAACGACGTTATTGATTCAGACATATTTTATCATCTTTAGCAAAAGACTTGCGGGTCTAAGAAAAAACTTAAACAAATTGTTTCGCTAAATTCGAGTAACTCAAATAGAGATCGTCATATTAGTAGTTTATTTCACAGAACGGCACGAAGTATACTTCAACACTAGGCACGTTCGCGTGGATGCGCGCAGGTCCCGTAGTTGGCCTGCGCGCCCAAGGCGATTGTTCTTAGCAAATCTTGCAGCACACGAATGTGGTGCACCAAGATTTAGCAAGAATAGCAAATAAAGTACGGCCTCAGAATTTAACAAGATTTTTGAGTTCAGGCGTTAAAAGCTTTTAAATCATAAATCATAAAAAAGTGGAAGTTTGTTGTGTGAATGGTTGCAATAGTGGAAGCTATGCCAATTGTGGGATATATTTTCCTAGGTAAGCCCCAAAATATATTTTTATAATAATGTAGAAGTAGGGTGCTAAATACTGTATGTCTTTCTTTAGTTTCTTGTGTTTACAATAAAGAGTTTTCTATGTAGTATCTATCTATCCATATATGTAAGTAATACCACATCAGACTGTTTTTTGTAAACTTTTTGTCTAAACCCACAAGAGACTATTAAACTACAGTCGACTGTAGGTCATCTGATTTCATACAAGGGCAAATCCATAACCCTCCATCGGCAGTCGGGTAAATAGAAAAACGAAAGAACGGTTCAGTTGTGTTGCAAGTACTATAATAATGCTCTTGATTTAACGTAGAACCGTAAATATTTAAATACACCTGCCGTTTTGGGCACCATGCCGCGGGAGGGCGGTGCCGACAACTTTTTGTTGCTTTAGGTTTTAAGTCTTTTTTTCTATTTTGTGATTTATTGTTTATGTAAAATGTTTGACTTGTTTTATTGAATACACCTTCATAAAAAGAGTAACCACGGGATCAATATAGTGCGTTTAGATTAGAGCTATTGTTCTTAAATGTTTGCTAAATAGTAAGCTTTTTGTACTACAGTAAACGTAAATGTTTGCAATAACACCATTTACCGTAAAGGTGTGCGATAACATCAGCCCGAAAAACAACGGAACAGTAAATCTTGCCACTTGAAGCTAAGTCAGTTACTCAATAACCATGAAGTTGTCAAGAAGTTTGGTTTTCGTTTTTGCAATTCTTAATCTAGCCGAATATATTGTAAGTACCGTTACAGATGTTTTTACAATTTTCGAAAAACTGTGTAGTATTTCAAATATCCAAGATTAAAGTAGACCAGGCACTGGGAAGCATTTCGCTGGCATGACTAGCGCACCTGATTTTGACTTTTGACATAAAATATGTTCTTCTAAAATCCAGACGTTACTTAACAGTAGTTTGATTCCTCTGGCTGCTGAGGAGGGTTCAATTTAGAACAGGGGTTCCCTTAGTGGGGGGCGCCCCCCCCCCAGGGGGGTGCAGAGATATTTACAGGGGGGCGCGGGCCACCTGTGTAAAAACGGTATCAAAACCCGGTATAAAAACCTGGAGAATGCATTCCAGACTGCTTGATACTACCAATGAAGTTATTTGAAATAGACGCTTGTCAAGAACATAATATTGTTTCCTCAGTGGGCGAATGTTAAGAACTTTATCAGCTTCTAGACCGGCCCCGGCCCCGCGGCCACCAAAAGTATTTGGTACTTAACAAATACCCCTTGTATGACTCAAAGGTATTTGGTACTTACCAAATATTCCTTATATGACTTTGTAAAAATTAAATGAGCAATAAAAATACATGACTTATTTTGTTATTGAATACTACCTACTTTTTTATTTTGACCTGATAATCTGGTTTGGAGGACCGGGGGCGAAGATTTTTTTTATGGTGGAAAGGGGGCGCGTCTGACATAAGTTAGGGAACCCCTGATTTAGAAGATACAGAGAAACTTATATTTCTTATGTTTATTGCTCAAGGCATTAAATACTAATCTTCTTACTTATTTATATTAGGTATAACTAATAACAAAGTGTAGTTTTGAGTGCAGTGCACTACAGTTGTATTGGTTGGCAACATCTGGTTTTATGTCTGGGATCTCTATAACATATTCCATCCAACATCGCGAAAACAATCCAACAACCAATATCCAACAAGCGAATTGCTACTCGCGCCTGGTTCAAAAATATTTTACGAAACAAATAAATATGGAGGGCTGAATGGAGAACAAAAAATAAATAATATAACTTATTCTATTTCAGACAAGTAAAATTGTGTTGCCCCACAATCTTCGTTACTTAGAAAATATGCTTAACGCCGATGTAATAGCAAAAGCTGCAAAGATCCGTCAGAGGATCGAAGCAAATCCGAATAACCAAGACAGCGATAAGGGCTGGCCAATGCTGTTGGCAAAATATCAGTTAGACGATAAGAACACAAAATCTTCGAAGAACTCTTATGGAATGTACAATAGAAGATACCAAAACTATTAATTAAATTACTCTTATTAGGCTTCAAACTGCGTGATGCGGACGCGGACGCCTTCGCGGTGCCATATCTTCATAAATGTACCAAACCGTGTCTGGGCAATTTGGGCGTTTTAGTGTCATGCGTGTTCGCTCAGGCACGCGGGATTCCGATACAAATTTCTCACGCATGCAGGAGAATTTGTATGAAAATCCCGCGTGCGTGAGCAAACATTCATGACATTAACGCCCTTTGTGGCCGGGGAGCCGCTATTACAGAGCGCCGCGAGTCGCACCAACTATTCGCTAAACTGTGGTATTACGAAGTTTAAAGCATTAGATTGAACATAGTTATAATCAAAGGCTTATTAATAATAAGGGTAAGAATAGGTTAAATAAAATAATCAAATACAATAAGAACGGAGAATACTATTTTTTTGGGAAAACTTTCAACATTTATTTGTCGTATCCAAGCATTGTACAAGTGGTATTATTGGAAAAGATCGTTATAAATATTTTAGCTTAGAATAAAATTGTACCTAAGGTGTAATTTTAATTTTGTTCTATAAAACAATATGACTGAAACACAATTCACAATTCTGACTGAGTTGTGACTGGTGCAATTGAATTTGCAGGCAGAACCTAATTTTTATGGTTATGTACCTACTCGTAGATATAATGATGTAGAAGGCCTCCTATTTTTGAATTGATGGTACACACACGAGGAGGTACTTAGCCCTTTTCTTGTGGTAGTCAAAGCATAGTTATGTATGTTTGTTATGTGTTTTGAATTTTCTTCGGAATTATTGTTAAGTTATCGTCACGTAAACCCACGTTTTCACTAGGGACCCGACACGAAGTAGCTCGCAGGATGTGGCCTGACATTGCTTGCGACATTCACGGGTTGGGGACTTGTCGCAAGTCGATGTTCTGCGAGAAACGACACGCGCGATCTTCGTGTGTCACTAGACACGCTGTGAGTAATTAGAGCGAGTGTCGCTTTGAGTTCTGAAAGTGTAAGCTGCACCGACCTACACTATCACCCTGGGCGGTATACTGATACTGAAATTAGCAGTCATACTACGTGAATGTCGGGCTATCTGTCTCCGCGACATGTCCCCTAGTGAAAACACTGCTTAATTTGGCCGATGGCGATGTGACAAATTGTTTAGTTAAAACGATTTAGTTATATGATTCCAACAACACCTATAAGTACTTTTAAGTAGGTAGTATGCGTTGTGCAATAAAAATATAATAATACCTATTAACTTTAACTTTTATTGTATTTTGTATATTTCTATACATCAGTTCCCTCTACTTGTTTCACTCCTTATTCCGTAGATTACGAAACATGGAGGTACAATTCAGGTGCGCGTGCACCGGAATTGGTCCGCACCTGCGTGCGCGCGTGCGCTCGCAACATATAGGTACTGTGCAATGTGGGAGACTTGATGTGCACACTTCTCCCACGTACACAACGCATATTGACGTCAGAAGCATATGAGTCATCAGTCAATTTTTCAGGTGCTGTTTGTAAACAATGATTTCCGATTCTGAGAGTGAATTCGAAGATGAATTATTTCGTTTGTTATTCATAAATGAATATTTGCGCGTCGAAAGAACAAAAAAAATAGTTAACAAGAGAAGATATTGGGTTCATAGAATAAATAACGAAAGAGAAAACGTTTGGGGAATACCATACATTATACAGTCTAAAGTACAGTTTTAGGAGATTCATTGTATTAGGTACCACTTGTATACACAATACACTCCGTTAATGGAGTGTATTGTGTATACAAGTGGTACAATGTTCCTTTAAACTCTGGAAATCGTTAGAATAGTTGCAATAAGAATCAGATGCATAAACATAACTTACACTGTTTACGAAAGCAGAAAACAAAACCAAGCTATCCACAGTTTATTAGTGCCACCGAAGAATAGCGGCTAGGAAAACTTTTAAAGGTAGAAGGTAATAGGTAGACTTGATAATATACCTCGCAAAGAAGAATCTATTTTCATTAACGACTATAATTCAGCAATTCTTCTCCTTTTCAAAGACATCTGTGCTAAATTATTATATTACAACTAAAAGTGAAAAAAGTCACGCAGTATACACTTTACATAATATAATATCCTACAAAATCTCTCGCTAGTAGGTTTTTTACCGTAGGTCTAAGAGCGCTCAATAACAGAGAATGTGGTGCACCTGAAGCAAGAAGCGATACAATGTTAATGATTTCTCTTTATGGCACAGTGACTGAAAATCAATATTTAAGGGATTGCAATTTCATTTTTACCATGCGCTAATCAAACACGATAGTATCATCAGGTATTGAGCTACCTTCTACATAAAAAGACATACGATTTTTAATTCGACGGCAGCGCATCGATAGTTATTACGGTTTCATTCGAATTATGTAATGATTTTCGAATAGACGCCAGTGACGTATTACTAGGTGCGTACTGGAGAGGCGGCCACCTTGTGCAAATATAAGGGCCTTCGAGTACTAGGCAGCCGCCACGAAATCCTGGCTGCGGCAGCCAATACAACCCGTCTGTTTGCACGGCTGCCAGCTGGCTGCCCGCAGCCAGAGCGTGTGTAGGCAAATGTATGTGGCTGCCGTCAGTCTCCGCGCACTAGTTGTAGCAGCCAGACCATTCCTTAGATTTATATATTTTCGATGATGGGCCATATGTGACGTAGAAAGGGGTCCACCGTCGTTAGGAGTTTCCTAAAACCCTAAGTCTATACATAAAGTTCGGAGAAACGGGGGTGAGGCATCATGGAGCCGTTCAAGACCCATAATGCCATCAGCAGAAGGATTTTAGCCTAGTACTAGTGCTCGTGGATTGGAAAAGATCATCAGAACCTGAATTGATTCGCCGGAGAAAATAATTCACATATCAAAAAATAGGGGATAGGGAAGAGCCCCGGTGCTGCTGTAAATAAATCCCTACCCAATGAAATTAAGCAGCACTAAAGAGGATGGAGGAGTTTATAAACACGAACCGAAATGACGACGACTTGGACCCTGGAGCGGGTAGCTCACCGTAGCTCCCACGACTTAAGTGGAACCGGCCATCAGGTCACCCTTCCAGAGATTGATCTGGAAGCTGATGGATTGCCAATTCTTGGCTTCCTGTAGAAGTTTAAGGGGAAGAAGCAGCAGAAAGTAGAAATAAATATTAAAGGAACGACAGACTATTCCATGCAAGAAAACGAGTAGAATTAATAATATGTCAGTTGTGTTTAAACGTGCTCTTGTCAGTTCTGATATTATCATTTTGAGTACCTATAAGCACTTCAAACCTTCCCCTCCCCCTCAGCGGGATGTCTCGTTGGCACCCGGGTGTTTTCAACTCTGGTCCACATAAGTGCCTCTGGCCACGTGGTTTGACCGTGTAGTTCGATTGATCGAACTACGTGAACATTTTGTCCTTTCAGAACGTTCTGTCCGTTTCCCAAAACACCCGTGCCCAAAACATCCGTTCCAAAATAACAGTTTCTTAGAATGAACGTAGGCCAAAATAACCGTTTCCCATCACATCAGTATGTCAAAACACCCGGTTCTCATTGCATCCGTATGCCAAAAGAACAGTCTCTCATGACACCCGTATTCCCAAAAGACTCGGTTCTCATTGCATCCGTATGCCAATATAACAGTCTCTCATGACACCCGTATTCCCAAAAGACTCGGTTCTCATCACATCAATACTGATGTGTGTGTGTCAATACTGATGGGTTTCTATCATACGTCAAAACACCCTAGAAACCCATATAAATGTTCTGCTATATTTAACACAGAATATTAAGACAGAAGGATAATTTTCTAATGTAAATTAAAAACCATAAGTATTGTAACCAAGAAATTTACTTTGCAGTATAGTATGCAGTGCAGTGCTTAAAACATAACGCTCAGTGTAAAAAAAAAAACTAATAGTTCTCGATGATAACTTCAGGTATAACTTAATCATATTCATATGTTATTACATTAGTTACTTAATATAAAATTTGTAATATAAAATAAAAAAAAATACCTAATAGTTGGCATCATCAGAGTGACTTTAGAGTAAATTATAAAATTTATCGGGAAACGGATAACTTATTTAAGAAAAAGTGGTGTTGGGTACGGATGTTTTGGGAAGCGGATATCATGACAAACGTATCTTTTAGGAGAAGCACATTTTGGGAAATGGATTATTTAGGAAAAGGTGGTGATGAGAACGGTCATTTCGGGATTAGATATTTTTGGGAAACGGATATCAAGTAAAACGTATCTTTTGGGTAAAACACATTTTGGGAAACTTTTATAACGGGAAACGGATTAATTGGGCAAAGATGGTGACGGGAACGGTTGTTTTGGGAACGGGTGTTTTGGGAAACGGACAGAACGTTCCGAAAGGCATTTTGTTCCAGTTGGTTCGATTAATCGAACCACGTGTTTTGTAAGTCCTGGTAGTTCGATCAATAGGACTACGTGAACTTTTTGTTCTAGTTGGTTCGATTTATCAAACCTTGTGTTCTTGAAACTCCTGATAGTTTGATTAGTAGTGTATGTTTTCTTTGTGATGTAATTTATTTGGTGTGTACAATAAAGAATTTATTCATTCATTCATTCATTCATTAATGGGACTATGTAAACTTTTGTCAATAGGTTCGATTAATCGGCCCTAGTCGAGCCATGTAAACTTACAATTACTTAGGCCAAAACAACAACACAATGATAAGTATATTTCTAGTTTTTATTAATAAATAAATATTATTATTTATGAATTTTACCTAACGGCTAAAAACAATTAACACAATGATAAGCATTTTTTTCTTTATTTAAAAGAAAAATATATTATTTTTTTGTTAAACAAAAGACGTACGAAATTAAAAAAAAAAACAAAAACAAGGTTTTTGTTTTTACTTGTGTGGACTTGAGATGGAAAAGCCCCGGGTGCCAGCTGTCATCCACCTTAGTTAACAATAACCTATCTCTATTTTAGAAACCTAGATAAAAAATGTCAACAAAGAACTGTCAATTTAATGGAAAAAGTAAATAAAGAGCTTTTAAATAAATATATGTGATTTTTGTTTATACTTTTGATCTAGGTTTCCGAAATATGTTTATAATTACTTACAATTTACTGAGGTAATATTTAAATTATAAATTGAATATAATTTCTTAGGCAACACACAAATAGATTAAGTAACAATATTAAAAGGTGAAAAACAAACAACACTAAAACTAAAACTTAAATCTAAAAAGAAAAAAACCCGTCGTCGATAACACCCTCCCGAGACATGGTCCCCAAGATGCTGGCGGCATTCCCCCTCTGAATAGCGAGACTAACTCGCTGAGACAGAAAGCCGCCAGCCCTGGGATCACCAGTCGCCTCGATGAGACGCCTCGACAACTCCTTCAAGAACCTTTAAATTATTAATTTAAGTTACTTTTATGTTGTATGTTTATAACTCTTACAATTACAGAGCGGTTTAGTGGTAGATACCCTGACTTTTTCATTCTAAGGGTCGTGGGTTCGAATCCAGGCCGACCGTGCACCAATGTCTTTTTCTTTAAGAAAAAGTTATGTGCGCTAAAACATTGCTCACACGTACAATGGCCTAATTGTGAGGCTAACTACTTAAAATTTATTTCATGTTTCATTATCACCATTATCGTTTATATAAATGCGACATTCACGGGACAGAGGCCTATCTAAAGGAAACGGAGTGCAGCTTTAGAGGTAGGTACCTACTGATGACAGGGTCGCCATATTAAACGTACGAGATATGTACGATTGTATCACCGTACTACAACCCTAAGAGAACAACCTCCCACCGCGTAAGTCGAGGCCCCAAAATATTTGTTTAAAGTTTTATATGAGCTTATCTCAGAAAAAATGTTGATATCGCGATTCAGTAGGTACCTATTTCATACAGTCCCCATCTAGTTGTTTCTGTGTGCGTTAACTGTACAAAAAAGAACCAAAACCTATATCTGAAACCCTCTTGGGGCGGAAATAATGAAATACCTAACGATGAATTTTAAGAACCTTGTAGAAGTAAGTTTTCGTTTTTATAGCTAGATAGCGCCATTTTCAACTAAATTTCTTCGTTGGTGTTTCTATAGATTAATCTAAGAAATATACATACCTAATATCTACCTACATTACGAGTAAAAATAATTATAATCTTGAAATAATTGTCAATAAGATGTTATGTTATTTCTTCTACTATGAAATAGAAAGTTTCGCAAATAATTAAGAGGACAGTCTACCTACTCTTTCTCCATACAAACGTACCTACTCGACTGTTTCCTCCCTGGATAATGACATTAGAGCAAATACGTTTATGCCAGAAAACCTTTATCTGCCATGACTATGCCCCGTAGGTACGTTTTGTTTTTTTTTTCTGATTAGAAAAGAAATAAAATTCAGAAAAATTAGAAACTGATAAAAAAAAAACAAAACGTAGGGGCATGGTCATGGCTGATACAGGACTTATGGCATAAACGTATTTTTTCAAATATCTTTATCCAGAGAGGAAACAGTGGATTACATTTGTAATGTTTGTATGGAGAAAAGAGTAGGTAGACTGACCCCTTAAATTGCCTGTTATAAATTAAACTGACCTATATATAGCCCACCTTCCCTAATATTGTGTCAATTTGACCACTAAGTTGATGTAAATTTGACCACTAAGTTGATGTCAACTTGACCACTAAGTTGATGTCAATATGACCACTAAGTTGATGTCAATTTGACCACTAAGTTTGTATCAATTTGACCACTAATATTGTGTCAATTTGACCACTAAGTTGATGTCAATTTGACGACTAAGTTTGTATCAATTTGACCACTAATATTGTGTCAATTTGACCACTAAGTTGATGTCAATATGACCACTAAGTTGATGTCAATATGACCACTAAGTTGATGTCAATTTGACCACTAAGTTGATGTCAATTTGACCACTAAGTTAATGTCAATTTGACCACTAAGTTGATGTCAATATGACCACTAAGTTGATGTCAATATGACCACTAAGTTTGTATCAATTTGACCACTAATATTGTGTCAATTTGACCACTAAGTTGATGTCAATTTGACCACTAAGTTGATGTCAATATGACCACTAAGTTGATGTCAATTTGACCACTAAGTTGATGTCAATTTGACCACTAAGTTGATGTCAATTTGACCACTAAGTTGATGTCAATATGACCACTAAGTTGATGTCAATATGACCACTAAGTTTGTATCAATTTGACCACTAATATTGTGTCAATTTGACCACTAAGTTGATGTCAATTTGACGACTAAGTTTGTATCAATTTGACCACTAAGTTGATGTCACTAGAAATGATGTATAGTTTTATTTACAAATTAGAGTAGTATATTTTACTAGCGTTGTTTATAAACAACACTCATTTTCCGAATTTCCACTAGGATTTTTTTTTTTTAAATATTTTTCCTACGTTATTTAACGGCTATTAAGCCACATACAAAAAAATCGTTAGGTTCGAACAAAATATTACATTTCAGTAACATCTGGGTTAATTTAGTTTTTAATTTTAATTATGTTTTATAAGTGTTTTTTTTATAAGATCCAAAAAAAAAATACACAACACTTATCTTAATATTTAATGCACAACACTTATCTTAATGCCAATTGTTTTATTATGAAGTTTCCTTTGTCAAATATCCAATTTACAAAGGTTTTGAGGATAATATAATATATTACATAGTGTCCAATGACTATCAAAATAGACATTATTTTGATAGTCATTGGACTATAAAATACTGTCCAATTACTATGAATTTAGCTACTTTTTTTCTAAATTGTTTATAAATATAATAGACACAGATCTTCATGTTAAAACTACGATAGATGGATAGTCAAATTTTTAAACTTTAAGTGAATATAAGCGATATGTAGCCATTTTTTTTAAAACAAGAGTTATCAAAAAAATAACAAAAAATATTGCTTAACTGTCCAACGACTAGTCAGTTACCCTACATTAAAATTTAAAGACATAATAATTATCATCTTTAAAAAATAAAGGGTTTGGCAATTCGTCTATGGATACCGCTCTTAGTGGATTTGCCAATGATTTAGTTGTGACACTTAATAAAAAATTAGGCAAAAAAAGTCGAAAAGTCATTAAATTTACACCAACTATTAAAAAATTCGCCTTAACTGTAAACTACTATTCGCCTGCCGCTTATAAATATGTATATAAGGAGGCAATTACTTTCGTGTTTGCCTCATCCATCTACGATAGCAAAATGGTACCAGTCAATTGATGGTAAGGCCGGTTTCACGGAAGAATCCTTTAGAGCGCTAAAATCAAAATTAAAACACAGTGACAAAAACCTTGCCTGTCTCACAGTAGACGAAATGGCCATTCGGCAACATAAAATCTTTAACGGCCATAATATTGACGGACTTGTCACATACGGGCCTCCAGAAGAGATAGCAACACAAGTGTACGTATTAATGCTCGTATCATTCAATGACTCTTTTAAATTACCCTTAGGTTATTTTTTTATTAACGGCTTGGCAGCAGAACAACGTGTCAATATTATTAAAATGTGTCTTAGAAAATGCCATGAAGTAGGAGCTGAGGTTGTTAGCCTTACGTTTGATGGTTGTGCCTCGAACTTGGCTACTGCTAAATTATTGGGGTGTAATTTTGATGAAGCCATGAAAACACATTTTAGTCATCCTATTACGCAAATGCCTGTAGTTGTTATATTAGATCCTTGCCATATGGTTAAGTTAGTACGAAATGTTCTAGAGTCAAAAAAAACTTTGTTTGACAAAGACGGACTGGTAATTGATTGGAACCACCTAGAAAATTTAAAAACTACTCAGGACACAATCGGACTTCATTTTGGTAACAAAATTACAGAGAGACATTTACATTTCCGGAACAGCATCATGAATGTAAAACTAGCAACACAAACTTTAATATTAAACAAAGTACCTACTTGGAAACCCAAAGTTTTTCACATTGATTATGAGATGGCTATGATGAATTCTATTAATACAGTATTTCCAGAAGCTGACTGTAAAGGTTGTTATTTCCATTATTCACAGGCCATTGTACGTAAGGCAAAGTTTTTTAAAATGGAAAATCTTGCTGAATTAAAGTTCATGTATTTAACAATCACACTTGCACTTTTGCCCACTTATTATATTCCTGAAGCATGGTTAACTATTAAAGAATCCACGAAAGAAACATAGAAAATAAGATTGTTCATAGAATATTTTGAGAGTCAGTGGATATCCCCAAAAATGGTCCTAATGTTAAGCTGTTACGGCGAACAATACCGTACAACCAACACCCTAGAGGGCTGGCATAAAAAACTAAACCGCGAAATTGGTTCATTAAAGGATTCGTTTCCTTACGTAGTGTCGTTTTTAAAAGAAGAGGCATAACGTAACGATTTTAAAATTTCAAGAGCAATACATAACATAGAGATGAAAAATAGAAAACCATCACAAAGTGATAAAAACAAAAAGATTGCTGCAATATTGAATGAATTATTGGATAAAAAAATCACAGTTTTGGAATGCCTAAACAAATTAAGATGCTTATCTTTAATTACACATGTAGACAATAATATTACAGAAGTGAACAAAGATAATGCACGGAAATAGTACAGATGAATTACAACATTTACTAGAAAGGGACTAAGTTTCTTGTTAAGAGAAGTGCCTCTTTTGTGTTATTTTAGTTGTTTACTCTTACTTAAAATGACGCTGTACGTAAATAGAAATTATACGAAAGACTATCTATCTTTGGTAAACTATAATGCAGACTCACATAGCACCTATTTGTACTTATTTGGAAAACAATTTAGGAAAAATTGTACGAATGTAGAATTGTACGAACGTGGAAATTGTACGAATGTGTCAAAAGCCGGGTTTACAAGTGTGATCAGGCTGTAGCTAACTTACGAACGCGAATGCTTATAAAAAAATGGTGGTGGCCAATATTTTCCTACTTTGTAGATGTGTCTGTGGTCAACGCTTAAAGAAAGACAAAATGATAGGCTTTCATGAAGTTGATGGAGTACAATCACCAGAACCTGCAAAAAATGCTTTAGTTGTGTTGGTTCGTGGGATATTGGTTAATTGGAAGCAACCCGTCGGATATGCGTTACTCTCAGAATGTAGAAACTATGACGAAATAGCTATGTGGATCGACAAACTTTTAAAAAGGCTTTTTGAGATAGGATTAAATATAAGAACATTTGTCTCTGACATGGGATCTGATCTATTTAACGCCGCAAAAAAGAGATATGTTACTATTTAACAGCCTTATTTCTTTATCAATGACAGAAAAATATATTACATTTTTGATGCACCCCACCTCATAAAACTGGTTCGAAACAATTTGATTACTTACGACTTCCATTTCCAGAATCGTGTAGCTAAATACGAGCACATAATAAAATTTTATGAGAGCGATAAACAAAAGAACTTCAAACTTGCACATAAATTGACAAACAGTCACATCTATCCTTAGATTAAAACAATAACCTAAAGATACGGTACCTAGTCTCAGAAAATGAGACGATAAAACTGCTTCTAGCTGACGCACTAGCCTCAGTCATATTATTATGTCGAACCATTGTTGCCGCGAGAGCACGTGCTGTCACACTGCGATTGTCTTTTTGACATCGATAAGAATCCTTTTTAGGGTTCCGTACCTAAAGGTAAAAACGGGACCCTATTACTGAGACTTCGCTGTCTGTCTGTCTGTCTGTTGCTTATTTACAAAGCCTGAATCCAATAATTTTTTGAAAGTTCTAAAAGTTTTGAAATACAATAATTTTATGAAAATGCATGTAGGTGTTTCTAGCTCATTTTTCGAATACGCAATGTTGGAATATACCGTATCTACTAATTTTGTTTTCATCTAAGCATCTATCCAACAAGTTTCGAAAGAATGAAAGTACGCTATGCTACTCAACTTCTCAGTAATTCTGAACAGAATTACTGAGAAGTATTGCCGCTGGTATATCTACTTACGTAGATTTTAATCATATTGAAGAATCCGGGAGGGACACTGTTGAACTCATTAAAAATATGAACAGTATATTTGATGCATTAAACTCATCAAATCTTTACGACAACTATGAAGAGCATTTTGTGGAAAAGATTCTCAGATTTATTTCTTTAATGAAATATTAACTTTTTTTCGACATCTGCAATTAATAAATCCAAAAAACGGAAAAAATGTTACTTCATCAGTTAAATTTATATACGGCTTTCAAATAACATTAACTTCTATTTTAAACCTTTTTGATGATTTAAAGTCAGAAGGGTACACTTTCTTATTTACAAGGAGGCTGAATCAAGAATTTTTTTGGACAAATACGAACCAAAAATGGTCTGGCAACTTTCAATACAAGTACTCGCTGCAAAAACCAACTTTACAGCCTTGCATAACAAATAACTATTTTCACTAGTATTTTGTAAATAATTTTATTTATGTTATGAAGAATAAACATATTTTATCTATAATGGTTTTTTTAATTAAACGGTATCACATGCATTTTCTAGTTGAAACGCGGTACAACCTGAAAATACGTGACAAACACCCGAAAACTTCTACTTAATTATGAGCCCTGCTCGCGTACCACCGCGCCGGTGGTGTCACTGCAGCGCACCCGCTCCGAAAAGACCGCACGAAACGTCTTCGTCTAACCGCAGCGCGGCTCGCATACGATAGCATACAGAACACAATATGTTTAATAATAAAAACAATGAAGTGACAACCCTATCGCTTCAATGACACGTAAGTGACGTAGGGTATTTATTTTGGGAAATAAGCTTAGTTTCAGTACTGTTTCTTAGGTGTACTGTGCAACTACGTACGGGACCCAACTACGACAATCTACTTATAGCTCAACCTTGACAGTGGTAGGTAATGTCCGCTTCTTAATGTGGGTAGTTTAATCACTACGGAGGAGTTCCTGAAATTATAATTTATTTCGATTAAGTAAATCGTATACTTATTAACTCAATGTATTTAAACAGAAATTCATTGCAGAAATTAAAATAAATAACCTACGTATCGCAGGTTTGTTATTGTTTACTTGACATTTTTGTGACAACCATCGTTCAATCATTTTTTCATGGATTTTCTATGTTTTTGTTTTAGGCTAGAGGCGTACGACAGAAACAGTATTATTGGAGTCGAAGAGGAACTCGATGACGAAATTCCTGAGTTTCCTGATATAAGTCACTTTGGAGATGTTAACGCTAGCACCAATTTACCACCGCTCGGCTGTCCAAACACCACATCCAAGAGTTTGCGGAGAGGTTTCAAGTTCCTACCACCCAAAGGTCGTCTGTTATAATATGAAAGCAGAAGTTTGGTTACTCTTGGTGTTGCCTTTGAAGGAAACTATGCCTACTTTCATGTGCAATGCAAAGCACAAATGAAGAAACTACTTTACATAGTTTTATTGAAAATAGATTGAAATGGCACTATAGAAGTCAGTTATTGTGAATGTGCCGCTGGAAGTGGTTTGTAGGCACATTGTAAGCACATCTGTTTGTGTAAAGTTTGGTGTAAATCTGTTGCCCGGTCCGGCCTAGCTGACGGACACGATCTAAGCATAGTTAATAATAAATATTAGTCTAACTTTGCTATCTAGAGTCTGTGTACACAGGAACGTTTTGATACCTTTTTTAATTTTAGATTTTGATAAGACAGTAGTTTCACAGTAACTTTTTAACACATTAGAATGACAAATCACAAAAACATCTCAGTCAATCCTGAAGAAGAGACATGTAAAGGTCTCAAAACGTTGAGCGTTGAAACAATGCCTTAAGTAATAAAATAAACACAATGTGATTATAACTGAAAAATGTCTTTAATTTATAAGTAAAATTTCCTTCATTTCATAATATTTTCTCTAAAGTTGCAGCATTTATTATTTTCGGTTTGTATTCTGCTAGGTCCAGGTGCTGTATCTAAGCACTGTCTCCTTCTGCTTCTTTCTAGACGTCTGTTTAACCGTTATTGGTCTTCTGGCTTTATTTCGGTAATTACTTTGGTAAAAGAAAATATAGAAGGAACTGCTGTTTTCCTCAATACTTTTTATTTATTTTCATCACCTGAATGAATGAGAAAATGTGGATAAGGTAAGATAAGGACCCTAATTTACACAAAGCTTGGCATGAGAGAAACGTCTGTGATGATCACTGATCGATGATCATTGATGATAGGTGGAAAATACTGTAAAAACTAAGGAATGGTCTATTCCTAAGAGAATATACATTCTCATACAGACTATCGTTACAATAGTAAACTATTATAACCTTAGATCAATAGGTAGGTACCTACACTAGTAGTTTTAAGAAAGGAAACGTCTTACCTGTGTAGGAATTTCTCTCAAAAAAACCATTAGGTTTAAAATGGACAGCACATAACCTTAAATAGTTACTAGGTCGATTTTTTCTCCTCATAGCTTTTATCCACTGTTTTTTTCTTTTAGCATCTTTGGGGAATAAATGATTTGCTATGTTTTTGCAATCCACAGCTGAACAAAGCGTCATTTTGTAAAATTATCTCAAAATAACCATGTTTGTTTACGAAAAAACTATGAAGGTGTCAAATAAAGGCAGACGTGCTACAGTAGCGCCATCTGAAGTGAGCAAATGGCAGTTTTAAACCTCATTGAAAGACATTTAAAAATATATTTTCAAATAAAACCTAGGTATACTTCTGTTATTGCCAATAGGAAGAAGAGGTTTGATATGAAAATAATATATTAACGTTGCATTTCACGTAAGGTTGGTTTTTCAATTCAATGCTGGGGCTACATCAACGGGCGAAGATTCGTGTCACGTTGACGCAATGCTTTGTCGATTTAAGGGTTCCGTACCCCGGAGTGCAAATAGTTGTGGAGGCAAAGGGTAAAAACGGGACCCTATCACTGAGACTCCACTGTCTGTCCGTTCGTGCGTCCGTCCATCCATCTGTTGTAAACATCAATTAGGTAGGTGTATTTTCGGTTAACGCGTGCGAAGTCGCGGGGTAGGATAGTAATAGGACTAATAGGGACTATAGTTTTTCTTTTTCAAATAAACTCTTTGATGATCTTTGTGTTCAATCAAACCTTATATATTTTGCTGGCAACCTATAAATTATGACAAATTTCTTTTCAGAGACGGTCCTTGTCAATTTGTCAATAGATGACGAGAAAAGTTTTCCAGAGTAACGCTACTTTTTGATTTGATAAATTATTTTTACCTTTTATTTTCAGCAATTTAGATATAACTAGTCCCTTTAACCATTATATAATAGTTCTTTTACTACAAGTAATTTTGGGATTTTATCATGACGTTCCCGAGTGACAAGTGAACATTCCTCCTGCTGGCCATGAGTAATCTTTTCATGCAGTATCACTGTACTGTATCCATAAGGATCGGAAGTACCCTGGTTCTTTATTACCTACAATGGAGTTTAAGAAGGCAATTCTCATATAAGGATGAATCGTCGACTTGAAGGCCCAAGGGACCATTCCGTGTTATCTTTTATTTATATCTTAGATTTTTATATGTACCTACCTACCTAATAAATTCTTTGGAATATAGTCGCTTATTATGCCCAGTTTTTGTTTCTCCTTTCTCATAAACCGTACGAAGTGGAAGGCCTAGGTTCCCTGCGGACTCTAGTAACCTAGTGTTGAGAACAGGACGACCTTAGTATATAGTTTTTTATGTACATAGCTTTAAGATGTCTTTTATGTGTTAGATTATAAGTTTATGTGTTAAATTATAAGTTTTCGTGTAATAAATCTGACCGGGCGCGTTTGACTATATCAAGTGCGACAGGGTCAGAGCTATAATAAAGTGAGATGCAAGGTGGGACCCTCAGTCGAATGTAACGCGTAATAGATGTTGCGCAATCATTTCTAATATAAGGCAGGGGTATTTTTGTAAAAGCCAGAAGCTGTTTGCACTGCGCTGAAGACACCTGACTGGAACTAAGAACTAAGAACTCAAATAGAACTAAGAACATTTATGAATAAAGAAGTATACAGTACATCAGGCGTTTTTATTTGGGAGCGCGCAGACAAGCAGGGAGGAGCGAACATACAGTACACTAAGCCGAGGAGAGAGAGAGAGAGAAGAGAGAAGAGTAGAGACAGAAGACTACGAGTCGTAACCCGGTAGACTTACGAGTCGTAACATTACGAGTCGTAACAATACGAGTCGTAACAAGGTAGACTTACGAGTCGTAACGTTACGAGTCGTAACTAGGTAGACTTAGTCGTAACGTATCGTTGTTTCGAAAACTACTCCGAGGCGTCGAGGAGGCAACCACCCTGTCCGACGGATCCAGGACACCTAGTATCTAGTCTAGGCTGTATATCATAAACCGTAACAGCTGAATGGTTGAAATTTTCACATATCTTTTGCATAGAAAACATCATAATACTCCTTTTCCAAAGTCAGGTAGAGTACGCTACGTCCTTTTCCAACCCCTGGACTGCCCCCATGCAAAATCTATCAAACCGTTTGACCGTGAATAGCTTACAAAACAACATAATACTCCTTTTCCAAGGTCAGGTAGAGTCCTTCGCCAATCCCTGGACTACGACCATGCAAAATCTCGTCAAAATCTTTACAACTGTTAGAGCTTATAAGCTAAATTGCATCCAAACATCACAATATTCCTTTTTCATTGTTAGGTAAAGGCCCCTAGGTTCTTCAACCCCTTCAGACAAAGTCCTACTGTGCTTGGATTGCACTGTGACATTCTCACACGTCACAGCACGCATCATAAAGACGCCCGATCCGGATGAACTCGCGGTGGATAGGCGCGCGGTGGTAAAGCGGTCACTATAAATGGAAGTCGACGTAAAAGGGCTCACGATCATTAGGCGTGACGTCAATGTTTTCAACGTTGACGGCATGAATCACCATCCTGACCTAAATTAATAATTATCTAACTGAATAATCAAGTAGTCTTCCCCAAAAGACTTAGTATCTAACACTCAAAAGACCGGGACTTTCATGGACTAAGAATTATCTACCATAAAATATAAAGCGGAAGAGTTTGTTTGTTTTTTTGTTTGTTTGAACGCGCTAATCTCAGGAACCACTGGTCCGATTTCAAAAATTCTTTCGGGGTTGGATAGTCCATTTATTGAGGAAGGCTATAGGCTACTTTTGATCCCGATATTTCCACGGGATCGGGACTTATGCGGGTGAAACCGCGGGGAGCTGCTAGTCTACCATAAAAGAATTTAGCTCTAAAATGTATTCTCGCCAAAACGCTGTCTACCAAATATGGTTTCGTATCCACGAGCTAGACATTAAGACTTGCCTTTGGAAACTGATCGTTCTAATAACTTTGCTAATTTCCCGAATTGTTCAAAATATCGACAATTATGCCAAAAATTCCATTCGTTCACCAAGTGTAAGAATTCTTATTTTATAGTGTTGGCTACACCAATGCAAGTATTATTTAGTTTTAGTATATTGGCAACACTAGGGGAAATGCATTGTTTTAGTCAATATTATAACTTATTATTAGATTGAATAATTTCACATATAATTTTCTATTTATCTCGGTTCCATAATAATTTAAATTAATTTATAAACCGATTACATATTTTTAAATTTATAAAATATGGCTGTATTACGTTTTCTTGTAAAAAGGATACTTAATTGTTCTGAATTGGTCATAATGTAAAATAGAGGGAAAGTAGGTCTTTACTTTTGGCGGGAAACATTGTAACAGGCATTCGATTTACCGCTTCGACACGAACAGTTAAAATAAAAACTATTTGGTATCAAATATCTGTATGTTTTTATCAAACACAACCTGATCCCTTATATCAGCACGTGGGATAAATCATAAACTTCGGTATCATGGATTATAACAACGCGAGACACGAAGAAGATAATTATAGGCGAAAATCCCGAAGTTCCCATCGCCGCCGTAAACGCCGCCATCGACGTAGCAGTTCCACCTCGTCAGAATCCAATCAATCATCTCGAAGCCAGGTGCGCACTAAGAAGAATCGGCGAGGTGGACCAAGACGGAGTAGAAGGATGCGGGTTTGATTCCCGCCTGGGACAAGTATTTATGTTGAATACAACTGTTTGCCTCTGGTTCTGTCTGGGTATTTTCTATATGTATTATTAGAATTACGTATAAAAAAAAAAGTATAGGTTAAATGAATGAATGTGCTTAGTATATCCGTTGTCTAGTTACCATAGTACAAGCCTAGTTGTTTAGTTTGAGGCCAGATTGCGAAGTGTATAAAACGACGACGGACGGACGTGTCCTGCAATATTTATTTATTAATTTATTAAACGTAATTTTGTTGTATTTTAATAGCCTGTGCTTTTACCCACTTAAATATATATATTTTTTGTAAATGTTTTATTAAACTTTACTATTAATTAACCAATATGTCTGCCAGTAATTACTGCGGGTTGGTATCGAATCTATGTAGGTAATAAATGTTCGCATTTATTTTATTTTTTTTACCCGACTGCGTGACGCAAAGAAGTGTTAGGTGTTTATCAGTCTATGTGTGTATGTTTGTTCCTATTTTAAAATTGGCTTGCCTAAGATTATGTTTTTTTCCCCCTTCTTTCTTCTGGTTTTACCAACTGTAAATAAATTATACAGTTTATATAAACATTTAACCGGTATAATCTGATATTTTAAAAAGTTATGTATTTATTAATTGTATGTTGATCGTATTATTTAACTATTAATTTATTTAATTTACAAGATTTAGATTTTACCTTAATGTAGGGATTTGAAATAACTTTATCCAGAATAATACAAATGTATCTTTCACGGGGTTCCAGGAAACAAGACCACTGAATACGGATATTTCGAGAATGATTAATGCAACGCAGCCAGCGACTGTCGACAGGCAATTGGAGGAGACATTGTTGGGGTCACCGATGGAGCAGCGACCTACAACGGTATTGACTGCCACCAGTGAGCGTAATCAGAGTATTCCATCAAATGTTACATTGAATGTTCAAGATTTTTCTCAATTATTGCAAACTTTAATGAAATCCAATGTAAATAATAGTAATATTTCATACGACAAAAACATTACTCCTGTATTTGATCCAACTCAAAAGAATCAGCGCATTGAGGGATGGTTAGCCAAGGTTAACGAATGTGCCAAGATTTATAATTGGTCTGAGGAACAAACAACGCATTTTGCGCTTCCTAAACTGGCAGGGCACGCTAAGAAATGGTATGAAGGTCTTAACACCATTCTTTTATCATGGCGTGAATGGCAGGACCGTCTTATTAAAGCATTTCCATCTGAAAGTAATTACGGCGCTTTATTAAATGAAATGTTAAATTGTCGAATGTTACATAATCAGTCCATTGATGAATACTATTATGAAAAAATGGTGTTACTGAATGCTTGTACAATTACTGGAAGGAAAGCAGTTGATTGTCTTATTTTCGGGATAGAGGATAGGATGATTAGAGCTAGTACTACTTCGGCTAGGCTACAAGACCCTGAAGATTTTCTGAAATTTGTGAAAGATCTAAGTAGAGAATGTAGTAGTAGGCCATTCAAAAGATCAATACAGGCAGTCCCTTCTAAAGATATAACTTGTTTTAAATGTAATAAACCCGGACACCGTAGTAATCAATGTAATTTAAATGAAAGACCCTTGCTTACGTGTTTTAATTGTAAAGAAAAAGGCCATGGAGTATCTCAGTGTACTAAAACGATTTTAAAATGTGACAATTGCAAGATATATGGACACAAAACCGAAAATTGTTTTAAATTAAATAATAAGAATGATAAGAGAACTTTATTAACTGTGAAAGAAACTGTTGATAAAAAATATCACAAAGACGCTGTAGTTAATAATTCTATTAATATTCAATGTTATATAGACTTTGGAAGTGACTGTACTTTGATCAGACAAGATGTTGTAGATAAATATTCATTAACTATACTCGATAACGACATCCCGAATATACGTGGGTTTGGCAACGGTGCTATTACACCAATGGGCAAGGTTAAGTTAAATCTACAAATAGGTGAAGTGTCAGCTAATGTTTTCGCTTATATTATTGAGACTGTTTTTCTTACTGAACCATTACTAGTAGGTCATGATTTTACAGAAAGAGAAGATGTTTTAGTAATTAAAACCTTTGATAAATTGGATATTCTGAAACGCTCAATACCTATAGACTTGACTACAATTTTATCTGAAGATGTAGCAGGCGATAATGAGAGAGTTGTTTTGAGAATTAAGTCTGACTTTGTTTTACAAAATAATGATTTTGTAGATTGCACCGTTGTCGGTGATCATACAGACTGTGAAATACTCATCGAAAATAATCTCCGTAAATTTGATAATGTTGAATATTATATGATGGGAGGATTATATAAGGTACATAATGGGGATTGTAAAGTAGCGGTTTATAATTTATCTAAAGAGCCGTTGTTTTTAAATAAAGATTCTGTATTAACACGAGCTCAGCAATTCAAATTTGCAGAATATAATAGAGATAAAAATAATGAAATATATAGCGGTATGAGTTGTAAGAGAGTATCAAATTCTTCACCGAGTAAACTTATCTCAATAGATAAAGTAAAACTAAACATTAATCTAAGTTCTGAACAAACTGAACAGGTCATGACGTTGCTTAACAAATATAGAAAATCTTTTGCTCAAGATCTTTCGGAATTAGGATGTACTACAATGGGTGAAATGAATATAGAGTTAAATGATTCCACTCCTGTTGTTTATCGCCCATACCGACTAAGTCATGCTGAGCGGCAAATAGTTAGGGATATGGTCAAGGACCTAGTTGATAATGATGTCGCTGAAGAATCCAAGTCATCCTATGCTAGTCCAATTATTTTAGTGGCTAAGAAAACAGGCGGTTATAGGTTATGTGTAGATTTTAGGGCACTGAATGCAAAAACTAAGAAAGATCATTTTCCGATGCCTAGAATAGATGATCAATTAGACTTACTTAGCGGTAATAAATACTATAGTAGTCTTGATTTGGCTAGCGGGTTCCAATCAAAGAAAGCAGTAGATATTTAACTGCTTTCATTACCCCGGATGGCCTTTATCAATTTAAAAAAATGCCATTTGGTTTGGTCAATTCTCCGGCAGTATTCCAAAGAACCATTAACCAAATTTTAGGTAATGCACGCTTTAATTCGGCCCTAGCATATATGGATGATATTTTAGTACCAGGCAAAGATTTTGACGAAGAATTAGAGAGATTAGAGAACGTATTACGATTGTTAGAATCGGCAGGATTAACTTTAAACTTAGAAAAATGTAATTTCTTTCAAGAGAATTTAGAATATCTAGGATACGAAATTACGGTAGATGGTATAAGGCCAGGAAAAACTAAGATTTCAGCTGTCGTACAATTTCCAAAGCCAACCAATGTACATGAAGTTCGCCAATTTGTCGGATTGGCAAGTTATTTTAGAAAATTTATTAATAATTTCTCCTCTATAGCGAGACCGTTAACGGATTTAACTAAAAAAGATAGTGAATGGATTTGGAGTACTGCCCAAGAAAACTCATTTCAGTCATTGAAAGACATACTAGTAAACCGCCCTGTACTGAGCATATATAACCCTAATGATGACACTTACTTATATACTGACGCCAGTAAACATGGCCTAGCTGGTGTACTTATGCAAAAGAGTAAAGACTCCGATTCACAAAAACCTATAGCATATTTTAGTCGCAAAACAACCTTACATGAACAAAACTATCACGCTTATGAATTGGAGACTTTAGCTGTGATTGCGTCCCTTCAAAGATTTCGCGTATATTTAATAGGAATTAAATTCACATTAATTACTGATTGTAATGCTTTGAGAGCAATGTTCACAAAGCGTGATTTACTTCCTAGAGTAGCTAGGTGGTGGATAGCAATTCAAGAGTATGACTTTTCAATTCAGTATAAGCCAGGTAATACACTTTCTCATGTTGATGCTTTGAGTAGGAACCCTCTGCCTTTAGAATCGCATAGCGAGACCACAGACTTTGTCCCTTCCGTCCTTAGAATATCTCATGAAGATTGTTTGGTCAGTTTACAACAAACGGATGGTGAAGTTCAACGCATTAGACAAATACTAGATGATAAAGAATATTCGGATGTGAAAAACAACTATGTAGTCAAAAATAATAAACTGTTTCGCAAAATAGGAGATAATTTAAAACTTGTTGTTCCTAAATCTGTACGCTTTCAATTATGTAAACTGAACCATGATGATATTGGGCATTTTAGTACAGAAAAAACCCTTTATTAAATACAAAAAGACTTTTGGTTTCCAAAAATGAAAAGATTCATACAAAAATATGTTCGATCATGCTTGGAGTGTGCATACAGTAAAGGCCCTACAGGGGCGAATGAAGGTCTCCTGCACCCAATTTACAAAGTAGATAAACCTTTTAATAAAGTTCATATTGATCATTTAGGGCCATTTGTTAAAAGCAAAAAGGGGCATTGTTATCTTTTAGTATTAGTAAACGGTTACACAAAATTTTGCATAGTCAAACCCCTTAGAGATTTAAAGTCAAAGGCCACAATTAAAGCATTGGAAGATGTATTTTATACTTTTGGTTTTCCTAATCGACTAATATCTGACCAGGGGACTTCATTTACTTCGAACGAATTTAAATTATTCTGTAAAACTTCTAAGATAAATCACATCTTAAATGCGGTGGCATCGCCACGAGCCAATGGCCAAGTGGAGAGGTACAATAGGACAGTGTTAGATTCTTTAACAGCTTATACAGATAAGTTAGGTGAGAATTTATGGGACACAGTGTTAGGTAAAGTACAATGGGGCATGAACAATACACTAAATAAGGGAATAGGTAAAAGTCCGTCAGAAGCCTTATTTGGTATAACTATGGTTAGTCAAGGTGATAATATATTTAGCTCAATACTTACAGAGACTAGGGATTTAGGCAGTATAGATGTGATTAGGAAAGATGTCACTTCTCATATTCAGATAGATCAAGAAAAACAAAACGAGAGATATGATAGGAATAAAGTCGAATGTAGAAAGTATAAACTGGGTGATCTAGTTAAAATCTTAAAGCCAGTTGCGAGTAACGACGGTAAAAGTAAAAAGTTAATGCCAAAATTTACAGGTCCATTTAAAATTACTAAAATTCTAGAAAATGATCGTTATGAAGTGGCTAGTATACCAGGTACAAAGATAACTCAAAAGACCTATAGTAATACTTGGTCGGCAGATCGTATAAAACCTTGGATAACCTTTGGTAATAAATTATCAGAAAGTAGTGATTTAAGCGATTCTGACAAAGAACAAAAATAGTTTTGAGTCGGATCAAACGATAGTTTAATAATACCAATAATTATATAGATTTATATTAAATTGAATAAGCTTTTCTAATTTTAAGGTTAATCAGATTTTTGGAGAATTTAATTTTGATGTTAAACGTTGTTTTTGAGAATATATTTGTGTGTTCTAATGTTGACACTACTGTAACAATTGATGTTGACAGATCCATCATTGTAGCGGGGTTGGGGTTTGATGTTGACAGAACCATCGGCACTTACCTCCGCAGTAGTGACTGCTATGAAAGTATTGTTGCAACAACTGTGTTGACAGGGCCACGGTTGCAGTGAGGCAGTAATCAATGTTGATAGGGCCATTGATTACAGACCTTTTGCAGCAGTATATTATATGAGTTGATGTTGGTTTGTTAAAGTATTGTTGCAACAACTGCGTTGATAGAGCCGCAATTGAAGTGAGGCAGTAGTCGATGTTGATAGGGCCATCGATTGCAGACCTTTTGCCACAGTATTTTAACGACAATAGTTTATTTTGGGAACAAGATGTAGTACTCTTGTAGTATATTATTCTATGATAATAGTTATAAGTCTATGTTTGCAAGTGCAGTTTGTTAATTAATCTTAGATATACTTATACCTATGTAACTTAGTGTAATGTAAGTTTTAATATAATTTGTGTTATTTTTTTTTGATAACTTTAAGTTTGAGGCCAAACTTATGGTCAGGAAAGGCCGAATGTAAGAATTCTTATTTTATAGTGTTGGCTACACCAATGCAAGTATTATTTAGTTTTAGTATATTGGCAACACTAGGGGAAATGCATTGTTTTAGTCAATATTATAACTTATTATTAGATTGAATAATTTCACATATAATTTTCTATTTATCTCGGTTCCATAATAATTTAAATTAATTTATAAACCGATTACATATTTTTAAATTTATAAAATATGGCTGTATTACGTTTTCTTGTAAAAAGGATACTTAATTGTTCTGAATTGGTCATAATGTAAAATAGAGGGAAAGTAGGTCTTTACTTTTGGCGGGAAACATTGTAACAGGCATTCGATTTACCGCTTCGACACGAACAGTTAAAATAAAAACTATTTGGTATCAAATATCTGTATGTTTTTATCAAACACAACCTGATCCCTTATACAAGTGTGAAATATGTCGAGAATATTACCGCTTCAGAGAACAGCTTCACCGATTTTTACAAAGTATAAAAAAATGACCCTTACATAAGTTTACTAGAATGCATACCAAACCATGTATGGCTTCGTGTGTTAATTCCTGAAATAACGACGGAATTTTTGTTATTTTCATTAAAACCGATTATTTATGCCAAATAAAAGAGATATTCCCTGCAAAACATTTTTTTTCCCATCTCCTTCATAATTCATGCAATAGAGGGTTAAGCAACTTTTAACTAAAAATAAAAAGTTATAAGCGAAAATCCATGGAAATTTGAGAAACAAATTCAATTGGTCATTTACGAACCGATTTTGATAATTATTTTTTTATTCGGAAGGTAGAAGTCCCAAGGTGGCTCCATAGAAAAATTATATGGATCGGACGAGGATCTTTGGAGTGATGAGCAGAATAGTTCCTCAGAAAGTAATAAATTACTTACTTTTGGACATTTACTAGTAGAATCAGACCTTGTGCTACTGGTTAGGGATTGATGAAGCACCTGGAAACACCTTATCATCAGAGAACTCAGATCCTCGTTGGCAGCTGGCACACTGTTCCTTAGACTTTTTTGTTTCTTTCTTTATGTTGTGTTAATATTTTGCTGCTTCCTTACTTTTTTTATTGCTGTTTTTACTTGGATGGGTGATCAATAATTTGTGTGGCAAAAAATCATTTTCTCGAGCTCCTCCGTGCTTCGGAAGGCACGTTAAGCAGTTGGTCCCGGTTGTTGCCTCCGATAGCAGTCGTTGGGTCAAGTTAGAGGCCTTAGGGCGATCTGAAAACTCTAACACTAGGTGAGCCACACCACTATAGGATAAAGAAGAAGAAGAATATTGCTGTTATTTCTTTTGTGTATTTGGTTGTAGGTACATAAATATTTTCATGGATACTTATTTCACAGTTGTTTCGAACTTACTTGTGAAACAAGTAGACAATTTTAAATACACAATGACAGCAGAAAATGCAAAAATACATATAGTTTAAACTATTAACGCTGTTGATGAGTCACGTGAAGTGACGTGACCCTTATGGAAATACACCACCAATTAATCAAATGCCGAAAGATGTAAATAATTGTGGAGGTTTGTTTTCAACGTTAAAGTCTGAAGAATCCCGTTTTATGATTGATTAGGCATCGTAAATCGCTTTGAGATGGTCATGTAAATGAACCAACGGGGATAGTAAAGAAATTTAAATGGCCTACCCTTTGGTAAAAACAAATTGAAAAAAGAGAATCTGAATGCATGTTACTTAAATTTGACGACAATACGAAGGCGAATTTTAACATATTAAGCAAATAGAGAATACGCGGACGTAGAATGTTAACTTTAATTTCAAAGGGTTAATTTATGTAGGCTGAGTGAAAATATTAGACGAAATAGCCTCGTTCGATTTAGGTGCAAATAAGTTGTTCCTAATAAGTTTCTCATTACTCTGGAGATCCTCGTCAGATCCTCATCAAACAAAAAAAAAGGATCACCACAATCGGCCGAGCCGTCTTCGCGTATAATCAAAGAACATCCATAAACTAGCCACAAACGCATTAAGAATCTTCTAATTTTTTAAGTTGGTTAAATAGAAAAGGAAATTTGATAAAAATTCTCAACATAATTATGGACCAACAAGTTCAGCAACCGATTTTACATAAGAACAATTAAATTTGAGATGGACAAAAAAGATTTCCTTGTCAATTTAAGATCGATGACAAATGACAAACAAATGATCGAAGATAAACATGATACTACAAAGAGACTCATCAGAATGGATAGAACTAAGAAAAAAACTATTAATTGGAATCGAACTTTCGGACCAAAAGTTTTCAATTTTTTTGTATGTAATAAAAAACTTAAAAGATAATTAAAACTGAAAAGTAAATATACTACTACTACTACTAATAAAGAATATTTTACAAAGATAAGCGCGAAAAACATTCTCTTTCCTTGCAGCCGCGTAAAAAAAGTATTGACAAGTAGGTAAGACCATGCTGTAAAAACATATTGTAGGTAACTTAAAAAAAACCGATTACATATATTACAGCGGTAGGTCACGGCCGGCGTAGAAAATGGGATACTAAAATACATTAAGCGTCACTGCATACGTTTCTAACGTGTTTTTTCTCGTGCTGGACGGAACCCGTCGGAGCGAGATGGACGGACGAGGTGTTTATATGCTGAACTGAAATCGCCACTTTCCGTCCAGCACTAGTAAAAAAACACATTACGTATGCAGCGACCTTAAAATTGATCCATGAGGGCTTTTTCGTTGACTCTCACCACCCCTTTATTGCATCTAACGGTTTAAACAGAAAAATTATACATTGTCGAAATTTTCGATTTAGATCCAAAATTAATTCCGTGACACCCAACCGGTCTGCATTAAGATAAAGGCGATTCAAAGGAAGTAAGCTCCAAGACCAGAGCCGGACCAATTGCATAGAACTGTGTTTTTTCGTTTGTTCATATGCTAAATTAAATTTCGTGACACCCAGCCGGTCTGCAGTAAGACAAAGGCGATCAAAAGTAAGCGAGCTCTAAGGCCAGAGCCAGACCAATTGCATAGAACTGTTTTTTCGTCGGTTTAGGTCCAAAATTAATTCCGTGACACTTAAACGGTCTGCAGTCTGTTTAAGATAAGGGCGATCCAAAGGAAGCTGTCGAACAAATGATCGAAGATAAACATGATACTACAAAGAGACTCATCAGAATGGATAGAACTAAGAAAAAAACTATTAATCGGAATCGAACTTAGGACCAAAAGATTTTCATTTTTTTGTATGTAATAAAAAACTTAAAAGATAATTAAAACTGAAAAGTATATATGACTAATCTATCTATATATATAAAAATGAAACCCGTTCCGTTGTCACGACATCACGCGTGAACGGCTGGACCGATTTCGATAATTCTTTTTTTGTTGTGTTTGCTATTGTCAGGAGAAGGTTCTTATGAAAGAAAAAATGCTAAACCGATTGTGATGGATTTTATTTTTTTTATACTAAACGACAGGACAACGTCTGTCGGGTCAGCTAGTAAAGAATATTTTACAAAGACAACCGCGAAAAACATTATCTTTCCTTACAGCCGCGTAAAAAAAGTATTGACAAGTAAGACCAATGCTGTAAAAACATATTGTAGGTAACTTAAAAAAAAAGATTATACATATATTACAGCGGTAGGCCACGGCCGGCGTAGAAAATGAGAAACTAAAATACATTAAGCGTCGCTGCATACGTTTCTAACGTGTTATTTCCAGGGACCGTTTTTGGTTACCCTTATTTGAGTTAAGATGTGGTTTTTTTAAAGGCTTAATCGAAAAACCTCATTCATTTGGTTGTCCTTTTATTGGGTAAGTATTTTCAATAAGCGAACCCTGGCAAAACCCCTTCAATGGGGTTATGCGATGGCCGAGTAAGTGGTAACAGCAACGAAACGAGTAATCCATTCCAATAGGTAACCCTATCTGATATTGTAACGCGGTACTAAACGGTAACACTTTGTCTCCGAGTAGTTACCCAATGAAGACGGTCCCCTTATCCAGATGGTAAGCTGTTCTGTCGAACGCAAACCCCTCCGGTTTGCGTTCGACAGAATTAACTCCAAAGCGGTGTTTTGCGATCCCTGGTTTTTTCTCATGCTGGACGGAACCCGTCGGAGCGAGCTGGACGGACGAGATATTTATATGCTGAACTGAAATCGCCACTTTCCGTCCAACACTAGTAAAACAACACGTTACGTATGCAGCGACCTTAAAATTGATCCATGAGGGCTTTTTCGTTGACTCTCACCACCCCTTTATTGGTTCGCCATCTAACGGTTTAAACAGAAAAATTAAACATTGTCGAAATTTTCGGTTTAGGTCCAAAATTAATTCCGTGACACTCAGCTGGTCTGCAGTGAGACAAAGGCGATCAAAAGAAAACGAGCTCTAAGGCCAGAGCCAGACCAATTGCATAGAACTGTGTTTTTTCGTTTGTTTTTGAGCTAAATTAAATTTCGTGACACCCAGCCGGTCTGCAGTAAGCCAAAGGCGATCAAAAGAAAGCGAGCTCTAAGGCCAGAGCCAGACCAATTGCATAGAACTGTGTTTTTTCGTTTGTTTATGAGCTAAATTAAATTTCGTGACACCCAGCGGGTCTGAAGTAAGCCAAATGCGATTAAAAGGAAGCGAGCTCTAAGGCCAGAGGCAGACCAATTGCATAGAACTGTTTTTTCGTCGGTTTAGGTCCAAAATTAATTCCGTGACACCCAACCGGTCTGCAGTAAGATAAAGGCGATCCAAAGGAAGCGAGCTCCAAGACCAAAGCCAGACCAATTGCATAGAACTGTATTTTTCGTCCGTTTATAAGCTAAATTGAATTTCGTGACACCCAGTCGGTATGCAGTAAGACAAAGGCAATCCAAAGAAAGCGAGCTCTAAGGCCAGAGCCAGACCAATTGCATAGAACTGTGTTTTTTCGTACGTTTATGTGCGTAATAATGTTTCGTGACACCTAGCCGAGCTGCACTAAGACGAAGGCGATCCAAATAAAGCGAGCTCCAAGACCAGAGCCAGACCAACTGCATAGAACTATGATTTTTCGGCCGTTTATGTGCTAAATTAAATTAGGTACGTGACACCCAGCAGGCTAAGAAGGCGAGCTCCAAGACCAAAGGTAAGAAAACTGTATGAAAATATGTTAATTCTAAATTAAACTTCTTGACATATTTGATCATAGGAGATAGGAGAGGTAAACACATTGCATATTGAACAAATAAGAATAATTATAAAATGAAATCCTTAAGTCAATGAAAGTAAACGCGCTTAAACTCCAGTAAAGACAGCTTTTATTGTAAATAAAATTTTGTTGACAATATTTTGAAAAAAAAAAGAGTAAGTGTAAGTTATCATTCTCGAATAAATTTAAATTAGGTAAGCATTATTTTTCGTTTATCTTGGAAAACTCGACACTAATCATAAATAAACAGACTTAGTTAGATGAAGATTTTAAGCACCACCTGCCAGACAGAAATCACAATCTACCATCAGCATGCCAATACAGCCGACAGCGAGAGTTTGAGCGAGACATTATCTGGTATTGATAGCTCTGCGAGTGGCAGAGCGAGTCTCTCACTCAAGTTCTAGCTTTCGACAGATCTTTAGGAATTATTAGGCTGCAAACTGTACCATAAAGAAACAGAAACAGATTTTATTTTGAACAAAAATATAGATGTAATTGTACTCTTAATTTAGGTACTTATTGTTAACATTTAATCAACATTCTAACTACGTCCTATTGAACAGTTATCAATCATAAAGGACAGTTTCTAAAAGATCGATAGAACATCTATTTTGGTATTCCAAATTAGGTAGCATTTCAATAACTCTAATGCCTTACAATAATAATAATTGTCTTGAGTAAAACGATTAAGACATGCGATTGAGTTTCAATTTACATAAGTAAATATGTTTTTGTTTTTATTTACATATATTTTTAATAATACACTAATATTGACTACACTACTTACATGTTTTTCATAAAATGAGCTGTTATTAAAACAAACAAACAAACAAACATAACAACAATTCATCAAATCCACACAACTATTTCATAGGTAATTGTTTAGTTACATCATTTACGTAGGTAATTACAATTTATACACGTCAGATTAAACTACATTATATACACATATAATAGTTTTACAAAACTAAATTTACAATTATCTAAAATATGTAACATTATGTACAATAATAACATTTAATTACCTACCGTAAGTAAATAAATATATTTGTGATAAAATGCGTCTACTATACAAATAAATCATAGATATTAATTTAAACAACAATAAAGCATCTTTTTAATCTGTATGCATTCATCGGATATATTCCAATTAATAACGGAATTAATGTGATGTTTAATTAATGTTATTGTGCGCACAAGTAATATATTGATGTCGGGACTTCTTAAGCACTATCAAATTTCAACATATTTTTTTTTATATTTTCAGAATAGGATATACATATAGTATTTATCAGACCTTTTACCATAGGAAATAACCTCTTTCCTACGTATATTTAAGATGCGCACTAAAATAAAACATTTGACGTTTTCTTTGGTTAGCCTGTTTTCTTGACTTGATCGTTATTAAACAGAGCAGTTAGATCCTAGCTATAAGCGGTTATAGTACGGCCAATTATAAAAACTATGGGATTTATTTAGAGCTTTTAAACTCAAACTCAACTAACATCACAAACATAATTGTAATAAACTTTTATTTTTATTAAAACCACCCAGTAGCGTTATTAGATGAGCAACCAAGATGTTGACATTCACGCGCCGATTTGTCTGGTGGACAGACACCAAAACGAGGCCGTGTCCACCGGAAAAAATCGCGCGTTGAACTGAGATGAGAAAAAAATATAAGTATCCTAAAAACTCAAATTAGTTTAGTTGATTTCTATCTAGTTTTTTTTTTTCTAGAAACCATTTTGATGGGATATTATTTAATAAAAAATAATTATTGTAATAAAGTACCTATGTATTAATTTGCCAATTCATTCGTTTGACTAGAAACTGTTTTTAAAAAATACCGTTCAGACGCACAGTACCAGAAACGCAAAATATCTTTTACGCGGATGACCAGATGCACATTTCGCGAATTACCAGACACGCAGATGACCAGATACGCATATTACCAGATTTAGTTTCGCAAATTACCAGATACGCATATTACCAGATTTAGTTTCGCAAATTACCAGATACGCATATTACCAGATTTAGTTTCGCAAATTACCACATGGTAGGTAGGTAAGTACATTACGTACTGGAATTAGTACATTCTAGTTAATATTTTTTAGTTTCTAGTTAATTTGTTTTAAATTATGTTACGATGTTCAACAATTTTTCAAACGAATTAAAACATTTGATATCTTCACAACATTTTATGTTTTATTTATACTTTAAACAAAGTATTAGTAGTTTACATTAAAAAAACACACAAAAACAAAGACTACTTAAAAATTCTATTGAAATTAATAGTTACTCGCACATTCTTCATGCTTAAACTTAACGTAAAACTATTTTTTTCTGCTTCTTTACTTCTTTGTCTTACTCTTTAAGAGCTTTAAAATTATTAGTTTTTTAAGAAAATTCAAGGCAGTTATTTTTTTGGCCCTTAATTTCTTTAACATTTTAATGTATGCCCGATCAAATCCTATATCTGCATTTCTTCGGTTACTTTTTTTTGAAATTTTCCATATAAAGTCTTTAACCGTCGTGTCCCATTTCTTGCTTTCTCTTTTTATTTTGTGAACAAAGTCAAAAAGTGCCGGATTTTTAATTATTCTTGTATTTATTCTGTGATTCCATCCCTCTAATGCATTATTTGTTCGGTGGCGTATTTCTGATACACTTATCACGTTTAAAAAATCTTGTGTAAGCCATTCTCTTTCGAAATATTTTTTGAATGTTTGACAACTCACCGTAGTTGGGGATATATCTAATATATTTTGCCAGCAGGGTATAATAAATTTTGCTGGTAATAACGGCAAGTTTGCCGCTAGTCTAACCATTCTTCGGTCATCTTTTGTCTCAATACAATTCAATCTCTTTGCGTTTCTCCACACAGCTTTGCTCATGTGGTAATAGCAGCCGGATACAGTAATTTGTGGGTATACTGTCTTTATGGCTTTGATAGCTGCTGCTTCATAGTCTGTTTTAAATACATTCATGGTCAGGCTTAATTTATTTTTTAAAAGATCAAACATCCGCATATAAGTTTCATATTTTTTGTTAGGCAGTAATGCGAAGATCACTGGAATCACGTGAGTGACAGTGTCGGTAGAATTCAGATCCATGTTTATAGTATATAACTGTGCGAAAGGGGGTGGAGCACTTTTGAACGTACCGTCACCGAAATACATGTCTGATCCAAAAATTTTTATAAATTTTCTGGCTGTCGGGGAACAAAATATTAAAATTTTTTCCGTGTCTCCATCGCTGCATAACAAAAATTTATTCGCTAACACATCAGGAACCTCAACGTCTTCTAACCGTCGATAAGTCAGCTTGTCACTGTTCAGAAATTTCTTTCTGGCTCTATACATGGAATCCTGTACTTCTTTTACGGTAGGCAAACCACGGACTCCATCATTACCAAGAGCTTCTAATTTTTTCTCTACGATTATTGATACAGAGCCTAGATCATCACACACTTCTTGTTTGCATTGATTCATGGCAATAATTACCTTGCACTTATCAACGTTTCTTTGGCAGAAATGTTGACTACATCGTAAGATGGTTTTATTTGTCAAATCGAGTGTTATGGATGCATTACAGTTCTCTGATCTTTTATTTACACATCGCCAATTATTGGAATTCTTATTTCGCACGTTAAAATTGTAACGAAAACCATCGTGAATTAATAAATTATTCCCAAATTGGTTTTTAGTAATTGTTAATGCCTCCGACATGTTTTCGTGTGAAAGCTTACGTCAATAATACATCAGTCCATAAATGGAATAATTACTGGCCAGTACCACCTACTTTTACTAAGGAGTGTTTAATCTCTCACTTAGCATCAAGTGTTTCCTGTGTATGAACAGTTAGCGTCATATATAAGGAAACATCCAAAGTGCTCAAATGTAAATCGTCGGAAGGATTGATTTGGCATGTAGATTTGTCAAAAAGTAATTTTCTTTTTTATTTTGTGACTCAAGTATAAATGTTTGTAATCATCATACAAACAAATGCCCCAAGCAGGATTCGAACCTCCAACCTCCGGTTTGACATTCCGGTTGCTATACCATTCTGCCACGGAGGTCGTCAAATAAAAACACTTTCATTATTGAAAAAAAATATATAGTGTGCCACTTAGTCCCCAACTTACTTTTTCATGACGTCAAGTACATCGAGGATAACAACGGGGTCTAGTTATAACCATAAATGTAATTAAGAATATTAACTGTATGAGTTATAACACCCCTTTTACACCACATCCAAAACAGCAGTTTTCATGGAATTCAGGTCATCCGCGTATAAGGTAATTTGCATGTCTGGTACTATGCGTAATTTTTAAATCCTGGTAATTTGCGTAATGGAATTCAGGTCATCCACGTATCAGGTATTTTACGTATGAAATTATGGTCATCCGCGTAAAAGATATTTTGCGTTTCTGGTACTGTGCGTCTGAACGAAAAATACTATGACCCATTTTCTTTAAGCATTGAATTCTCTATTGTACTGATTGAGTTGGCAAATTTTATAGAAGCGAGATCCGACCCTGCCCCGTACCAAGCTTGTCCAAGGCTCATTGACACTGATCACGTTAGAATTATTAGGAAAGCCGTGATTTCGAACCCTAAACATCCTGCGGCAAAGCGTATAAACTCATTAAACACAACGGGCAAATGGTCTTTGGTAGAGGTTGATTATAAAACAATATTATTACAGATACCTACATCAGGAAACAGATGTGTACTAAGCAAGCAAGATCATCTAGTTAATGTGAATATATCCGAAGAACATGAATAGGAACAGATCTAATTAAAGGTCGTCCATCCTTTGGGCACATTAGACTGGCCACTAGAGCTGGGTGTAATATCAAGTAAGCCGAACCTGCTAAAATCTAGACCATACTCGTGTAAGAGAGCACTATCTGTCGACGTCTTGATTGGTTCTATTTTGTTTTTATCACGACACTTGAGAGGATCGAAATCTTCCAATTCAATCGGCGAATCGTCCAGTTTAATGAGATCAGTATCAGTGGCACACGACTGAAAAAAGAAACACTATCATTAAACACAGGCGCACGGTCTTAACATACACATTCTGAATGCTATATATTATTCCATAGGCTTTTTGTACTTTAGTAGTTTTATAAGATTATTAGAATAAGTAGGTAATAAAAACAATCCTCGTCATATTAACAAGACCGTGCAACGATTAACTAACATTTATTACTAATTACAAAACAAAACAAATTTTCAACAACAAATTATTAAATTTATATTTAAACGCCACAAAAGCGTTGTACTAAGTTGTTTAATGTTTTAAGAGCACAATATTTGTGCTGTGGTTTTAGTTTATTTATAAGGTTTTTTTTTGGGAAATCCAATCTACAAGTATGAGATGTCAAAAAGTAACAGCATTAACGTAGGTAAGGCTTAGACGCCATACCTAAGCCGGAGAAATTGGTGTCTGATGCGTGTGAATTTTCTTACATTAACTTTCGATAGACTTATTGAACTGAGGCCAATCGTGTTAGTTTAAAAAGTTTATTGAACTTTCGACATACTTGCCTATTAAACTTTTGACAGATCTAATCGCGTTTATTAAAATAATAGACATTTTAAAATTGTTTTATAATTAATAAACGTCTCTCTCCCCCATTGTTTTTTGATGAGAAATGAGTGAATTGTGATTATGGTAAGTGTAAATTCGTCAAATAACATACAGCGTGCAAAAAATGAAAACCGTGTTTAGATTAAGGGTCTCGCTCGACGCAAAGTGTCAAATACGTGTTAAGCCCATACGCGTGTTGTCCAATACGATATAAATACAATATCTTGGAATTCAAATACGATGCGAGTCAATACTTGGTATGTCCGATTAACAGACAAAACGATTTCCATACCTAAATCAGGCATGTCCCACTCCGCAATCCGAAAGGAGACAACCCTAATGTAAGAGTAGTTATAAAAATATGACGTCACAAAGGGTGCCTTTAGGTGAATATTGTTGAAGCGAGTTAGCGCTTGCGACGGGGTTAGTCCGTCGCAAGCGCTAACTAGAGTTTTATATACCAAAATTCTGAAAGATGGTAGGGAGTTTTAAAACAACTCGAAGATTTGTAATGGAGATATGACAACAATAGACTCGCTGAAATAAGGGATCACAGATCAAAAACATTGAAATTCCGTACATTAGATGAAATATCCGGATTTACGGACATAAGAATACAGTTTCTCATTGTTTAATGAAATTACATTTTTAAATAGTATGACCAAGCAACAAAGTCGAGATTTTTTTACAATGAATGCCAATAACCGATGGACCGTTATTTTAAAGGCAGCTGGACTAGGAAAAGTTGAAGAATTATTATAATATAAATATAAGTATTATATCCGTTGTCTAGTCACCGTAACACAAGCTTAGTCGTTTACCACGGGGCTAGATGGCGATGTGTGTTGTTGTTCACAGAATTTATTTATTTTATTTTTAATTTTTTTATTAAAGATATGCTCTTATATTTTTGCATTGCAGGCACAAAACGAAAATGTTGAAAATTCGGAATGTATGGCAACTCTACTCCAATAACAACAACAAAGAAAGCAGTACCCGAAGCCCTTTTGAAAATAATTTCCTGGCAATGTAAGAAAGGATGCGGCAAAGCATGTAGCTGCAGAAAATCTGGATAAAAATGCTTTGTTGTATGTGGATTCTGTAGTGGTCATTTATGCGAAAATACTCAGGTAGAGAAAAAAAATCTAACCAGGAGAAAGATGAGGAAATAAGACCAACCCTCCTACCCCGCACTTGGAACACCCCGTTCGATTACCCTGTCTAGACGTTTTCGTCGGGTGACTGTATGTAGGTAGGCTGTGATCATACCTACCTACATTGCATTATTGTTACGCTTGTGCGGTTCGAGAGAACTACTTACCTACCTACATAAAGGTAATAATAGAGGAAAAATATAATATTTGGACAAAATAAGAAATTAGGACAACTGGCGTCTTGGACGTAATACGTATTAGACAAGTCGAGACGAAATAATAAAGCACACCATACTCTATGCAAAAACAAGCTAGACTAAGCGATTTTAAATCACAAACCTTTGCCAATAGCGCATCCACATGATTCCTCATGCCTATAGGTAGTTTAGTTAGGTTTCTAATATTATATAAAACTATTTAAATGTATCGAGAAGTAAAAATTAAGTCTACTATTAATTACTTACAATATACAAATATTATGACTAAATAGGTATTAATAGAATTTTCATACATAGATGCTTATTTAATTTTTACGTACCTTATACAACGCGGTTTAGTTGGAATAAATTTAGTGCGACAAAAATGTTGTTTTCCCATTACAAACTGTAGGTAATTTTATAAAAAAATACAAAAATAAGATTATCTCTTAAGTAATAATTATAGATTTGATAGTTTCTATATACCGACATTTACAGAAAAATCTGTACAATTTTGGGATGTATGTACATGTTTTAAACTATATCATCACTTTGAAACGATACAATTGGGGGGATAACTTGACACAGACACAGTCGAAAACTCGTATAAAACGAGATTGGAATCTTGTATAGCTAGACTCTACCGGCAAGGCTGGCCAATCGCAGGCCCGCGGGTCACAGAGTGACCCCCCAAGGCATTTGAAATTGCCCGACGAACAATTATTAATTATTACAAATTAGACTTTCGAACATTTCCAGGTTTTTAAATCGCAAAAAAAGAAATATCTTTTTTGTGCGATTTAAAATCCTAGATTTATTAAGGATCAAGGACGTTGAATACAGCGTAAATGATCCCTAAAAATCTTTTTGCAATACGTTCTGCTAGCCTAGTGAATCCAGCAAACATTCAGCTTGACGCGGCACAAATTCAACATGATTTAAAAGATATAAATAGAGGGCATATTTAAGAGTAAAAAAATAAATAAAATTAGATTCTGCCCCCCCCTACAATTCTTAAAACCAGTGTAAGCCCCTGGGTCGAATGAGCGTCCATACAATAGGAGGGTCTTTATTCATTACAGACCCACATACAGTCGGAACCCTCGGCGCGCGAGTTCGACTCGACTCGAAAATTGATTTAACTGAAAAAAATCATGATGATTTTTTGATTGGGGGACTTCATTATGCAAATAAGCAGAATTGGATCCACTATTTTGTGGTAAAAAGGCGCCGCACATGTCTCCCTGCTTACATATTTCATTTTTAATTGTATCACAAACATCAGATTTAAAACAACTTAGTGACTTTTTTAGTGCCCCGACTTATAAGAGTAATTGGCCAGCCTTGCCTACCCTAGTTGCCTAGCTAGAGTCTAGCTAATGCAACAAGTGCATTCACTTGCCGCAACTGAACAGAGTATTGTTTCGATAGATTTTTGATTAAAAAGCATTTTTTCTTTACATATTCCGGCACACAAGTATCAATTAGCTTCATTTCCTTTGTTACGAACTAGCCAAAATAATCCACACGTTTAGTAAACAAAGCAAAAACAATTTTAATACCTTTGAACATTAAAGCAGATACCAATTACTATAATTGGCCGAAGAAGACGAGGAGGCCTTTTCGATTTTGTTCTTTTGAAGAAACAAACGACCTCTGTTTACCTAAGTGTAAAGAAATTCATCAAAATCGATCATTTTTATACGAATTTTAAAGATACGTCGCTTAGCCTTGCTGAACAAAAATAATAATCAAGCAAAATACATTAAAATAATACGAATACCACATGCATATGTAAGCCACACCATTTTAGCACTTGTTATTATATTTTTTTGTCAAAAGAGAGTAGTACTTAATCAATAGAGTGAGAGTGCTGAAAAACAAAATAAAACATAATAATTATTTAAAATAGTTAAAACACGCCCTCTATGCTACTTTTTATCAAATCGAATATCCGATACTTACAATGCATCTGTGACACCACAATTTCTCAACGCGCGTGTCGTAATACTCCGTATCAGTAAATTGAACTACACAACAGGGTCTAATAATCTTTGTATTAGATTCACAAATAAATCAAAGAATAACAAAAGTTTGATATGTCTTTATTATAAAGATTCGATTAAATTATTTCTCCAAAAATAAATACTTATTATTATGACAGCTGTACAGCTTTATTATGTATATTCTCACTAAATTACATACATTGAGTATAGTATATTCGAATCACATTTTATAGGCATACAGAAACGACAAATTATGTACTGCTGCAATTAAAATCAACAGTGGCAGCAGTATATATTTTATTTATATTTATCAGTAATATCACTATTTCGCCCTAACCTAGGTGATTTCAAAAGAAAGTGAGGGTCCACAAAAACTTCAAGTGAAAAGTCAGAGAAAAATAATTACCTATTAAATCTTCGTAATCATAAACATCAAAATCCCTTCATTACGACGATAGAGTGTACATAACGTTAGGTAGTCGAACTCTGTGTTAGTGCAAACTTTAATCCACTCTCAGCGCTTCAGTTCAAGGCACAAAAAAGATAATTTTCTCTTTGATGAGAAGACACAATATCGATATGATAACAAATGTGCATATCAGAATTACCTCTTGAAGTTTCGCCCTGGCGGGAGGCAGAGGCGCGGGGCGAGGTCTGCGCTCGGGCGCGCTCGGCGCGGGCGCCGCTACTCCGCCGTTCACTCCGCCAGACTGGCTCGCTACCGACTTTCTTTGGTTAGAGGACATCGTCAATTTAAGCTTGGGCTTGTCTTTCCCCTCGGCAAAGCATATAGCGCTCGTGTGGAAGTTCGGTGTGATTATATCGTTTTTGGTGATGTTACTGACAAAGTTGTTGTTGTTGTTGTTGTGCGAATGTTGCCTGGGCGGAGGCGCGGGCGCATCCGACACGTCGACGAGTCGTCGCGTCGATATGATCGGGTATCGCGCGGGGAGGTGCGGACGTTCCGCTAACCGCGGGGGGACACAGGGCGACAGAGTCTTCTGCAAAACAAAATTTAAATAATGTGCCACGGTGCTCCTACGAGCGGCATGCGCTTCGCATACGCGTGATTCACACACACAAATGAAGCCATCGACATATATAATTGATTAAATACCTGTTTCACGGACTTGAAGACGCCGATGATCGTGTGTCGATCGCGTGAAAAAAGTATTTTCAAATCAAGACTTTCGTATCACTAGGTACTATTACATAAAATGAAAACTCATACCAAGACAAGTCTATTTACACTGAGCGCTAACATGCAAACTGCGTAAAGGCGAATATCGAAAGTAATGGTACGGTACAAGTATGTAGGAAGCACGAGGGTATTGTTATTCGGTAACAGACTTTACAAGTAGTGAGATTGAGGTTTTTTGGGACATGTGTAGGTGCTGTGTAGTAACTTACTGCTTTTTCGGGAAGGGATATCTCCGGGTTCAGTGTGTTGTTTGGGAAACTGTCTCGTCGTTGTACGTTCTTGTTGGCGAAAAGGTACTCCATCTCCGTGAGGAGGTCGAGGGGTAGAGCTGGAGGCGCGGGGGGAGCGTCGCGCGGTGCCTTCGGCTCGTGCATAGGCGACGAGTCTGACGAGTCCGAGGACACCGGCGTAGCTGATCCGCCTGAAATCCTACACACGACACGAAGATAATCAATAAGTAAATTCCTACCTAACAAACCTTTCCGAACAATTACTAAAGAAAATATTGCCCTCTAATGTCGGCATACAAACATACACACAGAAGAACAATTTTGAAACGGAATTCGGTAAATACAGCACGCAACAAAAGAAAAACTCCAATTTGTTTAGGCAGTGATGTCACGAGAATTATACACTCTTCAAGAGTAGGTAATTATGCCCAAAAAGGCATGCTAACATACATGTCAACTACATCTTAATTTTAATGATTTTAAAATTTAACACAAAATATTGAGGTATCATTTGATTTTCTTCAGAAGTATATTTACCTGCTTTCATCGGTTGTGTTTATCGACGATGCACGTGAACCTGTTCTCGGTATTCTACTTTTCAGTCCTTTCACAGCCGATTTCATATTTCTTCCACCTTGACGAACCTGAAATCCATAGGTTGCTCTAAAATAACTTGTAAAATAGTTCGATTCGCGGTTCACCGATTTTTATTACCTATTACTATAGGTAAATAACTAAATATGTATTATACAGTGGAATCAAGGTTAATAGGGTAGATTACAGCTTACAATATCCATTCTAGACAAACATATAAGAAATAACAGTGACACAGACAACGAACATGATATTCTATTGATCTTATTATTGTAGGACACAAATATTACATATAATAAATAGAATCCGTAACCCGTACAGACCAATGATTAGAAGTTATAATTACAATACCTAGGTAGTTTATGTACATTGATCAACAGACAGACAGAACAAAGCGTAAGCCCTAAGTACAGCCAAATTTGAAACTAGATAAATGTATGTAACATAAACCAAAATTCGATCTGGACTGGTACGTAATTCGAGACGAGTATTTCTGTATTTGTTTATATTATATTTTTTTAACCTTTCCCGAAAACAAGAGATTTTTGAATGTTTCGAATTTGGCTGAAATATAATTGCATGCAGTAAATAATGCACATTGCTATAATTATAATGTTATGTTATTTATGACCCTATGCAGGCGCTAATTTTGAAAAATTGAAGTTATTCAAACTCAGTGAAGGGAAACTACATTTATAAAAAAATCGCTATGAATTTACACTGATCACAGAATACTTTTGATACGCAGTCAAAATGTTATGACACCCAAATAAATTACACATGATTGAAATTTAGCTATTTTTTTCAGTAGAACCTAATAAAATGCAAAACTCCTCCAAGAGCGTAATCAAACTAGCGAGCGTTTTACGAGCGTGAAATTCGTGATTACCATTCTGGTAGTGTTAGTGAGCCTTACCGCCGCACTCAGAGACGATTAATAGTAATTAAACTATCACCTAGTATAGATTTTACAAAGAAAATCTTTACTAAGTGACAGTTTAAGTAACATTAAATGTCTCTGAGTGCGGCGGTTAGTCTGTGTAAGTGCCCAAAGCATGCTGCGCCCTGAGCACGTTCGCAAAACGACAGCGTGATAAGGCCCTAAGGTTTCCTTCAAAAAGACAGAAAGTGGATATATGAAACAACAGCTTACTTCGAAAAGTAAACTGTAGTATCCACAGAAAAACGAAATAATTTAGACAAAAATAACTCGTTAAACATAAATGAATACTGCGCTGCAAGTAAAGTAAGAAAACTATAAAATCACCGGTTTCAAAGTAACTAGCTGCAACCCACGGTTTTGACTGCTTAAAAAGTATTCCGTACTAAATTTAATTTATTTTAAGTCATAAATTTAAAGTAACTTAGAAATCCGTTTGACCGTGAAGAAGAAACACCCAAAATTTCGCATTTATAATAAGAATTAAAACATATATCAAGATCACGGGTTAATAAGTACTTTTATATGTTAAATGCTTCTACAAGTAACGTAATCTCCACCAAATTGTGAATAATGAACCAAAGTAATATTCGTTTAGCCAATATAGAGATAGCCAGAGAGTTCGCCGGACTCACCGATTTTACAGCCGATTGTACTGCTGGGTTCGCCTGCAAATATTCATTGTTTAAAGCAAAAAAGGAAAAAATAAAACAAGTATTTAAAGCATGCAAGCATTATTAGGGTGCCTTTCCCGGTGATAAATGTTTTTCGAAGTTTTATTATAGGTTTCAGAAGCTATACAGGGTTATTCGAAATTGGCGAGCGTCTAGTTAAAGGGTTGTTTTCCACGTCTAGGCAAATAACTTTTGTTCTGCGGCTCTTGTTCTGTAAACGTATAAAAGAACAACCCGTTAACTAAATTCATACTATTTTCTGTATAGAAAGCAATATTTCCAAAATCTACCTGCTACCCGCCAGCTAAGCTTCAGTTGGCTACAATAATTTCCAATAAATGTTTTGTCTAAGGAAAAAATGATACTATTCCGAAATGAATTCATTTTACAATCATACTAAATTCTGGTTCATTTGTTACCTGCCTTTGCCAATATTTTTTAACTTCGGTATTCAAAGGAATACCTACACTTCGATAAAGATCTTAGTTCCCTACAAAAGTGATACAGTTAGTGAAAGAAAAACGAGAGGATACACAGCCAAACACCATAAAAAGCACCCTACACATCCAAACAGTAAAACTAATAATATAATGAGTGGCTATGATTTATCAGTTTCCATAATAAATCGTCCATAATATTCTCCATATAGTTAATAGGCCTCGCTGAAATAAGGATAATCAGATTAACAATGAAATTACGTTAAACCTTATGTAACTCAATACACGGAGAACATGATACAAATTCCACAACGCAAAACATTTATCAATAAACCTTAAATAAACATAATTAAAGAAATCCCTTCTTGTGTGGTTTGGAAGATATAAGATAAGAGTATTACAAACATAACCCTTTCCTTGAAGCCGGGTAGAAACAATGACAATGTCTTAAGGAATCACTTAAGGCCAGTCATGTTCAAAATACTTTTTTAAAGCGATGAAAATTTCTGACTGTTTGAGCTCTCCAATTTTCCAGGTCTAATAATAATAGCTCCCAAGATGCAGGGTTCCCGATGTTCTCTTTTTTTTTCGCCCACGAAGTTCAGTTCCAAGTTTATTTCCCCGTAGACTTCGATCATATATAAACAATAGATACACGGTCCCATACAAAATCGAAATCAAAAATCGGCACTACTTCAACGCTTACTTATACGGACATAGTACAGTTTAATGTAAACCTTAATCACTGGGCAATAAGGTTGTAAAACACTTATGCACGACTGACAGCGATATGCCTTGTTTCGCTGTAACCGGCTGAAATATGCCTTGTTTTGACGGCTCCATTTCTAGAGCGGCGACCATGCATCTATGTAGGTTATATATGATCGAAGCCCGTAGATATCCATTATACCTGACATTTTGATACAAAATATAAAACCAGTATAAATAGGTCTCTGGTTACAATAGAAGGGCCTTTGATTGCTGGTCATCAATTACAGACCCACATAATATAGTCGTACATGAATAGGGAACCCTCTGCGCACGAGTTCGACTGCTTTTTACGTATGTAACAAGCTTTTTTACAGTCGATAGCTTTCAGTTAATAGCTTTCATGACTATTACAGATCATATTTTTAATAATAAAATGATATATTGGGATCTACCCTTGTTATTCAAAACGCGACGCCTTAAATAGCAAGGCTTAAAAATTCTGTACGAATTAAAAATATTCTAATAACAATTTAGAATCGCCCGGTGGATTTGTACTCTTATTGTCAATTGCACATAAGTAAAATGTTAATTAAATAGACAACACGATAGTAAAACCGCTTTAATTCAATAACGCGTTTAGTATTTCGCAAATAATTTTCAGTACCTTATCTTTGACAGTTTTGAAGAAAGCGCCACCCTCCTTTTTGACGGTTTTGGCCCAATCTCGGTACTGTTGCTTTACTTTCTGCCCGCTGCCCGTGTGTAGTTTTTCGGCGTAGTGGTTGCATTCAACTTCGAATTCGTCATTAAAACCGCGACCTGAATTCAAAAGGTCCAGCCTTTCATCGATGAACTGAAAACAATATAATAATTAATTATAATTGATTATTTACTTATCTTTTCAGAGGTCTTTGGTGTATTTTGGTCGTTGTACTTTCATGTCATTTATTACACGCGCGCGAATCACTAAATTTTGCTTCTCACACAAACCCCATCATATATTTTATATACATTTCAGTAGATAAAGCTCTACTAAGCTTGTGTGTTAAAATTATCGTATAATATTGGCGTAGGTAAGAGATATTTAATTCGGAAATGTGATTATCCTACTTTTCTTCGGAACTAATGATCTGACGACTACTCGGATTATGGCAAAATGTAAATATTTTTATTGCCTCACACAATTTTTCTTAGCAATTTTACAATATTTTGTTCAGTTTCAGTTTTGTGAAAATCAGGTTAAAATTTTGCCGTTTCGTTTTTCAGAAACTAAAAACATTTGGTATTTTAACTCGTGTATTTAAATTACTTTAAACTATTATAGCCTTATTAATAAACGTGGAGTAATTTTTCCACTTTTTGTTTCTGTCTGTCAACTTTGAAAGTTCATGTCACGGTAAAAGACAAAGCATGTTCTCACTACTCCGACCCTACTTCACATTTATTAATAAGGCTATTAGAATTCAGATGAAGATCTAAGACGTAAGAGAAAGAAGACTTGCAGTTTATAATTTAATCACTACAGACCAAGCGCTGTGGCGCAATTGGCGAGCGCATAACATGGAATGGGGTTGCGAGTTCAAGTTCTGCCGATTGCAAATTTTTGAAAAGTATTTCTTCAAATAATCAGTCATCTAAGTGTAGGACACACTTAAAAAAACTACATTGTTCAGTTCAGTATCAATAACACATTTAGAAATTAAAATAAAATTTTGCACACAATAGTTTAAAGACCCAAATACGCAAAGTATTAAAAATGTAGGTCGGTGACGGTTCTAGTGCCCGTACCGGAGACCTTTTCGGAGCCAGTTGGAATTCCGCTGGAGCGGAGTGTGTATTCAGAGAGCTTAAGCCCGATACCGTAGATTGGGAATGTATCTCCGTCTCGTTCAGCAGCACCCAATATGACGGTGACAGATAGTCATTTCCCATCGGGGTATATTATAAAGAGGTATTATTAAAAAAAACCGGGCAAGTGCGACACTCGCGCATGAAGGGTTCCGCACCACTATGACATTTGGGTACGGAACCCTAAAATGATTTACATTCAATTTTTAAATTTGATAGGAAAATGTGAAATATTTAGCTTCGATCCTTACTCCCTTCATACGACCACACCACTCAAAAAAAAAGAAAAAAAAACTTTGGCAAAAAGAAAATCTGAAACTTATAAGAAACTCTTTGGTAAGTGAAGGCAGATTGGTATATTTGACAGACAGGGCGGCCATTTTGAATTCCACGACCTACTCGATTCCCTTGTAGTTTTTGAAACACGTTTGTTGTATGGGAGCCCCTCTTAAATATTTGTTTTTTTTTGTTTTTAGTATTTGTTGTTGTAGCGGCAACCGAAATACATCTTCTGTAAAAATTTCAACCGTCTAGCTATTACGGTTCATGAGATACAGCCTGGTGACAGACGGACGCACGGACGGACGGACGGACGGACAGACAGACAGACAGACAGACAGACAGACAGACAGCGAAGTCTCAGTAATAGGGTCCCGTTTTTACCCTTTGGGTACGGAACCCTAAAAATGAATGATCAAATAGCTCACTTGTTGAAATATTTGAGACTGGAGTATTTTCTTCAGGAACGGTTGCATGTTTTTTCTAGTTTTAACAAAAGCCTCTGGGTTGAATGTAATCAGCTGACCGTTTTCGATTCTGAAATAATAGCACCATAATTATATTGTGTATACTTCATCACTACTTAGTGATGTAGTGAAGTATAAAACAAAGTCGCTTTCCGCTGTCTGTTACTGTATGCATCTTTAAAACTACGCAACGGATTTTGATGCCGTTTTTTTTAATAGATGTGTGATTGAAGAGGAAGGTTTAGGTATATGTATAATATATGCACCGTACACAGCCGGGGCGGGTCGCTAGATATTATAAAAGTGATAGTTGGAGTGTAAGTGTATAGTTATCTTCTAGGCAAGCATGCTACATCGTCGCTCCCAATCAGCGGCTCGATTTTCGTAAATAATTACATGCCAGTTCGATGACAGAAACAGTGCAGACCGATGACAGACGCAGTGCAGACGCAACGCAGACACAACATAATTACAAAGAAAACTCAAAATTTACTCTCACTACCATACGAATACTATGAGAGTACCTATATTTTGGGTTTGATTGTAATTGTGTTGTGTCTACGTTGCGTCTGCACTGCGTCAGTCATCGGTCTGCACTGCGTCTGTCATCGGTCTGCACTGTCTCTGTCATCGAACTGGTATGTAATTACTTACGAGAATCGAGCCGCAGGTGAGAGAAGGTCATCAAACCTATTGTATCTCATATAAAGTGTTTTTTGCTCCTTCAGGCGAAACCGCAGAACCGATTACGATGAAACTTGGTATGTAGATAGATGGCATCTGGAACACCATTTTTATCAGATATATCGACAGGATTGGAATTTACGCGGGTACAGCGAAATAACAAACGGTTTATACTTACTTGATTGCATCACGATAGCCACCAATCAAGCACACTAACGCTCTAAGAAACGCCCTTGACACGGCGTCACCGAGCGCATTTTTATCACTTAACGCTTTTTTTAAGCTCGCTACCTGCAAAACACCAAAGTTATAAATTTAAATAATTAACAAACCATGACAAATAAAATTACCAAAGAAACAATTGTAAATGTTAAATTATATACCAAATCAGGTGGGAGACTCTCTAGGTCGCGGAATGGTGATTTAAGCTCATTTTCGTCTACATCTAAAATCACTACGTCGCCAATTTCCGACATCCTCACAGTCTGAAAGATAAAAAGTTGTTTAAACATGTGGTTAAATCATAGATAGAGAAACACAGATACCCAGAACTTGATTAGGTCTTTTGACAGTTAAATGAATATTTATTCTACCGCGAGAACGAAATACACTCGCTCTGATTAGGTAACCGACTATGCCGCGGAAGCAATTATTACAACAAATAGTTGAAGCATTGGGTGCAGCAAGAGTCTTAAGCGCTTTAAAGCCCAAATACACAAACGTCTTATGTAACTTAAGCCAGATCATTAATCGTTTCAGTAACAACTGGGTTAAAACAGACAGACTAGACTCATTTGAAAAGTTTTCTTTTACGCCATCACTTGACACAAATAATAGCTTGACGTGTCCACCGCAACTGGGATTAAACCTTGTTCCAAAGGCAAAATGATAAGAATCTCGATTTTGCTAATTCAACAGTGGTTCTCAAGGACTAGAATTACCTCCATAACACTCCTAGGAACTCCAATAAGAAACGGCATAGGGGCGAGTAGATAGTCAACGAGATGCTTGGGCAGAATTGGTATGAATATGTGTTGCCATGACATGGGAAAGAGAGTGGCGTTGGCCGCTTGCACGCACGCTGAAAGCCGTGATAGTTTTGTTGCCACGATCGCGACGCGCCGTTCGTTTAACAATGCCGTCCACAGGCCCGCCATGCAATTGCTGTCCATAGCACTGAAGTATTCCGTTAAATTGCACTGCAAACAAATTGTTATAATTCTATCAAAATATATTCAGACACACATCTTATTAATGTCAATATCTTCTTGAGTAATGTGTTTTAGTGGGTGGTGTGTTTGACGGTCTCTGTGGCGCGTCGTGCGAAGGCCCGACAGCAATGTAGAAGGTTGCGGGTTCGTATGTATGTAGCGTGTATCTGTTGTCTAGTGCCTAGTTTGCGGCTAGATTATGCAACACCGGTATGTCGTGCAGTGGAAGCCACGAGAAGCTATATCGACTCGACTAATACCGTCGCAAATAAACGACAAATTAATTGGATGACGAGTGAATACTCGTCCCGAAATCGATATATTTAACGATATTGATTTGAATGCGCATGCTAGCAGGTCAAGGCGGTAGACTTTCGGTTAATAAATAATTACCATTGTACTTTGTTAACCGTTAAACTGTGAAATGTGCACAGAAAAATAGATCCAATGCAATAAAAAAACCTTGAGCGAAATTATGTTTTCAAAACGGTATATTATTTAAATAAGTTTTGTAAATTCATATAATTTGAAATTGCATGCGTAGGTATCTCAACTAGCATTCAACTCCCACTTATCTAATAAAAATTTAACTATTCATAGGGGAGCTACTCGCAAGATCTGTGACACGATATCCTTTTGCGTACAATTACAATGACTTCACCTTTTACTAAACATAGATACTAAATTGAATGCTTTTCATATAATTTTACGCTAAATACGTACCTAAATTATGAGAAATGTCTTGTTTATCGAAGTACCTAACCTAACGTGCTTATTATTTCTTCTTCCTGTAAAATAACTTAACCCAGATCGATAGATACATCGATTTGATGTAGTATTTGGGACATGGAGTGTGGATATTGCCGAGTATCTGGGTTATATAAGGCCGATACCACAGACATACATATAGATAGACGTCACATCACATCACGTCACGTAGACGAACGTGCCGACTTTTTAATACCTACTATGACGTCACAGCCACAGAAAACGAACTTTTTGGGATTATGCAGTTACTAATCACGCAACGAGGCATTTTATTAGTTTTTACGGACGTCCGGCAACTATAGAAGCGCGCAGACTGCCTGTTAGCGCCGACTACCGCGACGATTTGTCAGTTTTTCACGTTTTTCTGACTCGCGAAGGATATGAATTCGCGTGGTCTAGCTATGCGTATGTCTGTGGCCGATACCATGTCTTTAGTCTACGCTTTACAGCAGTATAAATAGTATACGTACATTCTCTGGAATACTAGGAAGTTTAGTGTCAGGACAATGGCATGTGAAAACGCTGTGTCCGGCGTTGTATGTCACTTTCAAAGTGTGCCCTGGCATGGGTGGTCGTATCCGACATGCTTCTAAGAAAGAATTTAATTCGTTTTTCTCTGGACTGTGTATTAAATTAGCGATGCAATTTAACAACCTGGAATAAAAGTTTATGTTGTTTATGTACTGACCAGCTTTGTAATACAAAGGACCATGCAACTTTTGCCTTATGGGTTGGGCCACAGACTCTTTTTTTTTTTGCTTTACTGCCCACACCTGAAACCCATGTCATATAATAGTGTATATTAAGGTCAGCAACTTTTAATATGGCGGCAACGAAATCGCGCCTAGAGATTTTTTTTTATGGGCGTTTATAATTATGACGTTCAAAATATACACTGACCCACTCCGGTTTGCAAATTCTTTTGTGATAGATATAAAACATTAGATTCCAGGTAGCGTTATCACTAACGGTTAGCGAACATTTTTTGTCTCTGTCACACCTACACAATATAGCTGGTTATCTCGGGTACCGTCCTTAACGCATAACTTTTTGTCCTAAACACAAAAGGCCGAAAATATAAGGCATAATTACAAAACGCATAATATTTTTAAGGCATAAACTAAAAAAGCATAAACTCTTTTGGCATAATTTCAATTGGCATAACATACAGAAGGCATAAACAAATAATTCCTAATACTCACAAAGCATAACATACGAAACGCATAACATTAGAACGCATAATATTCTAAAAGCCTAACATCAAATACCATAACCTACAAAACGCATAACATTAGAACGCATAATATTCTAAAAGCCTAACATCAAATATCATAACCTACAAAACGCATAACATACGAAAAGTAAGTATAACATACTAATATTCAAAACTCATTTAAATGTTCATAAAACCCATAAAGGAAAACTCCTCAAAACTCAAAACTCAACTCAAAACTCAAAATTATTTATTCATTTAGAACGTATATTAAACACACATACGTACGTTTTGAAACGTCGAGATTTTATTTTACCGAGGTTTCGGAACGCGCCCTCCGATGAGAAGAAACCACAAGAAACTCATGGGGTTTTTTTTTTCAATTATTTTTTTTTATCATGTTTTATATTACAATCGTCATAATACAAATATTTGTAATTTGAACAGGAGCAGTTAACAATCATGTCCATGGATTCTTTTCATCAAAATATTTAGACGTGCTATAGTACGCCTTATTACACAATTTAAGCTTAATATATTTTTTGAATCTTGTAATGGACATGTCACATACGTCTTCTGGTAGTTTATTATAATAAAGTACACTAGTACTACAGAACGACTTACTTATTTTCTGGAGCCTACTATAGGGCACAGTCAGATCATCCTTATGTCTCAAATTAACCTGACGGACATCACTGTATTTGTGAAATTTACTTGATTTATTCTTATGTACGTATAGCAGATTTTCATATATGTATTGAGAGTACACAGTTAAAATGTTTATCTCTTTAAACTTTTCTTCAAGCGATTCCCTGGGGCCCATTTTGTAGATAGCTCGCACCGCTCTCTTTTGCAAAACAAAAATGGTTTCTATGTCAGCAGCACACCCCCACAGCAGGATACCATATGACATGATGCTGTGAAAGTAACTGAAGTAGACTAGGCGGGCCGTCTCAACATCTGTGTATTCCCGGATTTTCTTAACTGCATAAGCTGCGGAACTAAGCCTTTTGGACAGAGCTTCCACGTGTGGGCCCCATTGAAGCTTAGCGTCTAAAGTTATACCCAGAATGACAGCTTTATCGACTATTTCGATCTCCTCATTATCAATTTTAACAGTGGTTTTAACTTGTTTTACGTTTGGTAGTGTGAATCGAATACATTTAGTTTTAGATCCATTTAGTAGCATATTATTAACATTAAACCAATATACTAATCTAGAGAGAGCATTGTTCACGTCGTCAATATTAGGTTGTCGTCTTCCTAGCACAACAACTAATACAGTTATCAAACTAAAGCTTTGCTTGAATTAAAGACTCAGGCGCATTCAAAAACATTATTATAAACTAAATGAGGGTAACTTTTCACAATTCACAAATAATTACAGAAATACCAGTTTGTGCTTTAGATCGATTATCAAAACATCTAACCTAACCTAAACCTATCCTACTGAGTTAGTTATTATTCAGATAGGTACACAATTCCTGGTGGGTCTTCTACTTTTCGATTAAACATTTTTCGCATAATCTTCTTTTGGCATAAAGTTTTTACCATAAATATATTATTAAAACATACCTTATTAGTTATTACAATATACTTTTCTGGTATGGAAAATGATGAGACCGAAAGGAAATCGCTCGCTTCGCTCGCGTGTGCTTAATCACAATATCTAACCTAACCTAACCTACACCTATTATTTTCCTCTTAGGTATACCAACGTTTAGGTATAGGTAAGAAAATTGTATCATGATAAGGCCATGAACTTCAATTAAATGTAGTTTTGCCATTAGTCCATTATGTTAAAAAATATAATGCCACATTAAATTATGTCAATTGACTATTATGCCTAATGTAATTATGCCAAAAGATCATTATGCTAAACTATATTATGCCATATTAAATTATGTCAATTGACTATTATGCCTAATGTAATTATGCCAAAAGATCATTATGCTAAACAATATTATGCCATATTGAATTATGCCAATTGACTATTATGCTTAATGTAATTATGCCATAAAACCATTATGCTAAAAAATATTATGCCATTTTAAATTATGACAACTGAATATTATGCCTTATGAAATTATGCCAATTGAGTTATGCCTTATGAAATTATGACAAAAAAGTTTATGCGAAGTGTGGTGTTCCCGGTTATCTCTCCTATTCTTCCGTAGGGAATACACTGAACAACTCCGGTTTGCAAATTCTTTTTTGATTGATATAAAACAATAGATTCCAGGTAGCGTTATCACTAACTGTTAGCGAACATTTTTTGTCTCTGTCACACCTACACAATATAGCTGGTTATCTCTCCTATTCTTCCGTAGGGAAGGCTCCTAGCATTTTTAAACTTGAGCTCGCGCAGTCGCCACTCGCTTGTCGTTGTGAACTTTTCTGTGTGCTTTTATTTTATCCTGATATTTTTTGGACTTGGCTTGTTTTTTTTTTGGACTTCATTGATTCTTTGAACGTTTACTTCGGCTGTGCTCACCGGACTTGATCGATCTTTGAACGTTTACTTTGGCTGTGCTTACCGGACTTGATCGATCTTTGAACGTTTACTTTGGCTGTGTTTACTGGACTTGATCAACAATTATGCTTGTGCCACAATCGAATACGGTGTGTGTACTTTGCGTACTATATATTCAGAATAATAAAACAGCCTAGTGCAGGGTTACGCACTTAAAATAGAGAGATTTATTCTTTATAGTAACAAAAATATAAAAAAATCAATTCAAAGAAATACATAAAATAAACTTATAACTAAGTGGCAAAATGGGCGGCCTTATCACTTAAAGCGATCTCTTCCAGGCACCCTTTGGATGGACGAGAAGTATAGAAAGATAAAAGGACCTTGAAAAATATAATAACAATGGTGCAACACATACAAATCAACAATAAATAATACATGCATACTTATACCTTAAATATTTATAAATATATATATATACCTATGCATATATACATAACATAAAACAAATACATACTTATCAATTAAGAGATAAGTTAAGTTAAGAGTTTAATTTTGACGACCTCAGTGGCGCGTTGTAAGTCCCAAAGAAAAAACTTAAACGATAATAAATATGTCTATATCTTTTTTTCTCTAGGTTCGATTTTTTTGATGCCGTAGTAAAAAGTGATTGTAAACATGATATTTTTAAGATAGCGTTTGTTTCATATCTGGGCAATAACTTTTTTTTTTTTGTATTTTGTGGCCCACTAGGTTGCATTGTCCTTTAAAACTACTTTTTTATGTGGTCATATTATGATTTAATTGTTAATTTTCCAACTAAAAACATGTAGCCATAGCAGTTTTTTTGGTTTACGTAGTTTCGCAAATAGCCGAATTTAACTTAATAGATAAATGGTTAATATTACATGAGTGAAAATAGTAATAAATCAAAACATTTTGGAAGTATTATGAATGACCATCAAGAGATTCTTTACTTGGCGAACACAATAGCTGTAAAATGACAAGCAGTAGTGTTATAGTGAACTAAGTTTAGTATACTGCTGCTTCTAAATCATCTTTTGTTTGATGTACTCTCGAGCTGTTAAATCAAAATCAACCATCTAGCTATTACGGTTCATGAGATACAGCCTGGTGACAGACAGACAGACGGACAGACAGACAACAAAGTCTCAGTAATGGGGTCCCGTTTACTTTGGGTATGGAACCCTAAAAATGACGATTTATGTGGAGAATTGCTATTCATTGCTAATTCCAGTTTGATTGAATCGGGCTTATGTAGTATAATTAAATAAGAAATATACTAAATTTAAAGTTTTACTTGAAACTAGCTGTATGCACAATTTGAGGAGAGCTACATCATGCATGGCAGAACAAAGTCAACACAATTCGCAATTGCCATATTACTAGTGTTTACATATTTAAATTCACAGTGAGCATTATAAATATTCACATAACAATAACAACTTCGCCATCAGCACAATAAGATTGTCAATAGATCTGATAATAAGTCAATTTTAAGTAACTAACAATATGATTGTAACAAGCCACGCCAGCATAGATCAAGATCAGATCGGATCATCTAGCTAGAGTAAATATTATCATGTCTGCACAATTTTCAAGTTCTATACTCAGCATTCTAAGATATATTTAGCCATGCCACACCACTGCTAATTGGTAATGACTATTATCAAAACATTATTAAGACCAAAATGATAATCTAACAAACATTAAACCAGTATTGTAAGTGCCTACTTAGAGTATTACGCAGCGTCCTACGTGGGCGATCGGATGCGAACGCGATCCGATCCGGTGCGGTGCGGAAACAAGGAACAGTCGAGAATCGCGCCGCAACGCAGCTTACGTGCGTTTGGTCACGTAGGACACTTCAATAGCTATCGACTGTTTGTTCATTACGCACCGCACCGGATCGGATCGCTTCGCAATCGCGTTCGCATCCAAAGTAGTACGCTGCGTTACATTAAAACAAAACCGTCTAAATTGTTTTGTTTCAATTTAGACGGAATCAGAGAGAGATCGTCAGAAGTCCAGTAGGCAATTGGAGAGACTTTTTTGCTGCAAATTCAAACTGTCACAGCTTGAATTCAGATATTGGTTGCAGTATCAATTTTTACTTACTACAAGAGAAATAAATTGACCAATGGTACTTACTTATAGAATATATCATGCCATGGCAAGTGTGATAAAAGAACCAAGGAAGTATTTGTCTTGGGATCATAACGGCAAAAACAGAAAGTGTATTTGGAGTCCACCGATGTCAGCACAAATGAATAATGTTGAGCAAATGTACTGAAAATAACAAAATTCTATTTTTAGATAATGGTTAATTAAACCATACTACAAAACTAGTATGAATAAATTTAATGGGAAGGGGTCCTACTGTAAGGATATTATTCTTTCAGCATAAGTAGAAATATTAAGCTCAAATTCATGATGACCCTTGCACTTTACCTAAAACAGACCACATGCATGTATTTCTTTATATGTGCTGTGGTGTGGTTTGTTTTTGGTAAAGTGTCAGTGTTTGAGCTAAGAAACTAGTTGTGCTCCACAGTTTCACCCATGTGAATCCTGATCCTGTGGGAATATCGGGATCCAAAGCAACCTATGTCCAACCAAAATTCATTGAAATGGGTAAAAATGTAACAGAGTTACTTTTGCATTTATAATATTAGAAGGGAAAAAACCGGCCAAGTGCGAGTCGGACTCGCGCACGAAGGGTTCAGTACCATTATCTATACAACAGATTTTGTTTTGAAAGGAAAATTACGGTTTACGATTTATGATGTTTTAAAAAAAAACTACTTACTAGATCTCGTTCAAACCAATTTTCGTTGGAAGTTTGCATAATGTAAATCATATACTTTTTTTAGTTTTATCATCATTCCATTATTTTAGAAGTTACAAGGGGGGGGGGGACCAACATTTTACCACTTTGGAAGTGTCTCTCGCGCAAACTATTAAGTTTAGAAAAAAATGACATTAGAAATCTCAATATCATTTTTGAAGACCTATCCATAGATACCCCACATGTATAGGTTTGATGAAAAAAAATTATTTGAGTTTCAGTTCTTAGTATGGGGAACCCCAAAAATTGATTTTTTTTTTCTATTTTTGTGTGAAAATCTTAATGCGGTTTACAGAATACATCTACTTACCAAGTTTCAACAGTATAGCTCTTGTAGTTTCGGAGAAAAGTGGCTGTGACATACGGACGGACAGACAGACAGACGGACAGACGGACGGACAGACAGACATGACGAATGGTTCCGTTTTTTGCCAGTTGGCTACGGAACCCTAATAAAAGGTATAATAGTAAAAATTACTCACTTTTCTATTTGACATGGGAATGTGAATTTTGGAACATTTTTTAACTCTTCTTCATTTTTGTAAGTTTCTGGATACTTTTTGATGATATAGGGTTCCTTTGAAGAGTCTCCCGGTGATACTTCACAGAATAGCTCAAACAAGTAGCGAACGGTATCTCTAAAAAAAAAGCAATAGTCCATTAGAGTTCAATAAATAAGAAAAAGACTAAATTAGCTTAGAATTATGCTTAAACTACTGTTCATTGCAATATTTCCAAGTGATCATAAAGTGGCACAGCTGGTAATCAATAGAGTTAAACTGTTCATTAAAAAAACCATGGCTAAGGTTGGTTTGTCCACAAACTGTAAGACTAGACAGTATAGAGTAGACAGGCTAGATTTGGAAAGCAAATTATGGTTCAATTTAAAAAGAATTGATTTAATACTTCTAAAAATCTAAACCCTCCTGTGTAACAAAAAATGGATGGATATAGGATATTCGATAGGAGTGGCTATCGCTTGGACAAACATGGTTTGCGACAAAATAAAATTGATAAGGAACAACAACAATAGGTACCTATCAAAATGGAGTAGGTACTATATGTAAGAAATCATCAGTAGAAAGATTGTTAATGATATATAAGAATAATATCCTTTACTTAGACTGCAAATATGATGAAAAAATGCTAAAAATATGCGTGGTAAGTTTGAGGCTTACCTTAGCCTGGAACCCATGTCTCGACGTGGACACCTTACTTTTACATTTTAGTTGTATAGTATTTTACACAAAAAACTTGTTGGAGATTCCATTTTTATGATATATCACAAGCCATAGAAATCTATTTACGATGAATTGTGCAATTTTCCATTATTTCTGTAGAAAAATCGTGCGAAAAAACTTGTGCTTTGCTGTCTGCTTCTTTGCTAATGACCATTAGTGACCAAAGACAACAGATTAAAACAACTACGTTGAGACGAAACTTCATAGAAATGTCGAATGACATGGAAAAAAAATCGAAACAGATTATTATTATATTTCGGTCTGAGACCGATATGGCCAACTTGGAACAGCCAGGGTCAAGTTCTTGATAATATATTATAATTATTCAAGTTCCAGAATATTTCAAGTTTCTTCTTCTATAGTTTTGCCGACGTACATCTTGCCAGTATCAAGTATTTTGCATGAGATTGGCCCGATCGGGCTCATAGTTTCATTCAAGTGAGGAGCTACGAACCTTCAAGGGGCTTTGGAGGGAACAAAGGAAAATCCATGTTTAACACTCAATTTTGTTTTCACTAAACTTGTGCACATTCACGGAATTAAATTGAATAACAAAAAAAAATGACCACCAAAATTACACAATTTAACCGGGTTTACAACTTAGTTTAACCACAGAATACATAAATAGTACAGTTTAACTAAAATAATATTGGAGACACCACATGTTGTCTCCGCGTTCCCGCCAAAAAACCGTCCACTAACGATAACTGACAACTTTTGAAACTGCGAAGCGGGCGGACTCTTGTCGTTGTTGTCTTTGTCAATTATTTATTTCTTTATTTCTTAGCGGGAACCGATAATGGCAGTTTGAAAGTAGCCAGTGTCAAGTATATTATATATTTTTTGCAAGTTATTTGCAAAACAGTCAAGTCGTCGCATGTTTAAGTTGACTTACTTAAACATGCGACGAGTCAAGGGTTTGGAAACAACGCAAAAGTCCATATTTTGATTTTCATTTACATTACACTTTACTATTTATTTATTTCTCTAAACAATTAAAATAAAAAATCCAAAAATGAGTACCTACCTAGGTTTTAGTAACTACCCAAAAAGCTGCCTTTGCCTCTTTGGATAGCAATACCTATTCGCTAGCCAAAGTAGCAGTCAGCCCTTTGGTCACCAGGCTAATTCTACAAGGGTGCGACGGATGATGTCGTTTAAATAGCGGCGACAAAAGAATGTTAGTAGTCAGGGTCAAAGCAGCAGCAATGTATGTAAAAATAAATTAAGAGAATAGTCTCCATTCTCTTTCTCTATACAAACGTAGTTTAAATTTTCCTCCCTGGATAAAGACATTAGAGCAGCGGTCGTCACACTTTTCTGGCCTAGGGCCACACAGGACAATGTGGGTATCAGCACCGGGCCGTAGAGTAGGGGCGTTTGCCTAATTATACGTATTCGGTTAATTCTGTTATTTATTTCGCCTTAGGAAAATTAAAAACAAAATCATACATATTTTTGACCGCCTTAAAAAAAACGAGTTGGTTCTCAATTCGTCGCGTATGTTTTTTTTTGGGATGTTGTTCACCGATTACTTTTAGACGGCTTGACTGATTACGATGATTATTTTTTTTAATTGCAAGGTTGTGTTGTTTTTAGTTTAGGTGAATAGGTATAAATTGACATTGCAAATTTGACTAAGCCCCTTTACAGCTGCAAATATATTATCGACTATTTTATTATAATTATTATTATTATTTTTTCAACCTCATTTGTGACATAGTACCTATTAATTTTAATTTTATATTTTATTTAATCCTATTTTTATTTACTGACATAGCCCTTTTACAGCTGCATATAGGTATAGTGACTTACTCAATTAATTAATATAATATTCTTCTGTATTTTTATGATTATTTTTATAATAGGTATTCAAGCGTGCCCTAATTGTGATCTCAATTCTTATGTTGTTCTATTTAATGTAATCTTAGTGTTAATTTGACCTCAGCCCTTGTACAGCTGCAAATAACTTAATTTATTGCATTATTTTTTATTTGTTATCTTTATTTTTATTTTTATTCTTTGGACTTGTATATTATTAATATTATTATTCTGACAATGCCCGTTTACAGCAGCAACACCGATACTCTTACTTACTTACTTACTTCCAGCAGGGGACGCCGCAAGCCGGGCGGGTGATCTGCCCTTCCATGAGGGCCATTTCACCCAATTCCCCTATCCCTCCCTTGGGGAGGCCGAGGGACGCCCGGCAATCACGGCTTTCTGTCGAACCTACCTGTCTCCTTACAGAACCTTACAATCTGCTCCACCTTCAGATTTTCGATGTCCTGTGCTTCTAGTAAATCTGTTCCCATGTTTTCCCATCGTATTAGTGAGTACATGGGACATTCGGCGAGCAGGTGGAAGCTGGTTTCCTCTGTCTCCATGCATTCTGGGCAAGTGGGATCTGTTTTCACGCCTATGAGTGTCAAATGTCTGTTCAGTCGGCAGTGTCCTGTTATTATTTCTATAACAAGTCTCATGTTATCTCTTGTGAGTTTTAACAGTCGACTGGTTTTCTTTGAGTCTAGCCCTTTGATGAATATCTTCGACTGTCTCATGACAGGTGAGGATATCCATCTCCTATTTGTTTCCGCTGTTATGCTTCGGCTGATTGCACCCTTACACCGATACTCAGTTTTTATCTTATTTTTTTAATTCAATTATGTACCAATGATGTATTTTATTCTAAATCAATTTATGTTATATCTCTATTTTATTAATTTTGACGTGACTAAGTGTTCCAGAAATAATAACTAATTATTGTAGTGTTCCTATGGTCTGAATAAATGAGTATGAGTATGAGTATGAGTAATGGGCCCGAAATGGATCTGACCTGATCTGGACCCTTATTTTTGAATCACTCGTGCGATTTCGGGCAACTTAAATAGCTCTATTTCTGTTGATTTTTGTTTAATGTCGGCCTTCTGCGGCGAATGCTTCAGACCATTCGTTGCGATCGTGCGATTCACATGGAAAAATTGCCGATATCTACCGATTTTAGAAGAAATCGAGCTATTTAAACCACTCGAAGTGGCACAAACGATTCAAAAATAGAGCCCCTGATCATCAGAGATCAAACCGAACCAGATTGGTCCACAAAATCTAGTAAATATTTCACTTTCGACCAAAGGGCTTTAATTTTGAGCAGATTGCGCTATAACTGATGAAATAAAAATAATTTAATAAATTAAAAACCAACTTCAAATACGAAGAAAAGTAATAGAAATTCGTAAAAAAATCAGTGAAATCTGAAGTCGGGCAGATGAATTATAAACAAATCCTACGTAAAACTGCACGACTTTAAACTTCAGGCGTTATATTACGGTTTTTTATTAGTTTTCGTTTTCAAAGTCGGCTTTTTTTAGAATAATTAGAAAAAGAAATTTATAAATAATGTAATTATAATTAATAATTATGTTTTTGAACTTTTTAATTATTGCTTGTGTATATCGATATCTTTGGGACTACATACAATCCTCATTGTGTCTTCTAAATTAGCTGAGAGACGACTGCGGTATTTGTTTTTCAAGAAACTTGTTTTCGAAAATGAAGTCTCGCAGAGATAAGTCCAAGGAAATAAAATTAAAACAAATTGTGCGCAGTCTTGTAGGTAAACATTTTTAGTTGCTAGATACTTTTTCCAAAATCAAATCTGTTTTGATATTTTTTATGTAGCCTTGTATCTCACGAGCGCGGGTTTAGCACAAAAACCGGTATTAAGTATGTTGTCAGTGAGAGCTCGCGTGCCTTCAGCATACACATACAAATTCGCGTCAAAATCCCAAACCTTTACTTAATTGACTATTGATATAATTTGTTTTGTCGCGCGCGGGCCGCACAAAAACCAGCCGCGGGCCGCATGCGGCCCGCGGGCCGCTGTTTGACGACCACGGCATTAGAGCAATAAATCACTACTGTAGTAAGATTAAAAATTGTGTGTTTCACTCGGCAGCAAAGTTTTTTGCATCTCGTACCTTTGAAACCCTAGCAACGCTCAGCATTCTAGTATATTTGAACCTCTCGCTGCGCTCGTGGTTCAATCCTAGGATCCTTTGCTAGCTCAGGTTTCAATATAAATACTCGCTGCAAAAATCAACTTTGCAGCCTTGCCTAACAAATAACTATTATTTATTACACTATGTTGTATGGGGAATTTAATTTCATACATTGTAATATTTACAAACATTATATAAAAGAATTCTTAATTGAATTGACTATTTATTTATTGATTACTTTTTTGAATTATTTTTCGCACGAAATTATTAAATGGTAACTAGCACCGAAAATGATTTCAAAGAGCATTCGTGTATTTAGGTATAAAAAAGAAGTAATAAAACATATTTTTAAACAATTTGTGTTTATTTTCAAACAAGCAAGACCTAAATTGGAAATCCCTGACGGAGTCATCGAAAATTGCTGATTATTTTCTAACGCAATGAATCCGACAGGGATTTTCAATTAAGGTCATGTTTGCAACCAATAAAGCAGATACCCGCTCCCACATGTATGTATGTATATAGCTACCTATAACTAATACAGGACTAAAGCTGTTGTAGTTCCAACTCTAGCGTCTAGATGGCGTTACTCAATAAAGTTATGCTTACTCTATTTATAGGTATATCTGTCAGTTGTACCAATGATTTGTACCATTGATGGTACAAGTGACACAGCTTTGTATTACTGGTACATAATAATATCTACATATTTCTTTAATGGTACTAAATCCTTAGTACCATTAAAGATATATTATTAAGTAGATATTCCCCCGTAATTGTTAACCGATAGGTACTTATATGGTACTGGTACTATTACGAGGGAATATCTACATGTATCTTTAATGGTACTAAGGATTTAGTACAATTAAAGAAACATGTAGATATTTCCTCGTAGTTGTTAACCGATACTTATATGGTACTAATGAATCATGAAACTTTGTATCTCAAGTACCATGAAAGAAAAATAAAGATATTCCACGAAATTGCATTTCTGACATGGATTTATTTTCTTATTGTTTGAAAGATATAAAATGAGTAAATAAAACCGAAGCTGCTAAACGCAGATAAAATAAGGCTATAGATAACATACAGACACACATACACACACACGCAAATACAAATCTTTCCGCTTTATAATATTAGTATAGATTAGTATGGATGTTACCGGATATGAATGTATACCATCATTATATAGAAGTCCTAGGAAATGTGTACATTGCCTAAAATCCACAGGAAAGGTGTAAAATAATTTATATTATATACATTTCCTAGGAATTCTATATATTTCCTAAACAGCAATCGGAAATATGTTACAATTCAGAATGTTGGTCGGTAACAGTGGGTTTGGGTACGTATTCGAAAAGGTATCTAAAATTAAAATATTTACAGTTAAAATCCCGTTGCTATCTAACTATCTAAACCACGGAAAAAACTAAACGGAGCACCAAGACTTGGTTAAGTTAGGTTAATTTTAGAACATGATTACACGCGAGCGAGCGAAGCGAGCGTGCCGCGGCAGCGGTCGCCAAAGCGCCTTATTCTGTAAATAAAAAGGCGTGATGTATAAAAATCGCACTGTATAAACCCTCAAAAACATTTTCATGTAAAATGAAGCCAAGACGAGAGTGAGATCATATGATGGGCACTGTCAAAAAGTTATCAGATGTCATGTACCTAAAGCCAAGCTCTACACGCCCCAACTCCACCAGCACCTTACTTCACAAACTCAACATCTTAGCCAAATATATGGCTGGCCGTTTCGCTACCATGCATGGGTTTTCTGTTAAACATTTTGTTCTTGCGGTAATGAAACGGCCAAGCCCATATATTTTGGCTAAGATGTTGAGTTTGTGAAGTAAGGTGCTTGTGGAGTTGGGGCGTGTAGAGTTATAAGCTTGGCTTTAGGTACATGACATCTGATAACTTTTTGACAGTGCCCATCTTAAGATCTCGCTCTCGTCTTGGCTTCATTTTACATGAAAATGTTTTTGAGGGGATTTCATCTCTTTTTGTAGTTTGCCTAATTATCACAATTTTTTCCCATCAAAGAAAGTTTCAGCTTCATAATATTAGTAGGTAAAGTGGATGTATTCACATCAGTATTTTTTTATTTTTTTTTATTTACAATAGGTCGTTTATTAACGACTTACACGTCACGCCGTAGGTACGGCGTTTAGGCTCATGTTTCCAATGTTTACCACTTGTTTGGCCATCACTGGCGGATAGCGAAACAACTTTTAAATATATTCTTGTTGTCCATCACTGTACGACAGCGGTAAACCTTTCTAATTATTAATCAATTTCCATACCTCAAGCACCTCTTATACACATTAGGTGTTGTGGGGGCGCTTAATTACATCCCCTAATTTAAAAGGTAGAGGGTGAATTACTAAAAATCCTGATTTTCTGTATTTTTATTAGGAAGTACCATTTGAATTTTGATGATCATCAGTGAGTGAGTGAATGAGTCAGTGACGAAATCGGGGGTTTTTAGATATTAATAAAATCTAAACCATAGGAGCTATGTAACTGAAACTGTGTATTTTTATTAAGTTCCCTATTGACATTATACCCCGTGAATTACTTTCATCAGGTACCTATATTCCAAACCCAAGTTATGAGGGTTCAAAATAGCGACGAAACCTTTCGAGAAAAGGTAGGTAGTGCCCGTACGTTTCGCTGGCTCGTCTTGGCAGGGGCACTACCGTGCCCCCAGATAATATGAAATTAACATTACGCTAAACAATGTTTTTATCTATAGTATTAGTGTAATCATGTTCTAACATTAACCTAACCTATCCTAGTCGGGGTGCTCCGTATAATCTCACATAACGGTAGCAAAATATGTATAACTAATACTTAACATCTACACACATCAAATACAATAAATAAATAATAATAAATAAATTCATTTATCACAATAAACCGCATAGTCATAATTCCATCTACCCACATTCAAATAATCTTTGATAAATTATATTACACAATTCCTAAGTGTAGTCGCCATTATTATACAAATCCTAGGAATTATATACAATTCCTAGGTTTCATACATATCCAGTAACATGGATATTAAATTGTAGTTCCAACTCTAGCATCTAGGTGGCGTTACTCAATAAAGTTATGCTTATTGTATAGATACGTAGTATCTCCTAGTGGTCTGTGCTCTATATCCTTAAGTTACTTTTTACTCTATGGTAGTCGTTCACATTTTTTGCAAACAGAAGAATGTGCTGTGCATAAAAACAAAGTTGTAGAAACTCGTGAATTGTGATATTCAATAAGTTAAATAAGTTTAAATTAAGTGTTATAACTTTGTCAGCACGAGTTCCAAGGCTGCGGGTAAATTAACTTATAGCACTTAGAATGATATACCTACACACATTGAGAGCCGAAACTTTTTTTTAGAAACTTGGTAGTATTATGTTCTTAATTTTGAAATTATTAAAGTAAAGACGGTCGTAAACAGGTAATACCTACTTATTACGTATTTATGGCTTAGTTATTGAACCAATACCTGATTTTGTCTAGTTATAACCTTGCTGTTCAACTAAACACTGGCTTGATTTTAAAACTTTCAGCATTGCCATAACTTTTGGGAACCAATAAGTTTTAAGATTGACCCATACTCCACCCGTGAACTTTCCCAACAACTTGATTGAATGGTTATTTTTGATTAACCTACTTACACTTCAAAAAAGAAAGTTTGTTATATTGTACCTATGTGTGTGTGTATGTTTGTTGCTTCTTCAGGGTAAAACCGTTGAAGTGATTGTGATAAAACTCTGTTTGTTGATAGCTGGAGACTTAGAGTACCACATAGGCTATTTCTTATCTCAATATATCCATGGGTTCAATGTAAGATAAAACCATGGTGTAGCTACTATTTTATTACTTTTGATGGCCCCTAAAGCTCTCCTTAGGGGTCCTACGCACTAGCGGTTAACTGCGGGGGCGGCTAGCCGTATTTCCATTTTAATATGCAACCGGTTGTGATCATACGCATTTAACCGCCACAGAATTTCAAACACAGTGCTAACCGAGCGGCTAGCTGCTCACGCGGTTAACCGCTAGTGCGTTTGAGGCCACAGTACTCTGCACATTGTGCAGAGTGGACAGGACAGTGTGGCCACACCACTTAAATCTTCCAATTTTGACAAAATTTGTGGCTGAACAAATATAAGGATAGTGCGGAATATAATGGGATGTATGGCAACTATTGGCAATCTTTCACAAATGATTACTTAAAGAAATAAACAGCATGTTCAATAATTTTGCCAGGACAGTATTTTTTCTAATGCCCTGTTTAAAGTTAGGCTTTGAAAGAGAATAACACGGTCAAAATGTGTGTGCTCCTGGCCTGCACATATTTAATAGTACCTTTAAATCATCTTAATATTTAAAATAAAATTCAAAAACAGTACATCATAAAAAATAAAAAAAATTATAGTGGATAATTGCCGACTTGGTGCCCACTGCATAGTTTGCGAGTAAAATTCTTATCAAAAGGGCCTTTCCTATTGGCATCGGCTCCCCGCACGTCTTTCAAAGGTACTAGGTTCGTGTGTAACAGACAATTAATAAATAAAAATAAGAATAATAAAATAAATAAAAATAAGTATAATAAAATAAATAAATTCTGTGAACCACACACAGGACCATCTAGCCTCATAGTAAGCTATTAAGCTTGTGTTATGGTGACTATTCTTGTGAATACATTCATATTATACATAGACACCCAGACAAGAAACAAATATTTATTTTTAAGAATAAATTGTTGTCGGAAGTCATGGAAGAAATAAATAAATAAAAGGGAGACCTTTGAGCAGCAGTGGGACACAATAAGTTATTTAAAAAAAGGAATAAATACCTCGGGAATTGAACTCCCAACCTTCTGCAGTGCAGTTGCAGTTTTGCCCGACGCACCATAGAAATCATAATTTATTTAATACAGATATATTAGGCATTGACAAAAAATATTAAACTCCGTTTTCTTCTTTTCTATTATCTTTTTAAGTTTTCTTTAATTTGACCTAACAACTACTATTAGAGATAACAACTGGCTCCAATTCTGTAGCATGGAGGAGTGTTAATAATTTTAAAATTTAGAAAGTTAGGAAATTTATATAAAGACATTTGAGGTTATCGATGCAGGCCGGGTGCACCACTGTTACTGTATTGTACGAATGTCGTGTTCTCTGTTATAAGCATTCACCACAATGCTCTCCGACCTCCGATCAATAAAATTGGAATATCTAACGAGTTTAACCTAGATACGGTGACAAACCTTTATTTATAGGTACAGTTGCAGCCACTGTTCCTGGTTTTAGCAGACAGAGTAATATGCTAACTTTTATCTTGAATCAGAGTTATTTGATATGGTGAAATAAGGTATAAGTATAGATAACTGGGAGATTGAACCCAGTTATCTATTTACCTAATTTCACCACTATCCATTTACTATATCTCTCTAGTGGATTAAACATTTTATGTTATTTCAGGAAATCCACACAACAATGCTTCCATCCAATATAAATGTTAACAAAAAACTACTGCCTATAAAAGGGCACTTCTTTTTCTTCAATGCGGGTGAGTAGCATCAAAGGGGTAAACATCACAGTTTATCTAATAGTTAGTGCGCCTCGGCGCTGCACTATAATGCAGAATCAGTAATTTTCGTGCACTTGCTAATAATAAATGTGAACGGTCAACCTGACGTCAGAGTTGACCTGCCCTGTCACCCAGGTATTAAATATATCAACGATACCAAATAGTACCGAATAGCTACTAAATAATGAACGTAATCTATTGATTGGCGCCCCCACCTCATTTTACCTGCAGTCAGGTAACAAACATTGAGTAGCCAGTTCTTGTTCTACCACAGAATACATAAATAGTACAAGTACAGAAGCTACACTGTTGAACGTCATTTAAATAATAGTGATCCTTGCAAAGACACAATAAAGCGCAATTCAGATCACCAAGCAATACCTGTGTTCTGAAAACGGGCTTTAACAATTCTAAATTCAAATAAGTGTCAAATTTCGCGGTAGGGTTGTTCTATTTAAAGTTTTTTACTCGAATACGGCAAAAAGGAGGGTATGATTTGAAGAATAAAAAAAGTTTAAATTTATTAATTTTTACTATTTTCACATCAATACAGTCTCCACATGCTGGCCCATATTAGTGGACTAGCCATAAAATCGATAATTCGCGTGTTCTTTTGACATAATGAAATAAAAAAAAACAAATATTTGTCCTATACAACAAACGTGATTTTGACATTAAAACGCAACGATACCGCGATGTATTTTTACCACTAACGCCATCTAGTGATGGAGTGATAGCTTAACGTTCGTGTTGCGTTCATGCATTGGTTGGTCTAGTGTTCATTTTAGGGTTCCGTATCAAATGACCACTTTTAATTTTTCCGTACCATCACGTGGTACGGAAACGGAACCCTTCGTCCGCGAGTCCTGCTCGCACTTGGCCGGTTTTTCATAAGAGACGTGACACACGATTTTTGTTTATTGACGTGTAACACAGCCCGCAAGCTTCGGTACACCAGCGAGGCGAGCTTGACAACCGGCGTACATGAACTTCGCTTAGTGCAGTTGTCTTTTCATGACAGATCGCGGAGTGGCATAGGCCTGGTTCTACCTCTTGTTTTTTATGAGATTTTTGGCCTCGCATGATCACAAATACTTAAGTATAAGTATATAAGTTGTACGTTGTACTGTACACCTTATTTGTGTACGGACAATTTTCCAAAAATAATGTTTTTTATACATCTAGCCTGAGCGCCTAAGTTAAATTATGTCTTAAAAATGGATTGATATCTTCTGTTGATGATTGTTCCAGGCACAGCGCCATTGGTTCCATATCTATCTACGTATGCTCGACAATTGGGCTTTTCATCTGGTACAGTAGGACTTATATACACTGTACTGCCACTGTTTGGACTTGTAGCGAAACCTTTGTTTGGTGTTATAGCTGACAGGTAACTTCTGATTAGACATAGTTTAAGGTAATAAAATAACATATCTTTTGAACGGCTAAGCTGATTTCGATCAAACAGTCGCGCGCATAATTTACCCATCAACCTGTAACTATATATATCTAAATCGATTCACCCGTTTGTGAGCTACGTTGCCACAGATAAACACCTCAAACCTCTTTTTCCTTCGGAGATTAAAAAGGACATACAAAATGAATCAGTAGATCCCAGACTTTAAATACCCGGCAAAACTCCAACAACTTTTAGTAGGTATTTAATTCCAACGTCTCTTAGCACTTTTGATATTGTATTCTTTACACGATGCTACTAACTTGGAGTTCATGAATATTTTAGCACATCATATTCTTGCCCTTATTCCATTTGGGGTCGGCTCAGTAGGTCAGTCTTTATTGATCATACCTATTGCAATTAGATTTGACAATGTTTTACGGCCAGCTGCCTGTCTGCCACCAAACCTTCTGAGATGGGAATCATTCTTCTGGGATGAGGCATTTTACCCGCCACCCTCGAAAGAGATTAGGTAGTCCTATAGTATAGCCCTATTCTATAGATCAAACATCTAATTAAATTTTAATTTCAGGTTTAAAATTCAAAAGTCAATATTCTTAATATTTCAAGTGACAACGATGTTAAGTTTCCTTGGTATATACTTCATACCAGGTAAAGCGGCAGTGTCCGTTGAATTAGACTGCGACAATGGAATCACAATGTTGAAAAGTTGTTACAAGACATCAGAGTTGGTGGACAACTGTACAGTGACTACTCTGGGAAGTCAGAACGTATCATCGTTATGTCAAGTAAATAAAAGTTGTTTAAAGCATCTTTACGGTAAAGTGAAGGTCGTAGTTTCAATTCGTACTAGGGATACCTTTTTGGGAATAACATTTCTGGGATGTCACAGTTAGATCAGCAGTATTATTTTGTGCGTAGGAACATCATTGAGTAGAAGTCTAATCGAACTTGGGTTAAAACGCTCCATCGTCAAATTGTACAATGGACAAAAAGTTAAATAATTATTAAGAACAAATGACAAATTATATGGATAATTTGATTCTATAACGTATCTTTAATGTTTCTATGCCATAATGTAGGTACTCGCGACAAAATGTACAAATAAGGAAGTCGGTAAACGAGAATGGCAAGCGTATATGGAACTCTAAGACCACGAAAATTATCTGGATGCAGGACACTACTTTACTGTTATTTGATAGATTATATTATTAACCAAGCAAAAACGGAGGCAATCTGATATAGTTTTTGATAAAAAAATACAATATTGGAGCAATAAAACAAATAAGAGATTTCTCACTTTCTGAAAAGTATATTGTGCGCCTGCGCCTCCGTGATAGATATATAATATGTAATTCTGACTTAATTAATAAGAAGTAATTAATTTGAGAAAACCAAGTTTTTGTGTTTTGTTAAAAGTTTTTTTTAGTTTAAGTATGATTTAGAAAATAATATCTATGTTTGATACTAAGTAGTAGTAAGGTACCTACCTACCTACACCTAACAGTGGTTTAATATTAACAGTGACTAAATTTACTTTTAGTAGGTGTATTTAAGGGGATTTTTAGATATTAAATTGATGTAGATTTTGGCTATTGTAGTTGTGGAGTTTTAGATATTCTGTTATAGGAGCGTTTAGGCCATGATACAATTTGACCATTACACGTTAGGTCCATTGCACATTTTGGCAGTGTCCTATTTTGTCAAAGGATTATTCGGTCACGAGAACATTATGTATGACCATAGCTCATTGTACATTTTGATGATAGAGCGTTTTTCCTCATGTATAATTAAACTTGTACTCATTGGTGTACCTACGCCTACTTAATAAAAATGAGTCAAATTGATGTTATAACTACATACTCAGCCCATTGACACGTGTGAAAATATTACACGTAAATATTTCAACGAACGCGTCAGAAGCAAACCGAAATGTTTTTTTTTTCTATTAGGTATAGGCGGATTATAATATAAGTGACCATGATAAGGGGCTAAGATGTAGGACGCACCGATTATCTGTTTACTCATGACTAGTTGGCCACGACTTCACAAGGGATGGTAGGAAGACGAGTTCCGACACTCATGTCTTAGTCACTGGCCTATTTATCGTTTCGCGATACAACTTATGTTAGTGGATAGTGATAAGTCGCAGCCGAAGCTTCCCTTGCTCTAAGGAATCACACGTGGGATTACTAGCAATAAACCCACAAAACGAATTGTTTGTTTGTAGATGAACTGTGACATGACGTCGCCTAAGATGTGGCAGACAGTATGCGAACACTGGCAAATACCGCAATACTGCTACAGCAACCAAGACAGCTTGCAATACACAGCAAATCTGAACAAGGTGACTGTCAGAGACCAGTGCGCGTATATAGCCGCCGCCAATGTCACGATGGACGGTGAGTTTTCCTCAAGTTTTGCATCAAGGTCACAGACACCTGTTTTCGAAACGGGGTTCAGCAATAACAACGATTCTTTACAAACAAATCATAATAAAAAATGCATAATGTATTTTTATGGAATAACACAAATAAATCCAGTTTTCGTTCAAATACCGTTACATTATAATAGAGTACCTATAGAATTATATGATGTTGACTCATCTTTTGATTTGTATAAGTAACTACTTTGTTCTGAGAATGTTAAATTAAACTAAAGACATTCCGACTAATGACTATATTTTATAGTTATGAGTTATTTTCTATATAGGTAACTTGCTGGCCCTCGCGGTTTCACCCGCGTAAGTTCCAATCCTGCGGAATTAATGGGATTAAAACTGCGTTGCTTAAACTATTCTTAGTTTTCATAGCAAATTTTCATCCAAATCGGTCGAGCCGTTTGACCGTGCAGAGGGAACAAACAAACAAATATATAAACAAACTTTCGGATTTTAATATTAGTGTGATATAAAAGAGAAAATCACTGACTCATCACGAATTCTCAGTAATTACAAGTGTTAGGAGTCTTAAATTTTGCACGGATTTTTAGAAAAGCACTCTTTAATGGTATAAAATAAAAGTAAAATAAAAGTCAAAAAAATGTTTTTAAAGTATATATATACTTAGCCAACTTTTATGTTTACCCTCGCCTAAAGATATTTCACATAAATATTTGAGAAGCACCACTATTTGAATCAATCAAACATACTAGTAGAGGAGCCCGTGAAGATCGACCTTCACCCATCTGATAACCAGATGAGACATAATTTTTATCAAATATTATACATTAACGAACATGCCTATGATAGCTTGCCTATCGAAAAGTGTTCATGGCTATTTTTAATTAAATTAATTTTAATCAATTTTTTTTCATCACCTTCACTCTTTTGATAACCGAATGAATTGTATCTCAACTGATAGTTTTTAACATACAGAATATGCCTAGATAGGCTTGCCTACTAATTTCTGTTCATGGCTACCTGGCAAGCAGGTGTGAACATGTAAGTCAATACCTATAGGTAACTACGCCGATATGATAACCAATTCAAATTTATATCATAAGAAAGATAATTTAATTACAAAAGCAATCGTATAAGCTTGCCTGCAAAAAACCGTTCATGGAATACCATTGCCAAGCTATAAAGTTTTAGAATTGGAGTCATTTAATAGGTGCGAGAGAGAAAGTTTATAGCTTGGCAATGGTATTCCATGAACGGTTTTTTGCAGGCAAGCTTATACGATGTAAAAGTGGGAAAGCGGACCCCGGGCTCTCGAGAGGGATGCAACCGGGAACATCGCTCGGATGATGATGATGACTTATTTTAGTTGCCGAATTTGATGAAGGCGACAGTCACCTCGTTAATTTTTGGATTAAATACTGCATAAAATATTAATTAAAGACAGCATAATCAATTTTTAGAGATGGTACATTTAAACAGGCACCGAAGTCTTTTTACAAAATCTTTACCTTACTTTACGTGCATATACACACATGCTGTTTATACAGCAGCAAATATAGTTTCAGTATTATACTGCTTACTCCCAAACAATCGAGAACAGAGTTACTGTGATATGTTCACGGTAATTCGTGACGCTCTTGGTATTAAGATATCACAATTTAAAAGCGACTACGAGGTGGCATTGTTTAATGTATTTAAAGAAACTTATTCACGAGCCAAGCTGTCTAGATGCTATTACCTATCTATTACTACCTACCTATTACTAGATGCTATATATTAGGTTTAACAAGGCCAAACACGTAAAGGATCTAAAACTTACGTACTATAAAGGGGCAGAAGTTACAATAAAATGTGTCTATGTGTTAGTTTATAAGTATGTATTATAATAAGTATTGTGAGTGGGTATGTGGGTGTATGGAGTGTAACTGAAAAATAATAAAATACCGGTATTGAGAAAGACTTGTATATTTGACAATCACAAGGAAATTTACGTAACCATTTCCTTATTTTCTCCAATATTTAAGTGCTCGTTGGTATAAGAAAGAAAAGAAAAAGCGAAGGCAAGGACTCTTATGGGCCTGATACTTGGGCTTTGGAGTATAAGGATGTCATATATCATTCTGCTATCTAGGCTTTGTGCAACAATAACGTTTTATTTATCTAGGCATTATAAAATCCCGGCTTTGTGCAACTACACCGTTTATCTATCTATCTACACTTATATACTAATTTTATAAAGAGGTATTGTTGGTAACATGTATGTATATTGGGGGTAATCTCCGAAACTACTGGACCGATTTCAAAAATTCTTTGACCAATAGAAAGCTACATAGTTTTGATCCCGATATTCCCACGGGATCGAGACTTATGCGGGTGAAACCGAGATACGCAGCTATACATTACAAAATCAAGTTATGCAATCCAGTCATTTGATCTATCTATAAAAAAAAAAAAAAAATTTGCAACTAAGCCGTTTTGCTTTCATGGTTATTCTGCAACGAAGACGTTTTTGTTGACTCAGATTTCTTACAATCCAGACGTTATGATTATGACTTAACCCGATTTTTATTATTTTTAATTGATTTCAGGGTACACCTATATTCCCGGCTGTAGGATCGGTAACGGCTATGTTGACGTGAATGCACCTTGTAGACTCAATTGTTCTGATCCAAAGCTCAGCACAGCCTTTCAGGAGCACCAAGCAAACATGACATGTGAAGGAAACAACATGAGTTACAGAGTGTGCGCCCGCGAGGGATCCGGCCTCGAGCCTTTCGGTGACAATGTTATATTGAATAGTGATTGTCAGGTAAGCGACGAGACCTTTCAAATTAAAATATTTGGGCTCTCAAAGAGTAACTTGAGAGGCCTTCGTAGGTTGCATTTATCAAATTTGCAAAATGATCCTACTAATAATATTAAAAAGCTGAAAGTTTGTAAGTATGTAAGTGTGTTTGTTACTCAATCACGTAAAAACTGCTGAACCGATTACCATGAATCTTGGTATCTAGATAACTTGAGATCTAGAATAACACAAAGGCTACTTTGTATCCCGATATTCCTGCGGGATCGCCTAACGCGGGCGAAACCCCGGGGCGCAGCTAGTAAAATAATAAAGGGACAAGTTAAGCATTTATTTCATCTTTTCAATGTACAGTTAAAATGTTTGAATCCCGGCCAACCGCGCACCAATGCCTTTTTCCTTGCGGAAAAGTTATGTGCGTTATTATTATTAACATTGCTCTTACGGTGAAGGAAAACATTTGTGACTTTGTGATGATGGTATATGTTTCAGGTTACCTGCGATTTAGACAAATCTAGTCCATGGAAGCTGATGGAGATATGCGAAGGTTGGAAGGCGGATGTCGCCACGACTTGCCACCCTAGAACTGACATGGACAGTCACTTTCCTGCCAATCTATCGTTCACGGGAAAATTGAAACTTGGCACCACAATATCAGAACACGAGTGTGTCTACTTACAACTAAACCATATCATTCTGGAAGATGGTAAGCATTTCTCAAGAGAATGTTTGACTCAATTTGTGTGTGGAGTGCAGAAAATAGCATCAGTAAAAATGTACTAATGTTGTTAAAATTGATCTTTCTAGTTTATTTCAATTACCAACCGTTAGTAGTAGTTACTTACTTCTAAGTATTTTCTCAATAACATTTTTTTTATCAACGTTTAAAGTAATAACTCAGTCATTTTATTGCACAATAGCAAGATTAGATGAATATTTTACGACAGATAGAAACATTTATGGATTTTTTCACGGCTAGTCTAAATGATAAGATTATAAGGATCACCACGACTTTAACGCTTGTTACCGCGCAGACTAATTCGAATTTAAGTGCCTAAATATAGGTGCCTCTATAATATAACCTACATATCTAATATTACATAGAATAGAATCAAGAATCAATTAAATACCTTTAATAAATAAATTAAATACGGGATTTTTTCTTTTTAGATTTAAGTTTTAGTTTTGTTTGTTTTTTTTTTCTCACCTTCTTTGTTGTTTTTTAGATTCCACTAAAATTACGCAATTTAACCGGGTTTACAATATATAATAGTTTAACCATTAAATACCTAATCGATTTCATCTCGAATACTTTGTCAGAAAAAATGATATTGTTGGCCCCCGGGCTTATTTCTTGGATAGTGGTAATTTCGGGACAAATTAGCTTTTTTGTTATTTTTGAACTCTATAAGGCTTTGCGATAAAATATTCGGACTCAAAACGATTTTTCGTTGATGGCACCTTTAAGGGGAACTCATACAAACTTTACAAACGTAGACGACTGTTTCCTCCTTGGACAAAGATATTAGAGAAAATATGTTTATGCCATAAAATCTATATCAGCCATGACCATGCCCATGCCCATGCTTTGATGTTTTTCATATTCTAACAGCCAACTACGATGTATGGAGAAACAGTTGATAGACTTTCCTCGTAAGATCTGTCCCAAGGTGTTTGGTTGAGTATACACCATTCATGCAGATTTTGAAAGCCACAAAGTGTAGTCAATATAGGCATAATGAATGTTAAGGCTCACATACAGCTGAACTCCGTAGATGAATGCTGGCTTTACATGACGTACAGCCTTCATTAAAGAAGTTAGGTAAATGCGCGATTTCTCTTAACTATTATAACTCTTTTTTTTTTCTCCAGGTACAATCCGCTATCCTACCTGTCTGTCAAAAGCACAATATCAATTAGAGACTGAACTATTTCAAACTACCTGTGAGATCGACTGTGATAATGCTAAGGTAGGTACAGTCAGTCAGTATGTCATTATGTTTTGTTATCTTTTCCAAGGTTAGTGAACTAATATTTCTCGTATGTGTGGGATTAGCACACAAGTGTCTAAACAAAGGAGTCATTTACTGAACGAAATCTAAGTATATGACTGGTTCCTTTCTTAGCGTTCCTTATCGTGCTTTAGGCGCGTTTCTGATTTTTAACGATTGTAAGATGAAGGTAATGAAATACTTGTTGTATATCCTCAGTTAAATGAACTATTTATTGCTGCCTCAGAGAGTCAATTAGAAGAAACTTCGAAATACACGCGTCAATTTTGGTTATTCTTCATGTTAATGATCGCAAGTTGGGTCAGCCAAGCTGTTGTGGTCACGTTCGCTGATGCGATCTGTTTTAATTTGTTGGGTAAGCAAAGTTTTTTGAATTCGTATACCAATCGGAAGAGGACGTCAAACCAAATACTCTTTGCCTTCAAACTATGATTTTAAACCGTCACGGAACAAAGTTATTCAACGGCTAAGGTTTCCAACCATCTGAAGGCTTCGTAAATCTCCATGTTGCAGAATAAAACGTTTACCACTCTAAATATTACGTCAAACCACACATTTTATGCCTTCAGACATGTCCCTAAACCGTCACACAACAGAGTTATTTTATTAGCAACATTAAATATTGGCATAGTGAATTAATAGTAGATTGTATACCAAGGGAGATAGGACTATTTTTCCGGCGAGAGTGTTTTTTGAATCAAGAGAGGAGCGAGGGATTCTTAAGTAGAATCCTGAGCGAATCGAGGGATTCAAAGTACCTCACTCGAGCGAAAAATTGCGTTTGCTCCCGAGGTGAACATTCTACTTTTCATCACCCTCTATGAGAAAATGAGTAACGTACCATTTTCTACCAAACCTACCATTTTCCATCAATAACTACCATTTTTTACTACATCCTACTATTTTCTACCAAAAACTGCCGATTCTACCAAAAACTACCATTTTCCACCACACCTACCATTTTCTACCAAATCCTACTATTTTCCATGAATACCTGCCATTTTCTACCAAACCTACCATTTTCCATTAATACCTACCATTTTCTACTACATCCTACTATTTTCTAGCAAAAACTACCATTTCTACCAAAAACTACCATTTTTCATCAAACCTACCAATTTCTACCAACGTTACCATTTCTTACCAAAACCTACCATTTTACCAATATTCTACCTGTACGGTCGAACACCCTTCGCTCACCCATCAGACACATGTGTTGCTTAACCTGCTCGGTCTATCACCCATCACTTACTTATCAGACACGCAGTATGGTGATAGAAACTCTTTGTTAATTGAAACTTTTAAAAAATATTCACATTCCACATTCAAAACTCATTATCGCCGTGCTAGCAGGGAGGAAAGCGTTATTAAGATGTACGACGCCAAAACTATAATAAGAAGAGTGTTGTAAACTCAGCAAAAACTCGACAAATGGCATCTCGAGAGTCCGGGGCCAAAAAAGAATGAAAAAAAAAAACGTTATGAAAATGCCTGCTAGGAACATCGGCAGCAAAGCGCTAGATCTTGCCCTGTTTACAGGGAGTAGACTAGCTCTTTTCGAATAGATGGAATAAAAATAATGTTGTCAGATGACGATATTTCAATACAAACATAATAATCTGTCTACTTTCAGGTGAAAAAGTATCCTCGTATGGAAAACAGCGGCTTTGGGGATCTGTGGGTTGGGGAGTATTCTCTCTCCTCACAGGATTCCTCATAGATTTGTTCAGCGATGGTGCTATAAAGGATTACACCGTCGCGTTCGTATTGATGGCCATTTTTATGACAGGAGACGTCATCGTATCAGCCTTTTTAAAGGTAAACATTTTTTTAATTCAGTCTTGCATGGAAAGCCTGACTACAGGATCAAGATGGAAAATAGGTGATGGGTATTTTTTGAAAGATTTTATCAGAATTTTAGAAAGTTTATTATAGAATCTTGCATTTTCGTAAATTCAAGAAAAGAAATATTTAATGGGTTTGTGGTACGTGTGCAAAAATATGCTATTAGATGCTGTGCGAGAGTAATATAACCAATTAAATTTGTGACCAACAATACGTTTGTCATACAAAATACTTCAGAACACCATATCACGAGCATGAGCCGGAACAGCATAGTTAACTAGATTTAGATATAATATCTTCTCTAAAAATGCGAACGATCTGTCGCAGGGAACAGATTGGAGTGAAGGAGAATGACATACGCCACGTAGTTTGAAGAGGTCAGGATAAAAATATAATCAGATATTAATTTAAATGTGCTGGTTTAAAAATTAACAAAACAACAAATAGGTACGGGAGAAAGCTGATGTCATCATGAAATATTTATGGTTTATTAACCAACATCAAAAAGTTAAAAGAAACAAATAAATAAATATTGCACGACGTTACACCCAGTACAATCTAGCCCCAATCTAAACACTAGGCTAGTACTGGGGGTACAACGGATAAACTACATATTATACTTAAAAAACACCCATAGAACAAAACCAGACCAGAAATAAATAATAATAATAAGCCCGCAGGGCACCTTGAGGCGAGGTGTCGGGGAGTAGCGACCCCGCGGCTACCCGAGTGCTTCAGGGGGAAACCACCGTTTCTCACCTCCGGCTTGCCTTAGTTGGCTGGTCGGAGTGAACACTGACGAGGAAGCGGTCCCCCGCCTCCGGCTTGCCTTCACCGGCTGGTCGGAGTGGAGTCGCGAGAGCAGAGCTCCCACTCTGCTCGTAGGATGGATGCCAATCGTAAGTGGTGAGTGGGCTAGGTAGGCTGGACCCTTAGGGAGCCCGTGACTTCATTCTTCAGCCACTCACGCCCCTGTTGCCCCCTGGCTGTAATTTGCTCGGCTTCATTTAGGGTGGCGAGTTGGCAAGTCTCCGTCTGCCATTTTTACGTGTATTTTTACATTGTTACGGCAGGCGCCATAGTCCCCATAGTTCCCCCCAGTATCCAATCCACAACCGACCCATTTTCATAGCCCAAGTAGTTTTCATCCGTAGTTTACACAATAGTACTATCCAAACCGGGGGTTGTCCTTGGCTGCATTTTATAGTGTAGACAGGGATAACCGCCGGTTTGGTGTGCATTTCATACTTTGCGATTAAAATTGTGACTGAAACGGGCCTCTACGTGTTGGCTTCGGCCCCACGCACGCCTTCCAAAGGTCCGGGGCTCCATAGCCCCGTGAAACGGAGACGTTACAAACAATAATAATAATAATAAATTCATTTATTTCTTCCTCTTATAAAAATATTACATTGATTAACTATGTATAAACAGATATAATGAAAAGAGGAAGCTGGTGTCTGAATTAGGCGTCAAAAGAAACCTGTTTCACAGATCACCAGGACCCCCTTCCCTAATTAGATGTAATTTAATAACATGAATACATCGCTGTCTTATTTTATTAAGATAAAATGCACAGGGAATTATGTTAGATAATTAATTGACTATTAAAAAAAGAATATAATGATAATTAATTATAAATATTTATTTTATACCATTCCCACTCTTAAAAGCTTATTTTATTCACGCAAAACAGTGAATAAAAAGGCCTTTTACTAACGCTGTTTGGTGTTTGAATTTAGAACACAATTTACTCGTCTCGTGCATCTAAATGCCTTTACAACCTCCTTACACGAAAAAAAACTTGATACAAACTCCTTGCGCTAAGAATACTCGACATACATATTCTTTTTAGAGTTCTGTATCCAAAGGGTAAAAACGGAACATTTTTACTGAGACTTTGCTGTCTGTCTGTCCGTCTTTCACTAGGCTGTATCTCATAAACTGTGATAGCTAGACAGTTGAAATTTTCAGGGTTGATATATTTCTTTAGCCGCTATAACAACAAATAGATGAAAAAGAAACATTTAAGGACCATTTCACAAACGTGATTTTGACATAAAAACGCAACGATACCGCGATGTATACCTAGTGGTATAATACATCGCGGTATCGTTGCACTCTTTACCATCTAGTGATGAAATGAGACTGACGCCAGTGGTAAAATAAATTTTAACGTTCGCGTTGCGTTCAAGGATTGGTGGTCCAGTGTTCATTTGAGGGTTCCGTACCCAATAATAATTGTGATAGTGGTCGGAAACCTTCGTACGCGCCGCGGGTCCGACTCACACTTGATTGGTTTTTTTTCTCGTATAGTCATGGTATAAAGTATAGTATGCAACTCTTAATAAAGTACGAATTTACATTGAGGGCCATGAACCACTGGCGTCGCTCAGGATTCTAACACTTGAATCACCGCTACGCTCGTGATTCAATCATCATGACTCACTACCTACGGTCGTTATTCAGTCGTTAGAATCCTTCACTAGCTCGTGATTCATCTACGGCCCTCGCTTTAAATCCGTCTTTTATTCACTAGTTGCATAATATACTATTTAAGTGTAAATTACTTGCTCCCCGCGGGAATCAAACCCGCAAACCTTCTGCATTGCAGTTGAGCTTTCACACAACGCACCACAGAGGTCGTGTAATAAAAACAGCATTTTAAAATAACTATTAAATCTTTTCTCATTCCAGATTGACTCAACAAAAATGTCTATGAATATTTTAGCCGACGTAGGGACGTTGTTGTCATCATTGCCTACGTTTATATTTTTATTATGGACGATAGCAGTCGGAGTGTGCACTGGTCTAATATGGCAGTTCCTATTTTGGCTGTTGGAAGACGTATCTGCTCTTACTTGTGATGGTTCCGACTACGTTAAAACTCTTCAAGGGCTAGTTAGTGCTATCCAGACCTTCTGTGGGGAGATTCCATTCTTGTTTGTATCTGGTAAGAGTGTTAATATTTCCTAATAGCTGCACCCTGCGCTTGCACCCGCGCAAGCCCGCATCTCATGAATAATACGTAACCTATGTTTCTCCTAAAGATGTAATGTACCTTCATTTTACATTTCATTAAAATCGGTCCAGTGGATCCAGTTTTCGGAGATTACCCCCATTACATACATACATGTTATAAACATAACCTCCTAATAATACTAGTAGTTCTGAGAACAGTAGAACTCACGAAAATTCTGTGATCACAAATCACAGGGACGTGTTTACGGGCATCGAACGCGCAAATGCACACAATTTTCTAGCAAGTAGCTAATTCAAGGGTTGATTCAAACCTCTTTCGTTTATTTAAATTAACGCATGTATCAAAATTAAAATTTTCGTATCTTTAAGAATGGAATCCGTGATTTGCTAGAAAATGTATGAGAAAATTAATACAACTAACGTCATAACATAGTAAGTCTAGCCCTGTAATGTAGTAATGTAGCCCGCGTTCCTTGAACTTAGCAAGACGGCAGTAATACGATCTCTGCAGGGATATTCAGAGGGCTTCAGTCCGAAACCGATATCGGCAACGTTATCTCCGTCTCGCTCAGCGTGACTCAATAAGACAGTGACAGACATGTCAAGTCAAACTTCGGGTTCGGACCGAAGTGCTAAATAGGTACCCTGATCCATCTCTCTTCATGGGTAGTAGAGGGTAGTACACCTTTCTACTAGAGTGAGATCCCAGAAGTGGCAGACCTCGCGTATTTTCTGACGAACGAAATGTGGTCGATTGAATACTTTTTTTATTTGTAGCAGTTTGTTTTGTGTTACGCCTTTTTTTGTAACAGGTAACATGACCCTATTATTCAGCTCCATATTTGAAAAGAAATCAGCCAATTATCTAAATTATTGCAGTTAGTATAACCAAATAGGTCTCAGTGGTCGTATTTTAGTAGAAAATGAGAAAAAAGGCCATAACTCCTAAACTACAAAAAATCGCAGAACATACATGGGGTATTTTCGGATACCCCCAGGTGTGAGGAATCTAAAAAAAGTTTATTGACGTCACTAGTTGGACCACCCTGTATATAAAACGGCGCATCAGAATTTACGTAAAGTCGAGTAATTATTTTGGGAGCTTTAAAGCGACTGCAAAGCAATACGGCCGACGGAAAGTGTATGGGAGTATTGGCGACTTATTTATAAGTATATTACCTAAAATATACGTAAAAATCAGCTTGGAGAATTAACGTGATGTAAGTATTTTTTTTATGTATCTTGATGACCTGATATCTCAGAATTGGCCGTCGCAGCAGGCTAGCAAGTAGGCATGCGTTCTTAGTACATACTAACACTACTCAATCGACCACATTTCGTTCGTCAGAAAATACGTGATGTCTGCCACTTCTGGGTTCTCGGTCTATACGTATCGCAACGCTACGAGTCCGCGCGACATTCATCAATTTAACATTTCAGGTTACATTTTAAAGAGAGTGGGCCACGTGAACATGATGAGTTTGGTTCTGTTCGCTTTCGGTGTCCGCTTCATTCTGTACTCGTTTCTGACGAACCCTTGGTGGGCGTTACCGATAGAAGTGTTTCAAGGGATCACATTCGGAATGTTCTATCCGACTTTGACATCGTACGCGACTATTGTCTCGCCACCTGGTACCGAAACTACTGTCCAGGTAAGCGAAAAGTTTACTTTTTCCTAATTACTTACAAAAATTCTTGACAAAGTAACTCAACTTTAGCATTAATTTTTACTATTGGCGGTGTTCTGTACCCATGAGTACCATACGCATGGGTACGGAACCCTAAAAAAGAAAATATTGAATTTTCCAAAGTTGCAAAGGTCGCCTTTCAGACAACACTACCTCCTAATCTAATCCTACTAATATTATAAAGCTGAAAGTTTGTGAGTATGTATGTATATGTGTGTTATGTGAGTTTGTTACTCAATCACGTAAAAACCGCTGAACCGATTACCATGAAACTCCATGATGATGATAGCCTTGATGATTACCATCATAGCTGGAGACCTGGAATAACACATAGCCAATTTTTTATCCCGATATTCCTGCAGGATCAGACCTACGGGGATGTAACCACGGGGCGCAGCTAGTAATATATATTTTTGTTTAATATATTTTTTTGTCCCACTGTAGGGCAAAGGCCTTCTTTCAGAAGGGTTAGGCTGTAAGACGCCTACTAGGATTGTACTAGGATTGCCATAGGATTGTGTATGCGTGTCCATTTTCGTTTTATGACCACATATACATATACAGGGTTACAGAAAAAGTCGTGCTAGATCCGTTGAGGGCGTGGAGTACCCATCATTTCTGACTTATTTCACTATGAAACACCCTACCCTAAACTTAACCCTTTTTGAGATATTCGACTTTTAATTTTTTCATTGAAAATTGCCGATATTTAAGCTACTAAATTTATTTTTGTTTATTTTGTGTGTCTTATTATTATTATTATTGCATTTTGACATGCGTAATAAGATGCTTAAAGACGTCAATCATTAAAATAGTACATTAGTTAATTGAATAGACCGTAGCAGACAAGTGAAAGTTAAGAAATAAAAAAATAAATTAGAAAGTTTATTTTTCTCTAAGGGATATCTAAAAAAAACTATATGGCAATTGTTCGGCAGATGTTTTTTAAAATATCTACGTTTCATCAGCTATCTAACGAGGTATAATAATCAAGTGTTTTATTCAAATACATTATAAAAAAAATTAGTTTCATAGGCGACAGTGGAGAAGAAAATTTATACTTAGCCCTAAAAAATAAAATAAAACAATAGGTAAGCATGAAATGTTATTTATTAAAGCTTTTCACACAACTTTTTCTTGTTTACAGTTCATGTTCAACATGGCCGCCTCTATTTCTGATACATTGTCGCATTCTTCTACGGAGACCAGTCTTCACTACTCCAGTGGTCAATGTGGTCCTCATTTTGTTAGCTGCATCCACAATCCTTTGTCTTAAGTCTTCCACAGACGAAACTGGATTCGGCTCGCTGTATACTAGACTTTTCATGCACCCCCACACATGAAAATCCATGGGGGTAATGTCCGGACTTCTTGCTGGCCATGGCAACGGCCCACCTCGTCCTATCCATTTGTTTGGATAATTTGTGTCCAGCCAGTCTCTGACACTTCTTCTGAAATGGGCAGGGCAGCCATCGTGTTGGAACCACATGTCCCTGATCAGGTTGAGTGGCAGATCATCCAGCAAATCACTCAAGTCTGCTCTCAGGAAATTTTCGTAGCTTTCCCCATTTAAATTATCCGGGAGAAAGTAAGGTCCAATCAAATGATTGGAGATAATGCCCATCCACACATTCACGCTGAATCTACGTTGGGACCCCTTCACTCTTTTCTTATTGGGATTCTTTAGTTCTTTTGGGGCCCAGTAATGGGCGTTGTGATAGTTAGTTATGCCATCTTTATCAAATTTGGACTCATCCGTCCACAAGATATTTCTTAGAAAATCTGGGTCTTCCACATCAGCATTTAGCATAAATCTGCAAAAGTCCATTCTCCTCGCGGGGTCTCCTTCTTCAATAACGTGTACCGGCGTATAATGGTATGGGTATAGGCCAGCAGTGTGCACGGTAAACCACACTCTCCATTGCGAAAGTCCCAGATCACGGGCAACAATATTAGTGGAAGTAGTCGGATCCGCTCGAAAGCGTTGCACTATCTCATTGTCCTGTTCTTCGTCGTCAATTCGTGGTCTTCCCATGTCTGTATTTCGTCTCAAAACAGAGCCAGTTTCACGAAGTCTTCGATAAACTCTGTCAAAAACGGCCACATCCGGCACTCGACGACCGGGGTAGCGAGTTATGTATTCGTTGCGAGCTTGCGCAGACACACAATTGCAGTATCCGTAACAAATAAGCATATCAGCATATTCTTCAGGTGTGTAGGACGTCATCTTCAACACTTCCGTATCGCAGGTACAAATCAGAGTCCGGTTAACAAGCACAGTAGTCACAAATCAGAAGAAACAGTCCAGAATCACAGCCAAGTCGAGAAAAAGAGCAATACAATGTCACATCTACTATGTACGAAGCACAAAAGCAGACTGACTGACAACCAAAACAATACCCCTTGTTGTATTCACAGCCCTAACCGGTCTCTTCACATTTTTTCTTTCATTCGCACCTACATAAATCGTCACTTGTCTCGCTCGCACGGTGCGTCTTAACTTGAAGGACAATAGGCGCGGTACCGTTAGAACTACTACTACTACTGGAGCGTCCCTTTTTTCCACGAAATGTAATACAATCCCTAGATTGTTATACGTCGTTAGATAGCTGATGAAACGTAAATATTTTAAAAAACATCTGCCGAACAATTGCCATATAGTTTTTTTTAGATATCCCTTAGAGAAAAATAAACTTTCTAATTTATTTTTTTATTTCTTAACTTTCACTTGTCTGCTACGGTCTATTCAATTAACTAATGTACTATTTTAATGATTGACGTCTTTAAGCATCTTATTACGCATGTCAAAATGCAATAATAATAATAATAAGACACACAAAATAAACAAAAATAAATTTAGTAGCTTAAATATCGGCAATTTTCAATGAAAAAATTAAAAGTCGAATATCTCAAAAAGGGTTAAGTTTAGGGTAGGGTGTTTCATAGTGAAATAAGTCAGAAATGATGGGTACTCCACGCCCTCAACGGATCTAGCACGACTTTTTCTGTAACCCTGTATAATAGTAAATAATGTGTTTCCAGGGTCTAGTGGGAGCAGTGTTCGAAGGTCTAGGCACGTCTCTAGGCAGCTTCGTTGGCGGACGGCTATACGGAGCCTACGGTGGCTGGAACACATTCCGCTGGTTCGGATACGGAGCTCTCATATGCTGTGCTCTTCACATTTTGGCACAATACCTCATCAGAAATAAAACAGCACTTATCGGAATCCATCAAGGTAAAAAAACAGATGAAACTACTCAATAATGCACTTTTCAACTAGTATAATTTGCTCAATTGGTTGGTTTTAGCGATTAAGCATTCTGCTTGCGAATAGGACATACTCATTTTCCTTATATTTTTTTTCAACATAATGATACATGTAGGTAGTTGCTAATCCATATCGAATACGTAACCTGCGATTTGAAATTACTAATAAGTACATAAGTAACTAAAATAATAAAAGTAACGAACAATAGTTATTTGTTATGCAAGGCTGCAAAGTTGATTTTTGCAGCGAGTACTTGTATTGAAACCTGAGCTAGCAAAGCATTCTAGGATTTAACCACGAGCGCAAGCGAGTGGTTCTAATATAGAATGCTGAGCGTTGCGAAGATTTCAAAGGTACGAGATGCAAAAAACTTTGCTGCCGAGTGAAACACACAATTTTTCACCTCACTACAGCGGGGAAAACGCTAGGTGCATTTTCCGGTAGAAAATTCAATTCGGAATTATGTACCGCTTGCACTAACTCTGCAGTTGTCAAATTAATATCTTCGTCGCTGCTGGAATCGCTCATATTTAAATATCATCAAAATCATAAATGATTCCTCGTTTTTGTAAATAATAAAAATAAGCAAACAATCTCTAAATTGAATAATTCATGAAAAAAACCTGCTTGATACTAATGAGAATAAACAATAAATACGACATTGGCAATGTGCAACAAGACTTCGTGGTTTGATGCCATGAACAAAAAAAAAGAAATGAGGTTCCGGTTTCCGCATTTTTAAAGGACTTGCTTTAGAGAAATGTATAGACAAGACTGATTCGAATTTTAAAAACACTTTCCACGCTAGCGCGCAAAATGTTTTTCGCAAACAATCGCAAAACGATTGTTTCCGAGGTTGTGAGGTGAAAAAATACTTTCTACCTTTTTTTAAGTACCCACTACACTACTAACAGCCGAATAAAATAAATACTTCAGGACGTTGCACACAGCGCAATCTAGACCCAGACTAAGCAACTAGGCTTTTACTATGAGTACTAGACACCGGATATACTACATACAGTACTTTTTTAGTAAATACATACATATATTATATGATACATATACAATACACCTAGAACCAGAAACATTATGGTCAGTATTAATACTTGCCTTCGGCGGGAATCGAACGTTCTGCTTTGCAGCCGGGCATTCGACCGACAGGACACAGATGTCGTCAAAATGCCACTTAAAATTTAATACTTTCTTACATAATTAAGCAGGTTTAATATTTAAAATTAGTATGGTTTTCGAGTTTGAGAGCTGCTTATTTGTGTAGACCTCAAATTTTGAGTAGCGTTTCTATATTCGGCCGTTAGTCTTTAAATCTTAATACATAATATTTATGTACCTATTATAATATTCCTGATATTATATTAGTATGAGAATTAAACTTTACAACTGGAATACGATTATATTTTTATAAAACCTATATAAGACTAGTTCACAAGTTTAAAAACGTGTTAAATAGAAGTAAAGCTCCTAAAAATATGTGCGATAGCTCATTCGATTCGGAATGACGTCTAGAAAAATGTTTTTAAAGCATATATTAGCACATAAAAAATTGCGATTGTTATTAACAAAATAAGATTTAAAAAAAAGGTATTTAGGTTTTCGTTAATAATTTCTAAAATAATGATATTTAAGGAATTTTGAAAAAAGATCCTGAAAGAGGAGGATATTTCCAATAATAAAGTCCCAACTTCTGAAACTCTATCTCTATTATTTATATTAAAAAAAACCGTTGAAAATAAGTCTCCGCGAGGTCGTTACGGCATAGGCAAAAATCGGTATATTATGTCAAATATTTTTTTTATAGTATTAAATAACAATTTAAAAATTTGAATAAATTATGGTGTAATCTAGACACTTGAACGAAAAAAACCTTGGTGAAAAAAAATGTTTACGTCGGTTTTTCAAACAGTTAGACCATTAACTAATTTTTCTCCAATCTCTGTTTTTATAAATTACGGCATAAAAGTTTAAATAATTGGCCTATAAATTTTTCACTTCGTGGAGCTCTTCTCACTAAGGTACTTTATAAAGTAATGAAATTTTTTTTTATTAAAGTTTATTATTTTGTAAAATCAGAATTGTAAAAAAGAGAAACAGAGGTAGACCAGCAGAGAGATGGGAAGATGAAATTAAAGAAATAGCAGGAAAAGATGGCTAGACAAATCAAGAGATAGAAAGAATTGGAGAACGATGGAGGAGGCCTTTACTCAAAAAGAGGTCCTCGAATGAACGTTTTTAAGTTTTTTTTTAATTAGTTTAATTTTTAAACTTTTTTCATAATACTTATCTATTTAGTTTTAAACTTATTATTATTACGTGTTTTATAAGTATCATTCACAGGATAAATAAAGGCTAAAATAAAATAAAATATAATATAATATTTTTAAATTAACAACGAATGAAATTTCTAAATAATGTTTTAAAAATTTGCAAATATTGCAAAAACAGCAATAATAAGATAATACTAAATAATTATTTTTTTTAGAAATTTCATTTGTTGTTAATTTGAAAATATTATATTTAACAAAATAATAAACTTTAAAAAAAATTTTTTCATTACTTTATAAAGTACCTTAGTGAGAAGAGCTCCACGAAGGTAAAAATTTATAGGCCAATTTTTTAAACTTTTATGCCGTAATTTATAAAAACAGAGATTGGAGAAAAATTTGTTAACTAACAATGGTCTAACTTTTTGAAAAATCGAGGTAAACATTTTTTTTTCACCAAGGTTTTTTTCGTTCAAGTGTCTAGATTACACCATAATTTATTCAAATTTTTAAATTGTTATTTAACACTATAAAAAAAATATTTGAGATAAAATACCGATTTGCCTATGCCGTAACGACCTCGCGGAGACCTATTTTCAACGGTTTTTTTTTTAATATAAATAATAGAGATAGAGTTCCGGGAGTTGGGACTTTATTATTGGAAATATCCTCCTCTTTCTGGATACTTTTTCAAAGTTCCTTAAATATCATTATTTTAGAAATTATTAACGAAAACCTAAATACCTTTTTTTTAAATCTTATTTTGTTAATAACAATCGCAATTTTTAATGTGCTAATATATGCTTAAAAAACATTTTTCTAGACGTCATTCCGAATCGAATGAGCTATCGCACATATTTTTAGGAGCTTTACTTCTATTTAACACGTTTTTAAACTTGTGAACTAGTCTATATTTGGTCTTCAGAAATGTGAATTTTTCAAAATGTTGAATTCTATTAAAATCGGATTACACCAAATAACACCACAATCAGCATTATCTGTGTTAGTTGAAGCCAAATTGAGCAAAAAACAATATAAAAATGGTGCGAAGCTATGCACCACATATTTTTCATAAGTGTTTTGGAAGCCAAACGCGAATGCTACCCAGAAAATGTAGAAGTGACTGAAACTACTGCTCGAGTACCTACCTCTACAAAATTTGCTCGACCATACCACTAGTCGCTTGCTAGAAGCACAAAAAGACGTTTTGCGATCAATATCTGATACAGAATTAACTCTTCTATTCAAGTGGGGATTTGACGGTAGCTCACTAGATAGGTATATTTGACATTGATAATGACATAGTGCGGAGGGCGTTAGTGTCGTCAAATGTTCCATTCTAATGACGGGCTGTCATTGGTGCCTTGGAAGACCGACAATGCTTCGTTTGGAACACCACGTGCGTCTGCACTTTGGCCGCTTGTCATCTAGGTCTTGCCTATGTCGCACCGTCCACTCACCGGTAGCTGCGGTGGACAAACACAACCGCCTTACTTATAAACGATGATTAACTAAGTTATGTAATATATAACAAGGATATATAACTTATAACACAATATACTATGTAAAATATAACTTGTTACATAACATACATTGTTATGTAACAAGATATGTCCAAAATTTGGAAAAATTAAAATTTGGGCGCCCTAGTTATGTTGCTGCGTAATTTAAATCCCCAAAAGTATGCAATGGCACCAGGTTACGAATAAAAACAGTCAACACCATCAAAGTACCCCTCCGAGTTTAAAAGAGTGCAGTTACCCCTCAAAGTCTGCTTTGCCATGACAATTAATAAATCGCAAGGCCAAACTCTTAAGAGGATAGTCTCCATTCTCTTTCTCCATACAAACGTAGTTTACATTTTCCTCCCTGGATAAAGACAGCAAATATGTTTATGCCATAAAACCTATATCTGTCATGTATATCTGTCATCTGTCAATGCATCTACCTTTTTATTTATTTTTATTTTCTAATTATAATAATAACAAAAAATAATAAATAGAAAAATTTAAAAAGGTAGATGCATAGTCATGACAGATAAAAGTTTTATGGCATAAACATATTTGCTCTAATGTCTTCCAGGGAGGAAAATGTAAACTACGTTTGTATGGAGAAAGAGAATGTAGACTTTCCTCTTAAGTTAGCATGAGTAGGCTTAAATGAAAACTGCTTTTCACACGGATAATTATATGTGGCCTTCTCCAGAGGTAGCTAACGGAGCAGCCTGGTGATTTTAGCACCTGCAGGAAAAACTAAAAATAAGATTTTCCTGTAAGCTACGCGGGCGAAGCCGCGGGCAGAAACTAGTCACATAGGACAGTTAGGCATGGCGATGGAAATTGAAAACTATGGGGCTGTTTCTTGGAAAACTTGACATTTTCCGGCAATTAAGGTTGAAAAGAATATGGATTAAAAAGTACAGAAATATCTTAAAAAAAACAATGATTCCACTTTACAACGGCGATTTACCAGTGGTGCAGGATTCAACTTTTCGATATATTTTTTTTAATAGAATTCAACATTTAGATAAATTCAACCTTCTGTGTATAATGAATGATTGAATGATTGCGACATTATTCTTTATTATACGTACCTTTTTTTTAGCTTCTTAATAATACCCGTAATTAATAGGTATATTTAATATACATATAAGTGGCAAATTTAAACATACCAGTATCGTGTGTATAATTGTTATTACAATATTATAGTGTATGATTGATCATTTATTTTATTGTAAGTAAATTAATTATAATAATAATTATAATATTTTTTATGGCATAAACATATTTGCTCTAATGTCTTTATCCAGGGAGGAAAATTTAAACTACGTTTGTATGGAGAAAGAGAATGGAGACTATCCTCTTAATGTCAAGTCTGCTTTTTTTATATTTAGCTTTGTTTCTTCCTATTTTCTATGGTTTGGTTCAAATTTTTCTTTAATAACTTCTAACAAATTTATCCAAATTAATCCATGTAATAACGACCACTGGCATTTTCGTTGTTTTTGTTATATTAACTTAACTATACGTATTACATTCCATTGTTTTTAATTTATAGTTTTCATTTATAGTATGAGTAAGTTCCACATACATTAGAAATGTTTATTTTATCATTTTATTATTGATTTTATAAATCTTGTTATTATTACGTCGTATCATTTTTTTGCTCATTTTATGCTACTGCTGCGTCGTGCGGTTTCACCCGCTCCACTATAAATACATACGTAAGTTTTAAATGTGACAGTTTTACGTAAGTGAATAACAAATATATATAACACCTACACAAAATATACCTACACACAAATTTTTACATTTGTCATATTAGTAGATTAGATATTTAACCATAAGATAAGTAAATGTAAGTATTATATTAGCCAGAATTGTATTTATTACTTTTTTAAAACAGTATTCGTTTTTGATATTATTTATTTTTAAATTGTTAAATATATAAATCATCATACCTATGTAAACAGTATCGTTGTTTAATTTTGTGATCCACCCAATCCTGTTTGTGGAACTAGCTAGAATGAGCAAGGTGACCTTTTTTTAACGAAGAGAAATGTAATTAAGACCGTCATCGTCAGGCCGCTCTCGGGGCAGAGCGGCCCGGTAAGTTGGGAATCACTCTGACCTGGGATGGTAGGTGGTCAGAGGTATACCCACTAAAACTCTTCGGTCCTTTCACACCGCAAGTGCCAGAGCTGACCGGAATGCAAACTCGACGACTGTGGAAAGATACGGCCTCCGTTTTACCCAAGGCAACCTCCAGTTTTGACTGCACCGCCGAATTCTGACCACCACTTGGGCGACCGATAGGCTACTGACGCATCACGAGTGGTAATATATCACGACATATCACGCCTGGTAAATACGTTACCACCCAGGGTTCCCAACTAAGCACTTTCGGAGCTAGACCAAGAAACTTAAAGATTACCTCATAGAGAAAGCTTTCTATTCTGTAAAAGAATATTTGGATTTTAAGCAGAGGTGATCAATGAATATTAAATATTATTATTAGATTAGTTTTAGTTTAGTATTGATATTTTAAGTTTTTGCAATGTCTGGAAAAGGCGCTAAGTTGTGAAGTGCAAAACTATTTTTAAGCACCTTGTTACACTTAGCAAGCAATAAATGATTGATTGATTGATAGATTTGGCACTATTTTTGCAATTCCAGCACTGTAATTTTACATTCAGCACCTAGCACTTGATTTAGCACTAAACAGCCATCATTTTAAAAAATAAACTGGAATAAAATTAACTTGGAAACTTTGAATTCAATTCTTCATATCCGAACAGGGCTCAAAAACTTCAATCAAACTTGCCATACATATGAAATTCCTCAAGATATTCTTTAAAAAAATAGGCAAGAAAGTCGCTGCTTCCACGGCAGTGGCGGCAGTGCAGTTAAGCACCTTGTTACACTTAGCAAGCAATAAATAATTGATTGATTGATAGATTTGGCACTATTTTTGCAATTCCAGCACTGTAATTTTACAATCAGCACCTAGCACTTGATTTAGCACTAAACAGCCATAATTTTAAAAAATAAACTGGAATAAAATTAACTTGGAAACTTTGAATTCAATTCTTCATATCCGAACAGGGCTCAAAAACTTCAATCAAACTTGCCATACATATGAAATTCCTCAAGATATTCTTAAAAAAATTAGGCAAGAAAGCCGCTGCTTCCACGGCAGTGGCGGCAGTACCTACAACGAGAAGAAAACACAGCAGTAGAGACAGATGATAGTGAAGATGACTGGATGTAGTTTCAAATAATTGTTATAATATTATTGGCTGGTTCGAAAAATTGAACAATTTTTACTTTTAATTTTATATGTACCTACAATAATAATAAATTTTAATTTTATGTCTAAAAATAGCACTATTTTTTATTTTTTTTATCAATCTACCACTATTTGAAATGTCATTTAGCACCCACCGAAGATAATGAGTTTGCAACCCTGTTACCACCTTAAAGTTATAAAAACTAAGTATCACTAACTACGTAACGTATGTGCGAACGTTAATAGGTATAATAAATGTACAAGCTTTTATCGATAATTAATCAAAGAGAAAATAAATACAATTTGTCGTTTTGATAATTTGACTTTGTTTTATTGAGGCTAATTTATACCAATCATTACTAAGATAAAGGACCGATTACAAAATGTACTTTACAAACATCTACCTACCATAGAAACCGTTAAAAATACGGAAAACAAAAACAGCTAGGTAGCTAGCTCAGCTAGCTGTAAGTAATAACTAGCTGTGTCTCACTGTTTCACCTGCGTAAGGTCCGATCCCGTGGGAAATTCGAAAAACCCTTTCTTATCGGATGCTTCCATCATGTAAAGAACATCCTCCTCAGCATTTTACTATCAGCAGTTTCGGCTGTGCGTTGATCAGTCAGTTACTCAGGACAAAGCATTTTATAGATTTATGTAGGTACTAGCTAGATGTTGACCAAAAGTTAAGCATATCTAAATATTAAAAAAATATTTTAAGTAAGATGTAATTTTTAATGCTCACCGAAAGTAAGCTTATTAAAAATAAAAATTAGAAAAGTGTTTGTTTTTTTTTGTTTTAACCGCGTTGCTTTTATTACATGAAGCCATTTCGCAACTCCCGACGTTTTTCCCAAAAAATAGTTTTATTTTATATCAACATCCAAAATCCTAAGAATACAACTTCGTCTGCTAAGTTCTACGTAGTTTCGATGGCACGATATTATGTGGTTTAGGTCATTTGCTGACATGACAGTTCTTTAGTCATACTGAACCTGGCATGAGTCAATCATTCGTCGACTTCAGTCCTGATTCTTCGTAGCATATCGATTCCGATTTTTTTATATTTAGTATATCAATACAGTTTTTTTTTTTTTTTTTTTTTTTTTTTTTTTTTTTTTTTTTTTTTTTTTTTTTTTTTTTTATATTTTTATATTTAGTTCTGAGGCTTTTATGTGATTAGTTCTGAGTCTTTTATGTAACTCCCACACTAGCCATGCCCAATAGTCATGGAAAGATTCCGATATGTCGGTACATCTAGATTAGATATCTTAAGACAGCCACGTATAAGTTACCTAATCCAAGTCTGCCAGACGACTGAAGCCTCATAAAATTAAATTCCAATAGATAGGTAGCTACTTGTATCTTATCACATCATAATAAGAAAAACTGTGTAGTTAGATATTATCTAGGGTTTTTTTTTACTTATGGCTTCGCACGCTCATATGTATGTACTTGTAGTGTACACTGTACGCACAGTGTCAAGATATTATTATGCATTATGATGTAAATAGGTCGCGCCCAAACAGTTACAGGATACGTTTTAAGTCATGTAAAAGTCACACTTTGTCAAGACACATTAAAGTTATACTTTATCAAGACATTGGCTATAGTTAAGTCTGGCAACTTCGATATTAATCTAGAACCTATACCCTATCCATTGAACACAATACTTATTTCACACAATATAATAATATAATTTGTTGTTGTTGCAGGTTACTCAGCAGTCCGTTATGAACAACCCAACGATACTGTGAATATTTTAGACAACGGTGACGATAAGTCATAGTTTTATGGAAACGTTATTGAATTGTCCAAAAAGAACAGGATCGATCGTCGATCGACAATCGATCGATTGGTCTGGTAGAAACTATCGATGGTGTGGTAACACCCTTATAGGTATAAAAAAAATTCGAGTTAATAAAATTCACTCGAAATTATTATTTTTAAATTATGATAATATCGTACCTAGCAGGCATTTCGTTTTAGAATAATAAGTAAGTACTTAATAAGGTAACGTAAGTAAAAATAGTTTTAGCTATCTAAGTAGGTAATCGTGATTTTAGTGTTTTAACAAAGTAAGTAGGTCAATACTACATTTAAGGAAAATTCTGTAAACATTACCTATAATTTATCATATTCATGCAGCTTTATACAGTATTTTTTTTGTTATAAACATAGAAGCAATCCCTGTTGTATTAGTAATTTAGTATAAGTAAGTAAAGTAAGCGACTCAGTTGTATCGAGCAATAGAATTCGGAAATAGCTTCGTTTTTTTTAATTTCAGACTACGATATGACGTTTTGGTTGTTAGTATATTTGACATTTTTTCTTCAGGAAGATGTACCCTGAATAATGCCTATGATACTAGATATCCATTAGATAATACGAATGCAGTTCAGTAAGCCATTCTAAATGACTGCAAATCTGACGAGCCAGGGAGGTTAATACCTGTAGGTATTATAATTGTCCTAAATTATATTTTAACATAAGTACAGTTACAAGCTCATTTTTAGGTTACAATGGCGCTGCTGAAATTATTTTTAATAGGTATTTTTCAAACGCTCGACGTTTCAAGGACTTCAGTATATCCTGGTCACACGTAATTATAAAAACGTGCATATTTGTTGAAAAATGTTTTAACATTTTAAAAGCAACGCTATTGCAACCAATCTATCTATTACTATTATAAAGCGGAAGAGTTTGTTTGTTTGTTTGAACGCGCTAATCTCAGGAACCACTGGTCCGATTTGAAAAATTCTTTCAGTGTTAGATAGTCCATTTATTGAGGAAGGCTATAGGCTTTTGATCCCGATATTCCCACGGGATCGGAACTTATGCGGGTGAAACCGCGGGGAGCTGCTAGTCAGTAATAAGGACCGTCTGGTTTTACTGGCTTATTTTATTTATTTTTATTTTATTTATTCAGTACACAAGAGAAATTACATTACAAAAAACAAGACATTATACAATTATATACTAAGGTGAGTCTAACCCTGTAAGAGTTTTCTCCCGACAGACCTCAATGGAAAGGAAAGAACATAGCTTAAGGTAGTGAAAGTGTACAAAGTGAAGAGAGCAGAAAGTTAAATCAGTACAATATAAATATTGATAATAATAAAAAAAAAAAATATATATAATACATTATACATAGGTACTTAACATAAATTATATCTAAATAAATACATAAGTACAAAATATATACAATAAAATATAAAATATATAATCATATAGGTACATACAATACAATAAATAAATACATATACTTATACTACGCAGAGGATAAATAGTGCTCCTTTACTCGTTTCTTGAAAACGCTGAGAGACTGACTCGCTCGAATATCTTGCGGAAGGTTATTCCAGAGCCGCACTGCATGGATAGTGAAAGATCCATTATATTTTGAAGATGTGTGAGAAGGACATTTTAAGATGAGATGTTGAGAAGATCTATTAGTCGTACCACGGGCATAGAAACAAAAGCGATCACGAAGGTAAGAAGGATAGAAGGGATTAAAAAGAACTGAAAAGAGAAAAGAGAGAACATGAAGATCGTGTCGACGGCGAATCGGAAGCCACTTCAGCCTAGCACGAAACTCGGAGACGTGATCGAACTTACGCAACCCAAATATGAAGCGTATGCAGACGTTCTGCAGTCTTTCGAGTTTGTCCAGGAGATCTTCAGTGGCATCCCGAAAACACACGTCACCATAGTCCAAGAGAGGAAGAAGCAGAGATTGAGCTAAGGTAATCCTGGTGTCCAAGGGCAAGACGCTCTGAAGGTGTTTAAGAGAGTGATATGTGGCAAATACTCTCTGGCTTACCAAATTAATATGTTTCTCCCAGGATAGGCGATTATTAATCAGGATACCCAAATTTTTCGCGCAGTCTGTGTAGGGAATTACCACCCCGTCATACATAACGGCAGGCAGTGGACCCCTGTCGATAACACTGTGATGATAAGTATTACCTACAATCATAGCCTGCGATTTGGAGGGGTTGACAAGTAGGCCAAAGGACTTAGCCCAGTCTGAGATGCATGCAAGGTCACGGTTTATCAACTCTATGTTACTAGTTATGTCGTCAGTATGAAAATGCCTGTATATTTGCAAGTCATCGGCATACATGTGGAAGTGAGAAGAAATAGAAATAGAAGAGAAGACACAGAAAAGAAGTGGAGACAAAACTCCACCCTGGGGCACGCCAGCAACAAGATCACACCAGTCCGAAAAGGAGTCTTCATGGCGGATACACTGCGACCGGCCCCGAAGGTAGGTGTCAAACCAGGCGATTGCTGTTGGTGACGAATTGAAGGAATAGAGGATACCTAATAAGATGTCGAAGTCCACGGAGTTGAAAGCGCTGCTGAAGTCCAGTAGCACCATGACAGTCACGTGCCTCCTTTCCATTGCCAGACGGATGTCATCAGATACCTTGACTAAGGCAGAGACGGTACTATGACCGCGTCTAAAGCCTGACTGGAAAGGGGTAAGTAGTGCATGACTGCATAGGTAGTCACTCAGTTGTTTGTGGACTAGGCTTTCCAAGACTTTAGATAACACAGGAAGGATAGATATTGGACGAAACTGAGACAGTAAGGATGGATCAGAGGTTTTGGGAAGGGGGATGACGTACGCAGTCTTCCACAAGGAAGGAAATTTGTTGGAAGAAAGAGAAAAATTTACTAGGTGCGTGACTATAGGAGCAAGGTCGTTCAAAATCAAACGGATCATTTTGATACATATACCGTCTGATCCAATGGCATTAGTGGAAATAGAAAGAAGAGACTTAACAACGTCTCCAACAGCAACCTCCAAGAAAGAGAACGGAGCACAAGTGAGTTTAGGAAGAGAGAAAAGAGAGTCGAGAGTGGAGCGTTTAACTAACTGATCAACGATTAGAGGAGGACTAGAGAAATGGGAATTTAAACAGTTTAGATCAAAGTTGAATTGAGAGTCTGCCGATGACTTGCCAATACCAAGGGATTTCAAAAATTTCCACATTTGGGAGGGGTTGGCCTTATAAAGAGACTCTTGAATATGTTGCCGTTTGGCGTCTCTGCACATCCTTGAGCAGCGATTACGAGAGTGTTTATAGGCTGCATGATTCTCTTCAGTAGAATGTTTTTTGTACCGTCTCTTAGCCCTATCACGCTTCGCCATAGCGTCTTTGATAACCTGAGTAAGCCACGGAGCCGGCGGGTGTTTGACCTTAACCCGCTTCAGGGGTGCATGCTTATCATACAATGACAAAATAATTTTATTGAAAGCCGCAACCTTGTCATCCACGTCGCCTGCAGTAAAAACGGGAGACCAGTCAACGTCAGACACCTCCAATCTCAGGGCGTCAACATCAATGTTCTTAAAACTACGCATCATTAGATATTGTGGCTTACGCCTTGGACATCGGATTTTATAAGACAGAAAGATGAGGTCATGGTACGAGAATGGAGCATTAACTTGACCGTAAGTTGCCACACGATCAACCTGGGAAGTAATCATAAGATCGATAAGAGAAGGAGTACAGTGCGGCTGGAAATGAGTTGCGGACAGAGGGAGGACATGCATGTTGACTGAAGACAAAATTGAAAGTAACCTACGGGACCGATGATCGTCTTTGATAAGACAGGTGTTAAAATCACTAAGAATTAAAATATGTTCGTAAAGAGAGGAAAAGTTAGTAACTGCTAATTCGAAGGTAGAAAAATAGTCAACATTGCAAGAAGGGGGGTAGAAGACACCTAACAGCACTTTAGAGTGACGAAAAGTGATTTCAATGAAAAGATATTCTAAAAAGTATTGTTTAGGTGATTTTTCCACTACGGTATGTGGGATATCGGAACGTAAGTAAATACCGACACCACCACACCCCTTCCCTACCCTATCATTTCGGATAAGCTGATAACCGGGTAAAGAATATAATTTAGATGGGAGGGTAGGTTTTAGAAACGTTTCTGAAACGAGAATCACATCAACGACATTGCAATCAAAAGAAGAGAGAATATCGGGAAAATGTTTGGATATACTTTGTGCATTGATGTGAACCACGTTTAAGTTTCTAGTACAACCAGCAAATCTTGCTGCGAGCTCATCCCGCAAGAGAACCCGATGGTCGTCGTCGGAGTCAAGAGCACTAGCATAATCATCGTCCGCCGAGACAGACGAGGGACAAGAAAAGAAGCTATCGTCGTCCTCAAGTGACATTGGTGAATTAATGATATATAAACTAAATAATAATTAAATATGATAATATAAATATAAATAACAAAATAATGTAATAATATCTAAAACTAAAAAACAACAAAAAAAATTAATACTTTTAAATAAATTGCAATCTAATCTAAACACACCGCGTACAAGTCGAAAGTGTCGAAACAGAACGTAACTGGCTTAGTAAGCTAAGCCAGTAAAACCAGAGGAAAATCCTAAGGGAAATCGGTATCGTGTGAATAGCTCATTTATTGTCCTTTGTGTTGCCGTTTGATAGTTCCCTACAATAATAAATAGACCAGACATCACCTTATTAGATAAAAACAACAAAACAGTTTTCCTTATTCACATCGCCATCTGCAACACACACATTCTGAAAAAATAGCAAAATATACTGAACTCTCTATTGAAATAAAAACGCAATGGCAAGTGGAACACATTAGAACTATCCCAATAGTAGTATCAACCACAGGTGTCATTCCTAAAACACTTCATTCAGGCCTCAACACACTCCATATTACACCTTCCATATATCTGCTGTTACAAAAGGCAGTAATCTTGAATACATGCCGCCTAACGCGTAAATTTTTGAATTCACCGGATTCTTAGCAAAATATTTGCACTTGGCTTCGGCCCGTGTTTTTTAGCCCTCCACAGTGGGGAGAAACAAATTTTGTTGAACATCATAATAATAATAATAATAAGTCCGCAGGGCACCTTGAGGCGAGGTGTCGGGGAGTAGCGACCCCGCGGCTTCCCGAGTGCTCCAGGGGGAAATGCCTTAGTTGGCTTGTCGGAGTGAACAATGATGAGCTTCCGCCTCTGGCTTGCCTTTACCGGCTGGTCAGAGTGGAGTCGCGAGAGCAGAAATGCTCGGAGGATGGACACCTCACGTCAGTGATGAGTTGGCCCGCTCTCTGGCATCCCAGTGATGGTTTAAAATCCAGGGAGGTCTCTCCATCCTTTAGCCTCTCACGTTCCTGTTGCTCCTTTGCTGTAATTTGCTCAGCTGATTAGGGGGCCCAGTTTGTGAGTTGGCGAGTCTCCGCCTGCCATTTTTACGTGTTTATTGAACATTGATACGGCAGGCGCCATAATCACCATAGTTCCCCCCGTAGCCAATCCACTACCACCACATCACTATAGCCCATGTTGTTTTCATCCGTAGATTTTCCAATAGTTCTATCCGATCCGGTGGTTGTCCTTGGCTGCATTTTATAGTGCAGACAGGGATAATCGCCGGCTTGGTGTCCACTTCATTGTTTGCGAGTAAAATTGTTATTGAAAAGGGCCTCTACGTGTTGGCTTCGGCTCCACGCACGCCTTCCAAAAGTATAACGTATAACAGACATAATAATAATAAATATCTTTATTGAATAAACAAAAATGGTACAGTTTCAAAAAAAAAAAAAGATCAATCTGCAAAATTTACTGACATTCGCCCAGTCGTGCGACTGTGAGCAGAGTGCCAGCATCTTATGTACTAAATTATCAAAAAGAAATTGAGCTGTAATCATAATAATGGATAGTCTCTGTCACCTATACTAGGAAAGCCTGTAGGTACTATAGGTGACAGAAGTTTCACAAACAGGTAGGTATTTAATTATTACTTAAGCTAAACTCGGATTTTAGTACATTGTGTAAGTTTTACAGTTTAAAATAGCGAGTGATTAACAGTCTATTTCAAAAATAGTTATAATTGCATTTAACATTGTTTTTGACATTCAGCAAATAAATAAAATTATAGAAACAAATAATAATCAATGTAAATATATGTAATGATAAGGATTATATATAGCTATATCGTAATTTGTAACAATTTTTCCGTGTCATTGTATGTCAGTGGTTGTAAAAATTTCGAAACTCTTTTTTTGACTTCGTATTTGGATAGTGCGTAGAAGTTTAGTAATTTATTTAATTTATTGTAAAGCATACCACTGAGAGCATCTTATTGAGCACGGGCAAAAGTGGTGCGACAAAGGATCTCGCCACATACCGGCATACCTGGGCGTTTTTGTGTAAAACGGACAATAGGCTATCGATAGTTGTGGCAAATTAATAGTTTGATAGGCTTATCGATAGTATCGATAGTGTCGATAGTATTGCAGTTTTCGATACTATTGTACTGAACTTAGATATCGATAGGCCTATCGATATTTTAGATGATTGACATTAGCTATCGATAGTTAAACTATCGATAGTTCGACAACGCTAATTGTCCTTGTGACTCAGTGATTTATTTGTAAGTTACATTTGTATACAATTTACTTTAAAACTGGTGCATCAATGAATCATATACCGTTATACCTACCATAACATGGAACTGTTTTGACCAGTCACTGTGTAATTAATATAGGGTCGGGTAGGCAGGCATCAATGAACCAAGGCTTCTACTTTACCAAAAACCAAACGTTGTGCCTCAACGGCAAATATACGTGCATTGAATTGCACCCTCCTGTAGTCACTGCTGAACACGGGTTGCGTTAGGTACCGCAATTCGTCGTTTTGAGTGTTAAAATGAAACAAAAACGGATGAGTTTTTTATTTTCAATATTATATGGAAATTAGTTTTTTTTGTCTAATGAAACCATTTAAACTTATAATTGTCATTAACGAAACTCGTTTCTATATTTCGTTTATTTATATTTTACAGTCTTCATAAAATTGTATGAAAGTCTTAAAGAAAATAAGTTACATCCCTTCAAACTTTATGTGGTCCATTGATGTCCACCATACCCTACCTAACTTAATTCTTACTGAATATTTAATTAGTAAATAAAACTGAAATGAAAATCTATGTTCCTATTTTTATCTATAAAAAAAATCTATTATGTTAATTTATTGTTTTATTTAAAACTGGTTTATAAAGTTGTGATGAGAAGAATGGCGCACCCAGTAGTGGATTATTTAAAAAAAAGTATTTGGACGATATTTTTACCTTCTGTCAAAGGTCTGTGCCCAACGTGTGCGTTTGTGGGTGAGCACTCTAGCGCCCCTCAAATTTCGACATCAAAGGATAATGCCAATTCTTGGACCCAGTTTTGGCGCCGTGTCAGAACGTAATCTAATTTAAAAAATATATTTTCATTTTAGAGGTCGATTTGTGCAATATCAGCATTTTTTTCACCCTAGAATCCGAAATGGTTCTAATTAAGCATTTAAGTGAACTTCCGCACGCGCAATGCGTCTTCGATATTGCACTAAAACGAGTAAGTATTGCCTGGTATTGCCAACGAAAGAGTTTTTAATGGAGTATGTACCTGGATTTATGCTGTGGAATTACGTCAATATCAACCATTTTTAAAAAAATCATGAAACAAGTAGTAGTAGTAGCTTCTAGGAGCCGAAGGCGACGCCTTATGTTTCTGAGATTTAAATTAGGTATAATATTTGAAGAGCCAAGATGGCCTTGGATGGCCTTCATCAGAACTCATACTGTAGAACTAAGTAGGTAGATGGGCGCGGGATATAAAATAATGGTGTCCATTTATAATCATCGTAGTTTTATTAACAATGGGTGTCTATATTCACAAAATAACTATTACATCGCTTAATTTATACTGGTTACTAAGTAGGAATCAACTCAATTATGTTAGGAAAGACGTGATGGCGGAAATACAAAGCGATTCGTCAAGTACGTGGTGCACGGTCTCCGTCTCGTATCAAGAATGACAAGATGGCAGCCCCGAACAACCATCGACGATGACGCTTCGCTAGGTTGACTGATGACTGTGACAGTCCATCAACCTGGAAAGCTACCGCGGTTGGTTCGTTGACAGCAACCCGACGCTGTAGTTTGACATCTCTGACAGCGGAGTTTTCAATTTTAAAACCGTGCATCCATGGCCGTCAGCCGTCGATTTGAAGATTTTCTTTCAAAATGTTCAATTCAATTCAATTCTGTCTGTGTTGCATTCATTCAATTTGGCTTCGGCATCGATATGAGTAATCGACGCGCCGATTTGAAATTTTCGCGGTTCGAAATTCGGCTGTCAACTGTCAAATGAATCCGATTCCGACGGAAGAACCGCGGTAGCTTTCCTGATGCTTTACATCGGCGGCGCCGTCACGGCCGGACTGACTTTCGACCGTCCTCGGGCGATTTATCTGAAACAGCAAGCTATGATCAATGCACAATCCGCTCGTTCATCCTGACTGCCGTGAACATCTTCCTCTTTATCAGCGCACAATCAGTACCAATTACTTAATGACTTGGACTAATCAATGTATCGCTTCGATCAACCCCTTGGGGTATGATCCAGATGATACTTGATTTTCACCAGTCAACAACAACCACATTATGTCTAGACAAGTCAACCATGAGAATGGTCTGACTCGGACTACCTATTTTAGTCTCATCAACCACGACTATCAACATTTCGGAAAAGCCAGCGACGAGTATCCAACTCGGACGACATATCTCGTCTGATCAGAACCACCCACGAGACAAACCAACCTTCAGGTATGGCTTGCACGACACATTTCGTCCACAGAGACAAGCCACCCCTCCAGATGTGGTTTGGACGACACGTTTCGTCCACAGAGACAAGCCAGCCCTCTAGGTCTAACTTGGACGACGCATTTCGTCTACAGAGACAAGCGAACCCCCAAGGTCTGGATTGGACGACACATTTCGTCTAGCTACTACACTACACATGATTGCCAATAAACGTCTGTATTTATCTTTGCTCTGAATTTGCTTAGTACATTGTAGATACGTTATACCCGAGTTAGTTGCGATAGCTCTCTTTCACTAGGGAACATGAAGATCCACTATCAAATAAAATGGGGCAGACTCACCGGGATATGTTTCCAAATGCCTGTGAAAGGGCGGTGCTAACAATGATTTACGTCCTTGACTGTAGCTTACAACCGTTTCTCCTCTCCGGGCAGTTAGTTGCCACATGCCCTTTTTGTCCACACGCGTAGCAGGTCACAGAGGACACGTTCTTCAACGCGCGTAATGAACTCGGCGGATTTTCTTGAAACTTAAATCCGGAATCTTCTCAACGTTTTTGACATTCGTTTTTCAGCATCCAGTTTGGTTGTTTGGCCCACGTATTGGGCTGGATTCGATCCCACTTCTGATGAAGAGCCAGGATGGCCTTGGATGGCCTTCATCAGAACTCATACTGTAGAACTAAGTAGGTAGATGGGCGCGGGATATAAAATAATGGTGTCCATTTATAATCATCGTAGTTTTATTAACAATGGGTGTCTATATTCACAAAATAACTATTACATCGCTTAATTTATACTGGTTACTAAGTAGGAATCAACTCAATTATGTTAGGAAAGACGTGATGGCGGAAATACAAAGCGATTCGTCAAGTACGTGGTGCACGGTCTCCGTCTCGTATCAAGAATGACAAGATGGCAGCCCCGAACAACCATCGACGATGACGCTTCGCTAGGTTGACTGATGACTGTGACAGTCCATCAACCTGCAAGGCTACCGCGGTTCTTTCGTCGCCGTCGGAATCGGATTCATTTGACAGTTGACAGCCGACTTTCGCACCGCGAAAATTAATAATCGACGCGTCGATTACTCATATGATTCCGACGACAAATTGAATGAATGAAAATGGGATTTTTGACAGAAAATCTTAAAACCGACGGCTGACTGTCATAGATTTGAAGTCAACGAGTAACTGTCACATATTAACAAGGGTTATTATTTTCGCGCGTTTAATTTTCCATTGTAGTGTAGTATAGTATTAAAGTGAAAAATGGCTTGGGTTGCTCTCATGGTTGCTGCGGAGGAGGAACGGCTTAAAAAAGTGGATATCGAACGCCGAGGGATTACGTTCCGTTACCTACACACGCATTATTTATGAATATAATGAAATAATTATATTTACGTTCAAATTTATGTAATTTTCATTTTTCAAGAAAACTATATTAACTTTTATCTTGTTTAGATCTTTTAATATACAAATTGTAATAAATTATAACAACTTTTTTTCCCCGTAATGTTTAACATTGTAATGTTTGTTGCGTAAATCGGACCGGATTCCGACGCTCTTTTTCCATTCATTCATGTTCATTCGGTATTGCGACGGCTGTCAAATGGATGTCAAACACGCTTGCGCGGTGTCAAAATTGAAAACCAAGCTGTCAAATATGTCAAACTACCGCGTCGGAATCGAGTTGCTGTCATCGGAAGAACCGCGGTAGCTTTCCTGATGCTTTACATCGGCGGCGCCGTCATATTATTAAACAATGTTTGTTTCGTTTTCTGAATAAAAACGTGAGACTTCAGAAAACTGTCTTTATAAAAAACACGAAGTAAATATTTATACGTGCTGGCAACACTGATACGGTTGTGACGCGCAGAAATGGTGATGCCATCGTTAAATGGTTTCTAATAGGTACCTATGGTTTAGTTAACAAATTGAAGCGGTATTTATGAACCACGAATTAAATTCGTATACTTCGTTTTTTAATTGTAGGTATACGAAAGTTCGAGTTCCGCATGTTTGCTCTCACTTGTTGTGTATGTGCGTGAGCGAGGTCGCGCACCCATTCATTAATTAGCCTTTCCCATAGGAGTGGGTTTTCGGATGGTGTAAAAATAGTACTTCTTGTCCCGGTTTATGTTGTGTCAAGCATGATGAATTGATGATACACTAAAAAACTACGCCATTAAGCCATTCCGTGGTCAACAAATGAGGTCGACATAGATTCGTGGGAAAAGTTATCAGCTGTAAATAAATGATAATTGTTGCCACAAAATAAGCCTAAAACTAAACCTCTATCAATACATTTTAATTATTCTAAAAAACTAAAAAATATATCGGTTGTATTTTTGTATCTTAATATAAAACAGTTTAGTTTCCGTTTTTGGACAGGTACATCACTAATTCTGTCACATTCAATTTAATGGCGGCGATTTAAATTTCTGCTTAAATCATTTCGTGCCGTTTGCGTTACGTCGAGTTGAATTATCCTCCGTATACATACTTGAAATTAGAGACGATAATAGTGTTGGTAAAGCTTTTGTGTTCCGCTGGTGATTTTTTCGAGATATTGACTCAGTTTTTAGTGTTACGCTGTTCAGTGACAATTGCACCAAGCATTTCAAAATGTCTTTACCTGGTAGATCTCGCACCACGCTAAAAGAAGTTTTCAATAAGTATATAATAAAATAAGCGCTAAAGTCAACTTATGAAGTACCTAAGTAATTGTTATTCAGCAACTTACATAGTTAAAAAAAATATTAGGAAGAGACTAATAATTTTCCTAACCTCAATTACCGCAACACAAAAAAATAGATTTCTCATTAACCAGGGTGAATAAAAAGGAAAATAATTCACAGGATAAAACTACAATTATGTGCCTATTGAATAGTGCTAAAATCGTTCAGACACGTCAATTTTGATGTGGGCCTGAAACGCCTAGGAGAATTGGCATTCTCCTTTCTTTGGAAATTATAAAACAATTAAAATTATCAGATTGGCATAAAAACCAAGCGAATACAGATGAAGGAGAAAAAAGGGAATCGTTCAAACAGCTGCTTTAATTGTGCTTCTAGACATTAGATCAACTGGTTAGTGTTATACCTACCCGGATGTTTCCAATTTCATGCCGGAGGTTGACGATATGGTTCCAGAATCACTAAAAAAAAATATAAACATTATAATGTCACACCGAAAAGTGCAGACGTAAGACGTTTACGTAGTAAGTAAAGACTTTATAGTTCAAGCCTTTTTTTTTAAATCTAGCATTGCTAAATCTGGATTAATTCAAAGATGCGAAGACTCCAATTCTTTTTCTTCACTCTATGTGATACAACATCGCCATATTTCGGGAAAGGAAAAATTCAATTATTTAACAAATAAAAAGACATAAAAGACCTTATCTGCATCTTCAACAACAAAAACGACACTCAGGAGCAAATCGATGAGGCTGGCGAAAAGTGTATTTTAGCATTGTACGGTGCTAAGCCATCAGATGACAGTCTGGATGAACTACGATTCCTAAGCTTTAATAAACACGTTCAAATCAATATTAGAATTCCTATGATTTATATTTTATCACTTCCTTTCAGTTTAAAATGGCCGCCACAAGAAATCGATACAATCCTCGATTTCCTGGATGAGCATAAAGACCTAACTCTCTGGAAATAGAGAAATGAATTCGAAGAGAAAGTCATAGCTAGAACTATGGGAAGAAGTGTGCAACACGCTAAATTCAATGGGAGTAGCTCTCTCATTTATAATTTATCACTTCAGTTTAAAATGGCTCTTCAGCCTTCAACGGCAGCGCCACAACAAATCGATAAAATCCCCGATTTTCTGGATGAGCATAAAGACCTAGCTCGCTAGAGATTGAGGAATGGATTCGAAGATAAATTCATAGCTAGAAAGCTATGGGAAGAGGTGTGCAAGACGCTCAATTCAATATTAGTATACCTATCATTTATACTTATCACTACCTTTCAGTTTATTGTAACATTGTGTTTGGTAATATAACCACAAGGGTTTGTATTTTTCATTTTAAAAAATGTAATAAAACCCAAATCTCAAAAAAATCTAACTTGTCCAGAGCTCATGTTAGACTTTGTATGGCGTTGGCTCTTCCATAGTCTACATAGTAATAGGATGATTGGCAGTTTGGCAGTACGTTTCAGGTGAATGTATGCAGAATCAAATGCAAATACCAACTTTAATAATTATTTTTTAAGTATACTGGGATTAATAATAAAATACATATTAGGTACATGGTGTTTTTTTAAAGTCCGGCACAAAACAAACAATGCAGCATAGAATGGTGGAATTAACGATTGAACGGAAGCATAAAATATAAACTTAATGTAGCACTATTATTAAAAAAAAATGCTAAGCATTATCCTTCTTTGTGGTCAAATCAAGGGTAGGTATGTTTTTTTAACCCAAAGTTGTCAGCCTTTCTTTAAAGCAAACTACAATAGAGTGAGATCCCAGAAGTGGCAGACATCACGTATTTTCTGACGAACGAAATGTGGTCGATTGAGTAGTATTAGTATGTACTAAGAACGCATGCCTACTTGCTATCCTGCTGCGACGGCCAATTCTGAGATATCAGGTCATCAAGATACGTAAAAAAATTACTTACCTCACGTTAATTCTCCGAGCTGATTTTCACGTATATTTTAGGTAATGTACTTAAAAATAAGTCGCCAGTACTCCCATCCACTTTCCGTCGGCCGTATTGCTTTGCAGTCGCTTTAAAGCTTCCAACATAATTACTTGACTTTACGTAAATTCTGATGCTCCATTTTTATATATGTCCACCAGACAACTATTTTAAAACCTTTTACAAGAAGACAGACCAATCCAAGGGGCCAATCATCCCCTGATTGACATTATATATTCGTCACACACGCGGAATTGTATTGTTTCATTATGGTTACCAGTTTTACCGCAAAAAAGTTTTCAAAAACGGTTCATGTTTGTGGATTTGCTGTAATAAAAAGCTTGAGAAATGTTGTAGATCTATAACTGTAAAAGTAAGTATCTTTTAACCGAGCGATGCGAGTTCGAAATATTAACATAATATTATTAATATTTATTATTATTTATACTCATTTATTTTATTTCTTAAATTTAAGTTTTTATAAAAATAAACTACATACAAAATATATACATTACTACAAAACCTATAAACAAAATTCCATCTAAGTAACAAACTTATATAAAATTCTATCTACAAGTCCTATAAACAATGTATAAATTTTGTACAAAAACAGTAAATTACTATAAAAACCTAAACCTAGAAGCCCGTCGCACAGTGGGCTGAAACGGGAAATCAGCGGACTTAGGAATCAAAGTTGATAATTCTAAGTTTTTTAAATGGCGATCGCTAGAGCTAATTAAAACAATAAAAAATTGTTCTACAAGAATACTTAAATATGAATAATTCTTGAGGAAATCGACTTTGTGTGAAAAAAATGTATGAAACGACATATGTTTTGGTCTCTAGCTTCCAACTTATGGTCGATCCCGCACTTTGGGCAGCAATTTGTTATAGTATAGGTCTTTACCTTTCACCTGACACCAAGAAGTCCTGCCCCGAGCCGCCCTTTCGGGAAATAGAAGCGATTGAAAATGTTGTGTTTTCAAGTTAACCATTTACGATCAAATCTTTACAAATTGTATTTTGTATGTTGTTGGATGTGACTAGTATATCATAAAACAATGATAGGACACCTATTCTACATAACTTTTTGATAATAGTACAATTTCGAGTTAAGCTAAATGTTTTTTTAAACCTTACCGCTTCTAAATCGTTCATCTCCGATGGCCTGGCACTACATATATCGCAAGCTGCAGAAGATGTCTCGGATATGATTGAGGTAATCTTACCGTCAATCATAGTAAGTAATAAACTGTGGCCAATCGTTGTCTCTTTGCAAATTGTGGGCATCAGTGTTGCGATCTCCTTCTTTATTCTATTCATCTCTGTTGTTACCACTTCTTTGGTTTCTCTTATATATTTAAAAGATATTGGACGGCAGTAAAATGTAGATGAAGGTCTGTCGTTTTCCCAAATCACGATATTTTCTTCATTGGGCAGCTGAAGAGGTACCAAACTAGCCATAAAAATGCTGGAATCGTCGAATTCTCCTCTTTGTTTATAATTACTCTGCCCTAAAGCTCCATCGAATCCCCATTTGCTAGTAAGCTTCAACTCTGCACGGGAATCTGCTTGAATGTTATTAGCTTCCATTATTCGTATGATCGTTAAGTTCAAAAGTGCCTGTAATTTAATTTGAGCGCCATCTTTACTTATGTTGATGTCATTTTTGGGCGGATAACAATCTTCTTTTGCTTGTTTTATCGCATAATAGGATGGATAAACTTCGCATCCTTGCTCACTTGCCGAGTCCCTTAAATTTATATACTGCCACTTAGATAGTTTAAGTTACACAAAAAGACCCAAATCTTTATCGGGAGTGTAGGCTTCTTCTCATTTCTATCCCTTTAAACTCGCTTCTACTTTAGCTGCATCTTCTGGGTGTTTCATAAGGTGATCTAAAATTTTGCTTACTCGTAATTCTCCACTGTTACGAAAGGCCCTCACTGCAGTAGCACCCGATTCTTCCGACGAAAGCGATTTGTCAAGTGAATGACTTATACGCCTTATCTTTTGCCGTTCACCCAAATCTTCAAACTGCTTTCTGGGTGTGAAGGTCGAAGTAGATGCTCCCGAAGTGCTAGGTTGAACATTTTCTTTCTGAGCATCAACCGGGTCAATTTCTTGAAGAATTTCATGAACATTTTCACCAGAACACACTACATCCGGCCACTCTATTGAACTCTCCAACCAATCTCGGTGTATTTTTAAAAATCTTTGTAGGGTCCTATTTGCCTTCCGCCACTTCAAAACTATTTTCGATGAATATTTCTGGCAAAACTTAACTAACTGTCCACTTTCTTCTTCATTGATCTCTTTTCCCAATCTCTCCTTTAAAAGTTCAAAAACTTTTGCAGAGTCTGAAAACGAGTCTAATTCAGTTCTCTTCAACACAAACAGGTCAATATTGTTCACTAAATTCTCCATTATCACCACGAATATTGAAATGTTTATGGGACAAATGACAAAATCCGAATGACTGTTGCAATTACATTACATCCCTTAAATAGTCGCACCCCCAACAACCTACCTAACATGCCATATTCATAAAGTACCTATCTAATCCCCTTTTACAACTCATCAGTAAAACCGCAAGGACACTCATTATCACAGGTAGTCTTTGAAGGCACGCCAGACAAATCCTCGAGATTTACGGCCTGCATTTTGTTTTTTTAAGTATTTTATAAAATTATTTAAAATTAAAAAAAAAAAAAAAAAAAAAAAAGGATGCCGCAATTTCCTAGAAACGTAATAATAAGTGGGTCTTATTATTAAGACTGAAGTACTACGATACAATAGGTAGATAAGCTACCTATTGTTATTTAGTGAAGTACTTACCTATTGTTCCTTCACTAAGTATATCTATACCTGGAAGAGGTTGTTTACCTTGCTACTACATTACTATGTTTTTTTTTCAATGTTTAAAAAAACACTTAGCTTAACTCGAAATTGTACGATTTTCAAAAAGTTATGTAGAATAGGTGTCCTATCATTGTTTTATAATATACTAGTCACATCCAACAACATACAAAATACAATTTGTAAAGATTTGATCGTAAATGGTTAACTTGAAAACACAACATTTTCAATCGCTTCTATTTTCCGAAAGGGCGGGTCGGGGCAAGACTTCTTGGTGTCAGGTGAAAGGTAAAAACCTATACTATAACAAATTGCTGCCCAAAGTGCGGGATCGACCATAAGTTGGAAGCTAGAAACCAAAACATATGTCGTTTCATACATTTTTTTCACACAAAGTCGATTTCCTCAAGAATTATTCATATTTAAGTATTCTTGTAGAACAATTTTTTATTGTTTTAATTAGCTCTAGCGATCGCCATTTAAAAAAATTAGAATTATTAACTTTGATTCCTAAGTCCGCTGATTTCCCGTTTCAGCCCACTGTGCGTCGGCAGCGGGGCAGGGCCTAGGCTACCGATGGTTAGGGACGCAGAGACAGGAACCTTCTGACGATACGTGCCGTATCAAGGACGACTGCCTTCTGAATCTGACCCTTGACCCAACCGTCTAGCGAAAGCCTCTTAAGATGTTGGTCGAGGCTCTTCGCTATTAATCCATTTGCCGACACGACTATCGGAACAATACTTGTCGAATCAACGTGTCACATGGCGGTAATCTCGTGGGCCAAGTCCAAGTACTTAGTTTCCTTGTCCTTTTCAGCCTTTACGAGATTAACGTCATGCGGAACGGTGATATCGACGAGTATTGCCCGTCGTTCCGACCGGTCTACTATCACGATGTCAGGTCTATTGGCGATAATAGTCCTGTCCGTGATAATAGACCGGTCCCAATAGAGCGTGGCACGACCGTTTTCGAGAACTGGAACGGGTGCATATTGGTAGTATGGCACCTCTTGGTCCACAAGTCCATATTTAAGAGCAAGTTGCTGGTGGATGATCCTGGCCACCAAGTTATGTCTGTGCAAGTACTCACCATTGGCAAGATGAGAACAACCGGAAATAATATGCCTGAGTGACTCTCCGGGATGGTGGCATGCCCGACAAATATCGACCGTACCATCCTTCAGGATATATTTCCTATAATTGTTCGTCATCATTACCTCGTCGGCAATTGCACAAACAAAACCTTCGGTTTCCCGAAAGAGATCACCGAAACGTAGCCAGTTCACCGACGCAAGGAGGTCTACATCGGGGTCCGTAAGGACCCGATAAAACCTCCCATGCAGCTCCTTGCTCTTCCATATGTCCTTGCGGTCCTCGACGCTGAGTATCGAGGGTTTGCGCCAGTTCTCTTTTGCCAAGGAGAGCGGGGTAAGGTTCTTGTCCACTGCTACCACATCGCGATGCATCCCACTCTCGGAACCGAGAAAATATTCTCTGAGACTGCACACTTCCCGGTTATGTAGAGTCTTAGCATTTAAAAAGCCTCGACCACCACACTTCCGGGGAATGTACAATCTCATCACCGAAGAGCGGGGATGAAGCATGCGATGGGCTGTTAGCTGTGAACGTACCTTCCGATCCAGGGCGTCAAGTTCAGTCTGAGTCCACCTGAGTACACCGAAAGAATAGATGAGCAGAGGCATAACCCAGCCATTGAAAGCTCGCACCTTGTTTCCACCCGACAAAAGACTGTTGAGAACTTTTGTTAGGCGGCCAAAGAAACGCTCTTTCACTGACTGTTTTACATCTCCATCAATCGCTAAAGCTTGCGACATACCCTTATTATTATTTATTATTATTATAATATTATTATTGATCATAATTAGTGATGCGCCGAGTACCAGTTTTACCGAGTAACCGAGTACCGAGTATTACTCGGTTCAAAATTTACCGAGTCGAGTACTCTGCCGAGTTACTCGGTTTAGTAAATAACCGCGAAAACAAGTTCCAACGCGCTCCAGACGACGCGCGACAGGCGAGGCGACTCGAAGCAAGCAGGTTTTCTTCATTACTAGCTGCGCCCGCGGTTCATCATCATCATCATCCGAGCGATGTTCCTGATGGGAACATCTCATTATCAACACTCTCGGGAGCCCGGAGTCCGCTATCCTACTTTTACGTATCTACTTCGCACGATCTTTGGCATCCTGTGTAGTGAGGCCATTTGCACGCATATCTGCTCTCTCGCCGTCAAGCCAGCCTTTCTTGAATCTTCCCAATCTGCTGCGGTCGGGCGGAGCCGCCATAGCAAAACATTTGTTCCCTACGTAACTAGCCGGACCATCGTAAACGTCATTCTTGCATGGTCATTGGCCATTCTTCTCGGGCATGAAGGCTGCCCCTGATGCCGGAGTCACTCCACACATCCAGCGCAGCATTTTCATCTTCGTGAAACGCAGCTCCTGCTTTTGTCGCTCAAGCACTGGCCACTATCACTATCGTACAAAAGGACAGGTCTAGTGATCGTTTTATACACTTGTTCCTCTTAGTTCAACCGGTATTTTGGGGTCGCAGACGATACCAGTTGCCTCTCAACACTTAGCCCAAGCTGCCGAAACACGAGACTTGACGTAGCAACCGATGTCGCCGGACGCAGGAAGCACAAATCCCAAGTACTTAAACTGGTCTGTCCGGCTATTCGTAAAGAATTTCCAAATACCACTGTAAAAGGTTGTTTCTATCATTTTTGTCGTAGCTTATTCAGAAAATCCAACAAGCTGGGAGTCAAGTCGAGAGTGGAGAGGCGGCATGTTGCTCGATGTGCGAGTCTAGCTCGTTTGCCCTTTAAACATATTACTTCCGGTTACCAATAGATCATGAAAAACTCGCCAAAAACTGAACCAGTCAAGAAATTCAACTCTTATTTCGATCGTTTTTGGTTACACGACATTAAGTTTATTAAAATGTGGTGTTGTCATGAAGAAGAAATACGTAATACAAATTATGTAGAAGGTTGGCATTCTCGATTAAACCGCTATGTGGGTCTGAAAAATTCATCTATCGCCAAAGTGCTTGACATTTTAGAAAAAGAAATTATGTTAAAAAATACTGGAAAGGCTAAGCCCCGAAAGAAACAGAGTAAGTATGAAGAAATCGATAAGGAAATAAATTCGGCAATTGAAGACTTGAAAAAAAAAGATAATTAGTGTTGGCCATTGCATTGAAATTATTGCCCCTTTTGTTTTTTAGTTTAATTAAAAACGTGTTGTTTTGGCCTAGAAGTTATTGCCTCTTTTATTTTTTAGTTTAATTAAAAACGTGTTGTTTTGGCCTAGAAGTTATTGCCTCTTTTGTTTTTCAATTTAAGTAAATATACATTTAAATTTTTATTTTTTATTTTTTAATATTACAAAAGAAATACAACAATAAAAAAACAAATAGCTACAACAAAATAATTACTCGTAAATTTGAAAAGACTGCTCAGCTGTAATAATTTTCCTGAAAACTTAATTATATGTACTACTATCGTGAATACATATGATCTGTCCAAGTATAACCATTTGGTAGTTAGAGGGGGGTTACAAAGTTATGTCAGATTGCTCTGGGATCTTGGTCTAATAGTTAACCCTGTATCGTGGGCGGCCTATGACTGATTACAAAACATTGAATAAAATTGTTTTTACGTAGCTGGTTACGAATCAGCTAGTTACCAACGAGGCTGAAGTATGTGTTTATTAGTAACTGGTTACAAAACAGAGAATAAAATGATTTTTACGTAGCTGGTTACGAATCAGTTAGTTACCAACGTGGCTGAAGTAAGTGTTTATTAGTAACTGGTTACAAAACAGTGAATAAAATTGTTTTTACGTAGCTGGTTACGAGTTACTTAGTTACCAAAGTGGCTGAAGGGGTCTATTTTTGGGCATTTTCTATATGGGCCTGGAGCCCCTGGAAAAATGAACAATTTCCTTTAAGGCCAGAATTCGTGAATATTAGAAACATTAAAGCAAAGGTCCAAAAAATGCTCACGATGTACCTACGCAAGAATATCTTTGACGAAATAAAGAATAAACATTATTGTGGAAAATTGATGTAGCATCAATAAAATCTAGAAGATTTTTCGGTATAAACATTCAGTAGGTATATTGCAATGGTAAAATCGTGCTTAGAAACCTCACTGTTCTTGAGCTACATGAAAGAAATACTGCAGATTTTCGAAATGAAACGGTGATGATAGTGATAAGTCGCTACGGTATTGAACTTAAACAATTATATTCAGTATCCTAAGATAATGGAGCTAATATGATTCTAATATCAAAGCGGTTGGAAGAAGAGATGCAAGAGCAAGATAATGGACGGCATGAGGATACATCCGAGGAACAACACCGTCTTGGCGCAGAAAATTTTAACGAGTCTGAGCGAGAAATCCGACCAAAGACGTGGCTCGCCGAAGTAGATAACTTAAACTTCAATATTGCCAATCAAGGCCAAAATAAATTATCTACAGTGCGTTGTGCTGCGCATACCTAATTTGCAGCTGGCTGTAAGAGATGCATGTAGTGAGCTGCAAAATTTATTAGATCAATGTCGCAGAATAGCTCATTTACTTCGCTCATCAAATAATGCGCTTCAATTAAGAATTCACGTTCTACGGTAGACATGGTAGAACGCCTCATATTATTAAAGGATTTCTTAAGTAAATTCACAAACAAACCTTGATTCAAACATTCGCTGTAGAGCAAACAGGGGTAAAACTCAATAAAACTCTTGAGGTTTTAAAACCGGGTTCGTTGCGATTCCCCCCAATGTCGTTTCCCCCGTGTCGATCCCCCCGATAAATATAATTGAAAGAAAAAACTACCTAACATCAAATGTGCTGTTAACAGAAAAAGATTTTCTGTTAACAGCACATTAATTTTTTTTTAATTTTACTTAATTTATTATAGGTATTGTTTTTATATCTAAAATAAAAATGAACCTATTATACTGTAATGAAGCAGGTTGTGAGACCTACCTAATTATCAGTTTGTGCCCTTGAACAATAAAAGAATAAAGATTCAAGAAGAACAATTATGTAATATGAAAACAGATAGATTAAAAAAATGAATGAGTAGTGGAGGTGAAAACGGAGTTGGAAGAGTTGGAGCTGTAGATAATTAACGGGTTAGTCAATTGAGTGATGTATCCGTAATCGTTGGATTATTCAGCGGAGTCTTTCTATGATTTGAAGCTGTAACAGGATAGTCAACTTAATGATGTATCCGTAATCTTTAAAAGGATAATGGTTCCTCCAGGCTTAAGAGGAAATGCAGTCGGAGGACGTCAGAGGGTCTGCCGTAGGTATTCAACGAAGAATTTGCAGGCTGAAATAGTCTTTGGAGATTTCCTCTTGATAGGGCTTCGTACTTCGAGTAAGATCGTGCGAAGTGGAGACGTAAAAGTAGGAAAGCGGACCCCGGGCTCTCTCTCTCTCGATAGAGATGCAACAGGGAGCAACGCTCGGATGATGATGAGGCTTTGTACTTCGAGTATGTAGTTTATACTTTCACTTTATAGTTCTGACGGACAAAGATATACTATCGACTATACAGTTAAAGAGACAAAGATATAATAATCACTTTTAGCGGACAAAGATATACTATCGACTATATAGTTTAAAATACAATGAATCTGAAGTGACCCAGTTCGGCTTATATAGGGTCTGAATCTGAAATATTCAAAATCTAATATCGATTCTTCTTCTGTTTTCGCGATGTTGTATTGAAATTAAAGACATTTTTCAGTTTGAATCGCGTGGTTTTTATTACTTTTAGCATTGTTACAACGCTCAACGTTTCGAGACCTTTCCAGGTCTCTTCTTCAGGATAGACTAAGATGTGATTTGTCATTCTAATGTATTAAAAAAGTTACAGTGAGACTACCGTGTTATTATTAAAAACTATTAAAATGTTATCAAAAACGTTCCTGTCTACGCAGGTTCCAAAATTGCAATGATTATTATTTACTTTATTGTTAAATTTTATTATTAAACTTTATTATTTAATTTTAACTCTATTACTTTTATTTACTTTATTATTATTTTACTTTATTATTTACATTTTATTTAGCCTATCATTACCAACTATGCACAAATCACCTTTCAACGATTAATTTATCACTACGTGACTTCGCAAACGCGCCCCTTCATGAGAAGAAGTCACAAGAAACTCCTGGGGGTTGTTTTATGGTGGTTAAATTTTATGTAAGCAATTTTGGAACCTGCGTAAACAGGAACGTTTTTGATAACATTTTAATAGTTTTTAATAATAAGACAGTAGTCTCACTGTAACTTTTTTAATTCATTAGAATGACAAATCACATCTTAGTCTATCCTGAAGAAGAGACCAGGAAAGGTCTCGAAACGTTGAGCGTTGTAACAATGCTAAAAGTAATAAAAACCACGCGATTCAAACCGAAAAATGTCTTTAATTTAAAATCTAATATCAAAAAAAAAATTGAATCAGTTTATTTTTAATATGGCCTGTGATATGGCTAAATAAGAAAAGTTGAAGTTATTTCATTATAAGAGCAACCAAAAAGGTAAAAGCATTAAAAACTTTGTGAAAAATGACAGAAAGAAAAATAAATTATGTTTGACATGACATAAATATACAAAAAGTAAACAAAGAAAATAACAATAAAACTTAGCGAAATAGAAAACGAATGGAAATAAGAACAAGAAAACCACGACAGCAAATGGTTCACAACTAAACCTAGCATGTATGATGTAAGTACAATTCGCTGTTTCAATGAACAAAAAGAAATAGGAATTGTAGGCAAAAGCAATCCTCACCAGACATGAATACCACAATACGCAAGACTTAATTAAAATATAAATAAAACAGAACTGGATATTTTAGTAAGTACATTGTATCTAAATAACCACTCAGTCTAGTATATTTCTTGCACATTGTTAAAAAATATTTAACTAATAACAATAGCCGACATCCAGAAACAAATCATTTTTTTTCTTTCACACTTAAGTGAAGCAATAGAACAAACCTAGAGAACAATCAACTATCTCTTTCACTCTAGATGAATTGCCTTTTAAATGAAGATTGTGTTCCTGACTCTTCAAAAAATGAAATAAGTACCTATAGTGTTACACGACGTGAAAAAAGAAATTTGCAAAGACATAAGTACTTCGGTGTATTAAGTTGTTATTTGTTAAATAGTATATAGTAGTTGAAAATAAGTGAGCAAATAAAGCGTTAATCTATCTATATAACTAAGTTTATAGATATCTAAAAGATATAGTTTTTAGTCTACCCAATTAAACTACAATGTAATTCATATTTTTCCAAAATAAATTAATATACTCTTTAACTGTTGACTGTACAAATCACCAAAATACATACCTATAATAAATATTTTAGGGGGGAATCGACATTGGGGGGGAACCGACACAGGGTGAAACGACATTGGGGTAATCGCAACGAACCCTTAAAACCATGTCTTGTTCTATCCAAAAGTTTACAACACGAAGAACTGACGTTTGGAGATTTCTATCTTGCCTGGCTAAAATGTGTATTAGAAATTGAAAATATTGGTTATACGGGCAATATTTTTGGATTATCTTTATTCATACGTATGAAAGACCGCGAAAAAGCCCTTTGTCAAAACAAATGTTTCGAATGAAAAGTTATTTTAAAATTAAAGACATTTTACGTTATTTTATTTAAATTTTAGATAATAATTCTTATTCAATCCTTTGGATTAATCACTGAGAAGTAGCTATCTAATGTTTTTTGAGTAGCATTGTGTTTGCGTTCTTGCAACAGTCTTTCGAGCAAGCAACACTGTTTTGTATTGCTTGCTTGCTTGCAATCAATGCAATTGCGTAAAGCGGGGTAAATAAGCACTTAGTTTTTACTAACATTTGTTATATTATTAATTCAGTTAGTTATAGGGAATGCAATCCCGATCTCGCGGGATCCCGTGTTATTTTTCGGGATCAATCCCGAAGCATAATATGTCGGGATCCCGTTCGGGATTAACGGTATTGGGCGGCAATGGTCAGCGATACTACACACGTCAGATAGGGCATTCTTAGCAGCTGGGTTACATTGCAACGGACATTAGATGCCGGTTGGCAGTTAACACTCTTGATACACTTTGTTTTTTAACAAGTTACTTTCAAAATCACCCGTAACTACTTTTAATTTTCATTGAGCTATACCTACTTTTGTTTTGATTATGTTGTTAGTAAAATTGTTAATTATTTAGTTAGTAATATAGGCTTTTGCTTGCTTCTAATAATATTTTGTTTTAATTAATCCACAGAAGATGTATTTTGGTAGCCGCTAAAACAACAAATACTAAAAACAAAATAAAACAAATATTTAAGAGGGGCTCCCATGTAACTAACGTGTGTCAAAAACAACAAGGGATTTTATTACAATGTGAGGTCGCTTCTGGTTGGCTGGAGTCAAATCGAGTAGTGCATGGAATTCAAATGGCTGCTCTGTCTTTCAAATATACCAGTCTGCCTGCACTTACCAAAGAGTTTCTTATAATTTTCAGATGTTTTTATTCCGAGTTTTTTTTAATATTTTTTTTGAGAAATGTGATCCTGGTCGTATGATGGGAGTAAGAATCGAAGCTAAATATTTCACATTATCCTATAACATTAAAAAATTGGTTGTTGTAAACTATTTTAGGATAGTGGTACGGGAACCCTTTGTGCGCAAGTGTCGCACTTGGGCGGGTTTTTTTAAACTACTCGGGATCCCGAAAATTTCTGGATCCCGCGGGATTAATATTCCTAATCCCGCGGGATGCCGAATTTACGATCTCGAGTCGGGATTGCATTCCCTAGTAGTTGTCAGTTAGTTTATTTTTCAATTACTTAGTATGTTATTTTAGTTATTAAAAAACTATTTTAACCTCATTAAGCTATGGCTCATTGTACACTACCCAACTTTTTTCTGTACTACATAGGTAATTTTCCTTTAAACTGTACCTAGTTCTTTAAAGAGCCGATTCTATTGGTAAAAGTCCTTAAAGTAGTAATTTACTGAATTCTGTGATGCTGTTCTGCTCATAATTCCGAAGATACTCATCAGATCAGCACCAAATCGGGAACTCACCTTTCAAATAAAAAACAATGATCGAAATCGGACTTCATATATGCCGGTGTACGGCGCGGACACGTAGAAGAGTCTGCGCGTGAGCGCACTCTTTAAAGACAAAACATAGTTTTCTAATGCTTGTTCTGACATAATCTATCTGTAATCTGTTGTACCTGTCCAAGTTCTTCAAAAGTAGTGGATTGTAAACCAACTTCGCTTTGGCGGCGGCCAAGCTTCTAAATTTTAACTTTATAAATAATCTGTAGTAAGTTTTGCTGATATTTAGAGTTAGAAAGTTCGTTGTCAGCCAATAAACAATATTCAATTGCAACAATTACAGAAACAGTAGAAATGTAGTAGGAAATACACGACCGAACGAACGATAAAATGTTTTTTGTCAAAACAGAGCAGGTAGACCCTAGTACTACACAGGTAACAAGGTATATGAACACAATCTTAAATTTTAATCTTTTAAGAATTGGTAATTCACACGACGTAACACATTGGCTTAATTTTTTTGGTTTCGTTTTGTACTCGATTGTATTGGTTCATTTTGATTATAAATATAATATGGTAAGAACTTTGTTTCTTATAAGTTGTCCATCACTGTATACAGAACTGTGCACAATTATATAGTTCCTTATTATTTTTCCACAAATAGTAATGCAATAAAATAAAAATACATGCAAGGACATTTGTTTGACATTATGAATGATCGCACGTATATTATCATCAGTAGACATGCAGTTCTTATACCTATGAACAAACTACTAAGCAAACGTGAATAACCAACGAAGCAAGATTGAGAAATAGTGCCGAGAGGCGTTCCCAAACTTTGGGATCGAAGCCTATTTTCGTGGTAAAAAAGAAAATGAGGGTGTAGGCGACTTGTCTCGAGGAAGTTCAAACCGGCTCCTCCTTCTTTCGCTATTGGCGTCGAGCGTCGCAGCTCCGCCAATAAGACCGCGTCTTACCCCACTCGTTACCGTTCATAATACCAACATAAAAATTTTCCACTTGAAAGAAAATAATACCATATTTTTTACCAAATATGACAGTGGATTAGTATCAAACAATTTCCTTTGCCTAAAGGTAATCTTCCGCCTTCTACGATCTCGATCGGAATAAGCGAATCAATCACGAAAACCCGAAACATGAATCGGACTATTCACAAAAAAAAACCGAAAAATAATACAATACATATTACGTTTGGTATGCGAAAATGTGAGTGAAAAACGAACGTGGCATCAGTGAGCTTTATCGATGATGTGTAGTAGTGTAGGTAAGTATACTGCGTGAGATTGATTCGAGTATTTGAGTCAGTCCGTAGATCGGCCGTGGTACGCGACGCGCGTCACCCGCATCGCGGAAAGCTTACGTCAACATACGTTCAGAATACGAAAACTCGCCGCCCGCCCTCGGCTATTTCAACAATTATTTAAAACGTTTTACAAACACTAGATAATTACTACAATTCGGTTTTTTTTTTTAAAACGTCAAATTTGTGTAATATTAAATCTAAAAAGACAACTAAGCGCTGTGATGTTTCTTCAATAGTGTAAAAAGTATATCTCAAAGGAAAATTTACAAACGACAAAACGGCAGTTGAGGAGTATTTGGTTTTTAAAAAAGCGGGTATGTGCCTTTATTAGACTCCGCTTTATCCACATAAATCTCAAATAACTTTTAAATATGATTACAAAGAAGCGTGTGTATTTAAAAGTTTTTTTACTGAGAGTTTATGTCAACTTTAAAACACACATGATCAAACTGGAAAGTAGGTAGGTAATATATAAATAAGGTCTATCTAACTATTGGTTCTTAAAGATTATCCCTATGCATTATTATGTTTATTTTTGAGTAAAATTGGATTGATTTTTATTAACACCCTATGATCCATAAAGTATTATTTAGTATTCATAATTATAAAATATTTAAACGACGTGACTTTATGTTAAAAGTAAGAAAAATAAATAGTAAGGGTGGACAGAAAAGACACTGTTATTTTTACTTATTAAAAACTTAGAAAGTATAAAGTATTAAACTCATGAAAATATTGAGAATTTTCAAAGAAATTAAACGTAAAAATTGTCAAGAACGCCGACTCTTGAATTATACATATACCTATTGTAGGTATAATAACCTACCCAAACCATGTTACTTTCTAGGTACTATATCAATATCAAATTCTTAGAAGGTGACTAATCATAAAAATCTTTGCCCTAAGAACTGGGTTCTAACAAGGTTCTAACAATGATTTAAAATAAAATGGTTCAATGAGAAATTTAAGTTAGGTATAATAAAAGAGCTGAAAGTAAGAAGATACACATGATCTTTAAATCCTATAACACACACGGCTGAAAAATGTTTTTTAGGAACGCTCTACTTACGGTTAACTACTTAGATCAAATAGTGTGTAGCTACACTACAACGATTTATTGTAGTGATTTATCTGCACAGTTCGTTTGCACAATTCAATAGAACTGGCGCAATGGTGCAGTTCAGCAAAACCGGACTGTGTTTAGAAATTGCTACGATAAATCGATGTAGTGTGAAGCATAGCATTAGACTCCTATAAAAGCCCCAAATACGAAAAACCAGCACTGGTTCAGTTCATTAGGTACGCAGCACCAACAGACTTACAAGACGGTAAGTGACGATCTAGTCGGGGATGCAACATCCCCACCCAGAAGACAGTAAAACGGCAGTGGCACACAAAATCCAAATTTATAAAATGTGGCGATTGGTAACAAACTCTTTGATTATTTGTCGTTATATTGCAGTGGCGCGCGGCTCCGATGGAGCAAGCCTCGATGGGGGCAACGAGGAGCTCGCGCGGCTAAATCCGGCCCTTCACACGAGGCCAGTCTTCGACATGAACGATCTCCCGACCAACACCTACTCTCTGGACGCACGCAGAATGCAACTGTACTCGCATCCCCACTTACATCCTACGGTAAGTCTACTTACACATTTTTAAATCTAGATTAGGTCACTTCTTTTCATTGTTGATAGGGAAAATCAAGGTTTCATAAAACTACAGTTAATCTGTTTTTAAACAGTTATCCAGTGTTATTTATTTAATTTTTTAAGCTTAATATTTTACTACTAGGTTTGCGATGCTAATTAAACATGTGATTAGGTACTTGCAATTTTATTAAATGAAGTCTTTAATCAATAAAATGACTGATCGAATATTCTATAGCCCCCGTCGCATCCTGTAAATTTAAGATTCGACGATGTTTTTAAGCTGCTATCATGTTTTTGATAGTTAAAGTCATGACGTTAGCTAAAGTGTTGTTATCAAGGGGTCGCGAATCGTATGTTGCTATCTTGATTCATGTAGCACCAGTAAATAACCTTAGTGCGATTTGTATCTTCGGTATACATATCTACCTACTCATGAAAATACAGAGCAACAAATAGAATAGTTGCTAAAATTTAATACGAGTCGTTAAACCACAAAACGTATAACATTTTGCTCATAAAGTTCAATAATAAACAATAAAGAGAAAAATGAAGTTCAAGGTGGATTGGAGTGCCGAGTGTTATGGAGCGAGGTGTGAAAAATAAAAGTGACTTAAAGGTACTGAGTGAGTACCCCTCGTTGTTTGGTATAAAGTTTCCATTCTTGGTGTGTGTGGCCATTCGCCTCGCCATGCATACGTGCGACCAGGGTATTGTTTCGTTTAAATATGGATTTGGTTTGAACAAGAATTTTCATTAAACACGTCTGTCATACATATAGGTAGGTACTACTAAAATAGTATATAGACGGATTCCTAATTTTTAAAATTGTAAATGATATTACAAATAATATCAAAGTATTTGATTCTCGGGCCTTCTTCTTCTTTCCTTGTCCAAGGCTCAAAAGTCTAATAAGCATTGTAAAAACTGTTCTATTTGAGTAACTAACATTGTAAAACTTTTCTTTAGCCAACAGGCAATGCGACGTCGTAACAACAAATTACATGTTCGAATTAATGAATGTAAAAACGACGGATAACAAACCCCAAAGCGCTACTAACGAATAAAGAAATAATCGTTATAACTAATTAATATTTAGAAGGAGTTCCCGTAACGTAGCAACAGTTGCGTATACTATAAATTATGCGTTTGTAAATAAAGTAGCAAATTTTCTAGTAATAATAACGTTAGTAAGTTAAAGTTTATAAACAGAAAGTGTGGTGTTGCCGTTGGCGTATCGCCGCCCGCGCCGCTCGCTGTAGTCGCAGCGAGGCGCTATCTCTGCTCCGTACTTCAGTTTAGTCAGATAACTGAAATATCTTCGTCACCGCTCGTTACATCATCGACCTTGTTTATTTGACTTTAATTCTCATGTTTTATCTTAATTACTTTTAATGATATTTATAAATATGCAAAAGCCGCATGTGCTGCGAGAGAACTTGTTGGTAACAATTAAAAAAAAAGATCTTAAATTAATTTTTGCCAGGTAGATCACTCATTCATAGCTCTCACAGCTAATTAATTTCAAAATTATCTAAATATTCTGATTTCTAAAAAATATGAATTTGTTACCGGTTCAATACACAATACCGGTGTGTTTTTATCCGTATATCATGCTCGGCTTATTTTATAAATCTATTTTCGTTAAACAAAATGTATAATATTAATAATAAATATGATATAAATAGGTATTGAATATTTAAATAATTATATAGGTAGGTAGGTACTTACGAGGAGTTTATTATCAAATGCCCCTGACACAAGTTCATCGTGGACCAAACAACAGATTGTCAATAAGATTGAATGTTATTTGTCACATTGAGCGTTAAACCTAAATGATGAAATTATTTATTGCTTTTTAGGGTTCCGTACCCAAAGGGTAAATAAAAACGGGTCCCTATTACTGAGACTTCGCTGTCTGTCTGTCCGTCTGTCAGTCTGTCACCAGGCTGTATGTCATGAACCGTAATAGCTAGCTAGACGGTTGAAATTTTTACAAAAGATGTATTTCGGTAGCCGCTACAACAACAAATACTAAAAACAAAATAAAACAAATATTTAAGAGGGGCTCCCATACAACAAACGTGTTTCAAAAACAACAAGGAATTTTATTACAATGTGAGGTCGCTTCTGATTGGTCAGGACAAATCGAGTAGGTCATGGAATTCAAAATGGCTGCCCTGTTTGTCAAATATACCAGTCTGCCTTCACTTACCAAAGAGTTTCTTTTAAGTTTCTAGATTTTCTTTGAACCAAAGTATTTTTTTTTTATTTTTTTGAGTTTTAGGGTCGTATTAAGGGAGTAAAAATCGAAGCAAAATATTTCACATTTTCCTATCAAATTTAAAAATTGGTTGTTGTAAACCATTTTAGGGTTCCGTACCCAAATGTGATAATGTGATAATGTTGTAACATTTTTATTTGGTATTGTTATATTTATTGGTTACATATATTATTTAATCTAGAGATATAAAAATTAGCCCTAAGTTTACTTTACTAGATAGGTTGTCCGAATAATTGAAATTAAACTCATTTTTTCGGTTTTAATCGCGTTGCTCTCCTAGTAGGCATTTTCTGTACTAGACAGTATTAAGTTTTAAGTATCTACTACTTACCTATAGTTTATAACTCAATTGCAGAAAGAAAAATAAATTCTTAATTCACTAGCACGGTTTCATTCGCGTACATCTTGATATCGCGTTAAAATCGAAATAAAAATAGACAATGTGGTTATCCAGGTCGTGAACTATCTGCATAATAAGTTTCATCGCAATCGGTCCAGTAGTTTTTGCGTGAAGGAGTAACAATCATATTCGTTTACTTACCTACACAAACTATCACATTTATATTATTAGTAGGTTTCATATTTAAATCACGTTAAATAGCCATCATATATCCGTTTTTAGAGTCAACCTATATAAGAATATTGAACTCATCATTAACTTAAACTTACCTAAAGAACAAAGTAGAGTAGGCTTGTTAGTAAAGTCTGGCTTGGACATCGATCTCAACCTTAACAGTAGATATGGCATCAGGAGGAAAACAGTTGTAACAAGCCACTGAAGTCCGACAACGACAAAATAATTTGAAGATTAAGCTTAGATGAAAACAAAATAACAACAGATACAGGTAACGTATCTGCTGTTTTTTGTTTTCATCTAAACTTAAAAGTCTCGGAAAATGAGACGATAAAACTGCGTCTAGCTGACGCACTAGCCTCAGTCGTATGTCGAACCGTTGCCGCGTGAGCACGTGCAGTCACACTGCGATTATCTTATTGAGATCTAGTACATTGAAAGTTACATTTGAGTGTGCGTTTGTCAGAGGACGCAATTTTATTTTTTAGTTATCAAGGGGGGGTTAGTTTAAAGTTAAATAATAGTTTGTGGGGTTGTGGCTCTTGTCCCACGGCCGCTATCTTGGAAAAAGGGGTTCAAATAGTTTTTGTGGTTTATTTAACGAACTATAGGTCTCACAAAAAAAAATAAACATTTTGTATTGCAAATAAGATTATCTACAACTTTCGTTAAGTAACTTTTAGTCGTAGAACTAAAAATAAAAAGTTATAAGCGAAAATCCATGGAAATTTGAGAAACAAATTCTATTACTCATTTATGAACCGATTTTGATTTTGATGAAAAATTATATGGATCGGACGAGGATCTTCGGAATGATGAGCAGAATAGTTCCTCAGAAAGTAGTAAATTACTTACTTTTGAACTTTTACCAGTAGAATCAGACCTTGTGCTACTGGTTAGGGATTGATAAAGCACCTGGAACCACCTTATCATCTAAGAACTCCTCCAATGCTACTAAGCCCAAAAAAATTTAAGATTTCAATGGACTAATCCATAAAAATTCCTTTTTGCTCATTTTACAAATGCATGAATAATTTTTAAAGACAAATGTTTTTAAATACAATATTTTTATGAAAATGCATGTTTCTAGCTCATTTTTCGAATACGCAATGTCAGAATATACCTTATCTACTATTTTGGTTTTCATCTAAGAGATTAAGTCGATGAATGACTTTTAAAAACTTCAAAAGTATAATAGAGTTTGATGTAGCAAAGGAACATGGAATATGTAATTTGAACTTGAAATTTTGATACATCAGATGTGCCAATATGCTATCACCAAGGGAACCCAAAGGAGTAGGTAGAGCATCCTCTACTTCTTTTGTGAACGCTTTTCTAAATTGAGTTGAGATATCATCCTTAGCAGAAAATTGAAGTATTTTCAATATAAGTTTGATATTTTTTTCAAAAGATCATACAGACTGAAATGTATACAATAGGTAGGTAGGTGCCTAACCTAAACCAAGCAAACAGGCATTAATCGTGTCTATACTATATTTTATTTAGTACGAAGCAAAGTCAGAAACTCAGGATGACGTGTAGCCAGCTGTGACGGCACGTGGGGTCTCCGGTGTCTCAAATGAATCCGTTGTATGTAATCTGACTCGCCTTGTGACCAATATGAAAAGTATTGCTTTATATAGCATTCGAATACGACTACTTATTAGCGATAGTAGGTACTCCTGTTCTGTATTTCTATCTTCTATCTATACCAACAGTAAAAAAGAATATGAGAAGAGCAAATATATCCTTAGGATTTTTTTTGTTTTCAAATAATGGCTTTTTTTTGGAGTCGGTTAAAATTCGATAAGATCAAAGTTTCGCACGTATCATATTTATCTTTTATGTATATACGGGGTGTCCCAGAAACGAGTGTCAAGCGAAAGTCCAGAGGTAGAGGACCTCAAGGGGTACCCGAATCACCCCCATGTATGTTCCGCGATTTTTCGTAGTTTAGAAGTTATGGCCTTTTTTCTCATTTTTCTACTAAAATGCGACAACTGACACCTATTTGCTCATACTGACTGCAATAATTGAGATAATTGGCTGATTTCTTTTCAAATGTGGAGCTGAATAATTGGGTCATGTTACCTGTTACAATAAAAACGCGTAACACTAACCAAACTGTTACACATAAAAAAAGGATTTCATAAAGTGAGCGTAGACAAAACGCTATAAACACTTTAAGGAGCAATTAAAAGAAAAACTCGCCTATAATTTTTTTTCAAAGCATCTTTAAAAACTTCTTTACTTCATTAGCTATCTACCATATTAATTTTATTGGTCTAACATTAGAGGATCATAGCAAAAATTTTATTTAAAAATTCTTTGGTCGAAAATCCTCCCAAACATCTTACTTAAACCTGAAGGGAAACTCCCGGCATAATCAAATAATATAAAAAACATATTTGTTCTTATTTTTTTGAATACATTTATTTGTACAAATCTTAATTAAGATTTGTGCGGAAGTTTTTTTGCGGAAGACAAAAACCATCACTTGATGGCGCTAGTGGTAAAATACATCGTGGTATCGTTGCGTTTTTATGTCAAAAATCACGTTTGTTGTATGAGAGTTCCTTTAAATATTTGCGGCTACTGTAATACATCCTCTGTAAAAATTTCAACTGTCTAGCTATCACGGTTTATGAGATACAGCCCGGTGACTGACGGTCAGACAGCGAAATCTTAGTAATAGGAATGAGTGAGAGAATTTTCGACCAAAGAATTTTTAAATAAAATTTTTGCTATGATCCTCTAATGATAGACCAATAAAATAAATAGGGTAGATAGCTACTGAAGTAAGGAAGTTTTTGAAGTTGGTTTGGAAAAAAAATAATAGGCGAGTTTTTCTATTAATTGCTCCTTAAAGTGTTTATAGCGTTTTGTCTATGCTCACTTTATGAAATTATTTTTTAATTTGTAACAGTTTAGTTAGTGTCACGCCTTTTTTTTGTAACAGGTAACATGACCCTATTATTCAGCTCCACTTTTGAAAAGAAATCAGCCAATTATCTCAATTATTGCAGGCAGTATGAGCAAATAGGTGTCAGTGGTCGCATTTTAGCAGAAAAATGAGAAAAAAGGCCATAACTTCTAAACTACGAAAAATTGCGGAACATACATGGGGGTGATTCGGGTACCCCTTAAGGTCCTCTACCTCTGGACTTTCGCTTGACACTCGTTTCTGGGACACCCTGTATATATGTTACAGTCAAAACCCATAACCAGTCAAAACCACTTTTGACTGCAAAAAATAGGCAAAAGTGTTTTTGACCGATGCCCTTAGTTAAAAACGTTTTTGACTGATTTTTGCAGTCAAAAGTGGTTTTAACTAAGGGCATCGGTCAAAAGTAATTTTAACTACAGAAAAACAGTCAAAAGTGGTTTTGACTGATTTAAAATTTAGATTGTCAGTCAAAACTCATAAAAAGTTGAGGTGGCTAGTGAAAATTACATTGTATTACACAAAATCATCAAAATAGTGTTATGAAACAATTTTAAAATTTACGTGGTTTGAAATTCCATGATTCCAGGTCTAATGATAGTTTTAGAGACCTGTCCCTTCAGTTTAACCGGCATTTTAGGGTCACAGATGACACCAGTTACCTCTCGTCACTTAGCCCAAGCTGCCGAAATGAGGGCCTTGACGCCGCAATCGATGTCGCCGGGCGCATGAAGCACAGATCCCAAGTAGTTAAACTGGTCTGTTCTCTCGACCATGTGACCGTCTACGCAGACAGGTGTGGGATCTGTGGTATTGCTAGCTAAGTATTCGGTCTTCGCTACGTTGACTTGCAAACCGCCGCCGTTCTCAAGCGACTCTTTCCACGCATTCACACGTCTTCCAAGCCGTCCCTTATCCGAATCCGCTAGCGCAATATCATCAGCATACATGAGCATTTACGGAGGCTGCTCGTGTGCGTTTCGGATGATTACGAACAGTGCATCCAGTATTACGCTAAACAGGAACGGACTGAGGACGGATCCTTGGTGGACTCCGACTGTAATGGGGAAAGATTTAGTGTCACCAACAGCAGTTCGCACCATAGAATCGGAATTTCGGTACATGGCTCTGACGGTTTCAATATAAGTTTTGGTACCCCTTTGGACCGCAGCGCCTACCAGATCATCACGCGAGGGACACAGTCGAAGGCCTTCTGCAAGTCCAGGAACAGAAAATGCAGAGGCGTATTCTTCGTTCTGTATTTCTCCATAACGATCCTTAGGGCGAAAACAGGGTCTATGGTACCAATACCGGAACCATACTGGCCCTCAGAGACAGTGCATTCCTGCCGGATCCGAGAGTCAACTATACGCTCGTAGAGCTTCGTGGTGTTCGACCTGACCTTTATACCATGATAACTTCCATACTCCTGCACAGATCCTTTGCCCTTGAACACTGGAGTAATGACACTTAGCCTCCATTGGGCAGAGATCCTGCCAGTCTCGAGTATGCGGTTAAAAAGTTGGTTAAGATGCCCGCCCACACCACGAGAACCCATCGCTTTCCACTGTGGCAATCTTCTATCAAACCTACATTCCATAGTAGATTTGGCTAATTTTGACTTTTACGGGAGCGACTGCCGACTGACCTCCCAACCCCGAAGGGAAAGTCTGAGCCAGAGCCTCGTCCGTTCATCAGCAGGTGCACCAAGATAGCAGGTGAGGTTGGCTTGGGCCCAACGATCTTAGTGAACCCCATACAGACAATAAGTTACCTACCTAATAAGTCATAATAACATGTTATCATTATCTTGAAATAATGCCGATAGAATTTCAAAGTACGTAAACTTTAAAATTGTTTCATAACACTATTTTGATGATTTTCCTGTAATTTTCACTAGCCACCTCAACTTTTTATGAGTTTTGACTGACAATCTAAATTTTAAATCAGTCAAAACCACTTTTGACTGTTTTTCTGCAGTTAAAAGTGGTTTTGACCGATGCCCTTAGTTAAAACCACTTTTGACTGCGAAAATCAGTCAAAAACGTTTTTAACTAAGGGCATCGGTCAAAACCACTTTTGCCTATTTTTTGCAGTCAAAAGTGGTTTTGACTGGTTATGAGTTTTGACTGTAACATATATATATCTTCGTCTATCTCAATCTCTAAATTACAAAAACAGTAATAATATAAGTAATAAGTAAAAGTAAAACAGAACTTATTCAAAATAATTTACTACTCAATAACATCAAATTGCCCTTGCTTACTTCAAAATCAGTTCAAACACAATAAACTCAATATTATTTTAACTGACTTAGCAATATTCTGAAGTTCAGAGTGAATCACACGCGTCAATGAGGAACTGAATATATTCTGTGACGAGCGAAATAACTTAGACTCTGCAGAGTAAGCTTTAAACCCAACAGTTCTCAATTTCGACATCTAATATAACATTGGCATAATTTATCATCTATTACGTTTTACGCGATTGAGGTCATACGTTGCGACATCATCACTTTAAGTTGTGCATTTAGTAGGTAAGGTAAAGTATTTAGAGTAAAACTGGCTATTTACCACTTTAATTGTTTGAAACGTCACAAACTCGATAAAATCAAGTGCTTACTTTATAAAATTACAAAAAAAAAAGTGATTCCTTGTGAAAGTAAAGCGGAAATATATTATAAGCAGCTTGTCGGGCGGAGGACCACCCGGTACAATATTACCGTGTATTACCGGAGAACGGTAATATTGATAGAGGTTACCTATTTGAACTGGTGTGGAGACATTTAAACGGCGGAGCCTGGCGCTAGATACATTTTTAAATTCCTTTCGCATCAACGCATTTAGTAAAAATTCTTTATTTCATAGAATTTAAAATTACATTAATTCACTAAAACTAAACTAATAAATAAAAAATATCTTCGAGGGCGTCCCCCGCAGCATCGTTCCCAAGACACTGGCGCCATTTCCCCTCTGGATCGCTAAGCTGATCCTTTCGCATTTAGTTGAGACAACGCGAGACCAGAATGGACTCTTATTTGGCGCAGAGGATCAACACAGCATCGCCTTTTAGCGTGAATTTGTAATTCACAGCTTACAATGATACATTTAAAAAAATAACCTGATGAAACGTCACTGCCGTACGTTTACTTCAGTTCTCCCTTGTATCATATAACAACGTTTGATATATTGTTACTAGTTCGAATAACGTTTAAGAAAACAATCATTTAATATAATATCGATTAATATAATTTTCAGCAGTTTTATTTTCGCTAATGATCGTAAAGTATAATGTTCATTTAATGTAATGTTCCGGTGGTATAACATGTATTTTATTGAATATTCTATTGGTATAATGTAGTGTAGAAAAGAAAAGTTATAAATATTGGCAACTTTTTTATTAAAAAAATACTAAGGCTAATGTAAATTATGATAAAAAACTATACGGAGCACCCCGACTAGGATAGGTTAGGTTATTGTTAGAACATGAATACCTATACACGCAGCGCCTAATACTATAAATAAATAAAATAAAATTAGTGCATTAGAAAATTAGATGAAAATACATTATTTCAACTGAATAAATATATTAAACAAAATTCGAGCACTTAAATATTCGGTTCGTCAATGCGATTTTCGTTGAAACGTTATACGAAACAAGTGTAAGCCGTTTAAATCGTACCTACTACCTACTTATAATTTTATAACAATATAATTTTATTTACTTAAGAGGACAGTCTCCATTCTTTTTCTCCATACAAACGTAGTCGACGTTTTCCTCCTTTTTTTTTTACGTGGAGAAATGCGCGCGCATACTGCACTACCACGGGGAGGTAGACACGCGGGGACAGACAGACAGACGGACAGACATAACGAAACTATAAGCGTTTCTTGATGACTACGAAACCCTAAAAAAGAAAGTTAAATTCCAACAAATGCCATTGAACATTACAAACTGGGTAGTTAAGTTGTAAGTTGTAAAGACTTTTCCAAATTCCAATCCGTGTTATTTTATGGAAACTACAAAACCCAACACAGCGCTTGGCCTGACAAGGCACGAACTTGCGAATGAATTTTTATTTTTTTACAGTTTAAAGGGACTGTAGACGGGTATAATAATAATATGGTTTTCATACGTTCCCGAGACAAAAGGTCTTGACAGGCAGACGAACGGACAGACGGACGTTCGTCTGCCTTACAGACAGACGGACAGACGTTTAGTATAGGCACAAGAAAATTAAAAATAAGATTTCGTGGACGATGGTTTGCGGGAGAAAGAATCAAGAGAATTTACTTGTCACTTTTTAATTGATGGACAGCCTTCTGCCAAGTGATCCCAGACTTTCAAAAAGTCGACATTTAATCTACGAATATGTAATTAATTAGGTACCTACTAATTAAGAACCTTAAAAGAGAAAGGGACAAGTTTCAGTAAATAAGTTTAAGTTAGCCTCTCACCACCAAAAGGATATGGACAAATTTAGATTTGCAAAAACTTGTAAGTTCCAAAAAGTACCTATCGTAATTTATAACTTCTTTTTATTTTTTAAAATATACCTATGTCACAGTTACGTGAATCTTTACTGCTTTCAAATACATAAAGGTACATACGTGTACAAAATAGTTAGTAGGAATCTAGTTACATAATTATTGGTTATATCTTCACGTTAGCTCAATATAAAATAGGACGAAGCTCTCTTTCTCACATTACAAGTACCTACTAACATAAACCTATAGCAAACTTCGTGGGTGTAAGTTGTTTAAGTAAGCCCGTTTATTTGCAACGAAGAATTTTGTAGCGGGAAAGAAAGACATGTAGGTACTTGTATAAACTCCAGAAGCGTGTATTTCATGAACTTAGTCACGTTCACGAAAGCAAAAATACGAGTGATATTTACGTTATTTCAGGGTACACAACAAGTTATCAAAGCAATCACTGTGGGAACACAGAAACTGATATTCATGATTTTTTATTTTAGATAAAGTTTCCTTTTACATTTTGTGTTCACGATTCTAAAATTCATTTTTTATCAATTATTTTTACCAATTTGTAACGTTTTGTACCAATTAAGTGGTATTTTGATAGAAGCCTCTGGAATATAGTTTAAATTTGTAAATATAGCTTTACCTACCTAGTGTATGTATGCAGCTTCCACAATAAAAGTTACTGAATTTTAAATACACAATCTAAATTCGAGAGGATGCGGCTTTTCCGCATACGTAGCAAAGATTTTCTGATTTCAGATAATATTACTTTCTATATTTATCTATAGAATTTTAAGTCTATGATTTTATAGCCTTATTAATAAACTAATTATTATTTAATTATTATTTTTGTTCTATTTTTTTTTTTTAAGATAACGCACCTCACTCTTAATCATTCGTGTGATCCTCTCCATACCGAGGTTGCCTGGAAGAGACCACTCTCAGTGGTAAGGCCGCCTATTGTGCCACTATAGATTAAGATATTTTGTACCTTATTTTATTGTAATTTATTTTTGGTAAGAACAATAAAGCGTTCTATCTATCTATCTAATAAACGAGGAGTAGGATCGGAGAAGGAATAACATGCTTTGTCTTTTTCCGTGACAAGAGCTTTCAAAGTTGACAGACAGAGACAAAACGTAGTAAACCTCCTCCAACGTTATTCCACTTTTATTAATAAGGCTATTAGAGTTTCGTAGTAAACAATAAACCCATATAGCCTTATTAATAAACGTGGAGTAGGGTCGGAGAAGGAATAACATGCTTTGTCTTTTTCCGTGACAAGAGCTTTCAAAGTTGACAGACAGAGACAAAACGTAGTAAACCTCCTCCAACGTTATTCCACTTTTATTAATAAGGCTGTTATAGCCTTATTAATAGACGTGGAGTAGGGTCAGAATAAATTTTATCACTTTTTGTTTCTGTCTGTCAACTTTGAAAGTTCTTGTCACGAAAAGAGACAAACTTCCTTTATGTTTTTTATTAATAAAGCTATTATAGTATTGTAATGATATGGTATTTATTTTGAATTCAGTTTGTTTCCAGTTACAGTTTATTTTTACAAAAAATTAGCTTAAAAAATTAAAATAAACTAGCCCGGGTCTTTAGAAGGAGAGCGTTGAGCTAAAGCCAACACGTAGAGGCTCATTTTAATAACTATTTTGCTCGCAAACGTGAAGTATGAAGTGCACACCATGCCGTCGATTATCTCTTTCTGCACTCTAAAATGCATCCAAAGACAACTACCGAATCGAATAGAACTATTAACAAATCTATGGATTAAAACTACTTGGCTATGGTGTGGATCGGGTAATGGGCAACTAAGGGATTATGGCGCCTGTCGTAACAATATCCAACAAAAACGTAAAAATGGCTGAAGGATAATCGGCAACTCACAATCTTAGCTACCTTAACCAGCCGAGCAAATTACAGCAAGGGTTAATATTAATATATCTGTAATAAAGAAAAATAACTGACCCTTCTGTGAGAGTCGTAGAGAGCAACACTATAAATAATAAAAGATGATGATCTGATTATCGGTATATATTATTATTGGTTTTTAAGTTAAAAGATGCCAATTAAATATTGATAACGGAATTAATGCTATCTGTTTAAAAAAGTTTATTAGTTCAATACCAATACATGGATCCAAAAGTAAATGTAATTAAATCAATCTTCCTAATGTTAAACAAGTTAAAACTGCGGTAAAAATACTTAACGAGAAGGTGAAAGTAGTCTTTCTAAGTTTAACTTTAGATAGGTATAACTTAAGTACTTTTATTTTGCCAGTTAACTCCTCTATACGTGTATTGCCTCAGATTACATGAACAAAAGACTTCGACAGTTTAGACTTGATTCGACTAAACTAGAATAAGCAATTTTCTGCATAAATCATATTTTTTTTCATTGAACAGTTCGAGAGTCTCTCAAACAAAAGACGATTTATGCGTAGAATTGGCATATTCCAGTTTGGTTGAATCGAACCTTAGTCGAGTATAATAAAAGAAATAGGTAAAGCCTTGTGTAGTAACTCGGGAGTAAACTCAAGTTTGGTCGAATGGACCCTTAACAATATCTAAATCAATAAATTCTCTTCTGTTTTCGCGATGTTGTATTGGAATTAGAGACATTTTTTTCGAAGTGTCTTTAATTTCGAAGAGAAATCGATTTATAAATAACTAAAAACTATAAACTTTGATTTTACATTTTTTTTAAATCTAAAAATCCCTAATCTTAATATTGGAATATAATCAAAATTAAAAAAAAAAACATAATGTGAATTAGGTCGTGAAATAGCTCCATTGTGCTTGCTTAGTACGCGACCGATTTAGCAGTGCAATATTTCCGATAAGAGTTTTTGAAATATCGATTTAATATTAGACCTTTGCTTTTGTTCATTAAGAACGAATCTCATTTGCTTGGAGTCGAGTATGAAAGTTGACGCTCGAGTAAAATATACACCATGTAAAAAGTAGTGGTTCTGGCCACCCACGATCAAGTATACCATGAGAAGTATGCTGTTACAATTTGTAGCTTTGCAAACTGTAAGGTTCAATTTGTAATAACTTAAGTTGGTACCTACCTACCTAAAGTTGCAAAGACGACAAGAATAAACTATTTCTATTGAAACACATGATAACGACTTTCGTGCAGCTATGTACAGGGAGAGTAACGTTGAAATATAAAACTGGATTATTTACCATGTTTTCTACTACGTATCGATATCTAGAGCTCGATATATCTAGGCATTGTTGCATCCGCCATGTTTTGCATAATCAAGACTGGAGTTTTCTGGATAGGTATTGACAGTCAATTGAGTTCTTTAAAACTTTGGTAGTGAAAACACATACCTACTCTAATCTATATTTATATGAAATATCTTTTTCAAAGAGTTTATACGAAGTAACTAAAAATGTTGTTTTAGTCCTTTTGAAGAACAGCAGGGCACTGTTAAGATGGGGGTGGTTCGGGACTTTTAGTACTAAATGTTACGTAGATATGTATCTTACCCACACACCAACCCTCGTAACATGTAGGAGAGACCGGGGCAAAACGTACAACTAATCGTGGAACATGGGAAGAAGACGATAGGGATTAGAGCTGTGCTTTCTGAGACTATGGGATTTCTTCGAGCTTTAGCTTGAGAAAGCTTGAGCTTTCATCGTTCTAAGGTCGAATTCATCTTCTTTTCTTTTTTCCGGCTTCTTTTTTTCAGGTATTTTCTTAATCAGGTTCAGCATCTTCAGTCGGTACTTTGTGCTTTTCTCACTCGTCGTTCTAAGGTCGATTTAAGCACGTTATATACGTATACACGTTATATACGTATTTCGTTCTAAGGTCGATTTAAGCACGTTATATACGTATAACGACTGAAGATGCTGAACCTGATTAAGAAAATACCTGAAAAAAAGAAGCCGGAAAAAAGAAAAGAAGATGAATTCGACATTGTATGAACAAGTCCAAAACTTGTTCATAACGTAAACGCGACAGTTTGCGTAACCTCACACTCGGGGTGCAGAATATTTATTTAGAGAGCGACTCAACAGGGCGGGTATTATGAAGAAAGAAGAACTTAGCTAGTTTTTGGAAAAATATGAAAGCTGAAACTTTTGTTGAGGAGGCCTTGCAGAAATCCTTGGCTTTAATCTCATGTTATGTGCGAAATGCGCGTTCGCGTTTGTACTTGGCAATGGAAAATATTCGAATATTGTCCTGACCTGCACAATCTTCAGACTTCAACGAGCACGCAAGGGACATGTTCTAGAGCCGTATTTGAGAGAGACGAGAAGGACTTGAACGAAGTGACAATTGATTTGCTCAAACTTCATTGGGGGCGATTTGTTACCAGACTTATTGATTCTATAAATAAACAATCGTCGACAAGTTTTAGACAATAGATGAAGCCACACTTTCTATTAAATTGTCCAATTCTTTTACAATGTTTACAGTACCTACCTACATTAATTTAGTGTATCTTTTAATAAATAAAAAAAATGTTTCTGTACCTTAGTTTGACACATACAACTCGATTTTCTTCTGTTTTCGCGATGTTGGATTGAAATTAAACTCATTTTTTGGTTTTAATCGCGTGTTTTTACTTTGGTGTTTGTCAATCCTGAAGAAGAGACCTGTAAAGGCCTCGAAACGTTGAGCATTGAAACAATACACAAAGTAATAAACACAACGCGAAAAAAAACCGAAAAATTTTTTTTTTTTCGGATATACAGTTAGAAAAAGATCAATTTCAATGTTGTTGTTTTTACATCCATAATAGGTACACTTAAATCATTATATTTAAATAATACTAATGTTGTTTCAATTATTTACTATTTTTATTATACAACACACATCAAAAGTGTTTACAGTTTGACTTACATCTAATACTTACATTCGTTTTATTCTGAAAGTTTTACGGGATCCGGAACTACAAGGCTGAAACCGCTCGCGCTGAGTGCAGCTACTATAATAAAATGCTGTCTTTTTCTTTCCCCTTTTACTTGTTTTTTTACGGTGTAAAAACATAACCTTCTTCTGCTAAGTATGAATGATAGGACAAGGGCAGTTAGTCAGGCGAGGCTCGATTTTCTCAAATGTCGTGGTCTTTTAAGGGTATCTGCTTATCAAAGACAGGTATTGAATTCCTCGTGATCTCTAGAAGACGAATGAATCTGTCTTCACTTCAAAACTCGGGGACAAGTAGCACGTATGACGTCATAAAGATTGTGGCTACCTGCCGGGATTAATTACGAATTTCCCGAGTTTTATTGAGCCAATATGGAAATATGTGATGGAACTGATGGATAGGTATAAGTTTCGTTTGAAACGTATTGAAGTGTAAACTTTGTCATACACAACCAAATGTTCTGTCGCGTGATTAGGTACATCAGAATACCAGACGGAATAACTCTGGTTTCCTGGAAGATGGAACGCAGTGTTTATTTGGGGCAAAGAATAAGCATTGCCTAAATAGAAAGAGGCAATAATTAAATATTATGCTTAGTCTAGTTAAACATTAGATAAATTATTATATACCTACCTATCAAAATTAAAATTTTGCTGATTTCAGTTATTATTGTAGTAAAATCTACTGATCATTTTCACAATGAAATTCAGGGCCTGTTTTGTCATGTCGATATAGATAATCGTGCGTAGGTATTGAAATGTCGTCATTTCTTCACTGTAACATTATAATAAACACATCGCGAGGAATGATGGAGAAAGAGTTATAATATTTCCCGGCAAGATCTTTTTTTATTCCAGTACGAAAGAGTCGATGTAAATTTAAATATTATGTTCGATGATTTTATTAAATACGAGATGGAATTTTCATAAAGCGTCTCGTTTTGATTTTGTGGGCTTGAAACCGCCCATTAATTACTGTGCTATTTTGGTTTAATCCCACCCTGCGATCCACTGTCGTCTCATCACTTCTCGATGTTACCACACTTTTTATTCAAATTTTCTTTGTAAAAAAATAAGAAATCGGGATTGGTTGTAGTCAAAGTAAGGGTAGGGACTCAAAAACTCTACCTTTAGTAGAAATTCTATGCTCTTTCCAGTATTAAATTTTGCCAGACTATTATTGACAATCTAGTTATAATTCCAGGCTATTTTGAATGCAAAATGACAGACTAGAAATACGTGTGAAATGGACATACTGGAATTTGGAAGTTAACTGATCATTGCTGCGTTGGTAGGACAATGGTTTTACTTGATTTCAGTAGGTACATAATAAGTAAGCATGGTTTATTGCGATTTGCGAAGTTACTGATAATCCAACTTATGTTGGTCTTTAAAAATGTTTTAATTTTGTCCCTTATTCGAAACCGCATTGTTTTCCGTCTATCCATCTACTACAGCCATTTAATGCCCAAATGTAATATAGGTACAAGCGGAGGGTCTTATATACTTGTTTTTCTCACTTGGATTTTTAACGCTAAGTGCAATGTGGCTAAGTTGAGGGCAAGATAAATATCGCAGTCAGGGTTTTGATATCAGCCTAGCGTTGGCCGCCGTGACAGAAGAAAGGATATGTAGCAAATATCGCCTAAATATCGAGGCTGAGATATTGAAGACTTAAATCTATCTATAAGTTTTCACCTAAACAAGGTATGATATGTACGTAAGTATATACTAAGTTGGTACCTAACTACCTACGTATGCATCTGTATTGTACCTCGTATATGGTGAAAGATTGTAAACTCGTTCTGATTGATTATAGGTATATCTGATCAACTTGGTCTTATTTTACAAGAGATAAGCCCCTAGCGACAGAGTCTAAAATAGAGCACAAATACATTGCTTTAGCTTTCATACCCATATTGTGCACGAGAAATATTGTCTTATTTCTGTAAATATTTCAATTCAACCTGTGTTTAGGCTTGCAGATGCCGTTACACTTGGTCAATCCAGCGGTATTTCATTTCGTCTACCCACGATCTTCCTTTATTCTCTCTTTGTGTCCCCAGCTATCGAAGTCGTGCCGATTTGGATTCACCGTTGATGTTGTGTTGGGCTCGTCCACAAACTCTTCCACCTAATTTCTCACTCTCCACGTGCCATCTCCCCTCTTGGTTGGGCCTAAAAATTCTACTTGTTTTTTTCCTTAGATACATTTTATTACAGTTCTTTATATCAGAATCTTGGTTCTTATGCTTGGACACTATTATTTTGTGTTTTTTAACCGACTTCCAAAAAAAGGAGGAGGTTCTCAATTCGCCGGAATATATTTTTTTATTTTTTATGTATGTTCCCCGATTACTCGAAGATGCCTAGACCGATTTGGATAATTCTTTTTTTTGTTTGAAAGGAGATATATCACAGTTGGTCCCATAAAAATTTGGTGAAGATCGGATGAGGATCTTCGGAGTGCATCTTCGGATGAACACGATTGCACCTCGAGAGTGCAGCAAAGTGCTCAGTTTTTTATTTTCACAAGTAGAATAAGGCCATAAAGAATAGATACCGATGAATAAGAATATGGTTTCAGAATCTCCACATCTGAAAACACCTTCTCATCACAGAACTCCTCAATTATTAAAGTTATGGATACAATTTTAATGATTTTAGTGGTAGTTTTAGTGGTAGCTTAGTACACTAAAAAGGATGAAATAAAAATAATTTAAAAAAATAATAATTTAAAATAAAAATATTTAGACGTCACGTGATTCTATAGTAATATTTTACGTGTAGATAACGGTATTAAACTGCGTGAGTGTCAAAATTAGCTTATAATAATGACGTAGGTACGAGATATTTAATTAAAACGAAAATAAGAAAATCCTGATTTTCTTCGAAACGAATGATCTCATGACTACTCGGATTATGGCAAAATGTGGACATTTCATTGCCCCACATATTTTATCTTGGCAATTTTATAATATTTTGTTCAGTTTCAGTTTTATGAAAATCTGGTCTAAATTTTGCCGAAATTATACGAGTCCTCTGAAAAAGTATCTAGTTAACTTCGTAATACTAGACGGTTGCTGCCGAATATTTTTCTTTTTATTTTCTCTTTTCATTTATTGAATTTTATGAATATTATACAATTATTATATAATTAAATAATCAGTTTTGTCGCTCAAAATGAAAAAGGCACCCACTTTTTGCAAACCCCTTTTTAACTAGATGACACATTCCTTGTCCACATTTTTCTTTATATAGAAACAAGAAAAACGACCTGCCAACGAAATATAGCATTTGTGTTCAGATTCTAATTTTTGGTACAAGAATTTTTCTGAGTGTCACAGGGCAGCGAATAAATATTGGTTGTGAATTGGAAAAATGAATCGATCTCGCTCTTATATAGCTGATGACGAAATTTCATCTCTTTCACCCTAATAGCCGGCTGACAAACATGTATCAGCGGTTAATAGGTGCGCTCACGCAGCTGTTGCGAACAAATCAGCTCGGATATAGCTGACACTGTCAAAAAGCTAACACAGCGATGCATGGTGTAGCGCATAAGCAGTGGCAAACAAATATCACATTTTGATTTAAACTGTCTGAGTACCTACCTATCAAAGTTTAAATTAATGTGGCCTTTTGTAGGGTCCAAACCTCGAATTTGAACGAGATTGCCAATATTTTTTCAAATAATTATAATATTTTTAATTGAAAGTAACTAGGTCTAGGTAGTTCGTTAAGGAGTACAAGGCCAGAGTAGCGAGTTCGAGCCTCGCCGCAAGTGAATTTTCGAAGATGTATTTCCTTATTAATATTCCCTTGTACATATCTAATTTGATTTTTTTAATTAAAACTATGTCGCAGTATGAGAGTCGTTCCTTAGACTTAGGTAAATAGGTAATATACAAATGCAAGTAGTTTTTTAATTTAGAGTAAGTTGATTTGAAAACGTTAACGCTATTCGCTTGTATCATAGACAGTCTCGTAACAAGCAGAGACATTACGAGGGTCGACTCTTCGTTCATTCAAGATCGGAGAAAGCATCCTACGTATAACGTATTTATAAATAGATATTAGAATATTTATTGACCATCTCTTCGGGATTCGATTTAATATTAACATTAGAAAAATATAGTACACACGTGTTTATGCGATGGATGCTAATTTGTTCTGAAATATTAGTAAGCTCTGTCGAGTGGGTATGTTGTTTGATGTTATAAAGAATATAAAAGAAGTCTACAAACGTTGGAATAATACTTTTGTCTTTACAATAACCTTTTAGAGAGTGAACTTAATTTATATATTTTTTACAGGAGCTGTCAATCCATGCAGTGTCCACACATGAGTTGTTAAAGCCAAAGGATGAACCTTCTTACTCACTAGCGCCACCGTCGAATCTTTGTTCTGTGAATCTCTCAGGTAAGTGCACTACATAGAGTAGATAAAGTATTTTAACTATTAAAAAAATTTAAACGCAAATGTTTATATCCCTATTTCGCCTAAAGCCACGTATCCAATCAACCAACAAGTTATTTTCAGGCTATATCCCATTACTTCCCACTCGCATAGGCCTCAATTAAGAACTAAGTTCTGCTTATTTAACATTTTATAATAGCCGATAACAACATTGTAGGGAATATAAACATACACTACTGGCAACTTTGTTTACAGGGATGTTTACATTTCTTTAAAATCCGTTTGATAATTAAAAGCGAGTTGGTGTCATGCTTCTCTTTATTTCTTCGATGTATGCTGACCTCAGTTTGAGAACTTAAATATTAAATAGCTTCTGAAGGTCTAAGAGTTAATTACATTTTTTAATTGAAAAGCAAAAAAAGGATATTATTAACAAAATGTTATCTTTTTTTCAAATAATATATTCTTGCTAAGTGACGAATTTGAACTGTGTGCCTCCATAGCGTCACATCAGCCGTCCATCTGTGTCGATGAAGTGCGTGGGTACGAAACTACCTAAGGCAGTAGGTAGGTGTTACGTTATTATTTACGAGCAAGCGAGTATTGTTCATTCAGAACGGGCCAGTTGATTGCCGATATTAAAAGTGTCAACCGACCATTGGTGCCGGAAATTCATTGATAGATTTAATCGTCTTGACTGAAATAGCAATGCAGTAGGTTTTGATTGAAGAAGTAAATTGCTAAGTCATTAAAGGCGTCCGGTCGTCTCGCCTCCGCACTAAAAACTGTTACTATTTTCAGGTAGATTTCTGAAAGAGCCTTGCGCGAGCGAGTTATTGATGCATTGCCCTAAGTACTCATAATTTAAAACATTATTTGCTCGCGTCAGTTGGCAATGTTGGGTATACTAGCATCTGGACACAGGTAGTGAACATACCTATAGTATGCAGTTATTGCACACGTTATTGCGAGTTGAGTCACTTTGTCCAACCTGCAAGAGCACAGATCCCATAAGAAGTGTACTTATCTAAACCACAGCTTCGCTCTTCCCATTTGAATCGGGGTCCTCCTTCGCTAAAACGTTCGGTTATGTACCGTCTCTATATCGGCGTCAAGTGGCCATATGTAAAACAAAAAAATACCAATGCCTTAAATATCATTGTCTTGATAAAGGTCATCCTTATTTTTGACTCTACAGTAATTCCCCTAATTACTGGACAAAAGACCCACGTATCGTTCCTGGGTCTGTCTTTCTTCTTTAAGAAAATAAAACCTATGGGAACCGAAAACCTAACTACGAATTGAAACACGAAATTATTTGAGCTTTTTATCTAGATACCTTCTTGAAATATAATCAGGAGAGCGCAATCTGACTCCAACTGTCCGGTTCTTCCCTTGCTACCTATGTAAACAAGAAAGCTTCGACTTAGTAGTACTAAGTCGTTACTAGGTACATATCGTTGCCAGCATTTATTAGTCAAATTCACAGGTAGGTTTGTGTCGGTATTAAATTATAATTGTTTATAATACAATTACACCAACAACGCCCACAATCGCCGCGGCCCGCGCGCCACCCAACCATCCGTTAGCTGCTACTTTATGAATGTACAATAGTTAGGTATATATAAATAGTTACATACCATGACATTCATATATACTTAGATAGAGTCAATATATTCCTCAAATGAGATGGACATACACACACAGTTCGATGTTAAGTTGAGCCTTTTTGTAAAAAAACCACAGGATCTGGGCATAAGTAAAATGTTGTGATCAATTAACATCCCTTTACACACCGCGCGACTCTTCGAGAAAACAAGCATACTTCAATGTTTTCTTCAGAAAACAAGCACATTAAAATATGTGCAGAATTTAGCGAAATATTGAGAGCGCGCTTGCCTGTATGTTTACCGAAAAATCATCTGCCAGATTCCCATTACTCTTGGAAACTTTTAGGACGTATAAAAGTTTAGGCGGTTTTCTCATTGCTCGCCATGAGTTTTTGGAAGCTCTAATCTGGTAAAATAAGAATTTGCTACTTTTTACCTTCAACTTTTGACTATGACCAGTCAAACGACTAAAATTTGAGTTAGTGAATTCTTATGACAACATCAATCATCAGCATAAATTAAGATTAACATAATAACCACGGCAGACTGCAACAGCGGGAGTGAGCCTAAAATAAGGAAATGACAAAGTCCTATGAGCAAATATTTTTATTAAAATGTATTTAAATGAATTAACTGTTTTAGAAGTAAACGACAGAGATACTGGAAGACAGTTGAGATTGATTTTATCATGTGTACCATAGTAATGAACGCGGCTTGTACCATGGGTTACTAGACAACGGATATACTACATATTATACTTTTTTGTAAATACATACATATTATGATAAATTGATAACATAGAAAACGCCCAGACCAGAAACAAATATTTACGCGAAGACGCGCCACAGAAGCCGTCAAAATTTCGACTTGGTATTCTTAATAATATCAGAAGCTATAAATATACAAGTAACATTACGTAGATTTATATAATATGCAAGCACAATAAATGGAACAAAGTTATACCATTTTGTACCTAAGCAAATTTCAGCAAGAACGTGTTAATTACAATAGTAACACTTTGATTCAGTGTAGGCTGAGGGTTCCGGTTGTAATTATAGTCGTAAAAAGGCCCATAACTAATCGAGTACAAATATTATGAAATCGGATTTAATGTATCGCGTCGAGCAACTTTACAGTTTACATCATAATCAATTTGTCATCGAAAGAATTCGATTAGTGTAGTAGTAGGTACCTACCTACTGCTGATAATTCATTTACAATGGTTTTATCATTGTAACGGTAGCGTTACGATTTAATGGAATACTTTGGCATAATTTAGAGAATATTAAGAATTAATAAAATATGAATCTTTTCGTTTTGTTTCGTTTAATGAATTTACCGATCATCATTCATAATTTATTGATCATCGCACAGCCTAAACCGCTGATAGCAGAGGGCAGATAATGGGAGTGTGTTCTTTTTACAATGTAGGCTCCGATAAGATAGGATTTTTGGAAAATTCCACGGGACTTATGCGGGTAAACCCGCGGTTATTAGTATAACTAGTAATTAATAAAGAAAGAAAATACTAAAAAACTTAAAAAAACTAAGTAAAGATTAGCTTTAAGAATACATGCTTCAACTTTCATCCAACCTTCCTTTCGTTTTCGACGATTTCACCTAAGTCGCCTCGCCGCGTGTGTAGGTACCTATTGAAAAATCCAAAAAATCTTTCTTAGCACGCATATACCTAGTAGTACGGTCATTCTATGTTTTTAAGACAAACAAATTTATAAAGTTTTGAAACTTTGATGACATATTATACCTTTCGATGTGGTCTTCAATATCCACCACTCTCCCCCTCTCTCCACCCGCCGCTACGCCCCTCCTCACCGTCAACTTTTCACTTTTTTGGGAAAACTATAATAGATATGAAAGAATAGCCAAATGATAAAATGATCCCTAATAAATACTGAACAATAATGTCCTATGTCTTGTTTTGATAGGCTTGATGGTTTTCGAGCTGTAGCCTGTTTGGTTTTGGAAAACTTGACAATCTATACATGTAATAAAATTGTGACTGAGCGATGTCTGTTGTAGAAGATATTAAAATAAATAAATTTTATGGGTACCTATTGAAGCAATAGAAGTTATTTTCATGTTTTTCTACTTGTCCGTTTGTTTGTTTGTCTGTTTATCTGTTTTTAGTTTGTCTATAGGGCTGTGGCTATCACTACGTGAATCTGAAAAACATCAAAGATTCAAAGACTTTATTTGCTTAGAGATAGATACCTACTCACTCATCACTCAGTCACAATTTTATCACCAAAACCAAACAGGCTACAGCTCGAAAACGATCAAGTCTATCAAAATAAGACGTAGGACATTTTTGTTTAAAATTTAATGGGGATCATTTTTTATTCTGATATTTTTTTCGTATCTATTATAGTTTTACCAAAAAAGTGAAAAAACTGTGTACTTGGACAAACTTGACGGTAAGGGGTAGTGTAGCGGCAGGTGGAGGGAGGGTGAGAAGTTTTTTGGCCCCAAGGAAAAGCAATTACTCAAGCAAAGCGAGGATCTCAGATCTATGTTTAGCTTTATACCTGAAGACTGTCTTGAATTTTATAAAAACCCTGAAGGAAACGCTATCAACGAAGATGTTGATGGATACGGACCAACTCTTGACTTTGTCTTGGAGGAGGATGACAGAAATTTGATATGCACATTTCTGCGCTGTTTTTCTTTTTTCTTTTTATTTTGATAGTGGCATTTTTACGTGATTTGGCTAGAATTATGGTCAAGTTCAATAAATTCAATAAAGTTACTTTGTCTTAGAGGAATTACAAGTCAAACTTCAAACGCCCATAACTCAACAGTGACTTTATAATTCGGGTCCTGATTAATAGAAAAGGGATGAGTTGTTTATCTTTGCAACTAAATTAAAAATTATTTATAAAACTTTCTAAAACACAAATGTTTTAAGCCGTTTCAAATCATTTACATTTTTGTATAAGTTTTTAAATATTTTATATTTCTTACAAACGATTCAGCCTCCCTGAGGCCATCTAGAGTATTTGATAATTCAATGCGCTGTAACCTAAAGCTGTTTTTCGTAGTAGTACATTGAAATGTTACATTTGAGTGTGCATTTATCAGAGGACGCAATTTTATTTTTTAGATATCAAGGAGGGGTTAGTTTAAAGTTAAATAATAGTTTGTGGGGTTGTGGCTCTTGTCCCACGGCCGCCATCTTGGAAAAACGGGTTCAAATGGTTTTTATGGTTTATTTGACGAACTATAGGTCTCAAAAAAAAAAAAAATTACCATTTTGTATTGCAAATAAGATTATCTACAACTTTTGGTAAGTAACTTTTAGTCGTAAAACTAAAAATAAAAAGTAATAAGCAAAAATCCATGAAAATTTGAGAAACAAATTCTATTGGTCATTTATGCACCGATTTTGATGACTATTTTTTTATTCGTAAGGTAGAAGTCCCAAGGTGACTCCATAAAAAAATTATATGGATCGGATGAGGATCTTCGGAGTGATGAGCAGAATAGTTCCTCAGAAAGTAATAAATTACTTACTTTTGGACTTTTACCAGTAAAATCAGACCTTGTACTACTGGTTAGGGATTGATGAAGCACCCGGAACCACCTTATCATCAGAGAACTCCTCAATGATTAAAGTTATGGTTAAAATTCTAATGATTTTTAGTGGTAGATGAAAGTAGGTACTCAAAAAAGGATGAAATAAAAAAACCGACTTCAAAAAAACATAACATAACCTCACCTTCATACAGTAATTGAGGAGATTTCTGATGAGAAGGTGGTTACAGGTGCTTCATAAATCACTAACCAGTAGCACACGGTCTGATTCTACTGGTAAAAGTCCAAAAGTTAGTAATTTACTACTCTCTAAGGAACTATTCTGCTCATCAACTCCGAAGATCCTCGTCCGATCCATGCTTTTTTTTTATGGAGCCACATTGGGACTTCTACCTTTTGAATAAAAACATAATCATCAAAATCGGTTCATAAATGACCAATAGAATTTGTTTCTCAAATTTCCATGGATTATCGCTTATAACTTTTTATTTTTAGTTCTACGACTAACAGTTACTTAACAAAAGTTGTAGATAATCTTATTTGCAAAACAAAATGTTAATTATTTTTTATGTGAGACCTATAGTTCGTCAAATAAACCATAAAAACCATTTGAACCCGTTTTTCCAAGATGGCGGCCGTGGGACAAGAGCCACAACCCCACAAACTATTATTTAACTTTAAACTAACCCCCCCTTGATATCTAAAAAATAAAATTGCGTCCTCTGACAAATGCACGCGGAGCCCAAAAAAATGTAATATTTCAATGTACTATAGATGATTTGAGTCGTTTCTGTTAAACAAAATGAAATATTTTGTTTCTGTAAACCCATAACACACAACGACCCAACCTGTTTGGGTCGTTTCAGCTATTTGATAATATTATATTTCAAAACAAAAATAAATCTTAGAAAGGACCCAATGAGTTTATTTTGGTTTATCAACATTATAAGCATACTCATAGAAATTATATTACACAGAAACAATTCAAGCGGACTGAGTTTCATCTGTGAATTGAATTCGTCTGCTTTTCATACTGTGGGTTGAGTCGGGGTAGCGAAAAAAACTAGGTTCCGTGTACATTTTAAAAGTAGGGTCTTCACTACAAGGTAGATTCGACCCTCAAGAGTATAGTGTCATACTTAACTCAATTTTGGCTCAATTTTCAAGTGTGGATTGAGTCCTTTCTACTTTACTACGTCCAATTATGAAAAAGAAGAAAAAATATAATTTGCGGATAACCGGATTTAATTTTCGGAGAACCGGACTTGTGATGCCCGGATAAAAAATAGCATATATGTTAATCGAAGTCTAAAGCTATCTTAAAACTAAATTTGGTTGCATTCGGATGAGCCGTTTTTCAGATTCACGTAGACACAGACCTATAGACAAACTAAAAACAGACGAACAAACAAACGGACAAGTAGAAAAACATGAAAATAAGTTCTATTGCTTCAATAGGTAGGTACCCACAAAATTTGTTTATTTTAATATCTTCTACAACAGACATCGCTCAGTCACAATTTTATTACATGTATAGATTGTCAAGTTTTCCAAAACCAAACAGGCTACAGCTCGAAAACCATCAAGCCTATCAAAACAAGACATAGGACATTATTGTTCAGGATTTATTAGGGATCATTTTATCTTTTGGCTCTTCTTTCATATCTGTTATAGTTTTCCCTAAAAAGTGAAAAAACTGTTACCTTGGACAAACTTGACGGTGAGGGGGGGGGGGGGGTGTAGCGGCGGGTGGAGAGGGGAGGAGAGTGGTGGATCTTGAAGACCACATCCAAAGGTATATGTCACCGAAGTTTCAAAACTTTATAAATTTGTTTGATTTCCCCATACATTGAAAACATAGAATTACCGAGATATAGGTACTAACATTGATTTTGGCAATTTTTGACGCATTCTACATAATATCCAATTTTAAGCCTCTACGACTAGCGATCGATATTCGTTGATATTTAAACACAACTTAAATGACATGATTTCGTATGTTTAAACTATACATATCACGGGATACATTTATCCCAACTGCAGTACAATATTCACCTATTCATCGGCACACCCTCGTACGAACAGTTCTGTATCTTTAAACTAGATGGCATAACTGCGTTTTCTAGATCGCGCCATCATTGCGTTCTGAGAAAATATACGCTTCAACGATGAAAGCGTTATTACTCATGTTTAACGTAACGTTAGACTAAGGTCTATATTATTTTTGAAGCACAAATCAGGTAATGTGATCGGTGCAGTAAATTAAAAAAACCGGCCAAGTGCAAGTGGGACTCGTGCACGAAGGGTTCCGTACATTTTTGAATTGAATGAAAGGTAAATTGCGGTTTACGGTTTATGACACTCGATGCGATTTCTTAATACAACGTACAAATAAAAACGTCTTTTTCACCTCTTAACATTATCCGATTCCGGTGTTTTTTTTGGTCTCACAAAAAACCTAGGCCTAAACGAGCCGTCTTTGGATAATCGACGGACAGAAATTTGAATTGAAATTCTCCTCCTTTTTTGATGTTGTTTATAATCAGCCGGAACGGCCTGACCTTATGTACAATTCCAACTACATTGGGAAAAGGGTACTCAACTAAGACGAAGAAGTAAATCTGAATTGGTAATGGTCATAGAACTGGACTCGTCGAAGGTCGCCTGATGGTGATCTATTTCAAACTCGTCTCTGACGGACGAGCTTCAACAGTTAACCAGATCACCAGCACCAAAGTCAAACTGTTATGGAAATTACACACATAACCTTAAATTGATCTCTTTTACAAGTAATCACTTTTGCATATTATCAGTTTAACCAAGCACTTACGAGTACCTCTTAAAACTGTCAGTTTCGTAGAACGTGTAAATAGTTTGGTTGAGGGATCGATAAGTAGCTGTATAAAATATATACCTACCTATTTTTATTTCATATATAGTTCGTCGAAATAATTTTTGCGATTAGCTGTTTGACTTATCTGCATAACAAGTACTCAGTAGAGAGGGCGAACTGTTTCATACCCCTGACGTCATCTTGAGGTCATGTCCCCTTAACCTGCGTGCTCTTGCTGCAACCAGTTCATAACTCAAACCGATTACAATACATAATAAAAAAAAACAAAACCACGCACTCCAATAAATTATGTTCATATAATACTGGGCTTACTCAATGGTTGGTTTCACGTCATTCAATCATTTGTCGCTACCGTCTTTTTGAAAACTAATAGTCGTTTTCTCTAGCGAAAGTTCTATTTTGGGCAATATCGGGAAATAAAATAATAATAATAAATAATCTCATGGATTTAAATAATTTACAGTGGCCGGCAGATTATTTGAAAAAAATGGCGGATGTGGTAAATTCTATTTTTCATTGAAGTCGCGTGTAAAATGTACTGCGTGAACTTTCCCTTTCCACGTCAAAATTTTTCAACTTATCTGCCGGCCACTGTATTTCAACTTATCTGCCGGCCACTGTACCTACCTACTATACCGGGTTTTATTAAAACAAAACTATTTTTAAAATTTTGTGCTTAAAAAAATATACATAAGGGGGCTGCATTTCCAAAATGAGAAAATTCTATTTGTAATTTTCAGATGAATAATTATAATGATCAATCTGAAAATTCACAGTACGAGTAGATATATTTATATCGTACATATTCCTTTACATTATTTGAAAAACAAAACCACCCAAACATGAATTGAGAATTTCAAATGTTCAACTTCGGTTACGTAGTGTGATATCGCATCGCTGTAATCAGTTTTACGTAAGTACAGGTAACTACGGATCAGCAATCGTTGTTATGCGTATGCGCACCTTACGTTATTAAGCTTTATTGTTTGGGAGAACAATTACCTTTTGTGCCAGTGGGATATCGACTCCATTATCAGTAGACGCGTTAAATAACCTGTAAGTATCGAATTCAAACTATTTGACGCTAACCGCGCCATGTTACTTTTCAATACGTCTTTGTTCTTGTTAGTTGGTATGAAATTGTCACTAAGTAAAGAGAACAGTATTAAGATTCAACCAATATTGTTTATTTAACTAATCAACGTCGTAATGGAGGTATATTACTCTAGAGTAGGTATAATACTACGTTTAAATGATGAAAAAAAAACAGTCCGGATGAATATTTTTTTCACAGGATACAAGGTTTCACAATAATAAATAAATTCACTGACCACAATAAATGTGTAATTAAAATGTAGCTACGTTTTGAGACAACTCTTAAATATCATATGAATATTATTTCCCCATAAATCTTCTTGTATTCATTTTCATTTGACATTTTACGATCTTGTTTACAATTCAGCGTATAATTATTTACAAACAATGTTAAAAGTTTTCTCTTTTCACCAATTTGAAATGCCTTCGCGACAGATTAACGACTCTATTTCCTAAACATTTCTTTTCTTTTCTTTGTAACCAGGTGTTTGAATAATAATGGCCCCAAGGTGTTCCAATCTTTAGATAATGTTAGCTAATTGAGCAGAAATATTGGGTTTCACGGCCTCAGGGCAAAGGTGAGTCCTTATGTTTACGAAAGGGAAGGCTCGTTTCTCATTAGATATAGGCAGTCAAATCCAGGGTATCGGTGTTTTTCCGTTCATTATGTTTCATAGTTATTGTGGGAGTCGTATTTCAAACTGTTACTAATACTACAAATGAATCTCTTTTATTGTTGTTATTGTCTTAACGAAGTTTAGATTTTTCCTTCGGGTTTTGCGATGCTGACACAACCGAAAATAGAGTTTAATTTCTTAAATGAACTTATTTGAGTTATTTTATTAGACTTTAGTTTAATTAGGGTATCTATACTTATTTAAATAGTTATGTTACAATCATGTTTCATTTCATTATGTACTATTTGACCAATAAAATAAATCTTTTACCAATTTCATAATAAAGTTTTTCTTACGAAACTACTTTAATTATTTCACTTATAAAATAGAAATTGAAATAAAATTCTACCTATTTTGTCTGTTACCTAAAAATGTGACAAGTATGAGAACAATGAATTATCTTAGTGTCATCCCAGCTATACCCTGCCTGGTTGCATTCAGAAGGCAGTTATTCAACGACATGGGTAATTCGCATTGCTCCTGAACTAACGTTTCACAATTGTTATTTGTTATTAATTTCAAGAACGATACGCCGGCTTTTATGTTTTATAAATACGAGGCATTGTTCTATATGCGACACAATACCTTGCGGTGTTCGCGCTCGCTTCGAATCCGATATGCAAGTGCGTCGCCTCGACAACCTCGCTTGCCACATTCCACTTCATTTTGATTTACTTCTTCATCATCACATAACATGACACTTTTTATTTAACCAGCAACTGGTCGATAAAAATGATAAATAAATTTTATTGGACATTACACACAGCGCAATCTAGCTAAAAATTAAGCAACTATAGCTATAGGCAAGCCTAGGCCAGGCAAGACAAGACAAGGCAAGTATATCCGTTGTCTAGTACCTACCCGTAGTACTAGTATACTACATAAAAATACTTCTGTGGTGTTTAGTATAATAGGCGTTTAGTGCGAAAAGCTGATTCTGTTCTTTTCAGTATGAGCATTTGAATTTTAAAACTTTAGTGCAAATCGAATTAAACTCCAAATAAAATATTGTTATTTATTTTTACAAAAAAAAAATTAAGAATATTACTATTACTAATTTTTCTATTACTATTACTAGTAATACATTTTTTTACGGTGCAGTTTTTTTGGAAATACTTACAAATGTTTAGATTACACATACCTAGACAACACCGAGAACCAAAAACAAACAATTGCATTGCAGCCGGGGTTGTTACCGACGCGCCACAGAGGCCGTATAAATAAATAATTAATATGTATTGCTACGGTACTACTAAATTTAACTATAAATAACTATAATAGTAAAGCTCGTTGATTTACGAAGATAAATTTCCGATAAGTAGGTAGTACTTATTTATTTAGGATCAGAGCCTTATAAAAAAATATCAAATATTGCACGACGTTACACACAGCGCAAACTAGCCCCAAACTAAGCACTAGACTTGTACTATTATAGGCACTAGACATCGGATACTACTACATTTTACACTTTTTTTTTGTAAATAGGTAATAAATATGATAGGATAGAAAACAAAATTTATTTTTAACTAAAAATTCTTGCAACCGGCGGAACCAGCAACCTTCTGCATTGCAGTAAGGCCTTCCCCCGACGCACCAGAGGTCGTCACAAACTTATGTATCTAAATATTTTCTTTACATACAAAATCTAAACATTTTCTTTAGTAATTACTAGGTTAATTTGGCTAAAGTCTTCCTTAACTAAGTTCTTTAACTTACACCTATTCTATTCTACAATATTGTAATATTGTAGGACACCTATTCTACAATATTACAATATTTCAAACATGCAATTTATTTTCGAAAACGGTTTCACAAATTTTAATGATTTAGCAAAATTTTGATCCTTTGAAGTGTAAGTGATTTCTTGCAAAATTACCAACAACTGCTGGATTACATTTTCGAATTAACAGTTACATTTTACCGGGCCTTAATCGCGTATTTATTTATTTTCTTAGCTGGACGTTTCAAGTATGTTACAAATTTTCTCCCATGAAAATTAAACTTTCCGAACAGTAGAGATGAAAATATTATTTTAAACGGGATATTACCATGATTTTGATTATAATCTTGGCGCAGCTAGATATTTTAATTAAGTACGTTGTCTTGTTCACCAGCATCGTCAACAACAGCAACAAAAACAAAAGATCGTCTTTTGTTTTTGTTTCGACTGTCTTTTGTTTTTGTAACGATCCTCTTCTGTTTTTTTCTCTCGTTTGGATCTGCGGAAAACCCATTTTACATAATGTTCTGGATATAATCTACTGACTAAAATAGAACCAAATAGAACCCACTATCCACATTGTATCTGCTGGGGAAACATTCTTACTATACTACGTTTTTTTTATTTTCAGACTACGATCTGACGTTTTGGTTCTTTGTATTTGTATTTTTTTCTTCATAGTCTACAATTAAAAAAACGAAGTTTAGATCCACATGTATCTGTTTATAGATAAAGTGGGGATAATCCTAAATATCGCGTATTTAAATAGTTTTAGTGATTTACCCTTATTTAAAATAGGTAGGTAGGTACTTACCTAAAAAAATAAATAGATGAGTATAAGAAAATGATAAATAAACATTCGATAATCAAGGAATTTACCTTTTAAGGTTTACAATTTATTTTTCGGGTATTCAGTTATGGTTTTTTTTTTCAATTATTAAATCAATAACAAACACACACAATTAGTCGATGTATGATTTCTACATAATAGATGGTTGTTTAGCTTAGCACTATAGGTCCTAAGTAAACCCATTTTTCATCAAATCTAGATGATTTATATAGGCACGAGCAACTTAAAATCCATGCAATTCTTGACACTTTAGTGCTCGAAATATTATTAGGTAGAGAAGACTTTACCTATACCACCCTCTCAGCTTAGTCAGCAATGTCTAAAGAAAAGAACAGGTCGATACTTTTTAGTATCGACCTGTTCTTTTCTTTGAAGCTTGATAGGCCCACATAACTACGTGGGAATATCGAAAAAAAATTATAATTTCCTAAGTATAACGTAGGTAACCCAGAGCCAGGTTATTGGTTAATTTTAATCTCCACACAAAGGTTATTTAAATAAAACTTTCTATCGATTGATTTTTAATACCAAACAAAATCATAAATAGGACACACATAAAGAGAATGTTATGTTCGGTCTTGGCTACCTTTAGCAACTCCCAGTGACGAATTCTGAGAAACCCGTATTGGGAGGCACGTACGAGTAAGATTAGCTAAATCTCAACTGTTAAATGTAACAACCTAATAATAATAACGTATAACGTACCTATCGACCTATGTACCCATATTGGCAAGAATACGAAGGTATATAAACTTGGGCAGCATATTCAATACCTAACGTTAAATGTATCGTAGATACCTACACACCTATACTAGTAGACCTCGCGAGCACTTTATAGGAAAGACTACAAAAATAAAGACCTATATACATATGTAGGTACGTATTTAACGATCTTCAAAAAGCAGGATAGTTTCAAGTGAGGAGTTGGTGGTGAAAATTCGCCATCAGTGTTGTACCTTGTATATAAAGTTCCTACATATTATAGGTAGAAGTTAAATAGTAAGCTATTTACTGTATTTAGAAGCGCTATTCTGCTCATCATTTTGAAGATCCTCATTTTATTGAGTGTTATGAGACTAATTCTAAGTTACTTGTACATAAAAAAGAGTCCTTGAAAACGGATTTCATAGTGCTATCTAATATCAACAAAAAAAATATGCTCAGAGAACCTGTATACCAACTTCCTTCAAAGTGGTTGAAATAAACGACCTGTAGAGGAGAGGCAACAAACATACATACGTACTGACTGATAAAAGCACGTCAAATTCCTTCTTTGGCTGATTGCGGAAAACTTTCATTAATGTACGTACAGCTACGTTACATTATTTTATAGATGCTTAATTACTAATTTGTTATCAGGGCCGTCATCTTATGATAGCGGGATCTGTCTTCAGGAGAACAACGCCGCCGACACAAATAATTCTCAAAACATAAAAAACGAAGAGGAACTATCTCGGGTGTACCAGACTCTCTCACTACCATCCCTACCGCGCGATAATGCTAGCCCCAATACTAGGTAAGTACAAATTCTCTGGATCAATAAAATTTGGACTTGTCCTATATTCTAATCTAACAAAGTCAATAATAAATAAATAAATATTGCACGACATTACACACAGCGCGATCTAGCTCCAAACTAATCACAAGGCTTGTACTATGGGTACCAGACAACGGATATTCTACAATTTCTACATATTACACTCTTTTTTGTAAATACATACAATGATTCAAAGAAAACACCCACACCATAATTTTTATTTTAACAAATATTTATTTTTAAGCATAAATACTTGCATCCGGCTCGAATCGAACCCGCAACCTTCTGCATTGCAGTCGGGCCTTCGCCCGACGCGCCACAGAGGCCGTCAGGGAGAGAGCTTTAAAATTAATCCTTGTATTTTCCAGCAATGACGCAAATAATAAATCTAAATCCACTACACCGACCAGCCCTGGAAGTTCAGAAATGAAACCTCAATCCACTACGCCAACATCGCAAGCCCTCACCAAACCTCCATACTCGTATGTGGCTCTAATCACCATGGCTATACAGAACAGTGCAACGAAGCGAGCCACCCTTAGTGAAATATATGCGTACATAACGAAAGAGTTCCCCTTTTTTGAAAAGAACAAAAAGGGTTGGCAAAATTCCATTCGACATAATCTAAGTTTAAACGAATGTTTCATAAAAGAACCGCGAGAGGGAGGCGGCGAGAGAAAAGGAAACTACTGGACCCTTGGTAAGTCGTTGCAACAGTAATTTAGTAGGTGTCGACACGTCTTATTCAACTGATAGGTATGTTACTATAATTACTTAGCGAGATGATATCATTTGCACAGCGAAAGTACCTATTGCCCGAGCGTGATGTAATTCATGGCGAATTGCTAGCGTTAGTCGTATTTACAATGTTTAAGATTCCCGGTGGTCAGTGAACAATTGTTATAGATCCGCAATGTGGAGAAATGTTCGAGAATGGAAATTACCGTCGGCGTCGGAAAATGAAGCGACACTTTCGAGCGGCTCCTTATTCGAAGGCGATTTTCGGCGACGGGTATCACCACGTGGCTCACGTAGGCCAGCATGTCCCGCCGCATATGCAGCCGATACCACTCGGAGCTCGGAACTACTTCGGCACAGGATCGCCTTACCACCCGCCTTCTTACCCCAGATATGACACGTAAGACACTACTATTCTATTTAAAGGCGTATTAAGCGCGATAACTAACTCACGGCGGGTAGGTGGTTCAAATAGCCGAGTTGCTAATTAATTATAATATCATGATGGGTCGGTTTTTTTTGTTATTAATTCATATAGTTCGTGGGAGTTGTTTTTCCCTCGATTATGATGGATAGTACCATTACTGCTTATTTACTTATCGTATGGCTAATGTAAGTGGGTACTGGTACATGGGAGCATAACACTTGTTTAGGAGAGTATATAAACGGGCATAATAAAATTTATAGCCAAAAGAACGGCTTCAACCGTTCTTTTGGCTGAGTATAGGATATTACTTTGAAAAACCTCAAATAAAAAAATATTTTTTTTATTTTTAGTCAAAATTATCAAGGTTAAATTTTAAAGGAGTATCTTACTTTCAACAATTTTTATTACAAAACGGGTACCTAGAGACGAAAAAATGGAGAGTTCATTACATTTGTTATTTGCCGTTTAGTCGGCAAATGTGACGAGTAGTCAGCTTTCCCGACTAGTCGGCCCATCTCTATTAGAACACATTTCCTTTGTAAAATAGTTAGGTACGTCTGCAATCATATTTAGACTAAATGTAACATACAACAATGACTAACAAACGTAGGAACTTTATTCGTTTACTGACACTAAATTAACGTAATGTCTATTTATTAATAATTTTTAATAAATATTTACGTATCTGGTATGCATGTTTATATAACAAACACTAATGATATACAGATACGTTTGACTTCCGATTTCCGTAACGCTCCTTTAAACTTTGCAATATCACATCGTTTATATCATTAAAGTAATTAATTAAGTCTTCAACATTGATATTGACTCTAGTATGACCTTATTATGATTCTACGTGTCCTTTAAGAGTGATAAGTTCACCTGACGTTACACTCATCGTTCAATTATATTGTGTAATCAAAAATGATGATAATGTGGGCTACATAAACAATATAACTATCTACTTGTCGATTAAATGTGTTGAGGTCAATTTAAAAACTTACTAGTAATGTCATACTTTGTTAAGGGCCCTATATCTGCTAAACTGAAAATCCATGTCGGGTGCATCGAAAATTGTTGATTATTTCATGACGTAATGTCGTAAAACTTTTTTTTGTGTATGGATTGTAGGCGACATTGTTTCCGATATTATAGTGCAGTGTCCATACAAATATGTCGAAACGTATTGAAGCCTATCGACATTTTAGCCAAATCAGACATTTATTGTCTAAAATTTGGATAGGCTTTACACCAATAGGAGGTTCTTGTCTTAAAACTACACCAAAATGTAGGAAACAATGTCACCTACAATCCATACACAAAAAAAAGTTCTACGACATTCCGTCATGAAATAATCAACAATTTTCGATGAGCCCGACAGGGATTTTCAGTTTAGCGACTATAGGGCTCTTAATAGGTATTCTAAGGTCTCAAGATGTACCTATACTTAAATCACAACAACATAATAATTTTCAGTACAATTAAAAAAAAATTAAAGTTATGATAGTGTGTTACTTATTATTTATTAAATATAAGTAAGTAAAAGCAGATATCTAGATAACCAACTGGATAATATTGGTGTTTAAGAGTAGTAAGCAAATAACCGTAATTATTATTTATTACACTATTACAGTTTCTCGAATGGAAATTACTGGAAATTACATTACTGGTTATCTTTGCTGCAAAATCTATACCTACTTCATAAATATAAAGTACTTAGTTTCTTATATACCTATTCGTAAATAAATTGTAACTACGTACTACTCAATATACCATATTATTAGCTACATCGTCTCCATATTCATAGTTGGAAGCGTCTTAGGCCTTCAGATTTGTTTATCTTGTACCTACAATTTCAGGTCATGGTTAACGCAATCGCCCAGCAGTTTGAGTTACGCGTCGGCCTGCGGTGGCATGGGGCGCAGTCCGCCGGGTTGTACTCCCCACGGTGGCATCCCACACCAATCGGCAGTCTCTGTCAACCCTTTTGCTACTCACCAGCTACAAGGACAGGTAAGTTTTTAGTAAGGTGTACAGGTTGCTTTATTAGGGTTCCATACCCAAAAGGGTAAAAACGGGACCGTATTACTGAGGCTCCGCTGTCCGTCTGTCACCAGGCTGTTTCTCATGAACCGTAATAGCTAGGCAGTTAAAATTTCCACAGAAGATGTATTTCTTTAGCCGCTACAACAACAAATACTAAAAACAATATAAATCAAATATTACAACATATATACAACAAACGTGATTCATTCATAGAAAGTCATGACTTATGAGGGTAAAACCGAGGGATGTTACTACGAGGCAAGTGAAGTCGTGCTAGTATGTGAAAATAATGTAGTCTGCATAAGATAGTTTAACTGTTAATACCAAATGTAGAAAAGTTAGCATGAGCAAGTTATTTCTAATGTCAAGCTTTCATTGTTTTCATGGAACGATATTAATCACTAAGCAATTTGCTAACATCTTTCACATTTGCGAAATATGTTTTTATAAGTACCTACCTACTTAATTAAATCGAGATTAAAATTCGAGCGGAACGTGAATGCGTTCAATGCAACACTTAATCAAATACTTATGTTTGTTTACAAGTAGTTAATATAAGGCATTATCGGAATTTAGAAACTTTGTTTACGTTTATAGAGGTAATACTAACCTCGATGGCTTGTAATCGGGGGCGGATCGTCTTATATACATTTTTAACTCCTATCATCGGAGGTCCGAAAATGTTTCACATACCATTTAAAATCATAATGATCATTCTTCATAAAAAAATTAAAAACTAAATATTAAAATATATAATCATTGAAATTCATAATATCACTATTCATACACTTCATTTTTACTAATATTTGTTTTAATATATTAGTTTATCATAATGATCGAAACTCATAATCATTCCAATAAATAACTTTGATATTCATACATGTGTTTTATTCTAATATTCATTTTTATAAATTTCTTAATCATAAGTGTTTTATGCATAATTATTGAAAATCATAATATCTTTTTTCTTACACTTGTTTTACCTACTATATTCATCTTACTTGAATTTTGAAATAAAATATACGGAGCACACCAACTCGGATAAGTTAGGTTAATGTAAGAACATGATTACGCGCAGCCTAATTACTATAAATAAAAAAAACCTGATATATCTTAATCATTAGTGTTTTTATTACAACATTATTAACTAAAGAGTAATATCTAAGAAGAAATATAATAATAGTATAGAAAATATACATTATGAGTTAACTCCGTTTCAAAAAGAAGATCGCCAGAACACAAGTCAAAAACCATCTATAATGTCACAAAGAGTTTGATAATGGGGTAGTTCATAAAAAGTTTTGTTAAGTTGCGTTATTAATACAAAAATTATGATAAATGTCTGTTATAAAGTAAGCTATTCTGAACAACGATATTATGAGTTGAAATATGTTCTTAGTAACAACAAAACATAATTTAACGAAAGCAATATGATCACTAAATGTTATGAAGAAAAAAATTATGATTTTAAACTGTTCTTGGGAGTAACACTATTAATAAAAAAATGATGATCATTAACTATTATGAGCTCCGATGGTAGTAATAAAAAAAGTATGATAAATAAAATTATGAACACAAATCGGTAGTAAGACAAAGAATATGACTTAAAATTTTATGTGAGCCAATATATATATGTCGGAGTGTGGACTGATAAGCTAACCAAACTCCTTACTAGAAGAATCGGATCGCCAGTGTTATTTGTGACACTGACAGAGTCTACAGCAGCGACGTGTTGTGGTTGTTGGTTGCTATGCAACGGATATCATTCATCTGGGGACTGTCGTGATGGCTTGTAGAAACTGTCTCGCGTTCCGTATTCTTTCTATCTGAATATTGTTACCTACCATATGATTTGAACGTTGATTATACCCAGTAGGTACCTCATCATAGTTGTTATTATTGAGCCGACATCTACCCAAGTCCGCCCACTAGAAAACCCAAGTATGCCCACTAGGAGATATAAGAGAGCAAATACAGAAGTAAAGCACCCTCCTGACGACATCATCATACCTCCCTACGACATATATATATATTTTTCTGTGAACAACACACAGCGCCATCTAGCCCCGTGGTAAGCGACTAACAACGGATATAATACTTATATTTATTTTTCTTTTGTAAATACATACATATTCTACATAGAGGGACACCCAGACCAGACACAAATATTTATTCTATAAGCATAAATACTTGCACCCGGCGGGAATCGAACCCGCAACCTCCTGCATTGCAGTCGCGCTTTCGCACGGCGCGCCACAGAGGTCGTCAAAATATGGACCCCTTGTAATCAAATCAGACATATTTTTTGCCTAAAATCATGCTTAGGAATGAGTGTTTTCATTGGTTCAATGAGAAAAAATGATTAGAATATTCACAGATTGGAATATTAGAATATTCACATACAGTGGAGTATGGTCCGAGTAGTGAGAACATGCTTTGTCTTTTTCTGTGACAAGAACTTTCAGAGTTGACAGGCAGAAACAAAAAGTGGTAAAATTACTCCGACCTTACTACACGTTTATTAATAAGGCTAAACAAAGATATAGGTAGGAACTTCATCGATCATGCATTCATTTACGACTTTTTTATACAAATAAGTTAAGTTCGATACCATTAGTAAACCAAGTTAACTTTTTGCAGTTGCAGAGTCCGCTGCAGCCAATACAGTCCATGTCGATGAACTCGTATAATACTCTTGGAGTAAACGCTCTAGGTAAGTTTTTAAATATACCCCTTACTTATAAACGATGATTAACACATGACTAAGTTATATAACGTTTGCCTCTGTCTGTCAACTTTTAAACTTCATGTCACAGTAAAAGACACGATACATAGGTCATGGAGTTAATCATCGTTTATAAGTAAGGAGGATAGCATCCATTTATTTATTATCGTTTTTTTAGGTACTATTATTCTTTTCAGTTTTTAACAGTAAACCTAAAACAGAATATATGGAGTAATCCTACTAATACCTACACTATTTAAACTTACACAATTTCCGTTCATCATTTATTAGACACGTAAAAATGATTATCTAGACCCGTGTGTCATAAATTCTACTAATATTATGAAGGTTAATGATTATGTGTAAGTAAGTAAACTATACACTAGTTTGATATCACAGAAAAACTAAAAAAATCGATTGTGATGATTAAAAAAAAAAAGATTATTAAAAATGATAATGTAACTCGTTGCAGACGGATCGCCGAGTCCTGGTCCCGCGTACGCACCTTCTGCCGGTGGTTTCTCACCGAACAGACACCACGATATCGTCACTTCATCGGATACTGCAGTCACAAGATTTCCTTTTTGGGCTGAAGGTAATCTATTAATTCCACATCTATGATTATGTTTTATTTCCACACAAAGTTCCATAGGTGTATTAACAAAAGTTTAGTATTGAGTAGGTACCTACTTTCCTTAAAAGCCATCGCAACGGCGCGGCGAGCGCGGGCGTGGCGGAGCAGGAGGAAATAAAATTTCAAAAATGACGGACCGCGTCATTACACTCAGCGCTAAGACACGCTCGCTTCGCTCGCTCGCCAAAGCGCTGAGTGTAATAATGTTCTAACATTAGCCTAACCTATATCCTAGTCGGGGTGCTCCGTATAATTTCTAAATGAATATCAGAAAGGGATTTGTACTGAAAAGGAAGAAGATATTGAGACCATATTACGATTTTTTGAAACATACACAGAATTAGATTTACTTAAAGCGATCGCATATTATTTGAGACTAGCCTAAGTATTTTCTTTTTAATAAAAAAACTGAGGCGATAGGTTCTCGTCACTGTGTTAGATGTCCAAAAGATCATGATTCACCATTGGTCTTCAAATAAAGGTACGATGGCTCTAAAATGTTTAAAATTAATTAATTGATTTGGAAATCGATAAGGCGGCTATAGACCTTTAGATTTAACTGTGCAGTCCAGTTAAAACTGCGCAGTAAAAGGTCTGTAGCCTGGCTTAGTGCATACGCGTCACTTCTGTACGTATATCGTCATTAACAGTTTGGCCTTTTTTGTTTCATTTACTTAAAATCTCTTTATTCTCATAATGCCGAAACGCACGTGTTAAGCGCAGAATGTCGAGAATACGTGGTTCGTTTACAAGAGTACTTTGAAAGAGAATAGCGGACCGTTGCTACCTATAATCCAATTGCCCAAAGCTGAAGATGCTTTTTGTATCGTAGTTTGTACCGTTTCTAAAATAATCGGAGAAAAATATGGCGAAACATCATCTCCAGAGACTGAGGTACATGTGGAAAAAAAGATGTCGACACCCAAGAAGAAAAGGAGATTTCGAATAATAATAACAAATCACATAATAATAAACATAATATGCGTATTATTGACGCGGCGTATGTATATCCAACTTTAAAGAAATTATTAGTATCCCTTACAGACTTTGAGATTAAGCACCACCCTTCATAAAATTGGCTTCGCTTATAATTATAAGAAAAGCGATAAAAGAAAAATAATAATGAAGCGCAAAGATATTGCACTGGAACGGTTGACTTTCTAAGAAAAGCCAAAGAAATTACTAATTGGGATAGAATAGTTTTTCTAAATAAGCTGCTTAGTTACAAACAAAGCAGTTTTCAAAGTGGGAAACTCTTCTCCAGATAAATCAGTTCCTGAGATTTTTTGACAGCGCGATTTCTCGGTGTTATAAATTGTTATTTTTTACACCAATTCTGTCAATATCATCAAATCTTATCATCATATTATTATCTAATTAAATAGTTTCGATTGCGATTAAATATTCGCACCTAAGAAGAGCAAAAAGAAATATGAGCTCATTGACTAGAGTGCGTTTCATCTTTAAATTCCTATGCCGTCATGTTGGTAGCAAAGCCTAAAAGTGCAAAATACAAAAAAAATAATGTGCTACCTTGAATTTAGAATTTAGATTTGTATATAAATAATGAATGGACGAATCTTCCTGTATTCAAGGTTTAGGGTATAGCACGTTCAAGATATTAAGGCAAGACTTTTTTGTATTGCTACCAACATGACGGCATAGGTAATTAAAGATGAAACGCACTATAGCATTTTGGCTCCTGCCAAAAGTCAGTTCATAAATTAGACTACGTACTATACGTACGTAGTCTGTACGTAATGTTATAGTTAAACTATAACTTAGATAATCCTAGGCAGATTTTAGAATGTATATTCATATTGTTGAAAAATATTAGTAACAGTGTCAAATGTGCATAATAAACCATTGTTACATACATAAAGAAGGACCAGATTAATGTCGTTGTCATGGGTTGAAAACGAAAAACCTAATCGAATTTCATTGCCATCTACACTATGCACAAAGAACTTCTAACAGGATGAGTCCAACAAAAAAGTTATTTTAAAACTCCAACCATTGCAACAAAGTATACTCCACAAATAAACTGTGCACCATCACATAACAAGGAACCCCTTCCTAATGAACGAAAGGTTCCAAATTCCACTTCGTATAGCGCTCTAGTTTATGAATACTCCGTTAGATGGCGTTAGTAGGTTTGGTTTACCAGTTATGGAGTCCAAATTTTAACTCATTCGCTGTACATTGGACTTCTTATTCCAACCAGACATAGTTACTTAATTGACAAATCGTATCGACATTGAAGCACATAATATATAAAAGTTAGGTACAAGTATGCTAAGTTTCATGCTTTGCACGACGTTACACACAGTGCAATCTAGCCACAAACTAAGCACTAGGCTTGTACTATGTGTACTAGACAACGGATATACTACATATCATACTTTTTTTCTGCTTTCTGACGGATGGAACCATAATGGGGTTGAAAACTGCCATTTGCTCACTTCAGATGAGACGGTACTATTCGATGATCCCTACTATTTGTCAAACTTCATAGTTTATTCGCAAACAAAGTTATTTTGAAATAATTTTTCAAAATGATGCTTTGTTCAGCTGTGGATTGCAGAAACATAGGAAATCATGTACTCCCCAAAGATGCTAAATCTCGAAATTTTATCTACATCTAAATCCTATTTCGACCTTAAGTTTTTAACCCCATTCAGGTTAACAAGCCGTCTTAACAAACGAAAGAGGTTTGAATCAATCCTAATATTTTCGAAGTATTTAACTTGAATTCAAAAATTGAACTAGCTACCTGCTAGGTAAACTGTGATTTTGTTTTCGCATGATGTTCGCCAGAACTACTAAGTTGTTATTATTAAACTCAACCGACCACGTATAATATTGTTAATAGGACACGCTGGTCTTTTTTATGGTAGAACATCAGGACTGAAGCAAGGGGAACGGAACCGGACAACGAGGAACTCCCATGGCAAATCTCTTGAATTTCCTATGTTCCTTGTTGTTTCCTTTGTTCTTGAAAACTTGTGTCCAAAAACCCATGCAAACATTACTCTGTCGTGTCGTGGTCAATAACGTGGTGTTGTCGTGTTTCTCCAGGAGGATCGCCGAGCCCGAGCGGCGGATACGTGCCAGCGACCAGCTTCTCCCCGACGCGTCGCCACGAAGCGGTCACTTCGTCCGACAACACAGGCGCGGGCGCACGCTTCCCGTTTTGGCCAGACGGTGAATAAACACGGCTTTTTCTTACAACAAACCAATTTTTTCATTAATATCTAAGTATAAAATTAAGTCGATGTTAAGTGTAGGTATTTATTGTAATAAGTAGTCTTTCTTTCGACAGTTGGCGCGAGGGAAGAACCTTTTTCGAGTCTCGTTTGTAATGCAGCTTCATATTCGAAATGTTTTATGTAAACCAAAGTTTGGAGGGAAACACAAGACTAGTTATTTTAAGTGTGAAAGATATGGAAATGTTATTGTATATTTTATCGGAGGCAATTTTTTTTCATTGTATAAAAATTGATAATTTGGTAGGAAACGTATGCGGTAGGTGAGATGTTGACTAGTTTAAACTTTATATCTAATTTTAATACTATGATCGACAGATTGTTTTGGGAACAAAAAATGTGTATTCGGATATCCTTATGAGGATAGTCTCCATTCTCTTTCTCCATACAAACGTAGTTTACATTTTCCTCCCTGGATAAAGACATTTGAGCAAATATGTTTATGCCATAAAACTTATATCTGTCATGACTATGCATCTACCTTTTTATTTTTTTCATTTTTTTATTATTTTAATTAGAAAAAATAATAATAATAAGGTAGATGCATTGTCATGACAGATATAGGTTTTATGGCAGAAACATATTTGCTCTAATGTCTTTATCCAGGGAGGAAAATTTAAACTACGTTTGTATGGAGAAAGAGAATGGAGACAGACTTTCCTCTTAAATGAAAGGGACAATAATTGAGCTTTTATAATTAAGATGAAAAGTTTATTGATGTAAAATGCATAGAACTATACAAAGATCTCCTTTGAAAGTAGGATGGCCAAAGTTTTTTCTTTCTTTTGTGTTATTTCAACACGAAATACGAAGGATTTGGCAAACATTTGGTAATATAAAATTCTCTTACAAATTATAATATCCAAATTATTATATCTCTTGTAAAAAAAAAGAATCTGAGTCGGCCTAGAATCTGTTTTAGGCGATCTTGGTTGGCGTGATTATGTCACGATTGCTTAAAGGCCCAGTGCGAGTGTGCACAAAAGATAAACGTTTGACTTTATTTTAGTGCGCAGGACCGTTTAGTAGTCCTGAACAGGACCGTTTAGTAGTCCTGCGCAGAGCAGTTTTGGTCCTGCTATGAGCGGTCATAGCATGAATTTAGAGTCAAAATTACACCCTTAATTGTTATGGGCAAGAAATATAAAATTTAAGTGAGTTTGTGTTGTTGCTATTGTAGTTATTTATGTTATTATAATAAATAATTGTAAAATAATGGAACGTTATTCTTACTGATAGATTTTTCTAGACATAACTTTTAACACTATTCCGTTTTAAAGCTAAAGTCCCTGGCCAATTTATTTGACTTAAAAGTTAAATTTGTTAATAATTGTAATAATTTTGCGATGTCTGCTATATTTGATGTGAGAATATATTTAGGTCGCTTATAAAATTGTTATTTTTTTAACTATTTGTTTTTGATTAGGTATATCAAAAATTCATATCAACGTTAATTACGTCAAAAAATTGCCTAGGGACTATATATGTATAATAATATATACAAATATGTAGCTTTGAGACGAATAGCGACAAATATTTTATTGTTACCTACACATCAAGGATAATTTTGTATTTTGAAAAAAATGGCGCTTCTTCCAAAATTCAAAAAATTTCGCCCTCTAACTAATGCATAGAAGATTGAAAAAATTATACATTTTTTTAAATAAAATTTGTAATAGCAAATTTTACAGTGGTGGAGAAAGTATTTGAACAAGAAAGCAAAATACTTTTATTTATTTACACTTTAAAAGCTTTCAAGTAGGTACTAGATTCATCTATAAAGTTATAGATTTATAAAATTATAAATGCGAAAGTTTAGATGTTTGTGTGTCTGGAAATTAAATGTTCAAAGTGCTGAAGACACTATTTCTTCTTGCAATATTAAAAACAGCAAACAGTAGAATTCTGTAAACAATCCACGGTAGATGGCGCCACCACGAGCCTCACTCTTAAAAATAAAAATAATGCTTTCCTTATATTCATCTTTATTGCTTGATGCAGCTGGTAGTTGTGGGTTTCTTCAAAACCTGCATCGAAATTTACTTTGTTTTTTATTTAATGTTGATCTCAGGACACTCAATTCAATTCACAATCATAATAACGTAGGTATTTTGTTTGAAAATGAGATTATCCTGTCGTTCACCTACGTGTTATGAAATACAAATAAAATATCCTTCCAAATGAGGCCTAGTTTCTTTTATCTAGTCAACTTGCCAACAACTCCATGCTTCCTGAATACAGGGGGCATGTTATCTATAATTCTACAATCCAACAAAATAGTCAGATTGCTGCGCTTCTTCGTACGTAGGTACGTACTTGTGGCGGTGGAACTTATTTGCCTAGAAAAATCCTTTAAAGTCTAAGACTTAAAGACTCCAAGGTTGAGGGGGGCAGGAAGTTCCACTTCTTAGCAGTACGTTCGAGAAAGGTGGATGCGTAGCGCTTCGTACGCGAAAAGGGGACGCCAATCCTGAATGGGTGACGTTTGTTAGTATCCCTCGTCGTAGGAAGGAGGGAACAAAATCCTGCGAGCATTCTCCGAAGTACGATAGAAGACCGACAGGCTGGTGAATTTTCATATTTCCAAAAGCCCAAACCGCTGGTCCTAGAGAAAGTCCACAATTGGAAAGTGTGTTCTTTTTGGTGTGTAGGTATTATAAGGGTTTTCCGAAATCTCCGAAAAAGGGGGAAAGGAAAGGTATTTTATTCTACTAATCGATAGACATGAAATTTTGGTACACAAACAGCATGGGGACGGGGCAATCCTAATCTTAATCCTGATCGTGATTCTAATCCCAATTCTTAGAGTAACTTGATATAGCTTGTAGGAGTCGAAATACAGTTGGTTTTGACAGTATATAACATTATATACTGTCAAAACCAACTGTATTTCGACTCAATGTGGGCCTCATTTTGTTGCTTGGGAACGTACTATTCTAACATTAGAATAGTACGTTCCCAAGCAACAAAATGAGGCCCACAAAAATGTATAGTGCAGCAGCACTAATAACGGTCTCTTGGTGGACTCTGCTACTGAATTTCGAAGTACGAAATTCCGAAGTTTGTGAGACCAAATGTGTATCAGTGCGATGTTCGTTAGTTCGAAAGTACAATGTAGCGAACTACGAAATTGCCACGACGGGTATAGTACGTACAAATGCCAAAACGTACAAATTGCTTATTGGTTCAATTGTTAAAATGTACAATAGTTAAAAAGTATGAATGCTAAAATGAAAAAATGAAAATGAGCGTCAAAATGTTCAAAGTGCTTGATTATTCCCGTGTCAAAATGTACAAATGTTAAAAACTTCAAGTTCTCGATTGTGCCATTGTGCGACAGATGCGTATTTGAACTTCTCCATGCAGTGCGGAAACGCTTGGGCCTGGCCTAAATATGCTTAGTCCTAGGGAACATCCACGAGCGGGTAGCTTTTGATTACAAAATTGGAAAGTAAATGTCATATAGAGCTCCTTCCTCGCTATACATAACTTACAAATATATATTTTGAGTCATATAATTAAAATCTCCTTACATTATCTAAACCCTTCAAATAAGAGATAGGAACTGCTTGAATGAAATGCGTCACGATGTAATAGAATTTAAAATTAGATCGATTTAATTGTTATTTTGTTTCTATTATTTCCATGATTGTGTGAAAATGGACGAAAATAAATCAGTAATTGGGTTAAAAACTGCCATTTGCTCACTTCAGACGGCGCTACTGTAGCACGTCTGACTTTACTTGACACCTTCATAGTTTTTTCGTAAACAAACATGGTTATTTTGAGATAATTTTACAAAATAACGCTTTGTTCAGCTGTGGATTGCAAAAACATAGCAAATCATTTATTCCCCAAAGATGCTAAAAGAAAAAAACAGTGGATAAAAGCTATGAGGAGAAAAAATCGACCTAGTAACTATTTAAGGTTATGTGCTGTCCATTTTAAACCTAATGGTTTTTTTGAGAGAAATTCCTACACAGGTAAGACGTTTCCTTTCTTAAAACTACTAGTGTAGGTACCTACCTATTGGTCTAAGGTTATAATAGTGTACTATTGTAACGATAGTCTGTATGAGAATGTATACCTATTCTAGGAATAGACCATTCCTTAGTTTTTACAGTATTTTCCACCTATCATCAATGATCATCGATCAGTGATCATCACAGACGTTTCTCTCATGCCAAGCTTTGTGTAAATTAGGGTCCTTATCTTACTTTATCCACATTTTCTCATTCATTCAGGTGATAAAAATAAATAAAAAGTATTGAGGAAAACAGCAGTTCCTTCCATATTTTCTTTTACCAAAGTAATTACCGAAATAAAGCCAGGAAACCAACAACGGTTAAACAGACGTCTAGAAAGAAGCAGAAGGAGACAGTGCTTAGATACAGCACCTGGACCTAGCAGAATACAAACCGAAAATAATAAATGCTGCAACTTTAGAGAAAATATTATGAAATGAAGGAAATTTTACTTATAAATTAAAGACATTTTTCGGTTATAATCACATGGTGTTTATTTTATTACTTTAGGCATTGTTTCAACGCTCAACGTTTTGAGACCTTTACAGGTCTCTTCTTCAGGATTGACTGAGATGTTTTTGTGATTTGTCATTCTAATGTGTTAAAAAGTTACTGTGAAACTACTGTCTTATCAAAATCTAAAATTAAAAAAGGTATCAAAACGTTCCTGTGTACACAGACTCTAGCTAGATAGCAAAGTTAGACTAATATTTATTATTAACTATGCATAAAGCGGGTCAGTCAGCTAGGCCGGACCGGGCAACAGATTTACACCGAACTTTACACAAACAGATGTGCTTACTATGTGCCTCCAAACCACTTCCAGCGGCACATTCACAATGACTGACTTCTATAATAGTGCCATTTCAATCTATTTTCAATAAAACTATGTAAAGTAGTTTCTTCATTTGTCCTTTGCATTGCACATGAAAGTAGGCATAGTTTCCTTCAAAGGCAACACGAAGAGTAACCAAACTTCTGCTTTCATAATAACAGACGACTTTTGGGTAGTAGGTACTTAAAACCTCTCCGCAAACTCTTGGATGTGGTGTTTGGGACAGCGGTGGTAAATTGGTGCTAACGTTAACATCTCTAAAGTGACTTATATCAGGAAACTCAGGAATTTCGTCATCGAGTTCCTCTTCGACTCCAATAATACTGTTTCTATCGTACGCCTCTAGCCTAAAACAAAAACATAGAAAATTCATGAAAAAATACCCTTGTCAACCATTTGTAAACAAAGACTTATTTTTAATAAAATCATAAAAATTACAAGTCGTACGACCCCGAAAATAAGCACGTATACTTATCTCAACATGTAGGTACTTTTTACAAAAGGGTTTTTACATATTTCCAACATATAAATCAGTACAAAGCCTTTTTGTAAAAAATAACAAACAAACACTAAAATGCACTTTTTTACTAACCTTTCAATCAAAGCAGCTTTTTTTCCGCTAGTAGACGCATTCCTTTCTCTCAGCTCCCCTTTTAATTGGATTATACTCCACGTTGAATACATTTTAATTCACAAAATTCCTAAATACACATGCAATCACAGTTGAAGTTTGGTGACATCTGGTCATGCCACACTAGCGCCACCTGCCTCGACCTTTTAGTTTATAACCCCATTTTTAGTATTAATCAAAAAGGAATAGATACGTTGCTGTATGGACTACACAGATTCAATTTTCGTCGTGAGAATAAGGACACAACGCTATGGCAATGCGTCAATCGAGACTCTTGTGCCGCATCTCTAACACTCAGTAATGATAAAATATATGTGGTAAGAGAAGGTCACCACACCTGTACGCCACCATCTAAATCGATCAATAAAAATTATGTAGCTTTTCAAAATTGCAAAAAAAAGTGTGTGAAAATTATAATTCAGTAAAGGAAATATTCGAAGAGTGTTTTCAAAATGAAGAAAATGATGATGATTCAGACGTTTCGGATCTTTCGCCAACATTTAATATCAAGAAGCGATCCCTGTATAGAGCGAGAAAAGAATTCTTAGGGGTAAAGTCAACAACATTTACAAAATTGGAAGAAGTAGAATTGCCAAAGATATTTTTTTATTGTGGGAAGATGGCACAGAGGAAAAGATTTTAGTCTTTGTCACAAAGTTGGGTTTAAAAACGTTAAGAAATTGTGCATGACCAAATGGTTTTTGGAGACGGAACGTTCATGGTGGCGCCTAATCCTTTTGAGCAATTATTCACCATTCATTTAGATTATTTTAGCACAAATGACGAGACAAATGTAGTGCCCATCATTTATTCGTTGCTGCCTAATAAAACCACAAACACGTATGAACGCCTCTTTACTTTTCTCCGAAACGAATTAGACATAACCATTACAACATACACATGTGATTTTGAAAGAGCACAGATAAATGGTGTAAAGAATGTGTTTCCCGACTGCGAAATATCAGGATGTTTTTTTCACTTTAATCGAGCAATTTGGAGAAAAGGTGCGGCTCTGAAGCTGAATGAAACTAAAGAAGGCGTTAAACTAATAAAACGGACATCTTTGTAACCCCTTCTGCCTGCACATTTACTCTCTGAAGGATGGACTGAAATCCTTAAAGGCCGCTCCACATTCTCACGAGAACGCGAGAAACATGCGAGAAACGAGAATGTGGAAGCGATTCGCGTATTCTTCTCAAGTTCTCGCGTTGTTCTCTGGCTTTTCTCCACTTTTTGTCGGTTTTTTGGCGCGAGACAAAGGAGCGCGAGAACGTGAGAACAGGCGAGAACGTGTATTGACTCCACACTCGCATGTTTCTCAGTAACAGAGAAAGTTATTTCATTGGCATGATTATTATAAAGTGTTGATCATTTTTGCTTGCATTAATAAATCATCAACGTGATCAATGTTTTTTTTTTTAAATAATCATGAGACATAAAAATTATAAAATAACAACCTACATAGTCGTTCAAAAAGTACTTAAGTACCTTGTTCTATTACGATGAATACTTGTCATCCACCATCTTCTTTTTCGCCACTTCTTTTTAATAACTTTTTTCTCTTTAGCATACGTATAATTATAATATGCGAATGCGCATAACAATAAACTTGTCGCAGCGGTTACTTCTGCGTCCATCGTCATCGAGCGCAAGAACTGTAGTGAGAACTATTTGAGAACTTTGTGAGAGTGTGTACCCAAAGAAGTTCTCGCTACAGTTCTCGCTGAGAATCTCCGGAGATTCTCGCGTGAATGTCTCGTGAGAATGTGGAGCGCCCCTAATAACGTTTCAGAAAAAACTTTGGCAGTTGAGAAATTTGAAAAATATTTTGAAATCCAATGGTTGTCTAAATCTCTGCTCGCAGAAATCAGCAATAGTGACCAGCGACACCGCACAAACAACTGTCTGGAGGTATGGCACGGACGTCTAAAAAAGTGAATGCGGTTAAAACCGAACTTATACAGGGTGTCCACGTTCGCCTGATCTAAATCCACTTGATTTTTTTTACTGGGGGTGTTTAAAGGAACAATTATACAAAAACCCATAACCACAATTGAAGACCTGCGTCTACGCGTCCACGAAGCGGTACAACAAATAGGAGAAAATTATAATCGTGTCCTTAAGAGATCGTTTTTAAAAAGGTTAAGGGCCTGTATAAGGGCAAGAGGAGGACAATTTGAGCATTTGCTGTAACATTATGACATATTAAATCTTAATAAGTGTCCTTTTTTGTACAATACTTGTTTCAACTTTTTCATGTAAGATAGTACCTTCGATGCATTCATAGCACTAGCTTAGTAACTTATGACAAAAAGTTATTAGTATAATATTGTTATAGAATCCTTATGAAATAGGCAATTTTTTTCAATAGTCGGCCAGACAGGTTTCATACATTTTTTTTACACCACAGATGCTCAAACTTAGCAGAAAGTAAAGTTTATAAAAATAAATCTTTGGGGACTGTAAGTTACTAACTAAAGTATTTAAAAAAAAATAAGGTGATTTACAAACATCAATATTAGTGAACACATGGCGAAAAAAAAACAATGCTATCGCTTAATCTGTGGACGTGATGCCCCGAAATGTGCAAAAAAGTAGTCATTTTTCAATTTTTACTAAAAAGTGACGTACAGCTCGAACCGTTTGAGATAGAAAAAAAATCGTATTCTGGGCAGCCGACCCTTCCCGGCCCGCTGCCCGTGCAGGGATATCCACTGGTCTCCGGACACCCTGTATCATCTATTACTATTATAAAGCGGAAGAGTTTGTTTTTTTGTTTGTTTGTTTGAACGCGCTAATCTCAAGAACCACTGGTCCGATTTGAAAAATTCTTACGGGGTTGGATAGTCCATTTATTGAGGAAGGCTATAGGCTACTTTTGATCCCGATATTCCCACGGGATCGGGACTAATGCGGGTGAAACCGCGGCGAGCTGCTAGTAGGTACTTAATAAAACGCAAGTGTAACTAGCTCACTGTCTGACTGACTGACTGAATGATGGACAGATTCTAGGCTAAACGGCTGGGTGTAGAGACTTGAAATTTGGAACATAGGTTATTTAGGGGTTGAAAGTGGGCACTAAGAACTGGTTTTTGGAAATTCCACCCCTAAGGGGGTAAAAATGGGAAAAAACGTTTGTATGCAACTTCGTAACGGCTTGACCTAGATACTTGAAATTTGACATATATATTGATATGGGGTAGTAAGTGAATCTCTAAAAGTTTTTTTTCCAAAATTCAACCCCTAAGAATGTTTAATTGGGGATGAAAGTTTCTATGGGAATTGATTCAAAGAGATTTTGTTACTGTTTAAAAGATTATATAAAAGATAATATAAAAGATTGTTGATTCAATTAAATGAAAAAGAGATTTCACTTAATCACTTTTTGAAGTCCATAACGCAGCTACGTGATCGATATAACAAGTTTGTTAAAGAGTATGGGAAATTAAGTTTACAGAGAAGATTATAAAAAAGAGTACATTTATTTAATTTAAAGATACCTAATAATATTAAGCAATTTATTTGTTTTTATAATTTCAATAATTAGATATAATATCGAATAAATAAATATATAACAAATACCCCAACTGTTTTAATTAAAAAAAATGTGTCTATATTTAGGTCCCGGGCTCTCGAGAGAGATGCAACCGGGAACAACGCTCGGATGATGATGAGGAATTATATAATATTAATATCTTTCCACCAACATAATATCAATAGCTATTTAAAAAAAAGTTGTGTTTTTAATAAACTGATTAACTTGGCAATCGCACTTAAGTAGGTAATATGTATTACCTATGAGTTAAATTGTGTATTCATGCGATTGCAAGCGTGTTTTGATAGGATATCATTTCTTTTTGTTTTACTTCTTGAATTTCCATAACTATAAGTATACCTATAGACACCGTGTTTATACAATGTCTGCTTGGTTACTGAAATTGAGGATGTAAGTAGTATGTATGTTTTTATGGGGGGCGGATCGTCTTACATAAAATTTTAACTCCTATCATCGGAGGTCCGAAAATGTTTCACATACCATTTATAATCATAATGATCATTCTTCATAAAAAATTTAAAAACTAAATATTAAAATATATAATAATTGAAATTCATAATATCACTATTCATACACTTCATTTTACTAATATTTGTTTTAATATATTTGTTTATCATAATGCTCGAAACTCATAATCATTCCAATAAATAACTTTGATATTCATACATGTGTTTTATTCTAATATTCATTTTTATAAATTTCTTAATCATAAGTGTTTTATGCATAATTATTGAAAATCATAATATCTTTATTCATACATTTGTTTCACCTACTATTGTCATCTTACTTGAATTTTGAAATAAAATATACGGAGCACACCGACTCGGATAGGTTAGGTTAATGTAAGAACATGATTACGCGCAGCGCTTTGGCGAGCGAGCGTAGCGAGCGTGCCGCGGCAGCGGTCGCCAAAGCGCCTAATTACTATAAATAAAAACTATTACTGTCATCTTCATCATGTTATAAATAAAAACTATTACTGTCATAAAACTACTATTGTCATCTTACTTGAATTTTGAAATTAAATATACGGAGCACACCGACTCGGATAGGTTAGGTTAATGTAAGAACATGATTACGCGCAGCGCTTTGGCGAGCGAGCGTAGCGAGCGTGCCGCGGCAGCGGTCGCCAAAGCGCCTAATTACTATAAATAAAAAAAACCTGATATATCTTAATCATAAGTGTTTTTATTACAACATTATTAACTAAAGAGTAATTTCTAAGAAGAAATATAATAATAGAATAGAAAATATAATTACATTATGAGTTAACTCCGTTTCAAAAAGAAGATCGCCAGAACACAAGTCAAAAACCATTTATAATTTCACAAAGAGTTTGATTGGGGTAGTTCATAAAAAGTTTTGTTAAAGTTGCCGTTATTAATACAAAAATTATGATAAATGTCTGTTATAAAGTAAGCTATTCTGAACAACGATATTATGAGTTGAAATATGTTCTTAGTAACAATAATTATAAACTAAAGCAATATGATCATTAAATGTTATGAAGAAAAAAATTATGATTTTAAACTGTTCTTGGTAGTAATAGTAACAGTATTAATAAAAAAAATATGATCATTAACTATTATGAGCTCCGATGGTAGTAATAAAAATGTCTGAATAAAAAAAGTATGAGTGATAAAATTATGAAGAGTGATTATTATGAATTCAAATCGGTAGTAAGACAAACAATAGGACTTAAAATTTTATGTGAGCCAATATGGACCCGTTTTTATGTTTATATTCAAAGTATGTTTTTTTTTCATTATTTTATTAGGTAAGTATCTAGATTTTAATTTTAATTATTTAATTCTTATTATTAAAAGTAGTTAATTCTTTTAAATAAATAAATACTTAAATAGTAATTGTTATTGATAGGTATTTACATAATTTAAAATTCCAGGCAAATTCCCAATCCTTATTTAGTAACTTCGAAGTTCTGAACGTTAGCTGTAATGAGCTTCGCAGTCTGTTATTTCGCCGTTACAATGATTCACACTACCACAACATCGCAGTTCAGTCTGTTCGCGGTATTTACTCTTCGCGGTAACGTGTTTCGCAGTAACATTATTCGCAGTTTGTTATTCGCAGTAATGTTATACAGTCACACTAAATGACACAAGATGACAATACTATTACGATTATATCGACACACTATTGCCATTATATCGAGACTGTGACAAATTTTGTAGGCTTCAATAGTATCGTAATGATGTCTCAGTGTAATTGCAATAGTAACCATGGTTACCAACCTTCTCTGTCTGTCTGTCTGTCAAGTCTGTTAAAAATCCATCCTGTCATTAGAGTTTTGACAACTATCGAGACTCCATCAGTGGCATCTCAGTGGTGCCGCAGTTACTCCATTGAAATGTTACATTTGAGTGTGCATTTGTCAAAGGACGCAATTTTATTTTTTAGATATCAAGGGGGGGTTAGTTTAAAGTTAAATAATAGTTTGTGGGGTTGTGGCTCTTGTCCCACGGCCGCCATCTTGGAAAAACGGGTTCAAATGGTTTTTATGGTTTATTTGACGAACTATAGGTCTCACAAGAAAAATAATTAACATTTTGTATTGCAAATACGATTATCTACAACTTTTGTTAAGTAACTGTTAGTCGTAGAACTAGAAATAAAAAGTTATAAGCGAAAATCTATGAAAATTTGAGAAACAAATTCTATTGGTCATTTATGAACCGATTTTGATGATTATTTTTTTCATTCGGAAGGTAGAAGTCCCAAGGTGGCTCCATAAAAAAATTATATGGATCGGATGAGGATCTTCGGAGTGATGAGCAGAATAGTTCCTCAGAAAGTAATAAATTACTTACTTTTGGACTTTTACCAGTAAAATCAGACCTTGTACTACTGGTTAGGGATTGATAATATAACCTCACCTTCATACAGTAATTGAGGAGATTTCTGATGAGAAGGTGGTTACAGGTGCTTCATAAATTACTAACCAGTAGCACACGGTCTGATTCTACTGGTAAAAGTCCAAAAGTTAGTAATTTACTACTCTCTAAGGAACTATTCTGCTCATCAACTCCGAAGATCCTCGTCCGATCCATGCTTTTTTTTGGGACTTCTACCTTACGAATAAAAAAATAATCATCAAACTCGGTGCATAAATGACCAATAGAATTTGTTTCTCAAATTTTCATGGATTTTTGCTTATAACTTTTTATTTTTAGTTCTACGACTAAAAGTTACTTACCAAAAGTTGTAGATAATCTTATTTGCAATACAAAATGGTAGTTTTTTTTTTTGTGAGACCTATAGTTCGTCAAATAAACCATAAAAACCATTTGAACCCGTTTTTCCAAGATGGCGGCCGTGGGACAAGAGCCACAACCCCACAAACTATTATTTAACTTTAAACTAACCCCCCCTTGATATCTAAAAAATAAAATTGCGTCCTCTGACAAATGCACACTCAAATGTAACATTTCAATGTACTAAATTGAAGCTCCTCTAATTTGGCAGCCGTCTGTTGTGCAGTGTGTGGTCTAGTGTTGTCCTGAAGCAGCAGTGGCCTAGAGCGATTGACCAACCTCGGTTGTTTAGCAGCTTGCTTTTCCATCATGGTTTGCAGTTGCTGACAATAGATATCTGCTGTAATCGTCTGGCCAGATTTAAGAAAGCTGTAGTGAACGACACCGGCACTAGTCCACCAAACACTCACAAGTAACTTTTTTTGAGTCAATTTTCGCTTGGGGCAGGATTTGGCTGGTTCGCCAGGATTCAGCCATTGCGATGAGCGTTTCCGATTATCGTACAGGATCCACTTTTCATCACAGGTAATGATCCGATTTAAAATCCCTTCATTATTGTGCCGGTTGAGTAATGTAAAGGTGCGTACGGATAGCGCGTGCACTGGTACGCGTAGTCAGTTACGCGTGTCCCGGAACGTCATGTCCATACTTGCAGCTACGCGTACACTCTTAAGGAACGCGTACCGCGCGAGCTAGCTCGCGACGCGAGCCGCCGTCAGTCGGTTTTTGGTCGCGCGTCAAAGAGGACGCACAAGACCGGGTACGCTATATTTGGACGGCAAAATGAATAGTAACGCGTCTTCTTCTAGTTTCAATAATGAAATTATTAAAAGATTGATTCAACTTTATGAATTTCACCGGGTCTTGTGGGATAGCAAACTAACTGATTATCGAATTAACGATTTACGCCAAGATGCATGGAAGGCAATTTCAAATGAACTGAAAATTCCAATAGGTGAATTAAATAAGAAGATGACAACTTTATATAGCAACTAATAGAAAAGAAAGGAGCAGTGGTGGTGCACGCAACCGCTAAGTTTGTCGGAGCCATGGCGAATGACTGGGGCTCGCGGAGCGCTCCGGATCGATTGACCTCGCGTACAGGTTCGCGGCGGTCCGTACAGGAGCTGTACGCGTATCCAATGTACGCGTGGACAATGTTTTCCAACTACGCGTAATACAGGAACGCGCTATCCGTACGCACCTTAACGCAGCAGTTGACGCGCGTTTGTCGGTTTGCTGCACTCAATTCATGAGGTACCCACGTTTCAAGCTTTTTCACCTTTCCAATTTGCTTCAAGTGGATTAAAACAGTTTTATCACTAACACCGCAGCCTGCAGCTAACTCGGACGTGGTCTGCGATGGAACTGCTTCCACAATAGCTTTCAATTCTTCATTAGCAACTTTAGTCTTTAGGCCGCGGGTTCACGATGGATGCAGGCCACTTATGACCGAAGCATCTGGAAATCTATGAGGGAGGCTTATGTCCAGCAGTGGACTTCTTACAGCTGAACTGATGAACTTTAGTCTCCGGCCGTCCACGGGGCTTGTTCTGCAGGTCGAAATTTCCAGAACGAAAACGTTGGAACCAAAAACGCACTGTGTTTTCTTTTGCGACACCGCCGCCATACGCATCATTAATCCTTCGAGCCGTTTCTGCAGCACTGGTACCACGGTGGAACTCGTACTCGTAAATAACGCGATA